>JARWLC010000013.1:130575318-132975318 GCA_033318265.1 Phyllotis vaccarum | reverse complement strand
ATAGTCCTAAAATGTCTATGATAACAATAAAGTAAAGACAAATGTTTTAAGGATTTAGAGAACAGAGACTCCTTTGGATTGGTAATGGAATATAAAATTATGTATCCACTGGGAACAATTTTGAAGTTCTGCAAAAATGCAAAGATAGGCCCAGAATATGACTCAAAAATTATAATCCCTGAACTGTATTAGTTTTTTCTAGGCTGTCATAACAAGTTATAGCACCAACTAAGTGGCTTAAATACATTTTTACAATTTTGAAGGCTGGAATTTTGACATCCTTATACCCAACATGATTGGTTTCCCCTTATTCTTTTATCCTTGACTTGGAGGTGGACTCTTTCTCATAGTTCCTCTCATGCATTTTTCATCGGACATCCAGGTCTAGTGTTTCCTTCTCTGTATAAGAACAGGTTAGAGTAGGTAGGGTCTATCCCTAAGACCTTAATTTCTTCATTAAAACTACTAATTTCACATCCAAAAACAATATGGGGATGCTTGTGGTTAGGACTTTAAGTTTTGAATTTGTTGAGACAGTTTCACTTCCTAACATATGATATAATATAAAATAACACAAGGTTTTCTTTATTCTTTTCCTTTCTTATCTCCAGAGAGTAGTCATAGTGAGATTTGTAAAAATATTTCCCCTACATTTGAACTTGAACTTTGAAGATCACATAACTGAAGGACTAAGTTTTATTTTATTTTGTCTATAAATAATTGTGATAAGTCTATCTAGAGAATATCTACCTGTGAGTATAATATTCAGTTATTAAGTCTAGCAAAGCATGTAATAACAATTAGGGGTAAAAGGAAAGATGTTCCGTAGTTGTCAGGGTTCAGTTTTAGTTTGACCTTGGAATTTGTTGCAAACAAAAGTCCTTATGAATTTGACCCAGGAAGTATTCAGAATGAATAGGATAATAATCTGTACCTTGCACAGTCAAGGTGTTGATAATGGATCAGTATTTGGGAAGTATTAACATCATTCTTTGCTGTTAGGTTTCCTCCCAACTGCATATTCTAGCCTCACTCACTACCACTAGCCAGAAGGCAGTTCTTTGATTTGAAATTCTTAGTATTTCCTCTCTCAACATTATGAGCCAACTTTTGTATATCTTTGTCCCACTAATCACAAACATCCTGAAGCCTTTCCCAAGAACTGCCATTAGTTTTAGAAATGCCACATGTCAAAATTCTAATTTCTTGTGGCAATTTTAAAAAATATAACTTTATAGAAACTTGAACAGAGCCTGGCAGAAACATCTATATATAAATTTCTTTCTAATCCAATACAGAAACTAAAAAAATTACTTATAGAGTGTATGAAGATATTAAACAGTATTTCCCAGGGTGGTACCATCTTCATGGGATCTCCTAGGCTTATACCTGTTACTAATTCATGAATAGAAAATTAATCTGTCAGTCAATTGTGTTCTGATCAAGGGACAGACTATGTCTAAAAAACTTGTAACATAATAGCATAAAGAATGTATAAACAGATTTATTGCAATAAAGTTTCTCCCAAACAAGAGAGACTACATGATTTATTGTCTGAGCTGACACTTAGAAGATTGAAAATGTGAAGTTCAGATAATTAATCTATGGCAAGAGATGCAAACTGTAACTCTCTACAAAACAGGACATGTGGTCATTTTACCTATAACTCAGATAATTCATCTCCATGGTCCAGTGCATCTTCTACCTTGCCTTGTATCAAGGTCTCAGAGAAACCAAGCTAGTAATTTACAGTCTTTATGGTGTGCATGAACTTCACATCAAAGGAAAACGATAGTTCTGACCATAGATGAAGCAACTTTAGTGAAGTGAACAGGAGTAGTGTGACATAATAGATTTATTGATAACAACACTAGTGTGTTCTTCAAGCCTGGCATATTACTCTCTTTGGATGAGATTTCTATCTCTTCCTCTTAACAGGCCATCTTTTCCTACTCATATTGCACACAAAGCAACTGATCAGACTCCAAATTATATTCTTATTTTCCTGATGTGATATCCTAGTTACTTAGACTGCACTATTTTCTATTTCTTTTTAGCTACATCTGCCTTGGTCATATCTGGGTGTATAGTTATAGGCCTTAATTTACATTTATTAAGTAATAAAGTGAAATTACCTTTTGACAACAGATGCAAATCTGTTAGCTTCTCGACTATGTTATGTATAGATAACAATCACACAGTGTAATGAATTACACATGATTATATTAAAGTTAGGTATAATTCATAGTTAAAATACACTATTAAATGAGAACAAAACCTTTGTGTGGCAGTTCAGGACAAAGTAATTACTGCCAGACTTAATGCTAGTTTGGTAGGTCATCAGTAAGGTGGATAAATGACAACTGAACATGCGATTGGAGGAAGTAAAGTGTCAGGTCCTGTGGCAGGCAGGTGAGAATGACACTCTTCATCAGGACTTAGTTTAGATGCAGTAAGTAACCTGTAAGCACAGACTTACTTGTAAGTACATCAACAAAGTTGCAAATGCCAAGTCAAATTCAATTTAGCAAATAGCAAGTGTAAGCCTTTCTGAGTGCACATCATAAGAACAGAAGAGAGAATCTTAACCAAGTAACACTGAGAATATTACAAACACAAAGGAATGTGCTGATACAGTAAGATATTCTGCAAATTTGCTGAGAAGAAAGAAAAATGGAAATTGTTTGTTTAGTCAAAAACACTAAAGCTAGAAGATAAAATACAGGAAGTTTCAATTATCTGTTTTATCCAAGTAAATCATTTTATGAATCCTGTTTTTAAAGTTAGTGCTTTTATTCTTTTGGTTTCTAATTTTAAAATGAATATTGGAGGCATGTTTATAAGTCTGAAAACTGAAACAGAAATAAAACTAAATTATATAAGGATATCAATAAAAATTTTACAATGGTTAAGTAAACCTAATTTATTGAATGACAAAATCAAGCAGATAACCATGAGAAATAAAACTGACAAAGACTCTTTAAAAGACTCTAAAATCTATGGTTCTTCCATCACCACTGGGAGTTGCTAAACCAAAAGTCCTCCCTCACCCATGTCTCTAATGGGACTATGTGCTTCCTACTGGTTTAATAAAAATGTTGATTGGCCAGAAGGCAGACAGGAATTGTGGGCAGGGCTACCAGACTAAGAAAACTCTGGGAAACGGAAGAACAGAGCAGAGATGCCAAAAGGGGCATGAAAGAGAAACCATAAAGGACACAAGAGGAGATGAGACCTACATGCTGCTTTGAGAAAAGGTACCAAGCCACATGGCTAAGTAGATTAATGGAAATATACTGAGATAAGATGAAAGAGCTATCTAGCAATATGTCTGAGCCATAGGTAAATCAGCATAAAATTAATATAAGCCTCTGTGTATTTCTTTGGTACTTTGGGATTGCTGGTCCAGATCTTGGGGTAATCTGAGCCAGAAGCCATTTATTACACATCTGCTAATACTAAAGGCCTGAATGACAACCAACAGAAAGCTAGAAGGTTGAAATTTAGGCTGCAGTATTTGCTCTCTGCGTCATAGTATTTGTTCTCTGTCTCCATAGGAGAGATTTTTTTTTCAGTGCATACTTATGTGGAAGAAGGTGTTGAACAGGCTTCTTCAATCCCTCTTTTATAGGTAATTAATCACAGTCATGAGAAGCCTAATCACTTTCCAAAGGCCACACCTGTAACTGGAGATTATAGAGAATAACAAATTTTAATATACATTTTCTTGGGGTGGGGATACAGACATTCAGACCACAGTATAAGCCTTTTAGAATCTTCCTTCATCTCTATTCAGGAATGGGCTCAGCCTATTTCTAATAAACTGCAGCAGTAAAAATCATGCCTCAGTTCTCACACAACAGAATAGCGATTTTGTCAACCTCACTGAAAAATCCAATGATCTCAGATGGTTTTAGTCAAAATGGAAATGAATCATGTGGTAATAATAAATATCCCCCAAATCTTGGATAATATAGATATGGAGTTTGACGCCTAAAATTTTTTTTTCAAATCAAATACAACCTTCTTCCATGAGATGATGAGCCATCAAGATACTTCAATCTTACAGCTCTGCTGTGTATATACCACTCTAGGCTCACCACTGAAATGAAAGTTTGAATAGAAAAATTTCACTTATGGTCAAGTTTAGATGCTTATTACTTCTTATTGTCTATTACCAGTAAAAAAAAAAATACAGGGTCTAACTCTTATTAAGCAGCTTAGTGGAATACTGGCAGACATTAGAAAAATTAATAAAAGGTTTCTGTGCTGAGAAAGCCATGAAAAATAAGCCTGTAAACAGCATTTGCCCATGGCCTCTGCTTTGGTTTCAGCCTCTGAGTTCCGACCTTGATGAGTTCCTGCCCTAACTTCCCTCAGTAATGGACTGCAAACTGTAAGACAAAATAAACCCCATTTTCTCCTCAAGTTGCTTTTGATCATATCACAGCAACAGAAACTGTAGGGCAGTTTCTATGCTTGATCTTTAATATTAAATGAATTTATTACAAATTGTTTGTTTTAAGGAAGCCTAGTTTTCTACCTTCTTCTTTCCTTAGGCATGGATGTCACAGAGACTATTGGCAACATGCACAAGGCCTCCACAAATTAAAGCCAGATGAGGTCCCAGCACTGAGAGTAGGACTTGGACTGAGCTCCCACCCCTCACTAAGAATCTCTCTTCAATTGATACCTTCTGGCAAAAGAAAATTACTGAAAGCTGGATCTTCTCTGCCTCTGAAATGCAGAAACCTAGAACCCAGCTGGAGAATGTACAAGAACCCATTGAAGGGTTCCAAATGTTATTTTACTTCATGAGGATATTATAATTTTACATTAGGCCTAGATATGGTATCATACATTTGATAATAGATGGATGAGGCAGGAGAGTTGTAAATTTGTTGCCACACAAGGCAACACACCAAGCTGTTCTTTCAAAATTATTAGGCTTTTATAATATGGAGAAAATAATAGTCATGTGGGAAGACCAAAACCAGCTGTTTGGGTTTGTTTTATCTGTTTTCTTTTAATAAAGGAACCTCAGTTTTCTTTAAACCTTCTAGCTGACTTGTTTACTGAAAGTAGAGGAAACCATGCCATTTGTGTTGATGCACTCCATGCCAGTGCCAGAGCTGAAGAAACTGAAGAGGCAGATTGCAACTGTAAGACCCACTTGATTTACATTGCAAGACCCAATCTCAGATCAAACCAAAAGGTTGTAGGAGTGGAGGACTTAAAAAGAAGTCTAGAAATCTAGAAAATGGACTATTTTTAGGTCCCATGTTGCAAAACTCCACTCAGTGAGTAACTATGGATTAGAAATTAAAGTGAATAGTTTTCTTCATACAAGGCATTTTGGGTTATCTATATCTAATTATGTGATATTCTTTGAGAAAGTCTC
Organism: Phyllotis vaccarum; assembly: GCA_033318265.1. Lineage (NCBI taxonomy): Eukaryota > Metazoa > Chordata > Mammalia > Rodentia > Cricetidae > Phyllotis > Phyllotis vaccarum. The sequence goes on along the minus strand of JARWLC010000013.1, from coordinate 132,969,917 downwards.
TTGCCAAATTTGTTATGTAGAAACAACCTGGTTGTAAAGTTTTAAAACAATGGTTGGAGGACCTAATATAAGAAATAACTGTTATCTGATGAAGGCTCAGGGAAGCACTTTGAGTACTAGTAACATGAAAAACAGTTTGTACACAATGAACTTAGCAAGACGTGATGTTCACAGATTTACCTGTGAAACCACAACCTTGCCCTCTCAAATATTTAACCTGCCAAATTTAATTGGACTGAAGCAGTTCAAACCATTCAAGCATGGGAGCCAGTAATTGCTTGTAATTCATAAAGAGGATTATGCACATGCTACATTTCCAAAGAAACTACCTGTCTGTGAAGAGCACAGTTATAATAAAATGTTCCACAAATATGCACTTTTGAATAGTCTACTTCCCTGCAGGGATAATGAAAGCATTAAAGCCCTGAGGAGAGTGGCTATGAGAACTGTTGCCCATGCTCATTTTAGAATATACAGTATTGAAAGTCACAGTCCAGCTCATAATTCATATAGCAAGTATCAAACTTCACTTTTGGTAGCTTATTCTGCCTGTGAGACAATTGAAACCAACAAGGACCATCTGTGCCCTGTTAAAGATGGAACACAATCTATTTCTTGATCTTCCAGGGTGATAAGTTCTCCAAAGATTTCCAGTTATTGACATTTTCATCTGTGATACTGTGATTTGTTAATAAGATCTAATAAGTTTCTCTTTATCCTTGTATTCTGACACAGAGTTCTGAATCTTCTAGACATTCTTGAGTGATAGGATTTCTTTTGCTTCAATGGAATTACTTTTGAGAAAGTATAGGAGTCATCAAAAGGCCAAGCCCTAGGTAGAACATGGAAACCTAAGCTCTATGCCCATCCTCCAGGAAGAAAAGAACAGGTGGGGGAGTGAAAAATCAACCATATATCTTTGATAGAACCTACATAGAAATCTCATACCTGGAGCAGGGATGATGCTCTATGGTAGACGGTGTGCTTAGCATGTGTGCAGCTCTGGGTTCCATAAGCTCACACACACACACACACACACACACACACACACACACACACACACACACACACACACACACACACACACACACACAGAGAGAGAGAGAGAGAGAGAGAGAGAGAGAGAGAGAGAGAGAGAGAGACAGACAGACAGACAGACAGACAGAGACAGAGAGATATAGATAACCTGAATGCTTCTCTGAGTTCTGTCTCAACCTTTTTAGCAAACTGTCAAGTCTGAAAAGAGGAAGTCATGGAACCACTGGTTTATAAGCAAATTAGATTGTGAATAACCAGGAAACATGGTAATTTAAGCATTGGAAATAACGACTTAGTTTGGTTATACTTGATCTGTAGAGTCTGGTTAGAATTAGAATTATAGGTTACCAATCTGGTGTCAGAGAATTTGTTTATTGGGGGGGGTACTTTCACACATTATGATGAATTTTGAGAGTCTGAAGTATTTTGAGAGTCTTGAAGAAAAATTGTGTTTTTCTACAAATAGTCTTCTATTTTGCATACCAGAATATGCTCAAGATCCAAAGAATAAAGCAAGTGGGGTGCATGTGAGGTTCAACATTTTAGTAAGTTTTTAAATGTTTTACATATGTATATATGTATCTGTGTGTGTGTGTGCACACGCGTGCGTGCATGCGTGTGTCCACATTTTAGTGAGTACATGTTGCATGTATGTAAGTATGTATGCCATGGTCCCTGTATGGAGATCAGAGAACAACCCAAAGAATGTGATTCTGTCTTTAACCATGTGAATTTCATGAATTTAAGTCAGATCATGATGCTTGGTGGCCTTCATCTACTAAAGTTTGATTGGTCTTCTACTACAGCCTCCATACTATTCATAGGTGCTTAATGGACTCAAACCTAAGGTAAAACTAGTAAAAACCACAAAACAACAAATCCTTACATGTTAAGAAAATGAGAGTAAATCAATTATCATTCAATGACAGTTCATCATGTAGCTGGTACAATTTTTCTGTGATGACAAGAATGTAAATACTATAAATATAAATAAATTCTACATTCCACAGAAATAGAGTATGGATTATTTTGCATGTGGCTGACATAAAGCCATCTGAGAGCATTCATTCATGCTGAGAAACTCGGGATGTCACTGGAACACCATGCCAAGACTATTGTTCACAAATGTATAATGAAGCTTTAAATAAATAAGCCATGGAAAGACTATGCTTAAGAATAACAGAAAAGTGTCATAGATTTGAAGTGATATGTAAGACATTGTGAATTTAGGAAGAGGCCTGAGGAAAATTCAAAAAGACTGTGAACATTGAAGCATTCACTACACATCTGTAGTGACTTCATTCTTTAGAAGAGAAAAATATGCTTCCCACAAGTTGTGACTATTATTTTACCATTAACTGCAGAATTTATGGGAGTGCAGAATCATTGCCCAGATTCAACACACAGTTGGCACCAATCCAAACCTGAGAGCAATTCTCAGGCCACAGAAAGGACCTTCACCATGAAAGCCAGGAATTATGTCCAATTAGTTTCCTTTTGTCTTTGTGGGCAATGGGTGATACAACATAGCAATTATAACTGTCAAGGACAGCCCACCTGGGGAACAGCCTTCCTTAGGAGTCCACACTCATAAAAAGTAAACGTTTGCAGTGTTGCATGCTAGAATTCATCTGGAAGAGGATATATATTCATATTACAATCAGTCTGCATGCTTCGTGGAGTCATGAATTAAAGTTAACACATATATACCCTACTCAATTTCTCAGAAGTGACCTTCACCAATTCTGGCTTTGAACCGAGTTTCTTGTGATTTCTTTTCTCTAAGGTGCATTGATCTGAGGCTGCACTATTATTTTCTGAGTAAGAGCTTAAAGTCTTCCAATAAAGACACCAGAAAGAAATAAGCCTAAACCTATTTGTTCTTTTGAGTTTGACTATAAACACATATTCAATAAAAAACATGTCAAAAGACAGACATATATTCCTCTCTGATGGCCTAGTCTAGTGAAAAACAGAAGTGATGAAACAAATATCCATTTGTTCTAGGACTATTGAAAAAACATCCATCTTAAATGGGACTATCATGTGAGGTCTGCAGTATTTGCATTTTCCATTCTCACCCCTTTTTACCCTCAATGGAGTAACCCCTCCAAATCCAATGAAACTTGTTTACTGGTTTAAAGATGTGCTTTCTGAGCTGCCCAAGTCTTCTCTAAATTCAAGGCATCTGTAGGTCAAGCTGGGCAAGTAGGACCTTTGTAAATGTGAGGGCCACTAGGACCTTTTGTAAATGTGAGGGCCACTGGAATTCCACATGTCAATTATGCATGATGCCCTCAATGGAGGAGGAGGTAAAAGAAAAATGAAAAGTAAAGAAATAACAGATGTGACAGCACACAGAAATAATTCTGGAATAAGAGGGATTGATGCATGAGGATGGTGTCCTAGCTTGCATTTTCTGGCTGCAAGAAACACCCTAACCAAAATCAACTTGAGGTATAAAGTGTTCATTTGGCTTACATATTATGATCACAGAAGATCACTAAGGACAATCAGGGCAGAAACTCAAGCAGGAGCAGAGGCAGGAACCACGGAGGTACATTGTTTACTGGCTGGATCTCCACTGATTATTTAGCATGCTTCCTTTTATATTCTAGGATCATGTGCCCAGGAAAGGTACCATCCACAGTGAGCTGGGTCCTCCCACATCAATCATTAAGAAAACGCCCTCACAAGATTGCCTACATGTCAGTCTGATGGAGGCATTTTTTTTTTCCAGCTGAGGTTCCCTCTTTCCAAAGGACTTCAGCTTGCTCAGGATGATTAAAAATAACCAACCAGCACAGATACTGAGTTCAGGTCAGTCTGAGGTGCACTGTGAGCCCCTGTCACAAAACAAACAAGCAAACAAACACCAAAAATGGGGGAAATGTCCCAATTGGTTTCAGATTGCCATCATGAAGAGCCACTATTTACAGGCATTTTGTGCTCAGAAGTCAAGAGTGACCTGGAGCACATCAAATTTTGCAGAAGTCAATGAATTTTATCAGGGTGAGAGTGAGAAAAGAAAAATATTCAATTATTTGTTGTCACAAAGACATATATCAAAAGATGGTCATGCCTGTCTCTCCATTTTTGTCATCTGGAATGATCTCTCTAACCCCTGTCCATTTTTAATTTTAACCCCCTGTCCACTCCCAAAATGTAGTTACTGTATAATTGAGAAAAGACATTGATTTTATCTTCAATTTCTTTTTCACTACATAGAGATGTTTATGTATAAGATTTTGATATAATTTGGATTAATTTCTAGTATAGTTGATAATTTCCAGTCAAGGTTAGCAATTTTAGCTATGATTAAAGGTAAAATGTTACATGTCAGTCATGGCAAGTATTTACTTCCGAAAGGTGTGGCATTTGAAACCTAAATGATGATTCTGAGAAAATTATGATAGAAAACTCTTGGGTAAAGATAGAAAAAAAATCAAAGATGTTGTGACTATGTATGGCCAATAATACAAAGGGTAGCTAGGTCCAGGATCTTATGTATGTCCAGATCTCCTCACATTACTTTTTAAAGTCTAATAGTAGGAATAGTGCTAGCTTCCTAATGTGTATGCTGTGATTGTTGCTACACATAACATAACCACATATGGGCTTTGAGGGGGACAAGTGTGAAAGGGTTTGGGATAAATAAGTTTATTCCTCCTATCAATGGTAGTCTTTTTGCTTTCTTTGGTTCTTGTTATGTGTGATAAACAGCCAACTTCTAAGCCTCATTTAGTTAGAGCTTCTTTTTCGCCTTTGTCCCATTCTCTGTTTTCTGGACCAACTGAGCTTTTATTCTAGGCTGTTTTTCACTCATACAATGGACAGAATTTATGAGTCTTTGATGGAAAAGACTTTAGAAAGAGTCAGTAACTTCATTTTGCCTCATTTGTTTTCCAAGTCAAAAAACCTAGGAGAAAACTTCTGGGTAAAAATATCATCTTTATTGATTGCCTTGAAGCTGCACATTTCAGCGAACTCAGTATAAATAGTCCATCTCTCCCTTTAGAATACACTCATTCATTATTTGCAGAACTATCTAAAGCTCTCAGCCTACACCAGTGACTATGCCTTTTCACTCTTCTCTTATCCTCTTTTTATGAGTATTGATCATGCCCCAAACCCATCTATCCTCTGGAGACCTCAACCGCTCCCTGAGACTCAGGTTCCACTGGCTTTGATTTCAACAAGAGTTCCATTGCACCAAGAACACCTATTGAAAAGAGAACAGATTCCTAAAACACAGACAACACTTGGACTGATTGGAGGAGGAAATGGGTATATGCCAGTATAAAAATACATTCAACAAGATAAAGAACAATATGACACCACTAGAACCTAGTGGTTCTACAACAATAAGACTTTAACATTCCAATATAGAAGAAGCAGAAGGAAACAACCTTTTACATAACTGAAGATGATAGAAGCCCTTAATAGGAAATTAAAGAAGAAATAAAAACCTCCCCTTAAAGAAATAGAGAAAAAGACAAACAAAAAATTTGAAGAAATCAATACATACCTTAAAGAAAACTTAAAATAGCAATAAAACAGGTGAAGGAAAAATTCAAGGCTTGAAAACTGAAATAGAAACCATAAAGGAGACACAATCCAAAATAATTCTGGAAAATGAATAAATTTGAAAAAAAAAACAAACAAACCAAGAACTACAGATGCAAGCATAACCAATAGAATGCAAGAGATAGAAGAGAGAATCTCTGGAATGGAAGATATGATAGAGGAAATAGATTCATCAGTCAAAGAAAACACTAAAACCCAAAAAATCATAACACAAAATGCCCAGGAAGTCTGGGTCACCATAAAAAGGCCAAATCTAAGAATAATAGGAATAGAAGAAGGAGAATACCAGCTCAAAGGCACAGAAAATATATTCAACAAAACCATAACAGAAACACAGGATTTTTCTATTGACATAAACTATATACTACTCCTGCACCTAAGGCTCAGGGATCATGGTGGGTGAAGGGATGGGGTGGGGAGTTCATAGGGCCTCAACCTTACAATTCACAGAAACTGATGGTGGGAGTAATAGTCTCCCCAATAGAAGAGCACAACAACCAGTTATCTAATAGCAAAAGGTATATATACATACCAACAGCATTATTCAGGCTGAGTAGGTTATATTTAGGAGCACATACAGAACATGTAACATGTAACAACAATTAATGAAAAAAGATCATGAATATAGAAGAGCACATGGAAGTGTACATGTGAGGGTTTAGATGAGGAAAATAATATAATTATAATCTCAATAAGAGAATGCTGTTTTAAAATGTATAAACTATAAACTAATATTTTATTTGTGTTTAACATTTTTCATAAGATAAGGGGGATGCAGCAGGGATTTTCTAAAGCCTAAAGTACTTATATTTGCAAAAACAGTGATGGTAAAATTACATATTAAAAAGTTTAGTTTAGTTACAAGATTCTTAGGTTTCCGTGAGGTAAGAAAGATATGTAGGCTATTAGTACGGAGGTATGTGTGTGTGTCTATGTGTGCATGGTATGTAAAATAAATATTAATCATAAAAGCATAGATATATATTTTGCCTCTGTTGTTTGCACAAGAACTCCATGAGAGCCTTAGTTATAGATAAAGAATCTCAAACCTAAAGTGAAAATTAAGTGCCCTTTATGCATGTATGCATATACTACACAAAGGAGAAAAGCCAGTATGAGACAGCCATGGCCCTTATGCTCCCAAAACTTTCTGAGACAAATATTGAAAAAGTAACTGGAGTATTCAACAGTTAAAAAGGAAGCTGATGACTGTGGTTGTTATTCAAGTTGCCTATCAGAATCATACTTTATCTCCCCTTAAATTATTAAAGAACAAAGTGAAAAATGTAACACACACACACACATGCATGCACAAAGACTTCAACATAACTTCAGAATTTTAAAATTTCCAAATAACTGTAGGTTAAAAAAAAAATCATCAAATCTCAATGCAAGTTTTCCAGGTGTTGCTTTAACCTCAACATTCCAGCCACGATTGTGTACAAAACAGAAGAGAAAGCTACAATTCATCTAAAACCAGTCCCAGAAGAGTAAGTTCATCTTAAGTCTAGATATTCTACAAAATCACCAGAATAGAGCAAAGCAAGAATGGATCACAGGGAAGGGATTTGAAAGTGCTAGCAATGGCTTAAAGGGGCAATCTTTGAAATGTATAGCTTCCAAAAAAAAAAAAAAGTCAATAAAAAAGAAAAAAACTCCAGTTGGCAATTAGGTTCTGAAAGAGAAAATAAAGTAAAAAGGGAAATGGAGGGTCCTACCAAACAAGGACAACCATAAAAACAGAGGACACCTAGTCTTTTCCAAGCTTCCAAACAAACAAATCTGTTGAACATGTTTGGACTTTGTTATATCAAGATAATACGCAGGGCTAAACTAAGAACCTTTCAAAATACCCAATGCCACAAAAAATAAAAGGGAGAAAGGCTATATAAAATATAAAAGTATTGCATAGAATAAGAAACAAAATTTTATACAGGTGAGGCAAATTTATCTATGTGAAAAGGTTTCCATGAAAAAGAATGAAACAAAAAACCTGGCAAAATTAAATATATGGAAATTCAAATAGAATACTCACCAATAGAAATCCAAAAAAACAAAAATCTAAGAAAGAAAATGATTAAACTAAGAGAGATGTACAGGAAATAATTTTTATTTCAGTTATTTTTAGGACTCTGTGTTAGTTTTATTAGATTTCAGATATCTTATTAAATTCTAATTTCATGGGGATGGATGAAATTCTCTAATCATTAAGCTCTTATTTGTATTTAACATGAATTTCCCAAAAGAGATGGCAAACTATGCCAGCATTCTAAAAGGACTTGGGAAATTTGCACATTCAAACTGCATACAACGGGACTTGACTACTTCCTTTCTTTTTCTGTTACTAGTCTTCAGCACATCATGATAAAGATTTAGTTCAGTATTTGGCAATAATAGGTGTTGCAATAAAAATCAATTATCATGGAATACCACTGAGTTCTCAGTTGGTCAAATTTTAAAGAAAGCCAAGAAGTATAATGTGGCCAAAAGGGACAGAAGTTAGTAAAATTCCTTCTGAACCATTGCTTTATGATTTTAGGTATATCATGTGAGGTTCAGCAATATCTGTTTTTAATGTCTTTATTAGCATAAGTGTGTATATATAAAACTCTACAGAATTGGTTTTATTATGATATTTACACACCTGCACATCATAATATATTTTGATCATATTCACTCCCTACTACCCTCTCTTGTCTCTCTCTTTCCTATTCCTGAACCCCTTCCTTATCCTACTAGAATTAAAAAAAGTGTTTTAATTGTTGTAATAAAACACCATGGCCAAGGCAGCTTATAAAAGAAAGCATCTGAGACTTACAGTTCTGGAAGTTTGGAGATAGATCAAAGGCAGGGCTGCAGAAACAGGTGAGGGTTTGCTTCTTAAACCACATGCAAGAAGCAGATTTACTGGCAATGGAAAGAGTCTTTTGCAACCTGAAAACCCACCCTCAGTGCCATACTTCATTATGTAATGTCACACTTTCTAATCCTGGCCAAACATCCAATAACTGGGAACCAAGTATTAAGATGCCAAAGAGTTATGGGAGAATCTCATACAAACCAGTACACTCCACTGCTATTTTTATACTGTCCTCATATACTTCTCTGTTGCTGTGATAAAACACTGACCAAAAGTAACTTGAAGAGAAAAGGGTTTATTTGGCTTATACTTTAATACCTCTAGCCATAATTATGGGAAATCGGGGTTGGAACCCAAAGCAGGAACTTAGAGGCAGGAATTGAAACATGCCACGGGGGAGTGCAGCTTACTGGCTTGCTCAGCCCACTTTTTATATAGTCCAGGGCTACCTGTTCAAAAGTACTACCACCCACAGAGGCCTAGGCCCTCACACACACACACACACACACACACACACACACACACACACACACACACACACACACACACATATATATATATATAATTAATCAAAATAAGTGGTTCACAGACTTGCTTATAGGCTGATCTTATGGGGACATTTTCTCAAATGAGGCTTCCTATTTCCAGAAGACCGTATCTTGTTCCAAGTTGACCAAAACCTTACCAACACAGTCTGTTTTATGCATGATCCCAAAAGCTAATGGAGTTTTGTGTGACTTTCCTCAAAGAACCTTGACCAATGTGTATGTATCATAGTTAGGACACTAGTTTATAGACAAAAAAGGCTTTCACCAATGCTTAGCATAATAATCCAGTGAGTTTATATAAGTTACTTATAAGAGTATGGCTGAGAGGTTACTTACAGATAAATAGATGATTCAAAGGCAATGCACATTGCTGAAAAAAAAAAAAAACAGCATACTATGGACAGTAACTAACTAGCCAAAGCTGTCTCCCTGGACCTCCTTGATGAATTTCCAGGCCACTCAGCCACTAGAAGATTTTCCCCTTTCAGCAGTCTTTACTACTTCTATAAACTTGGGGGAGGGGTCTGGTGAATTTTGTTTCAGAAACTTTCTGGAATTTATGAGTTTAATCTCATAGGTTTATAAACTTGACTTATTTCCTATTAACAGGTATCTTCCCAGAACAGAATGTTTCAATTTTCAAAGGAAATTGCTATATATAAGGAAGCATGAGAACGTTATCAATGGCCACATCACTAAAGAAAATGTCTCCCCTCACCCAGAAGTCATTAAATGTGCTTGAATCATGAGGGAGGGTGGGACATGATCATCTATTCCCCTCTTGTGACAAAGTTCACAGGTCCAATCTCTTGAAGGTATTATACAGTTAACCACATTTGCTATGATCTCAAGAGTGCAAATCCATGTTATACCCAGAGATCAACATTCCACCTGCCTCTGGACCTTCCACTTTCATTCAAATCCTTTTTGAGATTTCCTCCACACTTATTCTCACTTACGCTCAGCACTTTGACTAGTTATAAAACTTTGTAGCTACTGATGACCAAGACAATTTTCTCTAACCATAACTCCGAAAATTTCTAATTCAGAGGTATATGTGCAGTTAGAATGTTATTTGACACATCACATCTGTTAAAAATATTCTCTGTCATTCACAACACATTGCTTCTTCTGCTACTTTTTCAATTATTTTGTAGGAACTCCTTGAATGATCTAAAACATTCCTCAGTTGTACACATTACTATTTTCCATGCTTCTTAGTAAAACTAGTATTTTTTATGAAAGCATGTACCATTGAAAAACAATATGTATTTTTAACATTCATTTATTTATTTATGGACTTACTTGTGTGTTTACATGTGCAAGCATGAACACTAAAAGGGCCTTTGTATGCATGTGAAGGTCAAGTAACTACTTTGGGTAACTGGTTCTCTCCTTCCACCATGTGGGTTCTGGAGATCCAACTCAGTTCATCAGGCTTGGCATCATTCACAGCACCTTTATACTTTCTGATTCATCTCATAGGCCTCAGAAATAATTCTGATGTATGAGACATTGAAAGATTCTACCTATTCTATTCCTCATTTACTACTGATAAAGATATTCTCCTACATGGTTTTAGTCAGATTTCTATTACTGTAACTAATGCCTAAGGTAATCACCTCAGCCCTCCCCCAACCCCAGATTTTAAGATTTCATCTCTTTCTTGGTTAACTGTGCTGTTTTTGTCCTGTGATAAGGTGATAGCTCATAGCAGACAGTCAGTGATGGAACCAGCAGCTCAACTCAGAGCATTCTAGATACAAAGAAAGGATGAGGAGAAGGAGAAGGAAGAGGAGGAGGAGAGGAAGAGGAAGAAGAGAATGACATAGTCATTTCTCCCTCAATCACATATATCCCTAATGCCCTGACTACCTTTCTCTAGGTCCCACTCATTAAGGATTTTCTTTTATCACTTCCCTATAGTGCCCCAAGTCAGGGACCAAAGATTTAGTAGACCTTTAGAGGAAAACACTAAAATAAAAACTACACCATAAATTGTTTCTAGTTCACTGCACAGTTTTGCCTTCACTTTTAGACCTTCATTTTTCTGTGTATTGGATAAAAAGTTTGCACATTAACTAAAGAGGAAGTGAGTCAGGTCATGCCATTTATCTGTTCAATCTCTAGTACTGGAGAAAATGAATGTAGTGGAACATATCTGTAATCCCAGCATCAAAGAGTTTGAGACAGGAGGATTAATGCTCAAAGTTAACTATTTACTAATATACTGTTTGAACACCTACTCAGATTTAATCATGACTCCTACTTTATTTAGGAGAAAGTCAAAGAATATTCAGTGGTTTAAAAGGCTCTTCCTTCCTGTTATTCCTGCTTTAACTTCCTTTTGTTTTCATTCATTCTGCTTCAGCCACCTAGCAGTCTCCAACATATTCAAATCATGCAACCCTATGTATGCCTTGCATTCTCTTCCTTAACATTGTTCCTGGAGGTACCTTCCTAGGAAAATCTCTTTAATTGCTTCATTCTTTATGAGCTCCATGGGTACTGGAGATCTTATTTTGAGTCAGCTTTAATTAATACTTATCACTTAGTATGTGGTCCAGATAAATACTTTGTTACCATTCACAATTTCTCTGATATTTTTGCAGTGAATGGCCACATTAACAATGTTTCATATTTATGGTTTTGCCAGAGGCAACTGAAGTGGTACTTTTATTATCAGCTCTCAACATCATATTTATTCTTCTTTCCTGTTGAGCATGATTTGACATATGTTCTTGATTGTGGGCTTACAAGATCTCTCAGAGTTTCTAGGGGTTATTCATTATCCTTTTTGTTAAATTCCTTAATTTCACCAAGCTATACAGGACAGTTACTGTATGACATCACTGGTATTTATAATGTCTACATAGTAATCCCTCACTTAATCAGTACCTTTTTATTGAATTTAAGTTAGATTCTCTCTGTATATGAAACAGTTGTTTCCATATTTATACCCATGAATGCCTTGCAAAGATCAGTTTCTGGAGGGAATTTAGATGGAAAGATATCATTTACATGTGCTCGAGATGGGCTGTACTACAGGCTCATTTTATCTTTCTACTAAAAATATTCTTTAAGAAAATTCTTTTTGTGCATGTATCTTCTACTTTCTCTCTGATGTTCCTTACTTTGAGCATACAATATTCAACATACAGCTAAGGTGCATCAGTAATTTGTGAGCAGAGGCCATGAGGCTGCAAGAAAATTTCAAATAGCCTGTGCCCACACAGACAGGTATTCCCAGAGATATTGATCAGCAAGCATGCACAGACCCTTCCAGTACTATGAAAAGTAGCTATGAGGGATGAAGATCCAAGAGTTTTTCAAAGTATCAAGCTGATAAAAAGAATTTTAGCCCCAAATTATCATAGAAATGACCATACTTGAAAATAACATCTACCAAAGAAGCATGTAAAGACTACAGGATCTTGCTTTCTTTACTTATTGTTTATCAAAGCAGTTTTGTAACCCAGGTGTCCTTGAACTCTCTATAAAGTGCAAAATGACCTTGTCCTTCTGATGCTTCTGTCTTTTTCTTGAAAGTACAGATTACAGACCTAAGTCATGTTGTTGAACTCTGATATTCAAGTAACAGTGGCAACTGAAAGAGTTAAACTGAAAACGCATACAAATAATTTTTATAGTTAGTGAGTTTATTTAGAAGAAACATTTAAAAATCATTTTAAAGTGTGTATACATGGGTAGAGGAGTGCAGTTGGGTGGCCTTGGGCACTTGTGAGTATAGGTATGCTGGGAATCTAGAAGAAGGCTTTCTATCCCTTGGTACTGGAGATACCACCACTTGTGAGCTACTCAAATTTGTTTCCTCTACAAGAACAGTAGGCACTATTACCTACTGAGACACCTCTCCAGTCCTCAAAAATTATTCTAAAATTATCTTAAATTAAAATGCTTCCTCGAGTTTTAAATTTTACTTCTTATAATCAAATTATACTTCAATAATTCACAATAACTAAATTTTTAATCATTTTGAACCAGATAAAGCAGAAATCACACATGACATTTGAAATCTAAGGTTTTTATCATAAACAATTTCTAATAAATACTACAAATAACAATATAAATGGAGGAAACAAGATATTCTATGACAAAATCAAACTTAAAGAATAATTATGTATGTCAGAAGCCTCCCTCCTGGTTCAAAGCTAAGAGGTGAGTGGCACCCTGACTCTCATGCTAAGCAGAGACAGTGGTTTCCAAACCCCGGCCTGGGGACACTCCCCTGGCACCACATCCACACCCAACTCCATGCTAAAACAAAGAAATCAGGGATAGACCCCACAATTCCCAGCAAAACACAGCTGGAGGTATATCCCATGGGACAAACCATGCCCAAATCACAATCTGCATCATCACAAACCAACAACTGGATACCCAGAAGCCCAATTCTGGGTCCACAGCTGACTAAAAGCTAAGAGCTAACTGAGATCTGACTAAGAGCTGACACAAGAAGCTTACAGAACACCAAATACACTAGAGCCTCCCCAAATCTGCTCACCACATAATAATTAAGCCACTAAAACTACAGAACAAAGAAAAAATGCTAAGATCTGCAAAGGAAAAAGGCCAAATTGCTTATAAAGGCAAACCCATCAGAATAACACCAGTCTATTCAATGGAAACAATGAAAGAAAGAAGGTCCTGGTCAGGTGTTATACAGACACTAAAGAGAATGGCTGCCAACTCAGACTACTATACCCAGCGTAACTATCAATCACCATAAGTGGAGAAAACAAGATATTTCACAGCAAAACTAGATTTAAACAATACCTATCCACAAATCTGGCCCTACAGAAAGCACTAGAGGGAAAACTCCAATCTAAGGAAACCAAAGACACTATTGAAATCACAAACAATTGACAATCCCACCAAAGAAAAACCAAAGAAGGGAAATACACACAAGCTACCACCAAAAATAGCAGGAAATAACAATCATTGATCATTGATATCCCTTAATATCAATGGACTCAATTAACCTATAAAAAGACACACCATAACATGATGGATATAGAAACAGAAGGCATCCTTCTGCTGTATACAAGAAAAATACTTCATCGTCAAAGACAGATACGGGCTCAGAGTAAAGGGTTGGGAAAAGAATTTTAAACCAAATGGTCCTAAGAAACAAACTAGTACAGCAATTCTAATATCAAACAAAATAGATTTCAAACTAAAATCAATCAGAAGAGATCAGGACAAACATTACTTATTCATCCCAGGAAGAAATCCACTAAGATGAAGTCTCAATCCTGAATATTTATGCCTCCAGCACAAGGGAACCTACACACACACACACACACACACACACACACACACACACACACACACACACACACACATAAAGCATAAATTTCCCATGAAATCCGCCACACTAACTGTGGGAAACTTCAATATCCCACTTTCATTCTTGGATAGGTCAACCAGACAGAAATTCAACAGAAAAATAAGGGATCTAACAGATGTTATGACCCAAATGGATTCAATAGCTATACATAGAACCTTCTACCCAAACACAAAGGATTATACATGTTTCCCAGCACCCCATGGAACTTTCTCTAAAATTGATGACATGCTAGGTCATAAAGCAAATATCAATGATTAAAAAAAAATGGGAATAACTCCCTGTATCATATCAAACCACCATGGTCTAAAGTTAGACTTCAACAACAACAACAAAAATTACAGAAAGCCTATAAACTTGTGGAAACTGAATGTATCTCAATTGAACCACCCTGGGTCAAGGAATAAATTAAGAAAAGAAATCGAAGACTTCCTAGAATTTAGTGAAAATGAATCCACAACATTCCCAAACCTATGGAATACAATGAAAGCAGTATTAAGAGAAAAATTAGATGCCTACATGAAAAACCTAGAGAAATCTCACACAAGAGACCCAACAGCACAGCTGAAGGCTTTAGAACAATGAAAAGCAAGCTTACCTAGAAGGACTAGATGGCAGGAAATAATCAAATTTAGGGCTGAAATCAATACAATAGAAACAAAGAGAACAATAAAAAGAATTAATAAATCAAAGAGTTGGTTCCTAAAGAAAATCAACAAAATAGATAAACCTTTATCCAAACTATTCAAGAAACAGAGAGAGAATGATCAATTTAACAGAATGAGAAATGAAAAGGGGGACATACAACAGACACCCAGGGAATCTGGAGAAGTATCAGGTCATACTTTGAAAATCTATAATGGAAAACTTTCTGGAAAGTTATCACTTACCAAATATAATCAAGATCTGATTAAAGACCACAATGAAGTAGGCTTCATCTCAGAAATGTAGGGATGATTCAACATATAAAAAACTGCGAATGCCATCAGTCATAAAAACAAATTGAAAGAAAAATAAATCACATGATTATTTCATTAGATGCTGAAAAGCCTTTGATATAACCCAATACTCCTTCATGATAAATGTCCTGGAGAGATCAGGAATGCAGGGAAAATAACTAAATCTAATAAAGGCATACAGCAAGCTGGCAGCCAACATCAAACTAAATGGAGAAACACTCAAAGCAATCCCACTAAAATCAGGAACAAGACAAGGCTATCTTCTCTCTTTATCTATTAAATATAGTTCTAGAAGTTTTAGCTAAAGCAATAAGAGAACAAAAGAAGATGAAGTGGATGAAAATTGGAAAGGAAGAAGTCAAACTATCTCTATTTGCAGATGATATGATTGTATACATAAGTGACCTCCAGAATTATAACAGGGAATTCCTACAGCTGATAAACACCTTCAGCAAGGTAGCAGGGTATAAGATTAATAAAAAAAAAAAACAATAGCCCTCCTATAACATTAGGGATAAAAGAGCTGAAAAAGAAATCAGGGAAACATCCTACTTTATAGTAGCTACAAATAGCATTAAATATCTTGGTATAACTCTAACCAAAGAAATAGCAGATCTGTTTGACAAAAACTTTTAGTCACTGAAGAAAGAAATTGAAGAGGATTTCAGAAAATGGAAAGATCTTCCATGCTCCTGGATATGTAGGATCAACATAGTAAAATAGCAATTTTACCAAAATTAATCTATAGATTCAATGCAATCCCCATCAAAATCCCAACATAATTTTTTACAGACATTGAAAGAACAATACTCAATTTCATATGGAATAATAAGAAACCCAGGATTGCCAAAAATAATCCTGCTCAATAAAATAACTTCAGGAGGAATCATCATTCCTGACTTCAAGTTATACTATAAAGCTACAGTAATGAAAACAGCCTGGTACTGACACGAACAGACTTGTTGATCAATAGAATTAAATCAAAGACCCCAACATTTACCCAGATACCTATGAACACCCGATTTTTGACAAAGAGGTCAAAAATATTAAATGGAAAAGTTAGTATCTTCAACAAGTGGTCTTTGTATAACTGGATAGTACTATGTAGAAGAATGCAAATAGATTCAAACCTATTACCCAATAGATCCAAACCTATCACCCTACACAAAACTCAAAACTAAGGGGATCAAGGACCTCAACATAAACCCAGCTACATTGAACTTGATAGAATAAAAAGTTAAAAATACCCTCCAACACATTGGTACACATGACCATTTCTTAAATAGAACACCAGTAGCACAGACACTAAGAACAACAATCAATAAGTGGGACCTCCTAAAACTGAGAAGCTTCTGTAAGGCAAAGGACACAGTCAATAAGACAAAACAACAGCTACGGAATGGGAAAAGATCTTCACCAACCCTACATCTGACAGAGGACTGATCTCTAAAATATATAGAGAACTCAAGAAACTAGAGCTCCCAAGCATAAATAACCCAATTAAAAAATGGGGTTCAGAGCTAAAAAGGAAATTCTCCATAACATAATAATTACAAATGCATAAAAGCCACTTATAAATTGCTAATCATCTTTTGCCATCAGAGAAATGCAAATCAAAACAACTTTGAGATGATGTAGGAATGTTCTTTTGTATGCTGTGAATATCAATCTTTAAATAAAGGTGCCACGACAGGCACCATAGAAAAAGTAGGTGGGGAATCAGAATAGGTAGGAAAGGAAAGGCGGAGTAGGGCAGAGTCAGATCAGACTAAGCCAGGCGACCAAGAAGAAACATGTACGGAACACAGGTGAGCCATGGGCCATGTGGCAGACAGATTAATGGAAATGGGTTGAGTTAAGAGAAAGAACTAACTAGCAATGTGCCTGAGCCATATGCCAAACAGCATGAAATTAATATAAGCATCTGACTCATTTTGAGGGGCCAGAGCAGCATTGGGCAGCTAATAGGTCTGTGGGTCTGGATATCTGGCTGCCCTGGGCCAGAAAACCTTACTGTAACATTGAGATTCCATCTTATACCTGTCAGGATGGCTGAGATAAAAATCACAGATGACAGCCTATGGTTCAGAGGATGTGGAACAAGGGGAACACGCCTCCATTCTTGGTGGGAGTGTAAACTTGTTCAGCCACTCTGGAATGCAGTATGGCAGTTCCTCAGAAAACTGGGAATCAATCTCCCTGTGGATTCGGCAATACCACTATTGAGCATATACCCAAAGGATGTGCATTTGTACCCCAAAGGTATTAGCTCAACTATGTTTATAGCAGCATTATTCACAATAGCAAGAACCTGGAAACAACCTAGATGCCCCTCAACTGAAGGACAGTTTAACAAACTGTGGTGCATCTACACAATGGAGTGTTACTCAGTAGTTAAAACAAAATGCATCCTAACATTTTCAGGCAAATGGATGAATTTGGAGAATATGCTCCAGAGCAATGTATCACCAAGGCCAGAAAGATAGACATGGGATGTATTCACTCATAAGTGGATTTTAGACAAAAAGCAAAGAATACCCAAACTGCAAACCTCAACCTTTGAACAGTTTGGGGTCAAAAGGAACTTAAGAGAGACATTCAGAGATTCCCCTAGGAAGAGAAATTAGAGGAGATCATCTTAGCAAATTGGGATCATAACAGGTTGCAACCAAGAAGAATTGGGAACAAATCTTGAAGAATGAGATGGTTGAGTGAGAAAATCAAAGAGGGAGATAGAAAGAAATGGATATCTTGATAGAGGAAGCCAGTGTGGGGTTTGAAAGAGACTGGTGCTAGGGAAACCTCCAAGAACTCACAGGATGTCCTTGGCTAGGTCTCCAACCAATAGTGGAGGGGGTACCTAAATAGGTCTATCCCTATAATTAAATGAATAACCACTCTAAATGTCCTCATAGAACCTACATCCAACAAAGAATAGAGGGTGAGGCAGAGATCCATGGCTGAGCTCATGGTCCAGCTGATATCAGAGGAAGAGAGTCTGAATGAGTAAGTGAATAGAGATTATGAGAAAAATTCCTACAGAGATGGCTGGCTGGAGCTTGGGGGTTGGGAAGCTTACTGAATCAAGACCAGCCCCCTGGAGATCCATCAGGAAAGGAGCTATGCCATCCAAGGGTAGGCAACTGTCAACTAGCATGAGCAGTACGAAAAGCCTCCAGGGATGGGATCAGACTGTGTTCCTGTGCGTGGCCTGGAACCATGCAGCCCATTCCCTGCAGAGGAACACCTAACCCAGCCTTGACTTTGGGATGAGGAAATCTGACTTGCCTGGATTGGATGTGCCTTGTTCAGCTGACCCACCTTGGGTCTTCTTGCCCTTTTGGGGATGCAATGGGTAGATGGGGAGGGGCAAGGCTGAAGTCTGACTGGGAGGCAATGAGAGGAGGGAAGGGAGGTGGAGCATGGGATACATAGATACAAATGGCTTTAAAAATAATATATATACATATAAAAAGAATATCTATGCACAAATACAGCCCTACATTAGGTACTTGAAAGAAAATTCCAACCCAAGGAGCTTTACTACACTCACGAAAACACATGAAATAAATAATCCCATGTGAATCAAACTAAAATAAAGGAAAAATACACATACATACAATAATACCAACACACACTGCCACCACAAACAATGATAATAAAACAACAGGAATAAACAAGCATTGGTCATTAGTATCTCTCAGCATCAATAGACTCAATTCACAATAAAAAGACATAGGGTAACAGAATGAATATAAAATCAGATCGAGCCTTTTGCTACATAAAAGAGATAAACTTCAATATCAAAAATAGATATTATCTCAGAGCAAAGGGTTGGAAAAAATTCCCAAGAAAATGGAGTAAACAAACATAGCTAGTCTAATATCTAGTAAACTAGACTTCCAACCAAAATAAACCAAATGAGATATTGAAGGACACAATATACTCAGTAAAGGAAAAATTTACCAAGATGACCTCAGTTATTAACATCTATGCCCCAAATGTAAGGGCACTCACATTTAAAAAAAAAAAATTACTAAAACTTAAATCACACAGTAAACCTCACACATTAATAGTGGTAGACCTTAATACCCTATTCTCACCAAAGGACAAGTCTTTCATACAAAAACCTGTACAGGGAAATAATGGAGCTACCAAGATCTTATGACCCAAATAGAACTAACATATCTACAGAATATTTCATCCAAACACAAAAGAATATAACTTCTTAGCATCTCACAGAACTTTCTCCAAAATTGACCTCATACTTCATCACAATGCAAGTATCAACAAATATAAGAAAATCAAAGTAATTCCCTGTATCAGACCAAAAGTAACTAAATCTGGATTTCAACAACAAAAAGCCTACAATATCATGGAAACTGAACAACTCTCTAGTCATTCAGTAAACTAAGTACTTCCTTATCTATCAACATTCTTCAAGTTGACCCAGTATTATGAATAGAGTCCAAAAAACTAGTAAAGGAGCCAGAAAAAGCCCTGGACCCCACTGTTAAGAATCTCGAAAGAAGACAAAGCTACACAACTGTAATGTATATAGAGAGGGCCTAGGTCAGTCCCATGTAGGATCCCTGGTTGTCAGTTCAGTCTCTGAAAACTTCTATGAGTCCAGGCTAGTTGATTCTGTGAATTTTCTTGTGATGTCCTTGACCCCTCTGTCTCCTGCAATCTTTCTACCCCCTCAGCCTAATATCTGTGAGTCTCTGCACCTGTTTCCATCAGTTACTAGATAAAACCTCTCTGATGACTACTGGGCTGTGTACAGTAGAATATCGTTAAGTATCATTACACTGAGATTGTTCTATCCTCCATTTATGTTTGGTTCTTTCTTAGGTTTCTGGATCATCCAACCTGTGTGTTATGGTGCTCCAGGCAGTTTCAGGGCTGGGCATAGTCTCCTGGAATGGGTTTTAGGTTAGAATAGTCATTGGTTGGCCAATTTCTCAATAGCTAATCCATGCTTACCCCAGAACATCTCATAGGCAGAAAAGAATATAAGCCAAAGGTTATGTGGTTGAATTGGTTTCCAACTCCCTTCACTGTAAGTCTTGCCTGGTCACAGGAGATGGCCACTTCAGGTTACTTATCCCACATTGTTAGGAGTCTTAGCTGGGGTCATCTTTGTAGATTCCTGAGAGAATCCTTTGTGCCATGTTTTTGCCTGACCCTAAAATGCCTCCACCCACCTTTCTAGTAACTTCTTTAAGTACCCCTCCCACATACCTGATAGCTCATATCCCCATCCCTGCTCACCCTCAGTCCACTCAAGAAATCTCTTCTATTTTCCCACCCAAGGGAGATCCAGACATCCCCTCACAAACCGTCCTTCTTACCTCATCTCTCTTAGTCTGGATTATCGCATAGCTATCCTTTACAGCTAATATCCACCTATAAGTTATTCATACCATGTTTGTTTTCCTGTGTCTGGGTTACCTCACTCACTCAGGATGATGTGACCTGGGATATCTTTCTGTATTTTGTGGATATCATTGAACGATAAAAGAACTGTTTTTGGCCTATTGCAGGATATCTCTGAATCAGGCAGGAAATCTGAGCATAGATAAAAAGGAAGGAGGACAGAGTCAGGAAAAGGCATGATCCAGCCACCCAATAATCATAATGTAAAAGTAACACAGATAAGCCACGAGCCATGTGGCAAGACAGAATAATGGAAATGGGTTGAATTAAGATGCAGGAGCTAGCTAGCATATGTCTGAGCCATTGGCCAAGCAGAACATAAGTAATATAAGTGTCTGAATCATTTTTAGGGGCATTGGGCAGGTCCAGACACAGGGACTGGGCTGGACTAGAAACCTTGTATTACAAAAGGTGTCCCAATGGGCATCCACAAGGGTTTAGTTATCTAGGCTAGGCCTTTGGCCAGGAGAGGCTAGGTCAGACCTCAGCTACAGCAGGTGCTCCCTGTGCTTTCAGCTAAAATTCACAGTGAGTTGTTTAAAAAGACACCCTGCAGCTTCTGTAGTTTTGACTTTGAGTTTTTTGCTTCCTGTTTTACACTGGGCTTCAGTAATATATGTGCATCCTTAGAATGGCCTACTTTTAAAATAATTTCATAAATATTTACATAATTTCTATACTTCCTTCTCCCTTTCATACTCATACTATATCCTTGCTAGACCCTTTAAATACCTGTTCTATAATTACTGTTGTTACATATAATGGATCCTGTTAATGTTGCTATGGTGTACTTGTGTTTATGGCTGACCACTCAGAATTAAGTTCCTGTCCCTGGAGGAATCTTACTATCCCTTACTGAGCAACCATTAATTGCCTGTATCTCTTCATCTAAGTGTGGGATATTTTGAAATTTTGCTCTATCCATGCTGTTATGTTGACTGATGTGGCTTTTCAGGTCTTATTCAGGCAACCATATTCCTCAGCATCCATGGCTTCAATATTTCCATCATGTAAAGAAGATATTATCTCAGTTTGTAGATTTAATGCTCTGGCTTCTATGATATTTTTGCTTTCCCTTCTACAATGTTAACTAGATCTTGGTTGTAGAGGTTGCATTGTGGATGTGCTAAGTGTGACTGAGAATACCGTGTTCTTATTTACTCTAGTTTTAGCAGGTATATCTTTTCCTAATTATCTTGGTCTACTGAAAAATAAGTCTAGAGATGAGGGATGAGAGGTACACTTATCTAGACATAAGGATAAATATTTAAATTCAGTTAGGAATTATAGTGGTTTAAGAAAGTAGTAGTAATAGGTTCTCTTCTAAGATATTTGGCCTCACTAACCAGATAGTTGGCTAGGTTTACAGTCCTAACTATGAATTCCTTCCTATTGAATGGGCTTTCAATTCAATTAGACAGCTATTGCTTACCCCCAAGATTATAGTGCCACTACTGCACCATTAGGGATAACTTGCCAGGCTAGTCACTGTTGTGGTTCATAGGCTTTACAGCTAGGTAGAACTACTAGTTGCTCCTTTCCATTGACAGCTTGCATAGCATCTTTGGATGTTATGAGAGCTATTCCTAAGAAAGGAGATTTCTAGGTCAATACCATCATGATTACTTCAAGCCTGTGAATACATGGATGGTATCTTCAACAACTGGATCTTGCATACAAATTCTGGCAGGAAACCAAGAGATATTTTTATTACTTATCTTTTAAAATCTTGGTATTTTATATGTGTTTCTAGGTCCTAATACACAATGACACAGACCCTCACAGTCAGTAGAAAAGGACTAATATACCCTTGTCCCAGTACTGAGGTTGTGTTACAATCTGGTAATATTGTGCGGCCATCCTTCATTGGCTGGACACCATCAGGAGATCTGACAGAGTCTGTTGGTAGGCAGATTCTAAGAAATCAGGAACTCTGGGCAGCACCTGTTTCTAGGCAGATTCTGAGCAATCAGGAAAGTTGGACAGCAGCTGTTGCTAGGCCCTCAGGCAAGCAGCATGTTGGTTTATAAGAAGGTACATTGTGTGCATTGTTTACAACTGATTTGAGCCAATTTCCTTGGCCCTAACGGCCTGTCCTACTACATATATGGACATTCATTTGGAGAACTGAGTCTTTGTAAGGTGGGGCCACAGCACACACAGCTTCAACTATACATATTTGAGAATGAGTTCATGAAGTTCAGAGTTTCACAAGCTCAGTTTGGCAATTTCCACCTCCAACTTTTGTGTTATTTCATAGAGTAATAAATTAGAAGTAAACAATGATAGCACAGTGGCTGTGGTGTTTTGAATAAAAATGACCCCTCATAGGTCTACAACACTAGTGGGAGGTGTGGCCTTGTTGGAGAGAAGTGTGTCACTAGGTGGGGGCCTTTGAGATCTCAGAAGTTCAAACCAATTTACTTACTGCTGCCTGAGGATCAAGATATAGAACTCTCAACTCCTTTACAACAGCATGTCTACCTGTGGCCTGCAATGCTTAATGCCACAATGACAATAAACTAAACAACTGAACTATAAGCCAGCTCCAATTATAATGTTTTTCTTTATAAGAGTTGTCATGGCATGGTGTCTCTTTACAGCAATAACTAACTAACCAGTTGTAAATTGTTTTAAAAAAGATTCATCAATTTTAATTTTCTGTGTATGAATGTCTTGCCTATCTGTATGAATGTACAGCAAATGTGCACAATGTCCAAGGAGAACAATTGTTTTACTGGAAGTGTAGCTACAGACAAATGTGAGCCATCATGAGGAATCTCACTCATATCCTCTAGAAGATCAGCTGTTTAGCCACACCCTTTCCCTTCAAGTTATTTGTACTTAAATGCTCAAGTAGTAGAACTGCATGTGAATAGTAAAGTGTGATATTTTTATTTGGTAAGTGTGAATTATAGTTCATAGATGAAAAATTTTTTTGAATTTTAATAGCATGAAACTTGGATTATATTTTCCTGTAGAATTTTAATAAAATTGAAACTAAAGTCAAATCAAGAAAATGGTCATTATTATTGATCATTGCATGGCTATTGCTGAAAACAATTTTATTATATAGATAGATATTAAAAATTTCCACCTCAGATGTTAAATGACATGTTATATATGTTACTACACTACTTTTGACTTAAAAATATACCTGCCAAGTCTGTGTCACAATCTAATAGTCACATTCTTATGCTATTTTTAACTACTATACATTCATAGTTAATTTATTAAATCTTATTTTATAGCTAGCATTCTTCATGCTGAAGATATAAGTTGGAAGAAAAGACATTTAATAGCCTTACGGCAATTGAACCATAACACAGACCTTATTATATACTATTAAATAGTAACTAACACATTTCTAGGGGGAAAAATAGAAAAAGGAGAAAGTGAGTGAAAAGATGGATAATTTTGCTTAAATGATCAACACGGTATGTATGTTAAGAGTATATATGAGCAGAATCCAGAAAAAAAATTTAAGGAAAATGAACATTTGTGCAAAGAGAATATCCCATAAAGAGGAAAAAAAAATACCAAAATCCTGAGATAAAGCCATCCTAACTATTTAAAGAGATATAAAGAAGACCGAGACACCTAGAATGGAGTTGGTAAGGACAGAGAGGTAAGGTCAAAGGAAGATATTACAGGATATTATAGGTTAGATAACAGCTTCCAATCAGATTTTTAGTGAACATGAGGTTTTTGGGTTTTGTTTGTTTGTTTGTTTGTTTTTAAATATTTTGAGTACAAGAAAAACTAACTCAAAGTTAATGAGAGTTCTCATTTTCTTATGCAGACCAGATAAAAGTGTCGAGGTAAAAGCAGGACTATTAGACGTGTGTTGTATCTTTAGGAGAAAAATTAAATGATTTTATGCAAGAAAACTGAGGGAAAGAAAATGAGAAACAGTTGGTTTCTGAAAACATTTTGAGTGTAGGGCAGCACATTTCAGGATAGAGGAGAGTTTAAATAGCAAAGACTTTACAAAATTTAGCAGAACCTTTAGAAGTAAAGTAAGAAAATAGAGTGAAAGAAAAGTATTTGATGTTACTGGAGCTGAAGTGTATAAAGGAGGGTGATCCGGTGGCACAGTCTAAAGTGCTAACTTCCAAAGGGACTTAATGCATTGATATCTTGCAAATATGAACAGTTCATTTTTAAAACTTGAACATTCTTTGCTGTCTGCTTCAATAACTCAAATTTGATTTAGATCAGTATTTATCGGACATGCATGACAAAATAGTAATTTCTAGTTCAATTATTAAACATTTTAAAAGAAAATACTGGGAATAAAAGGTATAAATCACACATTTTTTCAGCCAAGAAATAATCACATTATGAACTATCATCCAGATGAGAACTAGAGCATAGCCACAACACTTCTCAAGTGACTCTATGTCTTCTCTCATGTGCAAAACTCACTTTCCTTCCAGAATTGGCTGATATCTTGATTCTTAAATGGTGTTCACATTTCATATGAATGAAATTTTGAGGTATATGTTTTTCTAAGTTTGATTATTTTCTGTAATTTACTCCTTCTAGGTAAGTTTGCTTCTAATTGTTCTAGAGCTTTCAGCTGTGCTGCTAAGTTTCTTGTGTGAGATTTCTCTAGATTTTTCATATAGGCATCTAGTGCTATGATTTTTCTTCTTAACACTGCTTTCATTGTGTCCCATAAGTTTGGATGAATAGTTCTGTATATATTAAATCCCCTTGGGTCATAGCATCTCTTAGATCCCTTATTTCTCCATTAAGTTTATGTCTGGTAGATCTATCTTTTGGTGAGACTGGAGTATTGAAGTCTCCCACTACTAATATGTGTGGTTTGATATGATATTTAAGCTTTAGTAGTGTTTCTTTTACATATGTAGGTGCCCTTGTGTTGGGAGCATAAATGTTCAGAATTGAGTTGAGACTTCATCTTGGTGGATTTTTCCTGAGATGATTAAGTAATATTCATCCTGGTCTCCTTTGACTGACTTTAGTTTGAAGTCTATTTTGTTAGATATTAGGATGGCTACACCAGCTTGTTTCTTAGGTCCATTTGTTTGTAAAGTCTTTCCCCAACCCTTTACTCTAAGACAGTGTCTGTCTTTGAAGTGGAAGTGTGTCTCTTGTATGAAGCAAAAGGAAGGATTCTGTTTTTGTGTTCATCATGTTAGGGTGTGTCTTTTTATAGGTAAGTTGAGTCCATTGATCTATGGGATATTAATGACCAATGATTGTTATTTTCTGCTATTTTTAGTGGTAGTGTGTGTGTGTGTGTGTGTGTGTGTGTGTGTGTGTGTGTGTTTCCCTTCTTTGGGTTTTTCTTCTGTGGGATTATTGATTTTTTGTGGTTTCATGGGTGTATCTAGTTTCCTTAAGTTGGAGTTTTCCCTCTAGCGCTTTCTGTAGGGATTGATTTGTGGATAGATATTGTTTAAATCTGGTTTTGTCATGAAATATCTTATTTACTCATTTACTGGCAACCATGCTCTTTTAGTGTCAGTATAACATCTGACCAGGACCTTCTTGCTTTAATTGTTTCCATGGAATAGTCTGGAATTATTCTGATGGGTCTGCCTTTATAGGTAACTTGGCCACGTTCCTTTGCAGATCTTGGTATTGTTTCTTTATTCTGTAGGTTTATGTTACAAGCAGAATTTTTGGGGGGTCTAGTCTATTTAATATTCTGTTAACTTCTTGTATCTTTATAGGCATTTCTTTCTTTAGCTTGAGAATATTTTCTTCTATGATTTTGTTGAATATATTCTCTATGCTTTGAGCTGATATTATTATCTTTCTTCAATTCCAATTATTCTCAGGTTTGGTCTTTTCATGGTGTTTCTGGATGTTTTGTGTTATGGCTTTTTTGGTTTTAGCGTTTTCTTTGACTGGTCTGTCTATTTTCACTATTAAATCTTACACTCCAGAGATTCTCTCTTCTTCCATCTCTTGTATTCCATAGGTTATGCTTGCTTCTGTAGCGATGGTTTATTTCTTAAGATTTTCTATTTCCAGTATTGCCTTGTTTTGTGTCTTCTTTATTGCTTCCCTTTCAATTTTTAAATCTTAAAATGTTTCCTTCACCTGCTTGATTTCTTTTTCTTGGTTTTCTTTATGTTCTTTCAGGGATTTGTTAATCTCTTCTAATTTTTGTTTGTGCTTTTTTTTTCCTATTTCTTTAAGGGAATTTTTATATCCTCTTTTAAGGCTTCTGTTATTTTTATAAAGTTGTTTTTAAGGTTATTTTCTCCTGCTTCTTCTGCATTGCCATGCTCAGATCTTGATGTTGTAGAACCACCAGATTCTTCTGATGGTGTGGGCAGTGTTGTTCTTTATGTCATTGCATGTATTCTTGCACAGGTGCCTGCTCATTGCTGTTTTTCTTTCACTGGAGAATTTGTCAGAATATTGGAGAGCTTATTATATAGTGCAATCTTTTCTGGGTATGTCTGTGTTGCAGGAAGCCTTTAGTGGTCCAATCTGGGTTTTTGGTCTACTTGGAAGTAGTGTACTGTGTCACCGTGACCCCTCTTAATCCAGTAAGTGCTGAAACACTTTGGGTGTTTGGGTCTCAGGTGGCTGCTTTGATCCAGTAGGTGCTGAGAAACTGAGGGTCTCGGGTAGCTGTTCTTGATCCAATAGGAACTGAGGAACTCTCTTCTTCTCTTTGTCTTTTAGTCTGATGTGGGAAGGGGGTCTGTGGGGTTTTAGTTGCCACTGAGGTCACTAAGGTCACTGGATGATGGTGTAGCTTGGGGAATGGGGCAGAGTTTTGGAGTTGGGGGAGTCCAGCAAACTGGATTTTACTGGGGCCTGATGTGGGAATGCCTTTCTGTATGCTGTGAATCTCAGTCTTTAAATAAAGGAGCTGCTTTGGCCCATGACAAGTACCATAGAAGAAGTAGGAGGAGAAATCAGAGAATAGGCAGGAGAAGCAGGGCAGAGACAGACAGAGCCAGAAACTCAAAGGAGCAACACGTAAGGAACACAGGTGAGCCACAGGCCACATGGCAGACAGATTAATGACAATGGGTTGAGTTAAGATGTAAGAGCTAGCTAGTAATGTGTCTGAGCCATAGACCAAACAGCATGAACTTAATATAAGCATCTGAATCATTTTGGGGGCCCAGTGGGCAGCTAAGGGGTCTGGGGCTGCAGGTCTGTGTGTCTGATCTCTGGCTGCCCAGGACCAAGAAACCTCATTACAACAGCAGCCTCCGGCCTGCAAGGGTTTTTCCTGCTAGCCAAGATTTAGGGCAGAGATACATGGGGGTGGGGTTCCAGGGCTATGTCCCAGGGCTGGGGATCTCAGCCTGGGCTAGGCTGGATGTCATTTACTTCTCAGTCTGCTGTGGGCTAGGGATCTATAGATTTCTGGTTTCTGCTGAGAGTGCTTTTCTAAATCTAGACATTTTGTGCTACATTGTATTTCTGTGAGCCTTTCATTAGTATCATTGCACACATCATTAGTTCATTAATTTTTATCACTATTTTTCATAAACATACTCAATTCATTTATTCACTCAACTAATGGCTATGTAAGTTGTTTCATATACCTAGCTGTCATAAATTATGTGGAAATAAACATATTTTTTCCTGACTTTTGATTTGTATAAATATCTATACACATATTTCTGGGTGTTTATCTGGAAGTAAATTTTGAAGCATAGGAAAAAGGATAAGAAATGAAAAATTCAAGGATTCAAAAGTAGTTTTGGTCAATTTAAAGTAGTATTGGCAATATATGTGGGGTCTAGTTGCAACATTTCTTTACAATATTTAGCCATTTCACTCTTAATTTTTCCATTCTGGTAGACATATAGTCATATCTCTTTTAATTTTAATTTTAAATATTAATTATGATTATTATTCTTTCACATATCCCTAGCAATAACCAAAATATGTTCATTTCAGTGTCAAAAATCTTCAGATATGCATATTTTAATTATTATTCCACTTGAAATATTTTCTGATCTTTATTATAATTTCTTGTCTGATTCAAACATAAAAGAATTTTCTACATTTTCTTACTACTGCTAATGTCTGACTTATTTAGTTTACTTATAAAACCATACTTTGAATAATTTTATTCTTTTCCTATTCCTTCAGTGTATATTTTATGACCAACATACGTTACATATAATTTATTTACTTTCCTAATGAATGAATTGTCTATAATTTCGGGGGTAACTTTTATATATGTAGAATAATCAGGGGAAAGAAAGAGCAGTGAGTTTCTAAATGATTTGTACAATATGATGCTCATGACTGACCTATACTGACATGCACACAAAAGTATAAAACATATTCTGACTGTAATAAATAACAGTTAGTTTTTAACTAGCTTAGTGAGGCAATTAAATAATAAAGAAAGTGCTATTGCTGCTCCACAATTAAAGTCAAATGCAACATTTTCCAGAAATAAAACAGATTTGAAGAAAAAATATAAGTTCAAAACCAAATAAATATAGTCATCTAAATGTTGTACAGCAAATGAAAACTAAAGTACTATTCAAAGTAAAAATATTGCATTCAAATGCTTACTTTAGTAAATACAAGAAAATAAGAAATTCAGTGTATGAAAAAACACAATCAAACCTTAAAAACATAAAGGAAATGAGAAACAGAAAAAATTATTAATATAGAAACCATTATTTTGGATGTAATAAAAGCTGATTTCTTAGCAAAGTAAGCAAAATAGATTACAGCATTATTTTATTAGTTAAAAAACGTTAACTTTTACAAATAAGAACACTTAAATACTAGTGACGTACTACAGGCATTTTATTTCTTATAAAAATATTGTTCATTAAGAGACACTTCAAGGCAGCTATTTCCTTAGAATAATTTAGAAACTCGGGATGCTTCAAATGGTAGTTTTGTTGTATGTCTGACCCATGTCCCACATTAGAGTGCACATAAGCGTGTGTGTGTGTGTGTGTGTGTGTGTGTGTGTGTGTGTGTGTGTGTGTGTGTGTGTGTGTAAAATGCCACAGAGAGCCACAGAGATAAAACAAGTAAAAGAAATATAATGAATTAATCAGATAATCTCTATACATACACACAAAAAAGCAGATTTTAAAATGCAAACATATATTCTTTGATAGAAGACATTCTTGACATTAGGTTTACAACCTTAGCTCTAGGAGAGTTAGATTTCACTATTCTTAAATTGGAGCAGATTTTTCTGAGTGACTACCTCAGAAGTGTGAAAAGTCCATCAATGGGTTTGGAGGCAAGGACATGTTCTTTAACATGCTAATTGTTTCTCAGTCGGGAAGTTAATCACAGCAAAATGTGGTAACACTCCATGACAGTAGTGCTCACTAGAAACCAATTAGAAGTGGAGGCATTGAGTTACAAGAGATTCATATTCAGTTCCTGTAACCATTTTTTTTTTTGAATTACTTCCAAATTAGTGCTATCTGGATAAATTCTCAGTAGAATGTTCATCCTCATCAACAAATAGTCTCATATTTTTCACTAAGCTGACTGGTCTGGCATGGTATCTTACTGTTTTCCAACTTTTTTTGTTTCCTTAATTTCTAGCACAGTGGAAGATTTTTTAAAAATGTACTTCTCATTTGAAATTCCTCTTCTCTTAATTGCTTGTTCACATTCTTTGTCCATTTAGCTATTTGAATTATTTATTGATTTGTAGGCTGCATTAAACAGTCTGGAAGCTAGTAGTTTGCTATTTGAATGTACTGTAAATATTTTTTCTCCTAGTGTATACTGTGTATCTAATTTTTTCACTCTTCCTAATATGTCTTGCTATATCAAAATTTTCAAATTTACATTGTATCACTGTTTTGCTTAATAAAGCCATTTTCACTTTCATTTTAAGCATGTTTACTCCCTTAAAAATAATTTTGAAATTTTGTTTTTTCTTCCCACTTAAGTTTCCATTGTACATAGAATCTATAATAACATTATAAGATGTTATCATATTTAGTTGTTTTTTATGAATAACTATACGAAAATATCTGTGATCATGGTCCTAAATAAAGTAGAGTACCAAAGCATATTGGAGATGAAAGGATATTAAACCAGATTTAGGGGGTGGTACATGAAGAGATATACTTTCAATAAACTGATGTGATGTAGGTACAAATATTGACCTGTGTTATTATCTCACTGGACAAGAGATTGTGACTTAATTCTTTCTGAATCTAGTTTTATAAAACCAAGTAATTGTGGGTTGTGTGTGTGTGTGTGTGTGTGTGTGTGTGTGTGTGTGTGTGTGTGTATTTCCCTAAATAGAAGTAATAGTTTATTAATGCAATGTCTATGGACTAGTTATGTCAGCTCAAGAATAGTTAAGCTTAGGCATAGTAAAAGTCAAGCCATTTTCTGTTCTGAGATTGTGTTTGGCAGGTAATCATGCATTGTGAATTCAAGAATAGTGGAAAATGAAAGAGTCATTCCAATTTATGCAGCAATTCCTCTGGCTCTGTGTGGCTTTCTCACTTCCATTATGTTCTGTAGTTGAGTCAAAATTAATTAGCACTTATAGTAAATTTGAAGGAAGTACATTTCTTCCTGCAAGTCTGCTTTCACTAAAATTCTAAAGCACTTAGTGGTCTTAACAAAACCATCAGAGTATCTTACCTTTTGTCATTCATAATAACAACTTTTTTGTACAATGAGTTGCCATCTATACATGGATATAAGGCTTTCTGTTCATTTGATGGAGTTGTAGATGTCAAAAGGTACATTACATATTACTTATAAATTAATTAGTAATTAAATATTGGTTCATGTTTGCAAAATAAATGACAGCTTCAGAAGATAGAGTATAATAAAGTTGTTTTTCATGACAGAAGATCCTTCATATTGAAGACCTACATTTTGAGAAAATACAGTTTCTATAGGTTTAAGTTCATTAAAGAAGCATGAACAGATATGGAAATGTGATTAGGAAAATCATTTAGAGACAATTCTTATGATATTTTGTCAAAGAATATGTCTGATTTTTATCCTGGTCCTAAAAAAATTTGCCTGAGGTAAAACTGAAGAGTTATGAACTAGTATCATTAACAGTCAAGACAGTCTAGTATTTACTGTGTTGTGTGGTGATTAGTGATAATTGTAATGCAGATCTATAAAGAAATGGAGTAATCTGGACAAAGATAAATACAAAATGTACACTTTTAAGAGAAAAGGGGCTCCAGGAAATATAATAGTCCCTTGCTCAAGGAGATTAAAAAATATATTTAGAGAAAAGCCTGATGCTAAACAGAATAAAAGGTAAGCTCAGGGCAAAACTTTCTACAGCTAACCTTCCAATTTGTACAAAGAAATAAAAAGAATATCTCAAGCAATGAAAGAAACCATAAAATACAGAAAGCTGATGCAAATGTATTTGAAGGAGGCATACAAGTTCCTGCCTCATGAAGCAGTAGAATTTGGCAGCTTCATCCATGTAATTCTGGATTTAGAGTCCAAAAAGTAGTTGTAAAATCTACCTCCACTATGAAAGATTGCTTCTAAGGCCATGGAAAGATGTCATGGGAATCCCTGCCTGGAGGAGTAGAAAGGCCATGGCATGAAGCTTTGGAGGTGAATACTGTATTGTGTTAGAGACCTGAAAAATGTTGGAAAGGACAAAGTCATGGGATATGTGCCAAGGAAAGTTCAATACCAGTGTAGAATCAGCCCAAGAGAGAGAACTGTGTTGTAGTTCAAGCTGAAAGGAGTTGGAGATCTGAAGAGCACTTTGACAATGGAAATAAAGTTGCAGAATTTGAAGTTTGTCTTTCTGGGTTTCAGTCTTGCTTTGGTCCAGTATTTTATCACCATGATCCCCTTATCCCCTTTTGAAATGGTAATATATATTCTGTGTCATTTTATGTTGGAAATATGTGATCTGCTGTTGTATTTTATAGTGGATTGTAATTTAAGAGATTGTCTTGAATTTCAAGAAAGACTTTGGACTTTCAAGCATTCTTGAGACCATGAAAGACTATTGGTACATCTGAAGCAGAACTTAATAAAGTTTCTAATTTATTATATTGGTACTAGCCTATAAGATCATGGAGCAAAATGTGGTGGTTTGAATAAGAATGATTCTCATAGACTCATATTTGAATTCCTAGTCACCAAGGAATGTAACTGTTTGAAAATATAGGAAAGATTAGGTGTGGTTTTGTTTGAGTAGGTATGGCATTAC
Organism: Phyllotis vaccarum; assembly: GCA_033318265.1. Taxonomy (NCBI): domain Eukaryota; kingdom Metazoa; phylum Chordata; class Mammalia; order Rodentia; family Cricetidae; genus Phyllotis; species Phyllotis vaccarum. The sequence goes on along the minus strand of JARWLC010000013.1, from coordinate 132,936,952 downwards.
TGGGGAAACTGGGGTAGGCTTTCAGGTTTCTGCATCAGACCCAGACTATGTCTGTGGAGAAGGACATAGCTCTCTGCTACTGTCTCAGTGCCTGCCTGTATTTTGTCATGTTCCCTGCCATGATATAATGAACTAAACCTCTGAAAATTATGTAATGTCAAGACTATAGTCAAAACATTACTTGGAAAAATTTGGAAACTTGATATGTGCAATGTAGGTTTCTCGGTGAATATTTTAAAGAGGAAACCTTTTCTGAATCCTAAAGAGCTTATAGAGTAGACTAGTCACCATACTTAAAGATAAATTCCCTTGTGTGTAAACACCATACAGAACCTTCTAAGCTTGTAGTTTACTTGTCCCAGATTCTTCCACCATTGTCCTAGTTAGTTTTGACTATCAATTTGATAGAACTTGGAATTACTTGAGAGAGAAGTTGCCTGGATCAGACTGGCTTGTGCACATATTTGTAGGGCATAGTATTGATTATTAGTCGATGTAGAAGGATTTGCTATACTGTGCAAATTGTTATTTCTTGAACAGATGATCCTTGGCTATAAAAGAAAGCTGGGTAAGTACGGGCCATCAAGAGAGCCAGCATCAAGTCTTTCTCCATGGTTTCTGCTTCAATTTTCTGCTTGACTTCCTGCCTTGAATCCCTCAACTATGGACTGTGGCCTAGAACTACAAGATGAAATAAACCCATTCTTTCCCTATGTATCTACTCGTCATGACATTTGTCAAAGCGCTAATGAAACTGTGACACTCACTTCTCCTGGGTTCTGAACTGATACTACAAGTAAGTTGTAGTATGCCTTGAAGAATCCCAACTCAGCTTAGCAAAATAAGAAACAGATTGAAACAAAAAGAGTCACAGGAATTGACTACTATTACTGGAAATAACTGGAGAAGCACATATAGGATTGGACTTTGAGGGTATTTGATTAAGTGGGCCAAAATATAATGTACTGAAGAAGTTTATTAACATGGAGACCATTCCCTTAGTACAAATAAAACAATACCTAGACAAAGATTGTAGGGAATAGAGTAAGTTTCTGCTATTACAACTCTTAGGAGCCTAAACCAGTACATGCTGAACAAAGTCTATGTTGCCAAAGTGAAGAGTGGAGGAAGAAATAAAGAGAGTCAGAGAAAAAGACATGCTAGAATGGATATGTTTCACGAAACTAGAAGATCCTCAGGGGGTTATATTTCATGGGAAGGAGAAAAGGAAACAGTATTCACTAAGGCCACTCTTGTAAAGAGAACCAGAACTCCCGGAGATTTTAGTGGGCTTATCTCTATGAGCCAGAGCAACACTCAGAGTTGGCTCATAGTTTAGGCTTTTGACAGCAGGAGGCAAGAGAGGACTACTGCCCAGTCAATCAACATAAGATACCAAAAGCTATTTCTTTGTTTTCTTTTTCCTGTTATCTGTCTCTCCTTAATCCTCACTGAGAGTTGTCTAATCTCCCCATCTGCAACTCTTTCAAGCTTGACAACTGGCAGTACTTATCTCATAGTAATTTTGGGCATACAGCTGATTCAGTTGCATAGATGACTGGCAGCTCTATATTCTGATGTCCCAGTACTGCTATGGGTCATGAGCAGACACCTGGCAGAAGCTTTATTCTCCTTTTAGGAATTAGGTGATTTCATAGATGAATCTTAATCCTAGATAACATCAAAGTGCAAATGTTAAAGCTTTGCTGTCATTAGTCACTAAAAAATTGTTCATTACGGCTTCATTATGGCTTTCAGACTGAACATTTAGCCAGCTTGTGGCTTCAACATTAGTTATTATCCTACTGCATGTTGTTCATTGTGTGTATTTGTCTTTGCAATGCTTATCATCCCCATACACTGAGTTTTGTCACTTTGTTTTCTCTTTTAAATATTTTATTCATCGTTTTTATGTGTTTGAAGTGGATTATATGCACAAAATTCCAATACCATCTGGACATTCCTCTTCTATGAAAAAAAAATCCTTTCTTTAGTCTCTGAGTGTTTTCACCTTTATCCTTGATTTCTCTTATTTCAAAAGGATGTATCTTGCTAATTTATTTTGAAAATTTTGGTTTGTTACTTGAATGTGCTTTTAATATGAAGGTTCATGTCATTGTTCAACTCCAGAATTTTAAAGAAATGTTTCCATTTCAAACATTGCCTTATTGCCATTCAGTCATTGGGGCTCAGGAAGGACTACTCTAAAGTCTGATGACTGACATGCTGATAACTTTAAATAAATGCCCGAAAGATTTATCTGACTTTCTCTTGCTCTCTATTTCTTTCATTTTTCTTCTCCTCCTGGAGCACAAGCATGACTTCCATCACTCCTTCCATATCTCACTTCCATCATTCTACCTGTTCTTCTTCTGTCTCCTCCTCTACCCTTTTCTCCCTGCTCTGTCCATTTTCTTTGCTTTTTCATCTTTTTCTTTCTTTCTTTCCTTCCTTCCTTCTCTCCTTGTTTTCCTCCCACCTCCTTTCTTCTATTTGAAAGAAGAATTTGCATTATAGCTCAGCCTAGCCCTACAATTATAATCTTCTAGCTTCTGCCTCCAAAATGCTTCCTCAAAGTACACTTGTCTACTCAAAGAGCAAATGCTTCAGAAGAAATGCTAATTAACACTATACAATATCCCAGAAAAAACTTGATTTTCTGTTAGTGCCTTTCTTTGGGAGACATTTTTCTCTACTCAAGACAGTTTCTGTTTCTCTAAAGTTGCCTACAGAGCCCATTCGACTTTTCCCTATGAGAGTGCATATAATATTCAAATTTCTGATTTTGGGGGGGTTTCACACTCTTGTGTGATTCCTGGGAACTTGCAAAGCTAGGAAAATTATATGGGATATTTTGTCAATATACGATTCCACTATTTATAGATTCAAATGATCAAATTATCAGAAAGTAGAAAGTTTTTTTTTTTTAAACTCTGAAACCATACATAGGTTTTTTAAAGTTTCTTTAAACAGGACTCCAACAAAACATGCTTTTATTTCTTATTCTCTTTTTAATTTTTACTTTAAAAGCCTAAGTTTAGTTTGGTGGATTTTTTTACTGTGTAAAATTTAGTGGCAGGAATTTAGAATGAAAAGGACCAAAATGCACAATAGAAAAGTAAAGAAGTTGTCTGATGTTCAAATAGATCTTTAAATAAGTAGAGTGTTTTAAGAGAAGTGGAAACATTGAAGATGTATGCAAGATAATAACTCTTTAAATTCTGACCTATGCTTTTCTTTGAACACCAGTCTACAAACAAATTAATCATGGGAGGAAGGCCTATTATCATTCTATAGACTAAAGTTTTATATCAATTGATCCTACCTAAAGTTTCTTCTACAACTTATCCTTGGAGGGCTCTTCCCCGGAGGCATGTGAGCACTGTAGGTATACATATTTTGCAGTAGTGAGTAAAAGTTGCATAAAATTCATCATTATTCTGTAGGAGGCACATCAACATTTTCTATGTATTTTTCAATCTATAGACAGTATTTAGATTTTGATTTTATTGGTACTGCAGAAGACCAGAATATACCGTCCCAAAATATGCCTCAAGCATGAGGTTATTTTGAGAAACTGCAGACATATGAAAAGCTCTGAAAATAGACTAAAACTTGTTTGTGAATTTAATTTACATCAATGAAGGAAACCCCAGCATATGCCTTCCTCCATTTAGTGCCAAGAAGAGAAAGCAGCCTATAAATTACCAGAGACTCTTAATTAGTGGAGAATAAACAGGAGAACAAAAAAGACTTGAGCCTGTATAATAAATACACTTTACCTTTATTTACTATGATTTTCCTGGTTACCTCTCTATGTCTGGCCTCCTTCATAACCCTTATTTGTTTATTTAAATTTAAGGAAGTGTTTTGTGATTTTATTTTTAAACAAATGTCTCTTCATCCCAGATAGGGAGCCAATGACAAACTAAAATTGGATAAGATTACAAAATCTAACTTGGTAAGCCAATCAGTTTTTTTGGGGTCACTTATAGGAATGCGAGTGTGAGTTAAAAGATCAAAAATAACTCAAAGATGTTCGCATCACCAAAGTGTTGTAAGAGATTTCTGGCCCAGACTTTCAGGCCTAGCCTCAAAGTTTGGACTTGCAGACCTGCAGACCTGCAGACCTGCAGACCCGCAGTCCCACAGTCCCACCGAGACACACAGATGCTTTCATTAATCTTAGGCTGACTGGCCTAAGGCCCAGGTATATAACTTGCTAACTCTTTACCCTTAAACTAACCAATGATTCTTATCCTGTTCAGCCATGCGGCTCGGTACCTTTTCTCAGAGCAGCATAGTTGTCCTCTCCATCTTCTGGCTTGTCTGACAACTCTTGAGTCTCTGTGGCACTTCTGCTCTGTTCTTCCTGTTTACAGAGTTTTCTTAGTCTGGTAGCCCTGCCCACACTTCCTGTCTGCTTTTGGCCAATCAGTTTTATTAAACTCGTAGGTGGGACAATTATTTACAATGTGATATCATAAATCCACTACACCAAAGCAGCACACCCCAGCATGAGTGACAGCCCATGAAATCCAAAAATCTGGAGCACCCTGTTCAACCTGCTGGTAGCTCAACAGGTTAGAGAGTGTCCTTTTTCCATGGCTCAGTTTCTCTGAGTCTCTTTTATGTAGCTCAGTTGATCTGTTTCATCTAGGCTATTTAGCTGATTTCTGCTTCTTCATGGATGCTCCATCTGAGCCTCTCCCAAGTAGCTCAGCTGGTCTGTAACTCTCAGTAGTGTTTACTGTTCATACAATATTGAGGAAGAAGGGGCCTAATAAGTCTAACCAGTTTTATGGACTTCCTAAAACTATTGTGACTTCTTTGATTCCTTTCTTAACTAGCTTCCCTGCAAGAAAAAAGATGCAAGCGTATCTCCTCTCCTTCAAAATCCTGTTGTTTCACCTTTTCTGGAATCATCCTATCATAAAAATATTCTGGTTTTTTTTTTCAGCACTTTACACATCTTTTGCAATTTCCCTTTAAAGAGAAGGTTTTTAACTTCAGAAGAAATTGCTACACAACAAATAATTTATTTTATTATATTTTGTTATATTGCCAAAACTGTTCTGGAATTTGCAATCCTCCTGCCTCAGCCTCCTGAGCAGATAGGATTATAAGCATGTATTGCTGTGGCTAGGTGAAGATGGTATTTAAAAGCTGAATTCTAATTCACCTGTTTGAAGACTTACTGATTTTCTTTTGGACACCTCCTAGGATAATCAGCCCTTACTGTGAACTACCTAGGAGATGGAGGCCAACTTTTAGGTGTTTCTAGTGGTGTGCTTCAGAAAAGATTAACTGAGGTGGGAAAAGAACTTCTTAAGAATCCACAAAACAGATTTTTTTTTTTGAATTTGACATAATAACTCTCTCTACTCATCTTTTATTTCAACTGTCACCATTGGCCATATTTTTGAAAATGGCATACTAACGCACATCTAGAAATGAAGAATTGCCATAAAATAATCCTGCACCATCATTTTAAAATTAACTTTCTAAAATCCAAGTTTCTTCCCCTAAGTAATCCGTATGTTGACCTGTAATATATCTAACTTATCCCCTTTTTATTTCAAAACAGATAATTATATTACAAGCATGTTTACCTGCTTTACTTTAGTCCATATTATGTTTTTGAGATTCACTAGTATTGGTAGACATTACAGTGATTTGTTCACTTCTTTTGCTATTGTGTTTCCTGTGATCTGAATGTTTCTATTCCTTATATTACATGTATTGAATGCCTATGCCTTTAAGTGCTATGGAATATGGAGATCTTAGGAGATAATTTGGTAATGAGAACTCTACCTTTATAAATGGCATTAATGTTTTTAAAAAAGAAAATACAGAAAGCTAGCTTGACCCTAAGACATCTAAGGGCATGAGGAAAAGTCACAGCCTATGAGAAAAGAACCCTTCCCAAATAAAATCTTCCAGTAACTTGATCTTACATTTCCCAGTCTTCAGAGCTGAAAGAAATAAATGTCATTTGTTCATAAATTTCAAGTCTGTGGTAACTTATTAGTTCATATCAATTAAACAATATTTTCTTATATTAAAATATAACACTATTACTTTTTTCTGTGGATAGGAATTTTACATGTTTCCATTTGTGAGATAACTGCAATCTTATTTGTATATGAATGCATATCTATGCACTGAACTCTATCAATGAAGGAATAAAGGTAGTGTAATACTATATATATTCCACTATATAAATATATATGTGTATATATAGTGGAATGATATATATATATGTTCAAATTCAATAAGTGGCATTAGGCTTTTATTATGATTTTCCAAATATGTATGAATAGTATATAGAACTGTAGGTTTTATCAGTCAATCATGTGCATTTTTGCCTGTCTTTATGGGTATATAGTGGTAGTTCATTATCATTTTCATATCATTCTATGAATTAGAACACGTGCATAAATTTATTTAATACCATCATTAGGATAGGGAATAGTTTTATCACTTCCTTTCTGCTGTTCTGTTATACTCACTATCTTCGTCTGACCTTAATCACGGGTAATGATGATGTCCTGTCCTCCCAAGTTTGCTTGTTCTAATTACCACAAAAATAGAATTATCAAATAGATAATCTTTTTAGTTTTCAAATAGTTATTTTTTCAGTTTGTTTGAATATTAAATTTTTATCATTTGTAATTCAAAATAGTTACCTGAAATTTGAAGTTTTGAGTATGGCTGGAAAGATGGTTCTAAATATATAATCTTTTTATTATTGTGTTGAGAATTACACATATAAGTACTGTGTTTACCAAATATCTACCCCTCCCTCCCCCTTTCAATCCCTCCTGTTTCCTCCTCTAGTCACTTTTAAATTCATGATCTCTCTTATAATTAGATACACACACATAATTATGTAGATTATATGATCCTTTGAGATGAGCTTTTTCCACAATGTAGAATACCTTTGGCATCTATCTAGTAGTGACATTATGAATTGTTCCTTCTTATAGCTGAGGATTATTCTATTGCATAAATGAGCCAGGTGTTTATTAAACTATTGACAGGCATTTGGTGTATATCCAATTTTATGTAGCAACTATGACTCAAATTGTTACATTCATGACAGGCATTAAATGGGTGTAAGTTTTTACTTAATTTCATGCGCTATAATATAAATACCTAGTAGTATAATTGTTGATACAATTATACAATTGATACAAAGGCATTTTCTACAGGGATTGTACTATTTTCCATTTCTACTAATAGAAAGCTCCTGTTCCTCTATATTCTTGCCATCATGGGATATTGTCAAATATTGATGGCCTCCATCATTGTCCTGTGGTGGTATCTCACTGTTGTTTTAATTTGTATTTTCCCAATACCAAGTGATACTGAGCATCATTTCTTATGCTTGTTTGCTATTAGTATTGATTTTTTAAAATGAAGTATCTATTCATATCTTTTGTCTATTTGTAATGGGGTTGTTTGCTTTCTTCTTTGTAAGTTGTTTTTATAACCCAGTACAAGTCTTTTATTTAATACATAATTCACAAGCATTTTCTCACACACTGGGGCTTATAATTTTGTATATTCTCAACAATGCCTTTTGTAGAGCAAATGTTTTTAATTTTTATAAAGTCCAATTTATTTTTTTATTTTTTTTTATGAATCATGCTTTTAATCCAAGGGCATATTTTTGCCTTTTTGGGGGAGGGGGAGCATTAGAGGTTTGTTTGACATTTAGGCCCATTGTCCACTTTGAGTTGACATTGTATAAACTGTTAGGTACATATATATTCTCCCCTCTTCTTCCTCCATTCCTCCCTTGCAGATAAAAACCATTGTTTTTTTTTTTAATTATCTTTTCTGGATTGAGAGATTCCCTCATTCTGGCAATGAGATGGTCTGTTGTCTTGGCACCTTTTTTTGGACTCATGCATTACCCCACCACTGAAGGCTTGGGGCATATGAGCCTCTTCCTTCCTTTGGCACTGCTCCCTCCACAGATGCTGACCTAGATCCCTCCACATGGCTGTATAAAGCATGCTCCCACGTTGCACAAAAAGTTGGTCTAGATCCATGAAACAAATGCACAAAGATGCTGGCTGGTCCTCCCTCCCAGAAAGCAGAAAACAAAACATACTAGCACAGAATTACAACTTGAAAAGTTCTGTGGATAAAAGCCCAGGGACTGAAGAGATGGTTCAGATGCTCTTCCCAAGGACAGAAGTTTGGTTCCCAGCACTTATGTTGTGTAGCTCATCTTATAACTGCAGCTCCAAGGAATCCATCACTGTTTTATGGCCTCACCTGAACATACAGAACAGATATATAAAATTATTTAAAGGGAGAACTGTAAAAATGAGTAATCAGTTAAGAGCACTGGCTTCTCTTCCAGAGGACCTCAGTTCAATTCCAAGTACCAACATGGTATCTCACAACTATCTGTAACTCCACATACATCCAGGGGACCCAGCACCTTCTTGCCTCTATAGGCATCACACATGCTCTTTTTTGGATTTCTACTTTAAAAATTAATCTCCCTCTTACATTATAGTTTGAATTTTCTTCATGCTAACTAATTCATTTTCTTACACTATTACAGACTGAACCCATATCCTTCAAAAATAATCTTTAAAATGACTAGCATATTTTAATCTGAACTAGTATATTGTTCTTTTAAAGATTTAAGATGATTTTTGTATAAGTACATTTGGAGTACTTAACATATATCCTGTCTGCTTTGTCAACACACAAAATAAACTTCCGACAAGTTTTACACTTTTCTCTGCTAATGCTGACATCTAAGTTAGTTTTGTATTGACTTCCATTGCCTGATAATTAATATGTGGGTCAATTCAAGAAAAACTCTCCTGCTAGTTTGTAATCTTAGAAAGATATGACTCGATGCTGCTAAAATTTGGTTGTACTCTGTGGCTCTAAAGATTTACAATGAGTGAAGACTTTCTTCTCAGAATTGTGGAGGTTTTGTTGTTGTTTTTGAGTTGGTGGAATCTTGAAGAATTAAGAGCTAGGTATAGGAACTAGGTTCTTAGTCAGTGTTTCTTAGGTCATTGTGTACAGGAGAGGATGCATGTTAGCAGTTCATATGCAACAGGTTATCTTCTACCTTAATCAGAGACCAAAAATTAAAAATACTCACCTATGTACCTCAAACTCAATCTTTGATTTGATTCTTCCAAGCTCAGCTAAATAAACCTCTTTTATCTTACAAGTGGCCTTTGCAAGATGTTTTTTATGGCAATAAAAAGCAACCTGATGAAATCCTATGCAAATACTGTCATTTTACCTTTGTAGTTCTGCATATATTTTTTCTACTGATGTGATTACTTTAAGTGCTAAATCTTGAGATGCCTTTTATCTTGCCTTTATGATTTGATAGTTATAATGCAGTGAAAAATAAAGGCCCAATTATTTCTGTGGATGGAGGAAAGATAATCTCAAACCAGTCCATGCAATATACAAACCTATTCAGTCTAATTAATGAGTAGGGGCACTATTCCTAGTCTTGAGTAAAAGTTCCTGTAATTTAAGCTCTCCAAATGCTTCTTCACTGGTCTTGGGTAGTTTCTACCAGGAAAACTCAGAGAATATCCTGAAAAAGACTTAAGCAGGGACCTCTGCAGAATTCTGTCTATAAGATTCTCTGTGAATCTTTGTCCTCAGAATTTTTCCTTGTGATCTCTAAGGTTCTTGGACTTCTTGACATCCAGTTCTGTTACCTAAATTTACTTCTCCATGGTTTTCCCTTGTTCCCATCCAAGCACTCTGGGTTAGAACTCTCCAGGCTATAAATTAGCACTATCACAGGATTCACCTCATTTGTTCCTGGTCTCATAAAGATTATTATCCTTCATTACCTGATACCCAGTGTCGTGAAAGCCATTGCTTATTTATTTCAATTTCATTTATTTGATTGTTTCAAGTGTGAGAATAAATCTAGTCCCTGTTATTGCATCTTGGCCAGAAGCAAAAACCTTAATTTGCATTCTTTATTACCACTAGTGAGTTTGAATACCATATATGCCTGTTGGCCATAATATTTCTTTTAATGTGAAATGATACTTTATGGATTTTGCCTATTATTCTATTGTAGCAATTTGTCATTTCTCATTATTTTAGAAGATTTTTTTCATATTAAAGCTATCAAATTCATGTCTGTAATATAGGTTGTAAATATTTTATTCGTTTGTTATTTGCATTTCATTTTGATTTATTTCATTTGGTAATACAACTGATTCAACTGCTTACTTGATCAGATTTATTATTATTATTTTATCTTCCATTGTTTCTTATCTTTATGTGTATGTGTGGTGGAAAACTTCAAACTCAGGCCTCATTTATGTCACATATAGTAGACAAGTGCTCTATTGCTGAGCTCCACACTCAGCTCCAGATAATTTTCCTTATTGATTATACACTGGACAGTGTACCAAAATCACAGTCTTCAAATTATTCTAGTATTTCTTCTGATAATTGCATGGAGACAAGAAATCAGAATCAATCTTTCTGAGAAGCTATTACTTTTGTAGTATTTTTTAAACAATGCCTTCTTATTTCTTTTTATGAACTTACTATTATTCCATAAAAGCAAACCCTGTGTAGATCTGAAGGAAGAAAATAGAGAATGTGTCTGTAATTTTTATGGTGATTCATTTGCATCATCTGATTTTGTAGAAAATATGGTAGAAACACACACATATATTACCTCATTCATTTTCTTCATAACTTCAATTTCCTTATCTAACATAGTTTTCATAATTCAGAATCAATTGGGTATTTTTTGTACTTTTGGACCAATTTTTCCCTCTTCCATTGCATATTTAAACTTAGTAATTGCAGGTTTCATGTGAATGTTATCTTATATTCGCTTAAAGGGTACAATCTTATTAATTATACAAATAGACATTTGTGTTTTGCTCTTATATTTTTTAGTGTAATATGATTTCACATGGAAATTCTCTCTCAAATCTCCAGTCTCTCATTTTGTTCAAATGTTCACCATTTGTTTTCAAACTTCAGTGTTTCTTTTTTTTTTTTTTTTTAAACTTCAGGTTTTGTTGTTTTGTTTTGGGTTTTAAGCAAGTCTCATCTTTACCAAGGGACCTTCATCCTTCATGATCTTTTAATACTGAGATGTATTGTACCTCAGAAATCATTCCATCCCCAGAGAATGGGAATGTGAAAGTGGCCTGTTTGCTGAAGCTATTTCTACTAGAAACTGAATTAAAGTCTCTACAAGAAGTGAGGGAGAAGTGAGTTATGAAGAAAAAAGCCTAATAACAAGACAAATAACTGATTTTCTGGAGGATTTTTTTTTTTAGAACCTGCATGTATAAGTTGTGATGGGGCAGTTCAAGTCCTTTGCAGGATTTCACTTCATAGTATTGCTCATTCACACAAAGAACATGCTATTTGCATTTCATTTCAGGCAGGACTTCATTCTCCCATGACAAATGTTCTTGGGAAGGATCCTAGGAACTAGTGCAGGGATTAAGTCTGTGCCAACTTATCTGAGCCATGGTTCTCAGATATTTTAGCAAACATTATTAAATATTTTTTATATAAATGTCATTTGAATAAGATTAAGGCTTAATTTGGTGGACTTTAATTAAAGCAAATGACCTTCTATAATGTTGATAGGACTCAAACATTCAATTGAAGGCTTTAAGAGAAACAAGCATGGCTTTCTCTAAACAGGAAAGAATTCTTCAACCACATTCCCACTATCTCTGGACTTAAAGCGCAATTTTTCCTGGATATCTAGGATACTAGGTCATTCTATTTATGATCATGAACTTACCAAGGTTATGGTTTGATTGTGTCCCTATATTCACCTAAATTCCATTTTATACTTCTTTTTGGCATGAGGTGTGTGCATTCTTCCTCTGCCACAGTCTTCAACTACCATAATATTCTGCCCAATCAGTTGGGACTAAGCAAATATAAACAAAATCCCCTGAAGCCTCAAATTGAAATAAATCCCCCCCTTCGGCTATTTGATCCAGTAATGATAAAATTAACCAATACCCCTATAAAGCATCCTGCTCTTTAAAGCTAAGGATGCCACACCACTAGCCTAAGATAATTGGAGTGAAAACAAGACTTTTGCCAGTGTGACATTACTGTTATCATTTTTGTTAACCATTTCTGGATTTGGGAATCATTGTGGGAAGAAACAATACCATATGGTGGGTGCTAATTTTCTTCAACTGGTATTACTATAACAATGCAGATTGCATCACAAGTTAGCAGAGAAGCAGAAGTGTGCATGGAAGAGAGCACAGGGAAAGTCAGGAAGCTCAGGAGAGCAAAACCCATCAAACTTTAGCAGCAGCATGCTATCAAGGTAAGCTCAGTCATTTATATTCCAAAAGCCCTAACTTACTCCTAACTTACTACAGGCATTAGGGCCTCCCAAGACTAATGTAAAACACTTACATGATGTAAAACACTTCTTAAGTTTGCATTACTATTAAACACTGCCAAAATAGAGTAAGTTTCTGCATGGGTTTTGGAGAGAAAAAAACATATTAAAACCACAGAATTGTACACAAAATCATGGGTCTTTGCCAGAGGCCCACAAGACTAAGTAGCTACATCCAGTACTGTGAATTCAATGAGTTGTTTTGCATTTGTAGCACAGCAGCAGCTGTGGTGGGAACACAGACAGATTAGTGAATAGCAAGAAGTGTAGGCCAACTGCTGTACTTTTGCTTTGAGTTATGACCATGGTTGGAAAAAATACTGCTTTTCTTCCTGCCCCTGCTCATGCTTCTTTTCCTCCTCTTGTTTCTTTGTAGGTAAAACTTGACAGCCATAGACAAAGTCACCACAAGGCCTGTGTGGGTAGAGGTGGTCACCAACTGACTGTGATTTGCAAGTGATTATAGAATTCATCATTGCTTTTAAGTACTCATCACTAGAAGAGGGCTCATTTGGGTGATTTTTGTGCTCTTTAAAATCCCCTCCTGAGAAGAACACTGTTTTCATCTAGGGTGTTAGTCATTGTGCAAATACTCATTAAACATATTGAATACTTTCTGCCTAATGCCTAAAGGAAAATGTCTCAGGCTGTGAGAGTTTTGGATGGGGTGGTTGAGTAATCATCACACAGCAAACAGTTAGGAAGTGGAGTGTAGAGGATTTTATTAGGAAAAAGGTCAGCAGAGCAGGTAAAGTCAGAAAGGATGTGCTATATTTATACAGATTGGAGTATAGAAAGTATGTTGAAGGGAAATGCAGACAGATAGAAGAGCAAAAATCAAAAAGGCTAGGGTGAAAGAACCGGAAAGACCAATGAGGAAGTCAGGGTATGGAGCTAGAAAAGCACTTGCTGTGCAAGCCTGCCTATCCATGTCTAATCTATTCAGAGGCCATGGGATTGACACAAGTCTCCCTAGGGTAAAATGGGAGGTAGAGACAAGAGAATCAGCTAGAAGTTGATGTACTGATCCTGTCTCAAAAACAAGGCAGAAGGGATTCCTGAAAAGTTGTCCTTGGACCTTCATACGCAGGCATTCAAATTCAGACAGACAGGCAGGGAGACAGACAAACACTACACACACACACACACACACACACACACACACACACACACACACACACACACACACACACACACACAAATAAACCTTAAAGAAATAAGAAGACAGCATCAGTTCTAGGGATATTAGACTTGCTGATAGAGAGTATGTGCAGTGAGAGAAAAACAAGGAACTCAAATCGATGTAATTACTAAAAATTTAAAAATTACCTGATTTAACTTGCCTCATGTGCTCTTCTTTTTCTTCAAGAGAATCACCTTTTATGGGCTAACATTGCAACATTGTCATCTGGAGTACCTGAATTTTTACCATATCCCCATCTGATCAAATGGTACAACCAATCCAACCTTTACCATTCTGCGGCTCTTTTTCTTATCAAATTCTTCTACACTCCACTTCCTGACTGTTTGCTGTGTGATGATTACTCAACCACCCCATCCAAAACTCTCACAGCCTGAGACATTTTCCTTTAGGCATTAGGCAGAAGGTATTCAATATGATTAATGTGTATTTGCACAAATGACTAACACCCTAGATGAAAACAGTGTTCTTCTCAGGAGGGGATTTTAAAGAGCACAGAAATCACCCAAATGAGCCCTCTTCTAGTGATGAGTACTTAAAAGCAATGATGAATTCTATAATCACTTGCAAATCACAGTCAGTTGGTGACCACTTCTACCCACACAAGCCTTGTGGTGACTTTGTCTATGGCTGCCAAATTTTACTTAATAAGAAACAGAAGGATAATGTAGTGGATATATGATGTTACATTGTAAATAATTGTCCCACCAATGAGTTTAATAAAAAGCACTGTTTGGCCAAAGGCAGACGGGAAGTGTGGGCAGGGCTACTAGACTAAGAAGATTCTGGGAACAGGAAGAACAGAGCAGAATGCCAGAGAGAAGCCAGAAGAAACAGAGGACTACTATGCTGCTCTGAGAAAAGGTACCGAACTGCATGGTTGAACAGGATAAGAGTCGTGGGTTAAATTAAGGGTAAAGAGTTAGCAAGTTATATGCCTGAGCTTTAGGCCAATCAGCCTAAAATTAATGTAAGTGTCTGTGTGTCTCTGTGGATCTGCAGGTCTAAACCTTGAGGCTAGGCCTTAAAGTCTGGGCCAGAAACCTCTTACTACTGGAGAAGCATTGTTACCAACCCATCCTGTTCTTTAAAACTAGAGACCCAACACAAACAGAGTGTCATTAGTGTTAACAGCAAGAGGTAGCACTGCATTCCAGGATTTAGGAATATCTGTTTGGGATGAAACCATACCATGTGTGGGTGCTGATTTTCTTCATCTGGTATTACTATAAGAGTGCAAACTGCACCACAAATTGGCAAGAAACAGAAGTGGAAGCAAGCGTGCTCAGAAGAGATCACAGGGGAATATGGAAAGCACAGATGAACAGAGGACACAAAACTCAGCAACAATGTATTTTTATGGAAAGCATGATCATTCAAATTTCATAAAAGCTAACTCACTCCCAGCATTAGAGCCCCAAGACTAATAATTTTATGATATAATATGCTTCTTAAACTTTCCACCACCATTAAGCACTGCCATGGTAGGGACTAAATTTTTTGATGAGTTTTGGTGAAAATATACCATATTCAAACCACATAACTCTAAAGAAACACTTGGAGTCCTTGCCTCAACCCTACAGGGCACATTTGTTGGATCCACTGTGACCTACCTCATTAACATGAAAAACATGGATTAAGGAGTAATGAAGTTTCCAATATTTAATATGTGCCTCATTTATTTAAAGTCACCATTTCTCTCGTGGTTAATCTTTGTAATTGCAAATTGTCTTAACTTGATCAATATTTTCATTTGACTTTTGACTTACTTTGGATCCTGCATTGAGAAAACTGTCTTGTAATGGTTTGTATATGTCAACTTGCTTAAATTGTACTATATTTCCCCAGTTTTATACCCTTGTTAATTTTGGACTCAGGCCAGTGAAACGGTATATTATTGGAGGTGTGGAAGCTTCTACAAGGGAAACCCTGCTTATTTTAAAACCTGTGTATGTTGTTCTCCTGACTCATATGGTTGGTGTGAAGCAACAACTTGCCCTGAATATGACTTACCTTCCCTAATCCTCCTTCAGGTTCTTAGATTCCTGAACCAGATAGGTATGTTACCTCAGTGACAAAGGGTCTCACTTCTGGTAGACAACATTATCATCAAGGTCCAATGCCAGGAGAGTTGACTCAGGCTTAGTGTTTTCATTTTGTTTATGAGCTTCCTATTGGAGTACTATCACACATTAGGAATATCTCCTGAATATTATTTGTTACCATGATAAAAACACTAAGTCAAAACAACTCCTGGGGACGAAGCTGCTCATTTGCCATACAGCTTACATTCTGTTTTCAAAGGGGCACAGGGAAAAGAGGAACACTGCTAACTGGCTTGTTCTTTATAGCTCACTCACCCTGATTTCAAATATAGCCCAGGACCACCTTGTCCATGGTTAGCACCACCCGCAGTGAGATGACTCCTCCTACATCAGTCATTAACTTAGAAAACAGATCACAGACTTGCCTTTGGTCAATCTGATAACGGCAAGTCCTCAGTTAAGGTTCCCTCTCTTCCCAACTGTCTTTAATTTATGTAAAGTTAACAAAAACTAACCAACACAGAGCCTTAGCAGCAAATGTGAGGAAGCAGTCTTACATAAACACGAGGTTAGTACTATATAACAGATACCAGTCTCAAGAAGATACAGAACTTAGAAATAAATATAGATGATAAAGATAGATACTACTGGCTTTCTTTTGATTAAACTCAAACAGATACAGATTTTTTTTAATATACCAAATATGATTCCAGAACAATAGAATCATAAATGAGTTTGGGCTTGAGTGTTGGGAAATAAGATTAGAGTTCAAAGCACTAAGAAGCACATTACCATCAAAATATACAGTATTTTAATACGCCATTAAAGGCCAGGAGATCAAGCTTCAGAAATATCAGAACAAAATTTAAAAGAAGATTTATCAGTTAATAGTGGGTATTTCTCTTCTAAAAGACTGAACTTGCTCTGTCTCCATGTCAGGTAACTCACAACCACCTGGAACTCCAGCTCCATGGGGATCCTATGCCTCTGGCCTACAATAGTACTTGCACTCATGTACATGTATCCATTTACATACAAATAACTAAAGATAAAACATAGCTGGTAAAAATCTTAGAAAGGAAACCAGATATAAAATCAATACAAACAAAATGAAGAATGTGGAATAGAAATGAATGAGAAGGAAAGTATAAATGAAGAAAAGGGAGAATAAAAAAAATTAAGGGTATGTTCAAAGTTTCAATAGAATAAAATCTTTGGGGATTAAAAGTCTTAGCCCTGAATATAAAAAGCAGATTGAATGATTTCTAGGAAAAGTAATTGATAAAGTTATCAATATATCAGGAACAAGAAATGAGGATCCTAAGAGAATGTTGAGTGAAAAACAACTAAAAAATAAAAGGAAGAATATGATACAATGAGAATTCTCTATATGACACCACAAAATTGGGATAATTCAGTGACAAAAATCTTATTTTTTCATTCTTGTATTGGCATATGGATTTTGACCACCCTACTTTAACTATATTGTGTTCATTTGTATATATTTTTTATAATTTCTATTTTTATGTGCACTGGTGTTTTGCTTTTATGTCTCTCTGTATGATGGTGTCAGATTTCCTGGAATTGGAGTCACAGACAGTTGTGAACTGCCATCTGAGTGCTGGGAATGGAACCAGGGTCCTCTGGAAGAGCAGTAAGTGCTCAGAGGAGCCTTTTCCAGTCCCCACATGTATATATATTTATAACATAAGGATTAATTAACATTTTACCTGACTGACAAAGAGTTGAAAAATTTAAGCACCAAACCAAACAGCACCACAATTCTTGAGTATGTCTCTAGCTAGGAGAGTTTGAGTTTGTATTTCTGGAAATTTATAAAAATGATTTCATATGTCTATGAGTTTTTGAGGTGTGTGTGTGTGTGTGTGTGTGTGTGTGTGTGTGTGTGTGTGTGTGTGTGTGTGTGTGTGTGTTAACACGGGTTTTAGAACGCAGTCCTAACTTGTTATCCTGAGTCTTCTTTTGTTAAGATTACAGGTTTGTGTCACCACAGTTTCTTTTAAAAATGTGAGTTCCCATTTCAATTATATTTGAAGTTAATAAGCATACCATATTCTTGTGAATGACCACCTTCATTATTTCAAATAATATACATATTTTTATCTTTTTATTTTAAACATATCTCTATATTTTTGTGCATGTGGCTGATGAAATCTAGAGCCTTGCACAAGCTAGTCAATTACTCTTCCATTGAGATTCCCTTTCCCATCTCTTTACACTTGTTAGTTTACCCAAATCCCTCAAATAAAACCTTTCTAATTTTTATTACTGTGTAAACACCAATTAACTTAAAAAAAAATTTAGGATTAAATCCCCTATATTTTTTCTTTTAAAAATAGTACTAGTTCAAAAACAAATACTAGTTTCTGTCTGCTTCATGAAGGGAAGTATGTTAACATTTAAGAGACTATACTACCTGCCCATAGGATCCTGAGAGGCTACATTGTTAATTGTACCCACTAAGAGCACCCCTCTACATATTTACTATGTTCCCTTATAAAAGTTAGCATTGCCCATATCCCATCTCTTTTTCTTCCATCACTCTTGTCCTCAGGGACCAGCTTTTGCTCTTCTTTCCCCTTCCCTCAACAGCTTCCTTGATGTTGGCCCTGTTGTATGCTTTGACTCCTTCGAGTCACTTTTCTTGTATGTTCATTTTATTATTTCTTTTTCTAAAAAGTGTCTTTTTAAATCCATGTATCCCCTGATCCACCTCCCTTTACTCCTCCCAATCTCTCCCACTTAGCATTCAGCCTCACCCTTTCCCATCTACCCATCCTCTCCCCAAAAATGGCAAGAAGTCCCAAGGTGGGTGAGCTCAGTGTGGCACATCCACTCCAGGCAAGTCCGATTACCTCATCCCAAAGTTAACACTGGGTTAGGTGGTCCTCTTCAGTGAGTGGGCTTCAAGGTGCCAGCCCATATATAGGAACACAGTCTGATTCTACCCCTCGAGGATCCACATACTGCCCATGCCAATTGACAGTTGCCTACCCTTGGAGGGCCTAGCTCCTTTTCTAGATGGTTCCCCAGTGGATATTCTTGATTCAGTGAGTTCTCCAGAGCTCCAGATAGCCATCACTGTGGGAATTTTCCTCATAATCCCTATCCCCTGTTCATACAGACTCTCCTCCCCTACTCTTAGCTGGACCAGGAGCTCAGCCCAGTGCTCAGTCATGAATCTCTGCCTCCACCTCTATTCATTGTTGGATGTAGGTTCTGTGATGAAAATTAGGGTGGTTATTCATTAGATTATAGGGGAAGTCCTGTTTAAGCACCCCCTCCACTATTGCTTGGAGACATAGCAGACTGTGAGTTCTTGGAGGTGTCTCTAGCACCTGGTCTCTTTCCAACCCCATATTGGCTTCCTCTATCAAGATATCCATCTCCCTTTTTCTCCCTCTTTGTTGTTCTTCCCACTCAACCATCTCTTTCTCTCATGATTTGTTCCCACCTCTTCCTGGTCACAACCCATTATGCTCCCAATTTGCTAAGGAGATCTCTATTTTCTCTCCCTAGGGGAATCTCTGAATGTCTCTTTTAAATTCCTTCTGATCCCAAGCCATTCGGGAGTTGTGGTTTGCAGCTTGGATATTCTTTACTTTTTGCTTAAAATCTACTTACAAGTGAGTACATCTCATACCTATCTTTCTGGACATGTGATACCTTGCTCAGGAGGATATTCTCCAAATCCACCCATTTGCCTGAAAGCTTTTGGATGTCTTTTTTTTTTCTTTTTTCTGTTGAGTAGTACCCCATTGTGTAGGTGTGCCACAGTCTGTTAACCCATTCTTAAGTTGAGAGGCATCTAGGTTGTTTCCAGGCTATTGCAATCTTGAATGATGTTGCTATTAACATAGTTGCGCTAAGGCTTTTGGGGTTATGAATGTGCATCCTTTGAGTATATGTCCAATAGTGGTATTTGTGGATCCTTGGGGAGATTGATTCCTACATTTCTGAGGCACCGCCATACTGAGTTCCAGAGTGGTTGTACGTGTTTACATTCCCACCAACAACAGAAGAGTGGTCCCCTTGCTCTGCATCCTCTCCAGAACAGGTTGTCATCTGTGTTTTTGCATTTATATGAGAGTTTTGGGATAAGGTGCATGAGAATGGTTTCGGGAATGAAACGGAAATGATGTAATTATATTATAACCTCAAAAAGTTAAAAATTCTTTATGTCAAAGTGTTAATAGGTCATGGTGACATGGCTCACTCTAAATGCACTTGCCCCTAGCCTGATCAGTCTCTAAGACTGATTATCTGAGTCTTAGATAATTCCACATGCTAGAAGAGACTAGCTGAAGTTGTCCTCTAATGCCACAGGATAATGTGTGCGCGTGTGTGCGTGTGTGCGCGTGTGTGTTGTGTGTGTGTGTGTGTGTGTGTAGGTATGTGTTTGTGGTGTACATGTGCACACACAATATTTAATAATGATAAAACTATTAGTCTTTGAAAGTATTCTATTTTCACTTATATATATATATCCTTACATATGGGCCTGCTGTGATATTCTGAAAACTACTTTGTGTTTTGTAGCATATTATACTTTAACTGTTTGAATATGATGAAAAACCACAAAGGCAAAAAACTATTACATTAATGGGCCATTCATGTGATGAAAAAATAATTAAACACTATCTTTAAAATAAAGTATCATAAAATTCTTTGAGCAGAATAGGTGGTAGAAAACCACCTTGTGAAATGACAGACAATACTATTTGGACATATAATATTAATGTACTAGTTTGGCTTTAGTAAAATATTAACTGTCATACAGCTTGTCATTTGAATTTTATTAATTGCATGATATAATGAATTCAACTTTTAGCCTATATCACATCATTATAAAGGGGTATAAGGATTTTATCCTTGGGTTTGTATTTGTATGCAACTATAGGACATTATAATTTTAAAAAGTTTCTATTACCACAATGGGTCAGTAAAAATTGTCTCTTTCCTTTATAAGTTAAAAAAAAAAGTCTTAACGCAGAATATTTTTGCTGAAATTGGCTTTGCTGTAGGCAGGCTGCAGATGTTATCTAGCTAGGTAACTGTGCCAATCTGTCTCAAAGCATAGGAGATTAAATGTTAAGCTTCAGCAAAACAACAAACCACAATATGCTCCAGTCAATCAAGACTATTCCTAAATACAACCATCGTTCATTTGTTGGAAAAAACTCAAAACTAACAAGTTCTCCAACTCCATGTTTACTTTGCAGAAAATAACAAATGCATGACAGCTTTTGTTTTTCATGCTTTTGTGTTTCTTCCTAATTTCTTCTCCCCCCCAAAAAAAAACAGTTAGAGACACAGGACTTTGCAGACATGTTCTTTGGGCATAATATGGTCTGTGGGAGTCAAAAGTGAGAGAAAGGGAGATTTTAAGACAATACTTTATCAAGTCATTCAAAGAGTCACAAGAAACTTAGCTTGTTGATCAGGTATGTAGCGTTGTTGTTTATTCTTACAGTGTGAAGACTTATGAATTACTTGAAACATCTTGTTGATTTGGAAGTGTAGGACAGGAGTTTATAGGCCAACTCCTTTCTGTCTTTTGTCTTATTGGTTTAATTTTGCCCTGTAGGAATTAATACCTATACCTATTCTGGTAATTAGTCACTGAAAAAGGAATAGCCTCTGTGAGTCTATGTGATTAGACTTGACATTGGACTGAGACTACTTCTGGAAAAAATATTATCAATCTCGTGAGTCTTTGATCCCAGAGGAAGGGGACACAACCTATGATGTTGACACAAGAAATCCTGTACTAAAACTAAGTTCATAGCCCCAACATCTGGATACCATATTACTCAAGGTATGGATGGATAATTAAGCTATTTTCTGTAATGTGAGGAAGAAAAAGGTTGCACAAAGAAGATTTAAAGTAGCTGAGTGTCAACATGCTTATTTGCAACAAATGTTAATGATGCTAGAGTATATTGTTCAGAAAATTATTAGTGTACTAAACTCAGAACAAATATCAGAAGGATGCATTTTGAGCACAAGATTATATCAGGGGTATAGTTCATGTGTGTTTAAGCTGGAATATTCTCACACTCCATAATTAAGACAGATTCTTGAACCAGGGTTATTTCTGTCCATGTAACTATCTACTTTGACATCTCCAACTTTCTCTGATTTACCAGTCCTCAATCCTTTCTTTTAGAGATTGGTTTGGCCGGTTGCACCTACAAGAAATATTATACTTGAGGATAGACTTCAAGAGGACTTGAATGTTTTGTTTGTCCTTTTGAAGAACTGCTCAGCAGCTTACTAAGTATGACACCACACAAAGGAGAGATGAATTGTAGAAGAAGTGCTTTGAGAGAAATCAACATCCAGAAATATTGCAAACAATTCCAGCAGACACCAAATTACTCAGAAGAACATAACCCAAGCTTCAACCCTACCCCCAATGGTTTCCATTTGAAATAACCAAGCTTGGGCTATTCCATCACATAGGAAAAGACATTGGGTATTAAATATCTTAAAATGGACAATTATTTTTATTTTCATCTGCTAATCATTGTTCAGATTTATGATGTTAACTAAAATGTTGACCTCCAACATGAAGGATTTACGGTAGGAAGGTTCTCCAATGACAATTTCAACTGGCATTTTATTTATTTTAATTAACTAACTTATTGACCTATTTTGAGACAGGGTTTCCATGATGTATCCAAGACTAGCCTCTGTCTCATGATCCTCCTAACTTTGCAATTAGAGGCATGCACCAGCATACTGAGTTCTCAACTAGCATTTTATTATGTTCCATCACAGCAAATAAAAATTTCATTCGCTAATTATCATTTTACTTTATAGCAGAGAAGAGTTAATACACACACAAAAAAAAATCTTTATGGCTTTTGCAAATTCCAAAGTATTGTACTTTCTGAAAAGCATGCAATCTTTTACTTCCTTTGACAACTACAAGCATTTTAGAGTTCCTTCATAAAGGAAAGAAGGGTTACTGACATCTTTCATCAATAAAATGCATCAACTTTTAATCTTAAACTTCCAACTGTACCCAAAGCCGGGGTTCATGAAAAGTCATCATCCCCATTAAAGGTGTATGTTATCTAGAAAGTTCAAATGAACCAAGAGTCCTGGAGATTTGCTATCTTCATTTTCCCATATAACTAATACATTTATTGTAATTAATACAGTATGGTGATATGTTGTTTATTCCCTAAAGAAATAAAGTTTACCTTAAGACTAGAGGACAGGGCCAGCCACAGAATTAGCCATAGAGGTCAAGCAGTGGTAGCACGTGCCTTTAATCTTAGCATGCAGGAGGCAGGGGCAGATAGATCTCTGTGAGTTCAAGGCTACAACAGACTACACAAAATTAATCTAGTCTAAAAAATAAACAAAGCCAGGCAGTAATCGCACGCATCTTTAATCCCAGCACTAAGAAGGTTGAAACAGAAACTGATATGGCAGGGCAGAGAAAGGAATATAAGGCAGTAGGAGACAAAAGCTGGCCTCTTCCATTTAAGCCTACCCTGGGCTTCCCTTCCCTTTCAGCTGAGGACTCTGTGTATTCATTCTTAGGATTCATGGAGACAGGGTCTTCCCCTTTTAGCCTGAGGATTCAGTAGAGGTAAAAAGTAGCTTTGGTTTCTTCCTCTGTCTCTCTGTTCTTTCAGCTTTACTCTGATATCTGGCTCAGGGTTTTATTTATAAGACCAATTAGGATTTGTGCAATAATAAAATATAATTTTAATGGAATTTTGGTTCAGTACTGCCAATGGGCCTGATATACTTCAGAAATACATAGTATACTTTATTCCAAAAAGTGACTAATACTATTCTGTAGGTAAAACAATAAGAAAAGTCAATTCTTTTAAAATCAGAAATTTCTGCAGTGTCCTTACAACATGTGAACAAATTAAGTGTTCTGTGAAATAACCTATCTTATTTCATAGTGGCACTGAAAAAATTAATGTTTGTAAACAGTCATACATTCAGAAATGAATAGGAAAATGATAGGATGATTATGAGTAGCTTGAAAAAAAATACTATCTATGCTTCTTAGAAAAGAAATTGCAAAAGAACATTCATTTTCCATCATTTGAAGAGAAAGGAATCTACATACAATGAGTAAAGAAGCATGTGAACCTTGATAAAAACACATATACTAGTTGTCAGATTTTCCTTACATTCTGGGTCAGATTTTAGCCATGAGAATAATGGTAACATGTTTGCATAGAACAAATGGGGAAGGCTAATTTCAAAACATATAATTTCCTTTATTAAATTGGCAGTCAGCTTTCCATTTATAAAAGCACATATTCTTACCTGAATGGAGTTCAATTGTGTACCTATAGATTAATTCATTATATATCAGCTACAGTAAAAATAAATAAATGACTATCCTCCAGATAATAAAAATCAATTAACTAAGCAATGTTGTGAAATATTACTTTAACTATGTAAAGGTGTGTTATATTTGTTTATGCTGTGTTTGTATAACTATGTAAAGATGTGGTACATTTGTTTACTACATAAACATGTTTTACTGTTTCAACTTGTCTGCCTAAGGCACCTGATTGGTCTAATAAAATGTTGAACATCCAAGGGATATGTGGGACTGGTGGGCAGAAAAAAATAAGTGGAAGGAAGAATCTAGGCTCGAATAAGAAGAGATATAGAATGAGGGAAAAAGAGAAGGAGACTCCGCAGACCATCAAGCCAGGCAGACACAGAATAGGATATACAGAATGAAATGTTAAAAGCCCTAAGAAAAACATAATGAAGAGAAACAGGTTAATTTAATTTAAAGAAAAAAAGCTAGCCAGAAATGAGCATAAGATACGGCTCGGTACTTATAAATAATAATAAATCTCCATGTCATAATTTATGATCTGGTTGGTGCCCCCAAAAGAAAGCTTGCTGCAGAGCAGCCTGAAATTCATGGCCATTACTAATATTTCTACATAGCCACAGAAGTATTATTTCAAAAATGAGTACTTTCACCAACCATTATCCCAGCCTCACCGACCTAGCAAATGGCATCCAGAAATATATATATATATGTAAATATTTGGAACAAATCTTTGTGTAATGAGTAACAATTACCTGAAAGAAGGCTATTCTCTGGTAGCTACATACAATAACTTAAAAAATGTTTAATGGGGTATGCTTATTTGTTTGTGTGTGTCAGAGAAAGTTAGAAAGAGAGACACACGAGAGATAGAGAGGTCTTATATGCTTTGTAGAAAGCTATGTCAATATTTTATAATATATTAGTGGTAAATGTAGACAGAAGTTTTAATATAACTTTATGCAAACAGTTTGGCACATTGAAAGCATGTTGCTTTTTTATCCAGAACAAACCTTGGAAGTCAATATAATAATGAAATGTTTTTACAGTTCTCTCTACTCAGAGTATTTTGGTGTTTATGGAATAGTTGTTTGGTGTTTATGGATGTGAGACGGAAGATACCCAATTCATGGAAGATGTAAGTATTTAACAATAGAAACCTTCTGGAAGTTTTTGAATAATATTCTGGATGATGACTATATCTAATTTCTGGACTCTAAGCATATTTAAGGAACATGATAAAGGTAGATACTGTCCTCACAGAAATTGCATTCTAGAACAGAGAAACCCATGATAAGTAAGTCAAGAAGTAATTAAGCAAAGCAAATTGTAATAGGAATAAAGAAATTATGGGAATGTGATGTTGACTAAGGCAAGTTAGAAGAAAGAGCTAATGACTTCAAATTGCATTTTATAACAAAGCTGTGTTGAGAAGGGAACATTTGAGTGGAGGCTTAAATGATGAGAAACGGTCAGTCACTGGAAAAGCTAGGACTGGAAAATCTACGTACAGGAAATAACGAGTGGAAAGTTGCAAAACTGAGAATAAACTTAGTGTGATCAAAGGTCAGAAAGGTAGGTGTGGTTGGAGTTCGATGAGCTGAGAATGGACCATGATGAGCTTTAAAAATCATGGAAATAAATTGACATCTTATTTTAAATTTTGGAAATTCATGACAGGGGCTCAATTGATCATAACCATAATTCAGGGTAAACTTTAAAAAAAAACAGATAGAAATGGACAGGATGAGTCCAGTTGGAATGTTGTCATACTGGATCAGAGAAGATGGGTGCTTGCTCTAAGGTATTAACTGTGAACTAGGTTTGTGCTGACATGAATTCAAAACAAGTAGATTTGAATTATGTCATGGGGATAGAACTGATATAATTGTTAATGACAAGTAGGAGTGAAAAATGACCACTGGATTCCTCAGTTGTACCATTTAATCAGAAAAGAGACCCTCTGGGGTATCAAATTTGGTATGTAAGAGTTTGAATGTCAGAAGTATTGTGTGAAACTTGTTGAATAAGAGACTGCTTAAAGATTTGAAAATGAATAAGCTGACTATACAGTTGAATATGGTGATCTGGAGCTCAAAGAGGAAATCTGGGCAAGTATGTCTAGCATGATCACCCTTATCCCTTAGCTATAATACAACCACTCATAGCTGGAGGCAGTATAAGCCTAGTTTTGTCCAGCCATAATAAAGAATTAAATAAGGTAATTTACAGGAAAATGGGTACAAATTGAAGACAATAGTGAGCTAAGCCAATCTCAGAAAGACAATTTTTTTCCTCATTTGTGAAAAAAGTCTACATCATCACATAAACTTGATATAAACTCTATCATCTTAAATGTAATATTTTCAATTCTTAAACAAAACAACCTAACATTATCTCACATCTTATTTAAGCTATGATTCCATTTCACCCTCTTTTTGCAGCAATGTCCTGTAAAATACCTCTATTTTCTGAGAAAATTCTTCATTTCCTATTTTCTCTTTAGCCCATTCTATTCAAAGTCTCTTCCCTTAGTCCCTTTTATCCCAATTATTGGATAGAGCTCTTGTCATGGTGAGCAGAATTTCAGATAATCAAGTGAAAAGCTACATTGTCTTATTTTATAGAACTATTAAAGAATATTTAACAGAGGCAACCATTCTCTTTTGACGTTTTAAAATTATAAGTTTTGGTTAGCATATAAAATTATGAGTTTCCTTATATTTTTATGCATGCACTATTCTCCCCTATTATCTCTTCTGCATTCCCTGGACACCTTCCTTACCCCACGTATTATCTCTTAGGTTTTTAAAACCATATGTTTCTATATTCTATACATGTGATCAAGCATGTAGCATTTATTAATTACTTTTTCTATTGTTCTCCCCTGTTTGTCCCTCACATTTCTCTTCCACTCTCTAAATAGTCCCACTTCTAACAGTCTATGATTTGGTTTATTATATGTAGTCTCCTCACTTAACTCCCACTTGAAAACTGGCCCTTCTTCATCTCACTTTGCTGGCTTCATCTCCTCTCCCCTTCTGTCTGTATCAGTGTTCTTGAGATTTTTAGAATTCTTTCCATCTTTAACTTCAGTATTTAGTTAAACAATATGTCCTTTATGATGACATTGAGTGTCATGCCTGAACCTTTGTGTTTAATCCAGAGTTATCCTTTGAGCAGCAAACTCACATAACAGGATTAAACTGCCATATGACATCTTCACTTAGAGGACTAAAGAAATGCTGGCCAAACTTTAAATGTTTAGTATTTATCCTCAGCTATTCTTTAGCCCTCTCCATCAGTCCTTACATATGCTACCAGTTTTGTCTCCAAAATCTATCCTGATATTGACTTTCATCCATTATTGTAACTCAAGCTAGAGCCATTTATTAGTTACTTCATTAGACTTTTCTCCCATTTTATTTTGTTCTTTATGGAGTAAGCAGAGTTTTTTCTAAACTATAAATCAGATCATATCAGTATACTACTCCTCTGTTAAAATTTTTCTCATGGCTTTCATTAGACTCAATAAGGAATTTGAATACCTATTTTTATTACGTAAGTGTCTATCTTTCTCATTTTATCTCCTTTCTACTCTCCACTTTCCTCATACTATTCACGTCTTGTAATTATTTGAATGTGAACAATCCAAATTTATTGTTGCCTTGTGCTCTTTCTGTCTGATGTACCTTCTTTCTGAAAGGTTACACTATTCAGGACAGCAGGCACTATCACCTTTATCTAGAGATGTGACCTTGAGGACTTGAAGCCATAATATTTGAGGCATGACCAGAGGATCGGTTTAAAAACAGGTGCACATATGCCTCTGCCTTCCCTTTCTGTTTCTCTCTCACAGTCTTGGATGGAGGAACTGAGCTTCAGGCAGGTGGACCAGTCCAGCTTCCCAGGAACTGCACAACTGTTTAATCTCTTGTATCAGTGAGTGATTACCTATAAACCCTGTAATAAATATTAATCTTTTAAAATTAGTTGCCAATGATTATTAATACTAACTATATTTCTACTCAGGTGTGACTTTCTCAGGAGATTTCCCTGACTATACTGTCTGAAAAGCCACCACTCAGTGCCCCTCCCTCACACTGTATTATATGATTTTACCTTGTCTACAAACTGTCATCTAATTCATCTGTTTCTGGTCGTACCTTCCCTAGAAAATGATATTCACCAAGGCACAGACATTTATTCACCTCTGCATAGTTGTACAATATCTATGCTGTAGACACAAATATTTTACTTTCTGAATAAGTAGTAGCCAATAAATGGCTGAATAAGTTCAATCATAAAAAATTATAGGAGGAATAGATGTTTGGAGAGAATATTCTTTGAGAGTTTTTACAATGTATCCTAAGCTTGGCCTGAGTTCAAGATCCTCTAGTCCCAGTCTACTAAATGCTAAGATTACAATGCATTTGTTCCAGCATGCCTGGTAGGAAGACAATGATTTAATATTATATTACATGAAATGCTAGATTTTGAGATGCTAATTATAAGCAGAGATGTCTACAGGACATCATCACTGGAACTTGCAAGAATTTCAAACTGAGAAATAAAAAAATAAAAAAGATAACCATGATAGTTTTCTGTTGGGGCCATAACAAATCACCACAAGACATATACCTTAAAATAATAGCAACTTATCTCTGTCATGTTCAGAAAGTTGGAAGTCTACAGTCAACATATAGGCAGAGATGTACTTTCTGAAAGTTCCAGGAAACACTCCCTTTCCTGGGTTTTTCTGGACTTTAGAGGCCATTTACTTCCCTTGGCTAAGATATCTTCTCATCATCTTCAAAGCCGGTGACTTGCCACTACCTTCTGACAATGTTGAACTTACTTGCATAATCAAACATTTATCTCTTCATCTCCAATCCTTCAGCATAATGTCATCTGCATTGTCATTTACAAACTCAACCACTCAGAATACTATGGTAAGGATATCTTTAGTGAAGCAAAATTTTATTTCAGAAACTAAGGGAATAAGCTCAAGAAACCTCTACAGAAATACTGATTGGTTTGGTGCTTCAGTCTTCAGATGGCTAAGTAAAAGATTAAAATGGTGGAATATTATGGAAGGTAAGAAAACATAAATTTTCTCAAAAGGACAATCAGATCAAATCCAAAACTGGAAAGGCATTACCAAATATCATAAGCAAAAACTTGTCATTAGGACATCATTGATGGTTGCCTAGAAAACAATGTCTGTGAAGTGTGATGGAAGCAGCCTGATTTGTAATTAACTGCCAAAGGAGTACACACTTTGAAAAAGAGCTATCAAACTTTGTCTTGATAAGAGAAACAATTCACAGGCAGCTATTATGGTCAGTAGAAGTTGAAGTTAAGATTAAGAGTATGAGACAGTGTCATTAATTCTGCTAATATCTATATTTCTAAGGAGAATCTGAATCAATGTGTCTGTCCTTCTGTAAGAACTAACATCACAAACTCATTGAATTTTGAAGGAGGTAGAGTTGAACAAGAACAATGGTTAATGACACCTTACAAGGTCACTGTCCTGTAAGAGTGTCCTGTTTGTTTATTAGCTGTTAACTTTACTTCTGATTCAATATAATGGATTTTAAAGCTGATACCTTTCCAGATTGATTTGAATCTAAACCTAATTGGACAAAGATTGTGGGTACCATACCCTAGCCTGGTTCTGATGGCTACTGTCTCATCACTCTTACCCTTGTCTCCAATTCTACAACCTCCAATTGTCATGAGGAGGACTTGGGATGGAAGGATGGGAAACACAGAGTGTAGAGAATACCAGAGTAGAAACCCTTTTCTAAATCCAATGCCACTGTATAAGTAAGTTCACCAAAAATCTATTGTCAATATCATTAAAATCTTAGCCCTGAACTAGTGACACTCAAATGAGGATATCCTTGCTAACTCTGTGACTATTTAAGAGGCCCTGCTGCCAAACACTTAAGTGAAGTGAGCAGCAGGCTCTACTTAGTGACATTGTAGACTTTATGATTCCCCAGAGTTGAGGTGATTAAAGTTTTCATAATATTTAATATTGCTTCCTATAATTGGGAGGATAAAAGTGGCTCTGGCAGCTCTGCCATGTTGAAAAGCCACCTAGTGGGGCATAGTCATCAGACAAAGCAACAACCACTGTACAGTCTAGCATTTTAAAAGCTCTTCTGGTTAGAAAATTATTAAGGATTCACAATAAAACAGATTCAGATGAAGAAAACCTCTAAATGTATTATAGCATGTGTGAAAAAGAATACATAGGCTTCAGAGAAAAAGAAAGAGGGTTGAGAAAGTCCCTAAAAAAGAAAATAGAGTATAAAAATATTATAAGATACATAAAGATGGAAAAACACAGAGAGTCTGGATTATGGTTATTATTGTGTTTTATTTTGATTTTTTTTAACTGTTAATGAGCTAACTGTGGAAAGTCAATCAATTGAAAAGGCTGCTAAGTTAAACAAACATATTTTAAAGATATCTTGACTTTGAAATTTGTGTATAAAGATATGTTGCTTTGGAAAAGAGTTTTTGCTTTTGTTTCCACAGAAGATGAAAACTTATGGATTGCTTCCAGGCAAATATGGTTTCATCAACCAAGACCACCTGAAAATTCTCTGATGGGAAGAGATGGCCATATCAGCTTCAAGGCTAAAAACTAAGATGATCCAGCCTCAGAGCCCTCAAAAGGTTGCCAGCACCCCTTAATCAGCAGGAAATAGTAATAGAAAACTATGTTCAAATTCTCAAATTATTGTTTATAAATATAAGTTTTCATTATAAATGGTAAATGAACACAGTAAATCTCTTTCTAAAGAAAAAATAGGGATAAGGTATAGGAATTATTTAAAAAGATAGTTTATTGAATTTACTCTAATCCAAAAATCAGCTGTTGATCTCAAAATAGTTTATATTGATATAGATTTTGTCTTATTGATACAAATTTAGGGTCAATTTTGTCATATATTTCAACTCTAAGATATTTTTATGCAATTCCTTTAAAATTGTAATATGTAACTAAGAATGCAAATTAATAGTAATCTGTAATAACCCAACTTATAGTTATGTTAGTTAGGACATTTTTAGGTATACAAAAATATATTTCAATCAGATAGGTAATTTTCAAACACTACAAAGAACTAGAGAATATGGCATTTAAAATATTTAAAGTTTTTCTAGAAGGTGAGTCAGGGCTGCTCCTGGCAGCATCCATCTAATTCAAGAGAATAATGGACATCAAAGAAATTTCATGAGGAGTTTACTTTCCTTTTGACAATGGTTAGCCACTGGACAAGAAACTGTTCTTGTACTGACTGCTTGAAAGTATGCTGTATAAACTGAACATGCAGGACACAGAGGAAAGTGGCCTCTGAACTTTGGCAGAATAAACCAAGATGGTCCTTCAGGTTCCTGCTTTGCAGAGAAAACTGCCAGACATTCTTCAGGATACAAGGAGAAGCAATTGATGAACTATGCATAATAGGCAGAGAAGTCCTTTAGATTTCCTGCTTCACTTGTATTTGATGTAGTTGAAGATTTGATAGTTTTAGGTATAGTTTTTCTTAGTTATTTTAAAAGGTATATTTGAAATGAATCTTCAGACTCATAAAGACAAGGTAGATGACAGAATATTTTCTTTAATTTTGTTAAATGCAATGGACTAGATACTGTAACTATAATTCTTGCTTGAGAGCTGTTTTGTTATATATAATTTTGCCTTGTTGAAACTGAAACCTTCCTTTTTCACTAGACAGAAAAGGAGAAGTAATATGGGAATGTCTTTCTGTATCCTGTGAAATAAAGAAACTGTTTTGACCTATGTTGGGTACCGTACATAGGGAAATTGAAGAGGAGAGGAGAGTCAAGCGAGACATGTTCCAGCCATTCATGATGCAAGATACAATTAAAAAGATATGTCACAGGCCATGTGGCAGGACAGAATAGTGGAAATAGGTTGGATTTAGATGTAAGAGATAGCTAGCAATATGCCTGAGCCATAGGTTGAATAACATGAAATTAATATAAGTGCCTGAGTCTGTTTGGGGGGGGAGGGGAGCAGCCTTGGGTGGATCGCGACTGTGGGGCTAGTCAGGCCAGAAACCTTATGTTACAGATGATAATAATTACCATTATTGCTACCAAATAATAATTGCCACTAGAAGAATAAATACTAGGCAAAAACTTGGGTACTTTATATGCCTTCTACCATTTACTTTTATACCTTAATATGGTGTGCATTATTTTAATATTCAAAAAGAACTGAGGTATAGGGGGATTGTGTTGCTTCATTGTAAATAATTGTCCTACCTACTGGTTTAATAAAAAGTGCTGATTGGCCAAAGGCAGGCCAGAAGTATGGGTGGGGCTACCAGACTAAGAAAACTCTTGAGAACAGGAAGCACAGAACAGACCGCCAGAGAGAAGCTGGAAGAAGCAGAGGACAACTATGCTGCTCTAAGAAAAGGTACCCAGCCACATGGCTGAACAAGATAAGAGACATGGGTTAGTTTAAGGGTAAAGAGCTAGCAAGTGATATGCCTGGGCTTGAGGCTGATCAGCCCTAAACTATTGTAAACATCTGTGTGTCTCTGTAGGTCTGCGAGTCAGCGAGTCTGCGGGTCTGTGGGTCTGTGGGTCTGGGTCTAAACCTTGAGGTTAGGCCCAAAAGTCCGGGCCAGAAACCTCATACTATACTGAGGTATAGAGAACAGTGTATTAGGCTAGTGTGTAGAAGAGCCAGATTCATGATAGGCTGACAAGTGATGATCCATAATGAAGATGAGACTTATTTTAAAATAAAATGCCCTGATCACTGAGTAAGCAACTGTATATGTGTATAACAATAATTATTTTGAGTCTTTTGAGCAAATAATTTTATTCCCAATGATATCCATTTAATTGATGGATACTTGACACATTTTATAGTAGCAGTGTACATGGGGGTTTATTTCCTGTACTCCTTTTGTAAACTACATTATTCTCTTTAGACATGTTTGCCAAGTTAGTTAAAAGACTGTTTTTTCTCATCAGCAAACAAACTAGTCTCTAGTTTTAAAATGGCATTCATTCTGGTAACAGACTTGCAATTAATAAACCATGACTTTCTCTTTCCCTTAAGCTGAAATACAATTACATACTTCTGATGAAAACAAATAGTGGCTCAATGGAGATACTTCATTTCTAGATAGGTTGTACTAAGAAACACTGTTTTTGTAAGGGAGGGAGTTCAGAAGAAGCCAGGCAGAAAACTAAACAAAAATAAAGTTCATAGTTTAATTTATTACCAATTAGTTTCATTGAAAGATAAAATTACAACAACTTAATTTACGAAACTCAGTGGTCTATATTTCCAAATCTAGACCTGGATAACATTTTATTCCATAATATAAAACATGTTTTAACAGGTGGAATGGATGTCATTGATTTTATAAACTAAAAGAAGTTATGGAAAGTAGGAATGAAAAGAAAAACACATTAGTCATTAAAAACAAGAAAGCATTAAATATCTTGGGATAATTCTAACCAAAGAACTAGCAGACCTGTTTGACAAAATTTTAAGTCACTGAAGAAAGAAATTGAAGAGAATATCAGAAAATGGAAAGTTCTCACATGCTCCTGGTTAGGGAGGATCAACATATTAAACCAAAAGCAATCTACAGATCCAATATAATCTCCATCAAAATCCCAGCACATTTTTTTTTACAGACCTTGAACGAACAATACTCAACTTCATATGGAATAACAGGAAACCCAGGATTGCCGAAACAATCCTGCTCAATAAAAAAACTTCAGGAGGCATCACCATCCCTGACTTCAAGGTATTCTATAGAGCTACAGTAATAAAAACAGCCTGGTACTGGCAGAAAAACAGACTTGTGGATGAATGTAAATGAATCAAAGTCCCCAACATTAACCCACACACCTATGGACACCTGATTTTTGACAATGAGGCCAAAAATATTCAATAGAAAAAGGATATTATCTTCAACAAATGTTGTTGGCATAACTGGATGGTAGTATGTAGAAGAATACAAATAAATTCAAACCTATCACCCTGAACAAAACTCAAATCCAAGTTAATCAAAGACCTCAACATAAACCCAATTACACTGAACTTGATAGGAAAGAGAATGGGAAATACCTTCTAACACATTGGCACAGGTGACCACTTTCTAAATATAATAACAGTAGCACAGACACTAAGAACAACAATTAATATGTGGAACCTCCTGAAACTGACAAACTTCTGTGAGACAAAAGATACAGTCAATAAGACAAAACTATAGCCTACAGAATAGGAAAAGATCTTCACCAATCCTACATCTGACAGAGGACTGATCTTTAAAATATATAGAGAAATCAAGAAACTAGAGCCTCCAAACCTAAATAACTCAATTAAAAAACGGGGTTCAGAGCTAAAAAAGGGAGTTCTCAGTGAAAGAATTACAAATGGCTGAAAGGCACTTAAAATTGTTCAACATCTTTAGCCATCAGAGAAATGCAAATTAAAACAACTTTGAGATACCACCTTACACCTGTCAGAATGACTAAGATCGAATGATGACTACCTATGCTGGAGAGGATGTAGAGCAAGGGGAACACTCCTTCATTGTTAATGAGAGCATAAACTTGTATAGCCACTCCAGAATGTAATATGTATGACAGTTTCTCAGAAAACTGGGAATCAGTCTTCTCTAGGATCCAGCAATACCACTATTAGGCATATACCCAAAGGATGCACATTTGTAGCCCAAAGGAATAAGCTCAACTATGTTCATAGCAGCATTGTTTGTAATATCAAGAACCTGGAAACAACCTATATGCCCCTCAACTGAAGAATGGATTAACAAACTGTGGTACATCTACACAATGGAGTATTACTCAGCAGTAAAAATAATGACATCCTAAAACTTGAAGGCAAATGGATGGATTTGGAGAATATCCTCCTGAGAGAGGTATCACAAGCCCAGAAAGATAGGCATGAGATGGACTCACTTGTAAGTAGATTTTAAACAAAAAGGAAAGAATACCCAAGCTGCAAACCATAACCCCTGAACTGTTTGGGATCAGAAGGAACTTAAGAGAGACATCCAGAGATTCCTCTAAGAAGAGAAAATAGAGAAGATCTCCTTAGCAAATTGGGATCATAACAGATTGCAACCAAGAAGAGGAGGGAACAAATCATGAGAGGAGATGGTTGAGTGAGAGGAGCAAAGAGGGAGAAAATAACAAGATGGATATCTTGATAGAGGAAGTCAGTATGGGGTTGGAAAGAGACCAGATGCTAGGGAAACCTCCACAAACTCACAGGATGTCCCAGGCTAAGTCTCCAACCAATAGCAGAGGGGTGCCTAAACAGGACTTCCCCTGTAATCAAATGAATAACCACCCTAAGCGTCATCACAGAACCTACATCCAACAATGAATAGAGGCTGAAATCCATGGCTGAGCACTGGGCAGAACTCCTGGCCCAGCTGAGAGCAAGGGAGGGGAGTCTGTATTTGCAAGGTGATAGGGAATATGAGGAAAATTCCCACAGAGATGGCTGGCTGCAGCTCTGGGTAGCTCACTCACTGAATCAAGAACAGCCACTGGGGAACCATTGGGAAAAGGAACTAGACCCTCCAAAGGTAGGCAACTTTCTACTGGCATGAGTAGTATGTGGAGTCTTGAGGCATGAGATCAGACTGTGTTCCTGTTCATGGACTGGCACTTCGGAGATCATTCCCAACAGAGAAACACCTAGCCCAGCCTTGGCTTTGGGATAAGTGGATCAGACTTGCCTGGAGTGGATGTGCCATTCTTAGCT
Organism: Phyllotis vaccarum; assembly: GCA_033318265.1. Lineage (NCBI taxonomy): Eukaryota > Metazoa > Chordata > Mammalia > Rodentia > Cricetidae > Phyllotis > Phyllotis vaccarum. The sequence goes on along the minus strand of JARWLC010000013.1, from coordinate 132,901,117 downwards.
GACCCTCCTTTGGACTTCTTGCCCTTTCAGGGGAGGGGATGAAAAAAATAGGGAGGGGAGATTCTGAAGGCTGACTGGGAAGGATTGAGAGGAGGGGAGAACAAGCAATGGAATATATGGACAAAATATTTTTTAAAATAAATAAAAGACAAAACCTGTTAGCATTAACTGACTTCAAATTTTCTCTTCTCTGTTTCTCTGTCTCCCCCGCCCTCTCACACACCGTGTATGTGTGAGAGAAAAAGGGAGGGAGAGAGAGAGGTGTTTGTGTCTATGTGAGAATTCTATTTGTGCTGTGTCTGTGTATGTGTGGCATATGTGTGTGTGTGTGTAGTGTATATATATATGTTTGTGTGTGCCATCTGTGTCTATGTGTGTGTACTGTGGTGTATGTGTTTGTGTATGTTGTGTGTGTTTACATGTATAAATTATGCATGTGTCTCTATGTGTGGTGTCTGTATGTATGTGCACTCTTGCATGAGCATGCATGTGTGAATTAGAGAGAGAGGAGAGAGACAGAGAGACAGACAGAGAGTGAGGGGGAGAGAGAGAAAGAGTTTCTCTGTTTACTAAGTGAAACTGTCTTCTAAGAAATTTGGCTGTCACATCTTTAATTCTGACTTCTCAGAAGACCAAATAAACAGTCTAGTCTCAGCTTGGTGGTGTGGAACTTCATCATAAGCTACTCCACTTTTATTTTTAGCCTGGTCTGTTGGAGCCTAGGGCATTAGCTTACTCAGTAAACATGGTATAGTTGTACTCTTAAATTCACTACAGCTGTGGACATCTTCACAAGTTTGGTCTCATAAACTTTCCTCATGGGTGGGTAAGGGGCCCAAAGATTCCCCAGTCTTCTCTGAGGGACTATATTTGGCAGTTAACCATTGTTGTTCTAATTTTTTTCCTGTTTACCTTCTTAAAATGTGAAATTTGTTGGGTTTCATTGTGGTTTTTGCATAGTGTTTCTTTTCTAAGTCTCATAGATTATTTGCTGCCATTCAACAGCACTTAGCACTCAATTTCATCATCAATACACAATGTATGCTCATAAACGCACCTCTGAAGAACCATTGGTTTCACAGTTTAAGGGCCAGACAAGCTATCTTCTTAAAGATAAAACACAGCAAACAGTGTGGTTCCAAGAAACTTACTTTTCAGTATTAGAAATAAAAACACAATGATAATACTTATAGATATGTTTAATAACTCATAAATTTTGTTATTTATAAAAAATAGCATTTGTCACCAGCATGATAAGATGAAATAAATCACTTACAATGACCACATAAGAACTGAGTGATTACATACAAGTAAACAAAAGGATATGAAGTCCAGTCTCTGTTAGCAAACTCCTGAGCATGGGGCCTGATCTGGAGTGTGCTTGATACACTCAGTGACACAACAGTGGAGAAAACTGGTTATTTATTTTTCTTAGGATATCAATTGGTATGTGGGTTTATGTCCATTTCACCTTCTCGGTGCTGGGACTTTGTTTGGTTTGAACCTGTGCAGGTCTTGTGCCTGCTGTTACAGTCTTTGTGAGTTCATGTTAATCAGTCCTATTGTGTCTACCAGACACTATTTCCTTGGAGTCAAACACCACCTCCAGATTTTAGCTTTTTTTCCCACCTCCTCTTCTACATATATCCATGAGCCTTGAGAAGAGAGGAGTAATAGGGATGAATTATCTAGTCTCTTGCTCCCTGAATATTATCCAGCTGTGTTAATTGTCATATAAATCAAGAACAAACTTCTCTGATGTAACTGGTTTTTCCCCTATTTAGTATTACAGGGTTTTTTGTTTGTTCGGTTTGCAGATAAGTTTTTTGGTTTTTTTTTTTGTTTTGTTTGTTTGTTTGTTTGTTTGTTTTTGGATAGAGATAGGGAAAGCATAGAGTTGGGTGGGTACGGAGATGAAGAAAACCTAGAAAGAGTCTGGAATTGAAGAGAATATGATCAAAATATATTGTGTGAAAATTTATCTTAAAATATAATAAAAAGAAAGAATTGAGTGAATAAAAGTGGAGTTACTACTTAGGCAACATAATGATGAGTTGATCTAGAGCCAAAGGGAGAGAGAAAGTAATTTTGTGTCCAGGAAAAGATGAGACACTGCTGGTAAGCAGAGGGGTGGGTGAAGTGGAATTGGAGACTCTAGAGTGTAAAACAACAGTAAAATAGATTAAGATGTGACATTTAGGTAAGACAAAATTTTGGCAGCTGTCACAACTGCATGTCCAATGAACACTGTTCAAATGAATATTGACCTAGAAAGGGATGGGTAAAGCAATGACTGTTTTCAGAAATTAGTAAAGAGATGCTTTGATGTTGGTAAGAGGAACAACTATGCACCAAAGAGAGCAAAACTCCTTTCAAACCTAATCCTACACAAAATAAAATACCAGAGGGTAGTTTGTCCCACAGGATCCTACAACCCCTTCACAGTGCCAACATTTTAGTACTGGAGTGTAGGATACAGCCAGACAAGCATTTCTAATCAAGTTCTACTTTGTCCCTGTGGTGGTCTGAAGGTGGAAGTAAATGGGGATTGTGTATAATTGAGTACAAAACAAGAAGTGATGCCATGGGGTGTGTACCACATTGCTTGTCATCTTACCTTGGCCAGAATGAAGAAACAAGTGGTTTTTGCTTCATGGATTTTTGTCTCAAGTGGAATTACTTTAAAAATAGTTGTTTGTTATTTATTCATCTGTGTTTTTATAAGTCTATGTGTACCATAGTAGAAGTCAGAGGAAAATTTGTGGGAATCAGTGCTCCCCTACTACTATTTGGTTCCTAGGGATCAATCTCAAGTCTTTAGGCTGGTGATCAGACACTTTTATGTACTAAGCCATTTCAGCACCCCCCCCCAAATGAATTATCTTTTATCTCTTGCATTTTAACCTCTGAATTTTCAGGTGGTCTTGGTTGATGAAACCTTATTTGCCTGGAAGCAATCCACAGGTTCTCATCTTCTGTGGAAACAAAAGTAGAACCTCTTTTACAAAGCAACACATATTTAGACATAATTTCAAAGTCAAGATACCTTTAAAATATATGTTTGTTTACCTTAGCAGCCTTTGCAATCGATTGACTTTCTGCAGTTAGCTCATTAACAGTTTAAAAAATTAAAAACACAATAATAACCATAATCTAGACTCTCTGTTTTATCCCATGTTAAACAAGCCCTGCTATATGTATAATATAGTGAGACAAAGGGGCCTAATACCCACACTGTTCTATTGCTAGCTCTGTCCCTCAGATGTGGGTTACTGAGAGTCCCTTTTGTCCCCTGGATAATATTAGACAATCTTCTTGCTGTTGTGAAACAAGGGGGGAGTGGAGGAAGTATAAGAGTTTATTTTCTTGGTCTTTTCATGAAGAGCTTGTCGGTAACCATCAAATACAATCTTCTAGGTCTTTAGTTCTCAGTGACTGTTCCTTCTTTAATATTCACAAGCAATCATCTGCTAGTAGTTAATAATCCTGCATGTCATCTATTATGGATTCCATATACAATGTCTATTCTTTTCAATAGGTAATCAAGCAAGCCATGTGTTTCCAGGCATGACGTAAGAGAGACAGCCATGCAAGATTTCCTACTAGTACTTAAGAGGCTAAAAGAAGAAAAATGAGGTGGAAGTTCTAATTTAAAACTTTTTAAGATTTTTTAAACTCTATGTATGTATTTTTATCTGTGTATGGATATGTGCATATGAGTGGGTGCACATGGAAGTTGAGAAGTGTCAGAGTCCCTGGAGCTACAGTTACAGATAGTTGTAAAGCACTATACATAGGTATTTGAAATTGTATTCAGGTCCTCTGGAAGAGCTATATGTGCTCTTAACCACTAAGCAATCTTTCAGGGTGCTCTAATTTAAGTTTAACCAAATAAATACTTAAAGTTTAAATATCAAATGAAATAAAAATGAAATGGTCTCTTCTCAGCCATATAGCTTTGTACTGCTTGTAATAAAACACACACACACACACACACACACACACACACACACACACACACTTCATTTTATTGTTCATTTGAAATTAATTAAAACATTAAGAAATAGAATTGATATAGATAAATTTTCATTGAAGCAATAAAAGTTCTGAGTTATAGAACTTCATATGAATGTACTATATGTGCAGACATATGTGGATTAATGGCATATCAAGGATTATAGAATAGTAGTTAATCTACATAGTTTTCAATCTTAATAAAAAGTGACACTTTATTCTGGTGGTCTCAAATACTTTTATATCATGTCATTTTGTTTAATGGGATAAACCATTTCCCTGCATGTCTTTTTCTATTGTTTTTTGCACATTAATATTCTATTTGTAATGACAAAACTTTAACCATGTAATATATGGTCTGGTATCCTAGAGTCAGATGTGAATCCTTTGTTTTAGTGCTGTTAATGTATTCTAAAATTTGACAGGGATGAACATTGTCTTCAGTGTGGGATTTTCAACATGCTTTGATGAAACTAACATTAAAAATTCTCTGTATATTTGGAGAGGGTTGAATTGACTGATCTGCACAGAATGATCCTGTGTAGAGAATTAGAAGTGTTCTAGAATATAAATTAGATACTGACATGAGTCATTTCATTTCTCTGCTCAGATATCGGATATCAATGTCTGAACTATCTACTCATGGAAACATAATTTATATTCCTACATTTCAGGGTCCTTATTTAGAAAACAGATTTGTATCAAAAGAGTAGTTGTAAAGATAAATAAGATAATACATATTGAATTCACATAGGGACTGGTCCATAATAAGCAATTCATAATAATGAGCATTATAAAATGGAACTTTGATAAATTATTGATACATTATCTTTTTATTTTTTACTTCTTTCAGAAAAATTTCAAAGCTCTCTCTTTGTAACAAGGTCCCAGACCATAGCACAATTGATATCATGTTGTAGGCATTATTCTGAACTTAGAATCCAGCATGTAGACTCCAACATCTACCAAAATACAAACAGAGACTTAATCCATCGGAGACATAGAGCATAGTTCCAGGATCCAGGAAAATCCCTAAGTGTACTAGCTTTGCCTTTTGGCTTCTTTGGTTTTGCTTCTTACTAATGCTTTTTGCTAACCAAAAGTGTTCCAATCAGGAAGTAGTTTTTGTGCATAAAAGACAAAGGAAAATGAGGCTTAGAGCTTCATGATTTGAGCAAGTTCCCGATGTAAAAGCTAGCGAGTAATACAGACTTTCCATTCAGATTTTAGACTGTCTCTCTGTGTGTTTACTGGTGGAGTTACATCTTCATATCCATCCTAGCCATGTATATTCTATGGAAACCCAAAGGTTTGAAAATGTTCCTTTTCTTACCTAAAGTGTAATGGTTTTTATAAATCCAGGAGTAGACAGAAGCATCTTAACCTGCAAAACTTTTGTTCCACCTTGATATTGTGAGATGTTAGGTATTCTTTTGTGCAGATTACAAACATACTGGCTGTTTTACTGTAACTCACCTACAAAGTCACCTTCAGTTTTTCTCTATTCAAAAGTTGGATTGGGAAGGAGGAAGAACTAGTGTTAGGACATCTTTCATCCTAAAAGTTAGAATTACTTGACTACTTAAGCCTTACTAAGGTTGGGAAGACTATATATAAATATAACCTCTAGAGTATTTTATCCCCTCAGATTAAAAGGAGGATTTTCAGTAGGTATTGATATCTGGGGAGATTATAACAAGAATGAGATTTAGTATAGGTGACAGCGAATAAAAAATTTTCAGAGTGGTCAAGACACAAATTGAAAATTCATTAGTCCGTCATGATCCATTTTCATTATAAAAGTCAATTAAAAACCCAAAAGGTGTTTGGTACATACCAATGATGCATGGGTTTTTCTCATGAAGTAAAGCATATATGTACTGAAATAAGTAATGACAAATTAGAGGTTTAATTACAGAGATTAAGAAATACCATTGAAGATCTGCTCTGATCTTCCTGATCCCTTCAGATCCTTTTGTATGTTTCTGTAAGCTCCTTCCCAGTTTGGAGATAGTTTTCTTTAAATGACCGGTGGTTTTCATACTCTTGTAGAACTTTCTTTAACTATTAAACTTTGTCTTAACATACTAACAAAAATGACTGGAAATGATATTTCCAATGACAATGCGCTTAACAAATGACTGGCAAGTATGGAGGAAAGCTTATTCTCTTGCCTGTCAACAAGAGAATGACTAAGGTGTAAATGACATTCTGAGCTTCCTCTTAGGGTTACAGAGAAGCTTGGGCTTTCTGTGGCTTTATCCCCTTCCTTTGCCTGATTCTTTACCCCATTTACTAGTTTTAAAAACATACAAGTTTAAAAACTTGTATGCAGATGTTTACCTTTAGCTCTGCTTGAGGATACCTAACCTCAAAGATATAGGTGTGAATGGAAATTGATGGAAATGCTGAGAACTGAGAAAGAATGTTATCTGGAAGAGATGATATTTAAACTAGTCTTTGAGTTTGGAACTTACAGTAAAGAGATAGAAAAGAGAGCCTAGCCTCAAAGTAGTGTTGTGTGATGGCACCAAGTGCAGCTACTTCAAGAATGAGAGAACCCGAAGGAAGGAAGCAGCTCACAGTCCTACCAAGCTGTGATACCTATGGAACATTGTGGTACAACAACCTTAATGGTGCAGTGGTGACAAACATACTTTTTCCATAACCAACAGATTTCTAATTGGACTTCAGACCCACCCAACAAGAGGAAAATCATGCCTAGTATTGTAATCTAGCCAGATATCTGTGACTGGTGAAATCATGGATCTTAAAGAAGAACCTACAACCTTCGCTAAACCAGAAAGAAGCCTAATTATATTCTAAATATGTGTTCTTATATCCACAGATGGATAATAGTCCTTAGTCTTCATCAAGGAAGTTTCTCTTTGAAACAGATAGAGACCATTACAAAAAAAAAATCACAACCAATTAAAAGGCACATTTTGTGGCCCAATTCTAATAGATATATCCACAAAACAATCCCACAATTAAGCCTCAGAGAATATTGCAGAAGAGGGGACAGAAATATTGTAAGAACCAGAGAGCCAGGAAGAATATCAAAAACTATACCTCTAAAGTCTCAACAATATGCCTGCCTACATGTGAGCTGAACAGTAACAACGACAATAGACAACCGTAAGTGAACAGGGAAAAGACCAGGAGGCCTCAACCCTACACAAAAAACTACAGTCAACTAAGAAATGCTAAGAGTAAGAAAGTAATCTTACCCAGGAAAGAGCATACCAATTGTGTATTCATACCAAATAGGACAGCATTGAAAACATAATACAAGTAACAATATAAACTGAGCAGGCTATATTTGTGAATGTATATATAAATATACATACCCATATGACAGGAATTAAATTTTAAAGAGAGAAAGGAGGGTTTGGAGGTCAGAAAGTGAGGGAGACATTTATGGAATATTTTTATAATCTCAAATAATAATAAATATTTTACAAAAATACCCCAAAGAATACTTGAAGTCAATCACCCTGCTTTCTACTGAAGCCCTTTCCATTACTAGTTCAGAACAGTTTATACACTGTCTCTGCTCTTTAGTTCTCTTGTTCTCACTTACTTGACTTATCTGTGCAATGTGGAATCATGAGTAACAATTGTACTTGCCTCCTGCAATAGATTTTTAGATACTGTTTTATTTTTTGTTCTGTTTTGTTTGAGACAGAGTTTGTTTGTGTAACACCTTTAGCCATCCTGGAACTCCCTATATAGCCAGGTTGGCCTTGAACTCAGATATCACTCTGCCTCTGCCTCCAAAGTGCTAGGATCAAAGGCAAGCACCTCCACTGCCCGGCATACAACAAATTTTTCAGACTGAATTAAATATCTCTGTGAGTGTGTAGCAAGGTGCTTGTGACAATGTAGTATTCCATAAAGTTATTATTTTTGTTATTGCTTTTGTTGATAAGGACAAAAGATACACTATATATACTTAAAGTCCTTTGAGTATTTTAAATTTATCTTATTTAATTTAATTTTAGTTTTAGCTACTTTTTGCCTTCCATAATTTGAGATTTTGGAGAAGAAGCATATGAATGTCAAGAATTAAATGGGGCCCAAATAAAACTTTAATAGAAATATGAGGTTGATGATAAAACATTTAAGTACAATGCTCTTAAGCAAGATCTAGATTAAAAATCTTATTTGAGTTTCAGACTAAAAAGAAACCTTTCAATTCTCCACTTAGTCATAATCTTGAGACACACATGTTTAGGTGATAATTCTTACAGAGAGATGAATGACCCTTCAGTGTAGAATTTATAACTTGAAGGAGGGAAAGAATATTATCAGAATATATTTAAATTTAAAAATTAATTTAAATGCTTAAACATATAATAAAATGCAAAAATAATTTAGGCCCATTCATCTCTTATTTAGTGCAATGCCTGGACACTAAATAAATATTCTTTAAATATTAATAAGTATCAATTACTGTAGGATTCTTTTAAAATAGGCTTTTAGTACTCTTGTTTAAGGTTAGATAGTAATGTATCCTGTTTGATTAGGAAGCTTATATGCGAAAAGACAAACAAAACAAAATACAACAAAAACCTCTCAAGATCAGTATGGAAGCCATGCATAATGGTAAACATCTGTAATTTTAGGATTTTGGAAGCTAAGGTACAAAGATTGTGAAAGGCACATTACGGCTACATAGCCAATTGCCATCTACCCTCTGTATGCAGTATATGGCACTATCCCATGGAATAATACTAATACCTAATAAAAAAAAAATCAATACAACTTGATGTGGGGTGCTTTTCTGAAGCTATGAATTATTATTGGATAATAAAGGAATTATTTTAGCCTATGGTAGGCCAGCTTATAGTCAGGCTAGAAATCTAAGCATGGATAAAGGGGAAGGAGAATGGAGTCACTGAGAGACACAATCCAGCCACCTAAGAAGCAATATGTAATGGAGTACAGGTAATCCATGAACCATGTGGCAAGACAGATTAATAAAAATGAATTAAGATGCAAGAGCTAGCTAGCAATAAGACTGAGGCATAGGCTGAACAGTTTGTAATTAATATAAGCATCTGAGTCATTATTAGGAGCTAAGCGGCAAGGGCTGCATGCGTGTCTAAACCTCAGGACTAGGTGGGAGTGGACAGATTATAAATTTCAGACTACAACAAATGGTGCCCAAAGTCAGGCATTGACCCAGATAGACATGAAAAAGCTTTAAAAAATTGTAAATGCTTCTAAGAGAGCCATACTGGGCTTCCTAGTCTCAGTCTCAGAGCTGTGTCTCTCAGCAGCAATCTGAGAGATGCAGCCAGAGCCAGTGGCCATAAGCTGATCAGCATGGCCAATTTATACAGCATTTTAAAAACATAGCTCCACAATATTTAATACTGCTCCCCCAAATTGGGAAGGTAAGCATGACTCTGGTTACTTCCACCATGTTACAAAGCCGAGTGTAACAGAGCCAGAAGAAAAAGCAATGATTTACAGTTTAGTATTTTAAAAACTCCTAGTTTAAAAAGATACACAATAAAACAGATTAAAATAGAAAAAAAGTCCTCTAAACAGATTACAATGTGTGTAAAAACTAAATACGTATGCTGAAAAAGAGGATTAAAAAATTCTTTAAAAAATAATTAAAATATAATAAGCTGCATAAAAATAAAAAATACACAGTCTAGATTGTGTTTATTATGTTTTTTTTTAACTGTTAATTATCTAACTATAAAAAGACATTTGATTGTAAAGGCCACTAAGTTAAATAAACATATATTTTAAAGGTATCTTGGCTTTAAAATTCAGGTCTAAAAATATATCGCTTTTAAAAAACAAGTCATGCTTTTGTTTCTACAGAAGATGAAAACCTGTAGATTGCTTCCAAGTTAATATGGTTTTATCAAAGAAGACCTCCTAAAAATTTTCTGATAAAAAGAGATGGCCACATCAGTTTGAAGGTGGCTGACTAAAATGATCCATCTTCAAGATCCATATAAGACTGCCAGTACCCCAAAACTTTAAAAATAGTTTATAAAAAGCTACACCCTCTTTTGGGGGGATGGGGGGATGGGGAGGGATGAGGCTGAGGGCTGACTAGGAGGGAATGAGAGGGTGGAGGGGAGGGGGAGCAGGGGAATACATTGATGGGGATGACATTTTTTTAATGAAAATAAAATAAAATAAAATTTTAAAAAGAAAAAATACTAAATAGTAACAATCCAAAAAAGGCTACACCCAAACTCCCAAAATAACTTTCATAAATATTTGGTTTCATTATAAATAGTTAATGGTCATAGACAATCTGTTTTTTTAAAAAGAGAAATATGATATAAAATGCTTTAAAATAGATTATTAAATCCACTTTAATCTCAAAATCTTTACATTAATATAAATTTTGGTTTATTGCTACAAATTTAAAGTCAATTTTGTTATATTGTATATACATTTCTACTCTTATTTAAAGTATTATGCTTATATAAGTAATTTAAAATTATAATGTATAATTTTAAAATGCAAGTTAATAGTCATCTATAATAACAAAACTTATAGTCATGTTAGTTCGTTTTTTTAAGTATACCAAAATAAATTTCAATTAAATAGATAATCTTCAAATACTTCAAAGACCACAAGATATAACATTTAAAATATTTTAAAACTTAGACTTTTCTAGACAGTGAGACAAGTCTGCTCCTGGCAGCACAAATCTACTTCAAAAACATGATGGGCATAAAAATATTCCATATAGAGTTTATTTTCTTTGCAACAAAAGTTAGCCACTAGACAAAAAATTTTTCTTGCCTTAACTGCTTGAAAGTATGCTATCTAAACTAGACATGCAAAACATGTAAAGATATGACGTTTAAACTTTAGTAAAACAAGCCAAAATGGTACTTCAGATTTCTCAGACATTCTACAACACACACACACACACACACACACACACACACACACACACACACACACACACACACACACAATGACTGACAAATTATGTATGCCAAAATAGATAAAATAGTCCTTTAAATTTCCGGCTTCAAAAAAAGTCTATTAAAGACTCAGGTCTATAGGTTAAAGATAGATGCCCCAATGTTACAAAAGAACTTTAAGTGACTGTCTAGGCAACCAGATGTCATTTTTGTCATTACTAGATTTTAGAAGTTGCTTACACTTCCTACTTATTCAGGTAATATCACATACTTCTGTGACTTTTAATATAGTCAAAGATTATAGTTATAATTATATTTTTCCTTTATTATTATAAAAGACAAATTAAACATAAAACTTTAAACTCATAAAGATAAAATAATTTTACAAAATACAAATAGACTAAAAATTATAGCCATAATTCTTGCTTGATAACTCTTTTGTTATATATAATTTTGCTATGTTAAAATCAAAACTTTCCTCTTTAATTAGACAAAAATAATATAAGATGCATTTCTATATGCTATAAATTATCATTAAATAATAAAAAATGCTTTGGCCTATGGCAGGCCAGCTTATAGTAAGGTTCAAGCATAGCTAGAAGAGGAAAGGAGCAGAGTCACTGAGAGGTGCAATCCAGCTGTCCAAAAAGCAATATGTAATAGAGTACAGGTAAGTCATGAGCTGCTTGACCAGACTGATTAATAAGAAGAAGTTGAGTTAAGATGGGAGAGCTAGCTAACAATAAGCCATAGGCCAGACAGTTTATAATTAATACAAGTATCGGAGTCATTATTTGGGGCTAAGCGGGAGTGGAGCTGCAGGTAGGTCCAGACCTGGGACAAGGCCAAAACAGACAGATCAGAAACTTTAGACCACAACAGACTGGTTGCATCAAGATGGAGGACATTATGGCTGATGAATCATTTTAGAAAAATTATGTTCCAATTGTATACACTCACCCTCATGATGAAGTGCCCTGAAATACCTCCATATGATAATAGCAGAAGCTCTGTCTGGTTTAACTTCAAAGATGCATGAGGTTTAGTACATACCTCAAACTGAGGAAACAAGCAAAACCAGACATAACACAACCAACGTTGTTTTACTATTTCTGAATCAAAATTTAATTTTCTGCAGCTTCTTTATCTTTATATTTTCAATGTCAATTTTTCTGCTGGACACAGTCCCTTAGAATTCTCACACTCAAGAAACTAAAGTAGGAGGATTATAGGGAGCTCAAGGCCAGTCTAGGCTATACATGGTGTCTTGAAAAAAATTATACATTGCAAAATTTTTGATATATATTTGTCCTTCTAAAAAACTTTTTCCAACCATATTTTTATTGTTACATAGATTAAATTACTTTTAGGGATTTTCTTTTTTTAAGTTTTCCACCTCTGTGCTTTTTCTGTTTCTTTTAAATTTATTTTTTAAGTTTGTGCTATTTTGCTTATTTTTCAGATTGCAGTTTTCTCTCATATATCTGAGGGTTGTGGTAAATAAGGAAGATGAATTAGGAAAATTCCTTCTATGGTGGCATAAATAAAGAGCAAGAATAATATATTTAGCCAAATGGACAAATACAGATGAAATGTGAACTTTAGTAGAGAGCAGAAGATTTGAAAAAGTTGCTTCCTGACTGATATATTTTTACAACAGATGTACTGTTGTCATAATAAAAGTAAATTCACATATTTTTATTTACAGTGAACAAAAATGCATCAACAAGAAGTTGAGCTAAGATAAATTCCAATATTCCAATATTACTTGGAGAACCCTACTTTGAGGTTGCAGTCTAAGGTAGAATGTTGGGTGGTTCATGGCTGCAATACTTAAGAAGTCTAACATGGATGATGGAGCCTCTTAGGGGAAACTTGAAAGAATGAAATGGCAATGAACAAGAGTTGAGATTCATTTTGGAGTTTTATTTACCACCACTTTCAATGTTCAGTCAGAGACTAAAGCAGGGGCTGAAAATCCATAAGGAAGACAAAGTCTGATATCCTCACAGAGACCAAGTCTTGATATAAGCTATTCTTCAAGAAGACCATAGTAAGGGAACTGATATACATGTCTACAGATGGTGGCATAACTGATTGGGGAAATCCAGAGAGCACAGTCCTATTTCTGTATCCATGTTTGATTGATTCCAGGATACTCACCATCTAAACAGCTAAATCCACTCTCAAGTTCCTTAGATAAAATAGTATTTACATAAATATAACTGTGTCCATCCTTCTATATACTTTATACTATCTACAGATTGCTTTTAGTACCCAATAACATATAAAATGTTATTTTATATAAAATAAAATATAAAATTAATTAAATGCTATTATTAATTAATTCATTATTTAGGGTTCAATGAAAACATCCTGTATACACATATTAGCCTCAAGTTGTTTTTCTTTTTTTATTTGCAGCAAGGTAGATCTGCAGATGTAGAACCTTCTAATACAGATATTGTCCTAAGTCTGAATGCAGCACATTAAAAAGTCTATTTCCACCCTGAAGTCACTCTCACAACAAACTTGATATCTCATTTTCCTCAGATTTGACTGACAAAATTGGCTAGGCCTAGGCCAAGACATGAGGCCCATCACAAATGTACTCACAAGAGCCGAGGAAAGCCAAAGCTGATGAAATGACACAGGCTACCAGTTATCATCTTGACTTGCAAGGCGAGATGCACAAATGATTCTTGAATACCACTCTGCATTTGATTATAATTAACAAGAGAGTTAATAAAAATATCATTATCTAGGATAATATCTCAGCTAATTTGTTTAATATTTCTGTATTAATTAAAACTTTAAGAAAATCTGCTGATTCATAAAAAAAAACTTTTAACAGTTATTGTAAAGATAATACCATAGTTCCTCTATACCCTATATCTATTTTCCCCTATTAACATATTAGTATAGGATAGTTGGGGGCAGTTAATGGTATAATGTTGCTACATTAATCAATTTACATACTTATATTTACTTAGTATGACAATTGATATTTTTACTATCTTGTAACAAAGTAGAATCAGCTATAAAGAGAAAACCTTAATTGGGAAATTACCAGTATGTCCCTCTATCAGGAGTTTTCTGTATTAAGAGGTTTCTGGCCCTGACTTTTGGGCCTAACCTCAAGGTTTAGACCCACAGACCCACAGACCGGCAGAGACATACAGATGCTTTCATTAATTTTAGGCTGATTGGCCTAAGGCCCAGGCATACAACTTGCTAGCTCCCTGCTCTGTGCTTTCTGTTCTCAGAGTTTTCTTAGTCTGGTTGCCCCGCCCACACTTTCTGCCTACCTTTGGACAATCAGCGCTTTTTATTAAACCAGTGGGTGGGACAACTATTTACAATGTAACAACATAATCTCCCACAGTTTTCTAATGTTTTTCTCACATGTATATTTGGACTACAGATCTTGGGAAGATATAGGTGAAATGCCATTTTTATGGTACCATGTCAACAATACCTGCTATAACATGGCCCATTGATGCTGAATCCTTCATACCTTCAAAACTATTCAGAGGCTTGTTGGGTTTCTCCAACTAACAGCTACTTCTCTCTCTCTCTCTCTCTCTCTCTCTCTCTCTCTCTCTCTCTCTCTCTCTCTCTTTCAATAAACGCCATTTTCCTCTTTTGGAAAACAGTTATTGTGTGTACCTTATACCTCATGGATAGAGAGATTTGCTCCATTTCCTTGTTTAGAGGACAATTTGTTTTTAAATTTGAAAGACTAAACTACATATAACATAAAATTTGCCATTTTAATTAATCAGGAGTTCCATAATTATTTTAAAATTTTTCCTATTCAGATGTACACTCAGCCTACACAACCACTCAGGTACATGGTGGGCAATGGAAAAACCTTGTAGTATTTAGAAGCCTAAAGAAGGTTAGAACAAATATTGACTTATCTGATAAATGAACTTTGGAGTCAAATTGACTTCATAGTCAGTTGTTATAATGTAATCTGTGCGCATCACTACAGGAAAGGACGTATTATTCAATATTGCTATAACACAATACTGAAATCTGAGTAGTTACCAAGAAAAGAGGTTAATTGGTTCATAGTTATGGTAACCATGAAAACCAATATGAGGCAAGTACATTTGATACAAACCTTATACTGCATGGACCAAAAAGAACAGAGCATGGGAAAATGTAAGAGAAAAAAGACAAACATGCAGACTTTGTTCACTTTAAACAATCGTTCTGTAACTAACTAGATCCCACTAGAAACAGTGCCATCCTTCTGATATTACAATTGTGGCAGTGGGGGTTTCTTTGGTTCTGGGCGGCCAGTGGCCCAGACCCTGCCACGCCAAACCCTTTAGCTGCCCGCCGCCACCGCTCAGGCCCCCAGAAATGACTCAGATGCTTATATTAACTTTATGCTGTTTGGCCTATGGCTCAGGCCCATTACTAGCTAGCTCTTACATCTTAAATCAACCCATTTCTATTAATCTGTGTGCCACGTGACCCATGGCTCACCTGTGTTCCTTACATGTTGCTCCTTTGGCGGCTTGCTCAATCTGCTTCTGACTCTGCCCTGCTTCTCCTACCTATGCTCTGATTTCTCCTCCTACTTCTTCTTTGGTGCCTGTCATGGCCCAAAACAGCTCCTTTATTTAAAGATTGATATTCACAGCATAAAGAAAGGCATTCCCACATCATACAATACAGCATTATTAACTACAAATGGGTTTGTTGACCTGAATTCATAACTACATTTAAGGCATGTAGCGTGTGGGTCACAGGTTAGAATATACCAAGAATAAAGTTATAGAAGAATGGCATTAAGAAAATCATGAGGCCTCTAAATCCATGATGAAAACATCTCTCGGTGGGCCTCACCTCCCAGCATTATCAAATTGAGGGATAAAGTTCTGAGACATAAACTATAAGAGAACACACTCAATCTTTAATTAAATGAGGACAGAAAGAGACTATATCCCCATCTCAGTGTGCCTTTGACCAGAAGTTTACTGGTCAAAGTTAACATTTGATTTATAACACATAGTCACTAGTAAATAACTTAGATTCATCTGACACCCAGATCTGAGAACTATGACCTGTTTTAGATAATCCCTCTTAGCACTACTCCCATTTTGAAACTGCATATGACCCCTCTCCAGAAGAGGAGTCTGATCACACAACTCTCTGGGAAACAACAGGAAAAGGATAATTTTTCCTTGTAAAACAAACAACAGTCTAGAGGCCAGAAAACATAAACAGGAATGTATATACAGAAGCATTTCCTCACTAAATATGCTGTAAACTACAGGTCTTGATAAGTTCATTTCCAGTAACAGTTAAAGAACTAAAAGACAGGAAAATATTGTGCTCACAGGAAGCAGCAGGGAAAATCTCCCACAGCAGTCAGAATTAACCAGTGAAGAAAGGCTTTTATTTGACATGAGTAAACACATACACAGCGGGCACACAGAGAAAGGATTCTCTGCCTGGCAGATCAGAGGGGCTCAGGAAGCTAAAGTTGGGCCTCTCCTAGAGGGTTTGTGGTTTTAAGGGTCTTTGAGGTCTTTTTCTTCCTGACTTAGTTTGAACAAAGTCAGGGAATCTGCTAGGCCTAGAGCTTTGGGTAAACATATCCTGGTGCTGACCTTGAACCTATTGGACTAGGCCATTGTTTCAAGTTTCCTTTGTCTCCAATAAGTGAGGAAGAAGCCAGAAGTTTGCATTCTCTTTTCCTATATGTATGCCTCTCAGGGATTTGTCTATATTCTGGTCCCTCAAATATTTTCTCACAGTAGAAAAACACTTGTGGACCAATGAAGACCCCAGATAAGCTGAGCAGCAAGGATGGTGGCATAGGGTCTGGCTTAGAGTGAAAACATTGTAGAAGCAGGTGGTGAGTATCCCCAAAAGACAAAGTAGAGAGGAGTGGGTCAGGGACTTCCATGTTGGCTGACTGGATTTTTCTGCTTGGTGCTATCTCCTACTGTGACAGAAGAGCTTAAGCATGGGGATATGGTGTCAGAAAACAAAAAAAGGAGTCTTTGGTCCTCATTTCTTTTAATGTCCAACTGTAAAGAGCCTTGGGATCCAGAAATGACTACAATGAGGGCAGTACACAAAGCTTTAGGGATGCACTAAAATCATAGCACTGCAGTAAAGAAAAAAAGAGATCAGACTCTGCTTACGCATCTCTGTATGCCTCCAAGCTGCAAACACAGTGATCATCTACAGACAGCAAAACTATAAGAACCTGGTAGCTGTGGTATGTGTAATGATGCAACACTGTGTTGGAAACAGACAGGACTATAAAGAAGCAAGCGAATTACCATTTCTAGGCTGTTCTAGAGGAAAATAGGATGATACAAATGAGAGCACGGAGAACAGCCAGTGACAGGCAGAGAGAACAAAGCAGCTTTACAGGGATGCAGAGCTGAGTCTGAGTTTGCAAAACAGGCAAGGAACTTTGGTAAACACAAATTCCAACAATTAACTGCAGCTATTTAGGAGAGCTTTTGTTCATGCAAATTCTGAAAACAGTAACAGGGGATGTAATGTTATGTGAACATAGCAGCTACATTCAGGCCAGGAGGCAAACATCTTCTTAACAGTGACATCTTGAGAGGATTCTGAACCTACAAAGCTATCATTTGGTTAAAAATAAGCCAAGGGTGATTCATTTTGGTTGCCAATATACTAGTCTTCTGAAATAATTCAAATTAACATGCCCAGTCCCCTAAAGGGGGATCATGATAAACCCATCCTTATCTTGGAAAGCTTCCTGTGTGAGCTCAGAAATCTGCAGGCAGAAGTGATGAGAGGACCCAGTATCTCTTCTGCCTAGAGCAACTAGGAACTCCATTTGTTTTCATTGCTACTAATGAAAACAAATAAGGGCAGACAGTTCTAGGAAAAAGAGAGACTCCCTGGATCTTATAGAAGATCGAGTTTATTCATCTGGGGAGCTGTGATAGGCAAGCCCTTCAGAAAGGAACATTTAAGTAACTGGGAGACTGGCCAGGAGAATTCAAAGAAAGCACACTACACTGTTCCAGGGCTGCTTCAGGCTATCTCTGTAGTAGCCATTGTCTCCTCCTTATTCCCCAATGTGCAATTAAAAAAAGGAGATGCCAATTTCTGTGTTCCCTTTCACTGTTTATCTACTTATTGTTGATGTTCTTTTAAAATAAAAATTATAAAGTTTACCATATTTTTTGCTCCCCTCAAAATAAAAGAATTTGAAAGCATTTTTCAATTTTTACAATAAAAAACTCTAGAAGTGTATTATATTCATTCCACAAGAAATCTATTTTAAAGGCACTATTTACTTATTCCCATTTATTTGTTGGTTGATTGAGCTAGGATCTCACTTGGCAATTTGTGCTGTTCTGAAACTCATTATGTATCCCAGTCTGTCCTTGAATTCAACGTGGTTCTCCTGGTTTGGCCTTCCATGTTCTAAGATCACAGTTGTTGTAATGAGGTTTCTTGGTCCTGTGCAGCCAAAGGTCCAGACCCACAGACCTGCTGTGCCAGACCCCTTAGCTACCCGCCACTGCTTAGGACCCCAGAAATGACTCAGACACTTATATTAACTTCATGCTATTTGGTCTATGGCTTAGGCACATTGCTAGCTTGCTCTTACATCTTAAATCAACCCATTTTCATTAATCTGTTTGCCACTTGGCCCATGGCTCACCTGTGCTCCTTAGATGTTGCTCCTTTGGACTTCTGGCTTAGTCTGTCTCTAACTCCACCCTTCCTTTCCTACCTATCCTGATCCCCCCTGCCTACTTTTTCTATGGTGCCTGCCATGGGCCAAAACAGCTCCATTATTTAAAGATTGATATTCACATATACAGAAAGGCATTCCCACATCACCTCCCCTTTTCTGTCTAATCAAAAAGGAAGACTTCAATTTTAACAAAGCAAAATTACATATAACAGAACAGCTGTTAAGCAAGTATTAGTTACAATATCTAATCTAATTGCATTTAGAAAAATTAAAGAAAATACTCTATCATCTACCTTATCCTTATGAATCTAGTTTCATATCCAATATACTGCTCAAATGACTAAGAAAAACTATACCTATAACTATCTAATCTTCAACTACATCAAAGACCACAGAAGGATATATTTACCTAAATAAACTGAAAATGCAAGCAACTTCCAAAATCTAGAAATGACAGAGATGACACCTACCTGCCGGGACAGTTACCCAAAGTTCCTTTATAAAGTTGGGGCATCCATCTTCAGCCTACAGGCCCAGAGTCTCTTTATTTCAGTGAAGCAGGAAATCTGCTCTGCTCATTCATCAGTTTCTTCTCCTTGAGTCCTGAAGAATGTCTGACAGTTTTCTCTGCAAAGCAGAAACCTGAAGGACCATCTCGGCTTGCTCTGTCAAAGTTCAGAGGTCACTTTCATAGGGAACCTGCATGTCCAGTTTAAACAGCATACTGTCAAGCAGGCAATATAAGAACAGGTTCATATCCAACGGCTAACCATTGCCACAAAGAACCTAATCTCCATATGGAGTTTCTTTGATGCCCATTTTTCTTTTGAAGTAAATTGGTGCTGCCTGGAGGAAACCTGTCTCACTGTCCAGAAAAGTCTAAGTTCTTAAACATTTTAAATCCCATATTCTGCAGGTCTTAGAAGTGTTTGAAGATTACCTATCTAATTGAATTATATCTTTGTATACCTAAAAAGCTAACTAACATGCATTTCTTAATTATACATTACAATTTTAAATCAGTTACATAAACATCATATCTTAAACAAGAGTAGAAAAATAAATACAGCATAAGAGAATTGACATTAAATTTGTATCAATAAACCAAAATCTATACCAATGTAAAACATTTTGAGATTAACAGCTAATTTCCTAATCTAAGCAAATTCAATAACCTAATTTAAAAAAAATCATTCATATACCATATTCCCTTTTTCTTCTTAGAAAGAGATTAACTATGACCATTAAGCATGTATAATGAAAGAAACATTTATAAACAATATTTTGGAAATTTAGGCATAGTTTTGCATTACTACTTTCTGATGATTACAGGACATTGAAAATCTCATGGGTTCTTGAGTCTGGATCATAGTCTGCAGCCCTGAAGCTGATACAGCCATCTCTTCCCATCAGAGATTTTTTCAGGGGGTCTTGGTTGATGAAACCATATTTTCCTGGAAGTAATCCACAGGTTCTCATCTTCAGTGGAAACAAAAGCAGAACTCTTCCAAAGCAATAAATCCTTAGACACAAATTTCAAAATCAAAATACCTTTAAAATATATATTCTTGTTTAAGATCCACTGTCTTTCTGCAGTTAGCTCATTAATAGTTAAAAAATTAAAAGAAAACACAATAATAACCAAAATCCAGATTTTGTGTCTATTTTCCATCTTTACTTGGCTTATTATATTTTTATTACTCTATTTCTCTTTTAGGGACTTTCTCTACCTTCTTTTTTTCTCTCTGAAGCCTATGTACCTTTTATACACATTGTAACCCATTTACAGGTTTTTTCTTTTTATCTGAATCTGTTTTATTGTGAATCCTTAATCATTTTCCAACTAGAAGAGCTTTCACACTCTCATAAAGAGTCACATAGATTTTGCAAATAAAGCTGAATTAGTAAGTTCTCTTAAAGGGACCACGTCTCTGTTCGCTGCCAGCAAACAGAGCAGACCCAAGAAGATGCTGCTACTATACGAAAAAGTCTTTGTTTTCTTTTTATTCAAGATAAACAGAAACCTTAAATCAATCACATGCTACCGAGTCTTCTGTGAGACTTCAGGAACCAGCCTAGTCACAGCTTACATTGCCTGCCACCAGTCAGCCAGTGCCATTTTGAATGCGGCCTGAATCCCACACTTTCTCTACAATGACCCACTTCAGATACACAATTTGGAAGCTGCTTTGGCTCATTTTCTGTGATCTAGAACCCTTTCTAATCTTTCTCAGGCTTTAAGTGGATATTTGACCCATGTTGGATGCCATCTGCTGTAATGAAGTTTCTTGGTCCCGTGTGGCCAAAGGTCCAGGACCCACAGACCTGCCACCCCAGACCCCTTAGCTGCCCACCGCTGCTTAGGCCCCTAGAAGTGATTCAGACACGAATATTAACTTCATGCTGTTTGGCGTATGGCTCAGGCACATTGCTAGCTAGCTCTTACATCTTAACTCAACCCATTCTCATTAATCTGTTTGCCACGTGGCCCGTGGCTCACTTGTGTTCCTTTCATGTTGCTCCTTTGGGCTTCAGGCTTGGTCTGTCTCTGATTCTGCCCTTCCTTTCCTACTTATTCTGATTCCCCCTGCCTACTTTTTCTTTGGTGCCTGTCATGGCAAAACAGCTCCTTTGTTTAAAGATTGATATTCACATATACAGAAAGGCATTCCCACATCACACAGTCCTAATCTATCATGTCTAGCTTCACTTTTCAAGTACAGTGAGTTACTATGCTCAACTCATGTTTTTATTTAATTATATATTTACTTTCCCGATTTCTTGGTTTCAAACTTGATTCTTTAATTCTTGCCTTCTTAACAAACTTACTGAAGAATAACTGTAGGATTACATAGGAGAGTTGCAAATCTCAGAATTTATTTTGGTTGTTTTGACCAGAAAGTAAATTTATAGATATTAGGCAACAAAAATAATCTTTTTCTATATAAATGTCAAGATCATATCCTATAACTTAAAGAAAAAGTACTACCCCATGCTACCAGCCAAAAATGCTATTTCTGCATCAAGAATCTTGGAAATATCAGCAGGCCCCACTTTAGGTGAAGAGGTACAGATAATTATAGTTGCTGAATGATGGAGAATGAATTTTCTCTAGGGAAGAGCCTCCTCTTATGTTATCCTATACTAAGTATTGAGTCCTAGAAATCTAAACATCTGTTCATATAAACAATACTAAAGAAGCCCAGTAGAAGATGTCTGTATCTCTCTCTCTCTCTCTCTCTCTCTCTCTCTCTCTCTCTCTCTCTCTCTCTCTCTCTCTCTCTCTCTCTCTGTGTGTGTGTGTGTGTGTGTGTGTGTGTGTGTGTGTGTGTGTCTGTGGGTGTAATTCAGTGATTCTCAGTCTGTGGGCCATTACTCCCAAACCTCCATAAAACACGGACATTTATATTATCATATATAACAGCAGCAAATTTACAGTTATGAAACAGCAATGAGATAATTTTATAAGACGAAGAACTGTATTAAAGGGTTTTAGCATTAGAAAGATTTAGAGCAGAGGATAATTAAAGAAGCATAAATTTTAGAAGAATGAAGAAGTCAAAGAGAACATGGAGGCACTGGAGAGGGAAGGAGGAAATGATGTAAATACTGTATTCATATATGAAATCTCAAAAGAAAACATTTAAGCTTTGACCAGCAAGATGTCTCAGAAAGTATGAATGTGCCATGCAATTCTGATGATACAAGTTCAATTTCTGGAACACGTATAAAGGGGGAGAAAGAGAAACAACTTCACAAGGTTGTCCTTTGACCTCTGCACATTCCTCCTCACAACCACACACATCACACAAGAATAAATAATTGAACTTAAGAATTTAAGCTTAGAATTATCTTAGAATTCATCTGTACTTACTCAGAGCGAAACTCTATGCAAAGATTGTTTTTTGTTTTACTTCCAAATTTAAGTCTTTAACAGATGTGTCTGATTCATGGGGCCTACATCGTGCTGTTTACTACACAGAAGCTGCTGCGTATTTGAATTCACATTTCAGTACTATGGAGACACGGGACTGAGGAGGTGGACATTTTCTCAAATGTACAAATGCTTTGGAAAGCAATAATGAGGGAGCCACAATAGAAGTCTCCTTAAACAGATAGCTTTCCCTGCTTCTGTGGCATTCCTGTTTTTTATCTCTGTACTCCCTGATTTGATCATTAGGATCTCAAGCTATTTTTTTCAATAATTTTATATTTAAGTATATACAGGTATAAAAACAGCAGACTTTCACCCCACTGAGTGGATTGGCCATGTTGGTAGTTCACTGTGAAATTCTGTAAAGTTTACAAAGTTTAGGTTATAAGAATACTATTCTATTCCAACAAATTTCTAACAAAGACCTTTAAAAATGTATGTCCTTACAAAGTATTACGATGACATCTGGAAAGAAGAATTTGTTTATAAAGTGATGGCTAACTAATCACTATGATCTTAGTTTAATCCCCACAACTCATGTAAAAAATATAGGCATGGTGGTGCATGTTTCAATTCCAACACTGGGTAAGCAGACACAGGTGAATCCCCAGTCTCACTGGACAGTCAACCTAGCTTACTCAGTGAACTCCAGGCCAGTAAGAAACACTGCCTTGAGAAACAAAGTGTAACAGAACCCAAGATTGTGGCCCCCACAAGTGTATACACACACACACACACACACACACACACACACACACACACACACACACAAATATATGTATCAGGATGAAAACATCCTTTTTCACAGTTAATATACGTTAAAAATCTTTTATTTACATCACAGTCTTGACAGTGTCTTCTGCACAGGGTCTTATATGTGATGGGTAAGTGCGTCTTCTACCCCTGAATTACAGACCTAGCCTTCTCTTAATTTGTTTATTTCACATTTCCCATGTTATGTGCCCCAGGCAGTCCTCTAATTTGTCGTTCTCCTAAATCAGCTTCCCTAGTAGCTAGGACAATGAGCCTTGTGCCACCAGACCTAGGGAATAAAGGATTCCTTTAGAACAACAAATGTTCTTTCTGTTTATTGAATGAGAACTGTTTCCTGAACCCATATATCCTCCACCTAGGCATAAGCATCTTAGTTACAACTTTATTTCTCTTCCAGTCTGTGTTTACTGGAAGAATGTCTGGATAAAAAGAAGCATCTGTTTCAGAAATAGACCAATACTAAACCAACAACACAACAGCAAACTGAATCCCATATAAGGGAAAATTTATTTCATACTCACTGAGTACATTTACAATATGCTGGGCACTGAATAGCAGGCAAGGGATGAAGAGATAAATAATAGACTGTTACTGCTCTCCAGAGTTCTAGGGATATGTCTAGTGAGGGAGGCAGAAACAGACAGCCTTATGTAAGAAGAAGATGCTGACTAGGAAACCATTGCAGAAAGTGTGTGTAGATACAGGGGCAATATTTGAGGTCCTGTTTTACACACCATGGAAATGTCTTGCATTTCTGATAATGTTTTAATTTGAATTATTTGCATAACAAAGCAAATATTTAAATCAGAATTGTCTTAAAACGTGACATCATATGAAGAATGCATAGAGATTTGTTGTGCTAGCCTAGAAATTTTTATAAAGTCCTATAGGTTAATATATCTATATATCTATTGATATAAGGTGAGAGTTAATAGATATATACAATAGAATGAAAATCATCTCAGCAATTGTGATTTCATAAATCACCTATTATTTCCCAATATTAGTTCTATAATCTGATTTAAAGTTAAAGTAGGTTTATCTATGGGAATTTAATTCTATTAAATAGTTTAAACATTCCCTCTGTGCTGACTGACATCATATCACACACAGAAGAAATATTTAGCAGAATGCTTACTCTGCATTTAATTCCACCAGCAAGAACAATAGAGCCCTTTTAGAGACCTTTTTCAATTTTATTCATGTGTATTTGTGTGTGAGCATGTGTCACATAGGGATGGGTACTCATGGAGGACAGTAGAGGGTGATAGGTCTTATGGAGGAATAGTTACAGGCAGTTGTGAGTCACCAAACCTGGGTACTCACAGTCCCCTAAAAAGCAGCATGTGCTCTTAACCACCAAGCCACTTATCCAGCCTCAAGGACAACACAGTTCTTAAGGTGAGTCTGACAGGAACTTGAGAGGGAATTGATGTCATGGACTTTCTAAAACAAAATATTGGCAATGAAAATAATGGTACACTAAGGGCTGAAGTGATGAATAAGTGGTTAAGAGTGCTTGATGCTCTTGTAGGGGACCAAGGCTTTTTATTCCCAGCTACATGGCAGTTTACAACCACCTATAACTCCATTTCCAGGGAATATGATGCCACTTTGAGGGCACAATACACTCAGATGGTGCATATACACAAGAAAAACATCCATCACATAAAAGTAACAAATGCAAACAAAATTATATATATTTAAAATAAAGTATCATATTCCTTTATTTTAGTGTGTATGTGTGAATGTGAGTGTTGCCATGCCATGCACATGTCACTCTGTGTGTGTGTGTGTTTGTGTGTGTGTGTGTGTGTGTGTGTGTGTGTGTGTGTGTGTGTGTGTGTGTGTGTGTATGGATTTAAAGATGATTTTTCAGGGTTTCGGGGGTTGCTTCTTTCTTTACATCTTGGTTTCTAAAGTGAGGCCTCTTGTTATTTCTGCTGCTCTAGCACATAACATATGGTAGCTGGCCTAAGGGCTTCTAGATGATTATTCTGTCTTCCATCTCACTTTAAGATGTTGGGATTACAGATGCATTACACTACATCTAGCTCTTTCTGAAAATCAAACTCAAGTAGTCAGACTTGCCTTGGAATTGCTTTAATCTACTGAGCCATCTCTGAAGTTCTCTAGTATATCATCTTCTTTAAAAGGCAGGTAGAATCAGTTCTTATCGCCTGATCAGAGTTTCTAAAAGGTGTTCAAAAATGAGAAGTTCTATAAATTCTTAAGCTGTAGTAAGAAATTAAAATAAAGAGAGGAAATCTAAAGAAACCAATGTGACTATACAGGTGCTCTCTGAAGAATCTGAAAGATAAAAATAAGACAAACACAAGAGTCTGATGCTAATTTGAGTTTCATTTTTATATTACATAATGTCTAATACATAACACTGAAATGTGAAGGTGATGCATAGAAAATTCAAAATAATCTGCTCAGTTATCATAAGACATTGATATGATTAACAGACAGGCAACAGCAGACACTGTGTCTAATTATGTAAAGATCTAAAGTTTCCACAACTAATAAAAACATGAAAAGTTATAAGAATGCCTATAGAAAGCACAGTCAATACATTCCACTGCCCACTGGAAGTAGTGTATCTCTTATGTCTTAAAGTTATTCATGGTTATATGGAACTGACAGGCACAGTATGAAAAGCTTGCTGGTCTAAGTTTGCACTCTCCAGACCATCTGCTGCTTGATTTTTAAGAATGTGATTACTTTGAGATATAAAACATTATGTAAAAGTACCAACATATATTTGAGTGTTTACCGCAAGAAGCAACAAGGCAAAAGTCAACTTTCCAATACAATTCCATGGAAGAATAAGGTCTCAGGCTTGTCTGAGTTGCATTCCTTAATCCATACCCTTACATAAGATGATTTAACTGGTTGTGTGTGTGTGTGTGTGTGTGTGTGTGTGTGTGTGTGTGTGTGTGTGTGTGTCTGTGTCTGTGTCTGTGTCTGTGTCTGTGTGTGTTAGAGTTTTATTGCTGTGAAGAGACACCATGACCACAGCAAAGCTTATAAAGAAAGCATTTAATTGGGGTAGATCACTTCCAGTTCCAGAGGTTGACTCTGTTATCATTATGATGAGGAACATTGTGGTCTGTAGGCACACATGGGGGCCTGAGCTGGAGCTGAGAGTGCTACATATTGCAAGCAACAGGAAGTCAACTGGTTTTCACACTGAGGGAAGCTTGAGAAAAGAGATCGCAAAGTTAGACTCCACAGTGACAAACTTTCTTCAAGAGGACAACAGGGCTATACCTCCTAATAGTGCCACTACTTTTGGGGGCCATTTTCTTTTAAACCACCACAATGTGTGTGTGTGTGTGTGTGTGTGTGTGTGTGTGTGTGTGTGTGTGTGTGTGTGCGTGTGCGTGTGCGTGTGCGTGTGCGCGTGTGCGTGTGCGTGTGTGTGTGTGTGTGGATGCATGTATGTGTGTGTGGACTTTGAGTGTCCTGCTTTGTCATTATCCATCTTCAATCTTTCTTTCCTTAACTTATATTTCTCTTTTTTCAAGTTTATTTAATTTTTTTCTTTAAAATTTTTTTCCATACCCTCCACAGCTCTTCCTCTCTCCTCTCCTCCAAGTTCTTCCTCAGCTTATCCAACCCAATTCCCCCACCCATTCCCCAGGGAAGGCAAGGACTCCCAAGGTGGGAGATTCATTTAATTTATATGTATGACTGCTTATCTGTATGTGTGCATGCCATACCACATGGGTTTGGTGCCTGTAGAGGTCAGAAAAAAGCACTGTATCCCCTCAAATAGGAATTACAGATGGCTGCAAGAACACCAAGTGCGGTGCTGGAATCCAAACCCAGCTCATATGCAAGAACACCAAGTGCAATCTTAATCATTGAACCATGTCTCTAACCCTTCCACCTTATTTCTTTCTCTTGCTGAATATGGAACTAGGTTGGCATAAAGAATAGGACAATTCCTGAGGTTTTCTCTATGCATGATTATAAAACACTTCAGGTAGACTATAACACTTTGTAAACCATCTGATCAGATGATATTAGTATAATATTCAATAAAGAATTCATTGTAGCTTTTCTTTGGTTGGAAGATATGTTTAATCCTTCTGATTTTTTTTTTTTTTTGAGAACTGATTCACATTAGTTTGACTTTTTCCTGTGGCATATTATGTTATGTTTCCTTATTAGCTCTAGCCTACTCTTAGAGCTTCATTTAATTCTCCAATTAACTGTTGGAATTTTTGCTCTTATCTGAGCACACAAACAGTCTGTATTATAATACAGTCTGTATTAGTAGCTATCCATCAATCCTCAACAATGCAGATTATGACTAGAAACATTTTGGTAGTCACAATTAGGTAGCAAAACTACAATCATCTAATTAATAGAGGCTACGAATGTTCTAAAGTATTCTCTAGTCCCAGGTCAACCCCTCCCCCCCCAACAAAAACATCCAGGCCAAATGTCTGTGGTAAGTTTTCTTTTGGGGTTAATTTTCTTTTTGGCAGCTCACTTTTCTCCTCTCACTCTATCAACCAACTCCCTCATCCTTACCAGTCTCTTTAATATATTCCTGAAACATTATAAATATTTTTTTGTGGGATACCCATGGACACATGTCATTCTCAATGTAAATCATAGTATTCTCTCCTTCAAGTAAATGGTGGCATACTTATTAGTTTCATTTATTTTTATTTTTATTTTAAGAACTTGACACAAACTAGAGTCAACATCAGAGAGAGGAATCTCAGAGTACCATGTTGGCAATCTATAGAGCATTTATTGACCAATGATTGATGTGCAAAGGCTCAGGCCACTGTGGGTACCACTCCAGGAAAATTGGCTTTGGGTGCTATAAGTAAGCAAGCTCAGAATGCAATGAGGTATGTGTGTGGGAAACAGTAAGTAGCATTTCTTCAAGATCTCTGTGTCAGTCTCTGTCTCCAAGTTGCTGCCTTGACTTCCTTTCATTAGGAACTATAAACTGAAAGCTGAAATAAACTTTTTCTCCTTTAGATGTTTATGATCATGGTAGTTATCAGAGAAAGAGAAAACACACTAGGACAAGTGGTAATTTAGACACACATGACTAAACACTGTCCTGAGAAGTGAGTTAAAATAATAAAACACTAACATCTCAAATTATATCCTATTTTGTCCCACCAGCAGACAAAATCTTAAAATGGCCACTAGAACATCTCAGGTTTTCCCAACCTAAGTCCTCTCCGGAAACTGACAGTTTTAATGGTTTGAAGTGTTTTTGTTTGTTTGTTTGTTTGTTTGTTTGTTTTTTCTTCTGAGACCATCACTTAAGGAAAAGAAACTGTCATATGTAAAAAAATATTTGTGAGACTGTCATGACCTTGTTCTTATCTCTTTTTCCAAGTGGTACTAGTCTTCAAGTAGGAGATGTTCGACCCCATGATCTAAAGCTTACTTACCTCTACTAAGAGGTAGATAACTGCTCAGCCACAGTTTGCCCTCAAATTACGTTTTCATTTGTTCTCCTGTTCAGGTTTCCTTTTACCAATGGGTGATGGGGAAGAAAAATAGTGTCCCTTTCTACCAGCTTATTTGCCTGAAGTGATGCAGCTGGAAGTGCACAGGGACTGGACATTTTACCTCTTTCTCCAGAGCTCCCTGATGAAGCTACTCCTCTGTCCATTCCTCCTTTGGGTCATGCTCTATATTGAATGTTCAGATCCTCTTCAAGTGCATGGAGTAAAGAGCTAACTCCCACATGGCTATATTGGAGAATATGAGCATTAAGAAAGTAGTTTAATTTAAATGAAGGTATGAATAAGAACCCATATCAGCTAAGATTAGAATTGCTATAAGAAGCTCAGGCAAAGGGCTCACAGTCTCTCCTTTTGTATACTCAAGAAAAGACCATGTGGGGACATGGGGAGAAGACAGCAGTGTGCAAGCTAGGAACAAAAGGTATAATGTACGTTATACTGGTAATTTTTATATGCTGTTTGATCTCACTGTTAATTTGACTCTAGAAACAGGATTGCCTTCTCCTTATTGCAGACCCAGCTATGTTTGCTTAAGAGTACCCTCCAAGGACCCTTGTCTGGGGCCAGAATTGTCCTCCTAACTCCATGACAAGCAGGGAAGAGAACCATAAAGCAGTCCACAAGTAGAAACACTGTGCATTTGAGAACTCCTAGAAGGTGCACCAGGGGTTAATTTTGTCGATGATGATATGAAAATGTCTATTGTATTTGTATACAAATGTTTATTTGTGGTAAAAGTGGAGAGATAGCTTATCAGTAAAATGTACTGGCTTTCCCTGCAGAGGACCCAGGTCTAATTCCTAGTACCCACATGGTAGCTCACAACTAATTGTTACTCCAATTTATGTGAATCCAATACTCTCCTTTGGCTTCCATGGATACGTAAAGCATTCACATACACAAAAATGTTTAAAACTTGGACAAAATTGGATCTGAGCTCTCACCTGGACAGTGCTTCTCTCTAGTCTCTAGGCTCTAGAACATGGGGGCTTGGAGTGGCACATACCATGCCACTTCCTTACCCATTGCATCTCCTCCCAACACCCCCTCCCAATAACTGCATCAGAGGAAAAAGCTCCACTTGCATTGATTAGAGGAAGAGAAATGTAGATGACAGTAAGAATACATTCAACAGCATAAAGAGAAATGTGGCACAACCAGAACCTAGTGGTTCTACAACAGCAAGACCTGAACATCCCAACACAGTTGAAACAGAAGAAAATGACCCCAAACATAATTTTATGAAGATAAAATAGGCCCTTAAAAAAGAAATAAAAAATTTTCTTAAAGAAATGAGGAATAGACAAAAAAGGGTAGAAATTAATTAATCTCTTTTTAAAAGCTAAGAAAAAGGACTCAAACAGGTAAAGGAAACATTTCAAAACTTTAAAATTAAAATAAATGCAATAAAAATCTACAAACTGGGGGAATTATTTAAATAGAAAATATGAGAAAACAAACAGGAACTACAGCATAACCAATGGAATATAAGAGATGGTAGAATCTCAAGCATTGTTGATACAATAGAAATAGATTCATCAATTAAAGAAAATGTTAAATCCAACAAATTCTTAATTCAAGACATCTAAAACATATGGGACATCATGAAAAGAATAAGAATAATAAAGACAGATACTCTGCACTCATCAGACTAAGAGGTGAGTGACTCCACCCAGCCCAGGCAGAGATCCCAATCTCTAGAACCCTGGCCCTGGAACATTGCCCTTGGAACCCTACACCCATTCATCTCTACCCTAAGTCAAGGCCAGCAAGAAAAGTCCCTGCAGACTAGAAGCCCCAGTAAAATTCAGTTTCCTGGACACTCTCAACTACAAATGATGTCCCATCCATGAATCCATCCTATTACCAAGCTACTTCAGCAGAAAACACACAGATCCTCTGCACTCATCAGACTAAGAGATTAAAAGAGTTCCTCAGTTCCTTATCAAAAAAAGCTACCTCAGCACTTACAGGATCAAAAGCACTCACCTGAGACCCACAGTGTATCTGTACCTACTGGATTAAACGGGGTCACTGTGACACAGAATACACTACCTCCAAATGGACCAAGAACCTAGATTTGACCAAGAGAGGCTTCCTGAGACACAGACACAACCAGAACAGATTGCACCAAAATCAGGTCCCTAAGATACAGATAAATTATGCAGTGATAAAAGAAAGCAATGGGCAGATGCCAGTGTAAGAATACATATAACAACATTAAGAAAAACATAGCACCACCAGAATCTGGTGGTTCTACAAGACCTGAGCATAGCAATGCAGAAGAAGCAGAAAGAAAGGACTTTAAAAACAACTTTATGAAGATAATAGAAGCCTTTAAAATGATATAAAAATTCCTTAAAGGAAAAGAAGAAAATACAAACAAAAATTTGGAGATTAACAAATACTTCAAGAAATAAAGAAAATCAAGAAAAAGAAATGGAACAGGTAAAGAAAACATTTTAAGATTTAAAAATTGAAAGAGAAGAAATAAAGACGACACAAACCTAGGCAATACTGGAAATAGAAAATTCAAAGAAACATATTTAAACTACAGATGCAAGCATAACCAACATAACACAAAAGAAGGAAGAGAGAATCTCTGAAGTAGAAGATTCAATATTAGAAATTTGTTTGTCAAAGAAAACACTAAAACCAAAAATGACATACTGTAAAATGCTCAGGAATAATAAGACACCATGAAACGACCAAGCCTGAGAATAACTGGAAATGAAGAAGGACAAGAATACCATCACAAAGGCACAGAAAATATATTCAACACAATCATAGAAAAAAACTTCCCCAACCTAAAGAAAAAAATGCCTATAAAGATGCAAGAAGCGTACAGAACAGCAAATAGACTAGACCCCCCAAGTCTGCTTGCCACATAATAATCAAGCCACTAAACCAACAGAATAAAGAATATGAAAAGCTACAAAGGAAGAAGGCCAAGTTACCTATAAAGGTAGACCCATCTGTATAACACCAGATTACTTGATGGAAACAGTGAAAGCCAGAAGATACTGGTCAGGTGTTAACAGACACTGAACAACCATAATTGCAAGCCCAGACTACTATATCCAGAAAAACTATCAGTTACCATAGGTGGAGTAAACTAAACAAGATATTTCACAACAAAACCAGATTTAAACACACACACACACACACACACACACACACACAGAGAGAGAGAGAGAGAGAGAGAGAGAGAGAGAGAGAGAGAGAGAGAGAGACTACCATCAAAAGTAATAGGAAATAACAATCACTTGTCATTAATATTCCTTAATATCAATTTACTCAATTCATCTATAAAAGGATACACTCTGACATGATGAATACAAAAGCAGCTTTTGTATCCATCATGTCAGAGTGTATCCTTTTATAGATACCTAAACTTAAAAGACACTCACAGGCTCAGAGTAAAGGGTTGGGAAGAGACTTTCCAATCAAATGATCCTAGAAACAATATTAGGATGGCGCCATCCTAATATCTAACAAAATAGACTTCAAACTAAAGTCAATCAAAAGAGATCAGGACAGACATTAATTATTCATCTCAGAAAAAATCCACCAAGATGAAGACTCAATCCTGAATATTTATGCCCCCAGCACAAGGGCACCTACATATGTAAAGAAATACTTCTAAAGTTTAAATTTCATATCAAACCCTACACATTGTGTGAGACTTCAATATCTCATGGATATGTCTTCTAGACAGACTTTTAACAGAGAAATAATGGATCTAATACATGTTATGAATCAAATGGACTTAATAGATATACAAAATTTTCCACCCAAATAGAAAAGGATATACCTTTTTATCAATATCCCATGGAACTTCCTCTAAAATTGACCACATACTTTGACATAGAGCAAATATCAGCAGATACAAAAAATGGAAACAACTCTTTGTAATATATCAGTTGTTAACATATCAACAACTCTTTGTAACACTATGGACTAAAGTTAGAGTTCAACAACAACAAAAATCATAGAAAGCCTACAATTCATGGAAACTGAACATTTCTCAACTGAAGAACTTATGGGTCAAGGAAGAAGTAAAGAAGAAACCAAAGACTTCCTACAATTCAATGAAAATTAATCTACAACATACACAAACTTATGAGACACAATGAAGGCAGTGATAAGAGATAAATTCATAGCACTAGATGCCTACACCAAAACACCTAGAGAAATCCCACAAAAGAGACTTAACAGGACAACTGAAAGCTCTAGAACAATTAGAAGCAAACTCACCTAGAAGTAAAAGCCAGGAAATAATCAAACTCAAGGCTGAAGTCAATAAAATTAAAACAAATAGAACAATACCAAAAAAATCAATGAATCAAAGACTTGGTTCTTTGAGAATGATAACAAGATAGACAAACTCTTACTGAAACTATCCAAAATGCAGAGAGAGAGAGAGAGAGAGATAGAGAGAGAGAGAGAGAGAGAGAAAGAAAGAGAAAGAGAGAGAGAAAACGAATCCCAATTATCAGAATCACAAATGAAAAAGGGGATATAATAACAGATAGCCAAGAAATCCAGAGAATCATTAGGTCATACTTTAAAAACCTATATGCCACCAAATTGGAAAACATAAAAGAAATGGATAGCTTTCTATACAATCAGTGCTGCTTATAAGTTGTTTTAGATAAGGGGTAAAAGAATATTAGATTTGGAGTTCTTTTTGTTTTAATAAGAGAAAAGGGGATATGTGGGAGATTGTGTTGTTTCATTATAAATAATTATCCCACTCACTGGTTTAATAAAAAGCACTGATTGGCTAAAGGCAGGCAGGAAGTGTGGGCAGGGCTACCAGACTAAGAAAACTCTGAGAACAGGACGCCCAGAGCAGAAGCCAGGCAGAATGCCAGAGAGAAGCTGGAAGAAGCAGAGGACAACCATGCTGCTCTAAAGAAAGGTACCGAGCCCCATGGCTGAACAGGAAGAATCATGGGTTAGATGAAGGGTAGAGAGCTAGCAAGTGATATGCCTGGGCCTGAGGCTGATCAGCCAAAAACTAATGAAAGCAACTGTGTGTCTCTGTGGGTCTGTGAGTCTGAGAGCCTAAACCTTGAGGTTAGGCCCGAAAGTCCGGGCCATAAGCCTCCTACTACAAACTAGAACTTGTGCTACACATAATAAAGGCAATATACAGCAAGCCAACTGCCAATATCAAACTAAATGGAGAGAAACTCAAATCAATCCCACTAAAATCAGGAACAAGACAAGGCTGTCCTCTCTTTCTTTATCTATTCAATATAGTCCTAAAAGTTTTAGCTAAAGCAATAAGAGAACAAAATGAGATTAAGGGACTACAAATTGGAAAGGAACAAGTAAAACTATCTCAATTTGCAGATGATATGATCATATACATAAGTGACACCCAAAATTCTACCAGGGAAATCCTAGAGCTGATAAAAATATTCAGCAATGTAACAGGGTACAAGATTAACTACAAAAAAATCCATAGCCCTCTATACACAACTGATAAGAGGGCTGAAAAAGAAATCAGGGAAACATTACCCTTTATAATAGCTGCAAATAGCATTAAATACCTTAGAGGTAAGTCTAACCAAAGAAGAGACAGACCTGTCTGACAAGAACTTTAAGTCATCGGAGAAAGAAATTGAGGAGGATATCAGAAAATGGAAAAGTCTCCCGTGCTCCTGGATAGGTAGGATCATCATAGTAAAAATGGCAATCTTACCAAAAGCAATTTACAGATTCAATGCAATCTCCATCAAAACCCTAACACAATTTTTACAGACTTTAAAAGAACAGTAGTCAACTTCATAAGGAACAATAAGAAACCCAGGATGGTCAAAACAATTCTGTTTAATACTAGAACTTCTGCAGGCATCGCTATCCCTGACTTCAAGTTAGTTTATAGAGCTACAGCAATAAAATCAGCTTGGTCCTGACATAAAAACAGACTTACAGATCAATACAATCAAATGTAATACCCCAATCTTAATCCACACACCTACAAGCACCTGCATTTTTACAAAGAGTCCAAAATATACAATGGAAAAAGACAGTATCTTCAACAAATGGTGCTGGCATAACTGGATGGTATTATGTAGAACAATGCAAAGAGATCCATATATTCCACCCTGCATAAAACTCAAATACAAGTAGATCAAAGACCTCAACATTAACCTAGTTACACTGAACTTGATAGCAAAGAAAGTGGGAGCCCTTGAATGCATTGGCACAGGTGGTCACTTCCTAAATCTAACACATAGCAGAGACACTAAGAACAATAATTAATAAATGAAACCTCCTGAAATTAAGAAGCTTCTGTAAGACAAAGGACACAGTCAATAAGATAAAAGAACAGTCTATAAATTGGAAAAAGATCTTCACCAACCCTACATCTGACAGAGGACTGATTTCCAAAATCTATAGAGAGCTCAATGAACTAGAGGCCCAAAATACAAATAACCTAATTAACAAATGGGTTCAAAGCTTAAAAAAAAAAAAAAAAAGGGAATTCTCAACAGAAGAATTTCAAATGGCTGAAAGGCACTTAAAGAATTGCTCTACATTCTTAGCCATCTAACAAATGCAAATTAAAAGAATTCTGATATACCACCTTACACATGTCAGAATGGCTAAGATAAAAAATACAGATGCCAGCCTATGATGGATAGGATGTGGAACAAGGGGAGCACTCCTTTATTATTGGTGGGAGTGTAAATTTGTATAGCCACTTTGGAAATCAGTATAGTGGATCCTCAGAAAACTGGGAATAAATCTCCCCAAGGATGCAGCAATACCACTATTGGGCATATACCCAAAGAATGCATATTCTATCTCCAAGGACATTAGCTCAACTATGTTCATAACAGCATTATTCATAATAGCCAGAACCTGGAAAAAACCAAATGCCCCTTAACTAAAGAATAGATTCTAAAAATGTGGTACATTTACAAGATGGAGTACTATCAGCTATAAAAAAAAAATGACATCCTAAAATTTTCAGGTAAATGCATGGATTTGGAGAGTATCATTCTGAGTGAGGTAACACAGGCCCAGAAAATTAGACAGAGTATGTACTCATAAGTGAATTTTAGACATAAAGCAAAGAATATCCAGGCTGAAAACCACAACCCCTGAACATCTACATAATGGAAAAAACTTGAGAGAGACATCCAGGGAGCCCCCTGCGAAAAGGAAATAAAGAAGGTATCCTGATCATAACCCAGAGAGAGCAAGGGGAGGTGAGAAGAAATCATGAGAGGAGGAGATGGTTGAATGAAAAGAGCAACAGAAAGGGAGAACAAAGAAATGGGTATCTTGATAGAGGGAACCACTGTGGGATTAAACCTGGTGCTAAGGAAAATTCCAAGAACCCACAAGATGTCCCTGCTATGACTCCACACAGTAGTAGAGAGGGTGCCAAAACAAGAATTCCCCTATAATCAAATGAATGACCACTCTAATTGTCATTACAGAACCTTCATCCAGCAATGGATAGAGGCGAAAGTAGAGATCCATAGTTAAACACCTGGTTGAGTTCCAGGTCCAGGTTAAGAGAAGAAGAGTTGAGAATATTTCAATAAAGGAATCATGGTCATGAGGAAGAGATCCACTGATATGGCTGATCTGAGCCTTTGGGAGCTCGATGACTCTGAAAAGTTGCTAAGGAACCTGCATGGAAAGGAATTAAGTCCTCCAAAAGTATATGACTGTCAAATGGCATGGAAAACTTGCTGATCCTCTTGGAGTAGGATCAGAGCATGTTCCTGGTGCATGAACTGACATCTTGGAGCCCATTTCCCACAGAGGAACACCTAACACAGCCTTAATAATTAGATGAGGGACTTGCACCTACCACAACTGAACATGCCAGACTGAACTGCCTCACCTTGGGACTCCTTGCCTTCCTTTGTGGAATGGATGAGGTGATAGGGTGGGGCAGCTGAGGAAGGACTAGGAAGAGGGAAGAGAGGTGTAGTAGTTGTAGATATGGAAACTTCTAAAATAAAAAAAAAATTAAAAAAGTGGATAGCTGAAAAAAATAATAAGGATAGAAAAAGTAGAATAATTTCAGCTCAAAAGCAGAGAAGATATATTCAATAAAATTATAGAAGATAATGTCCCCAATCTAAAGAAGAACATGCCTATGAAGGTACAAGAAGCTTAGAAAACACTAAATAGACTGGATCCAAAATAAAGTACCCTAGACACATAATAACCAAATCACTAAACATAAAGAATGAAGAATTTAAGAGCTGCAAATATAATTGGCTAAGTAACATATAAAATCAGACCTATCACAATTACATCCAACTTCTCAGTGGAAACTCAGAAAGCCAGATGACCTAGATATATATTATGCAGATACTTAAGAGACCATGGATGCCAGCCCAGATTATTATATTTAACAAAGCTTTCAATCACCACAGATGGTGAAAACAAGACATTCATTACAAAACTAGATTTAAACAACACCTACCCAGAAATGTAGCCCTACAGAAAATACTAGAAGAAAAGCTCCAGCCCAAGGAAATTAGCTACACCTAAAAACATAAACAATAGATAACCTCAGGCCAGCAAGGCCCAAGAATGAAAACACACACATGCTATGAACAACAGGAAAATGAAAAATAAAAGGAATTAACAATTGCTGATCATTAATATCTCTTAGTATCAATGGACTTAATTCACCTATAAAACGATATAGGCTAACAGAATAGATATAAAAGCAGGATGCATCCTTCTGCTGAATACAAGAAAAAGAAGTGCCTAGAGTAGGAAAGAGAAGCTGAAGGCCCAGCCATGGAAAATTATTTTTAAGTAGTTTTGTAGGCAGAGTTGTACTTAGAAAGCACCAGTCCAAGTTTGATATTTATTAAAATATAAACCAACACTCGCGATACAGGTAACAGCTTATAGCAGAGCCTGAACAGGGACTGGAGTCTGGAACTATGGAAGATGGATGCCAACCAGTCTCTTCAGCAGCCAGGAACCAGGCAAACAGGCTTTTCGGGGTCCCAGCAGCTCCTTATCAATGGGGTTGGCCACGCCCCTTCAGGGGCTCGGGACCCCGGATAAGTATCCATGGATCTTATCAGCTGACACCTGAATCCCCACCACATCTCCCCCTTTTGTCTAACTAAGAAGGTTCTAAACTAAGACTATGTACAATAGGAATTATTATGAGGTAGCATCTAGGAGAGGATAAAGTACAAATTACAACCAAAACCTAACCTATATAAAGTACATCATGTATTTCTAGAATATGGGTAGATGGTAGGGTGTATAAATTACTTCAAAAGGTTCATCTGGGAAATTGAAAATTCAACACCTGAATGTTCCTTTTTAAGGGATAATAGGGTAGTAACCTTAAATACCCATTCTTCAACCCCTTCAAGACCTGAGAAGGAAGATGTATCACCTGAAAGTCAGAATTACATGGAAGTAGTGGCTTTCAAAATTTGGGAGAGGACAGCAACACAGCTACCTGGACAATCACCTCTGGATTTGTGCACCGTTGGAGCATCTATCATATTGGCTACAGGCCTATGGTATCTGACAGATCTTTTCACAATCAGGTCAATTTTGGAGGAACTGTCTTATCCTGTCCAGGCAGGTTTTGTCAGTCTCCATCCATTAACTTGTTCATCCAGCTTGGACATCATGTGTGTACTGTCAGCAATCAAGGTAAAGGTAGTTCCTTACCCAACTGACCATTCTTTGCCAAAAGGACAAACTCTGAAGGAGTATCCTCGATGCTCAACACCATCTTGGGAAAGGAGCAGTGACACCAGGAGTCATCGTGTATCTCGTGGGCAAATTTGAAATGTTAAATGACATATTCTCTGGGTCTATGAAATGGTTGAAGATTCCTGTCTATCTATGATATTCTAACCTGTATCTGAGATGACTGGGATATGGTACCTTAAGTAATGTTGACTGCAGTTTTTTTTTGTCTTAAGGAATAAACCCTGTACTAAAAATTAGAATACCTATATAAGGGGTGTACAATCTCTGAACAATGACTTTTAGCATGACTATCAAACATTAGCCAGGGTTATATTACCATGTAAAGTGGCTACAGCATTTTAGACATTATATACATATATATCATCTAAAGAGAGGTGTTGTAGTGGGTTTCGGGTCCTGTGCGCCAGAGATCCGGACCCACAGACCCGCCGCCGGGGACCGCTTATCCACGCACCGCCGCCCAGGCCCCCAGAAACGACTCAGACGCTTTTATTAACTTCATGCTGTTTGGCCTATGGCTCAGGCACATTGCTAGCTAGCTCTTATATCTTAAATCAACCCATTTCTATTAATCTGTGGGCCACGTGGCCTGTGGCTCACCCGTGCCTCCTTACATGTTGCTCCTTGGGCGACTGGCTCGATCTGCCTCTGACTCCTCCCCTGCTTCTCCTACCTATGCTTTGATTTCTCCTACTTCTTCTATGGTGCCCGCCATGGCCCAAAATAGCTCCTTTATTTAAAGATTGAGATTCACAGCATAAAGAAGGGCATTCCCACATCAGAGAGGTATATAAAACATTTTGTGCATATATCATAACTAGTGCAATCGAACATTATATCTAGTTAAATGAAGGTAGTAATTGCATAGTATACATGACAGTAATATGCAAATATTTTAAAAAGGGGTAGAAGCATATATAAAATATAGCAATTACAGATTCAATTTTACATAATAGTTACAGATTCAGATTTATATCGAAGTACAAGTTGCTTTGGTTATATAAAGCAATTTCAGATTAAACTTTGCACCAATGTACAAATTATCACAATTAAACATATAAAATGATTTCACCTTTGTATCAATATACAAATATCTATGCCAGTGCAAATTGTCTTACACTTAGCCCATACATTCAGCTAGAATTGTGTATAGGTAGGTAGAACAACCTCCCTTTATCTATCCTATCTATCCCCTTTCTATTCTTCAAAAGAGATCTTTGATGCTATATTATAGTTCTGTCATTCACCCAATTTTAACTTATAACTATTCTATTAGAATAATAATTACCCACAACCCTCAGAGCACAAAATTTATTGGGAAAGGGGGCATAGTCTTTCATAAGGTTGCTTCCTGCTGACTTAAGGGTGATGGCATCTCTTTGGGATCCTGTAAAAGCTAAAACAATGACTAGATCTTA
Organism: Phyllotis vaccarum; assembly: GCA_033318265.1. Classification (NCBI taxonomy): domain Eukaryota; kingdom Metazoa; phylum Chordata; class Mammalia; order Rodentia; family Cricetidae; genus Phyllotis; species Phyllotis vaccarum. The sequence continues at coordinate 132,861,095 of JARWLC010000013.1, read as the reverse complement.
ATGGACTGACTATATACATCTATAACCATCCTCAGAATAGTGGTTAACTCCAACTGGAATTCTAATTAAAGTGTGATCTGAAGGATAATCATAGAGAGCTATCTTGTAGCCATTTTTGAGTAACCTATTTTCTGAAAACAATCATTGATTGGTGCACACCAGGTTCTTGATTTTTCTATTTTTGCCTCTGTCTGTCTGTCTGTCTGTCTCTTATTCTCTCTCTCATACTCTCCCTTTTATTGTTTCACTAGCAGGAGTTGTTGCGTTGGGGGCCCCATCTCGGTTCCAGATTCTTTATAGATAGTTGATAGGAAGGAATGTTATTTACAATGGAAATTTAAGCATTGTTGATAACTCAAAAAAGATATTCATATCTTCTATTACTTCAGGAGATTGTATGCAGACAGGATGTTTGAAAGGTACAGATACAGAGAGAAACAAGGTTTAAGATGAAGTCACAATAATATTAGTCCCTAAACATTCTGTCTCACACCAGGTGGCTTTTCTGATACGAGACAGAATTCTTCATATTTTCTTTACCAATATGCTTGGGTTTAGAGGGGGAGAAAGCCACTTGCTCCCAATCCAAATCCAGCCCTATTAATAGTCAAATCAGGATCTTTTTTGTTTGTTTGTTTGTTTGTTTTTTTGAGGTGTAGATGCAAGATGCAAAGCAGTAACAATGGAGAGATTACTCAGTAGTGCATATATGTATCAGTTGATCTCATAGTTCATCCTTTACATTCCTTCATCATCGATCTCCTCGATTGCAGGTGAGTAATTATTCAATGTCTAGTCAATGTCTTAAAAACAGTTGTATCCATTTTCCTGTAAAGACAAAATTGAGACTCTGCCCCAGGTTTGTTAAATGTGTTTTCCTTACCATGTATCTATTTGTCATATCAGGGATGAGTAATTACTTCTCCTCCTCAGGAAGGGACTTCTTTTCGAAGTGGACTTTTATTAGTTTTGTTGGTACCCATATCCTTTCTTTCCCTGTTGAAACAAAAGTAAAACCCCTACCCCATCGAAGCATATATCCTGGCTTCCACTCTGAAGTCAACACATCTTTGAAGTAGATGGGTTGATTTATCTCGGAGGATTTCTCTATTACCCAATATCTCTCTGCAGCTGATGTTCCCTTTTCATCAGAATTAAGAAAATTTAAAGTTAATAAGGCACTATGCAACCTCTCCCTGGGTTTTCTCATTTCTCTCTTCTGTTTATAAAGCATCTCTTTCAACATGCAGTGAGATCTCTCCACAACTGCCTGTCCTGTAGGATTGTGTGGTATCCCTGTAATATGCTTTATATTATAGTATCCAAAAATTAGCTTCATTTTTTGGGAAATAAGCTGGAGAATTGTCAGCCTTAATCTGAGTGGGAATTCCCATTATGGCCATGGCTTCCAAAAGGTGAGTAAGTACAGGATCAGTATTTTCAGAACTCAGGGCAGTCACCCATTGCATTCCAGAGTAAGTATAGATAGTATGATGTACATATTTCATCTTTCCAAATTCTGGGAAGTGAAACACATCCGTTTGCCAGATCTCATTTCTCTGTGTACCCTTAGGATTACTTCCTGCAGGTAGAGATGGTTGGTTATAGAAAGAGCAAGTGTCACAATTTCTTATTATTTCATTTACTTGATACCAAGTGATGGAAAAACTCTTCTTTAGTCCTTTTCTGTTAACATGATGTTTCTCATGAAATTCTGTGGCCTCTAGCACATTTCCTATCAGCAACCGATCTATTTCATCATTACCCTGCCCTAGAGGGCCTGGAAGACCCGTGTGCGCCCTGATATGTGTTATGTACATAGGATGTATCCTACCTCTGATGATATCTTGTAGTTGTATGAACAGTAAGGTCAAGTCTGTATCATCAGGAATGAAGTCAGCAGTTTCAATATGTAAAACAACTCTTTCTGTGTATTGAGAGTCAGTAATTACATTGAGAGGCTCTGTGAAATCCAACAACACCATAATCATTGCATATAGTTCTGACTTCTGAAAAGAGTTATAAGGGCTCTGAGCCACCTTAATTAAGTTTTCATACTTGTAGCCAGCCTTTCCTAAATTGTTCGAATCAGTATAAAATGTAGGGGCTCCAGAAATGGGTTTATCCTGTACCACATGAGGAAAGATCCAATTAGTTTTCTTTATAAATTCTCTTGTTTTGAGGATATTTATTATTAATCTCTCCTAAAAAGTCACTACAGCCTTTTGCCAAGGTTCACTGTCTGCCCATAATCATTCAATTTCTTCATTAGTCAAAGGCACAACAATTTCCGCGGGGTCCATTCCAGTCAATTGGCAAAGTCTTAATTTACCTTTAAAAATCAGATCAGAAATTTTTTTGATATATGTTTTCATCTTCTTGCTTGGCCTATGTGGCATAAATGTCCATTATAATATAATGCTTTCTCTTTGCATTAAGATTCCTGTTGGAGATTGTCTAGAGGGTAAAATAACAAGTATGCAATCTAGGTCTAGATCCACACGGTCTACATGCCCTTCTTGAAGTTTCTTTTCCACCAACTCTAATTCTTTCTCAGCCTCATAAGATAATTCTCTTGGACTATTTAAATCCTTTTTACCGTCTTGAACAAATTAACTTGCTCATAGTCTTTTATACCAATCATGGGCCTTATATGGGTAATATCTCCTAGTAACTTTTGAAAATCGTTAAGAGTCTTCAATTTATCTCTATTTGATTTTACCTTTAGTGGCCTAAATTTTTGTAAATCTATTTTATATCCTAAATAATTGATAGAATCTCCCCTCTGTACTTTTTCTGGAGCAATTTGTAGTTCCCAATCAGGCAATATTTTCCTTAGTTATTCAAACAATGTTTCTAATGTTTTTGGGTTTGGGTCTACCAACAAAATATCATCCATATAATGGTAAATGATAGATTGTGGGAAGCACTTGCACAGTATTTCTAGTGGTTGTTGTACAAAATATTGGCATAAGGTGGGACTATTCAACATTCCTTGGGGAAGGACTCTCCATTGGTACTTCTTAACTGGCCCTGAATTATTAAGAGTAGGCACTGTGAAAGCAAATTTCTTTTTGCCCCATTTCTGTAAAGGTATGGTAAAAAAAAAATCCTTCAAATCAATAATTGCAATAGGCCATCCCTTAGGAAGCAGAGAAGGCAGGGGAATACCAGATTGTAAAGAGCCAATAGGTTGAATCACCTTATTAATTGCTCTTAGATCTGTCACCATCCTCAATTTTCCAGATTTTTTTCTTGACAACAAAAACAGGAGAATTCCATGGACTTGTTGATTCTTTGATATGCTGAGCCTGTAACTGCTCCTGTACCAACTGTTCCAAAGCCTGAAGTTTTTCTCTCATCAAAGGCCATTGTTGAATCCAAATGGGCTTCTCTGTTAACCATTTCAAAGGCGTGCTGTGAGTGTCCTTATAGGTTCTGTGGTTATTGGGCAATTCTTTTGTACAACCTGAACGGCTGGTGAATTTTCTTCATAGTACCTTAAAGCATCATTTTTGGAAACATAATTAACTCTCCAGATGATATCAGAACCGGGAGGGATTTTAATCTGGGTATTCCATTGCATTAGAAGGTCACGACCCCACAGATTCACTGCTATGTCAGCCATATATGGCTTCAACCGCCTTTTCTGACCTTCTGGTCCTATGCATTCAAGCCATCTCACACTCTTTTTTACCTGAGATATTGTTCCAATACCCAGAAATTGGCTATTTACTGCCCATAAAGGCCATCTTGGATGCCATGATTGTGGGGTTATGATCAAAACATCAGTCCCTGTGTCGACTAAACCCTGGATATAAATATTATCTATCTGTATTTTCAATTTTGGTCTTTGTTCATTTATTGAAGTCTGCCAAAATATTTGTTTTGTGATTCTTTTTGGAATTTCTGAATTTTATTTTGAATTTATGTTATTATCTAATACTGTATGATCTTCTAGATCAGGTTTTGGATGCTCTATTCGTCCTGAGAATGCTGGTCTTCTACTATGACTGGTATGATTTTACTGTCCTCGAATTTGGAGTCTAATTTTTGGGGGCTTCCCGGGGTAAGCCCCAAAAGGCGCTTCCCAATGGTAAAGAGTTGCCTTCTTTATCCCTGGTAGATCTGCATTCATTGGTCCAATGCTGTCCATATATTCTTTGGTCCAATGTCTTCAATGCCCTGCCCACTATATGGCAGATGTAGAGACTCTCAGCAGCAGGAAGCTACCTACAGACCCTACATGGTTTTGAAGGGCCCCAGCAGGCAGAATACAATCCTTGGAAAAAGCAAATTCTCACAAATTAAGACAGGATGTTAATCACAAAACAGAAGGGTTTTTGTTTCCTTTGTTCACTTGGAGTAATTTACACTTGTCCAGGTCACAATCAGCGACCATGTGGGCTGGTTGGGGGGAGGGGTGTGCATGCACTTTTAAACTCGGGTGCTCGGGCTAGATGGGCGGAGCCTCCGTATAGACAGGCAATGTCAGGCCAAGCAAAGGGTGGACCATGCCTGAGCTCTGTGCCAGTAGGCCAAGCGGGCAGGGCATGTGCTGTGTGCACTGGGCTGGTGGGCTGAAAACCAAGTCTGAGCACTGTGCTGGGCCAGTGGGTTGAAAACAGAGTCTGTGCACTGTGCCAGACAGGTGGGTTGAAAACGGTGTCTGCGAGCAAGAGGGAGCTTTAAGCCCAGGCACTGGAGTGCAGGCTCCCAAAGCTAAACAGTCTGTATGTCCCCTGCCCTCTTAAAGTGTTCAAAACACAAAGGGACCCCATAAGCCCGAGGGCACAGGCCTGGGGACTTTGGGTGCCAGATGTAAGTGGAGTTTTACTTAGAAGGCACCAGTCCAAGTTTGATATTTATTAAAATATAAACCAACACTCACGATACAGGTAACAGCTTATAGCGGAGCCTGAACAGGGACTAGAGTCTGGAACGATGGACGATGGATTTCAACTGGTCTCTCCAGCATCCAGGAACCAGGAAAACAGGCTTTTCAGGGTCCCAGCAGCCCCTTATCAATGGGGTTGGCCACGCCCCCTTTAGGGGCCGGGGACCCTGGGTAAGCATCTTTGGATCTTATCAGCTGACACCTGAATCCCACCACATAGTTTTCTCTGAATACATTTTTTTTAAAACTCAATTAGAGATCCAAGGTTAGAGATGATAGGAAAGAAAAAACAGTTTAGTAAATAAAAGTTAAAGTATAGTTATTCACAATAAAACTCTAATGTTTATCCTGTTTTTTTATTATCTACTTCTCAGGTAACATGAGTAAAGACTGAGCTTTACTTATTTTATTATTATCAACATCACTTTTTTCCACATTTAAAGCTTTGTAGTTCTTAATTTCTTCTGGTTACAAAAAAATCTACTGCTTCTGGAAAAACCTAAACTAGATATTTTTCACTTTAATTTTTCTCACTCGCCTCTGCTGATATCTAAAATGCCATGCACACCCAATTTCTGCTAAGAAACAGCTTTCTTTTAAATTTCAGGTATTGCCCAGACCAGTTTATGTAACTCCATTTTCTTCTATAAGTCCTCAAGTTTCTTTGACCTTTTTGCTAAAGAAGCAGAAGCAACTACGACATCATAACCATGACAGTTTCTAATATTCCAGCTAGGACATTAAACTGCATGAGTTTAAGTGGCCAATTGGCATACTTCACAGAAATGCTCCATCCATCATTTCTAAAAATACTTGTCAAGAACTATTTTTTAGAATTTTTAAATTTTATTTCAGTGTGTACCCACAAATGTGGAATGTGGTGTGTGTGTGTCTGTGTGTGTGTGTGTGTGTGTGTGTGTGTGTGTGTGTGTGTGTGTGTGTCACATACATGTCTGTTGCTCACTTTTAGATAAAAGGGGACACTAGATACCCTAGAACTGGAGTTATGGTTGGTACTGATCTCCCATGTGAGTGTTGGAAACTAAATCCAGGTCTTCTCTAAGAGGAGCCAATGTTCCTAATGTGTGTAGACCCTTTAGCCTTTTTCAAATGTTAAGGTTGGTGTTCTTGTTACTTTAGCATCCTGCAGCATGCCCTTTATGATGTCTATTGTTCTATCCTCTCACCCAGTTATCCACCAGAGCTACCTGGATTCAAGGACTTTTTAGCAGTTAAATTTAAACAGTAAAAAGAAGTTAATGGATTACAATTAAAAATGTAAATTTTCTATAAAAATGGTTGATGGAAACAGAAAAGAAACAATATATATATGGGTTGATGTAAAGCTTTAGAGCTCCTCCAAGTTCCCAACAGGAACACTTTATTGTGGTTCACACAGCCAACATGAATGAAGGATTTCATTAGACTTAATAAATTTTACTTGACATTCCTATGGAGGTTCAGAGACTTCTCAAAGCCCTCTAGCACATACATAATGATTTTTGAACATTGTATACCTTCCCACCAGTGTAAAAGCATCTATACACCATTCCTGAGTATTTTTCTCAGGTTATATAAAGAGAGGGGCATTTTAAAAAGTATAAAGCACTTGATAGTTGACATCAGATTTCAATTATGTACATAATATATATTATTGTGTGTATATAAATATATTTTATTATATATATGTTATATACTTTTATTTATATTTATGTAGGTGTTTGTATGCTCTTAGAGGCTTGAAGAATGCAACCCCTTGAAATGGACTTACTTGTGTTTACTGAACATGTGTGTTGGACTCAAACTAAGATTCTCAAGAACACCCAGGTCTCTTTAACTGCTGTATCTTCTCTTCAGCCCTGACATTCTCATTTCAGTGAATTATTCTTCTGAGTTGTGTCTCATAGATTAATCTTGCTTCTTTTACTCTAACCTAATTTTCACCTATCTTTTCCAAACTGACCTCATCTTGTCTCTCTCCACGTACTCTTCCTAAATCAGCTCATCTAGTCTCTCAGACTAAAATACTGTTATTTGGTGATAAGTAATAATTTTATCACCAGTCAGAACAATTCTCTAAATCTCCAACCTATACATTCCAAAGTCTATTTTATATTTTCACTTAGATGGCTCAGAACCATCACAAAATTAACATGTTTAAAATGAAACAATATATTTTCTAACCATAAATGTATCTTCTCCCACTAGTTTTTCCTGGCTATTAATAAGTGTTATTACTTCTCATCCAGAAATTCAGCTCAGAGATACTCAAATTGATTTCACCTTTCTCCAACCATTTACTGCCAATCCATAAAGCCATTCCTACTGATGTACCTGAAGTAACTTTGTTTCTCTATCCTTATCATAGTTTAAATATGAAATGTCCTCCACAGACCTATGTGTTCACTTCATTCCCAGCAAGTGATTCTGGTTTTGGAGGTTATGGAGAATTGTTAGACCCAGAGCATAAGCATAAGGACATGCTTTAGCATTTTAGTCTGGGCCCACTTCTGGCTGTGCTCTCTGCTTCCTCATCCTCCAAGATGTAGCAATCTCCTGGAACCATGGATCTCATTTATACACTCAGCTTTCCTACATTAATGGACTATATCCCCTACAAAGCATATCAATCTTGTGACCACTAGACCACAAGTGGTTCAACAACAAATTGTAAAATTACTTAAATGATCATTAGATTGGCTTTGAAAAAAATGTACTTAAATTGTATAATTCTTCAGCATGATCTTTATAGACAATATCTTGTTACATTGTCAAAAAGTTAGATATATCTGGAGACATGAATGAGCCAAATACACCATTCCTCCACTAATTATTTCTGTCAGATACTTTGTCACAGAAACAAGAAAACTAATGAATATAGACCCCCTTATTTTCAACCTACTCTAAGGTACCACCATCCCTCATTATACTTTACTCAGACCACAGCACTATAGCCTATCTGGTAGTATATATCTAAAACATGAGTCAAGCATGGTAGCATGTGTAGCAGACTTTTACTTACAAGGCACCAATCCAAGATTAATATTTATTATAATATAAATCAACACTCACGATACAAGTAACAGCTTATAGTGGCACCTGAACAGGGACTGGAGTATCTGAGCGATGGACCAGCAATGCATGGATGATGGATTGTGATCCGGTCTCTTCAGCAGCCAGGAACCAGGAAGAGAGTGCTCCTCCTGTCCCAGCAGCCCCTTATCAATGGGGTTGGCCAAACCCCCTCCAGGTTGACCACATGCCATCCAGGAGCCCGGGATCCTGGATAAGCATCTTCAGATCTTATCAACTGACACATGAATCCCACCACAAGCATGTACTTATAGTCCTAGCACTCAGTAGGCCAAGGAAGGAAAGCAGGCCAAGGCAGGAAGATCATAAGTTCAAAGCTAGCTAAGGCCCCATGTTAAAGCAAAGGTTCACAAAGTTAAATAGAATATGACTTGGGATATATTGCTTGCTCAGTGACATACTATTTCATTTACAAATCTATGCCATAGCCCTACAAGGTTGGCCTTGTCTATCTTCCAACAACATTTCATACCATGGTCTCTTTTGCATTTCCATGAAAAGGTCTTGTTGTAGTGCCACCAGGTTCTAGTGGTGCCATATTGTTCTTTATGTTGTTAGATCTATTCTTGCATTGGCGTCTGCCCATTGCTTCCTTGGTTCAGTACAGAATTTGTTGGCATCTCAGGGAGCTGATTTTGGTGCAATCTGTTCTGGGTGTGTCTGTTTCTCAAGAAGACTTTCATGGTCCAATCTGGGCTCTTGGTCCACTTGGAGATACTGTATTCTGTGTCACAGTGACCTAAACTTGGTGTAATAATAGCTGGCTGACTCTGTGTGTCAGGAGTCCAATTTTGGTCCAATATAAGCTCTTATTTAGAGGGAGCTCTTCATCCTATATGGGTTGTTGATCCAATAAGTGCTGGTGAGTTGTGGGTATCAAGTAGCCACTCTTGATCCAGTAGGTGCTCAGGAACTGTAGGTCTCAGGTAGATACTCTTGATCCAACAGGAACTGTGGATCCCATAGAACTACTCTTGATCTAGTCAAAGCTGGAGGACTGTGAGTCTCAGGTTGCTATTGAGGTCACCAGGTGAGGGGATGGCTTGGGGGTTAAGGTGGGGTATGTAGTTGGTGGTGTCCAGTGAACTAGATTTTACTGGAACTTCTGGCCTATAGGGTTTTATTTGATGGCCTAAATTTAGGGGAGATGTGAGTGAGGGTGGGGTTCAAAGGGCTATATCCCAGGGCTTGAGTCCCAGAGACAAGATAGACATAATATGTATTCACTCATAAATGAATTTTAGACATAAAGCAAAGAATAACCAGGCTACAAACCACAACCCCCAGACAGCTAGGTAACAGGAGGAACTTAGGAGAGAAATCCAATGATTCCCCCAGGGAAGGGGAAACAGAGATCTCCTGAGTAAACTAGAATCATAATGGGGAACAAGCAAGGAGTAGTGGGAAGAGATCATGAGAGAAGGAGATGGTTGAGTGGAAGAGCAACAGAGAGAGAACAAATAAATTGATATCTTGATAGAGGGAGCCACTGTGGGGTTAGAAAGAAACCTGATGCTAAGAAAACCTCCAAGAATCCACAAGATGTCCCAGGCTAGGACTGCAAGCAATAGTGGAAAGGGCACCTAAACAGGACTTCCCTTGTAATCAAATGCATGACCACCCTAATTGTTATTATAGAACCTTTATCCAGCAATGGATGGAGGTAGAAATAGAGGTCCATAGGAAAGCACCATGTTGAGCTCCTGGTGCAGCTAAAGAGAGAGAGGAGAGTGTATATGAGCAAAGGTATCAGGAACCAGAGCTATTGGGAGCTCACTGACTGAAACAATCACTGAGGAACCTTCATGGAAAGGAACTAAACCCTCCAAAGGTAGATGATAGTAAAAAAGCATGGGCAGTTTGTGGAGCCTGTTGCAGTAGGAAGAGAGTATATTCCTGGTGCCTGAACTGACATCTCAGAGCCCATTCCTTACAGAGGACCACCTTACTTAGCCTTGATACTTGGATGAGGGACTCAGACCTACATCACTGGATATACCATATGGAGAAGTCTCACTTGGGATTCTTCAGGAAGGGAAAGGGGGTGGGGGAGGTGGGGTTGTGGAGGGAGGACTGGAAGGAGAGAAGGAAGGGGGATCAGTGCTTGATATGGAAAAAGGATTTTTAAATAAAAGATAAATCTAAAAAATAAATAAAAGAATGGAATAAAACAATATATTTAGGCACCTAAAACAAAAAACAAAATAAGCAAACAAAAAATTGCGGTCTCCCAGCTATTGTAATAAGCTGTGTGTGTATGTGTTTTTTTTTTTTTTTTCAACTTTAATGTTTAAAGTTCCTATAGGATTCTAAACACTTTTTGTTGCTTCAGATCCTTTACGAACACTGGCCCATCTGCTTAAAATGCTATTATTGGTATTTGCATAACCATTTCATTTTGCGTTTTAGGTCTAAATGCAATTGTTTCTTCCCAAGGAAACCTTTTTACCATTTCTAAACTAGGTCACTCTGATTACTCTTAAGTGAGTAATTTGTTTCATAAGACAATATTATTTGTAAGAAGGCATACTTCAGAAATATTGTTGGTTCTATTCTAGATCACTATGCTAAAGCAAGTAATACCATAAATGTCCTAGGGTTTCTATTGCTGCAATGAAATACCATGACCAAACAGTGAGTTGCAAGTTGAGGAGGAAATGATTTATTTGTCTTACACTTCAGCATTGCTGTTTCACTATTGAAGGAAGTCAGGACAGGAATGCAAACATGTCTGGAATCTGGAGGCATGAACTGATGCAGAGGCCCTAGAGGGGAGCTGCTTACTGACTTGCTCATCATAGCTTGCACAGCCTGCTTTCTTATGTAACCCAGGACCATCAGTCCATGGATGATACACCCGCAATGGGCTGGGACCTCCCCTATTGATCACTAGTTGAGAAAATGCCTCACAGATGACTCTCATGAGACATTTCCTCAACTGAGGCTCATTTCTCTCTGATGACGCTAGCATATATCATGCCAACACACAAAACCAGCCACTACAATAAAGTATGTCACACAGAAGTTTTGACTTACCTGTGCATATTTTTATAGCCCACTGATTCCAATTTAGACTTCCTATATACATATGGTGTGGAGCCATCCATTGGGATGTAATTGACCAACACCATTAAAGATAACTGACTCTCCTTCCTTTAACAGCAATTAACTGCCAATAGCTTTTCAGTTAATAAGGAGGGTTGATGAATTCCTCCACGCAGAGTGAACTATTAAATATCTTGATCTAGTACAAGCAAAGCTGCTGTGAGTGCAATATCTCACCCTGTTGAGTCAAGAAAACACTGGTTGGCACTGATTCTCAATGGCTTATATCTCTTGCTGTCATTTCTTCTGAAAGTGGAGGAGTGAGATATAGATGTCACATTTATGGATGAGCATTGCACTGACATTTATTCTCTATATTCAGCCAGTTATGATTTTGTACATTAGCTGCTGTCCATTGCACAAAAAAAATTCTCTGATGAGGAAGGTTTGAGAGATATACACACTTATGGATACAGAAAGGCATTTAGAGAGCAGCTTGATATTTATGTCTATTTAGAAGTTGAGGCTGAGGACATGAATTAGTGTGTAAGAGCACTGACTTCTCTTCCAGAGTACCTGTGTTCAATTCCCAGCACCCATATGGCAGGTAACAACTATCTATAACTATATAAGCTGACACCCTCACACAGACATACATGAAGGCAATTCATACTTTAAAAAGTAAATTATTTAAAAAATAGTAATAGATTTACCTTTGGGGCCTATTAATTCCCCACTCATAGGTTCTTGGTCAGATTTACAGTATCTGGCATACATTTTCTCTTGTGGAGTGAGCCTTAAATTCAGTAAAAAAAAATAATAGCAGTTTGTTACTCCTATAATATTGATATTATTATTGTACTATGGGCATTTATTGTTAATCTGGTTGCTAATATAGGTCACAAGGTTCGTAATTGGGTAAGACTATTGACTACTTTTCTCCCTCAATAGCCTATGAAGATACATCTGAAATTAGGAAAGCTAGCCAGTATAGAGGAGGCATTCAGTATCATCTTGGTTTCTCCAGGTCCTGTAATTAAACTTATCTTGTCTCCAGCAATAAGATTGTGTCAAATTATGATGGGTAATGACAAACAATGGCAATAGACTGGTAGGAAGGAGCACTGGGACTCTTCTGAGAACTCAGGAGGAGGTATTCCAACACAGAGAGTTTCCAGATGGCTGTTTCAAACATTTAAAGTGCTAAAAAGCATGAAGTTAGGAGAGGAGAGGGTGGTGGAGTCTGAGAGACATCAGAGAGAAGAGTGAATGGGGGAATAAATATGATCAAAATACATTTCATACATATATGAAATTACCAAAGAATTAATAAAATATATTCTCGTAAAAATCAATAATTTATAGGTCACTACACAAAAAAGTCATTCCAGCTCAAATTTCATATTAATTATTAAAAAAATCATTCTACAAAATTTTATCATTATTAAAAACTTAATTTTTGACTGGAAAATAGCCATGAAAAAGTTTGTGTACATACTATTCTGATTTAAATGTGTCATAGCATTAGCATTGTATCTAAACAGTTTATATGTCTTCATTAAAATTATTTTTATTAGAAGCAATGAAATTTGGAGATAGATGTGATGGGAAGTACAGAAGGTTATAATTATGATACATTGTATATATGTATGCCATTGTCAAAGAATAAATATAAATATTTTTAAATTACATTGTTACTAAACGCAAATGGTCATTGAAACTACTTGAAAGATATTGTAAGTAGGTTTTTCTGTCCTGCCAGCCAGTTCCCAAATAATCACAAGAGACTTCATATTAATTATAAAAGCTCAGTCGATAACTTAGGCTTGTTACTAACTAGCCCTTACAAATTAAATTAACCCATTTTATCAATCTACATGTTGTCATCTGTCTCATGGCATTTATCTGTCCTCTTGAATGTCTTTTTCCTCTCTCTATTTGGCTCTGCTCTTCTTCTTCCCAGAATTCTTTCTGTCTGGCTCTCCTGCCTATACCTCTTTCTGCCTAGCTATCAGTCATCTAACTATTAAACCAATGAGAGCAATACATCTTCATAGTGTACAAAAATATTATTACATAACAGTTCCCTGAAAGTGTGCCACAAAGCTTAAACTCGTAAAGCATATGTAAAGCACATGTCTTACTCACAGTTTCTACTGCTGTGATCAAAACACTATGAGTATAAGCAACTTGAGGAGGAAAGGGTTTATTTCACTTCCTGTTCCATATCACAATCCATTATCAAATGAAGTCAGGATAGAACCTCAAGGCAAGAAAATGGAGGCAAGTAGTGATGCAGAAGACATGGAGAAATATTTCTTATTGGCCTATCCTCTATGACTTTCTCACTGTTTTCCTATTATAAACCTGGATCATTTGTCAAGGAGTGGCACCAACCTAGAGTAAACTGGACCCTTCCATATCAATTATCAAGTAAGAAAATGTCTCCACAGGCCAATCTAGTGGAAGCATCTTATTACCTGGGGTTTCTCCCTTTTACTAAATTACTCTAACTTGTGTCAACTCAGCATTAAAAATGAATCAATATAGTACAACACAGAAAAACAAAACAAAACAAAAAATTGCTTGTAATTTAATTTATTAATTTGCCTCAAGGTTGTTTATGGGTGTTGCCCTCTTGTGTGTCTGGAATATTCTTAGAGCCAAACTATCTCTTTTTAAATTATTTTAAGTCTCTCCTTCTTAGAAAAAAAATAAAATTTTTTGCTGTTTCTCCTGATATTGTTCACAGGTTTCAGTCATTTTCATAACAAGTTGAGTTTCCCATATTCAAAATGCTTAATACTAAGTGTTTCTAATTTTCTAAAATCTTTTATGTTTGTATTTACAGCTAGACACAAAATATACACACACACATACATACATACATACATACATACATACATACATACATACATACATACATACATATATCTTTCACAGAAGAGTACACAATATTTTTGGTATTATTACATTTTTATCATAACCTATCAGATAAAGGTGTGGAAATTTCCACTTTTGTCATGATGTTGAGTTCAAGGAAGTTTCACATTTGGGAGCATTTCAGATTTCAGACTTTTGTATTAGGAAATATTCAACTTGTAAGCTGTTTGGACTCTTAAACTATTAATCTGAACTATTTTATTCAGCGTGTTTCTTACCACTTCAAAATGTATACAAAGGAGCTTAAATCAGTAAGGGCACTGCCATTTTCTTAGGTAACCAAAGTGTGGAAAAAGTAATCAGGGCTGATGTGATAGTTCATTCAGTAAAGCCACAAGGAACACAGGCTTTCATTGTCATGTTATGCATGTGGTGCCCCTCCTTGCAGTAGTACTAACAATATGTTGCTATCATTTTCATGGCTGGAAATAGGTTGGGAAATCTCCAAGTATTATATCTACATTCCAGCTCAGAAAAATGACTTCTTTCTCACACTTATTTTTTATTTATTTGTAAAATAAGCTCTTCCTAAAAGCATCTTCCAAGAGCTCATTGTTTCAAACTGTTCATCTGTCACTATAAAGGAAATTGAAGGATGGAATGTTCTTAGTTGGATACACATTCTGCCTCATACAAAATCATAGATCTTTGTGCAAAGAAGGAGAATTGACATTAGTAGTCTACTTCACTGTTCATCAGCATGTTTTATAGCTGAATGAGGCTATTATTCAGTTTTCTGGAAATACTATGTACACAAGTTTTATCTGTTTACACCCAGATATTGCTTCTTAGAATGTCTTCTCCTTGCTTCTATAAAAAAAAAAAGAAAAAAAAAAAAAGAAAGAAAGAAACATCTGATCATTCTTCAAGGTCAACCCAGTATGCTTTCTACTATTCTTTATTCTTTGAGGTGGGAATAATGGTCCTTAAATCCCTGATGGTAGTAAACTAAACAAGGATTTTTGTCTGTGGCTATTATATCATTATTTAACCATGTGGTTAAAATTAGTAATTGGTGTCATAGTTAATTTTTGTCAATTTGACGCAAACTTGACATAACTGAAAGGAAGGAATCTTAATTGAGGAGTAAGGAGACTTTGATATTTAAACAGATCTTACATTTTTAAAGCATTAAAATTTTAAAGACTATGAGACATTTAAAGTTACAATATGCTTTATACATGCATACACATTATATTACCATGAAATCTTGCTATTAACATAAACTATTTATACATTTATAGATGTGATATTAACATGAAATCTTGGAGACAGGAAATTCAAAGGCATGGCTTAAAATGTATTTGTGTGCCAAAGTTGACAGAAGGTATAATCTTACAATTTTTGTCACCTGACACAAACATAGACATACCTGGGGAAAGGGAACCTCATTTGAGGAACTGGGTTTTTTTTTTTTTTATCAAATTGATCCATGGCCCTCTCTGTGTAACATGTTCTTGCTTAATAATTGATGTAGGAGGACTCTGCCAACTGTAGTTCAAGCTGCCCTGGGATGGTGGGCTTGAGCTATATACGAAAGGTAGTAAGGCAGTAAGCTACATCCTTCCATGTCCTCCTTCAAACTCCTGCCTTGAGTTTCTGTCATGATTTCCCTTGTTGGTAAATTGCATATATAACCTGTAAGCCAAAACAACCCTTCCCTCCTCAATTTTTTTGGCCAGCTTTTTATTACAGCAACTTACAGCAAACTAGGATAATTAGTGTTCATTAAACTGAAAGAGAAGCTCAGTGAAAACTCTTTTTTAACTCTAATACTTGAGAAACCTGTCAATTCACAGACAGATCAGTTTTTTGGCAATAGATAACCTTATCCAAGACCGCAGAAGTAAGTAAGATTCAGATTTCTCTTTACCCCATCATGTCCCTAGCACTGTTTGAATTTCTGTATGCATGTTGAATCCAGTTAAATACAGGGTTCACTGATCAGACCCTCTTGTTTCTGTAAATAAAGTTTTATTAGAACATAAACACACTCATTTCTTATGTTGATTTTATATTCAATATAACAAGAGACTTGAGTCATTGACAGCAGTTCAAATAGACAGCAATCTACAAAGTTGTGAATATCTAGCATTTTGCAGGAGAAAAATGTTGACTTCTACCTAGGCTATATCACATTAACTTCTGAACTAAATTGAAAGAAAAATATAAAAATAGAGGTTTAAATGCCTGTATTAAAGAAACAATATGAAGAGAAAAATTCAAGGATCCTTGGCTGAAAAAAAATATACAGAAATAAAAAGTGATAGAAGAAAAAAAATCTAATCTTAGCTTTAATTTTTTTTCTGTGTTTGACAAACAAGGGAATCAGCCTTGAAAAAAATTTGGGTTAAGGAAAAAAAAATAGTTTATTGACCACTCCAAGAATATTTCTTCACAAGACTGTTGGAGAAATAAAACGAACTAAGATAATAGGAAGCACAATACCCAGACATGTAGTCAAGACCCAATATAAGCACCCCATACTCATTAAACTCAAACAAGCTCCACTCTTTGGAAGATACAGTTTCTTTTGAACATGGCCCTCTTGTGTTCTTGGGGCTGCTCTCTAGCGTCAGAGAAAAGAAAGATCATTTGTTCCACTTCAAGAGCAAAATTCCATAAACCTGGAAGATATGTTCTTACCTACCCTGTCTGTATTGGTTTTAAATTTCTGCAAAGAGCTAGTCCTATATCTTGAAGGAAATTGTCCTTTCAGGTAGGAAAGTTAAATCTAAGTCTTGTAGCTTTCCTTTTGTCTGTTCAGTCCAGACAGTTCTATGTGTAGTCTCTGCTCATATGAAGGGCCATATCAGGAGAGACAGGCTAGTGATAAAAGAGCCCCATGCCAATTGCAACTAAGTTCATGGAAGCTCATCACAGTCCTCTCAGATTTTCTCAGATTAATGCTTTCCAAGTGTATGCTGGGAGGGAAAACCTGTCTTGGTAGAGGCTACTGTAATCCCATTGTAGAAGCCAGCTGAATCTAACAGCTGAAATAGAGCCAGCCATCTCATTTGAGTCCTATGACCTTACCAGAGGCTGCATTATTAATGAGCCGAGAAACAGTGCGAACTGTAATTTGGAGGAAGTGAATGAGAGGGAAGCAACAGCCATGTGGATCAAAAGAACAACACATTCTATGCGCACAGCCTATGACTTTCCCACCTGAAATATTTTATTGGAATGGCCAGTGTGAGCTCATAGAGAAGTGAGCCTGAATGTATGACTTCTGTGGTGACATGTTTTATAGCACAGGCTGAGCTCTGGAGAGACATTCGGGAGGCAAGTCTTCTTATATATTCTTAATGATTGTAAAGTGTCAGGATTTACTGCATGAAAAATATAGGCTATAAAAGCCAAGTAGTACATGCTCTATCCAAACTCTGTTTGTTCCTCTCTAATAGAATAAAGTCGAATTGTGGCAATATTCAGTCTAAAGTTGCAGTTGGAGAGCAATAATAGATAAAATACCCGTAATGATGCAGTTACACAGGAGCTGTCCCATCTGTAACTCTTTGCTTAAGTATGCAAACTTATTCCCCAGAGCAAACTAAACACTACAATCCCCATTTGAGTGAGAAGTCCCAGCCAGGTAGCTCTCCTCTGTTCATGTGACTAACTTTGACAAGCCTGAGAATACTAGTGGATAATAAAACAGAACAAAACACAGCAATGAAGACACAGGAGGGTCCTCCCATAACAGACATAGTCTTTTTCTTCTGCTGAGTCATAGTATCCAAGAAACAGCCTAGTCTTTTTCTTATGTCTCTCAACTAAACAAATATCCTTAGTTGTACATTCTTTTATAACTCAGAAAAAGATACTGGGAAAGATTGCTACAACTGGCTACCTATCTGCAGCAGACTGCCACCTAGATAGTGTAAACTTTAGCTAGTTCAAGGCTAAATATCAGTTTTCCCTGCAGCTCCAGTTTTCTGAAGTGTACATTCTGTTTCTCTAGAAATCTTCATTTTTGTTAACCTGTTATTCACATTAAAATCCATTAATTTCAATATGACATGTAAGAAGTCTTCAACAAAGAGAAAAAGGAGAAAATTGCTTCCTGAAGATAGACATGATTTCCAATATGAATCTTACATGCAGCATATTTGATCAGTGTGTTCTCTGTGGTGAGATTTCAAAAATACAGTTTTTTCAATGTGTATGTTTATGTTTTTTTTTAAAGGGAAATGCCACATTTCATAAATTTTCTTAAACAAAGTATAAATAAACAATATGCAAGTAAATTTATTTTTAACATATTTTCATTGACACCAAATCAAAGAAGAGAAACATATGCTGTATAATTTTTGCTGTTGCTTATGATTTGTTTGTTGATTTTTGTGGTGCTGTGCATTGAACCAAGGGCCTCCTGCATGCTACATAGGATTCTCTCACTAACCAGTATCTCCAGCTCTGGATTATAGTTTTCAAAAAATTGCTGTAATTGGAAAGTGTGAAGCCAATGAGATAAATGGTAGCTGTGAAAATGTTTTATAATAAACTGAATTCTGAGGGAAAAGCAGTACTGTTGCTACTCATGAACTAAGACGTAGCCTCCCTTTAACCTCACAAAAGAATATTTTTCCAAAATATCTTCTTCTTCTCATCATTTTCAGAAGTGAAGTTTAATGTAGTTTTATATAAGAAAACTGTGAATTAATGACTTTATGAACATTTTTCCTGATTTCTTCTTTTGGATTTGAGTACACACAAAACATTGCCCTTTGTTATTTGAAGTTATCTTGCAAATTAAGCTCAACTTGAATCCTAGATTGAAATAATTATTTTCTAATGTTATACCTAATAGTCTGTAAAGATTACAAAGGCAGTGGGATTGAGTGGATGGAAGCCTGGTATCAGGAACCAAGCTGCCTGGGTTTGAATCCAAGTCTCATTTACTGTGTGATTTTTAGAAATTCAGTTATCTTTGTCATAATTGTTTTCTTATTTGTAGAACAGGGATAGTAATAGTACATATTTTAGGGCTATTGTGAAAATTAAGTTACATATAATGTAAGGAGATTAGACAAGTGCCTTGCAGACATCACTTTTTATCTTTTAGCAATAGTATAATTATAATCTCCCATTGTGTGTGGGTGTATGTTTGTGTGTGTGTGTGTGTGTGTGTGTGTGTGTGTGTGTGTGTGTGAGAGAGAGAGAGAGAGAGAGAGAGAGAGAGAGAGAGAGAGAGAGAGAGAGAGAGAGAGAGAGAGAGAAAGGGTTTTTCCATGTAGTCCTGGCAGGCCTAAAACTCTCAATGTGTCTGAGGCTGACCTCAAACTTGGAGTAATCATCTAATCTATGCCTTGCACATGCTAGGATTACATACATGCATGTGTCTATTTGATTTATTTTAATTACAAGCAGTAGCTTGTCTTTCATTTCCTAAATATGATATACACATGACATTATTTAAGCTTTTACAGGTAACTGAATTATTATGATAGAAATACATATTGTTCCAAAGCTTGAAAACAATGTAAATTTACAGTTCTCAATATTTCTTCCATAATGATTCAAAGTGAGGGGCCCTAGCTGTTTCCTAGAACACATTTACATGCTTCCTTATTTAGAGTATAATTTATATAGAAAATTTTATAATTGTATTATATAGTTCTATACATTTTGATGAGTACATCTGTAAGCGCTACCATGTGTATATAAAGATTTACATGAATCCCTAAATTCTATTATATCCTTTTAAAGTACACATCTTTTCTCCCTTATTGTCTGTCTATTGTTTACTCATATAACTTTGCTTTTCCATAACACACTATAAATCTTACAGCACAGAACCTTTTAATTTATGCTTCTTTCACGTACAATGATGTAATTGAGACTTTGTCATATAGTAGGTATTACTAATTCACTGCATCTATTGATGAGAATTACATTGTATCAATATGCCACAATGTTAGAAGTCAGTTTTAAGTTCTTCTGAAAGATAGGGTTAGAAATTTTTTTTCTGTTCTAAGAATATACAACTAAAAAAACATGGGGATTGTATGAAATCACTCAAAACTAGAGTGGATACCTATATCATTGGATATGATGGAAAATCCTAGTAACTTAACTCATCAAAACCTGTAGCACAGTTGGCTTGCCATTCCTTTGTTTACTTTTGCAATTAAACCATAATTACAATATTTCTCCTTTCTCTTTCCTCTCTGAAAACTCTCCCACATACTTCTCTCTGCTCTCCTTCAATCTCATGGCCTCTTTTTGAACTAATTGCTATTTTATATAATACTGGGCTGACTATTTGACATGACTCTGACATTCTTTAACTAGTCTTCTGTCTATGGTTCTGGCAGAGAGGGAAATAATGGAAAGGAATCCAGAAGAAATCTTCTATGTAAGTTCTATCTCTGAGAAGATTGTTAATTAATGACAAAGATGAGTACAAGATGGAACTAAAGGTTGATAACTTTATAACAAATAGAGTGTAGGGCATACAAGTTATAGTTTTTCCTTTACCATTAATGTTTCAAAGGAGAAACAACAAGAAACATGAGGTATAAAGGATGTGTCAAGAAACTTACTGGAATGACTTGAACTTCAGAACTCATAATCAAAGCTTGTCTCATTCACTTTAGTCCTGACTCCTTTTGGTTCATGGTGCATAGTAATTGGCAGTCATTTCTGCAATAACTATTCAGTAAATAAGAAACATGTTAACATATTTCTTGGGAGAAAGGGTGACATGTAAAAAATGCTGCAATTCAGCCGATATTCTCTTCTCACATGCACATTTTTATGATTGATCTGGAATTAAATACAGAAATTTTTGGTAGTTCAACTGTACCCCTATGCCTAAATCCAGGTTCTCTCAGAATTCTGAAGAGAGTGATAACAATTTCTAATAACTTGATTGTTTATGGCTTCCAGAAAAGGTGGGTAAAGAAAAACAAAATATCTTGTGCACTGTTTTCTAATGTTTTCTCCAAGTAGTTGAAGATCTTTATTAGTCTGTTCCCTAAAGAATACTTTTTTCTATTACTGATTTTCAGTTACTGACAGTTTTTGAAAACAAAAATGACTTCTATAATTCATTTGACCTTAAAGAAACAATCTCAGAAAAAGTTTGTCTTTTCCCCTTTATAACACTATTTAATATTTCAAAATATTCTTTCCCAAATGATATAAGAAGAAACTTCCTTCATAATATCTATTTGAGTTAAGGCTAATTATAGTTAGATGAGAAATACCTGAAATATTAAATGTAAGATTTTTGTGCTTGGATTTCCATTTATGGTGATGAACTAGAAGTTGCTATGTATGCTGGTAATGGCAAAAAGTCAAAGAAGGAAAGCAGACTTGATTCCAAAATGACAAAGAGAGAAAGAAAAGAAGAGCTTCTGAAAGTCACAAGTCATGATAATAATGCACAGAAATGGAATTTGCTGAGTCAAACAGTTCCAGACACATGGCTCCCTGGTGGGTGAGATGGATGCATATCCTCCTCTCAAAGATAATCTAGGCAGCTGAGTGAATAGAGATCTAAAAGTCCTATTCTCAGGGAAACCCCACAGCCCTTGTAAACCTCAAAACCAGCTGCAGATTTTGATGAGACAGTAATTCCACCATGGATATGTCATCTGTAGCAAATAATCCCGCCTTTTCATTCTATCAACTTAGAGTGTGAGGGAACCATCTTAAAGGAAACCCAAATTTTAAGAAAAAAACTGATCTACTATACAAGCCTGAGGACAAGGGGGCAAATACCAGTTCAGGAAGCCTGAATTTAACTCACCATAACCCTATCATGAGAGAGAGCCTTGGGAGACAGCTATGGAAAATGGGAAGATCAAATACAAACAAGCCAAGAAATTCAGATGATAGGTAGCTCAGCTTAGCAAGCAAAGGTCATAGTGAGAATAACTCCCCCATCTACACCTTAGAAGAAATGCAACCAACTCACTATAACATTGCTGTTTGATAGCCTTGAACTTGAGGTCAGAATGTAGATGGATCTCTGGAGCCACCTATCTCCATTTCAGTGCTGTAGAACTCGAGAACACACAAAGCCCCAGCAGTCCACTTGACTTGTACAGTATGTCCCTCATGCAAAGTAATGACTCATGAGGTCTTGGATGTAGTGAGTCAGATTGTCTGCCTCTACAGCTCTCAGTACCGTGGCTGCTCCCCACAATCCCCATGGACATAAGAGCAATACACCTCAGTTGTTCTGTTTGTTAGTTACCTTGAAGAGCTTTCAGGTTTAAGACCTTAGCCTCTGAGCCATCTCTCCAACCCTCAGATTTAAGATCTAAATATGCACAAATATACAGCCTGGAAAGAACTACTGAGGAAACCAAAAAGAAATAATTTTTAAAGATTTATTTATTACTTTTACTTATGTGTGTATATGTATGCCTGAGTGAATTTATGGGCACAAATCAACAATTGTGTGTGCAGTTGATCACAGAGGTCAGAGAAGGTCAGATGAATCATCCAGTCCCCTGCAACTGGAATTATAGACATTTCTAAGCCACCTGATGCAGGTACTGAGAACAGAACATGAGTCCTTCACAAAATCATTAACTGCTCTTAACAAGAAAATCATCATCTCTCTCCAGCCACAGATGCTTTTGTTAATCCTTGAATCAAATAAAAACAAAAGCACAAAATAGGAAAGAAAATAGAATATTTTTGAGACAGTTTAAGAGGAAAGCTAGTAGCAATAAATGCCTACACTGAAATGTCAGAGATATATCAAACAAATAATGTAATGACACTTTTCAATGTAATAGAAAAATAAGAACAACCCAAAGCTAAAATAAATAGAAACAGTAAAGGAAATTAATGAAATGAATAGAAAGAGCAATATATAGAATTAGTGAAAGAGCTATCTCTTTGGGAAAACAAGCAAAATGAATAAATCTCAAGCCAAACTAACCAAAAGAAAGAAAAATCAGAACCCAGTTGATAGAATAAGGGATGAAAAATGAGGTGTTAAAGCAGATTCTAATAAAACTCAGAGTATTATTGGGAATCCTTAGAAAGCTCACACCCCAGAAAGTTGAAAATCTTGAAGCAATGCATAAATTCCTGAGTATATGATCCATCAAAATCAGATTAAGAAGATATAAACAAAGAGACCCAAAACAAACAATGAGTTTGATGGTATTAAAAAAAAAAGTTTCCCAAAAACATAAATCCAGAATTGGACAGATTCATTGCTGAAATCTACTAAACCATTATAGAATAACTAGAATCTATGTCCCTCAAAGTACTTTGTGATGTTTTAAAAGAGGAGTGCTATCAAACCCATTCTATCAAGCAGCATTAACCTGATGAATAAGACACAACAGAAATCTGTGGATCAATACACATTGATGCAAAAACATATTTTTCACCAACATAATACATTTTATTAATTATTTGTAAATTTCATCTAATGCACCCTAATTACACTCCCTTCTTATTCTTCCCAGGTCCACACTTGTGCCCTCCCTCCCTCCCCCACCCCAAAAAATAAACAACACCAAGTTCAATGTGTGTTGCCATATACTCACTGGAGGATGGCCAAACTCTCAGTGGGCATTCCCTTAAAGAAAAATGAGTCCTTCCTGGCCTTCCCACCAGAAACCATCAACTGTGAACAACTACACTTCAGCATCTTTATCACAATTTTAAAGGGCTCTCTTTAATAGCTTCCTGTCTGGACTGTTTCCTTCTTTTGTGGTGGGGGGTTGTTCCAGATGCTTTCAATAGCTTTCCTTCTCAGTTAGAACTCTGAAGTAATCAATAATACTACAATAAAAGCTTCCTTGCTCATAGAATTCTGCAGCAGCATGAATCATCAACTTCCACATGGTTTCTGGCCACTACCTGGATCATCGATCTCAACATAGACTACAGCAATAGCACGTATCACAGATATATATGTTAGTTATATATTTATATATTAAATGTAAGTGGAAATGAAATCCTCTGGGGAAAAATGAGACAGAGAGAGGAAAAGGACTGAAGAGGGTAAGGGAGTATGGGGGATCTTGTTCAACAGATACTATTATATGTGTATGAATTGTCCTTGTAGCACAGTACCATGCATGAATATACACAAGAAGAGTTTAAAAACTAATTTTATAAATCATTAAATACATTTTGAGTTGGGACTATAATAGAATTTCTAGCAACTTCCGAAATGAACTGAAGTATATTACTAATATGACTTTTTCATACTACATATTTGGGTGCAGCAGAGTTCTCAGCATGAGTGATTATTAAACTAAACAGTCAACTCTTAAAAACACTGAAAATTTTCTTCATTCTGTACTATCATATATTCAGATAAGATTTAATTCATCCTGTAGTATCATATATCTAGCGAAGATTTAAATATTTATGTAAAATGTGAATAAGTACATCTATTTTATTAGTATGCAAATTTGCTTTCCTCTTTAATTAAGGGTGAACTTGTATGCATACCAAAGATTTGTTTTAAAAACTATTCCTTTTATGATTTGAATCAGTAAAATGCTTCCCAATAAAGTTATAGCAAACTGAACTCAAGAATACATTTAGAAGATCATACTTCATGAGCAAGTTTGTTTCATGACACAGATATAAGATTGTTTAGCGTACGTAAAAGTATAAGAAGGCATTTAAAAAGATTTCATAAAAAACAAAAATGACTGTCAATTCAATCCGTGCACAAAAGACCTTCAAAAATTTCAACATCCACTCATAATAAAAGCCCTGAAAAATGTAGGACTTGAAACAACATACTTCAATATAATAAAGGCTATATATGACTTACCCATGGTCAATATTTTAAGTATCTTGATAGGAACAAAGATATTTTAAAGACATACAACTAGGCTCCTCTCCTTTGATGCTCAGGCTATTGAAATTTTTCATGCTGGGAGAGGAAAAAGCTTGAAAGCCTGTTGTCAGTCAAAAGAAGAGATTTCATATGCTTACAAGAACTGTCTGACCACCTTGCTAGAGAAAGCTGGGGCCCAGAAAATGATGGAGCAACGATTGGCATGGCCACACCTTGACAAGTACTGCTTAGTTGTGCACACCTCTTCCTTTCTGCTAAACTTCATGTGTAACCACCAATGATGACCCAGGAAAGATGATATTGGATCTCTTTATTTGTTATTCTTTGTAATGAGGTCACAGTAAGTAGGTCTGCTTTTATTACTACTTGTTCACTAGATTAGCCTAATGCTGACATATGGACAAGCCTACCCTGTTAAGGCTGTCAAGGTGCAGGACTGGACTTTAATAATTTCAGTAACAACATTGTACTAAGTAGAGAAAAACAAAGCATTTGCTCCAAAATCTGGAATGAGACAAAGGTGCTACTGTTTGAAATCTTAGCCAGAGTAATAAAAATTGATAAAATAAATAAATTAAATATATTATATGTTTGCATATCAATAAGAAACATGTTGAGAAAGAAATTGAGAAAAAAGTCTTGTTAAAATTTGCCTCAAAAAACGCCTAGGTATTAACCTAACAAAAGATGTGAAAGTCCTACAGTGGAAGCTTTAAGACAATGAAGAAAGAAATTGAAGAAGTTGTTAGAAAATATAAAAATCTCATATGTTCGTAAAATTCCAGAATTAATATTGTAAAAGTGATTACATTAATGAAAGTATTTGCAAAACAGATATAATTGCCAATAAAATTCCAATGATTTTCTCCACAGATCTAGAAAGATTCTAATTTATATGGAAGAGTTTTAAAATTAATATAGAAGACCTTGAACATACAAATAATTCTTACTCATATAGATCAGTGCTGTGCTATAAACATCACAGTACCATATCTCAAAGAATAGTAGGGCACCATAGTAACAAAACCTGCATGGTAGTGGCAGAAAAACAGACACATAAATCAGTAAACTAGAATATAAGATCCAGAATTAAATCTATAACACTAGTTTAATTTTTTTGTGTGTGTGTTTTGCATAGGTATAGAGATGGATGGAGGGAGGATGGATGAATATATGTGTACAGTACTCATGTAAGTCAATAAAAGATAGTAGAAGGTCAGGAACTGTAGTTACACATCTGTGAGCCACAGGGTGGTTACTGGGAACTGAATAAGAGTATCAAGTGATTTTAATAACAGAAACATCTCTGAGCCTCTTATTTAACTTTTTAAAAATAAAACTGTCAAAACCCTACAATGAAACAAAGATAGCCTCTTCAACAAATGGTGCTGAGAAAACGAGATGTAGACATATCAAATATATCCATGTCTCTGAGATTTAAAAAAAAGTCAGTGTGAAATGATGAGATACCTTAATGTAAAATCTGACATTTGAAACTGTCAAAAAATCATCAACAAGACATTTAAACATATTGACATTTTCAATAGCACAGTAAATAATCCCAAGAATTGACCAATATGATTTCATAAAGTTAAAAAGATTCTGATAAGCAAAAGAAGAAATAATCAGAATGAAGAGATAGAGCAGGAAGAAATCTTCACCAATTATTCAGCAAGCTTAGTTATTAAGAAAATGGAAACTAAAATTGATTTGAAAGTTTGTCTCACCCCAGTTAACATGGCTATCATCATGAAAACAAAATAAAAAAGCTGCTGGTGAAGATGAGAAGGCAGAGGATCCCTTCTGCACTTCTGGCAAGAATACAAATTGATGCATCTACAATGCAAGTCAGCTATAGGTTTCTTTTTTAAAAAAATGTAAAAGTAGAATTAACATATGGCCCAGATATTGCACACCAAGTATATACCCAAAGGAATGTAAGTCAACATCTCACAGATATATATATATTTTTATGTTTACTCCTGCAGTATTTACAGCAGCTAGAAAATGAAACCAGACTAGATGTTGATCTACAGATTAATATTTCTGATTCTGTTTCATACATACAATAAAATTTTATTCAACTAAAAAAGATTGAATTTTATGATTGAAAATCATTGTGTATAGCGAAATTGGTTAGACTTAAATCTAGAGTTAAATGTGTGTGTATGTGTGTGCATGTGTGTGCATGTGTGTGTGTGCGCGTGTGTACATGCACATGTGTATACTTCATGACAGTATCAAAGAAGGCATGAGAGGAAAAGAAAAAGTATTACATGAAGAGAGGATAATGGAATACATATTATAAGAAAGCAAAAGGGTCAGAAGGGAAATAATAAAAGGGATAGGTACAACAGTGATTGGAACAAGGTATAAAAGCCAATATATATGAAAATATCATAAGACCCATTACTTTATATAATAAAATAAATAATTAAGAACAGATGTTCAATACTCTTGATGTCTATTTGCATGAGTACTACATATCTACATTCTAAACTACATAACTGCAGTAAGAGTGATTCAATTCACTTGTAAACTGGTCTATCACAGTTTACTTATTCTGTTCATTTGAGCTGCTGTTATCACATATGCTGACCAAGTTCAAATGCTTTTATATAGGCAGACATAGATATTGATATGAAATGAATCTATTCTATTAGAAGAGAACTATACTTTAGCATAATCATATATAACAAAATATAACAGGCAATAAAATTCTGGTATTTAAGTAAAATTTTTTCTTCACATGATATTTCCAATTAGATGTGTCATAGTAGTCATATAGGATGGAGAGCTGTGGACTAAAATTCTGAATATCCAAACTTCTAGTCAACTGCTAATGTCATGAAAAGCAGATTTGATGAAGGAACACACTAGCCCATAGGAGTGGTGATCTAATCTCTTTTGATCTGCATTGAAACAAAGGCTTCCTTTGTGCTTCTTACAAGACTGAAGTGTAGAGGAGGCTGATCAGCTCCCATTATGCCTTGCTCCCACATAAACCATTTTACCTTGAGCTCCAACATTATTTCAGGTGATAGAATATAAAGAGCCAAGGAAAAAAATTAATCCAAGCAAAGAACAGCAAGACAAATGCATATTATCTTTAGAGATGGAGTGTATTTATCCTTTTATGTTAGCCCACACACTTGAAGGCAAAATGTTTTTACCAAGGTCTCACCATGTAATTCATGGTGTCCTTAAAAATCTCAATGTTCCTACCTCTTCTTCCTGAATGTTGTGATTGTAGGCGTGGGCCACAACTCTCAACAGGAAGGAACAATTCAAAGACAGTCAATTATAAAACAAAGAAAAGTTGACTTGGAACTTCTATCAAAGATGGAGCAGTAGAAATTGTATTTACTTTTGCATCTGCAACAAAAGAAAACACTGGATAAAAATCTGTGAAACAAAGATTATTAAGTGACTGAACAGAGGATTATTATAACAGTCTCAAAGAGCAGAAAATGACAAGATTAAACATTTGATTTTTGCTAATCTGAAAATGTTCACAGGACACTGTATAGTATTGGAGAAATCAAATGGAATGCATCAGACTTTCATATTAGGAATTTGTCAATAGGTTTGAGAAGTCAAAATTTTTTGGATGAATAAAGTATTTGGCAATGCCAATAAGAGAGCTGTACAAAAAAATACTCTGAAAGCATAAGCTGGTTCTATATCAAATATTCAAAAGAATACTGACCATCATAAGATTACTTGAGATCCAGAAAACAACATCCTAAAAATGGAAACCCCAATGTGAGAACTATTCCGACTGGCAAAATATAATCTTCATCCTTTATGTACTGTTGGTAGAATGACCAAAGTTCTTGCCTTAGTGGTGTAGAATAGTTAGTTCTAAACTAAATACCATTCTGCTCCTGACAAACAGGTTTAAAAACAAGATCCAAAAAGTTCAAACTATTTTTAGGTAATTTAACTTCATTCTACAATAAGCTCAAAAATATATAAATGAATACAAAATTTTCTAGACTCCAATAAAGATCCAAACAATCTTTGCCATACTGTTAGAGACTCTCGGGGAAGCAAATGAGAAAACTTAGCTCACAGTGAGAAGTATAAATCAACGCAAACACATGTGGAACTGATATAGATGTGAATTGACAATGATATTAAAGCATCCAATAAAGCTGTATTTTATATGTACAGAAAGCTAAATAAAAGATTGAATATTTTAAGTGGAGCCACTGGATATATTAAAAAACATTCAAACTGACACTAGAGATATGAAAACAATAATTGAGTCATGAAAAATACACAAGTTTAGATGAATGACAGCTTAGAGATTGCAGAAGAAATCAATGATACACCTTAGGACTTGGCAATAGGAACTATTTGTAATGCATAAAAAGAATTTTAAAGCTAATGAACATACTACCAGTGATTGATAAGACAATGTTACATGCTTAATTTACACACAGTTGGTATTCCTAAACAAAAGAAAAAAGAGAAGGGGCCAGAAAATTATTGGAAGAAATAATAGCCAAAACTTTTTCTGTTTTCACAAATATATGGGGGGAAAGGCAAGTTAAAGCCAGAGGTGAGTTTAGAAAACAAAATGTTCAATGTGAAGATCTCATGAAATAAGAACATAGATTTGTCTGTCAGCTTTTAGAATTCAACTTGTACAAGGAGGAAAGAAATGTATTCTGTTCATAATGGAAGAAAAATAAAAAAAACTAAAGAATCTAATGTTGGTACATCAAGAGAAGCAAGAACCTTTTATACAAGGTCACACAAGATGATACAAGGAAAAGATCTTAAATATTCAAATCTTCTAAATAACACGTTACAATAAATACAGCAAACATTTTTGTTAAACTTTTCTCCAGTGTCTCTCAATATAGGTCAAAGACATAAAATTAATGTATAATTAATACCAGTAAAACTTGGGGGAGGGGATATACAAAAGCAGAAACTGGGTAAATTGCTCTCAGATGGTCTGGGTTAATCTTTGAATATTTAGAGAAATAGTTACTCGTCAGTTGGAATCTCCTATTTCTGGAATAATATTCCTAGAAAATTAGTTAGAGTGAATTCAAAGTTATACTCCCTGGATATACCTGAAATATATATATATATATATATATATATATATATATATATATATATGCATTATGTAGCCAGTGATATTAATGATTTTAATTTAGGTAAAAATACAAAGTAAGATATAAAAATAGGAAGGAACCTAGTTAGGAAGAGAAAGAAATCAGCAGGAAGTCTGGTCAGGGCATACTCTGGGAAGAGGAAGAACAGAGCAGAGATGCCAGGAGATGCAGAGGAAGCGGGATCAGAATGCTGCGCTGAGAAAAGGTACTAAGCCATGTTGATAATCATGGGTTAGTTTAAGTATAAGAGTTAGCAAGTAATATGCCTAAGCCATAGGCTGATCAGCATGAAATTAATATAAGACTTTGTGTGATTATTTGGGACTGCTAGTGTGGATATTGGGGCTATACCTGACCAGATACTTCTTACGACATGCTCACATATGTATGGAAGTCAAAACATATGTAGAGCAGACTTCGGATTTTTCTAAACAACAATTTCAGGTCCTCTCTCTATGTGCCCCCCTCTCTTGAAAAGGCTATAGGAACATAATACTTATATCGTAAAATATGTATCTAGGAATCAGTAGTATCATGCACAAAGTAAAGGCAGATGGACAGAAAAGCAGATGAGGAAGTATTAGTTAGTGGGTTTTTTTTTCTGTAACAAATATCTAAGTTAATCAACCTATGAAGAGAAAAAGATTATTTGTGGTCCCTGTTTTAGAGTTCTGATTTATGATGGATTGACCCCATTGCAATGGACCTATGTTGTTTTAATACATCATTACAGAAAGTTGGTGGTAGAATGAGCCCCTAAAAGAATAATCTTTATCTAGGCTCCACCTCCTTGAAAGATCTAACATTCTCAATGACACTAAACTGAGGTCCAGCCTTTTATATATGAGACTTTCAGGAGCATTCTATATCCAAACTAAAACAAGAGGAAAATGGGTTGTTAGATCAATGAATTGTTACATTTGTTGATAGATACAATGCCTAAATGTATACACGGAAAAATATTGGGCAGAGAACTAATTGTGAAATATGGCCGTTTTATTTGTTTTATATTCTTGGCTACTCAGCAGTAGTTCATGAATAGACTACCTGTATTCATAGTTCTGTTTCTCTTGGCCTGTATCCTCAGGACCTCTTGCTGTTGCACAGCTCATATCTAGTAGGGTAAAGGATTTAACACTATAAGTACTTCTGCATTTTTCAACAGTGGTGATTTATCATCAAATCTAAGAGTAGATGCCTTGGTTGATTCGAGGAATAAAGATGGTTAAATATGTTTCCCTGTGAGACTCTAGCCCCTGGGGCAATCTTGTTTTCTACCAGCAATTTTGACAGTTATAGCATTGTTAGCACACTGTTTGTTTATTCATTTAGTATTTTGTCCATGTATACAGTGTATTTTGATCAAATTCATCTGCCATTTCCCCCACTCTTCCTAAATCTCTGCCCCCACCATATTCCCCCAACTTCTTATATTCTTCTTTTAAGTTCTTAACCCATTGAGTTCAATTAATTCTGTTAGTATGAGTGTGGGAACAGGCCAGCTACTCTCTATGAGCCCCTTACTCATCCATGCTAGTGCACTGAATGACTTAATCTTTCACAGGTATTGTGCAGATAATCATAGCTTCTGTGAATTCATGGACATATCTAAACCATGCGCAGAAGATACTATTCACAACAGTATATCTAAATTCTCTGGCTCTAATGATATTTCTAACCACATTTGTGTAATATTTCCTGAGCCTTCGAAAGAATATGATATATAGGCCCCATCTAGGGATGAGTTCTCCACAGTCATTTATTTTCTGAATTTGACCATTTTTAGGTCTCTTTGTTATCTTTCATTCATTGTAAATAGAAGCTTTCCTAATGGGAGAGGGTGGTTAGAGCTACATCGATCTATGGGTATAAAGATAAGTGTTTTGAAGGCAGTTTGATACTATGTTTACTTAGCAAAATAATAGTAGTAGGTTCTCTTCTAGGACCTATGACCTATCTATCCATAAATTCTTGTCCAGATGTATAATACCAGGCTTGAGCTTCATCTTGTGGACTGGGTCTTTTATTCATTCATAAAGCTATTGGATACTCTCAGGATCTTCATGCCACTATTGGACCAATGAACTTGTCTTGTCTGGCCACTTATTACTGTATTTCATAAGTAAAACTGTTGATGACATTTCTCCTCTGGAAGCCACACAGCAACTTTTAGCATTATAAAAGCTACCCAGAAGGGAGAAAATTCTGTCTTCTGTCACAAATTGATGGGAAAACCCTATTTTTTTTTAAAAGACACCACAGGTTTTGATCACAATGTATGTAGACACTATGCTAGTACTGACCTGAATCTTTCTATCTTCCTCCATGCTCATATGTATATTCTTTGAAAATTGCATGCGTTATACTTTTATTATAACTATTCCCCTCTGCATATCATCCCAGACACATGCCATACCTACCCAATTTTGTAACTTTATGGTTTTTTTTTTTAAAAAAAAACTTATCAAGTTTCATTAGTTCTGTCTATATATTCATATATGTTTGTCCATCCTGGGGTTTCAGATGGTCCTTTTACAGGTGCCTAAAACCATCGGAAAACACAGTTATTTACATTGTGATTAATAACAGTAGCAAAATTACAATTATAAAGTGACAACAAAAGTAATTTTATGGTTGGTGATTACCACAACATGAGGAACTATTAGAGGGTCACAGCATTAGGAAGGTTGAGAACCACAACGCTAGGGCATTGCCAAACTACCTGGGGTCATACCCTTAAACAAAACTGTTCTTTTCCTTGTAACTATCAATTAGCTGTAGTTCCTCCTCTAAGAGATAGACTTCACACTCACCTCATCACTTCAGCTAACTCAAGATTTTTTAATGCAACTATCAATACAATTTAACCTCTTCTTTTATTATGACTTTATTGGGACCTTTTTGTGCTTCTAAACTTTATGTTCTGACTCATCTAGGCAGCCCAGTATTTGATCTCTCTTGTACGCCTCTTCTGTTCTTACTATTACAATATTGTTCACACTGTGTTTTCTTTGATTTGCTGATTACTAAATTCCACTACATTGCCCATTAGGATCTTTTGAATAAGAATGACCCTGAATGTTTGGTTACCAGAGAATGGAAGTATTTGAAAAGGTTAGGAGGTATGACATTATTGGAGGAAGTATGTCATTGGAGGTGGACCATGAGGTTTCACAAGGCCATACCAAGCCCAATTAAATGTTTTTCTTTATAGAAGCTGCTGTGGTTATGTTGTCCTTTCATAGCAAAAGAAAATTAAGACACCCTTGCTATCCTCGACAATGCTAGAGATGATCAGAGCCTAATGCATGCTAAGTAAACACTGGACTATTTAGCTGCTCTAACTACTCTTCTAACTTCATTGAAAACTTGTTCTTCTAGACCGTTCTTTAAAGTTAATTGAAGCCTAATTTCTTCTTCCTGTTCTGTTAACACTCTCATCACAATACTCTACTACACAGCTATATGGAAACCATCATGATATCTGTTTAAATGACATGGAACAATAGGCATGAGTTATGTATCAATATGTTAATTTGGCTAAGTAATTAATACTTATCTTTGTCTTGTCTTCTGTTTGCCTATCAGCAAAATGTAAAAAAAAAAAAAATACTTTAAATTTTCTTTTACCCCATACAACAAATTTGGGGAGGTAAAACAAGAGAGCTTTTCAAAATTTCTACCCATCACCTCCTGTGCCATTTATACTGGTTTAGGCACACACTTTTCCCCTGAAAGTAAATGTTTCTTTGTATCAGACTTTCATCAAAACTCTGTTAATCAATGTTATTACCACACTAACAGTTTCAATGATAAATGAGCAATTGGTAAAAATATAGACTCTGAAGTCTTGACTCAGGACTATTAAATTAGAAATACTACTGGGATGCCCAGTAATCATTAACAAGTTCTCCAAGTAATTGATGACGCAGGTCTGATACAAAGAAATTCCAAGTAATTCTGTTGTACTCCAACATTTGGCTGACTGACTTCTAATAATTCTATTCATCTGCACTGAAATTTGTTTAGATAGTTTCATAATATTGGAAATCTCCTGAAAGTAGTTTAAATATCTACCCCAACACCCTTTAAAATTCCACTGAAGGATTTTTTTCAGTGTAAATTACCATAATTTGAGTCTATATTACAGTCCATTACAGCCTCAGAATAAAAGATAGTGTTTTGAATTTATTTTATTTTTTGAAAATATCACTTACATTTATAATACCCCCCAGTAAACGAATCCATTTGTTTCCCAAAACATGTTGAAAAAATGCCAAGCAAGACAGTGGCAAATGGAAAGCTCAGATAGTACCGCATACAAGCCTTTATCCTTAGACAATTTTCCTGAGACTTAAAATATCAGATACTATAATGAACAAAGAATGAGAGGTGAATGTTATAGGCACTATATGAAAGAAATTACCAGGTGATCTTTTGTCTTACCATAAAAAAATCCTAGAGATTAGTTGTCATGCCATCTTTAAGAGTTCAGTAAAAAAAAAAAAAATGTAAGTCTACAAAGAATTCTCAATATTAGTTTTTATTGGAATCTCTGTACTTCTGGTTTAATTTTGCAAAAGGAAGACAGTGGAAAACTAAGAAACAATATCTTTCTGGCTTGGGTGATTGCAAAAAGGTCTTGCATTGCACTCGTGAGGCAAGTAAAAGCAATCTATTTCTATTATTCTGTCAATATTGACTTCTTGAAAATTGTTCCTTTCAATGTTGGCTGGTGTCCTGTGAAACAGCTTTAGTAATGAAAATCCAGAACCTTGTTGACTACACACCTTTATTTCACTTTTTATTTTATAATAATTTTCTTTCCCAATACCATGTTGTAACTTTATTTTTCATATGAATTTTCTCAGTTTTCAGACTTTCCATTATGGTGATTTGAGAATTTAATATTGAGAAACATCAGGGAGCTATATTTTCCCTGAATTATAAAATGTGTTTTATTATTTTTATTCTAACCTGCTGAATTTTTTTCTTCCATGTAGCATCTTAAAAATTACTAATTGAATTGAATAAATTTTCGACATGATTAAAATGAAGAGAACTGCTATACTAAAACTACATTGAATTTGCTATCTTAAGTCTTTTTTAAAAAATCAAGATAATTTTATAAAATAATTTCATAATAAAATATTCAAATACATCTAATGCTCATACCTCTAACATCTATGTTAACTTAGCCAGAGAATATTGAATAAGAAAATTAAAACATATTTCTGGGAATATTAAAAGATGATACTATCAGTCTTTCCTTCTGTAAATTCCCATGGATTTATCCTATTTTCTTCCAACATCGTTTTACAAATTCAACTTCAAATAGAATGTTGTTTCATTCCATTCTCTGTTGCTCACCTAAAATACCAGGAACAAAGATCAGCTTATAGTTCTAGCACTGAGAAGCCCAATATCAGGTGCCCTGTCAGCAAGGGCCCAATGAGTTAAAGCATGGAGGAAAAGTACAGGTGCAAACAACCACATATGAACGAGGAAAGACACAAAGTGATACTTTGAATTATAACAAGCAGCTCTTATGATGATTAATTCAGCTCTGTAAGATCAAGAACCCATTCAATACAAAGAAAAGCATTAATCACGTAATTGTCTAGCCTTACCTATCCTAACATTGTTACTTACAATAGGAAGTAAAATTAATGTTTTTGAATGGATAAACTACATTCAAATTCTCATGTCTTATAAGTCCCAGAGCCAACTATCAGCTTCCTATGCTCCATGGCTAAAAGAGTATTTGGATTCTGCCATCTGACCTATATTTTATTTTTAATCACAATTGCTTCCTTCCACAGCTGCAGTGACTGTATATACTGTGATGGTCCACGACAATGGCTATTCATCCCATAAAAAATAATCAATACTACCTTTCCTGTATATGTAAAATGCTTGTGATATTTAGCCTCTATAACATTTTGCTCCTTCAGTTTTCCACAGGAGTCTCTTATTGATGAAAATTTTCATAATTGTACTACCACAACATATCATATTTTCTGTGCTCCATTTATCACCACCATTGAGATTTCTATTTCCATCCAACATATATGTTATTTTTTTAAATACCCTTTTAAAATCTGCTACATAGGACTACTTACTATGTGAAGTATCATAGGTCTGGTTTCTTGAGACACAGATTTGATGCAGAGGAGTTATTAGAGAATATTCTTGGATAAAAAAAATGTCTATGGGATATAAGGGACTTGGAGTTCTTTGTGCACTAGGGGAACCTGGAATGTTAACTACACGAGGTCATTCTTTCAAGGGAAAGAATGCAAAAACTGTTTTCTACTCAATGCTGGAGTTCCTGTGCTTTCTAGCCTGGAGAGCTTTGTGTATTTATGTGGTCAAAGCCTTTCTGCCATAGACTCTCTTTCAGACTTATTCCTATAAATCTGTTTTTCTCAGTCAATCTACAGAACCTATTTTTATGGAAGGTGCCATATGGACTTTACAGAGAGTTTTGATATAGTCACATCTGATCTGCATATAGATTACATTGTTTCTGATGGAGACTTAGGTATACTTTATTGTGTACATGGGATTTAATTTATCATTACAAGAATAGTTTTCACTAGATTGTGCTAGGCTTTTAAATAAACCTAAAAATAAACCACTTTAACTCAGACTCCAAAGTTTTGAACCATTGCTGTCCCCAGAGTTCTGTTGCACTGAACTTCCTTCTTGCCTTGTTTGACAGCTTGCCACTTTGCTGACTGTGAAGTTCGCAGTGACCCTCATTAATAGAATCACAAGGGAAGCAGGATTGGGTAGAATGAGGGGCTGAACTAGAATACAGATGTACCAGCAGCTTTAGCCAATCAAACGCAGAAATTATAGAGGCTGGAGAGATGGCTCAGTGGTTAAATGCGTGAACTCCTCTTTCAAAGAACCTGAGTTTAATTTCCCAAACCCATGTTGGCAGCTCATAACTTCCTATAACTTCAACTACAAGGGATATGATACCTCTGGCCTCTAATGGCATCTGCATGCATTCATGTGGCATACATACAGGAACAAACATAAGGAAAAAATAAAATAAATCTAAAAAAAAGAGAAATGCTCCAGTACTCAATCTCAAGGTAAAGAGGCCATGCCTTTGTATACCAATATTCAATCATATAATGCAACTTCAGAAGTTGTAGTATTTTTTCCCTAAGTGTAGTTCACAAAGAATGCACTGTTATGACCTGTGTATAGCTAACACTCTCAGAAAATAGTGAAATTATAATTTTATGAAAGTACCTAATATAAAATTAAGATACACAGCTATACATGTTTTTAGCTGCAGATATATAAGGTATTTAATTCAAAAGACTTCAACAAGAGGCAACCTTAAAGAACTTTGACTTAATTCATGTAATTCTTGAGCAGTCAAAGATCTAAAACACAAACAGCAGAAAATGCAAAACAATCTTTGACAAAACTTACTTGTCTCACGTTGATCACAGGCAAAAATCTCTTTTAGAGTTTGTTGCTTTAGACACAGAAATTAAAGTGTAGTTTTATGTTGATATCTTATATTAGGTCACTAACAATTTTGAAATAGATGAATCTTATTTGAGTGGGTATATCAATTTATCTTTTGTAATTACTTAAAACTTGATCTAAATCTGTATTAAGGAAATTGGTATTATTTCAAAATAAATACAGAAAAATTCAATAAATTAAGTGATTTAGGTTTTAAATTGTAAGAAATGACCATCAGCCATAATACACATTTATACGGTGTGTATATGTGTGTGTGTGTGTGTACGTGTATTTGTGTGTGAGTTTATTTTGTTGTTCTGTTTTCGGTTTGGTCCTCAAAAGACGAGCACCATAGAGAACACACACAGCTTATTTTCTTAAACTCCCATACATTTTCAGAGCTAAGCAGCTACAATTAAGAAGAGCTATCTTTTTAATAAGCATAATCAAATGAAGCTCTTAATTGAGTAACAAACTTTTCACAGTGTGGCAAAATGAGAACTTACAAAATTAGTTAATTATTTACCCAGTACATCATAAATCATATAGACACTGTGAGGAGAACTCAAGACACACATTTGCATATACACAGCCACATTTTTAGACAACCTAACTAGCTAAAATACGGAAATGTTAGCTAGGCTTAGGGGAAAGCAATCAAAAGTAGAAACTACTGTGGACCACAGAGAAAGCATTTATAAACAATATTTTAAAGATTTTGTTAGATTTGAACTAGAGGCTATATAGACCCATCTCTTTCTCCCTTCCTCTCTATTTTTCTCTCTCTCCCTTCTAGCTGCTGTAAAAGAAAGGGCAGACACCCTAACTGAGAGGCTGCTTATAAGTCTAATTTCTAGTTCTGAAGAGAACATTCCAGAGCCCTTTATAGCCAGGAGCACATCTCACGTAGTAGTCTCAGGGTGACTAACCCCTTTCTTCTTTGTTTTTTTGCCAAGAGCTTTCATGTAGGTCATGTAACGTCCTAACAAACACAGAGTCATAGCAGAAGAAAGAGGGCATGACTTCACAGTTTTAAATAAACAAAATATTTGCCATAGTCTATTGTGCACACCAAATTTTGAAATGGCAAGTTTTGCACTGCAAGGAAATGTAACTATTCAAGAAAAAGGGAAAAATTGAAGAAATTCTTAGATAAAGATGGAAAAAAGAGCCCATTATTTTTTATCATAAAAGTCAGACACGAAAAATCAAGATCTCAAATGAAAGTGATAGTCATGTAACAGCTGCTATATATATGTTGGATTCTAAATCCAACACAGCCCTTTTGTCAATGGTATTATTTTTATCTTAACTATTTTACAATATACATTTCCACAAACTGTTTTGTTCTATCTCTCAATGTAGTTATTTTACAGATCTTTTCTGTTAAGCTTGTCTCTCTAATAGATATATATTTCAAATGGACAAAGACAAATGTATTTCCACACATGGGTGATACATAGATGAAAGACAGATATACCCCAGACCCCAGTGTCTTTCCTGACACTAAAATTCTACAAGAACAAAAATATACAACGAAGGAGATATGTCCTTCTGTGGGACCTAGTGCAGCTTGGCTACACTGCTTCATGACATATGGGGCCCAAAACAGCTTGGTCACATTGATACCATTACAGGCTTGATAGGAACATGCTAAAAGGGTAGGCCTTATCCTCAGTTTACTAGTGAATACCACCCAGTCCCCAGAAAATGTTATAAACTGGCATCGCCCAGGAATGGGCCATTGAGCATCCTAGAAGAAAATATCTAACGTTGCAGAAGAAATATCTAATGTACCATCCGCTATAGATATCACCGGGCATTATTTAGCCTAACACATACTTACTTCCATTTATTAAAAACACTCCTAGACAAATGTCAGCCAATCAGGGCCTTGAGCCCTGGAAATTTCTCCACCCCAAACCCTAGTATGATAATAAATAAATAAATAAAAGCCCCACCCTACCCAGGCTGGGCTTTCTCTGCTCTAAACACTGTGTTGGACAGGAAGGGAGTTCAAGATTGAAACTGAATACTCTCTGCTTTTGCATACAGTTTTTAAATCCTTGCTGATCTTTTGGGGGCCTTTGCTATCTGAAGATAACATTTTGAGGGAGCAACTAGCATTCTTCTGCTAAGAAATGGTATACAAGGTAAAGAGGCTTAGTCAGACTTATCTGTTGACTCACTGGTCACCATTGTACTTACTTGCAAAATAGTCCTTCCTCAATTGGCACACTTTCTGGAGACATAATATTAAGAAGGATGAAAATCTTTGCCAATTCTGAAAAGCTCCACAAGTGTCAGAGTCCTCTCACCTTCAAAGAAAGATTTTCCGAAAAGCTCCACAAGTGTCAGAGTCCTCTCACCTTCAAAGAAAGATTTTCCACCAAACAACCAAAAACTTATATAATCATAAAAATTTTCATCTCTTACCTATAAAAATCCCTGGGAACACCTCTCTCTTTGAAAGTGGGGACTGCTTTTCTCTCAAATGTATGGTCTCTATTCCATTTTTTTTTCAAGCTCAGGCTTGAGTAAAACTATCTTGTAGTAGTATGGTTTCTAGGTCCCGGGCAGCCAGAGACCCGAGACCCACAGACCTGCTGCCCGAGACCTCTTAGCCACCAGCCCGCTGCTACGACCCCCAGAAATGACTCAGACACTTATATTAAGTTCATGCTGTTTGGCCTATGGCTCAGGCACATTGCTGGCTAGCTCTTATATCTTAAATCAACCCATTTCTATTAATCTGTCTGCCACGTGTCCCGTGGCTCACCTGTGCTCCTTACATGTTGCTCCTTTGGGC
Organism: Phyllotis vaccarum; assembly: GCA_033318265.1. Lineage (NCBI taxonomy): Eukaryota > Metazoa > Chordata > Mammalia > Rodentia > Cricetidae > Phyllotis > Phyllotis vaccarum. The sequence goes on along the minus strand of JARWLC010000013.1, from coordinate 132,820,881 downwards.
TTCAGCTTGGTCTGCCTCTGACTCCGCCCTTCTTCTCCTACCTATGCTTTGATTTCTCCTCCTACTTCTTCTATGGTGCCTGTCATGGCCTAAAACAGCTCCTTTATTCAAAGATTGAGATTCACAGCATACAGAAAGGCACTCCCACATCACTGTCTTCTCTAACAATTGCTATCTCCTGATTTGTTTTAGTAGAGACAACAGATATAAGCCCCAGTAACAACTCTGCTTAGTCTCTTTTCAAACTAAATGGTCCTCAAATTTTCTCCATCCTCTGTTTCCAAATTTCCACATCAACAAGACTAAGAACCAGGAAAACGGAGTCCTTGTAACATATTTAGATATCAGAACTTATTTTCTAAACCATAATGTTTTATCTTTTAGTAACTACTGTGTTATTGGACTGTAGAGTCATAACCTGTGCACCAGGACAGGTCCAGCCACCCATCCTTGGGATCTCAGTTGAAAGGGAAAGAAGTAAAATGAGGGAGACAAAGAGATCCAACGTACCTGCCAAGTCCATTTTCAGGGCCATGAAATGAGATCAAAATTCAATTACTGACCAAGGATATGCACATGTAAACAGTCTCCTGAAGTGTGATCCCTGCTAGCATTCAGACCCACTTCTTGAAATCCTGGCCAATAAGCGTGTGATAAATACTCTGTCCTATCCAAGGCCTCTCCATCCCCCACCTCTCTTTCTTTCTCTTGCTAAAAGGTAATGTGCACCTCCTTTCTCTCCACTTTATCTTCACCCTTCTTTCTCTTCTTTTTTTTTCTCTCACCCTCTCAACCTATTTTCTCTTTCCCCCCTTCCCTCACTTTTCAAATTAGTGCCACCTGCATGATGTATCTTTCACCATAGATCCCACCTGCCATAACATCTGCCAGCTATGTTTCTCACTCACCACAGGGCCCCTTGGCTTCCAACACACCAAGATCTTTCACCTTCTGTTTTGCAACATTGGTACTATATGACTTGATAGGCCCTCCTGGAGTTTTATCCCACTGGAAATCTGAGAAACGATGGGGCTCTACCTTCCAAAATCATCACTTTTCCAAATGGAGGATCACTGGAATCGCTCATCCTATCAGTAAGAACCCTCCCCGCTAGGCCATTCCCACTTGTCTCCTCTGAACCAAGATTTCTCATTTCTTGGCAACACCCATAAGTTCCAAATACCAGGAGGACCACATATCTCTCAGGCTCATAGCCCTCAGGCATCTGTTTTACATGACAGCATATGTGACAGCTCTCCCTCGTGGCCACTGGACTTTTAGATGATGATCCTCTGGCCAGCCTGTGCTGCCAACATTCCTCACTGAACACGTGGGAGTTCAGTCTGTTTGATCTTTCAATCATGGAAAATGAACCTACCACCAAACCTCTCCTCTTAATATCCCTTATCTTCAGAATTTCTGCAGTGATCCCTGGCCTGTTCAGTCCCCACTTGGACTCTAAACTGCTTGATTCTTTTTTATTGCCTGTTTTGGCATGCTCCTCTAGTCTCTGCCGAAGCAGTTACATCATCAGCTATCACCAGGTTCCTTCCCATGGCATGTGCACCCCTGCCCCCAGCTATCCATCTACCCTTGGCTGCTGCTTCTGCTACCACCCGGAGACCCATGGCTTCAGCTGTAGCCCAGTGAATGTCTCATTGTTGCTCCTCCCTGGCTTTCACTCACCTTGCTGTCTCTCAGTCTATGCCTTCAGTCCTGAACCAGATACTGAAAATTCTTATTTCTGGATTTTTAAGTCAGTCAACTGACAGTTTCCTAGGAAGTTTTGTCAGTTGTGCTGTTAAAAAGTCTGTTTTATATGCACAGATAGAAATGTATGACTGATATGGCCACATAAACATGTTTCTGATTTTTGAATGCTTAAGTTATGTGTTCTGTATGTCTTGAAAAAAAGAACACATGACTATATGGGCAGATGCCATCTTGACTAAGGTCAGCAAGAGACAGGTCATAGCTTCATCACCGTCCTTGTCATGGTCGAGGCTAGCCTCTCCCAAATTTCTGCTCTGACCTGGTCTTTCACTCTTTTCCCCTAAAACCTTTTATGCTAACTGAGTTGCACTTGGCATTTTTGTTTATTTGTATACCCTGAGAGGGATACTCAGGATCTCTCCTGCTCTGCCCATGGCAGACTTGTTCTCTCTGCTTTTAGCAGGTCTGCTTTCTAATTCCCCCTCTTTCACTCATAACAAATTTGCTTTCTAATTTTATAATTTTCAACAATGTGTGAGTCAAAGATGGAGAGGCCAGCCTCATCTCACTCAGCACACACTGGTTCTCCCTTATTTACTCAACTTTTGTTTAGTATATCCCTATGTAATTACGTTTGTTTAATAAAATAAAGAAGTTGCACCTCAATGCTTTTATTACCAAGTTTAGCTGTCAGAACAAGGTGTATTCTTAAATTCTTGAAAGCCAAAGACATCTCTTTCCAATCTATACCAACTCTCTGTGTGGAAGAAAATTGTATATGCTTTTAACCAAAAGCTATGTTCTTGAATACACCTTGTTATGACAGCTAAACTTGGTAAGTTAAGAGTCACCCACATGATAATGATTTGCTTGTGGTCATGCCATGCTTTTTTCCACTTAAAAATAAATAAGGTACTTTATTTTTGATATTGAAGGAACAAACCTGAGATATTTTAAACATTTTCTATAACATTTTAAAAGATATTTAAATGTATAATGTTATGACTGACTTGTCAGCATATATATACATCAAGTCTTGCTTTTCTAAAGAAAGATATGAGGTCTCTTGATTTAAAAAATGTTCTAAGAGACAAAAGTCCATACAAGTTTTGAAGTTCTAAAATGTTTTACAATATATAAAGATTTGAGGATTAAAAGTTCATACAAGCTTTGAGGATCTCTGAAAATAATATGATATAAATAATAGTTACAAAGGTACAAATCTATTATTTAAATGCTCCCAATTATTTTCTCCTTCTATAATATTGTTATATTAAGATTTCAAAAGTTATGGTTGCCTTCTAAATATAAAACTTAAAAAATACTCCTCATTAAACCAAATACACCGCTTTCCAATCTGTACCTAGCTCTCTGGGTGGAAGAAAAATGTATATGATTTTAACTGAAATCTGTAGTTTTGGCTAGGACTTGAAGAATTCATATAATCTTCAGAGGATCAAAAGAAATCATTGTATCAATTTCACAGAGGTGAAAAGGACTCCAGATAAGTACAGCAGTACAGCTTGAGTTTTCCCCTATTTTTCTTTCTCCTGGTTGAATCAAGGAACTCTTCCACTTCCCAATTACTAAGAATGTGGGCCTAAAGGTTCCAAATAAGTTTATAATTTTACCTTTTTTTCTCTAGTCTCTATTTGTTGGAGCAAATTTCCTCTTGGCTGACTGACACATCCATGAATTGGCTGCTGATTTCAACCTGGGAATTGAAAGCTAAATTGGCCAATCTAGATGAAAAGCTATAAGCAATTAGTAATTGCTACTAAAAAGGAAGAATTAGTCTTCTAGGGGTGAGCTCCTTGATATATTATCCAATCTCAAACAATTAGCTCTAAACATGTATACATATATGCATAAGAATAATATTAAATTAATTCAACAGGTTTTTCTCTCTCTCAGTGTGTGTGTGTGTGTGTGTGTGTGTGTGTGTGTGTGTGTGTGTGTGTGTGTGTGTGTGTTTGTATGTTAAAGATACATGGAAGGGTAAAATGATGTAAATACAGAATTCATGTGGAAAATTCTAAAAAAAACTTAAAATTAAAAATAAAAGATGGAGAGAGATCTCAGTAGTTAAGAGTGCTTGTTGCTCTTGCAGAGGAACTGTGTTCAATTTCTAGCACCTACATGTTGGATTAAAACAATCTAACTCCAGTTCTAGGGAATATAAACTATGAAACAATTTTCTGACTTATAAAAGCATGAGGCATTAGTAGCACACATGCATGAATGTAGACAAAACATCCACACACATGCAACAAAATAAATAATTCTAAGAAAAAATGATAAATACAATTTAAAAGATGATTTAAAAGCACAGAAACAGACTACTCAGAAAACCATACATATAATATCTCAACTAAAGAGAAAGGTATCAGCTACAGCAATAAGTGAAACAGGGTGTGCTTAAGGAAGTAACAATGCTTCTGTTAATTATATTACTCTGGGTCCCATAACTTGCTCTTTCATAAAAATGTGACGTCTGAGTAGGAAACAAATCTAGACGTAAAAAGTGAAACTTTAAAGATACTGAAATAGCCACTGGGTAATAGAATGTTCCAACATGAGAAGAAGTAACTCTCTTCCAACATAGTGACCTCTTTTTGATTTTTGAACATTCAAAACTTGGTTAGTACGATAGAGAAACTAAAATTTTCATTTTATTTCATGTCAATTCATTCAAATTAAAACAGCCACATGTAGCTGTCTTGCTGCATATTGCAATTAGCAAAAATGGCATAGCAGAATGTCTTTGATGATTATTTGATGGGCCCAGACTTTGAATTCCCTTTTTCCTTTACTAAATGCCTCTTAACAAGGAAAAAGTGACTATAGGAAAATGGTCTTCTAAAAGTTAGGTTGGGGTGGTAAATAGGAGGTAATGGCCATTTTGAGTCAAATAAAAGAATGTGGAAATACAGTTTAAGTTGGTAATAAGTTGACTTGAAGTTCATCAAAAGTTATATCATACGACTACGTTCAGTATTTCAGTGGCAGAACATTCAAACAGGATACACAAGGCCATGGGTTTCATCCCCATCTCCACAAAGAAAAGAAAAATCTATTATTACTTTATACTCGCTTAGTAAGTTGAGAGGAAGGAGGTGTTTAAAAAGAGTAGAGGTCTCTCTTAAATTCAAAGAACTTAAGACATTCAAAGGAGAACTAATACCAGTACTCCTCAAACTGTTCCATAAAGTAGAAACTGAAGGAACATTGCTGAACTCTTTTTATAAGGCCACAATCACCCTGATTCCATAGCCACTCAAAGATGTAGCAAAGAAAGAGAATTACCGACCAATTTCCCTCAAAAATATTCAATAAAATTCTGACAAATCAGATACAACAACATATCAAAAACATGGTCAAGTAGACTTCATCCCAGAGATACAGGGATAGTTCAACATACAAAAAAACTGAATGTCATCGATCCTATAAACAAACTGAAAGAAAAAAATTCACATGATAATCTCTTTAGATGCTGAAAATGGGCAACTGATGGCTGACATGAGCAGTATGAGGAACCTCAAGGGGTGGGATCAGACTGTGTTCCTGTGCATAGGCTGGCATCTTGGAGCCCATTCCCTGCAGAGGAACACATAACCCAGCCTTGACTTTTGGATGAATAAATCCAATTTGCCTGGAGTGGATGCGACAAGCTGGGCTGACTCACCATGGGACTTCTTGCCATTTTTGGGGGAAGAGACTGTAGGATGGGTTCCGGAGAGCCTGAAGGCAGGATTGGGAGAACAGAGTGGGGCAAACAGGGGGACGCATGGAATAAAAGATTTTTTAAAGGAAATAAATAAAATATTTTTTAAAAGAATAAATAAATGTCCATAATATCTATATGCAATTGTTCTTATTTTTAAAAGATGCTTAAAAATATCACTGAAAATGTTATTTCAATTAGAATTCATATGAAATGGCAATTATATCACCACAAAAGCATGGAGCTTTTTTTTTTTTATACATACACTTTTAACTGGGGAAAGGGTTTATTCTTATTAAATTTAAAATACACATTTACTTAGTTGTAAAGAAACATGATTAGAAAGTATAAACTCATGTATACACAAATACCTTTTTTAATTAGTTGCAGCAGTTATTTCTAAATGTATCAATCATTCTGCATACGCACATTTAAATCTATCCAGTAAATTATCCAAGTGCTACCTACTAAAAATGTGAACTCTCTAATTAGAGAGTTTAGAGCTATAACCAAAACAAGTGCATTTCTTTTCATGTTTCAAATTTACTACAGAAATTCAATAAAAGATTTAAAACAAGAATATAAATAAATAAAAGAAAACAGTGGAGTTCTTTCTAAAGTTCAAAGACTTGAAACTGCATATGGTTCTTTAGTTGCTTTTCATGCCTCTGGAATCTTCCTTCCTGACTGTTGGGTGAACACAACATTTAACTTATGCCCATGTGTTTCCCATCCTGCCTTCCTGGTGCTAGATGAGCACCCTCTATAGCCATGGAATTACAAACAGCTCATGATTAATATGTCCTGAAGATTTAAGGCCTCATTAACTAGTCCCCACAAAAGATACTACCAATAAAAAAGCAGTTAATATACTCAGTTAAAATGGATAACACCTCCACAGCAAATTAATGAAATATCTTTCAAGATCCAAATAATTAATAAATAGTCTACAATGTATATAAAAACTCCTCCAAGGGACTAGAACGATTGATCAGCAGTTAGTATAATTTACTGTTCTTGTGATCTGTGTTCCATTTCCAGCCCACACATGGCTGCTCACAACTGTTTGTAACTCTATTTCCAGGAGATCCAATAACCTCTTCTAGACTCTAAGAACACTGTATGCATGTGACACACAGGTACACATACAGGCAAAAGCATGGATATACACATAAAAGGGAAGGAAAGAAGGAAGGGAGGGAGGGAGAAAGGGAGGGAGGAAGGAAAGAAAGAAACTGGTAATACAAAAAGACCATTTGCATTACAGGTCTGTAAAGAAATGCAAAAACAAACATTCAGGAATATTTACAAAACTTTATCCTGTTGGAGATGTGTTGTACCAATAGACCAATTTACTCCTTTTCTTAGGACATTTTCTCTGGGTGATTTGTCCTTTTCCTCCATGTGCGTCATTTGTTCAGTGGTCTTCAGATTCCTTAGTTGGATGCTTTGGTTTTCCCAAAAAGACAAAAACAAAACCCTGCCCCAATTCTAACTTTGGAGAGTTACCCCTTTGGCAAGTTATATCTGATCAAATGAAAAGCATTTGTTAGTCTTATAAGTTAGTTTAAGTTGAATGATCATCCTGTTTGATGAAATATCATTCCTTAATCAAGAGGTCTTTCTTGTTTGAATGTAATCTTTATCAATTTTGATAGTATCCATAGCTTTTCTTGTCCTGTGGAAACAAGGGCAAAACCTCTTCTCCAATGTAACACATGCTGGTTTTCATTCTGAGGTCAATACATCTTAAAAGTATATTGACTGATTTAATTAGGAAGTTTTTTTTTTTCCTATTATCTAATGACTCGCCAAAGCTTTTGTTCCTTTTTCATTAGCATTTAGAAACTTAAAAGTTAAAGTACTGTGCAATCTATTTCTGAGGGTCTTTATTACCCCTTTATGTTTATTAAGCATATCTTGTAGAGTTCACTTAGATTTTTCTATAACTGTACTGTAGGATTGTGTGGTGTAACTGTAATATGTTTTATGTTGTGATATTCAAAAGAACTGTTTCATTTTGCTAGAGACACATGCTAGAGTATTGTCAGTCTTAATTTGTACAGGAATTTCATGATTGCCATAACTTCTAATAGATCTACAGTTACAGAATCAGCCATTTTTGTACTCAAAGCAGTTGCCCATTGGAATTCTGAATATGTACCTATGGTTTGGTGTACATATTTTAATTGTCTAAACTCTGAAAATTAAACACATTCATTCATCAAATTTTAGTGCTTTGAGTACCCTTTGGGTTACTTCCTGCAAGTAGCAGTATTTGGTCATACAAAGAACAAGTAGGACATTTCCTTATAATTTCCTTGGCTTGCTGTCACATGATAGGAAGATCTTTACTCAAACCCTTACTATCAACATCATGTTTCTTATAAAATTCTGAGATTTATAGCATATTTCCTGCTAGTAGTTGATCAATTTCATCATTACCTTGTGCTAGTGGTCCTGGTAGACCCATAAGCGATCTGATATGTGTCATGTATAAGGGCTCATTTATATTTCTGATTATTTCTTATATTGAACAAATAATAGAATAAATTTTGAATCATCTGTAATAAATTCAGCAGTTTCAATATATAGAAAAAGCATTAATCTAATTAATCTGATGAATAAAAATGAGGCATTAAATATCAGGATAAGAATCTAAAAGATCAGAAAACAGGGAGCAGCTTCCAGTTGCATTCTACTTCTTCAGTTCTTCAGTCCAAAACGGCCATGATTCAAGCTCATTCCTGCCTTATCACTTCCTGTTTCCTCTCTCAACAGTCCTCCAAATCTCTAAGGTCAGCTAGTGGATAGGCTTAGCCCTCTGACTCCAATAAAGCTTTATTTGTTAGAACATAATTAAAATATCACATAGCAGTATTCCTTGCTTTACAGAAGTTTTTTGTTTTTTGTTTTTTGTTTTTTTTTTTTTTTTTAGCTTCACGAGGTTCCATTTGTTAACTGCCAATCTTAGTGCCTATGTGGCTGATTTTTTTTTTTTTCAGAATACTGTCTTCTGTACCAGTGAATTCAAGGCACCACCACTGCCTGCCTGGGATCCTGGAACTCCCTCTGTAAACTAAACTGGCTTAAAACTCAGATTTCATGGGATTAAGGGCGTAGGTCACCACTCCTGGATATTCCCTGTGCTGGGATTAAAGGTGTGAGTTACCACTTTCTGATCCCCCTAGACTGACTATGGATAGATCCTTCTGATATCTCTGACTGTTTTTATTAAATTTGAAAAATACCCCCAAATCCTGCCTATAGGATGTGCTGAGAAAAAGGTCATTTAAACATTGTTGGAGTGGCCAGTGAATGACTGTTCTAGCTTTAGACCCATGCCATGAGAGGTAGCCCACCCCTGATACTGCCTGGAGTGGCAGGGGCACAGAGGCTGGATAGCCCAGAGACCTAGGGTACAATAAAACAGACTGGCAAAAAAAATTAATGAAATGATTTCTAATGATATTCTTCTCTACTCATAGATTGGTGTCTAGTCCAATTGTCATCAGAGAGGTTTTATATAGCAAATGATGAAAACACAGAGACCCACCATCAAGCATTAGGCCAAGTTCAGAGAATCTTGTGGATGATGGGGAGGAAGGATTGTGGGAGCAAGAGGTGTCAAGGATACCATGAGAAAACCCCCAGAATTAACTAGACTTAGCTCATAGGTGCTCATAGATACTGAATAGGACTGACATAGGCCCTCTGTATATATGTTACAGTTGTATACCCATTCCTCCAACAAGATTGCCTTCTCTAACCATAATAGTAGAGGACATGTCTAGCCTCATTAGAACTTCATATGCCATGGCTGGTTAATATCCATGGGATGGCTGCCCTTTTCTGAAAAGAAAGAAGGAGAACTGGGTGTGGGGGAGGGAAAACTTTGGTAATAGAAGGGAGGAAAAACTGTAGTCATGATATAAAAATAAAATAAACATAAAAAACAATAATAGCAGTAAAGAATAAAGTTCTTAATATATCTTGTGTTGATTAATATGAATAAAGCCATGAAACATAATATGCTACTTTGAGACTATAAAATTGCTTCAGAAATTTACCTTTGGAAATAAAAACAGTTGTGTGTGTGTGTGTGTGTGTGTATGTGTGTGTGTGTGTGTGTGTGTGTGTGTGTGTGTGTGCGTGTGTGTGGTGTGTGTGTGTATCTGTGTGTATATCTGTACATATGTATTTACATATGTGGGTGTGCATACATTCATGTATGAAAATACATCTGTGTTTGTATAAGCCTGGTCTTCCAATTCATCAAGTCTCATTTGTTTATTATGAATACTTTATCTTTCCTATTAAAAACATTTCTTACTCCAAGATCATGGCTATATTCTGTGTATTTTTTTTTCTAGAAACTTTGCAGTAACAAAATATAATTTAGCAATTATGTGTATGCTATTTATCAAATTAATTTTTATATTTTAATTTTTAAATCTTTCAGGACACAGAATCTTATTTTTTGCCCATATAGATATTCAGTGTCTTGATGCCCTATTCAAAAGACTCTTGCCACCATTGAATTTTGTTAGTATTTCTGATACCTTATATCTCAAAGTATAATTTTGTTTTGGTTTGTTATAAAGAAAATTACATGCAAAGATGCATTTAATATTCCTTAGCTTTAAGTAAGAGAGTTTTTAGAGTTCTCAAAAGAGAATGTAGAAAAATGTTAAAATTATAAAGCAAATGGTTCCCTTATGTTATGTTGGACAGTAAAAGATCAAAAGGATAGAGGTAACATTATAAATGAAGTCTTGTCCTTTCTCTACATCATCCTCCAATAATGCCTTGCTCTAGTGATTAGCAAATGTCTGAGGGCAAAGTTTTAGAAACAGAACAGAGGATAAGATCTTTCTCTGTTATTTCTACTATGGGTCTTAATATTGTACCTGCTGTGTATCTAATATTTGTTTATTCATCCTGGTTGCTGCTGTCAATGCACTTCTTTGTTGGGTATGCAGACATGTTATACCCATCTTTTCTACCCCAGGGTAACCATTTCTAGCACAATGATAGGTTGTTATGAGATAAAAAGAATCACCAAACACGTTTGGCTCCTTAAATGATGTCTCTGAATTAATTCTTTTGTGGTAAATAATTATTTTCTGTTCATGAATTTGAAATCATTATATGGCTTCTCTTTCATTTCCAAATTTTATTATTAATAGAAATACAAGCCTTTCAACTAGATACATAATAAGATGAGTTCAAAAGGCTGGCTTTGAACACAAGCACTGCCATTAACATGCACTACACTTCTTACATTCCAAAAGCCATGCTGAGGATTCATCTGTTCTCCCTTTTAACTTTCACATCTAATTAATCTTTGTCTAAAGTGTTTGTTCCTGATATTCACCAACATGCCTCAGTGGTGTTAATGGGAAAAAGAATGGCCTTGAGTGAGAAACAATTTTCACCCAATCCTTTTTAACCAATTATTTTTGAAAGATACAAAGAAGGAATTTTTTTGTTCTCCCATCACACAAGGGAAGAACATAAAAAATTACTTTCATTTCCTTAAGGGATTATAAGCCTATGGTATTTTATATTATGAAAAGGATATGTATTTCTGACATGAGTTCAACATATTTCTGTATTTTCGGGCAAGCCAAAGTAATCTCTAAATAGTGTTTACTTTTCTATAAGGGCTGCTCAGTGAAAAGGAAATGGCTAAAACAAAGACTCAAACATAGAGGTAAAGTCATTTTAAAACAGAATTGGGAAATTTTACATGAGAAGTTTAAAGGTCATGAGAATGAACAACTAACTAAATGACATCTTGGGTCTCAAAAATGCATATATGAACTGGCAAAATGTTTTTTTTCTAATAAGTTAAAAGGCTTAGAAAAATAAAAGCAAGTTTCTATAGTACTGTATTTTTGTCCATAATTTGCATCCACACTAGAGACACAAGAAATCAGTGAACAATTGAAATTCATAACCCAAATAAAAATTCTTCTGGATCAAAAGTATAATTTAAGATTTATTTACAAGTCCACAGTGAAGTACCCTAAATGCAGAGTAAACTCATGGTAGGTTTTGAATATCTTGCTTTATAGTCATAATGAGAGAAATGGATATCATGCTTAGAATGATAACACAGGTGGGAATGTAGCTCAATTGTAGAGATATTAACTATTATACCAGTGGCTCTGGATTTGAATTCCCACCATTGCAATAAATACTAAGTAAATAAATACACCAAAATAAAAATTCTAGGCAAACAACTTTACAGATATTCATAAGAAACTTCATAAAATTTCAAAGAAACTTCTAACTGAGAAAACTGTAGTTATAAATAAAAGATAAAATGTGCTGGTGCACTCCTTTAATCTTAGCCCTCAGAAGGCAAAAGCAGGCTGATTTCTATGAGTTCAAGTCCAGTCTGATCTACAAAGTGAGTCCCAGAACAACTAGGGCTGTTACACAAAGAAACCCTGTCTCATATACATGTGTGTGTGTAAGAGATTGGGGGGGGGGGGAGTGGGGAATGACAGTAATTGCAATGACACATAGCAATTAGAGGGCTTCAAGTATTGTTGTTCTAAACACTTTATCGAAAATCTAAATTCATGAATTATTCAAATCTCACAATAACCATGCTAAAACTTCTCTATCAGGGTATGATATTTTTATAGGAAAAAATACTTTTGTGTGATATTTTTATCATGTTCTGATAAATAAAGCTTGCTTGGAGTCAGAGGGTAGAGTTAACTACTAGTTAACCAAAATTAACCACAGAGGTTTTAGAAGACTGTAAACAGATAGAAGAGGAAGTAGTAAGGTGGGGCAGAAAGGGATCTGGCTCTCTGTTTGGAGAAAAGAATGGAGAAGATAGGAAAGATCAACAGTTTCTCTAAATCTCCAATCTTTTCAGTTTCTTACACCAATATCTGACTCCTGAATTTTTATTTTAAAAAAATAGAGTAATGCTTCATCTGGCACCCAGCATGGGGCCACATAATCCACATAAAGCCCAAGAAAGCCTTAGAAAAGAATTCTAAACACACCAAAACAGAGTCAACCTTGGCTTCTTGATGACCACCTTTTCTCTTGTGGACTTTGACTGCTGATAGTAAGCAAAAGTGAGGCTCCTTTAAGAGACAGATTCCTGGCTCAGTGCTAGCAGCAAAAGCTGGAAGGTCTTTTGAGATGCCTTGCTGCCAAACACTTAAATTGTGTTTATTAGAAGAATGGAATATTACTCCAGTAACCCAGAAGCTTCCAAGAATTGGGGAAGTAAACATGGTTCTCGGAGCTGGCAGTAATCACACCTCTGCCATGAGACTGAACTCTCAGGAAACCAAGGAGTAGAAGAGATCCAATTGCCAAAACCACCACTTTGGTCCTAACTATGATGCTTAGCAGTTTAAAGACTTGTGTAGTCAGAAAAATAAATAGATATGCAGTAAAGATATGCCTTTCTAGGGTCTTTGATAAAGTTGAGGACTAGATAGTTATAGTTTCCCTTGTTACAAGATTCAGAAAAAACACAAAAGAAGTAGAAAATTGTTTAAGGTTGAGAGAAATAAAATGATAGTTTTGGCTTGGTAATACCAGTTATGATAGAAAATTAATTTGGTACAACATTTTGAACTCACCAATATAAAATAGATAATGAATTTTTTTTCAATTTGTCAAATTCAAATGGACTGGACCTTTTAAAATATAATTCTTACCTGTATATATTTGCATATAGCTATTGTACATATTATGTATGGTTTTACTATGTTAGTTTAAATCTTCCTTTCTACTTTTTCTATTTTTTTTTAGAAAAAAAAGGAGAAATGCTGTATAATATTTTGATTGTCTTCTGAACATAAGGTTTTCTTGGAGTTAGAGGACATTGTTAGCCACTTACCAACTAAAATTAACCACAAAGGTTTTGAAGAACTGAGCACAGATAGGAGAGGAAGTAGTGCAAAGAGCTGCTGGTAGCAATGGCTTTACCAGAGGTCATAAGAAAATACAGCAGGTGACAACTATTATTTAGCTTGTCAACCCACCAGACAAATGATTCTCTGATAGGCAGCCCCACTTGGAAATGACCACGCAGTCACTGACTATGAATAACCAATTGTTTCTGTCTGTAATTTCTCTCATGGGCAACTACATTTCTTCCATAAAAATAGCTGTGGAATCTCCCCATTGCTATTCATTTTCATGTAATTTGTATACATAAACTTATCTCAATTTTATGGGTGCATATATCTATGGATGATCAGAAAGATGACTTTCCATTAATCTGTATAATTTTGATAAATAAAAAGTATATTAGGATATGTTTCATAAATAGATCTATTGTTCCTCTTCTCTATCATTAGCTAAACTGACATGGCTAATTGGCTAGACCAAGTATCTCTGTGGTTCAATATCAGGTTGGACTTTCATACGTAATACTCAAGAATAGAACTTTAGATGTCTGGATTGTTGAATCTAAGTCCTTCAGAGACAAAAGTGGCTTGAATTTCTCTGTCACCAGGGCTGGCTGATGACAGGACTGACAGCATTCCCTAGTAAATTTTCAGCAATTAACATTTTGCACAAACTTCTAATCTCAGTTTATGATATAAAACCAAGCTTCAACTGACCAACTTTATTATTTAAGTCCCAAGTAACAAATAATCAGTCAACCAAGTCCATATAGAAATGATTTTATATCCAGCTAACTGTAAATGCCATTGTCTGGGAAAGAGCCAAGCGTCCATCATGTACCCATCTATCTGTTGCCATAGGAAATGGCTTTTCTCCTTATCATCTAGTAAAGAAATGTGCCATGACCTTCATATGTAGCTTTTATAACATCTTTTATTATTTCAAAGAGTCTCCTGCTAGATATTTGTTAGAAAAAAATAAGAAACTGTAGGAATTAGAATTTAGAAAGAATTAGAGCCAGAGAGGTAGAATTAGAGTTTGAAAAAAGATTAAAGAAAATAATCATCAGCATGTGCAGGAGCTATTTTAATTCCCTCAGATAGATAGAAACTTATTTCCAAGATTCCCAGATTAAAAAAAAAAAAATCTAAAGCCATGCTTCTGAAAAAGCATTCTTTTCTGCAGCCTTGGGTACAGTATTGAGAGGTGGTCTTTCAGGCTGTAGTTAAGTAGTAAGGTGCTATTTGTTTGGAGGAGAGAACAGAACAGTTAGGAAGGACTGATGGCTTCTCTCCTTCTCCAATCTTCAGGCTCTTATCCTAGTATCTGACTCCTGATTTTTTATAGATGAAGCATAATTAAAGTAATGCTGTAAGATACCTCAATATTCCTAGAGCAGAGAGCTGTAGGAGCAAAGGCTGAGATTGTATAAAAAGTTCTTGAATATCTTAATCTGGACTTACATATAATTTTATATGGAAAATGTAAGTGAAGTGGGGGCAGAACATGGTCAGATTTTTATAAAGTTGAATCTATAAAATGAGAAATGTTAGGTGGATACCGCTGTACATACCACACATTAATGTAATTTTATGCATATATATATACGTATTTTTGTTTGTTTTGCTTTGTTTTTTGTGGTTGGAGGGAAAGAACACAGGTACTATATATGTTATTCAAATGATATCCCACTCAACTCTACTGACAAAGACATGCTATAAGTCTAAGTTTTAGTGCTTTTATAAAATTCTGGATGAAATTAAAAGACATGACAAAATAGGACTTATGTAATAGATAAAATATTACTTTAAAAGTTAGCAAGGAGGATATTTACAAGTTTAAAAACTAATATACAAAAATACTATCTTTCATCACCCAAATAAAAATAACAGAACATCCAATGCAACAGTGCTCTTTGCTATAGACCACCAAGAACAAACCTATAATTGAACAAGTTATGTTTATTGCTCATGGCAAACAAGGAGAGTCATGAAGATAATTAATAAAAGGGTTCATGAATTTGGAATCGTGTCTTATACAGACTTTGGTCACAGAAATCAAATGGGATTTGTTCTCAGAAAGCATAGTAATTCTGAGACTAAAAAAAAAAAAACAGTATTTACCTATTCTTTATAACTTCTTACTTGTATACTATGTCATTTGATTTTATCAACCCTTACCCATTTCACTGCCTCCAGTTTCTCCTAGAAACCCCAAGTTCCCTCCAAAATCTTATCTTACTTTTGTTTATTTATTTATAATCCACTGAGTATAACTAGTGCTGCTCATATGTGCATGGGTATAAAGGTCATCCACTAAAGCATGGACAGTAAGAGAAGACACATATCTGAAGAAGACTGACTCTCCCTCCCCAATAGCCATTAACTACCAATAGTTTCTCAGCTAGGGGTCCATCCATCCTGGGATGTTGGCTGTCTTAATGTGATGTAGGTTTTGTGTATGCAGCCACAAACGCTGTGACTTCATAAGTACAATGACTCTATCATGTCCAGCAGACACTATTTTTCATTATTCTTTCCCCAAGGACTACAACTATATTAATGCAGTTCTAGGAAGAGTAAGGTCAAAGCTGTAATTGATAAACAGCAACATCTCTCTCTCTCTCTCTCTCTCTCTCTCTCTCTCTCTCTCTCTCTCTCTCTCTCTCTGGTTTTATATTTAGGATTTGTAGTGTTCTATTATTTATTCTGATCTACCAGGGTTTCCAAGTGACTTATTTCTGGTACTATGTGGTAAGGAAGTAAAAACTTCACTGCTATCCTCTTAGGCTTTTCCAGATGAGCCTGAAATTTAAACTGATGTAAAATTAACAAGAAAAGGTACATATTTGTCTAATAGAAGTACTACATGGCAGGGGTGCCTTTATAAAGCAATGAAAACCCAAAGAAATGGCAAAGCTTACTTGATCTTACGTTAGGTTGAACAAAAGTTTGTGATTCCAGAAGAGTAAACTGGAAAGTATTATTTTTTAACACAGTCTGTGTAAAATTCTATTAACTTCAACTTCTCATCTCTGATTATATGAATGTTACTTTTCTTTGGATATAAAAAAAGGACACCTTCTACATGTGGGTTTTGTCAGATGTAAAGGAAAGTTCATTTGCCCAAATTCTGAGGGTTAGACAAAGGCTAGCATTCTTCAGTACTTTGTGAAGTCCATTATCCTCTACCAAAAAATCCATTTCCTTTCTCACTGGTGGAACAAATGGCTTTCTGTGATGCCAATTAGCATATTAAAGCACAAGCTGCCCTCAAGGCTCCAAAGCAGTTACACATTTCAGAGTTCAAGTTAGGAGTCTACCTCTTCTTCTCATGCTCCCCTACCCACCTAAACTTCCCTAGCTCACAGGCTTCCTGCCCAGACTACTCATTCTCTTTATTTGGTTTTGTTTTCTCTATGCCCATACTCTATTTGTTTTCCTTGCTGGATCTCCCCTGTTCACATCTCTCTACACAGAATACAAGTCTGCAAAGAAGACAAAATACAAGTGGCCAAAAAGATTGAGGAAATTGGGAATGTTTTGACATGTAGCTCATGAATTCTCATTTATATGGAGAGAAGAACTTTGTAGTGATTTGAAAGATCCTGAGATGGGAAGAATAACCTGATTTATGGGAATGTGTGGCAGTTATGACAAATGTCCTAATAAGTGGTAGGCAAGAGGAACTTCAATTGTAGGACTAAAGCCAATGAAATAACTAGTTCATAATGTTGCATGGCTGCCATTATTAATACCTTGTAGTTCACAGATAAAAATCTTTGGAATTTATTAGCTTAGCAGACCAGTAGATTCTACTAACCCAAAAGCTATACCATTTTAGGCCTATATGAGTTATTCCTTCATCTTGCTGTAACCTACCTTTCTACTGTTTCTGCCAACATATTTTTTGAAAGTATTGATTTGTAACTTCCTTTGTTCTATTACTACAGTCTCCACAAATCTGATTCCACATGGGAACATGGAACCTGGAGTAAGTTTAATATCTCCCAAGCCTGATCACTCTGGAATAAACTCTGTTATTGCCTTGATGTGATATCTCTGTGGCATGCTGTTTTGTTTTGTTTTGTCTTGTCTTGTCTTGTGTGAGTGACTATAACAATCACAATTTCCAATGTCCTATGAAAATTAATAAGTAATACTTGAGTGCATAAATCGTCACTAATTTGTACTATAGTGTATGTTCTTGTTTTTCAAGGGTCTGAGCATATAAGGATAAAACAGGTTATCTATCCTCAATAGAGAATAATATACTTATTTAATCATATTTCCCCCAGGATTGTAATACAAAATAAATTAACAATATAAACAACAATATATTACAGAAGAGAAGATATAATTCTAAACAATGTAAGAACTTAAGAATATAATTATGTGCAATGTCTATAAAGTGTACACAAATAGACCATATGATTATTACCCAAATGGGACTGCAATATATTTTAAAGATTCCATATAGTATATAAAAGTGACAAACTCTGTGAATTGTAAACTTGCTCTAAACTGTTATACAAAGTATAACAAATTCTAATTAAATATTTACTTTGTGATAGTGTCATGTGCTTTCTTTAACACTTAAAGGGCACTTTTGGAGATAATCTAGTTGATTCATCTCTTTGTAAAATGTTCCAGAAATTCTTAAATGGATTCCCTTCTTTCTTCATTGGTAATTTTATAGTAGCATAATAAATTCTTGAAGATTATCTTTGACCTCGTAGTTATTTATCTCTGACCTTGTAGTTATTTTGACATAACAAGGTGACAGGATTAAATGCAATGTAAACTTACTTGCATACTATTAATGATTAGGTTCTGTGTGAATCATTAGAAACATAGTGAAGATAGGGTATACATATATTCAACAATGCCCCAGAGTCAATGTTTCCTGGTTGCTTCTTTCTTCCAAGTTCATGATGTTACTCTCTTCTCATACCTATCTCTCTTTATATAACTTACTAGTGAATTAGTTGAAAATAAAGACTTTCTTTTACTAATCTATATATTTTCAGCTTCTAAGGGCATGTCTTATAGAAAGTAAATTAACACTTCTCCATTGAACCACTGAATATGTATTTTTTTAAATATTGATGCAAAAATATTCAATAAAATTCTGACAAACGGAATCCAACAACAAATCAAAAAAAAAAAAATCATCCAACATGATCAAGTGAGCTTTATCCCAGAGATACAGGGATTGTTCAACATATGAAAAACTGTGAACGTCATCCATCATATAAACAAATAGAAAGAAAAAAAAACACATGATCATCTCATTAGATGCTGAAATAGCCTTTGACAAAATCCAGCACTCCTTCATGATAAAAATCCTGGAGAGATCAGGAATACATGGAAAATATCTAAATATAATAAAGGCGATATACAGTAAGCCAACAGCCAACATCAAACTAAATGGAGAAACACTCAAATCAATCCCACTTAAATCAGGAACAAGACAAGGCTGTTCTCTCTCTCCTTATCTATTCAATATAGTCCTCAAAGTTTTAGCTAAAGCAATGAGAGAACAAAAGGAGATTAAGGGAATACAAGTTGGAAAGGAAGAAGTCAAATTATTTCTATTAACAGATGATATGATTGTATACATAAGAGACCTTGAAAATTCTACCAGGGTTCTCCTACAGCTGATAAACACCTTCAGTAATGTAGCAGGGTACAAGATTAACATAAAAAAAAGAAATCATTGCTCCTCCTATACAATAAGAAGAAAAGAGGTGAAAAAGAAATCAGGGAAACATCACCCTTCATACTAACTGCAAACACAATTAAAATATCTTTGCATAACTCTAACCAAAGAAGTAGCAGACCTGTTTGACAAAAACTTTAAGTCACTAAAGAAAGAAATTGAGAAGGATATCAGAAAATGGAAAGATCTTCCATGCTCCTGAATAGGTAGGATCAACATAGTAAAAATGGCAAATATACCAAAAGCAATCTACAGATTCAATGCAATCCCCATCAAAATCCCAACACAATTTTTTACAGACCTTGAAAGAACAATACTCAACATCATATGTAATAATAGGAAACCAGGATTTCCAATACAATCCTGTTCAGTAAAAGAACTTCAGGAGGCATCACCATCCCTGACTTCAAGCTATACTATAGAGCTACAGTAATAAAAACAGCCTGATAGTGGCATAAAAATAGACCTGTGGATCAATGAAATTGAAGTGAAGGCCCTGACCTTAACCCACACACCTATGAACATCTGATTTTTTGACAAAAAGGCCAAAAATATTCAATGGAAAAAAAGATATTATCTTCAACAAATGGTGTTGGCAAAACTGCATGGTAGTATGTAGAAGAATGCAAATAGATCCACATCCATCAAGCTGCACGAAACTCAAATCCAAGTAGCTCAAAGACCTCAACATAAACCCAGCTACACTGAACTTGATAGAAAAGAAAGTGGGAAATACCCTTCAACACACTGGCACAGGTGATCACTTCCTAAATATAACACCAGTAGCACAGACACTAAGAACAACAATCAATAAGTGGGACCTCCTGAAATTGAGAAGCTTCTGTAAGGCAAAGGACATAGTCAATAAGACAAAATGACAGCCTATAGAATGAGAAAAGATTTTCACCACCAACCCTACATCTGACAGAAGACTGATCCTAAAATACATAGAGAACTCGAGAAACTAGAGCCCCAAAACCTAAATAAAACAATTTTAAAATGAGATTCAGAGGTAAAAACAGAATTCTCAGCAGAATTACAAATGGCTGAAAGGCACTTAAAAAATTGTTTAACATCTTTAGCCTTCAGACAAATACAAATCAAAACAACTTTGGGATACTACCTTACACCTGTCAGAATGGCTAAGAGCAAAAATACAGCTTATGCTGGAGAGGATGTGGGCCAAGGGGAACACTCCTCCATTGTTGGTTGGAGTGTAAACTTGTACAGCCAATCCAGAATGTAATATGGCAGTTCCTCAGAAAACTGGGAATCAATCTCTGCAAGGATTCAGCAATACCACTATTAGGCATATACCCAAAGGTATTAGCTCATCTATGTTCATAGCAGCATTATCCATAATAGCAAGAACCTGGAAACAGCCCAGATACCCCTCAACTGAAGAATGAATTAACAAACTGTGGTTCATCTACACAATGGAGTACTGATCAGCATTAAAAAAAAAAAAAAAGACTTTCTACAATTTTCATGCAAATGGATTGACTTGGAGAATATCCTCCTGAGCAAGGTATCACAAACCCAAAAAGATAGACATGGATGTATTCACTCATAAGTGGATTTTATACCAAAAGCAAAGAATACCCAAGCTGAAAACTGCAACCCCTGAACAGCATGGGATCAGTAGGGACTTAAGAGAGACATCCAGAGAGTTCTCTAGGAAGAGAAAATAGAGAAGATCACCTTAGCTAATCGAGGTCATAACCAGTTGCAACCAAGAAGAGTTGGGAATAAATCTTGAAAGAAGGAGATGGTTGAGTGAGAGGAACAAAGAGGGAGATAGAAAGAGATGGATATTTTGATAGAGGAAGCCAGTGTGGGATTAGAAAGAGACTGGGCACTAGGGAAACCTCCAAGAACTCACAGGATGTCCCTGGCCAAGTCTCCAAACAATAGTGGAGTGGGTGCCTAAATATGACTTCCCCTATAATCAAATGAGTAACCACCATAAGTATTATCAGAGAACATACATCCAACAAAGGATACAGGTGGAGGCAGAGATCCATGGCTAAGCACTGGGCAGAGCTCCTGGTCCAGCTGAGAGCAGGGTAGGAGAGTCTGTATGAGCAAGAGGATAGGGATTATGAGGAAAATTCCCACAGTGTTGGCTAGCTGGAGCTCTGGGGGGTTCACTGAATCAAGAATACCCACTAGAGATCTATGTGGAAAAGAGCTAGGCCCTCCAAGGGTAGGAAACTGTCAACTGGCATGAGCAGCATGTGGAGCCTGGAGGGTTGGGATCAGGCTCTGCTCCTATGCTGGATCCTTGGAGCCCATTCCCTGCAGAGGAATACCTATCCCAGCCTTGACTTTGTGATGAGGAAATCGGACTTGCCTGGAGTGTATATTCCAAGTTAAGCCTAGCTACCTTGGGATATCTTGCCCTTTTGGAGGAAGGGATGGGTTTATGGGGAGAAGAGGCTGAAAGCTTCCTGGGAGGGATTGGGAGGAGTGAAGGGAAGGGGAGCAGGGGGATACATGGATAAAATGACATTTTTTTACATAAAAAATAAAAAATAAAGAAATAAAAATAAAGAAAGAATAAAAGAATATTGCATCAAACTGCCTTCTCAACATTTTTTTGTAACCATGAAAAAGTACACTTCTCATCCCACATCAATTTTTTTTTTTAGAATGGTGAGTGGTTAACAAAGATACTCACAATTTATCAAGGTATACAGAATAAGTGACTACAAAGTGCTCAGGCCAAAGTAAAATATCTATATCACTCCTTTTTCCTGGACATGGAGATTATTGTGGAAGAGGCAGCAGAGATACTTTAAAACCCAGAGGTCAGGAAATACTGCATTGAAACAGTATCCTCTGGACATGACAGGACTATTGCACGCATGGATTCATAGTAACTGTGGCTGCCGGTGCAAAATCATCACAATATCAAATGATACAACATTACAGCACAAATGAAAGAGGGGCTCATGCAACTCCACCCATAGCTTATGATCTGTGTCCCTTGATAGATCTTTGGGCAACGAAAATCAGTTTTCTACAGAGGGGTGACATCTGTTAGCTTGCCCATGCTCTAGTTGATGGCTCTATACCCATTCACATACAGAAGTTTAGGGTTAGGATTAGGTGTAGGGTTAGAGTTAGGGTTAGCACATACAGAAGCATTGATTGTACCCAAAACTGAAAACATAAGAGGGTATTAAGTTTGGGGGCAAATGCAGAATATCTTAGAGAGTTGGAAGGGAGGAATGGGGTTTGAATATGATCCAAATGTACTGTGTACATGTATGAAATTCTAAAATATCAGATAAATAAAAAAATTTTTAAAAACTAAATAATGACTGCAAAATACTATTAACCTTATAATTCTATAGGTACAATATGGTGGGGAAACACTAGGAAGGAAGGGCCCTTCTTATGGGTCTGAAGGTTATAGAATTAACTTCCTTTCAAGCCAATTGAATTATATGACTATAATCCCTTATAACCCCAATACTAGTCCCATTTATCTAATATTGTATGCTACTTAAAGGCTTCAAAATCATCATTAATATAAATGGGGACTAATTTTTCGACCCACAAAATCTGGGGTCATATCCTAATAACAGCAATACAATATGATCTTTTCCCCTTAACATTATGGATTTGTTTAGAATAGCTACCATTCTTATAACTTCTTTGTTTTATGTATCCCTCATGTACCTTCGGAACTATTGCTTAAGGACATCTATTCACTCTTTCTACAAGGTTACATGAACAATAAATTTTCCTGGGTATAACAGAACTCAAATGCCTTAATTTGATATAGAATTCTAATACATTATTTTTTCTCTCAAGTCTTTAAATGTTCTTATCTCAGTAATGGCCAAAAGTTTACTGTCTTTGGTTTGTCTGTTTTGGTATGGTTGCTTGTCTGAAGTATCTTTATGTATCTCAGGCCATCCTCAAAACTATTGCACTCCTCCTCCATTAGCCTCCTGAATCATAGGCATGCACCACCATAGATAGCTCAAAAATTTTACTCTCTATCCTAAGTTCTGTTTTATCTTTAACTCCTTTAACACCTTCTCTTTGTTTGTCTACACATGTGTTATAAGATATAGAAGTATGGACTGACTTTATTAATTCTCTTTGATATTCAGCAAATCAGCATTATTTTTCTTTAATTTTCACAAAAGAGTTTACTGGCTGTTTTGTTATTATATCTATTTATTTAGTGTGTATTAGGTTCTGTGTATATGTGTGTAGGTAGTACATGTCACAGTGTGTGCCTGTGGAGGTCAGAAAATAACTTACAGCAATTGGCTCTTTATACCACGTGGGTCTTAGGGACCAGATTGAAATAATTAGGGTTGGCAGCCTGGGAGCCTTGTGAATCATCTCCCTAGCCCCTACCTTTTTAGATATAAAGCTTGATGATGGTACAAGAAGTGTGTGTGTGTGTGTGTGTGTGTGTGTGTGTGTGTGTGTGTGTGTGTGTGTGTGTTTTAGTTTTAGTTTTAGTTTTTTGGTCCCCCCCCCCCCCTTTGAGGCATGCGTGTTTCTACCAGTACAACAGAATTTATTTTTTCGTAAGTCTTTAATGGTTACTTAAAAATAAGATTCATTTGTGTTTTGATATCAGATCTATTTTCTGGTAGAGTAGAGGAGAAGCTTAAGGCATAGAGCAGAAAACTCATATACTGGGAGAGGAGATTGTGACCACAACCATATTGAAGCCTGAAGAAGTGTGACTTCATCTTCCAAGGCTGGAATTACAGGTCGGCCATTATGCTCACCTGGTATTTGCATAGTTTCTGAAGAATCTGAATGCCAGTCCTCTGCCTGCATTTCATCTCTGATTCATCACCCTAGCCCAATAATCACATTTTAACCTATTTTTAATAATTATATTAGGCATGCCTTGTACAATTCTCCACTGAATAAATGTAGCAGTCTTTTGATTTAATGTACATAGCATCTATTAAAAGTAAAGCTTCTTGCCTGTGTTGAATTAAGGCCAAAACAAAATAAATTAAAATATTGAACTTATTTCATGGATAGAAGAAAGTAAGTTCCCAGAGAACTCAACAGACCCTAAC
The DNA here is from genome assembly GCA_033318265.1 of Phyllotis vaccarum. Classification (NCBI taxonomy): domain Eukaryota; kingdom Metazoa; phylum Chordata; class Mammalia; order Rodentia; family Cricetidae; genus Phyllotis; species Phyllotis vaccarum. Next base: position 132,796,761 of record JARWLC010000013.1, on the reverse strand, counting down.
TCATAGGAGCATTAAGGACTCATGATCTATTTAGGGACAGACTTTATCCTGGTTTATTTCTCTGTACACTTCTTTAAGCACTCACCACAGGAGAAAGGATGGTAAAAAATCTGCAAAGAGCCGGAGCTTGCTCATATCATCAATATGACCCTCCATTAAAATGCACTTTAAGTATGATGATGCTAACAATATACTGAGGGTTGAATTTTCACTTTTCTCTGTACATTTTCACTTGGATTCAACTTAATATTGATTGTATCTTATTTTAGTCTGAAGGACTGCTTTTATATCTCTTTTTGATAGCTTTAATGGAATGTGTTTTATATGCCATAAAATTTATCCATTGATAGTGCATAACTGATGTTTACAGGTATGTTCAAACCCTATGTAACACAGTGAAATTTAGAACAGTTCTATCACCCCCAAAAGAAACAGTCACTAAATCCTTTACCCACTTTTCAGCCTCAGAGTAACTATTAACATAACATTTCCCTCTGTAAATTTCTCTATTTTAGAGCGTCATATTAATATAATCTTAATGTATAGTCTTTCAGTTAATGTTTTCAATGGTGTCCACATTGTTATAGCAGACATATAGCAATGTTTTGGTAGCTGAATAGTGTCTTATTCTATCGATATCACTGGCCTTTTTGTTTATCTATTCATCCACATGTAGAATAATTTCAACCTTTTAGGTGCTATAAATGCTGCTAGGATGTAGCTCCATGGTAGAGTGCTTGGCTTAATATGGCTGAAGATCTCAGATTTACCTACAAAATAAAATTTAGAAACACTAAACAAGATCAGAAGGAATGATTTGCATGTTTTCTAGGTTGTTTTAAATCCAGTCTAGTTGACACCTAAAATTAACCACCACATCTGTATTTAGGTCAGAACACTTAAGTCTCAGATTGGATTAGTTGCTACTTAAACAGATTTTCTTGTGGGTGTGAAACCAATAAACATGTGGCAATCTTTGCTGAAAAGTTCTGCATGTGTGCTGGAATACACATTATCACTTAGCTAAGGAGGTTACTGTTGTGTCATAACCTAAATTTTTGCCAACATAAAGCTTCTAGGACAGTCAGAGGTGAGCTGTTACAGTCATTCTAGCTTGTATATAGCCTTGGGTGTGCAAATCTCTTTAGGCATGTAGCTGAACTTCTTTTCCCTCATAGTCTGGAATCATAAGGTGAGACTTCTAAGCTCTGAGATTACTGACATGCATCACCATGACCGGTTTATAAAGGGCTGGGGATTGAATGAGATTTTGTGTATGCTTGTCACATGCTCAACCAATATAATGCCTGACTAGGATGTAAACTGCCTTCTAAATTTCCAGAAATATACTTTGATTTTTGAGGAATCTCATTTTTTAAATTTTCTTTTCAATCTTTTCTTTTTCTTGATTGGGCTGTTATTTAATTCAACCTATATCTATTGCTTCAAACTGCCAATAACATAAGCAATTGTTTGTAATTTATTTTGGTGTATGTCCCCAAGGAAAAGGATTCTCACACTAGGTAATCTTTGCATCAGATAAATATAGACAGTTTAGAAATAAATTCTTTCAAGAAAGCAGCAGGCAAGACACAAATTACAATTATTGCCTGAGGTTTGAAGTTTTACAATGTTTTAGTTTGTTTTATTCAAGATGATCCAGTTATGCAACCCAGACTGACCTCAAATTTAGACATGATGACAGACATCTGTATTTGAATCTCTCAGGAAGTCAAGGCAAGATGACTAGAGTATGTGGTCAGTTCAGGCTATATAATAACATCCTATCTCAACAGTAACAACCCCCCATAAAACCAACTAAATGATGGGTTGGGAATGGTACTCAGCAGCAGAAAACTTTTCCGGCCTTGGTTCCATCTCCAGTGCTACCAGGGAAATCAGTACTGACTCTTTGGGATCTTAGTTTTTTATGGAATGTTATTTAACAAGGGAAAAGATGTGTTGCATTTGTTTTGCCTTGCCTTCCTAAGACAACTGATTGGTCTGGTAGAGAGCTGAACAGCCAATAGTTAGGGAGAAAGGATAGGTGACAGTAACAGAGGAAAGTAAGTAGGAGAAATCTTGGCTTGAAAAGAAGGAAGAGTAAAGAAGGAGGATAGAACTAGGGATGTACCCAGGGCAAGAAGCCAGGCCAGCCAGTCATAGAGAAGCAGTTAAAGTAAGATATACTGAAGTAAGAAATGTAATAATCCCCGAGGCAAAATGGTAGATAAAGAAAAAAAGGGTTAATTTAAGTTAAAAGAGCTAGACAGAAATGTGTCTAAGCCAGGTTGAGCATTCCAAATTCAAAGTAAGTCTCAGTGTCATGATTTGGGAGCTAGTTTGTGACCCCCTAAAAAGACTTAGTCTCATTGCTAGTAAAATTTAAGAATAGACTCAAAGCTGGATGTAATTCAAAAATTTAGGAGGCAGAGACAGGTGAATTTATGAATTTGAGGCCAGCTCCTTTTGATAGCAAGTTCCACACAGTCAGGGATACAAAATGAGATGGTATCGTTCAAGAAAAATTAGACTCAGAAGGAAATTCAAGGACAAATTTATCATAGGTTAAAAGAAAAATATCCACAGATAAACAAGCTAGATATCTCAGCAGCTGTCTGGAGGAAGAAGATGGAAAGGAAGAAGGAAAGCCATGTTGCTCAGGTTGAACTGCTATAAAGGTCACCCATATTGTGGACAAGCAGCCACATGGAGCTTTACAGAAAGGAAACACAAAGGAACAGAAAAAATATATATATACTCATGCTCCAGCTAGCATTCCCAAAAAAGAGACAGAGGAGAAGAAAAAAAGGAAAGTTATATCTTTCTGGGTCAGGAATAAGAAAGGTAGGACCCAACATAGCCTCATGGTGGCTCCTAGTAACTGATAGGGAACAGGAATTCTGGGGAGCAAAAGCACATTGTCATTTAAAGGACTAATTATCCCTCCTGCTTAGGTGTGGCTTAGGTGAATCTTTTCTGAAGGATGCTAAATGGCTAGACCATCTGGAGTAATTCTTAAGAGAGATCACATTGCATCTCTCCACCCAGAAGTAAAACTCATTCTTTTGGCTAGAAGGGAAAAGCTATTCACGAATTGACCTTCAGTGTTTTTGTAATGGAAACACGAAAAAGGAAAGGAAAATTATTTTACGGGTTGCTGTAAGCCTTTGGTTAGTTTCCAGAATTTTGATAAAATTGGTCATTGTCACCAGCTTTTGCATTTACCAATATGGAAAAAAAATTGCTAGAAGCTCTACTTTGCCTCCTAAGCAGTGGAGCAATGCTAAAGTGAACATATTCCTTTCTCCACCTCCTTTCCTTACTTCATTTCCACCACTCACATTCAATTAATTATATTACAGTTTTGTTTACCATTTTTATTTAACTATACTTATGCTTCTCTGACTCTATTTTCAAGCGTAAATGATTTCCAGGGACTCCCAGCAATTACAGATGAAGCAATTAGATACATATAATACATTCTACTTGTTTCTTTCTTCTCCCAATCAATTTTGGCTAGTTATATTGTCTTAATTTGAGTTCCCTCTGAGGCAGACTAGGAGACAATGATTTAAGCAAGCTGCTTTCTCTGTGAAGGGCAAAAAACCCAGGAAGTACACAGAAAGACAAAGAAAACAATAAAAAGAAGTATTAAGGCAGCTAGCTAAGTCTGTGGGTGACTGAAGCTTAATCTTATAAAAAAAATTCAGAAAAGATTTATTACAAGAGCCTTATAATTATCTCTCCAAGGATAAAGGAGATTTAAAGTATTTCCTCACCAATTCCCAGCAGTCATTTGGTGAGGGCTATTCCTGTGAGACTTTAATTCTTTGGCATGTCTTGAATGCCACCCCCAGGGGAAAAAAGCATATAATGATAGAATTCTTCTAGAAGAAACAAATGTGGAAAGGCTTCAGGGATAGGGCGTGCTGAGAGATACTTCTGTAGGCCTCTCTATTATTGTTTTATGAATTTTATATTCTATTTTACACTTTATTCCCCATAGGTGTTTTTGTTTTCATCCACTATTAAATACATTTAGAATTCACTGTTTTTCCCTCCATGCATTTTTGTTCCCCCCACTACTGTGGGGGAGGGAATTTTGTTTCTCTGAGATAACTCTTGACCACATTCCTGGGAAAATAAATCATTATTTCCTTGTAGCTTTACAAGGCTAAGAGGTGGAAAGCACATGCTATACATATACTAATTTATCTTCAGATTCCTGGAATGCTTTTGATGATGGCACTACTTTTGCAGCCTTCAAATCCACTGGGAAACACAATAGACTTGGACTTAATTTACATTCTAAAATGGGTTTTTGATGTGACTAACTGTCCTGACAAGTATGAAAATAATCTAAAGAGAGAAACCTGTGTCTTTTCCATGGGGAAGCTCATGGTGACAGAAAATGATAAAACCTGGTACAGAACAGAGGAAGAACTTGTCTCACAAAAAGATAGTTCACACAGTTGGCACAATGTTAAGAATTGCCTTGCAGCTGGAAGCAGAGATAATGACCTATCAGTGATGAGAGGAACAGTACTTTGAGCAGGACAGCTCAACTGTGCATACCTCTTTCCTATTTCCACATAACCTTCATGTTAGGACCCTAAGGTAGACTTGAGGCTTCACTCAAGGCCTTCTTATCTGTCAAGTTTAAATGAATCTTCTTTGCTATTCACCAACATCTCTTTAATTAGTGCATTGCAGACAGGTGGGTGAGCACAGATTGTTATGGCTCCCAGGACCCAGAATTTTGCCCTCAGACTTGTGTAGTGAAATTTTTACTAGAACACATTCATATGAACGCAGTAATAAAATTAATAAATGTAGAAAAGGAGAAAAAATTAGACAATTCAATAAATAGTACTACTACTAAAAAGAAGAAAAGGAGGCCGATGAAAGTTTAAAAAGTCTACACACAAATTAATCAGGTAAAATGTTTAACAGACAGAAAATTCCAGAAGGAAATAATATAAAAGTCATAGACATATAATGAGAAGACAGAGGAATGAGAATTTTTGCAAATCTATTACTCCATAAAAGTAATGAAAATGCTGGCAAATATATTAAAACACTTTTTCATAACTCTAGAAATTAACTGAACTCTTGCATTACCCTGAAAAACATTAATTCATTTAAAATTACTAAACTTTAATAAGAATGACAACCCTAGTGGCATTTTAACTTTTCTCATCTCTTGAGTTCCACTGTAGCCATAAAAATGTAAGCAACCTCATAACCATGGGTGCTGATATAAAAGGGACCTTGCGGCCACCAGTGGAAGTAAATCAGCTTCGGAGCACTTTGAAAATCTTATTCTTAGAATATTCTTATCATTTGATCTTCCATATTAGTTCCCTCGAACACCACTACAGAAACAAAAACCATAAATAACACATAAATAAAAATGACATAAATCTAACACACGTATGCTGTTGCCCCCAAACACCAGAAAATACATTATTCTGAAGCATTACATGGGATGTTCTCTAGGATCAGTCATATATCAGGTAATAAATAAACTGCAATAGAGTATAAAGGATTAAAAATATATGAAGCATATTTTTCAACTGCAAATACTGAACCATTAGAGAACATTAACAAGGAATATTTGAACATTAAGAAGTATGTAGAAATTAAACAACACATTCCTAAATAATTCAAAGAATAAATAAAAACAATATAGAAAATTTTAAGCTAAATAATTAAGAAAACATAGCAAAACATCAAAGCAGAGCTTCAAGGAAAATTTAATCTGTTACTTCCTTCCTTAAAGAGAATGACTGTAAGTAAACAGTCTAATTCTGTGCCTTAAGACATTCTAGAGCAGAGAGGGAGCCAAACCTAAAACGAGAAGGCTAGAAACAATTACAATAGATGTAGCTACAAGAAAAAAAAAGAAAGCCAATAATGAAGAGCAGCAAAAACTAATAGCTGGTAATGTGAGAAAAAAGTATAACCTTCATGAACCTGTAGTGACACCAGAAAATAGGAATCAAATGATTAAACTTGGCACATTAGTACATACCTGTAATCACAATTACTTTAGAGTTTGGTGGCAGAAATTTGGGATTTTATAAATTCAAGGCCATCTTGGGCTATATAGTAAAATTCTGTTTTTTAAAGAAACCTTATAAAATTACTGAAATTAAGTATGAAATCACTTTTGACTGGACACAAATAAGATGTTTATAAGAAAATACTATGATTAACTGTATGACAAAAGATTCAATAATTTTGATATACTGAAAGTAAATACTGAAATTGATTCAAGATATAGAAAACATGAATAAATCAGAAACAACTAATATGCATGGATTTATATTTCCAGTGGGTACATATGTACCAACTCATGGTGATGATTATGATGATGATGGTGGTGGTGATGAAAATGGTGGTGGTGATGATGAAAGTTCTTACAACAGCCCAACCCCTATGAACTCTGCAAAATGCTGAAAGAAAATTAATACAACTCCTTCAAAATCTGTCTTTTGAAAAAATAGAGGAAAAAACTGCCCCAATTAGTCAGAATTATTTGATGCTGACTTCAGAAAAAGACATAAAAGGAAATCAACATAAAAATCATAGCAATAACAAAACTTCAAGCCAATCTCTTAGGAATGTGGATACAAAATTCCTTAACACAGTATGAAAAAAATTAATTCCGTAAATATTAGATTAACTTTATAATACGACTACTAGGATTTATTCCTAATATGTGCAACAATTGGTTTCATAAATACAAATCAATCATTGTAATACATAATTTTGATAGAATGAAAAATGTCCCCATAAACATTATAAATCTAGTATACTCAAAAAAGAAACATTTGAAAAAATTCCAATATGCCCTCAGGATTAAAAGTAAAATTGATCTTACATACAATAGATAGTGAAGAGTTCATAGAAACTACTAAAATAAATAAAAGATTTCAGTAATGATGCAAGACAAAAAAATCAATATGTAAAGATAAATTATATTTCTATATTTGAGAAATAATTAGAAAATGAATTGTTTAGATTTTGGAAAATACACCAAGTAGACATTATATTCCACCAAATAAAACCTACAGTATCAGATATAGGTTACTTCTTTAAGTGTTTTGCCAAAAGAATTTTAGAGAACTCTAAACATTATAGGCTATTGCCAATATTCTTAGTTACTCTCCAGAACTTGATAATAAAATACTGTTGATGAAGAAACCACATACTGGAGCCAAAGAACATGTAGAAGTCAAGTTGGTATTCATTTGGAAGCTTCACTTTTATTGACTATCATTTCTTATGCTTAAAAGTATTTCTGCATACTACCAAAGGGAAAATAAGTAATTATCACTATTAGCCAGCCACAACCCCTGCATCCTACAACCATGACCTGCTTACAAGATAGGCATCTAAAATACTTGTACATATATTTTGTAAGTAGCCAAATCTCTCCCCAATTTCATTAGATTTAAGGTTTATTCCTCGGGTTGGAACCTGTATGTGACACTGCCAAACTCATAGATCAGTAAGATGGCAAAGATTCAATACAATTTGCACTGAAATCAGAGTGTCTCTTTTTGTATGTTTTGATTTAGGGCTTCATTCAATAGCATTTCAGGCTGATCTGAAACTCACTATGTAGATCTGATTAGCTTCCAACTGGTGGTTTTCATTCTGCCTCAGCCTCCAAGCACTAGGATTACAAGCAAGAGCTACATTGCTTGATTCTTTTTGGCCTACATGGAAAACTAAATCCTGAAATTCATATGAAATGGCAAGATATTTCAAATATCATAAAATAACTTTGAAAAAGAAAAAGAAAGTTGGAGAATTGACACGTCTCAATCTAAAACCTTACTACAAATTACAGTTATAAAAGTAGTAGCACAAATATTGATCAATAAATTAAATTGATACTTTAAAAAGAAACCATAAATCTCAGGTTGATATGGGTTATACACACACACACACACACACACACACACACACACACACACACACATACACACACACACAGAGAGAGAGAAAGAGATAGAGAGAGAGAGAGAGAGAGAGAGAGAGAGAGAGAGAGAGAGAGAGAGACAGACATACAGACAAACAGACAGACAGACGGACAGAAAAACATCAGCTGTTTTGGTAAATTCCTATGATTCCAGTACCTGGAAAGGAAGGGTCAGACACAGAAGTTTAGGTAAATCTGGGGGAAAAATTAATTCCAGGCCATCCTACGTCACATAGAGAGACTCTGTTTTAAAACTTAAAGTAAGTTTAAATACAACCCCAAATATGTAGTAAATCCAGAAGTATACACTTCTTAAAAGAAAATACAAAGTGAATCTTCACAACCTTTGGCTAGGTTGTATTTTCTTTGATTATGATACCAAAGTTACCAAGAAACTTATGAATTTGAATTCACCACAAGTGAAAAACTTTTTGCTGTAGATGACATCTTCAAGAAGGGAAAAGACAGAATAAATAAGAAATATTTATAAAACTGGTAAGGAGCAGAATGCATAAGTAAGACTAACTTAATAATGAAAAGACAAATTTTCCAACTGATACCAACTTTAAACAGACATTTATCCAATGAGTGCTAACAAATGGACAGTGTGTACATCAAAAATGCCCAGTAACCAAACTCATTAAGGAAGTTTAAGTTAAAATTGAAATGGAATGGTATTTTATATACCAAAGAAGTAAAGACAAAAGTGTACGGAGAGCACAGTATATTCGAAGTGAGAGAGAGCAACTGCAACTCTCAGGCAATGCTGTCAAAGTGGTATTGCTGACGAGAAAACAGTCAATAAACATTGCTGTATGGATGGGAAGATGGAGGAGGTGCTCAAAAGCCCACACCTTTATCCCAGGAGCCGTTGGCATTTGATGGTTGCTAGGGAAGAAGAGTCAGTTTTTCCCCCAAAGTAATGTGGCTTCTGGTAGATTGTGCTCTAATATGGATGATCCTGCACTCAAGTGCATAGAGGCAAGACAAATCAGACTCAGTGGAATTAAAAAAGAGGACATGAAATGGAGAGGTAAATGTGAAAGGGAAGATCTGAGAGAAGCTGAAGCAGGAAGTAGAAGTAGAGATGATTAATGTATATTGTATACAAGTATAAAATTCTCAAAGAATAGAGTTATGTTTTAAGAAAATGCTAAAACGTAAAATTCAGAGTGACCATATGAACCAGACTTTCCACCTAAATACCCATGAGCACTGAAAACACAGCCATCAAAAAAAACTACATTAAATTGCATAGCACTGTGGTGATGTATTGTATATTTAATGAAAGTAGTCTGGAATATCATAAGACAAAGCCACCCACAGAGCCAAGCCATGAAGGTCAGTGAGTGGTGACCTACAACTTTAATCTCAGCAATGAGGAGGCAAAGATCCTCTGGATTTCTATGAGTTCAAAGCCAAATAGAGGTAGGAGGTGGTGGCATCCACTCTTAATCCTATCACTAAGAAAGATATTTTACAAAGAATGTTTGAAGAAGTAAAAAATGCAAAATCTCTGTATCTCTCAGAAAAGCCACCTGATATGGGATAGAAGAATCACCAAAATTAAGGGACTATTCTATTGCTACTAGTCTTATAGAAAATTTTTATGACAACTTATATGGATAATATACATATGTTTTATAAATTTTATCATGATATTATGTTCATATAGTGTAGGGGATTGTGTTGTTTCATGGTAAATAATTGTCCCACCCACTGGTTAAATAAAAAGCGCTGATTGGCCAAAGGCATGCAAGAAGTGTGGGCGGGGCTACCAGACTAAGAAAACTCTTGAGAACAGGAAGCACAGAGCAGAGTGCCAGAGAGAAGCCAGAAGAAGCAGAGGACAACTATGCTGCTCTGAGAAAAGGTACTGAGCCCCATGGCTGAACAGAATGAGTCATGGGTTAGATGAAGGGTAGAAAGCTAGCAAGCTATATGCCTGGGCCGTAGGCTGATCAGCTAAAAACTATAGTAAGCCTCTGCGTGTGTCTGCAGGTCTGTGGGTCTGTGGGTCTAAACCTTGAGGTTAGGCCCAAAAGTCCAGGTCAGAAACCTCTTACTACAAATGGTGCCCAATGTGAGGCAAATATACCCACAGAGAGCCACAGAAAGCTTAAAAAATTGTCTAGAGCCCAAAGCAGCTTCTGAGTTGTGTCTTTCACATGAGCCATGGTACAGAGATGTCCTGGTAAGGCTTGTGGGCTTGAGCTACAATGGCGGGATTTTGGAGTGCAGCTTAAGGCGTAAAATGGCTTGTTTCTGAAGTCTCACAGGACTCTCAATATAAGCAAAAAGTTATAAATGATGTATTTAAGGTTTCTGTTCATAAGGACAAAAAGGGAACAGAATCAAAGATGGCTTTCTAGTGATGGTGTTTTCTTGGATCAGCTCTGTTTGCTGGAGACAAAGTAAGACTTGCCTTTTCAAAGAGAAGCTTCCTGATTCAGCCTTAGAGGCAATGTACTTGTGAGTCTTTTAAGAGGCCCTACTGCCTAATACTTACATAGAGTTAATCAGCAGCAGATGGCAAAGCTTTACTTAGTAATTATATGGACCCTAAAATTCCCCAGAGTACCTGGGTAAAAAAGCTAAATTCTGTGAAACTAGACTAGGAGCTGGGTAGAGCCATCCACCCATCCTACCAACCTTGAATCTTGGCAGATTAAAGGTGTGTTCAGAAATAGAAATATATAGAAGAATCTGGGTGTAATCAATCACCCTAGCCCAAGCAAAGGTGTGGTCAGAGAAAGAAAAAGTTAAGAAATAAATATACAGTAAAGACAGCTTTTTAAAAAAAAAGTCTAAGTGGTTTAGAGTGTGTTAAAAAGAATAAATACATAGGCTTAGAGAAAAAAAAGAAAAGGTAGAGAAAGCCGTTAAAAAGAAATAGAGTAAAATAAATAAATAAATAATAAGCCACATAAAGATGGAAAATACAAAGAGTGTCTGGATACTGTATATTATTGTCTTATCTTTAAGCTTCTTGACTGAAAATGACTTAGTAAAAGCTGCTAAAAGACAGTTGTTTATAAATGCTTTTCGATTAATTCCTCCTATATATTTTGTAAATGAGTTGACTTTAAAACTGAAATCCAAGAGGTTTCCTTTTATTTTCACAGAAAATGAGAAACTGTGGATTTATTTCTGGATAAAGAACATAAAGTTTGATAAAGGAAGACCCCCTGAAAAATCTCCAATGGAAATGGACAGCCCAAATGATTCAGCATTTCAGAACACCTCTGTTGAAGTTTCCATTTGTTGAAGTTTGTATTCAGAGCAATTTCAAGGAGACTGGCTGTAATGACCCAGCCTTAGATACTACTCCACTAAAGACTTGTCCATAATCCTACATTTTTCTTTGGATTCCCATGAGATTGCCAATGCCCCCATTCAGCAGGAAGAAGCCTAGAGAACAACGCCCACATTCCCAATCATGGATTATGGATGTTGGTGTTTATTTACAGTGTTTTTTATAAGTTGTTTTAGATAAGGGGGAAAAGGAATATTAGATTTTAAGTTCTTTTTGTTTTAAAAAGAGAAAAAGTGATATGTAGGGGATTGTGTTGTTTCATGGTAAATAATTGTCCCACCCACTGGTTTAATAAAAAGCTGAACAAGGAAGATTAGGTTCAGAGTTCTTATTTAAGGAAAAGAAAAAGAAAGAAAGGGGATACAGATATGATAGAATATAAGGGTAGATTATTGAATCTACTTTTAAAATACAATTGCTAGTTTTAAATATTTTGCATTGAATTCAATTTTTGTTTATTGTATACAAATTGTGTATATTGATACAAAATTGAGATTAATTTTGTTACTGTACATATATTTCTTCCCTTGTTCAAGGTATTGTACCTATACAATTCATCTAAAAATGTCATACAAATTGCTATTCCTTGAAAGTTATTACAAACTAATTAGGATACAAAATACAAGTTAGTAGTTTGTTACAATTAGGTTTTCTTGTCCCATCTAGAGGTCCAGAAACACAGACCTACTATCCCAGAGTACCTAGCTTCCTGCTACTGCTTAGGTCCCCCAAAATGACTCAGATGCTTATATTAACCTCATCTTATTTGGCCTATGGCTTAGGCACATTGTTAGCTAGCTCCTTCATCTTATTTCAACCCATTCTCATTAATCTGTCTGCCATGTAGCCTGTGGCTCACCTGTGTTTCATACATGTTGCTCCTATGGGTTTCTGTCTCAATCTGTCTTGACTCCTCCTTTCTTTTCCTACCTATTCTGAGTTCTCACCTACTTCTTCTATGGTGCTCGTCAAGGGTCAAAACAGCTCCTTTATTTAAAGATTGATATTTATAGCATACAGAAAGACATTCCCACATGAGTAGTTAGTCATTACAATCAAACTAAGATTCATATTAGAATGTTTTCAGCATCAAACAGAGACATATTTTAGATAGACTGTGGGAGATTATGTTGTTACATTGTAAATAATTGTCCCACCCACTGGTTTAATAAAAAGCACTGATTGGCCAAAGGCAGGCAGGAAGTGTGGGCAGGGCTGCCAGACTAAGAAAACTCTGAGAACAGGAAGCACAGAACAGAAGGCCAGAGAGAATCTGGAAGAAACAGAGGACAACCATGCTGCTGTAAGAAAAGGTACTGAGCCCCATGGCTGAACAGGTTAAGAGTCGTGGGTTAGATTAAGGGTAAAGAGTTAGCAAGTTATATGCCTGGGCCTTAGGCCAATCAGCCTGAAACTACTGTAAGCATCTGTTTGTCTCTGAGGGAATGCAGGTCTGTGGGTCCTAAACCTTGAGGCTAGACCCGAAAGTCTAGAACAGAAACCACTTACTACAATAGACAGTTCATCTTCAGTTAATTCAGATCTATAGAATATGGAATTTATCATATTTTAATAGCATAGGTTCTATTATTTTTTATGGCAATAAGACATATCTACTCCTGGAAGCAGCAATCTACTTCAGAGAAGGTTAGGGACATTGAAGAAACTAGTTGACCTTTGTGGCAAAATTAGCCACTATTCAAGAAAGTACCTTTGCTTTGATTGCTGACAATATAATGTTCAGTCTGAGGAATCATGGTGATAGGACCTACCCTGTTCAGCTTGAGGAGTTATCTGGGTGAGAATTTGCTGTGGTTTATTCCCTGGCTCTGATAGTCAATCTTTTCCCCGATATCTGGGCATGAGTTTTGCTCTAATACCAAACAGAAGTTGTGAAATATAGCAGTTTCAAAATAGTTGAACAGTGGAGATAATCCAAATGTACATCATCTAATAAATATAAAAACAATCCTTATCTACTAACACAATAAAATATTGTTTGGAAATGAAAAGGAATGCAATATTTGTACATGCTACCACATGAATGAACCTTGAAAATGTAATGATTTAAAATAGTCACCAATGACTGAATATTTTAGTCACTTGCTTTAGTTATTTTATTCATGTGAAAGATGTACAATAGAGAATTTATAGTTTCTCTCGTAACTAGAGTTCCAGTAACATGGTACATATTGGGGTGAGTAAATAGAAGTAAATCCTAATGAGTAGGCAGTTTATTTTGTCATTAAGCAAAATGTTTTAAAATTAGATCATCCTAATGGCTTCATAACTTTATGAAAACACTAAAAATAGTGAAGTATATACTAAAAAGTGAATGAAATTTGTAACTAGTGAGTTATAACTTAACTAAACTAATAAAACTAGATTAGTTGAAGATGAAAGGCTAAAAGATAAAGAAAACAAAAAAATGAAATATACAATCTACAGAACATAATTTAGAGAAATGCATTTAAGATAAAATAAAAGCAAAACAGAAATTACAGAGAAAGGACAGAAATCAAGCAGTGTCTGTGTCAGAACAAGAATTACACATCACGAAGCTCCCATATAACATTTTATGAAGCCCTCAGATTATACCTTGCAAAGTCCCAGAGTATACTTTACAAAGTCCCCAAATTACACCTTACAACTACCCAGATTTTACTTTTTAAATCCTTCATATTACACTTTACAAAGCCCCAGATTACACTTTATGAAACCTCCAGATTATACTTTATTAAGACCCCAAATTATACTTACAAACTCCCAGATTATACCATATAAACACCAGTTCACACCTTATAATGCTCCCAGATTACATGTTACAAAGCCTCTAGATCAAATTTTTACAAAATGTCCAGAGTATGCTGTACAAAGCCCCCAGATTAATCTTTACAAAGGTCCAATTTGGAGGTGTCTTCTTGCTTCTTTGTTGTGGTGTAAATTTATCTTAGTCACTATTTAGGAAGAAATAAACCACATAGCACCTTTCCCTATATTCTCATCTGAGACCAAAGGTCCTCCCATCGATCCCAAGAGCAGGTAACTGGCCTCCTCAATCACACCACCAACTGCTCTGGAAAAAAACCTCAAGGTTTAGCTAGCAGCACTGTTTCTACAGTCTTTATGGCTTTTTCAATAATCCCTTGATGAAATTTGTTTACTTGATTATTCTATTACATGGCTCTCTTTGATAAAAAAAAAAAAAGCAATCGTTTAGTGCTGATTTTGTTACAGTTTGACTGAAGCAGCCAAATGTTTACTATTTACCTTACACTCAATTTTCCTCTAAGTGGCATTACTTCAGAACACTTTTCCTTCTTGCAGCAGAATCTCCTAGAGAGATTTGGGGAATTGCATAGTTTTTCATCCTCTTGTATGTGTTAATGTCATCCCAACCAATAACTTCTCACCTTTCATTAGTTTTCTTGTTTTGTAATATGTATAAATTATATTTAACTAAATTATTAAAAATCTAAGATGATTAATTATTTTCAATTTTTTAACTAATTTTTTTACCCCTGGGTGTTACAGAATTTCACATAACAATATGTATGACTCTAAAGACTGAATTTTATTTTTAATGCATTCAAATGTGACAATTACTATGATAAGTGTTGTGCTACAAACAAACAAACAGGATGTGGTTTCTGAATGCTAGTAACTCATTATTCTTTTTTCATAACTGTTTTTTGAAGACAGTGTTGGGAATAGATACTCTCCAGGTCTGCCATCTATAGTGTACAAATCTTGTATCACAGCCTCAAGTTGGCTCCATTCCACACCTACCACTGCCCATGGTAGTCATCTCATGGTCTTGTCATCTTCAATCTCTGAGAATTTACACTGTGACCAAGATGGCACCTTTGCCATATCTCCTACTCACTTCAGGGATTCAAACTCTGCTATGTATCACTAAGCCTCCACTATTCTCCATGGCTTCTTAAATCCTGCAGCATCCATACAGCTAAACCAATACCAAGTGGGAAACTCTTAGACATTGTCAAATTTAGAGTCCTTTAGTGTTTTTCGAACTTTCCTTTGGAACTTCCCACGCCAAGATCCATTGTCTGAATTGCTCTCAGCATTATTTCCTAAGTTCCCAAAACATTTCATTAAGCTCTGAGCATTCAATGGAGCTTCAAGACCCTCCCCCAAAGCAACATGTTCAGATCCATAACAGCATTGCCTCAGCTCCAGTACCAATTTCTGTTTTAGTTTGCATTCAGCTGTTATGAGATGGTCCGTGACCAAAATTAATTTGGGGGGAAAGGGCTTATTTTTTTTATTGGATATAGTCCGTCACTGAAGAAACTTAAAGCAAGAAACCTACAGGTTGAAACTAAGGCAGAGACCAGCCAAGAACTTGCTCACTTGTTTGTTTGCTATGGCTTGCTCAGTTTTCTATCCAGGGTTGGCAACATCCACAGTTCTATGGGCCTTCATCCACTATTCATTAACGAAGAAACTGTCCCCAGAAACATGTCTACAAGCCAATTTTGGAGGGGAATCTTATTGGTAGAAGAAGACCTTAATTGAGGTTCCTAATTCCCATACAGCTCTAGTTTGTGTAGTATTGATGAAAACTGATCATGCTGAACAATGGGTTACAAATGAATGCACTGAGAAAGGCAGACATTATATTCAGTTGTGTACTGCTAATGATCCCCACAGGCTTCAGTGGATAGTTACAAACTCCTGGTCAAGCAGGGGGCTGTGGTTGAAATCACTATGTCACAAAATAAAACAAAACAATCATGAATGTAGGAAAGGAAATTGTAGGGAGGAAGGAGGAATGATGGGAGTGAGAAGTTCACCAAGTGAGTAATAAGAATATAGTGTGTGTATGTATAAAATCAACAAAGAACAAATTTATTAAAGGTAAAAGAGAATAGATTTTTTAAAAAAAATAGCTGGTAAGAGAAGCAGAAGATAGCCAAACATCATCTACATATCCATCAGAGATGACTAAAGTAGCCCAAATAGTAAACAAATGAAAGGAACCATTATAAAATTGAAGGCTGAAAAATATTCAGTAGAAATCCACTGGGAAAACTACATTTAGGCAGCCATGTAGAATTCTCTACTGGGTATACTAAGGCTCCTTGCCTGTTCCCAAGAGTCCGCTTTTAATGGGTTTAAATAGTATATGATAATTTACCAACACTATGAGTCTTAATTGTTTATGTGTTATAGAAGCATTTTGTTTGTATTAAGTTGTTTTATAATGTTTTTAGAACTATAATTAGTATGAACACAAAAATGTGCATTGATTTAATTTATTTTTGGTCAAGTGTAATAAAAATAGTTAATTATAAAGACTTTGTTGTTTCATAGGCTCATTTGATTACTTTGACTATCTTATAGCCAGATATAAGATAAATACTTATTAATTGATATAAATTTGATTTGTTTAACACACTTCTTTCCTTTAAATAAAGTTTTGCCACATAGCATGGGTTGCCTAGAACTTACTACTATACTTAAAGAAACATTTAAAATCTACTACAAAGGTAAAAGAGGATCAATGCATCTCTCAACTCTCATCTGAGATGGTGATTAACACAGATCCCACTGGGCCACAACACAGAGAATAAGAGACTGTAGAATACTTGGTCCTGAGTGGAAAATATTGCACCTTTCTCTCCCAAGGCTCAGGAAAAGGTTTCTTGTAAAGGGACAGAAGGAGTAAAAGATCCAGAGGTAATAGATAACAAGGAAACACTATCCTCTGAACACAGCAAGGTAGGTACACACATGAACTTGCTATGGTTGAAACAGCATGCACAAAAGACCAGAAACCCAAAGCCATACCCTGTTAAATTTTTATATTTTATTTCCCATTTTGGTAAAAATATAAACATCTTTTATCACTTAAATATTTATCTAAAATATCAAACATTTTAAGCAAAAATATAACCTTATATATTTTTATTTATATATATTTTATTAATACTGCTTATTCTGTCTTTTCATCTATTTATTATTTATTTTAACAAAAGTTGAATCCAAATTATATTCACGGCATTATGTGACAAATTGAAGTGCATATATATCATTAAACTACCAAGTTTTTGCTTTCCTGTTGTAAGTCTCAAAAAAATACCCCTCAACTTAGATTTTTACAATTTTCCCCACTGTAGTTTTACAGAAATTGAGAGTGAGAGAAAGTTTTTCTTGAGAGAAAGAGCCTGCTAAGACATCAAAGACATTGAACAGTAAATACTCTCCTTAAACCAGAAAGGACAAAGAAGAAAGTACTGAGTGCCAAAAAACCTTTACATGCTGTTAACTCTGTAACTGCAGTGTTGCAAACTGTGAGAGGCCAGGTTTTCTAAAGACCATGCCTGTCATCATTCCCTTTATCACCAGTGTTGTTACCATCTCATACATTCCCATTAGTCTCTATAATAGTCACTCTTTCAAAACAGAAAAATAATTTTGAGAACCTTCTGTCTACACAAGTTACATTTTGCTAGGTCCAGAGAATAATCTGTGAAAGTTGTGATTTCACATAAACTTTCAATAATGTTTTCGTTGAGTTTGATATAGCAAGTGTATAGCAAACAAAAGTAAAAGAATAAATATCAACTAGTAGAAGCTGCAGATATACAGCAGAATACCATCAAACTAGGCACTCATAAAATATAGTAGAGCAAGTGGAATAGTTCACTTGAAAGCAAACAAAAGATAACATGTTCAAATCAGGGATTATAAACATCAAGCAGAAATTGACCAAGGAAGCCTTATGGAGGCATACAGCTAGAATTCTCAATCTGGAGTCCCAGATAGAGTAGAATATCCCCTCAGGTAAGGCTTACAAGTAAAAAATAAATAGCAACAGATCTATAACAATATCCAATAGAAATGAATTGAGAAGCACAGTTGAAACAGTAATGCTAGAGTTTCTGGTTGGGAATTTAGGACAAAGCAGACCACTTTCTCTGTAAATCAAAGCAGATCACTTTGTGAATCAGCTTCTGCCTTCTCTTTTACACCATAAACATTTTTATATTATGCAATAAACAATAGTAACTTTCTTAAAATTAGTTTATCTTCCAGATGATCACAGGAACACTACAGTTTCAATATTCTTAGCAGCTTGCTGTTCCCTTCTTCCCATTATACAGCCAAAGAGCCAATCTGAAATAGGACAAGGGTTGTGAGATATCTTCTCCAGTCAATGCATGGGTGTGGTGATATTTTGTGTATCTTTTAAGACGTAAAGCCTCCTTGAAGATTAGAGGGAAAAGCCAGAGACAGAGTTAGCCATAGAGGTCAGGAGTGATGGTACACACCTTTAATCCCAGCACTAGAAAAGGCTGAGATAGGAGGCGCTATGACTGTGGAGAGAAAGGAATATAAGGCAGGAAAAGATTGAAGTTTGGCCCGTCACCATTCCTTTCAGCTGAGGAGTACTCAGAGCATTCAGTCTGAGGGTTTGTGGAGACAAGATCTTTCCTTTCAACCTGAGGATTTAATAGTGGTGAGAAGTCTTTCTAGTGTTTTGTTCTTGTGTCTCTCTGATCTTTCGACATTTACCCCAATATCTAGCTTTGGGTTTTATTATAAGACCAATTAGGACTCCTAAAACATCTGGCATCCAACTTTTGAGGCACTAAATCACAATAAAGCCACTTATGTGTGGCTTTGCAGCCACCAGCACAGGCCAGAGCTGCATACATCCAGAGTCACTACTCGAGTGATTCACTTGTGCAGATGGCTATCTCTTTGGCTTCTCCCATCTTCCAGTGGGCTGTGGGCTTTCACTGGAGCCCATCCTCAGGCTACTGTCACACTAAATAGCTGCCTCAGTTCACCATCATATCAATCATCATTGTCAGCTGTTTTGGTGAGTCAATTGGGATTTCTTAAATGGGAAATCAGTTTTTTAAGAAGGGAGAGACTTTTTCCACATTAAAAAATGGGAAACACTATTACAATGGAAAAAGTTTGGTCTCTGATTGATAATGTTAGATAGTATAAAAATGGAAAAATTAAATGAAAGGATAATTAATATAGGTGGAATTTATGTAATAACTATTATAAATACTATGTATTTGATCATTTTGTCTTACCATTTAAAAAGTTGGTTAATATGAGTGTCAAGTTAAAAGTCTTAGAAAAATTGTTAAATCAGATCATACAGATATTCAGATCCAGACAGAGAAATTTTAAGGAGAACCAATCACAACACTGCATTATAAGGTTACATAGAGACAGCCTAAGGCTTTCATACAGCCAACCTTAATTTATCCAGTAACCTTACAGGAATTACCAAATGATATAGATCACCCAGACTCTGCAAGAAATGAATGAACTTCTGTGCTCATGTTTTAGGAGTTTTAAGGACTTGTATGGCATGTACTCTTCTTTCATAAAGCAGATATTAAACTCTTTGAATAGAATTATCCCTCAAGACTGGGGTGATTTGGTTAAAACAGTCTTGGAGGTTAATCTCCAATTACAATGGAGAACTTAGTGGAGTTAGGCTAAGGCCATTGAATAAAGAAGTAGAACTACAGGTATGGTAATATCCCAAGACCAACTTATTGGAGAGAGGTTAAGATAATGTATAAATGTAATCTGTATGTGATAACCACATCCTGGATTTATATTGTGCAGCAGCCTTCAATGCTTGAGACAGAATTGAAGATAGAGGAATGAAAACTGAATCATTCACAAATGTTATACATGCCCCCAAGAAACCCTAATTTTCTACAAAGATTGATTTCATGAGTAAATATAAAGATACCAAATTCATAAACTAGACAAATAATAAATGAATCTATATTTTCAAAATGCTAATGCACAAATACAAAATGGTAATTATGCCAGTAAAGTTAAGATCAGCACCCTTGGGGGAGTGAATCTGAGGTACAATTAATATTGAATATCAAAACTATGATGATGCTTGGATAGAAGAGGTAATTTCTAGAGGTTTGAAGAAAAATTGAAATATTAATTGTTTCAATTGTGGTAAACAAGATCATCTAAAAAGATACTGTAAATAGGGCATTTCTAGAAACAATGCCTTTGCTAAGAATAACCCCAACAGAATGTTCTTCCCTTCTGTATTATGCAGTAGATGTGGCAAAGGAAGACACTGGACTAACAAATGTAGTTCAACAAGGGACAGACAAGATAGTTCTATGCATATGCCTTCAGGAAATGCCCCAAGGGGCTTCTTTCTGGCCCCTGTGTCAAATTTAGTTCAGTCATTTCCTGTCATCTTGGAGAAAACTCCTTCCCAGAGCAATGAATGAACATAATACCTATTGTAAAAAACAAACTGCTCTAGATGGTAGAACAGCTATAAAAGAGAAAACAAAATACCAAGAAAAACCAAAAATTAAAAGTTGATAAAAGTTAGAAAGGGAATCTCCCCAAGTCAGGGTTGGGGAAGGGTTTTCTTTTTTTCCAGGAGAATAAAAGCATTCAGCTAAGGAATATGAATACCACTGGACAAATGAGACATGTGAAGGAAAAGGGCAAATCATCTAAAAAAAATGCCCCAAGTAAATTGGCCTCTTAGTATATCATATCTCCAATAAGATAAAATCTCATAAATCTTTATAAATGTTTGTGTCTGCTATTCTCTAATCACATATATTACAAATGGTCTTTTCATAGTCCCAGTTCAACTGAAAATTAAAACTGGCTTTGAATTTGGTGTATTCACCACACATGCTTACTAAATTAAAAATATAAAACCCCTGTATCATATCAAAATAGCTACCATATATGACACAAAATAAAAACCAACATTAAGGGACTATTATAGTGCCACTAATCTCATGATTTTTGGGTTTTATTTTGATTATTTAAAACTTTTTTATGGGAATATTTTATATCAAAATTTATAAGATTAGCACATATTTAACTTTTGTCGTGATATTAATGGTCATATAGAGTATTAACTAATTCTTTAAGAAAGGACTTCATCTAGCTTTCTGTACACTGTTTCTGGCTTGAGTCTCTATCAGTTTCCTGCAGTGAACCATGACCACACCTAACTTCAAACTTTGAAGTCTCCAAAAGGATGATGGTATGATGGTGCCCTACAATGATGATTTCACATAGACTATGATAATGTCATTAAGCTGACAAACACCACCCAAAGATTGGTTTGGACTACAAACTGCTCAGGACAGTTTCAAAGTTGCTAGCTGAGATGAACCACCCTTACAAACTAAGCTAGCCCAGACCAGAGACAAGCCCTGCAGTTTTCCATTATACAGAGGCTGGACAACAAGAGATACAGCTACCTCTCCCAAGACATGATGATTAATTTCAATTTTTCTTTTCAGGATCTCCTAAAGCTGTTGGTGTCCCCAGACAGCAGGAAGTAAATTTAAGAATCTAATGCCCACATTCCCAAGAGGTAGGCTTGGTGGGATTTACTCTTTTGATGGGATATGGATATTTGTTTAGAGTAGTTAGTTACAAATTGTATTGGTAATGATCAGAAAGAAAAGCTGAACAAAAGAGATTAGATTCCGAATTCTTACTTAAAAATAAAAGAAAATGTAGATACAGATATGATAGGCCAAAAGAGTAGATTATTGAATCTACTCAGAAAAGACAAAGATACAGAATCTTCTCTGAAAGAAAAGGGGGATATGCATATGATAAGAAAAAAAGGTAGATTATTGTGTCTACTTTTAAAAAAGAAGCTACTAGTTTTGAATATTTTACATTGGATTGGAGTTTTGTATATTATACGCAAATTGGGTATATTAATACAAAGTTGAGAATAATTTTATTACTCTATATATTTTTAATCATGTTCAAACTATTGTACCTATACAGCTCATCTATTAATGTAATCAAATTGCAAGTTCTTGAAAGTTATTATTACCAACTAATTGGGGTATAAAGAAACACAAATTAGTATTTAGTCATGTCACTCAAACTTGTAGTCATATTAAGAATGTTTTCAAAGCCAAGTAGATATTTTAGATAGACAGGTTGTCTTCAAACACTTTATAGTTCTACAGAATATGGCATTTAAGATGCTTTAATAACATTGTTTTTTTTTTTTATAACAATGAGACATGTTTGTTCCTGGCAGTGCCAATCTACTTCAGAGAAGATGATGGGCATTGGAGAAGCTCCATATGGAATGTACATTCTTTGTGGCAAAGTTAGCAACTGGGCAAGAAAGTTCCCTACCCTCAACTGCTGACAGTATGCTGTCAAAATTGGACAAACAAGACACAAAAGAGAGGACTTCCAAACTATGCCAAGATAAGCTAGGATAGTGTGGGGATATGTTTCAAATTTAATAAAAACTAGTCTGAGATATCAGAGGGATCTACCCACAGTTTGAGTAGGAGGATCAGCCAGTGGTAACTCACACTTTTAATCTCAGCCACAGGGAATGTCTGGGAGTGGTGACCTATGCCCTTAACCCTGGCAAATCTGAGTTTAAGGTCATCTTAACTTACAGAAGGAGTTCCAGGCTCCCAGGCAGGCAGTGGTGGCACACACTGTTAGTCCCAGCACTTGTGAAGCAGAGGCAAGAGAATCTCTGAATTCAAAGCCAGCCTGGTCTTCAAAGAAAGTTCCAGGACAGCCAGGACTGTTACACAGAAAGCTCTGTCTCAAAAAATCAACAACAAAACAAAAGAAACAATGACTGGAAGAGATGGCTCTGATATTCCAGACTGGTTTTTATTAAATTTTAAACATATCCTCACAGGATAGCCTTTTACAAAATCCTGCTTCACAGATAAGTCTGATAGGTATTCTAGGCCTCTTGGGCAAAGATGAATGTTCCAATGTTGGGTGCCTGTCCAGGCAGCCAGCTATTTCTGTCATTTCTCATGATTTTTTTTTCTTTTTTCTTTTTTTTCTGGAAGTCTCTTGCTTCCACCTTCTCCTTACTCAGTTAATATTATTTCCTTCTCAGGTCTCTGAGGGGCTTGAAGACTAGATAGTTAAAGTTAGAGTTTTCCTTTTTAATAAATTAAGAAAAAAATTTACTAAGAGGTGTAGAGTATATATGGTTGAGAAACAGAAAATGATAGTTTTAGTAAAACAAATTAGGATAGAAAGTAATTTAGGAACATCACTTTGGAATGACCAAAATAGGATAAATAATGAAGTATTTTCTCTGAATTTGTCAATTGTTAATGTACTAGACATTATTGATTTAATTCTTCCCTATGTATATTGGATACAGTTATTGTACCTATTGTATATAATTTTTATTATATTAATTATGGTAAGTGTGGTGATGTTTTTGTGTATACTTTAAGAAATAAAGTTTTCTTGAAGATCAGAGTGCAGAGCCAGCCACAGAGTTAACCACAGAGGTCAGGCAGTGGTGGCGTGCACCTTTAATCTCAGCACTTGGGTTTACATACCTTTATTCCAAGCACTAGGAAAGGTTGAGACAGGAAGTGATATGGCTGGGCAGAGAAATGAATAAAAGAATGGACAAGACAGTTAGTTTGGCCCAACCCCCTTCCTTTTAGCTGAGGACTCAGATGCATTCAGTCTGATGACTTGTGGAGACAGGATCTCCCCCTTTTGTTTGAGGGGTTGGCTAGGTAAGAAGTGGCTGTAGCTTGTTCCTATGTCTCTCTGATCTTTCAGCTTTCCCCCAATACCTGGCTCTGGGTTGTTGTTATAATACCAATTAAAATTTGTGCAACACATTGGTTCTTAAAGCCAATAGAAATTCATCATTTGCTAGCCAGTGGGCTTCATAGAGAACTTGCTCAAGTCCTGTAGCCACAAGCCTTATTGTTCTTGGCTTTTTATGTACAAAATCATATCCATGTTCATACACTTCAATTATCATGAAAAGTTAACAATATACAGAGCTCCAGAAACCCATAAATAAGCATAGTACATTTAGGGACTTTTCCAGAACTAGGGACTATGCTATATTTCTTGTTGATATCTATGTCTAAAACAAACTTGGAAAGTCAATATGTCCCATCAGACCCTGTGAAAAGGTGTCTGGTACAAGTCATCTTATTTGAATGTATGTTTTAAAAATGTTGGAGGTTAGAGAATGAGCGAAGACTTTCATGTTACTATCAGTTATAGATTCCATGTCATTTGTATTGCCCAATAGTCCATCATATGTCTGTCCTGGTAAGAGCACTCAAAATTAAGTAATAGAGACAGAATCAGTTTGTGCTTTCTTATCAATGCATAAATTTAAAAAGTAACATTTGGTAGAACATAAGCATGGTAAATATTATATTGTTAAATTGTCATATGATGTTTAAGCTTGGATCAAGGAGGCTTTTCTTTGTCTCTTCTGAACATCTTTGGAAAACATTCTCCCAGACCTTATACAGGTATCACCATGGTTAGAGACACCAAAGCACCATTCTGACTGATCTAAAAGCCCAGCATGTAGACCCCCAACACATAGCAAAACAAGATCAAAGACTCAATAGGAAACAGGATATTAACCAGGCATTGATTATATTTACTACATTTACTTGGTGATTAATATTTGCCTAGATAAAGGGAATGAACCCTTTCATCTTGTATCTATATGTAGCACTCAAGTGTCTACTTCCTTGCTTTTGGTTTTCAAAGGCCTGAGTGATACACTATTAAACATTAGGCCAATGAATCATTACCACCTGTATTCAGGATTTACTGCATTTCCTTTTGACGGTAAACGAAGGTTGACCTAGTAACATTCTTGGTCCAATAAAATAGAAGTTATCCTATTAGGTGTTGCTGCTTATGATTTTATTCTCCTGAACATCTGACACATCCATACTGTCAAACAGTTGGGATAAAATTAATACACAGAAATAGTGAACTAGCCTGTGAAGACATTTGAGCAGAACTCAGATTCCCCCTGCCACTTCTACAGAGTACAGCTACATAGATAATTCCAGGTAACATATACAGCAGAACCAACTAATCAGAGAGATTGGGGAAAAACAAATTTCTATAAGGTATTAATTACTGAAACTAATTTGTTATATAGATATATAATGTATCTACTGTTTATAAAAGCTTTAAGTACTGAATACTGACCTCTCTTCCAACAAGAAATGTCATGAACTGACATGTCAGAGTTCTTCATGTCTTCATGTGCCCACAATTCAAAACTAAAGAAAAGAGAAAGAAAAAGAGAGAGAGAGAGAAAGAAAGAAAGGAAGGAGAGAAGAAAGAAAGAGAGAGAGAGAAAGAAATAAGGAAAGAAAGGAGGAAAGAAAGAAAGAAAATATGAAAAGATAATAAACCCAAATAGAGGATTTTCATGAATCTACAGGGCAGGTTTGGTTTTTCAGTTCTAGTATATATTAGCACATTGTAGAGTCTGAGGGCACAGAAGACATGACCTGCTTTCTTAAGCATTCCTGGCAAAATGCCCAGCAAGAAGCAGAATACAAAAATATTCTGCAACTCTGTTCATGTTTTATTATTTCATTTTGCAATGTCAGTAATGTCAGTACCCCAGCCATGCACCAATGACTCTCCTGCTATGTCAGGGCTAAAATTCAGTCTTCCTAATTTCTCCCCTCTATCATTTTCTTATCCAAGTGTGTTGGTTTCCCTGTATAATTTATCACTGACAAGGCCTCAGGTAAAGTACCTTGTTGTTAGAGTATTATTTATGCCATTTATCATCCTAGAAAATGATGAGAAATCATTGTTTTATTTTATTTTACTGTTTGATAGTTCTGAGCTTAGAATCCCATGCCTTGCACATATGAGGCAAGTGCTCTACTATTGAACCATATAGCCGGTCTGAGTATTGTTTTACAAGCACAACCTGTGGAAGAAAAAAAAAAAGGCCTCACCAGGTTAAAGGGAAGGATGTTGTGCAACAGTAAAGCCTACAGATTCTATAGACACATTGCTTGATTTTTAGTGTTGGATCTGAAAATTACTGTATGATCTTATATCGAGGTTGCTTAGACTTTTTCGGGTCATTTTTTCTTATCTTACAAATAGATTTAGTAATAATTATATATTCTTTGGAGATATTATATGTAGATGTGAACTTGACACTTAGCAGCTACAGAAGTTTGGCTGCTGGCATTATTTTTACTATTATGGAAGAAAAGAAAATAATTGTGAAAATTAACTGCTATCAACAATTACCATGTATCAAGGCTCCAGTTTCCTCATTTGTATAATAAGTAGTAGAAGGACACTTTCAGGTCTAAAATTCAAGCAATCTGTGAGATGTTCAAAAAAGAGTTAACTTACACTACTGAGAGCTAGATAAAGTCTCTCTCCTCTTACAGGGTGTAAGAGAATTCATGAAGAATGGGAGTTTTTGAAAATTATTTACTTATTACTCTTTTATAATTATTTATTTAATGTGTATTAATATTTCACCTACAAGTATTATGTGTACCACCTTTGTACCTGGAGGTCAAAAGAAGACACTGGATTCCCTGGACCTGCACTTATGGATGTTGTGAGTTACTGTATAGGTGCTTGGAATTGAGCTCAGGTCCTGTGCAAGAGCAACAAGTGCTCTTAACCACTGAACTATATCCTAGAGATAGAGTGTTTTTTTGTAAACCGAGACTCTATATTGTTTGGAAATTGTTTTCAACTATAAATGGAGATATTTCTTACTTTGGGATCTGTTGAATAAGAAATGGCAAAAATTAAGGAATAATTACTATGCAGGCACAGAAGAACCCATGTAGTTACATGCTTCAGGCAGACCAGAAAAATATCAAGGGAGTAAGTGCAATGTGCACTATATATTTTTCTTCTATACCATCTAAATTTTATAAATATTGAAAACAAAATGTATACTATGTAGTCAGTCTTCAAGTGGATGTATCTGTACAAAACATGTGCACACTATTATTTTTACCAGAATAACACAGTATAATATCTATTTACTACACAAAAAAAGTATTATGAATTTTTATATATAAATAGAGACACCTGTAATGGCCGTTAAAAACCTACAACATGCCTCTTAGTAGTCATATTGAATGTGTGATAGTCTGGACCAATAATGAAACAAAAGAATCATGACTACAGAATAGAAATAATAATAAAAAAACTCTCCCCTTTACCAATTTTTTTTATACCCCAAAGCCTCTACTTTGTTAGAGACAGCAAATGATGATATTCTTCTCTTCTTGAGGATGCTATTAAAATAACAACAAAAACTACAGAAAGAAGGATGAAGTCGTAAGAAAAAATACAGAGATGGCATGAAATAAGAAAAGGCACCTCAGCAACTTCTGGACTACAGGAAAAGATGAGGAAAACTGATAGTAAATGAAGCAAAGAAAAGAAAACATAGTGATGATTAAGAATAAAGGCTAAATCTTCCTTAATCGCCCTCCAATGTAGGCATGCAAAACAGCATCCAATACACCAATCTCTTAATATACAAAGAAAAAAGGCTAGCCACATAAAATAAGTCAAATTGCCTAGAAATAAATTAGGGCATGTGGTTGACCCGAGTACTCAGTAGATAGTCTCCTCACCTTGAAATTGAAGATATCCTTCACTAGACTCATTGCCCATCTGATCCCTTTCCTGTAAAGAACAAGTGACAAACAAACACCAATTGGTTTCAAATAATTCTCAAGTTAATACTAAATTATTAGTAAGAATTCTTAGAAACATAACACATATACACAAGCATGGGAGTGAGAGATAAAAGAAAGACATGGAGGAGGGAAAATGGAGCACTTGACTTATATTTATTTTGAGGCTCACATAGTTAGGGATTATAAGGTTAACAAGTCACAAGATCTCCACAGTAAAATGGCACGCTGGGGCCTTGGGAATAGCTGGTGGTTTACCTCCTCCAATCTTTTTCTTTAAGCCAGAGACTTGAGACTCTAGGACAGTGGGCAGGTTCAAGGTCTGAAAATGGTCAATATTTTATTCTGAGCCTGCAGGCCAGAAAAAAAAAATGTGCTAGATGAAGCAATTGGGTATAGGGAGTTATCTCATATTCAACATTTTTGATTTATTCAGATTTTCATCTGATTGAGTGAATCCCACCCACCCAGTAAAATAACTTATTCTACTTACTCAAATATTAAGAAACTCTCATAAGAACACTCATAATAATGTTAGACCACATATGTGGGCTCTTCATGTTCCTGTAAAGTTATACATAAAAGTAACTATTACAGTCAGCCTTCCTATAGTTCTTGTATTTTTAATATTCACCAACAGTTTTCAGACATTTGGATGAAAACCTACCCATAAATGGAACAAATAAATAGGCAGAAAATTGGCTTTTAGAAGAAGAGAGATGTCTAGGACTAGATGAAAACATGAAAGCAAATATACAAAGAAATTTGTGGTGTACGTAGAAAACAGAGAAGATGCCATGGTTAAAGGATGTCATGATCAATTCAGATCTCTCTGAAATGAAAAACACAATAAGTAGAATTTCAAATTATATAAGAGGTCAGTAGGAACATTCAGAAGCTCTCTCAGAATATTAGTTCTAAGGAATAAGTGAATGAGAAAAAAATACGCTTTAGATTCAGAGAAACAATCTAAAGGAATAGATAAACTAAAGGAATAGGGAGATGAAAATTAGTAAATAAATAACACATTTCAAAAGCCCAGAAAAGAACTTCTTTAATTGGACAGTCTTAGTAAAAATATACCATGTAAAATTTAATAACAGGGTGGAATATAAAGACACTGAAAGTACAGAAAAAAATTCCAAAGCCATGCAGAGAGATGCAAAACCGGTAAGTTCAAAACTGAATGACAGTGACTTTAACATTAGAAAAATGATCCACATTGGTTGTTAGGACACTAGAGTGAGCAATATCTCTCTCTCTCTCTCTCTCTCTCTCTCTCTCTCTCTCTCTCTCTCTCTCTCTCTCTCTCTCTCTCTCTCTCTCTCCCTCTTCTCTCCCCCTTTTAATGAAAATAGCTATTCCCCCTCACATAATGTATCATGATTATGGTTTCTTCTCTCTCATCTCCCAGTTCTCCCCCTCCCATCTGGATCTACCTCCTTTCTGCTTCTCATTAGAAAGCCATCAGGCCTCTAAGGTATAATAGTAACATAGAATAAGATAAAGCTAACACATTAGAATAGGGCAATACAAACAAACAGAAGGAAAAGAGCTCAAGAAAAGGCAAAAGAAGCAGAGCAGATATAAACAGAGACCCACACATTCACACACTCAGGCATCCCATAAAAACACTAAATTAGAAGCCATAGAATGTAATCAAAAAAGCTGTAGAATAAAAATACTTACATATGTGTGTGTGTCTGCTTATATATGTCTGTGTGAGTGTAAACATATTTTTTCTTTGCTGACTTTTATTTAAAAGTTTTTTTTAACATACCAAACATCATTCCTCTTTCCTCCCCTCTTCCCACCCTACCTCCATCTATTCCTCAAAAAGGATAAGGCCTCACATGGGAGTCAACAAAGTCTGGGATATCAGGTTAAGGCAAGATCAAACTCCTCTCCCCTACATCAACACTGAGATTTTCTTTAAAAGAAAACTCCCTGAGAAAAGGAACCTCCATAGATGTCATTAGTTCATTTGGGGGGGGGCACAAACTATTATGTCTGTAGCCTACACTTAAGAGTAGTTTGTTTCCCCAGTAACACTCCCTTGGAGAAAATTAAATTTTCATTTATAAGTGGTTATAAATAGGAGACAACTTCTGGGTTAGGGATAAGGCCATGTGTTCACTTCTACTTTCAGCTCTAGGACCCCTTCTGGTGTAGATCCATGCAGTCCCTGGGCTTGCTGCCGGGGTCACTGTGAGTTCATTGTGTATCAAATCCTATTGATTTAGAGGGCCTTGTTTTCTTAATGTTCTTCATCCCCTCTGGCTCTTTCCACCTGTAAATACTCAGGATTCCTGGAACCCTGACAGAAGAAATTTGATGGAAGACATTCCATTTAGTTCTGGGTGTTTCAAGGTCTCTCACTCTCTGCATAATGTCTGGCTGTGGGTCTCTGTGTATCTCTGCATTTTCCCTACCTGCTGGAGGAGGAAACTTCTCTGATGATGGCTAGGGAAGGCACTGCCATCAGACACCATTATGGTGACACAAACAGTAGTATTTGGTTTTACCTTGAGTCTCTGAGCTGTTGAGTCTCAAGTTATTGTTATGGTGGTGGTGGTGTGTGTTAGGGGGATCTGTATGCTTGATTTGATGTGCTGGTCTGAGATTATTTATTCTGAGTGTTCTAATGGATAGTGTTAACTTCTTTAGCTTGGAGTTTTCCTTCCTTATAGCACTTTCTATAGGGCTGGATTTTAGATAGATATTACTTAAATTTGGTTGTGTCATGGATTATCTTATTTTCTCTATTGTGATTAAAAGTTGGGCTAGCATCTGTGGCCTCTGAAGAGTCTGTGGAACATCTGTATAGGCCTTTCTGGCTTTTGTATCTCCATTGACAAGTTAAGTGTTATTCTAATAGGTCTGCCTTTACATTCAATTTGATGTTTTTCCATGAAGCTTTTAATATTTACTTAGATCTGTACATTTAGTGTTTGGATTATTAGGTGCTGTGAGGACTTTTTTTCCTGGTTCAATTTATTTAGTATTCTGAATGCTTTTCCTATCTTTATAGGTAAACTCCCTCTCTAGGTTATGAAATTTTTCTTCTATTATTGTGTTAAAAAATATTTTCTGTACCTTTGGTTTCTTCTTTTCCCTCTATTCCTATTATTCTTAGATTTTGTCTTTTCATAGTGTCTAGATTTATTCAATGTTTTGTGTGGAAACTATTTTAAATTTAACACTTTCTTTGACCAAGGTATCTATTGCTTCTATTATATATTCAATACCTGAGATTCTCTCATCTGCTGTATTCTGTTGGTGGGGTTTGCCTCTCAGGTTCCTGTTCAAGTTCCTAATTTTTCCATTTCCAGATTTCCCTTAGTTTGTGGGTTTTTTTTTTTAAATCTGTTTCTACTTTCAGGTTTTGTATTGTCTTATTTATTTTCTTCCTCTCTTTTGTTTTCATAAATGTCTTTAGGGCATTTATTAATTTCTTCTCTCTTCTATCAGATCCATACAGCCTATCTTATCTTTTTTTGTCTCATGCTTCAGCTATGTTGCAATTCTTGGGGTCTACTGTAATAAGGTTTCTGGGCTATAATGGAGACATATTTGTTCTGCCCAGAGAATGAACCCCCCCCCCCCCGAGAGATCACCAGAGTCTGAGGAATCCAAAATGCAAATGCAAGGTTTATTGAGTGCACAGTACAAGCCAGGCAGGGAACTCCGATGCATGAGACCATGAATAGGTCCTGAGTTGAGCATACATGTGTTTTTTATAGGCAAAAAAAGAAAATGGTGAACTGGGGTAAAATGAGGAAAGGGGTTTTGGTTGATAGCTAACTTGGCCTATGGTCAGGATGGGTCAGGAATGGGTTTCTATTGACTGGCCCCAGGGTTGGAACATTCTGCAGTTGCTTAAATTGGCTTTTGGTCAGGGTGGCATATGGATTTGTCTTGACTGTCCCAGGGTTGGAACATTCTGCAGTTAGGCTAGGGTCTGGCACAGATATCCTTTTGAATAGCATCTTTTGCAAGTTTCTCAGAACTGATGGGGAATTTAGCCTGAACTTTCCTTGGCCTGTTTGCTAGCATGGCTGCTGACTCTAAGATGGAGGAACTTTTGGTTCCTCATTTTCCCCTTCTTTTTGTACTGGGAGCCAATCATGGATCCCTGATCAATAGTTCATGAGAATCGGGGGGTTCCATCTCAGTGAAGGTATACCTTGAATTCTCTGTGCCTATAGGTGTGTAACCCCTTTGCACCATCAGCTGGATAGTGCCTAGTCACTGCTTTATGAATTGGACTAATCTGTTAAGAATACATGGCCAAAAGGTAAGCAGAAGTAACAAGATAATTAGTGGGCCTATAATTGTCCTGGGTATTATTGTGTTCATGTATTGGCATCTGGATTTTACAAGATTGCAATTCTAGGTCCTGATGTCTGGCCTTGTTTTTGGTGGATGGATGTTCTGTTCTTTGGTTTCTGTAGCCCCCTCAAGATCTTAAGCAGTTGTGGTGGTTGTGTATTGCCTAGTAGGAAATTCTAGGATCCTGATAGATGTGGCCATTGATATTCCAGGTAATGTGTTTCTAGGTATTGGGAGCTGACACTTAGGAATGGGGATGTATAGGGGTATTGTGTTGTTTCATTGTAAATAATTGCCTCACCCACTAGTTTAATAAAAAGCGCTGATTGGTCAAAGGCAGGCAGGAAGTGTGGGTGGGGCTACCAGAAAAACTCTGAGAACAGAATGCTAGGGGGAACATCAGAGAGAAGCCAGAAGAAGCAGAGGACAACTATGCTGCTCTAAGAAAAGGTACCCAGCCGCATGGCTGAACAGGAAGAATCATGGGTTAGATGAAGGGTAGAGAGCTTGCAAGTTGTATGCCTGGGCCTGAGGCCGATCAGCCAAAAACTATAATAAGCCTCTGTGTGTCTCTGTGGGACTGCGGGACTGCGGGTCTGTGTGTCTGTGAGGGCTTGTGAGGCTAAACCCGAAAATCTGGGCCAGAAACTTCTTACTACAGGGATGGATGAGGTGGAATTATGTAAGAGAGTCCACAGGTTATTAGTATTCCACTATGATTGCTTAGACCCTGGGAAAGGAGGCAGAGAGTGAGGAGAGGCCATGTCAGATAGTCTGCTTCAGAGCTCAGAATGGGAAGAATTATTGGATATGAAGTGTAGGAGAGAGAGTGAAGATCTGAAGCTCACCTACTTGCTATGCTGTTCTACTTGTTTCTCTGGCTACCTTGGCTCTCAGGTTCCCAGGAAATGCCTGCTGATGTTTGGGGTTGGGATAACAGGATGAGTGGAGAGGAAGGTTGGAGGAGAAAATTTTCTTGAGATAAGAGCAGAGAGGGAGGCTGCTCCAATGTTGGGAGTGAGACTAGATTATTGGATTTAGAGAACAGATAAAGATCTTAAATTAGCCCAACAGCTTCCCTGGAAGGCCTAGCTGCTAGGTTCCTAGTGAGTTGCTGTTGGTGTTAGGGTCTGGGATAATGGGATTAGTGGGAGAAAGGAAAGAAAGGAGGGGAAGATTTGTGTGACCCACAGGTGTTGGGGCAGGGGTTATGGAGGCTGTAGCAGGTAGTCTGCTGCAGAGATGTAGATGAGACTGAGAGATTGGATTTATAGGAAAAAGAAAGGGTAAAGATCTGTAGTTGGCCCAATTGCTTCCCTGGTTGTTTGGCTAGCAGGTTTCTAGGTGGAGTGATCTTTCTTAATACATCAATCAAAAATATTTTTTCTCACTAGAATTGTATCCCAACTAAGTTGTCATAAATGGTAATAGTTCATGACTAACAAAATCCTGCTACAGAAAAAAAAATCTACATAATAAATAAAAAATTATAATATTCCCTGTCCACTGTATGAAATCATAGAACTATTTCTCATAAAACAAAAGTAGAAGATATTGATCACTTCTGTCATGTGTATATTTTCATTTAACTTTGATAGTATATTTTCATTTAACTTTGATAGTATTTATTTTATTCTTTGAATATCTCATATATATATATGCATTATATGTTGATTATATCCATTCCTTACTCTTCCTGAAACTTCTCCTAGCCCTTCGCCATCATAATTCTCTCACATTTTTTTTTAAATTTTTTAACACATATGGGGTTGAATTTTTATGAGTAAAATATAAAAAAAGACAGCTTTACTTTTATCTAATAGAGTATCTTTTCAATAAAACATACCTGTTTGGGGTATCAAGGTCATCACTAGGGCACAGACAACCTACTAAAGGCCACATTCCTGAAGAAAAGTAATTTTCCCTCTCTTGGCAGACATCAACTGCATATAATTCAAGAGCTTTGGTTGCCTATCCCCCATCCATGCTGAAGTGAACTGGCATGATTTTTCTTGTGCTTGGCTGATACTGGTAGTCAGAGCTTCTATAAGAAATTTTTGTAAGTAAAACCTAAGCAACACAACTTTATTTTTTCCAAATAGAATTTGTATTTTCAACAAAGCATGTCTGTATACTCTCTACATATATATCCAGGGACATGGGGATATCTATCATTTTTTTCGATTTTATCATGATCCAGAGTAAATATCCTATGACTTATTTAATAACTCAACTGTTCATAAGTAGATGGACTGCTTCCAGCTTCTTTTCTTTCATAAACATGCTACAGTGAACCCCTGTATATGCCCAAGACTTAAAATTTTCTCCAAAAGATAGTTTGCTTTCTACTCTTCTTTTAGCACAAAGAATGTCCTTAAACTCTATCCCTGTTTTAGCTCACTGTGAATGTGGCGATTTTGTTGTGTCACCCAGAGTTCACAATCTTTTCTTTCTTTCTGTGTTGTATCTAGGAAGATTAAGGGGCCTTCTGCCAGGACTCTTCAAACTATTATTTTTTTATGATTCATTTCTATACTGAGACATTTACTTCATATAATAGAACTATGGCTTTCTATCTCAGGGGATATGGATAGAAATAAGTTCTCTCAGATGCTTTTCTTGACAAATACTTAGAGGGAAAGATGAAACTTATAAAGCATTATACTGTGTCTGTTACCACTGAGTTATTTAGCAAGGTGGTTACTGGGTTGAATTATCTATTACAGCTGGTGTAAGAAAGGAGTGGACATCATTAGGTCCTAAACAATCTATTCTTTAGAATGTCAGTTTGACATAGAAATTCCTGCTGGAAACCCCAACACTTAAGAAGCAGAAGCATCAGGATAAGGAGTTTAAGACCGGTCTGGGCTACATGAGACTATATCAAAAAATATGTCTCAAATATCTATAATCCTTCTTATGCTGCATCAGCCCTCTGTAGTCTCTCAAAAAATTTTTTTCTCTGCTTAGTGATTATTTTTGAATGTCACAAAAAGTACATTAAGATTCTTGATTCTTCTACCACTATTTAAAGAACTGATAGGTCACTGACATTTATTGGTTTCTTAGACCATATTGTGTGACTACATTTATTGTTTAATTCATCCTTAAGAACAAATATATCCTCCATTTTAAGGAATATTATAAATAAAGAGTGAAATTAAAAGTAATTTTATATAAATATAGGATTCATAATGAGAAAAAAAAACATTTTTAGTCTAACTTGATTTGCTTAATGGATCTCAAATCGCACCATTTTTTTAAATGACAAAATTTCATTTGTCCTGATGACTGAACCCCTCTCTATCTCTGTTTATGTGTGTGTGTTTTTGTGTTGTGTGTGTGTTTTCATAATATCACAATTTCTTTAGCCAGTCATCTGTTGAGTGGCCCATGCCAATTGTAGAACTTGGCCTCTGTGAATAGTGCTACAGTAATATTGACATACAAAGAATTGTCTCTGTGAATGTTAGTTTATATTCCTTCTGGTGAATATCAAGAGGTATGAGATCAGCATGTGTAATGTAAATGAAGTGAAGCTATCTAGAAAAATGAAGAAATTAATTGTAGAAGTTAGACAACAAAAAGGAGAAAAAGTTCAAAGTTCAGTTTCAGTATATGTACTTATGAAACTGCCATGTAAAGCCCAATACCATCTAAAATGAACATGACAATAAATTTTTTAAAAAGTAACTTTCAGTGTCACAATATGCAAGTGATAGGAATGGTATCAAGTGTAATATGTAATCTTATTCAGTTTATTGAGCTTGGTTAGACTATACTGTGTTCTTTCAAATGTTATCTGTGTTTGGAGATGAACCTTCATAGAGGTAGAGTTAAATGAAGACACGAGGTGAAATCCCAGGCCACTAGGACCAACACCATTATGGGAGTAAGACACACCCTACACTTGTCTCTGCTTTTACAAAAGAAGCCAGGGAAAAGAATCCATTTGCTAACGGGGGGGGGGGGGGGACTTCATTAGGAACCAACCCTGCTTCAAGACATCTCTCCTATGAAACGTGAGAAAATAAATCCTTTTGTTGTGTTTTGAGACACAGACTATCCAAGAATTCTGCCTCAATTTCCCAAGTATTTGGAGTTTCATGTGTGTTCCAATAAAAATGACAAAAAATTAGGTTGATTTTCTTATTTGGTCTCTAGTATTTTGAGAAGATATTAAGCAGAATTATTATGGTAAAATTATGGGCCCTGATAGGCCTAAAAATATAGTTTTGGTTACACATCCTCAATAAGCCAATCAAGCAGATGATGTAATAATAAAAAGAAGAAATCAAATTAATTTATTATGGTCAGGTCACATTGGAAACTGGAATGTCATGCCACCCCATTAAGAACATCTTCAGATTCAATGTGAAGGTTTACGTAGATGATAAGAACAATACTTATACTCTGAAGCCAATAAATTTTTACTTCCTAGATCTGTTTCCCTTCTGTGAAATATAAT
This sequence comes from Phyllotis vaccarum, assembly GCA_033318265.1. NCBI lineage: Eukaryota > Metazoa > Chordata > Mammalia > Rodentia > Cricetidae > Phyllotis > Phyllotis vaccarum. The sequence goes on along the minus strand of JARWLC010000013.1, from coordinate 132,760,132 downwards.
TTGGAACATCTTACCTCACAGATGTAAATTTACATAAATCATTTGCTAAATACTTATTAAACACAGTAGAAAATTTTAATCTACAGATTTATTTTTCAGAGTTATACTTACCTGTAATCAGGTGACATTTGAAAAGAGAAAATAGGAAGCTGAATAGTGTAGGGATATGTTTCAAATTTAATAAAAACCAGTCAGGAATATCAGAGGACAAAGCCATCTCTTCTAGTTTTTATATGTTTTTGTTTGTTCATTTAGGGGAAGGTGTTGAGACAGAGTTTACTATGTAACAGTCCTGACTGTCCTGGAACTTGCTTTGAAGACCAGGCTGGCTTTGAACTCACAGAGATTCCTTTGCCTCTGCTTCCCAAGTGCTGAGAATAACAATGTGTGCCACAGCTTCTAGTGCCTGGCTCTCTGAAATTACATAAAACAGGCAACATTAATATACCCCACAACCATTAAATATTGCACAATGATAAAGGTGATAGAGAAGCTAGTTGAGATTGAGTAAAAGTGCTATAATTAAGGAAAGTAAAAGAAGCAATTGTGACATATGGGATGCGCTTACCATTTGTAAAACAAATGCTAAATAGCTGGTCATCCTGTAACACCTAAAGATTGGTTAGGTATGGCTACTGTTGTTTTAGAGGATGGGCACTTTTACAGTAGAAATCATGGTGGAGGGAGGAGGCTAAAACAATAGAACAAAGAAGCAGGACCAGAGGCATAGAAGTCTCCCAAGACCAACTTCTTGGGGAGGGGGGATTATGTTGATGTTGAAAGGCAGTCTTTATACAATGAACATATTCTGGATTTATGCCACATGACAGCTTTAAATGCCTGGGATCCGACTGAAGAAATAGGAAAGAAAACTTAATCATTCACAAAAGTAATTCAAAACCCAAAGAAAATTTTACAGACTTTTTGCACAGATTAACTGCAGCAGTAAACAGAATGGTACTGAATTCAGAAGCCAGGCAAATAATAATTGAATCACTGACTTTTGAGAATGCTAATGCACACTGTAGAAAAATACTTAGACCATTAAAAGCAAGATCAGCACCCTTGGAGGATAGGATATGTGAGACAATTAATCTAGAGTCTTATGATGGTAATGATAACTGGGTAGGAGAACTTATTTCTAGATGTATAAGAAAAAGTCAAAATGTTAAATGTTACAATTGTGGAAGTCAAGGTGTGGCCAGAAACAGTGCTTTTGTTGAGAATAAATAATTCCATGAGAATACCCCTCCTTTCTGGATTATTCAGAAGGCATGGAAAAGGAAGACATTGGGCCAATGAGTGCAGATCAACAATGGACAGGCAAGGCAACTTTCTGCCTTCAGGAAACTCCCCAAGGGGGCTTTCAAAGGCCCCCATATCATACCCAGTCTGATCTTTCCCTGCCATTATGGAGAAAACACCTTCCCAGAACAATAAAAATATTAAAACCTATTTTAAAAAGATATACTACATTGAATTATAGAAAATCTATAGAAAAAGAAAAATCTCAGAAAAAATTATAAAGCAAAATTCTGGCACATTTCCATCAATGAAAAAAGGCCAAAATTAAAAGTACAAATAAATGTTATTATTGATGGCTTATTGGACACAGGGGTAGATGTATCAATAATTTCACCAGAGTCACGGCATTCAAGATGGCCCCTTCAGTAGGTAAATGTTCAGTTTTGGGGAATTGGGTTGTTATCAAAAGTAAAACAGAGTGCAAGATGGCTTGAGTGTATAGCATCAGAAGGACAGAGAGGAATATTAAAGCCATATGTGCCTAACATTGCTATAAATTTATGGAGGAAAGATTTACTATAAAAATGCAACACACAGATTAATATTCCTCCAAACACAGAAATAAACCATAAACTAGCACATATTTCCAGAAAAAAATATTAAAATGTATTATGAGAAACAGTTACAGACCATTCAGGTTACACAGAAACAAGGTACAACAACTGCTGATCTTTCAAAAACACCCAGAGCATTACCTCTAAAATGGCCAACAGAGAAACCTATATGGGTTCATCAATGACCTTTAACAAAAGAGAAATTGCAGGCTTTAGAGCAGCTGGTACAGGAGCAGTTAAATGCTCAAAATATAGAAGAATCAACCATCCCTTGGAATTCTCCAGTATTTGTTATTAAAAAGAAATCTGGAAAGTGAAGAATGGTAACATATCTAAGGGTTATATACAAAGTGATCTAGCCAATGGGATCTCTACAGTCCAGGATTTCTTTGCCTTCTCTGTTACCTAAAGAAAGGCCTATTATAGTTATTGATTTAAAATACTGTTTCTTTACAACACCTTTACAAGAACAAGACAAAGAAAAGTCCCCTTTAAATTGCCCACTTATGATAAGTCTCAGCTTGTCAAGAAATATCTGTCGAGAGCATTCCCTCAAAGAATGTTGAATAACCCACTCTCTGCTAGTATTTTGTACAAAAGCCAGTAGAACAAATATGTTATAAATTCCCACAATCTATAATGTATCATTACATGAATGACATCTTGTTGGCTGATTCAAATATCAATACCTTAAAAAAATGTTTGAAGAGGTGAAAAACAATTTGCCAGCTTGAGGATTACAAGCTTCCCCAGGAAAAAAATACAAAGAGGGGATTCCATTAATTATTTAGACTACAAAATAGGCCAAAAAAAATCAGACTCCAAAAGGTACAAATCAGGAGAGATAGATTGAAGACACTTAATGATTTTCAATGATTACTAGGAGACATTGCAATTTATAACCACTATTGGAATTAAAAATGATGAACTGGATAATTTGTTCAAAACCTTAAATGGTGATAAGGACTTAAATAGTCTAAGAGAATTGTCACCTGAAGGGGGAAAAGAATTGGCTTTGGTGGAAAAGAAATTACAGGATTCACATGTTTATTGTGTGGATCCAGACCTTAATTGAATTCTAGTTATCTTGCCCTCTAAGCATTCTCCTACAGGAATTTTAATGCAAAAGGAGAATGTTATATTGGAATGGATATTTCTTCCACATAAACTGAGTACAAAATTAAAGATATATGTGAAAAAGATTTCTGAACTGATTTTTAAAGGAAAATTAAGACTTCGTCAATTGACAGAAATGGACCCAGCAGAAATTGTTGTACCTTTAACTAATGAAAAATTTGATCAATTATGGGTAGAAAGTGAACCTTGGTAAAGAGCCTGTAGTAATTTTGGGGAGATATTAACAACAAATAGCCTGAAAGCAAAAGAATTAAATTTCTAAAGAAAACTAATTGGATTTTTCCTTGTATTGTATGAGATAAACCAATTTCTGGAGCCCCTAAATTTATATAAGTGCAAAAAAATCTGGAAAGGCATGTTGCAAATCAGAACATATAAGTAAAGTGGCTCAAAGCCCTTATAATTCTGTTCAAAAATCAGAATTATATGCCATCATGATGGTATTAATGGATTTTATCGAACATCTTAACATACTCACTGACTCTCAGTATACAGTGAAATGGCTGATTTTATTAATGATGAGTCAGAATTAACTTTATTAATTCTGTTACAAGAAATAATCAGGACTAGAAATCATCCTTTCTATATAACACACATTCAATCCCATACAGGTCTGCCAGGTCCTTTAGCACAAGGTAATGATGAAATTGATAAATTATTGATAGGAAATGTACTAGTGGCCTCAGAATTTCACAAAAAGCATCACGTAAATAGCAAAGAATTAAAAAAAAAAAAAGATTTCTCTATCACTTGGCAACAAGCCAAAGAAATTGTAAAACTGTGTCTTACCTGTTCTTTCTATAACCAAACTCCATTGCCAGCAGGGAAGTAATCCTAAAGGTATACATAGAAATGAAATCTGGCAGATGGATGTATTTTATTTTATAGAATTTGGAAAATGAAGATATGTACATCAATAGATACATTTTCAGGATTTTAATGGGCAACTGCTTAGAGTTCAGAAAAGGCTGATTCTCTAATCACACATTTGCTAGAAGTTATGGCCATCATGGGAATACCTGTACAAATTAAGACTGACAATGCTCTGGTATATGTCTCTAGTAAAATGAAACAATTTTTGCTTTTTATACTATAAAGCATATTACAGGAATATAGCACAATCCTACAGGGCAAGCAGTTATAGAGAGATCAAATCAAACTCTAAAATATATGCTAAATAAACAGAAAAAACAACAAAGACCCCTAGAGATAGACTACACAATGCTTTATTAACTTTGAATTTTCTCAGTGCTAATGAGAAAGGAAGAACAGCTGCTGAACAGCATTGGACTATAGAAAAAAGAGCTGAATTAAATCAGCCTATCTACTTCAAAGATGTAATAACCTCTGAATGGAAGTCATGATATGTGTTACATTGGGGAAGGGGTTTTGCTTTTGTTTCCATGAGTAAAGAAAAGTTATGAATACCATCAAAATTAGTAAAGACTTGATTTGAATCAGAGAAACTTCATGAAAATAAAAATTCATGGCTCATCCACCCGTATTACAATTCTTTAAGTTGTAAGAAAAAACACAAAGGGTTAGGGCAGATTTTTGCTTTTGTCTTTACAGAAAACTGGAAATACCCATCTTCAAGAAGTTAAAAAACCTTGGACATCTAGACATCTAAAGTAGAAGGGAGGCTATCCAGAAAAAAAATTACAAGCAAAAGAATTTCAGAACTATTGGTACCAGTATACTCTATAGGGTAAAATCTCATTACTTAACCTCTATTTATCATTTTATTTTGTAAGTTGAAGTTCAAGTTTAATTATAATTTAAAGCTGCCTTTAGAGTTGGAGTGTGGCTCTCTCCTTCTCTAAACTCAAACATACTTGCTAAAGGAAAATATAAAATATCTGTATTATATAAGAAGAACCATCTTATATGGGACAAAAGAATAACTAAAAATAAGGGACTATTGTATTGTTACTAATCCTATGCTGAAAAAGTACTTATATATTTAGCATCCTGTATATTGTGTTGGGTTTTAGTTATTATTAATTTTCTTCAGTGATCCATGACAATGCCTAATTGTGAACTTGAAGTATCCAAAAAGAAGCTGGAGCCCCACAACGATGATTTTACATGACCTCTGACAAAGCCACTAGGGTGACAAACACCAACCAAAGATCAGATTTGGACTACAAACTGCTTATGACAAATTTGAACAGCTCACTGAGATGAAGCAGCTTCACAGACTACTGTAGTCAGGACTTGAGACAAGCTGTGAACTTTCCTGTTATGCAGAGACTGGACAACCAATGATACAGCTACTTATTTCAGGTCTTGACAATTAACAAAATTTTTCAGGATTCCCTAAAAATACTGTCATCTCCAGATAACAGGAAGTAAATTTAAGGACATGGTGCCTACATTCCCAAGAAGTGGGGTGGGTGGTTTTGGTCTTTCAGTGGGTTTTGGATAATTGTCATTGTTTAGGGTAATTGGCTAAAAATTGTTATTGGCTATGGTTAGAGAAATGTTAAACAAGAGAGATTAGATTCAAGTTTCTTGTTTTAAAAAAAGAAAAAATGGGGCATACAGATATAATAGGATATAAGGGTAGATTATTGAATCTTCTTTTAAAAAGGATTTACTAACTTTAAATATTTTACATTGGATTAGATTTTTGTATATTGTATACAAATTGATTTCTTACTGTACAAATATCTCTATGCTTGTTCAAGGTATTATACATATTCAGTTCATCTAACAATGTAATACAAATTGCTAGTCCATGACAGTTATTATTACCAACTAATTAGGATATAAAGTAATGCAAATTAGTAATTAGACATTACATTCAAATGTAGTCATATTAGATATGTTTTCAAGATCAAACATATATTTTAGATGAACAGGTCTTCTTCAAACACTTCAGAGTTCCATACAATATGACATTTAGTAACATAGGTTCTTATTATTTTTATAACAATGGGACAATTGCTCCTGGCAGCACCAATCTACTTCAGAGAAGATTATGGACATCAGAGAAATTCCATGCACAGTTGACCTTCTTTGTAATGAAAGTTAGCCACCGGACAAGAAAGTACTCTTGCCTTGACTGATGACAGTATGATGTTCAAATTGAACAATCAGGAGACACATCCACAAGAGAATTGCTGAACCTTGCAAAGACAGGTTAGCAAGGTCTTTGAGAATATCCTGCTTCACAGAGAATTCTGTTAGACATGTGAAGCCTGTAGGCTAAAGATGGATGCTTTAATGATACAGAAGACTATCCAGGCAGTCAGCTGTTTCACTTTTTACATTTTTTTTGGAAGTTGCTTGCTTGCCAATGCTATTTAGTTAGTTAATATTATTTCCTTTTTAGGTCTCTGAGGTAGTTGAAGATGAGAAAGTTATAGTTTTGTAGTGACAGTTTTAGAAAAGAAACTTTGAAGTTAAAGTGCATATGTTTAAGAGACATAAAAATAATAGTTTTTTAGTTAGTAATACAAGTTAAAAAGAAAATGAATTAGGTATAATCCTTTGGACTCAGCAAAATGGGATAATTGATGGAATGTTTTCTTTGATTTCTTTGAATTGTCAATTGTTAATGAACTGGACATTTCTCATTTATTATTTGTATATATTGTATATAATTATTGTACCTATTGCATGTGGTTTTTCTTATGTTATCTATAACCTTCTTTTTTAATTTTGACAAAAAGGGGATGTGTGTAGATATGTTTCAAATTTAATAGAATATCAAATAAGCAATTTATATACTGTGAGTTCCTCTAAAGAGAAAAAAGAAATTATGAAACATCTGCTCTATCTATCCTGATGTTTCAGGTGGGAATCACCCTTTTACCAGCATATCTATTGTGCATATTCTACTCTTCCAATAACTGTATTGTTATTAGGGTACTGTTGGTATTTTTCATTCATATGCCATTTAATAGTGGTGTTCTTGACAATTTGACTATAACAGAGTGATGCTATGCAATTCCTTATTTAGGTTAAAAAACGGAATAGGATATTTTGAGAAATAAATGGAGAAGGAAGAGAGAGAAAGTTTAGAGGAAAAAGAGAAAAAGAAATGGAAGGAGGAAGGTAATTTTAACACATGGTTGTAATTCTTCTATTTTAAATAAGTTATTTTAAAAAAGCAAGAGGGAGAGAGAAATAAAAGAAAAATTACTTATTCAAATACATTTGATTTCAGGATATTATAATAACTGTTTTATTACATTGTTGTTAATTTCTGTCTTTTAAATTTTGTCACACATATATAAACTTAGAAAAAAAATTAAAAACAGTTTACACAAGGTACTATCCCTGGTTTCAAGAGTTTGCTAGTGGTCTTGAATCATACCCCCAAACACATAAAAGATAAAGTTATTTAATATTGGTGCTGATGTTGAGTAACTACTAATCAGTATATGAGAAATTAAAGCATTCTATCTGATTTTAGCTTAACATTTTTTTTCAAAAGTAAGCCACATGAGAATGGTCCTTTTTCAGAACAATAGAACAAAACATATTAACTCATTAGAAAATACCTTCTTAATGTCCACTATAGGGCACAGAATCTACTGAGTATATCAATGAACAAAAATATATATAAACCTTGCTGTCTTGGAGCAGAAAATATAATTTTAAAAAGACTATGGTTTTTAACTAACAGACAATAAGCACTGTGACAGATTGAATAATAACTCTTACCATGCCCATGTCCTAATCTTGAAACCTTTGTATATACAAAATTACATGACTAAAGAACTTTGAAGTTATGATTAAATGAAAGATTTTGAGGTATGGAGACTAATCCAGGTTATCTGGGTGAACTCAGTGTAATAATATGGGTCCTGTAAGTAGGAGGCAAACAGAGAAGCTCCTAAAAGCATTGTAACCAAAACATAATTTTTCATCATAGCTTTGGTAAAGGAGGGAGGCTACAGACAAGTCATGTAAAGAAGGTAGGAAAGTTTAGATGATTAGAAGAAAAGTTAAGGGAGCCAAAACTTGCCTTAGCCTTCCCTTCTCGATAGCTGCTTTAGCTACCTTGATGTGGACTTGTAAGCATTTATATTCTGGCACTCCAAACACTCAAAGAATACATCCATTATTTTAAGCTACCAATCTGGTGACCTTTTGTTAAGTCCTGTAGAGATCTGTTAAGAATACTTACTCCTGCTGGTCAGCATGCTGCATGAACCCTGTGGCACAGTCTGAGTTTGAAAATCACAGTTGGATTATTAACATACCAAGAGTAATTGGATATGTTCTCAAAGATGTTGACCCCAGAATATTTATAGTAGGGAACTTTTAAACTGATAAGAATGGCATGAAGAAGAAGGCCATAAGACAAAAAACCAAAACAAACCGTATATCCACTATGAATTTAAAAGAATGTGGAAGTTATGAATCACTTATTATGAGTACATGAAGTAAATGGTACAGCTTGAGTATTTCCATGGGAAAATGATAACTCAGCTAAGACAAAAGAATAATTAAATATTTATCTTGGGAGAAGGAGTGTATGTCATTGTGAAAGTCTTAAGGCAAAATGGTCCATTGGTAGACCAAAAAGAAAGTTACTATGGTAGAACAGGGCAATTAAGAAGGAACATGGACAAAGATAAGTAAAGAAACCCTGGTTTCAGGCTATACAAGACTGTGAAGATTGTGGTTTTTATTTTTCAAACTATAAAGCTGAATTAAACATCCCTTTGATGAACTGTCAAGTGCTTTTCAACCCTGATGAAAGCTGAGTCTTGGAGTAAAAAATGATATCTTGGACAGGACACCAACATATTTATTTCAAGTGTCTCTTCTAATTCTGTCCTAAAGCAGCCCAGTCCACTAAGTCTAACACAGAGAAAGAAAAATAGCTAACAGTTAATGGTTTAGTTCACTTAGGTTTCTATTGCTATGATAAAGACTATGACAAAAGCAATTTGGAAAGAAAAGAGTTTATTTCAACTATGGTAAGAGACTTTTTTTGAAGTAGTCAATGGTTAATTCAGAGACTCATAATGGGTCACTGTGTTGAAAATAAGTAGCTATTGAGTGTTCAGCCATAAATGTGTCATTCATGCAACTTTGTATGAGACCCAGGAGTGATTTGGGAGAAGACATGGAATAAAAAAGAGTCAGAGTATGGGGGAAAGTTTTAGGAAACCCAATTTCTGGATGTAACATCTTCATTGTGATCATGCGGTTATGAATAAATAGTGATAGTCTGCATAAAATTGGGCCTTTTAATAGTCTATCATGAATGGGTAAAGGGATAATGAGTTCCCACTCCTCTCTGGGGTGTTACTGGCAGTTAATGGTTGGAATAGGAAGAAGAGTCATTTCTCCAGTGGTATAGCTACTGGTAGGCTGCCTAGTATCTATATACTATGTGCTTGTATAAGCAAACCTGACTAAACTCAGTATATCACAAAAAAAGACATGAAAATAGAAGGGTAATGGTTGGAAAGAAAGGTTTTGGCCTGAGTGAGGATGATAAGGCAGGGTAACTAGTGAATACAGTAACAATTTCACATATGCATGTATGAAACTGTAAGAATAAAATAAAATAAAACTGGCCTAAGGCCAATAAACTGAGAAGGAAGACTAATATTCAGTTTTAAAGACTGTAGGAGATGACAATTGTTTAAAGAAATATACAAGTAAAGAAAAATAAATTTTGAATAGTTGTGGAGGGCTTTTATTTGTTTCTGTAATGGCATGCCAAAACTTATTTGGACCATCTAAAAGGTTTAAGTTTAATAAAATAAAAATACTACCAGCCAAACAAACTCATCTAGGCTCCAATTTTGCCTCTTGGTTACATCAAACAAGTTCTAATTGAGGGACATTAGCAAGGCCTGGGCACAGACAATGTTTAGAAAAAATATGTGAATGACATCAGGGTACTACTATTTAGATTAGAAACTAACTCTTGCAATAGGAGAGAAAGAGTGACACAGAGAGGAAGCAAAGAAATTATATATCTTTAATTCCCTGGGACTTTTTTCTTTTTCAGTCACTGTCTAAGAGAACTGGAAAGATATGGAAATAGGAGGGTGAAAGGGAAAATATATTTATACCATAAATGTCTATTTGATTTCTAGAGCTACCACATAATCTAGTAGGGGCTTTGCATATGTTTAACATTGTCTTGAACTAAAAAATAACACAGATTATTCAGAACGTTGGTCCTTGGCAAAGATGTGAAGGTTTGTTTATTCCATTTCCTGTTAGTTATATAAATTATGGGGACAAAGTTGGCCCAGTTTTAACTTTTGGTTTCTATCTAAAGACCCATGTGCATTCACACACACAATAAATAAAACTTTTCCTAAAATTATTCAAGTAAAATACCCACAGTCTTAAAAACGTTAGAACTAAAAAGTTATTTTGATGTTATAGCCTCCAAATAATATATTTCAACATTACTGTGTGTTATATTGGAGGTTCTATGAGGCGCCTACTCTGTTGCACTTCTGGTGCAACTGGCTATGAATTTTGAGATATACTCTAAGAATCGGAATTTTTGAAGTGGATAAAATACATAAAAGTCACTTCCTCCAATGCCCTTCAGTCTCAAAAAAACCCATTATTTTGTTTTCCCACTTGAAAGACTTTTACTAGAAAATTAAATTACCCTTGACTGTTCACTTCTCTATGAGAGACATAAAAGTGTTAATTGCTCTGAACTAATAGTATTCTAGACAATGCCTTAAGTTGCTTGCTGTAGTATTTGTTCTTTATCAACAAAATATAAGATTGCCATCACCCCCTTTGAAACATTGAAACCAGCAATTATTTACCATTTTCTCATTCTCGATTCAATGATCCTGATATATCTTCTTCCTTTTAATGATGAATCAAGTATATGCATTAATGTAAATATTTTGTCCAGCATCTCATGTCTAAACAAAAGGAGGACTTAGATCACAATCTGCCTCTAGATAATAGCATGCTTACCAGATTCCTAGGAGAGATGCTTCCTCCCAAAGGCATCAGTGCCATGTGGTAGAGTCCCCCAAGAATCTGAGGAAAAGAAACACAGGAAACAGCCACATGTGTTAGTCAGTGTCCCTCTACATACATGGAATTCTGCCATATATAAGAAGTTACCTCCTTCCTTCTTCTCGCTCAACATTCCAGCCATCCTCAACCCCACTGCCTAGTAACTTAAAGCACTCAAAGCATAACCCTCCATATATAGGAGGTAAAGAAACCAAAATTACAAAAAAAGATTTTCTCCATTAAACTAGGAACTCTACCTTTAAAGGCATAATCCTGAATAGACATCGAAAGCACCCAAAAAAACCCTGCATTCTGGCAATAAATAAATAAATAAATAAATAAATAAATAAATGAATGAATGAATGAATGAATGAATGAATAAATAAATAAATAAATAAATAAATACATGCATACATGCATGCATGCATTCATGCATGCCTTGGGGTCCCATTTCGTAGACTAACACAGAGCTCAGGAGTCCAGTTCCCACATCTGCTCCAAGGTAATAAAAGGAATGCCTCAGAGTATTGAGGGATAAGAAACCTTTTTAGCTGAGAGTATTTAAGAATAAGTCTATCTAACTAGCTGGCTAAATAAGGAAACATACACACTTTCTGATGGTAACTTTCTCTGTTACTTCAACTTAAAAAATGGTTCCTGACTCTGTATCTACACAGTTACAAATCTCCATACAGCCATGGCTTTACATCTTATATACATAGCTTTCTCACCATTTAACACTTTACACTATTCTTACAACTCTCATACAGCTCTTAGCATAGTTCCTATATGTAGCAACAGCTCTTTCTCATAGCCTTCTCTCTCACACACACACTCCTGTAGGGGATTGTGTTGTTTCATGGTAAATAATTGTCCCACCCACTGGTTTAATAAAAAGTGCTGATTGGCCAAAAGCAGGCAGGAAGTGTGGGTGGGGCTACCAGACTAAGAAAACTCTTGAGAACAGGAAACACAGGGCAGAATGCCAGAAAGAACACCAGAGAGAAGCCAGAAGAAGCAGAGGACAAGTATGCTGCTCTAAGAAAAGGTACCCAGCTGTATGGCTGAACAAGAGACATGGGTTAGATTAAGGGTAGAGAGCTAGCAAGTTATATGCCTGGGCCTTAGGCCAATCAGCTGAAAACTATTGAAAGCATCTGTGTGTCTCTGTGGAACTGAGGGACTGCGGGTCTGCAGGTCTGCATGCCTGTGGGACTAGACCTTGAGGTTAGGCCCGAAAATCCGGGCCAGAAACCTCATACTACAAATGGCAGCTCAATGTGGGTCAAATATGGGTTAAAAATGGTCTAGAGTCCAAAGCAGCCTCTGAATTGTGTCTCTCACGTGAGCCGTGGTACAGAGATGCCCACAGCTTGTGGGCTTGGGCTACAATGGCAGGCTTTTGGGCTTTTGGGCTTAAGGTGTAAAATGGCTGGTTCCTGAAGTCTCATAGGACCCTCAGTATAAGCACAAAGTTGTAAATGGTGGATTTAAGATTTCTGTTAATAAGGACAAAAAGAGAATAGAGTCAAAGATGGCTTCTTAGTGTCAATGTTTTCTTGGATCAGCTCTGTTTGCTGGAGGCAAACTGAGGCTTGGCTTTTTTAAGAGAAACTTCCTCATTCAGCCTTAGAGGCAAAACATTTGTGAGATTTTTAAGAGGTCCTGCTGCCTAATATTTAAATGGAGTTAATGAGCAGCAGATGGCAAAAGCTTGACTTGGTAATTATATGGACCCTAAAATTCCCAGAGAACCTGGGATAAAAAGATACATTCTATGAAATTAGGCTAGGAGCTGGGTGGAGCCATCCACCTATCCTATCAACCTTGAACTTTGGCAGATTAAAGGAGTGTTCAGAAATTGAAAGAAATAGAAGAATCCTCGGCAGATTAAAGGTGTGTTCAGAAACAGAAAGGAATAGAAGAATCTGGGTGGAGTCAATCACCCTAGGCAAGCAAAGGTGTGGTCAGAGACAGAAAAAGTTAAGAAATAAATATACAGTAAAGACAGTTTTTCTTAAAAAAAAAAGTCTAAGCGGTTTAGAGTGTGTTGAAAATATAGATACATAGGCTTAGAGAAAGAAAAGAGAAAAAAGGTAGAAAAACCTCTTAAAAAGAAATAGAGTTAAATAAATAAATAAGCCACATAAAAATGGAAAATACAAAGAATGCCCTGATACTGTATATTATTGTCTTATCTTTAAGCTTCTTGACTGAAAATGAAATAGTAAAAGCTGCTAAAAGAAAGTCAGTTATAAATACTATTTGATTAATTCAATCTATATATTTTGTAAATGAGTTGACTTTAAAACTGAAATCCAAAGATCTGCTACTTTGGAGAAGAGGTTTTCTTTTTATTTTCACATAAAATGAGAGGATGTGGATTTATTCCTGGATAAAGAACATAAAGTTTGATAGAGGAAGGCCCCTGAAAAATCTCCAGTGGAAATGGATGGACCAGATGATTCAGCATTTCAAAGCACCTCTGTTGAAGTTCGAGAGCTCTGAATCCAGAACAGTTTCAAGGAGACTGGCTGAGATGACCCAGCCTTAGAGACTACTCCACTAAAGACTTGTCCATAATCCTAAATTTTTCTTTGGATTCCCATGAGATTGTTGGCGTCCCCATTCAGCAGGAAGTAGCCTATAGAATGATGCCCACATTCCCAAAACATGGATTATGGATATTTGTGTTTATTTACAGTGTTGTTTATAAGTTGTTATAGATAAGGGGGGAGGAATATTAGATTTGGAGTTATTTTTGTTTTAAAAAGAGAAAAAGGGATATGTAGGAGATTGTGTTGTTTCATGGTAAATAATTATCCCTCCCACTGGTTTAATAAAAAGCACTGATTGGCCAAAGGCAGGCAGGAAGTGTGGGCGGGGCTACCAGACTAAGAAAACTCTGAGAACAGGAAGCACAGAGAGAACACCAGAGAGAAGCCGGAAGAAACAGAGGACAACCATGCTGTTGTAAGAAAAGGTACCAAGCCCCATGGCTGAACAGGATAAGAGTCATGGGTTAGATGAAGGGTAGAGAGTTAGCAAGTTATATGCCTGGGCCTTAGGCCGATCAGCTGAAAACTATTGAAAGCATCTGTGTGTCTCTGTAGGACTGTGGATTTGTGGGTCTGTAGGTCTGCAGGTCTGTGGGCCTAAACCTTGAAGTTAGGCCAGAAAATCCAGGCCAGAAACCTCATACTACACACTCCAACAGATATGTTTCTTCTACATCATTAACTAACTCTTTGCCAACTCACTCATCTATTCATTCTCTCACATATCTCTCACATGCTCTTAGGCTTCTTCTTCATCTCTCACTCAGCACACATACACTTCACTCGTAGCTTCCTAGCTTCCTCCCTACATTGCTGCTGATTCTAACATACTCTCATTCATACATATGCATTCCCCCTTATTGTTGCACAAATTCTGGTTGTATTAAATGAAATTCAGAGCCAGAATTGGGGGAAAAAAGATGGAATATGAGAGAGAGGAAACACCACAGTCAAATCTCACCTAGCTCTCTTCCAGCTTCCTCAGCCTCACTCCTCATTGCCTCTACAGAATGAATCTTTCTATGCCTGCCTTAAATACCATCTTTGCCTAGTTGTTTCACATCTAGATTAAGAATAAAGGTGTGAGCTACTACTATTTGGTAGTTAACCTTGAACTTACAGAAACACCGAAAGATCTCTGTCTCTGGAGTCATGGGATTAAAGAAAGGTCACCATTCCCAGTCTTTCCCTTGCTAGGATTAAAGTCATGAATTACCACTCTCCGACTCTACTGGATTGACTAGGCACCCCCAGTCAATCTGTTCTCTGATATTCTAGACTGGTTTTATTAAATATATAACATCATTACATATCCCCTTTTTGTCAAAAATATAGTTTATAACCAACATAAGAAAAACCATATACAACAGGTACAATAATTATATACAATATATACATAAATGATAATTATGTGAGTAATGTCCAGTCTATTAACAATTGACAGATTCAAAGAAAATATTCCACTATTTATCCTATTTTGGTGAATCCAATGTATTATACCGAATTCACTTTTTATCTAACTTGTATTACTAACTAAAAGCTATATTTTGTTGTCTCTCAAACTTATACACTTTAACCTTTAAATGAGTTTATTTTCTAAAACTGTCACTAAGAATCTATAACTATATCATCTTCAACTCCCTCAGTGACCTAAGCAGATAATATTAACTAAGCCAACAGCATGGGCAAGCAAGCAACTTCCAAGACATGTAAGAAATGAAACATCTGGCTGCCTGGACAGTCACCTAAGGTTCGTTTGTATCATTGAAGCATTCATCTTTGGCATACAGGACTAGCACATCTGAAAGACTTCTCTGTGAAGCAGGATATTCTCAAAGACCTTCATACATTGTCTTGGCAAGATTTAGCAATTCTTTTTTTGTATGTCCCTGCCTTTTCAATTTGAACATCATACTGTCATCAGTAAAGGCAAGAGTACTTTCTTGCCCAGTGGCTACCTTTTGTCATAAAGAAGGTCAACTCCATATATAGGAGTTTCTTTGATGTTCATAATCTTCTATAAGTAAATTGGTGCTGCCAGGAGCAGATGTCTCATTGTCATAAAATAATAAGAACCTATGATATTAAAATATTTTAAATGTCATATTATTGATATCTGAAGTATTTTAAGAAGACCTGTTCTTCTAAAATACATGCTTGATCTTGAAAACATATCTAATATGACTATTGGTTTGATTGTACTGTCTAACTACTAACTTGCATTTTTTTATATCCTAATTAGTTGGTAATAATAACTTTCATGGACTAGGAGTTTGTATTACATTATTAGTTGATCTATATAACTATAATACCTTGAACAAGCATAGAGCTATATGTACCATAACAAAATTAATCTCAACCTCATATCAATAAACAAAATTTGTATATAATAAACAAAATGCAATCCAATATAAAATATTAAAAGCTAGTAATTGCTTTTTAAAAGTAGACTCAAAATCTACCTTATTATATCTTATCATCTCTGCCTCCTCTTTTTTCTTTCTTTTTTTAAAAAGAAGAACCCTGATTCTAATCTCTCTTGTTTAGCTTTGTTTTTAAACAATTGTTTTAACTAAACAATGACAATCATCCATAATCCATTGAAAGACCAAAAACCACCCACTGCACCTCTTGGGAATGTAGTTGCCCTGTTCTTAAATTTACTTCCTGCTGTCTGGGGGTGACAGCATCTTTAGGGGATCGTGAAAAGAAAAGATTTTCTAATTGTCAAATGCTGAAATAAGTAGCTGTATCATTTGGTGACCAGTCTGCATAACAGAAAAGCACATGGTTTGCCTTAAGTCCTGGCTATAGTAGTCTGTGAAGCTGATTCATCTCAGCAAGGCAAATTAAAATTGTCCTGAGAAGTTTGTAGTCCAAATCTGATCTTTGTTTCAGCCTAGTGGCTTTGTCATAGTCCATGTGAAATCATCATTATGGGGCCCCATCTTCATTTTGGATACTTCAAGTTCACAACTAGGTATTGTCATGGATCACTGCAGAAAACTGATAGACTAAAACCCAACACAATGTACAGGAAACTAAATAAAGCCTTTTTATATAATTAACTGGTATTCTATATGAGCATTAATATCATGAGAAAAAGTTTAAAAAATATATACATAATATTATAGATTTTGATATAAGTAATTATTCAGCATAGGATTAGTAACAGTAGAATAGTCCTTTATTTTTAGTTATACTTCTGTCCCATATCAGGTGGCTCTTCTGATATGATATAGAAATTTTGTATTTTTCTTTAACAAGTATGCTTGAGTTTAGAGAAGGAGAGAGACATACTCCAACTTTAAAGCCAGCTTTAAATTATAATTAAACTGGGGCTTCAACTTCTTTTACAAATAAAGATATATTGATGTTAAGCAATGAGATTTTTACCCTGTAATGTATACTTGTACCAATAGGTCCGATATTATTTTGCTTGTAAGTCTGTCTAGATAGCCTCCCTTCTGATTTAGACATATAGATGTCTAAAGTCTTTTAACTCCTTGAAGATGGGTATTTCTAGTTATCTGTAAAGACAAGTGCAAAAACCTACCCCAACCCTTTGTTTTTCTTATAACTTAAAGAATTTTAATATGGGTGGATGAGCCATCAATTCTTATTTTCATCAAGTTTCTTTAGTTCAAATTCTTTATTAATTTTGATGCTATCTTTTTACCTGTGAAAACAAAAGCAAAACCCCTTCCCCAATGTAGCACATATCCTGGCTTCCATTCTGTGGTCAGTTCATCTTTGAAGTAGAAATATTGATTTAGCTCAGTTGTTTTTTTCTATAGCCCAATGCCTTTTGGCACCTGTTGTTCCTTTCTCATTAACATTGAGAAAAATCAAAGTCAATAAAGCATTATATATTCCATTTCTAGTGGTCTTTGTTATTCCTTTCTGCTTGTTTAACATATCCTTTAGAGTTCAATTTGATCTGTGACTGCTTTGCCCTGTAGGATTGTGTGGTATGCCTGTACTATGCTCTATAGTATAATAATAATAAAAAAAAGTTTATTTTCACTAGGGTCCTATATTGGAGCATTGTCAGTTTTAATTTGTACAGGTATTCTCATGATGGACATAACTTGTAGCAAATGTGTAATTACAGAATCAGCCTTTTCTGAACTCAAAGCAGTTGCCCATTGAAATCTTGAAAACATATCTATTGTATGATGTATGTATCTTAATTTCCCAAATTCTTTAAAATGAAACATACCTATCTGCCAAATTTCATTTCTTTGTATACCTTTAGAATTACTTCCTGCTGACAATGGAGGTTGGTTATAGAAGGAAAAGGTGGGACATCTTTTTACATTTTTTTTCTTATTGACAAGGGATAGAGAAATCTTTTTCAATCCTTTACTATTGATGTGATTTTATATGAAATTCTGAGGCCTCTAGCACATTTTATATTAATAATTTATCAATTTCATCATTACCTTGTACTAAAGGACCTAGAAGACCCATGTGGGATTTAATGTGTGTTATGTTGAAGGGATGATGTCTAGTCCTGATCAGCAGTTGCTGTGCCTTATTTCTGTACAACATGAATGGTTTCTGATTGTTTCTTATAATAAGTTCTAATTTTTTCCAGAAACATGTGTTAGTTTATGGTTTATTTATGTGTTTGAAGGAATATTAATCTGTGTATTCAATTATTATAGTAAATATTGTCCCTGTAAATTTATAGCAATGTTAGCTACATATGGCTTTAATTTTTCTCTCTGTCCTTCTGGTCCTATACACTCAAGACATCTTACACACTGTTTTACCTGGGATAATGTCCCAATTCCCAAAAACTGAACATTTACCTCCTGAAGGGGCCAATTTGGATTCTAAGACTCTGGTGAAATTATTGTTACATCTGACCCTGTATCAAATAAACTTTCAATAATAACATCATTTATTCATACTTTTAACTTTGGCCTTTGTTCATTTAAAAGAAGCTTGCCAACATATTTGCTTTATATTTTTTTTCTGAGTTTTTTTTCTTTTCTATCATTCAGTGTATTGTGATTTTTTAGAATAGGTTTTAATATCTTTAATTGTTCTGGGAAGGTGTTTCCTCCATGGTGGCAGGGTAAGATTGAGTTGGATTTGATATGAGACTTTTGAAAGCCCCTTTTGGGAATTTCCCAAAGGCAGAAAGTTACCTTGTCTGTCCCTTATTGATCTGCACTCAATTGCCCAATGTCTTCCATTTCCACCCCTGCATACTCCAAAAAGGAGGGGCATACTTGTGAGATTACTCCTATCAAAGGCATTGTTTCTTAGAACACCTTGTTTACAATATCTTTTTATGTGACTTTGCCTTCCACAATTATAACATTTAACATTTTGACCTTTTTTTATACCTCTAGAAATAACCTCTCCTACTCAGTTATCGTCATAGTCATAAGCCTCTAGATTAATTGCATCATGAATCCAATCATCCAAGGGTGCTGACCTTGTTTTAATGACTTAATTATTCTTTTACATTGAGAGTTAATTTTCAAAATCTAGTGATTCAATTATTATTCACATAGCTTCTGAATTGGTACCATTCTGTTTATGGATGCAATTAATCTCTGCAAAAAGTCTGTAGAAGTTTCTTTGGGGCTTTGAATCACTTTTTTGAAGGATTCAGTTGTCTTTTCTATCTCCTCAATCTGACTCTATGCATTTAATCTGACATGTGGCATAAATCCAGGGTATGTTCATAATATAAGGATTACCCTTTAATATCAGCATAATCTCCTTCCCCAAGAAGTTTGTCTTGGGAGACTTCTTTGTTTCTGGCTCTGTTTCTTTGTTCTATTGTTTAAGTCCCTTCCCCCTACCTTGTTCTCCACTGCAAAAGTGGCCCAGCCATCAAAAAAGCAGCAACCATATCTAACCAGTCTTTAGGAATGATCTGGTTACATGATGACCAGCTACTTAACATTTCTTTTACAAATAGTGAGTACATACCATATGCCACAATTGCTTCCTTGACTCTTCTTAATTCTAACTTTTGTACTGGAGACCAACTAACTTCTGTACTATTTTTATCATTTTGTGATTTCTTTAAGGTTACTGGATATGTTAATATTGTCTGTTTGATAATTTTAGGATGCCTTTGTGCAATCTTAGAAGACATTGCTGATATTGATTACTTATATTTCTCTGTTTGAGTTTGAATATCTTTGTGTTCTCTCTTAACACAAAGACTTTCTTCTTGGCATTCACATTAATTGACTTTTAAATGGTAAAAAAAGAAATCAAAAAATATATATTCATAACAAACATGATAATAAACAATATGATAAACATTATGATAGCCCCATCTATTTTATCTTTTTCTTTAATGATTTCAACATCAAGTCTAGAGTAAGATTACAGAAAGACCTTAACTTCCCTAAATAAATTCCCATTTTTTTAAAAAAATAATTTACTCACCAATCTAGTTGCCAGTGATGATTCAAGTGACTGTGAAGTGGGGCAGCTACCTAGTGTGATAGCAGCTGAAGGAGGGATCCAAAAAGAAAAAATAAACACCACAGCCGACCAGTAGAAAGTGGCCACTGTCTGAAAAACTTACCCAGATGAAAGTGAAAAAGAAACACTTTGGGAAGTCTTCCTAAGACTGGAGGCTAACTCAGAACAGAAAATCTAACCAGCCAGTAATTACTCCCTGGGCCACATGTTGCTCTGGCAGTAAAGTGGGGGGTTTGGCGATTCATGCACCAAAGTTGGATGCCAAGTGTTGCACAAATTCTGGTTTTATTTAATGAAACTCAGAGCCAGATATTAGGGAAAAGATGGAATATCAGAGAGAGAAAGCAGACCACAGTTCAATCTCACCCAGCTCTCTTCCAGCTTCCTCAGACTCACTCCTTGTTGTATCTACAGAATGAATCTGTCTTTCTATGTCTGCCGTAAATGCCTTCTTTGCCCCCTTGTTTCACATCCAGGTTAAAATTAAAGGTGTGAGCTACTACTATTTGGTAGTTAACCTTGAACTCACAGAAACCAAGAAAGATCTCTGTCTCTGAAATTATAGGATTAAAGGTGTAGGTCACCACTCTTAGTCTTTTCCTTGCTGTGATTAAAGGCATGAGTTACTACTTTTTGACCCTCCTTAATTGACTATAGGTAGTTCTGTTCTCTGATATTCCTGACTGGTTTTTTTAAATATATAACATATCGCCATGCCTTCTCTCTCACCTCTACATTGCTACTGTTTCTCTCTTAACCAAATTTGGGACTATTATACACTACATTTTCAGGGACTAACCCTTTCTCATAACACATAAAGTCACACAGTTATTCTCAGGCAGTAAGGTAACAAAGACCAGCCAGTGTAATGCTTGGCCTTACATGTAAATATTTCTCAGATAAAGAATGATGTTGAAATTGAGGACTTAACAATAATAGTAGCAGGTTGAACCTTGAGCCTTTAGAGTATGTGAAGAAAGTCAGATACTGCAAGGGGTTATGTAGGGTTATATATCAAAACAGCCTTGCCTTGATTTAGCAAAAAAAAAAAAAACAAAACAAAAAAAAACAAACAAACAAAAAACCAAAAAAACAAACAAACAAACAAAAAACAAACAAACAAAAAAAAAACAGCAAAAAAACCTGGAAATTATTCTTTATATATTTTCTGCAGGGGTAGTTTAGTCTCTTTGAATTTGTTCTAAAATATAAAATTAGTTGTCTTTGAAACTGAAAAGACTATTACTTTCCCATGTCAGTAAAGAAGAAAATTCTGGTATTATTTCTATACATTAGATTTATATATCTTAAACAGAAATCAACTTTTCTGATTATTCACAATATAAGTGTACTCAAAGATGTAAAATACACTACCAATGAGCTATGGAAGGAACCTCACAGCTGTTATTACTAGTGAGGTATAGCAGTGGTTCTTGAAAAGGTTACAGATAGAAAACAATGGTCATTAACAGTCAGTGACCCCATGGTTCTGCCAGGTAGAAATGCCATCCACACATCTGGTAGGTAGACTTGTTAAACACTAGTTGTCATCTGTTGTATACTCCCACAGCACTAGACCAAAAAGTTTACAACAAGACTATTCTTGTGGTTTTTTAGTGACTATTTTGTTCCTTGGATTGATTTAGGCACTGGGTATGTACCAATGGAAAAAAAATGCCTAAGTTATTGCCTTCATGTTGGTAAGAAGGGTAGATACCAAGTGAATCTATGGAGAAGATAATTACTTAAAAAAAGAAGGGGAGACCCCTTGAAGGTTGGTGCTAAGTTCTAGAAAGCAAGGATTAAGAGGCTCTACAGCTTAGTTGGCTATAATGTGCCTGTCTACTAGTATAGTAAAGGAAAGCTTTACCAAAAAAGACACAATTAAACTGGTATTTAAAAGCCATATACCACAAATTATCAAGCACAAGGCATTCCAAATTGGGGATCAATCACAGCAAAACCCTGTAGTTGAAGAAAAAAATGTGTATTTGGAGATACTGCCATAGGATGATGAAGAGATGGCCTGGGAAACAACAGGAGCAGGACCAAGATAACATATGATCTGTCAAGGAAGGAATTGAGATTCCTTTCCCAGATTTATTAGAAAGACAATAAAACCTTTTCAGTGAGGAAATGACATAATAGGTTCTACTTTTTAAAGGGTCACAAGCTTCTGCCTAGAAAATGGATGACAGAAAGGATAAAATGAATCTCATTTCAATTATACATGTTTTTTTTATTTGTTTGTTGACATTTATTTTGTGTTGTTGTGTAGAAAGATCTAACCCACCAGACTAGAGAGAATTATCTGGAGGCCAAGTTCATTCATCTTTTACAATATCTATAGTAATGAGGGACCAATACATGTTTAGAAGACAATATGAAGGCAAACAACTTATTCTATTTTAAGAAAAAGCAGACTTATAACTACTAAATTATACATCAAAAATGCTACGCCTTAACCACATAGTCACATTATGACAGATTTGAAGTATTTGCTTTTCTAAGTTGAAAGCCATAGTGCAGTAACTTTTCTGCCATACATACATATTAATATCATGACAGCTTAATATTCAGATTGTTTGGTATAATAGATGACAAAAGCTCTGAAGAAGCAGAAACAATCTGTCAATTAAAGAATGTGTGTTTCAAAAGTACTTAACTGTGGAAACTATAATGACTCTAAATGGGCTTGTTAAAATGGAACTGAAAGTCAATTCTTTTTTGAGACACAGCCTCATTATGTAGCCCAGGTAGGAAGTTAATCCCGAACCCTCTTTAGAAGGCAGTGAGAGGCCAGAGAATATCTATAGTATTACTATGCTCACATTTGCCAAATAGAATGAAGTTCAGATTGCAAGAAAATACAAAAGGAGAAATGTTAAATAATTCTCTCTTCTCTGTTGTGAATCAGATTATTGAGCATTTAGTTAACATAGGAGCCATAGTCAATATTAAGCAGTGAAGCTGAATCACAATTTGGTTAAATTCTCTTCAATAAACTAGTGTAAGGAATTTATAATAAAAGAGAAATATTAATGTTGGAATAAATGCTTTATTTTAATCATTAACATTACTGGTAAGTGCCAGATGCTGAGATGGTTTACATAGTTAAAAAAAATTGATATGTACCAGGCATTGGGGTTAATGCTGCAAACAATGTTTTAATTGATGTTCATTATAATCTAGCAAGAAGATATTTGTAGTGATGTATTGTATGATTTAAACAAATAAAGATTTCCTGAAGAACAGAGAACAGAGCCAGCCACAGAGTTAGCCATAGAGTGCAGGCAGTGGTGACATACATCTTTAATTCTATTCTATTAACTCAGGAAGCAGAAATCCATCTGGATCTCTGTGAGTTCAAGGTCGGCCTGGACTACACAACCTTAATCCAGTTCAAAAGAGAAACAGAGCCTGGCAGTGTTGGTGCAAGCATTCAATCCCAGCACTAGGACAGTTGATAGTGACTAGGGAAGTTGACTAGACTGGGGGAGACAGGAGTTCAGCCCTTCCCTTCCTTTCTCTTTAGGCTGAGAATTCAGAGGCATTCAGTCTTGGAGACAAAATCTTCCCCTTTCAGTGTGAGGACTGAGTATTGGTGAGAACGTTCTCTAGTGGCCTGTTCCTCTATCTCTCTGATCTTTTACCCTAATATCTGCCTCTGAATTTTTATTATACTACCAATTATGATTTGTGTAACAAATATTAGCATTTATTCTCTTTTTGCACTTTGGTAGAAAGCTCCTGGTAATTTGATTGTATTTATAGTCTTTGCTCTAAAGATAAGTATAGGACCTAGGCCTCCTCTACCCTTATAGTCTTCACTTTATTAGATGGCAATAACACTTGCATCAACTTCAAGAACCAACAAAAAGACTCATACTGCATGAAGCAGTGTCTTGAAAATAAATCTTTTGTTAACCTACAAAATCCAGGGTATATTCCATCACATCTCCTCTGGTTAACCTAACAAGATGATCTGCATCTGAAAAGGTGTAAAATTGCAACAAGACAAGGTCAAAACCTTCGGTGTCTCTTTATAACTAATTCCTCTCAGAGCAAAGAGATCTTTGTTCTTTTTCTTGGCTGAACAACCTCAAAATTGTAGACATCCTAATTTATCTAGAATGACTTAACCTGATTTTTCTTTTCAAATAGTATCGAAGACCACTGACTGGTGCATTTGAGAATAATCAGTATAGAGCAAATATGGTTAAGCATTTTTGCTTCTGATTCACAAAATGTATACATTGAGCCCATTTACTTGCAGTGTTAGTCTGATAATTTACTAACTACTTCTAAAGGTTTCCTGGATTCTAAGGACAGATTCTGGGATAAGGGGTAAGGGATGTGTGTGTGTGTGTGTGTGTGTGTGTGTGTGTGTGTGTGTGTGTGTGTGTGTATGTTGTACCCTTTTGCATTCATATCCAGTATCTTTGTACTGTCAGATCTATATACTTGTTCCCTAGGTATGGGTGCTAAAGATACATTTCCCCCAATGACTCATAGCAAAGTTGTAGAGTGCTTGCCTACCAAAAGTGAGGTCCTGAATTTCATTGCCAAAAAAGTTAATTAATTGAATTAGTACTTTCTCCCCACCCCCCAAAAAACTGCAGATTATGTAAGCTAGGTGAATACAGTTGCACTGAGTTCTATCACCAGACCTCTTTTTATTTTTAGTTTAGTTTAGTTTTGTTTTGAGACAAGAGACTCACTAAGTTGTATAGGATGGCTTAGAACTCAGCTCTGTAGCCCAGAAATGCTTTAAATTGGCAATGCTCCTGCTTTAACTTCCAAAGTATATACTACAACTCCTTTGCCCATCACACTAAATCACATTATATGATTTAATAAGTTAATTACACAGTGTTATTTTGGATTAACTAATCTTTTAACTGTCCTGGCAAGAAGGGATATATTCTAAAGAGACACTGCTGTGTCTCTTCTTGGCTGTCAGCCTATGAAAACAATAGACCCTTAGAAATTAGTTATTTCCCCAGGAGTCTCATGCTGGAAGAAAATAAAGGCTGGGACTACGGAGCCAGTAAGAACTTGAGCTTGTTTCTTGGAAAGAGATTTTACACTGTTCTGTCAACTTGTGAGACTACCTTTTGACAGTGAGTATAGCCCTGAAAAGCATGATGAGTAAGTGGCTCTCCATCTTGACATATCTATACATATCTATACATGTTTCTTGGCCTCTATTGGAACAGAAACTTGGGTTTTGTATTACTGGATTTCTTCACTTTATCCTCTTCCTAATGTGGTCACATGAACAAATCAACATGTGTTATCATTTTATGTGTCTAATTGGCCTTTTGACTTGGTTTGTCAAGGCTGTTATGGTCTAGGTTCTTATACAAAATCTTTGGTAGCTGTCCCTTTAAAATAATCTTGTACTTTAGAAAATGCACGAGAAGCTGTTTGTCACACTGAAGCAGAGGTTTTTAAAAAATATGTCAATTTAAGATTAATATTTATTAAAATATAAACTAACATTTATAATATAGGTAGTAGTTTATATAGGTGCCTGATAGACTGGAGTATCTAAGCAGTGGATGATGGATGTGGAACTGGTCTCTCTAGTAGTCAGGAACCAGGAAACAGGGGTTCCTAGGATCTCAGCAGCCCCTTATGAATGGGGTTGGCCACTCCCCCTTCAGGAGTCGGGACCCTGATAAGTATCTTTGGACCTTATCAGCTGACGCTTGAATCTCACCACATCTCTCTCTTTTGTTTAACTAGGAAGGTTTTAAACTAAGACTATATATAATAGGAATTATTATGAGGTAGTATTTAAGAGAGGATAAGGCATAAATTATAACTAAAACTTAATATATAAAAAGTATATTATATATTTTTATAATATTGGTAGATGGTAGGGTGTATAAATTATTTTAAAAATGTTTTATCTGGGAAAGTGTAAATTTAACGTTTGAATGCTTTTTGTTAAGGGATAATAGGGTAGTAATTTTAAATATTATTTTTTTAATTTTTTTAAGACTTGAGAAGAAAAATTTATTATTTGAAAGTCAGAAGTATATGGAAGTAGTGGCTTTTAAAATTTGGGAGAGGACAGTTATATAGCTACTTGGATAATTATTTATGGTTTTGTGTGTCTTTGGAATATCTATTATATTGGCTATAAGCCTATATAGTATCTGACAGATTTTTTTTATAAGTAGGGCGATTTTGGAGGGACTGTCTTATTTTGTCTAGGCAGGTTTTGTTAGTCTTTATTTTTTATTTTGTTTATTTAGTTTGGACATCGTGTATATTGATAGTAATTAAGGTAAGGGCAGTTTTTTTATTTAACTGGCTATTTTTGGTTAAAAGGACAAACTCTAAAGGCATGTCTTTGATGTTTAACATTATTTTGGGAAAGGAGTAGTGAAACTAGGAGTTGTCACGTCTCTTGCAGCTGAATTTTAAATGTTAAATGTCATATTTTTGGGGTCTATGAAATGGTTGAAGACTCTTGTCTATTTATGATTAATATTTATTAAAATAAAAACTAACACTCACAGTATAGATAACAGCTTATATAGGTGTCTGATAGACTGGAGTATCTAAGCAGTGGATGATGGATGTGGAACTGGTCACTCTAATAGTCAGGAACCAGGATATGATATTTTAACTTGTATGTAAGATGACTGTGGCATGGCAACTGAAGTAATGTTGACTGTAGTATTTATTGTTCTAAGGATTAAAACTTGTATTATAAAATTAGATTATCTATAAAGGGGTGTATAATCTTTGAACAATGATTTTTAGTATGACTATCAAACATTAGTCAGGGGTATATATATTATGTAAAGTAGTAGCAGTATTTTAGAGATGTATATATATATATATGTATGTATATAATATAAACAGATGTATATAAAACATCTTGTGTATATATTATAACTAGTGTAATCATATATTTAGTATAATTAAATTGTATAGTGGACATGACAATAATATGTAAATATTTTAAACAGAGGTAGAAGCGTATATAAAATATGCTATAGATTTAATTTTATATAATAGTTAGAGATTTAGTTTTATATTGATGTATAAGTTGTTTTGGTTATATAAAGTAATTTTAGACTTAGCTTTGTATTAATGTATAAATTGTCTTAATTAAGCATATAAAATGATTTTATATTTGCATTAATATATAAATATTTATGTTAGTGTAAATTGTCTTTAGTTTAGCCTTCATATTTGGCTAAAAATTGTTTATAGGTAAGTAGAATATTGGGTGCCAGATGAAGGTAGAGGTTTCATTTTTAAATATGTCAATTTAAGATTAATATTTATTAAAATATAAACTAACACTCACAGTATATATAACAGCTTATATAGGTGTCTGATAGACTGGATTATCTAAGCAGTGGACAATGGATGTCGAACTGGTCTCTCTAGTAGTCAGAACCAGGAAACAGGGGTTCCTAGGATCTCAGCAGCCCCTTATGAATGGGGTTGGCCACTCCCCCTTCAGGAGCCCGGGACCCTGGTTAAGCGTCTTCAGACCTTATCAGCTGCCAACTGAATCCCATCACATCACACCCTTATTAAGAAGAACCCTTTTGCTATATGACAAGCTGGCACACACACAGCTTACCCAACTGATATGTTGATTACTACTGGATTATACCAAAAGGAAATGTTCAATAGATAAAATGTATGCCTCAACCTTTTGCCTGTGAAGCTATCATGATCTCCCTTACTGACTTCTAGTTGTCTTGACACTGACTGGATGGAGGTTATTGATTAAATTAACATTTATCAGGCCCTTACCAACTATCAGGTACTGTTAAGGACTTTGCAACATATCTAATCCTGATAGAAAACACACTTGATTCTATTACCTTTCTAGTATCCAATTGACATCAGTCTTTATCTTAATAAAAGTAGAATTAGAAATAAAATAATAATAAAAATAGAATTCAAATCTGAGAAAAGTATTTGAACACAGGATTAGTTGTACATACCTTTAATCTCACACATTCAGAAGTGTGAGGCAAGAGAGGATCATGAGTTTAGGTCAGCCTTTGCCACAGAAATGTTTTGTCCTCTGAAGACAAAAACCTTAAACAAACACAGAAAACATAAAAGATGATAATTTTATACTGAACAAAATGATTGCTTTTATGCCAAGCCTTTTTGAGTCATAAGGGAAAAACTAATTTAAAATAATTTTTTAAAAAAAGAAATATTTGCCACATCAGGCTTTTGAGACAGAACCAACCTTACAATACCATAATCCCTTTGTTCTATTTATATTCCTTCTTGAATGTATCAAGACTCATACTGAAAAATGAGTTCTGGGTTGCTAAAGAGGGTTTATTTTTGCACCTATCTAAACTAGTTGTTTTTTTTTTTTAAGAAAAACAGAAAGGGAAGGAAGGAGGAAAAGGAAGGAAAAAAAGAAATTCAGACTCTTGAGCTTTACAAATATACTTACAATAGTGGTCACAAAATAAAAAAATAACAAATTGCAAAGCAGTAGCTGTATCCTGTTTAAAAAATTATGTTTTAGTGATAGAAAGATGATTTATTGAGGTAATTGCCACATATAAATGGAGTCTTAATTTTGTTATTTATCTAAGCTAAGTGAACACAGATACTGAATTCTATCCCCAGACCTCTTTTTATTTAAATACACATAATGGCAGTGCTAGTGAACTGAAACCAGAGGGAACTTTGGAAATTGCTGGCTACCCATGCTAGCCAAATTGACATGGCCCATGCCAATGAGAGATCTTGACTCAGAAAGCAAGGTAGACGGCAGCTGAAGAATAATACACATATACTTTTACCAGCATACAGGTAAGCAATGAACTCACATGTATGTACACACAAAAATAAAAAAATAGTATCTTGCATGAGTATAAATTAAACAAAATAAACTCCAATAGCACAAAATTAAACAGAGCTAGATTAGGAGAATGGAGTTAATTCTTTCTTTGCATAGAGATTCATTTATTAAATTAGTTTAATGATGATATTTTTAAGACAAAAAAATATAATACAGATTTTATTTAATTTGCTTTTAGTTTGCATGGATATGTTGCGGGTAATGTGGTACTTGTTTTGATTTTCCATGTCAATCATTTCTCGATGATAGAGCTTTATTCCTAACAGAACACTATTAGAATATGTGTCCCTAAAGGAGAAAATTTCACTGAAGAAGGCATTCATGACAAGGATACCATTGTGTGAAGCAAACAGTAATATAATATAAAGTAGAAAAAATGAGAAAATATAGTTTTTAACAATACTCCTAGAAAAGTCAGTTAAAATAATTCAGATCACTTAAATGTACATTAGAAGAAAAATCCCACAGTTCAATTTCAGCCAAATTATTTAGTAAAGTTTATTCGAACTTCATATATGTATTATGCACTGAGTTTCATAAGTCCAATACTGTAGTGGGATTCAGGTGTCAGCTGATAAGATCTGAGGATGCTTATCCAGAGTCCTGGGCTCCTGAAGGGGGAGTGGCCAACCCCATTGATAAGGGGCTGCTGGGACCCTGGGAAGGCCCATTTCCTGATTTCTGACTGCTGGAGAGAATAGTTTGGTATCCATCATCCATCGCTCAGATACTCCAGTCCCTGTTTAGGCACCAATTTAAGCTATTACCTGTATTGTGAGTATTGATTTATATTTTAATAAATATTAATCTTGGATTGGTGCATTTTAAGAGAAACTCCGCCTACAGAATACAGTGCTTTTTCTCTTTTCACTCTGCCTTCTTACTTTACTTTAAACTATTCTTCTATACCTTAGGTTTGAAAATCACTGGAAAATAGTTCATTTATATCCATAAAATTGAAACACAATACCAAAACAAACACGCCCCCCCACACAAAAAAATAAAACCAAAAATATTCCTGGAAGAGGAGATAAGCTAGAATATACATCAAGGTGTACTCATTCACCAATATAATATTTTATGTGTATAGTAGACTTGTGATTTATTCAAGTGTGTAGTGGAGTTACATTATGCTATATTATAAGTATTTGCCTGCCTGACTACTCTTACTAGTTATTTTATACATAAATTTTAGAATCGAGCTTCTTTGATTAGCCTCAAAAATTTTTGTTTATATTTCACTGTTACTATAACAAAGGTTGTGTGTGTATTATAAAGATAATTAAAGTAGAAATAAAGTATAAAAATGCATGAATTTAAGAGGAAGTAGAGGGAACACAGAAGGAGTTGTAGGGGAAAGAAGGTAAATCCTCAAGCACGTTCTAATTTAAATAATAAATAAACAAGAACTGATAATTGTATGTCATTGTCCATCTTCACTATTTTCCTCTTATGAAAGAATTCTTTAGGATTCATTAATAACATTCTAACATTTTAAAATTTATGATATTTATGTGAATGTCACATATTTGCATTTACTTCCTTTTTTAAAGGTTTATTGGGCTATAAAGATGGCTGAGTCATTAAAGGCTAGAACTACAGCTAAAATCATAAAATATTTATTTATTTATGAGTATTTTTGCCTGCATGTGTGTCTGAGCACCATAGGTATGCCTGGGATCCAAGGAGTCCAGAAGTGGACATCAGATTTCTTGGAAAGTGAAGTTATGATTGTTACTATTCACTATTTGGTTATTGAATTCAAAGGTCGGTATCCTAGAAGTGCTATTTCCCACTAAGCCATCTCTCATTAAGTGTTAATTTTCTATAAAAGTAAATTCTTACTCCTGAGTAGTACTCCATTATATAGATGTAATACAATTTTTAACCCATTCTTCAGTTGAGGGGCATCTAGGTTGTTTCCAGGTTCTGGCTATTACAAATAATGCTGCTATGAACATAGTTGAGCTAATGCCATTGGGGTAACAATGTGCATCCTTTGGGTATATGCCCAATAGTGGTATTGCTGGATCATTCGGTAGATTGATTCTCAGTTTTCTGAGGAACCATAATTCCGATTTCCAAAGTGGCTGTACAAGTTAAACTCTCACCAGCAATGGAGGAGTGTTCACCTTGCTCCACATCCCCTCCAGCATATGTGGTCATCTGAATTTTTGATATTAGCCATTCTGACAGGTGTAACATGGTATCTCAGAGTTGTATTGATTTGCATTTCTCTGATGGCTAAAGATGTTGAGCAAGTTTTAAGTGCCTTTTAGCCATTTGAAAGTCTCCTGTTGAGAATCCCCTTTTCAGATCTGAATCCCGTTTTTAAATTGAATTATTTGAATTTGGGGCATCTAGTTTCTTGAGTTCTGTATATATCTTAGTGAAATGTCAGACTGAACTGACGAAACTTGGGATTTCTTGCCCTCCTTGGGGAATGGATGGGGGATGGAGTAGGAAGAGGCAGAGGACGGACTGAGAGGGACTGGGAGCAGGGAAGGGATGGGGAGCAGTGGTAGATATGAAGAAACATCTTAAATAAAAGGAAAAAATAAATTCTTGTTTTTGTTGTTGGCTTATTTGATTTATTTTTAAGACAGAGCTTTTTTTTATATAGCCCATGCTAGTTTGGAACTTATAGTCACACTACCTCAGCTTCCTGAGAGCCAAGATTGCACATTTAGAAGAGACAATATGGTGACTTAGACTATGAAAAGTTAATGAGCTCTGTGACTGTTTAAGCAAATATCAAGCATATTGTAAACTAGGTTAGAAATCCCAGATCCTTTCTCCACCAAAGTTACATGTCACTCAAAACAGTAACACATTCACAGGGGCATAATTGTGTCTTTATGCAATTTCCTGGTAGGAATCTTTCTTTTTCTCTTCCATGAAAGACACTTTGTCAGAAGCAAGATGTTAAGGGGAGTAACATTTTTATGGGGATAACCTTGAATTCATTCATTCCAATGAGATATAAATAAAAACATACTCAGTAATATTGATAGAAATATATTATGGACATAGATATTATAGATACAGTTATAGTGAAAGAATACTTTGGTGACTGAATTGGGATCAGTAATGAATAACCTAAGTTATAATTAGTAACAAAAGTTAGGATGCCTACAAGTTTTAGATAAACTCGAGTCTGAATCTGGAATGGTAGGTTCATGATTTAAATGGACTTTTTACAATAGAAGGACATATTTTGGGGACTCTGGAGTCTTTAAGAGCCAGAGCCTATTCCTAGTACATGAGCTGGCTTTTTAAGCTTGTTCACCATGAAGAGATGCCTACCTTAGCCTTGATGCACGGGTAAGAGATTGGTCCTGCCTCAATATGATATGATGTGTTTTGTGGACTCTTGTGGGAGGCCTACACCTTTCTGAACAGAAGAGGAGTGGATGAAGAGATAGGCAAGAATAAAAAGAGAGTAGGGGAAGGGGAACTGTGGTTGGTTCATACAACAAATGAAAAAAAATAATAAAAAAGAAAGAAAAGAACTTTTGCTTAGCTGTCTAAGAAAGTATGTCACTATGAATGACCTTTGAAGTTTATAGTCTTGTCCTCTCTAGTTATTGTCATTATTTTTTGCCATAGGGACAGCAATGTTAACTGATTCCAACTGCCATCCTCTAGTCTTCCCCCTCTCCAGTAGTCTCTTCCCCAATTACAAGCTCTTGAA
Source organism: Phyllotis vaccarum (assembly GCA_033318265.1). Taxonomy (NCBI): domain Eukaryota; kingdom Metazoa; phylum Chordata; class Mammalia; order Rodentia; family Cricetidae; genus Phyllotis; species Phyllotis vaccarum. Next base: position 132,727,576 of record JARWLC010000013.1, on the reverse strand, counting down.
ACAAAATGTATCCTCCTAGAAGTTTATATATTTTCTGTTATGTGTTTTAATCAATATGGCATAAAAGAAACAAACACACAGTAAAGGAACAGGTTATAAATCATAGTAAATACATATTCAAAATGTGCTCCTCAGACCTTAACTGCCCTTAACCTGAAGCCAAATCAGATGTTTTACTTTCATAGGATCTCCAGGTGATTCATTCGTGTGTGTGTGTGTGTGTGTGTGTGTGTGTGTGTGTGTGTGTGTGTGTGTGTGTGTGTGTGTGTGTGTATGTGTGTGTGTGTGTGTTCACATTTGAAAATCTATTATTTCTTCCAAGTGCAATGGGCATAAAGATTAGATTTCTGGAGCAATTATAAAGTCCATAATTGCAAAAAGGTCCCAATTAAAAACTTTGGACAGTTTTTATCTTTCAAGTGCACCCAAGCTACCAAAGTAGACTAGCTGCCTTTTGGAGAAAAGCTTCTAATCAGCATTAAGTAACTGACAGATTGAACTATGAAGAAATTGCAATCCCTAAGGAGAAACTGCACTCATCTTGAAGATTCCAGGTATCAGTTGTGACAAGTTTGTAGTTACATCTTCATATCCATCCCTGCCCTCATCCACATGACTCCTGGCACATACCTAAAGATCTGTTAGAAAGTAAAACTGTAAAGCAAACTGTGAGTATGATTTGAAAGACAAGAACACTTTGAAACTTTTTATTATACTGTCAACCATGTAAAAGAGTGTTTTTAAATGTTCATTAATCCATGGTGGCTTTTTAACATATCACGCTGTTTTAGAATATTATTTTAAGATATGTTACATTTGTTTATAGTGTAGAATGCTGGTTTATTAATGCAAAGCTGTGTTGGATTTTTTATGTTGCATTTGTTTAACTTTGTGAAGCTGTGTTACTTTGCCTTTCTAAAACACCTAGTGGCCTAATAAAGAAATTAATGGTCAATGGTGAGTCAGGAGAAATGATAGGTAGGGCTTCCAGGAAAAGAGAACAAATAGAAGGAGAAATCTTGGAGGAAAGAAAGAAAGAGCAAGAGAACAAGGAGAGAACAATACTAGGGGCCAGACATCTAGCCATCTAGCCAGCCATGAAGTAAATATGAAAGAAAGATATACAGAAGTTAAAAAAGAAAAAAGCCCAAAGGAAAAATTAGTTGGGCTAATTTAAGAAAGGCTGGCATGAAACAAGCCAAGCTAAGAGCAGACATTTATGAGTAGTAATAAGTTTCTGTGTGTGATTTATTTGGGAACTGGGTGGCAAGAACAACCAATTACATCACACCTTGGTGACAATATCATGTTCAGTTTTTGCATCACCACATTAGTGATTTCCCCCTGTAGTTTGAAATCAATCAAGAAGTGAATTTCTGTTTCTTCATGACAATATTGTGTCACTACTATAAGAAGCCAACTGAAAAGTAACAATAAAAAAAATAAACCCAAAGTTACAACTCTCACTTTATCTTGTGTGTTTCCTTTTCTCCAGTTTTCCTTAAGAGAAATAATTTGAGAAACATTTTAAAATGTTAGAAACCTCAGTCAAAATTCCTAAACTCATTTTTTCTAATCTCTTTGGATTATTGTTTTTGCTATGGTCCTATGCTGTTTGATTTTAAAGTTCACACAGCACAGCTTTTTATTAATGCTCAGAGGGAAAATGTCATCTTAATAATAGTCAAGAGTGGTTCAAAAGCCATTTCTCATTACGTGATGACAGGCCCTGTCATATTCAGTATGTCCTAATGAAAAAGTAAAATGAAAGAGAGTTTTATATGTAAAATATTTCAGAAGTATAATTGCAGGGAGAAATGGGAAATGGGCACAATTCAGGGCACAACTGACTCTAACAGTAAGGACATATATTTCCTGAGCTATGAAGTAGTAGTGTTCTTTTTTGTACCTTTTAAGTGAATATTTCTCAAAAACTGAATTGTAAATTATATCATTTTGAATACAGGTACCCAAATAAAACATCTAACATTAGGACATGGCTAATATCTTTGAATGTTAGTGTCCATTCATTGCAGGCACATTTTCAGTTAGGATGAGGCAGCCTTCAGGTTTTAACATTCAATGTCTAATGAACACTTCACTACTGTTTATTAATTCAATATCTATTAAGTTCCTACTGTGTACATTAGAAAGCACATAGGACATAAAGGATACCAAGAAGTCAAAAACTTGACCGTGGTGTGAGAGGTAATTTCTAGTGTTAGTTGGAGCCTTTGTGAAACTTGGACAGTGAGAACATCTGAGATACAGTGCTGCTAGATGAAGTTGGATAAAACATGCTTAGAAAAATATTATCAGGCCCCCTTTCACCAGGTGACAAAATACCAAAGGTGAAAAGAAAATTGCACTGTGTGAAAGAGTATATTCTACAAGCACTACCAAGTACCTTAAATCCTAACACTATACAGTCCAATAAAATAATCTGTAGGTGTATGTAATGTGCTGCTATGATAGTCTCATAGGGAAAATGTTGTTTAGAGAATGAGCAGCTCATTCGCTGTACTTTTTAACCAGCTTTGGAAGGAAAAGTATGGGATATGATGACACTCAATCTTTCAAGAGATCTTTAGGTGAGGGGATGGAAAGAAGGAAATTTTGCTGGATCCAAGGATGAAATAGAGCTGTTGTGACAGTCTGATGATTGCTAGATACCAAGTCCCTAAGATTACAAATGTTTTCAGTGCATTTGGAAAATGAGACTTGACAACCCCACAGCATCCCAAAAAAACTCATTTGATGAATGTGGCAATGCAACAACAATGGACTACCCAGACCACCAGCAATAGATAATTAAAGTCTTATGTAGTAAGTAAAGTAAAATTCGGTCATAAATATGCTGTGAATTACCATTGGATAATACAGGAATTGTTTTGGCCTATAGCAAAGCAGATTATAGGCAGGTGAGAAATCAAAGCATAGATAAAGGGATATGGGGGCAAACTCACACAGAGGTGTTTGTGAAAGGTGCTGCTCATGGAAGCAAGAAGTAAACAAACACAGTTAAGCCATGAGCCATGTGGCAATACATAGATTAATGAAAACGGGTTAAGATGAAAGAGCTAGCAAGTAATGAGCCTGAGCCATAAGCCAAACAGCTTGTAATAAATAAGCCTTAGTGTAATTATTTGGGATTGCTGGTCTGGACCTCATGGCTAGGCTAGGCCATAACCTTCAGAATACCTAAATAGAATAAAAGAGCAGTAGAAGATGTCAGAGAAAAGTTCCTCTCAACTACAAGAAATCAAGCTAGGTGGGAGATTATTGAAATAACAGCTGAACATTGTTTACCAGGAACAAGTATTCCTTTCATTCTATTCACTTTGAAGTTCTTATCTATTCCAATGTGTCTATTGGATCGCCTGTCATTACATATACATATGAAATGAGCAACAGGAAAACATATGGTACAAGAATGGTCATTTGTGATGAGTCTGTAAGGATATACAATTTTTTCTGTCTGCAATTTAGTCCCATGACCATACCGCTATAAAAGAGACTAGGACATAAAATTATTTCTTTGCTCATACCTACAAACTGTAATGAGGAGTAAAGATGGCTACTTGGAAGGAATAGACAGTTTTGTTGTATTACTTCCCACATGTGTGCACCTTTATTTGTGTTTCAGTAATCGATTTCCAGAAAGCTATTTCTCAAAGGATTTTTTTTTTACAATTGTAACTCACTCAAACTGATTTTCTAAATATTTAAGCATTGAAAGAAGAAGGTAATACAAGGGTGAATCTTGACAATCACCAGATAAGCACCCCTTATAGTCCTCCACAGTTTATAAGTGACTTTCTCATTATGTCCCTGCAAGATGTCGTATAAATAATATAATTCCAATTTACAGATAAGTAAACTGGGGTTCAAAGTGGACATAATAGATACCCAAGGTAGTTTAGTTTGGACATGAATACAATTTTTCCCCACTAGGATCTGATTATTTAAATCAAGAATAACCAAGCTTTCTTGGATAATCAAGTCCTCTTGACTGCAAACAAAATTTATCAACAAGATCCATTCATGCCACTCATGTGACATGGAGGATAAACAAGGGAATCTGACCTGCTCACATCTTCTTTCAGTTTTCCTTTCTAGAGCTATAGTCACCTCGGGTACTAATATGAAGTTGTGATTAAACAAAGTAATAGCCTTTTGTGAAGACAATGAATCAGCCTTCCTATTGAAGCCTCATCATACTAGGATCATCCTTAAAGACCATTCCTCCTCACCTTCTGTAGGGGTATTGTGTTGTTTCAAGGTAAATAATTGTCCCACCCACTGGTTTAATAAAAAGAGCTGATTGGCCAAAGGCAGGCAGGAAGTGTAGGCGGGGCTAGCAGACTAAGAAAATCTCCTAGAGCAGAATGCCAGAAGAACACCAGAGAGAATTCCAGAGAGAGGCCCAGAAGCAGGAGAGGAGAACTATGCAGCTTTAAAGAAAGGTAACGAGCCCATGGCTGAACAAGAGACATGGGTTAGATGAAGGGTAGAGAGCTAGCAAGTGATATGCATGGGCCTGAGGCTGATCAGCCAAAACCTAATGAAAGGGTCTGTGTGTCTCTGTGGGACTGTGGGTCTGCGGGTCTGCAGGTCTGTGGGTCAGCGAGTCTGTGGGCCTAGACCTTGAGGTTAGTCCCGAAAGTCCAGGCCAGAAACCTCATACTACAACCTTCTACAGGCCACCTTCACCTGTCCTTTACCTGAAGCCCAATTTTCTGGTCATTCTCTCAAGAATCTTTCTCTACCCAGAACCTAGATCAAATATCATCTCTTATATAAAAACTTTCTTGTGCCTCTGATAGTTTGAATTCCTCTTCCTCATCTTTCTCTGCCCAGATGTCTTACAGACAGTAGTCTGTTTTCTGCTGTGACAATGATTTGCCTGAGCTACCTGCCAGAAGAGGCAGAGTGGATTCAACACCAGTGATTCTTAATGTGGCCCCTGGGTTAGGGAAAGGCAAGTATCAGTACTTGGGAACATTTTAAAAGTCAGCTCCTTATAAGTCAAATTCTCTGGTTGTCATATTTAGAGTTTTTATTGCTATGAAGAGACACTATGTGATGTGGGAATGCGTTTATGTATGCTGTGAATCTCAATCTTTAAATAAAGGAGCTCTGCTTTTGTTTCCACAGAAGATGAGAACCTGTGGATTGCTTCCAGGCAAATATAGTTTCATCAACCAAGACCCCCTGAAAAAACCTGATGGAAAGAGATAGCCGTATCAACTTCAGAGCTGCAGACTGATTCAGCCTCAACAACTGTGAGACTTTCAACGCCCCTTAATCAGCAGGAAGTAGTAATAGAAAAACAACGCCCAAATTCCCCAAATATTGTTTCTAGATGTTTGTTTTCATTATAAATGGTTAATGTCATAGTTAATCTCTTTCTAAGAAGAAAAAGGGGATATGGTATATAAATGATTTTTTAAAAATTAGATTATTGAATTTACTTAGATCAGGAAATCAGCTGTTAATCTCAAAATGCTTTACATTGGTATAGATTTTGGTTTATTGATATAAATTTAAGGTCAATTTTGTTATGCTGTATGTGTTTTTCTATTCTTGTTTAAGGTATGATGTTCATGTAACTGTTTTAAAATTGTAGTGTATAATTAAGAAATGAAGGTTAATAGTCACTTTTGATAATCAAACTTATAGTTAGGTTAGTTAGGATTTTTAGGTATACAAAGATATATTTTAATTAGGTAGGTAATCTTCAAATACTTCTAAGACCTACAGAATATGGCATTTAAAATGTTTTAAGAACTTAGACTTTTCTGGACAGTGAAACAGATTTGTTCCTGGCAGCACCAATTTTCAAGAGAAAAAATGGGCATCGAAGAAACTCCATATGGAGTCTACTCTATTTGTGGTAATGGTTAGCCACTGGAGAAGAACCTGTTCTTATATTGACTGCTTGACAGTATGCTGTTTAAACTGGACATGCAGGTTCCATAGGAAGATGACCTCTGAACTTTGGCAGAACAAGCCAAGATGGTCATTCAGGTTCCTGCTTTACAGAGAAAACTGTCAGACATTCTTCAAGACTCAAGGAGAAGCAACGGATGAACTGTGTCAGAATGGACAGAGCATATTTCCTGCTTCACTGAAATAAAAAGAGACTTTGGGCCTGTAGGCTGAAGATGGATGCCCCAACTTTATAAAGGAACTTTGGGTGACTGTCCAGGCAGATAGGTGTCATCTCTGTCCTTTCTAGATTTTAGAAGTCGCTTGCACTTCTGGTTTATTTGGGTAAATATATCCTTCTGTGGTCTTTGATGTAGTTGAAGATTAGATAGTTATAGGTATAGTTTTTCTTAGTCATTTGAAAGATATATTAGATATAAAACTTTAGATTCATAAAGATAAGGTAGATGATAGAATATTTTCTTTCATTTTGCTAAATACAAATAGACTAGATATTGTAACTGTAATTCTTTCTTGATAGCTATTTTGTTATATGTAATTTTGCTATGTTAAAATTGAAACCTTCCTTTTTGATTAGAGAGAAAGGGGGAAGTGATGTGGGAATGCGTTTATGTATGCTGTGAATCTCAATCTTTAAATAAAGGAGCTGTTTTGAGCCATGGCAGGCACCATAGAAAAAGTAAGAGGAGAAATCAGAGCTTAGGTAAGAGAAGCAGGGCGGAGTTAGGCGGACCGAGCTGAAGCTGCCCAAGGAGCAACATGTGAGGAGGCACAGGTGAGCCACGGGCCACGTGGCCAACAGATTAATAGAAATGGGTTGATTTAAGATATGAGAGCTAGCTAGCAATGTGCCTGAGCCATAGGCCAAACGGCATAAAGTTAATAGAAGTGTCTGAGTCATTTCTGGGGACCCGGGCAGCGGTGGGCAGCTAAGCGGTCCCAGGCGGCAGGTCTATGGGTCTCGGATCTCTGGCTGCCCGGGACCCGAGAACCCACTACAACAACTATGACCATGGAAACTCTTATAAAGGAAAACATTGAATTGTGTAGCTTACAGTTCATAAGTTTACTCCATTATCATGATGGCAGGAAACATGGTAACATACAGGTAGACATGGTGCTGGAGAAGTAACTAGGAAAGAGTTCTACATCTGGATCTCTAGGCAGCAGGAAGAGATAATGAGTCACTAGGCCTAGGTTCAGCTTTTAAAACCTTAATTCCTGATACACAATGCCACACTTCCTCCAACAGGGCCACACCTACTCCAACAAGGTCATAACTCCTATTAGTGTCATTCTATTGACCTATGGAGGTTATTTTCATTGAAAGCACCACACTGGGGAAGGCTCTATGTTTTAACAATCCTTCCAGAACACTCTAATGGGTTTGATGACAATAGCTCCATTTTTTTGACTCCTTCCTTTCTGCCACAGTGTCTGGCTGCTGTGAACTGTTTTACTGGCTCAGCTTAAACATCTCCAACACATAGGCATGACTAAAAAAAGCCAACTTCTGCTACTAGGTTCACCTCTGCTTATTAGACCTACAATGTGTTAAACTTTCTTATTGGACCAGTTGTCAGAAAGGAAGAAAACTCTGTTAAGTTTCCTCAGGCAAAATAAATTTCCAGCTGACACTCTTTGCATTTAGTAGTCACAAATATTGAAATCATTGGTTGAAGTTTAAATACAGCATTCTTGCCCCACCTTCCTGTATGCCACATCTTGTTAGCAAGTCATAGATATGCTAACCTAATAATATACTTATTGCATCTTCTAAGAATCTAATGATTCTGTGAATTATGTTTCTTTTATTGTGTGAAACATAAAAAGGTCTAGCAGTATTTCATTTCTTTTACTATTACACTGTCTTGATGTTTATTTAATACTCTTTATAAAATATATAGGTATATAATACACAAAATTTGTTTCCATAATAGACTAGATTACACATTATATCCCCTGGCCTCCTGGTGTGTGTGTTTTCCTACCTACCCTAATTTGTTCATGTGGAAAATAATCCTGTCTATAATGTTATCATTAAAGCATCCAGTAATGATAGCATTCCTAGCACAATTGAGGTTTGCTGCTATGGCTCCCAGTGTTACTTTTCTACTTTGACTATTGTAGTGGGATTATATTGTTACATTGTAAATAATTGTTCTGCCTACAAGTTTAATAAAAATGCAGATTGGCTGAAAGCAGACAGAAAGTGTGAGTGGGACGACCAGACTAAGAAAACTCCGGGAACAGGAAGAACAGGGCAGAGATGCCACAGAGATGCCAGAGAGACATCAGAGAATCCAGAAGATGCAGAGGACAGCTATGCTGCTCTGAGAAAAGGTACCAAGCCACATGGCTGAACAGAATAAGAATAAGTTTCAGAGCAAGAGCTAGCTAGCAATATACCAGAGCCATAGCTTATCAGCATAAAATTAATACAAACATCTGTATGTTTCTGTGGGACTGTGGGTCTGCAGGTCTGCAGTCTATGGGCCTGCAGGTCTGTAGGTGAGTGGGCCTGTGAGTCTGCAGGTCTGCAGTCTATGGGCCTGCAGGTCTGTGGGTCTGTGGGCCTGTGGGCCTGTGAGTCTGCAAATCTGCAGGTCTGCAATTCATCAAGTCTGCAGGTCTGCAGTTCTTGACCACAGACCAGATGTGTCAGAAACTTAATACAACAAACAGTGCATCAATGTGGGTAAAATATACCCACATAAAGCCATAAAATGCTTAAAAACAGTCTAAAGCACACAAACAGAACCAAAAGCAGCTCCTGAGTTGTGTCTTTCAAGTGAGTGATGGTAAAGAGTCTGAGAGGTGTTAAATTAGAAAATGGTGTGTTTGCTGCATGCAATTTAACTTTAACAAGGCAAGTTCCTGAGACTCCGTGTAAGCAAGGAGCTGTATATGGTGGATTTTAGGTTTCTGTTAATAAGGACAAAAAGGGAACAGCGTCAAAGATGACTTCTTAGTGGCCGTGTTTTCTTGGATCAACTCTGTTTGCTTTAGACAAGCAGAGGCTTGGCTCTTTTTAAGAGAAGCTTCCTGATTCAGCCTTAAAGGCAAAACACTTGTGAGTCTTTTAAGAGGCCCTGATGCCAAATACTTAAATGAAGTCCATGAGCAGCAGATGGCAGTACTTTACTTGGTGATTATATAGACCCTAAAATTCCAAAGAATGGTAATTGTGGGTCCTACCAGTACCTCGACTGAAAAGCTAAATTCTGAAGCTAGACCAGGAGCTGAGTGTAGCCAGCCAGCCATCCTAGTCAAGCCTTTAATCCTTAGCCACACATTGACAGATTAAAGATGTGGCCAGAAACAAAAAGAAATAGGGGGAGCTGTGTGGAGTAAGTCACCCTAGCCAAGCAAAGGTGTGGTCAGAAGGAAAAAAAGATAAGAAATAATATAAATTAAAGATAGATTTTAAAAAACCCTAAATGGTTTAGAATGTGTTTAAAAATATATGGAGGCTTGAGAGAGAAAAGAAAAAAGAATAGAGAAAGTCCTTACAAAAGGAATAGAGTAAAAAAAACCCACTTAAAGGTGGAATTACAAAGAATGTCTAGATACTATATGTTATTGTCTTATCTTTAAGTTTTTTGATTAAAAATGAAGCAGTTAATGCTTCTAAAAGCTATCTGATTATAAATTCTGCTGGATTTATCCTACCTATATACCTTATAAATAAGTTGACTTTAAAATTGAAATCAAGATGTGCTACTTTAGAGAAAAAGTTTTCTTTTATTTCCACAGAAAATGAGAGGCTGTGGATTTATTCCTAGTTAAAGAAACTAAAGTCTGATCAAGGGAGACCCCCTGAAAAGCTTCCAATGAAAAAGAATGACCCTGACCCGGGGGGTGGGGGTGTTCAGGATTTCAGAGCACCTCTGTTGCAGTTTCCTCTGAGCTCTGGATCTAAAACAACTTCAATGAGACTGACTGAGATGACCTGGCCTTAGAGAATACTTCATTAAGGACTTGTGCATAATCCTTTTTTTTTCTTTGGGTCCCTATGGGATTGTCAGTGCCCCCATTCAGCAGAAAGTACCCTAGAAAACTATGCCCACATCCCCCCAAAAATGGATTATGGATGTTAGTATTTGTTTACAGTGTTGGTTATAAGTTGTTATAGATAGTGGGGAAAAATATTAGATTTGGAGTTCTTGTTTTAAAAAGAATAAAAGGAGAAACACAGTGGGATTATATTGTTATATTGTAAATAATTGTCCCTCCTACTGGTTTATTAAAAATACTGATTGGCCAAATGCAGACAAGAAGTGTGGACATGGCTTCCAGACAAAAAAAAACAAAACAAAAAAAAAAAAAAAAAAAAAAAAAAAAAAAAAAAAAAAAAAAAAACTCTGGGAGCCAGAAGAACAGGACAGAAATGCCACAGAGACACCAGAGAGGCCAACAGATGCAGAGGACAACTATGCTGCTCTGAGAGAAGGAACCAAGCTACATGGCTGAACAGGATAAAAATCATGGGTTAGTTTAAGAGCAAGAGCCAGCTAGCAATATGTCAGAGCCATAAGCTGATCAGCATAAAACTAATACAAGTGCCTGTGTGTTTCTGTCAGACTGTGGTCTGAAGGTCTGCAGCTCTGCAGGCTGTGAGTCTACAAGTCTGGACCATGGGCCAGACAGACCAGAAACTTAATACAACAGACTATGGCTCATCCAGAACTAGAAAATGTAGTCAGCTGGCCTATTGATTCCTTGTCCCCCAAATCATCCCCTTGTGCCTCAAGATGAACTTACACCTCCTACCTTACCTTGCTATTCAGAAGGCAGATGCCTTATCCCCCTGGAGGATCGTGATCCTGCTGTTCTTTTCCATCTTTCAAATGTCAGAACTACCTGAGTCTAATGTAGGTTAGGAAAGGAGAGGTGTGGAGATACTTAATTCAAATATGAAATATGTGCTACATTTTCTGAATCCTGCCATCCGTCCATAGTTTTAGTAGAGAACATCAGAATGCTTTGTCACAAAATCCCAAAGGATATGTGTACAATATCTGAATTTACGTTGTTTTCAGCCTTCCCAGCTATACAACAAGGAGTTTAAATGAAATGGCTCTTAAAGACTGCCTTATAAACAAAATTAAGTTTTTTGTGTGTATATGTACTAGTGGGGATGAACTTCAGGGTCTCATGCACTAGGCAAGTGGTCTACTACTGAGCCACATACGGCCTCAAAATAATACTTTATAGAATCTAAATTTATAGTGTTTATATATAATAATTATTGATAAAAGCATGTTATATATAACTTATTCCCAACTACTCAGAATCAAGAGTAAAAAGTTGAATAGCCCTTGATTCTCTTAATCGTGAAGTATCTTTTAAAATTGAACTTATACTCATTTAGAGGTAAAATATTCTGCACATATATGCATGAGTTATAAATTGCATGTTATAGTAATTTCAGGGAGAACATCCACTATGGGCACCGGAAGTTCACTGTTTGGTGATTGCATTACTTAGGAAAGTTTAGGTGATATGGCCTTTCTGAAAGAAGTTTGTCACTAGACATGGGCCTTGAGAGTTTGATATCTCTGATTTTTTATTTAAATTCAAGATGTGAGCATCTTGCTCCAGCTGGCACGCTTGCCTGCTATCTGTGCCCTGATGTTATAGACACAAATGATTTGGAACCATAGTCAAAATAAACTTCCTTTTTTAAAGTTGTATTGGTTGTGGTGTTTTATCAGAACAGAAAAGTAACTTAAATACCTAAAATGTGTGATTGACTGGGAAAGGTTTTAGTCTATCACTCTGTGTGTGTGTGTGTGTGTGTGTGTGTGTGTAAGAGAGAGAGAGAGAGAGAGAGAGAGAGAGAGAGAGAGAGAGAGAGAGAGAGAGAGAGAGATTGAAAGAGAGCAGATCTGTAGACAGTTCCTCAGCCCTCCTTATAGTGCAGTAACAGTGAATTGTGTAAGGAAGTATATTGAATTCAGGTCAGGTGACACATAGGAGGCTGAGGCTAAAGGACTACCAATTTGAGGCTGGACAGAGAAACAGGATGTATTTAGGGTCAGTGTGAGTTACGTACTAACATCCTTCCACAGAAAAGAAAAATTAAAAAGAAGACAAAAATAAAAAGAAGTATGCTAGAAAGATAGTCATTTTGACAGACTTTTAAGCTTGTGGCAATAAGATAGATATAAGCCTTCTGTGTTCACTGGTTAATAATAGTTTATTGATGGCAGAAACTCAAACTTTGGAGTGTCTTCGAAAGACTTTAAGTAAAATTTAATAATTTTATACATGGTAAGTGATTTGGATTATTTTATTTTATTTTTGTTTTACTTTTGGAGATTATGATACAATTACATCATTATCTTATCCTCTTCCCTTTCCTCCCTCCAATCCTTTCAAATTAACAGGCTATTATTTCATTAATTGTTATTACATATATTGCATGCTTGTATTCCTAAACATGTACATACAATGTACTCAGTCTGTATATTGTTACTTGTATGTATAAGTTTTGGGGCAAGACCATTTTGTATTAGACAAGTAATTGGTATGCTTTTATACCACTCTTGGCCTTCATTAGTTGCCTGTACTTCCTTGTATGAGGTTGGGGCCTTGTGAACTTTCCCCTGTCCACATTAGAATGTTTATTGGTATCATTCATACACTTCAGTCTCAGAGTCCAGAGATTTCTGATTTGAACATCTCTAAGAAGAATACCTATCATGAATATCAAGAATACCTATCATGTACCAGAAGGTATCATGCATGATTCCAAAGGAGGTAAGCAATAAACAGTCATACCCAGCTATAATGAACCACAACAATGACCAATATGACATGATAATCTTGAGGGTGCAGTAGTGGCATTATACCTTGAGAGTAACCAACATCTCTGTAATTGAATGTAAGACACACAAGAGAGAAATTATGCATGGTACTGAAAACCTAGACAATTACATGGGGCTAATGAAATCATGAATTTTAGAGAATCTACAACCACCACTTTACTAGACAAAAATAATCCCTATTAATAATCTAAACATTTATCTTTATATCTACAGATAAATGTAGTACTCACCACTCATCAGGGAAACTTTTGTTTGTAACAGATGGAGAACATTACAGACAACTACAACCAATCAATATGAGTAATTGTGGAGCCCAGTTCCAATGGCTACACCTACAATACAACTCCTGTACCTAAGGCTCAGGTATCATTATAGAAGAGGGAGTGGACAGGTTCTAAAAGCATGAGGAACAAAAACTTTCGGGTAATGTGTTTCCTAGGAATGTCATACCTATACTCATAAAGTCTCAGCAAAATAACTATTCAAAAATAGGCTGAAATAAGTTATTTTAAAATTATGTGCAACTGAAATCTCTAAGTCCTGTTGACTGCCTTCTCAAGTGGCAATGTTTATGGTTTATATTATAGATCACAAATCAAAGAGCTTCTACAGTGGCATGAATCACCATTGTATTAATGAATGATGAGTTCAGGAACTGTTCAATCGGTGGTTTATTAGATATTAAGAAGCATGTATGTCCAGATCACAGTATGTGATGATGGGTGCTATAAACTCATAAAAGCAAACCCCAGTGCTCTAGCAATTGACTTCTCCTTTGGCATCCTAAAAGCATAGCTAATCTTTAACTAGTTCATTACGCCTATGAAAACAGGAATACAAACTGCTTGAGTTCCTGTCTAAGACACCTCAGACAAGCCTAAAGAATAGCCTAAAGTATTTCTAAACAGCAAAGGGTAGTTTTTTAAATATTTTTTCTGCTATACCATAGTTTTCTTATAGCCTTGACTATCAGATTTTAAAACCTTGAAAGCTTTGTCTGTAGCAATATACCTTATCAAAGTATTTGGTATCAGGGCATTCTTTCTCCTAGATGAATAAGAGAGTTTGAAAGTAATTGCAGAGTTCCTAAGTTAGTAGGACTTTGGAGAATATGGGCCAACTTGAACTTGAGGTACTTAAAACCCTTGTAAAAAGTTTTATGGTTCTTTCATGCACTTGCTTTTGTGCTCTCAAATGCTGAAGGACCTTGAGGGAGAGAAGAGGAACAAAATATTATCAGAAGGAAAAAAAATCTTGTGAATACTATCAGTGGGAAAAATGTAAAACTGGATTTTAATTTCCATTCTTTTATTTCAGTGTTGCTCCCTAGGAAAAAATGAGGCCTGTGAAGGACAGAAAATGTGGCAAAGTTACTCTTTGTAACAACCTCCACATTCCATGTATATCCTTGTGACTAAGTGGAAAAAAATACCTGACTATGTATGGGATCTACAGTACCTGTATTTACTGTTAAAAGTATCAATTCCCCCAATTTTCTATTACCTATTATTCAGCATTCATTTATTCATTTATTTACTCAGTGAATTGTTTTGTAATAACTATCATGTACCACATACACCATTATGCAATAAAGATAAGGCAGAGATTGGCATGGCATTAGATACATGAAATCTCAAAAATTAGGCAGTGGAGTCCGGAGGATCATATGTTCTAGGCCAACATGAACCACACAGGAAATTTTGTTCAACCAGAACAACTTAGTGGGATGTTGTCTCAAAAACAAAACAAAGCAAACAAAAACAATAACTACACAATGCAAAGGATAAAAAGATGTGAACATGGTAATGGTGAGCAAAAGAGATAGGCGCTGATAAACAAAAAAATATTCAAGACCATGGTACTATCCAAAGACCATAAGAATGAGTATTGTGAAGGGAATCATTAATCATTACAGTCTATAAAGTCTGTGATATGGGTCATATAGTGGGAAAAAAGCCGGATAAGACTCCTCCTCCAAATTATCTGCTTAGGTGGTCTATCTCCCTACTTCTTCAATTATTCTTGTTGAAAGAAATAATAGACATTCTTCTCTTCCTTCAAACAATGTAAGCCCGTTTTCTTATTTAGTAGAAGCAACTTGCTAGCTTGTAAAAGTAGTCAGGTATGCATTTAATGAAATTTCTTTGAAAATAAGAGAAACGCATAGCTTATTGTCTGTAAACCAAGTTTTTTTATTTTTTTTTAATTCCAAAGGGCAACCAGTTGACAAGATTTCTAGAGTTAAGGAAGTTATTTGCATAAGACAAAGAACTAACTGTTTCCTAGAGGAATTGGCCAACAACAAAAGAGCTCAATAATATATTGCAAGAAAATATTTTTGTAATAACCAAATAAAATTGTGTCCTTTGACAGACAAAAAATCAAATTTTAGATTTGCATTTATATATTATTGTGTTCTTTGTTATTGTTGCTTTGAGAAAGGGTTTCACAGTATATTCCAAGCTGACCTTAAACTCACCACAATCCACTTGCCTCAGTTTTCCTTGTGCTAGTAATTCAATTATAAGCCACAATATCTGTCTTATTATTGCACTCCTAAAAATGACAAGAAAAATTCTTACAATAAAGTCCATCCAATATTATTAAATGATCAAACATAAAATTCTATATCTAAAATCACTCTACAACTTTCTTATATGCACTCATTTTTTTTCATCCTGTTCTTCTCTTCCTTATTTTGGAACAACTGTAGTCTTACTTTAGGAAAAAATTGCCATTTTTTTCTTTAATGAAAACGCATTCTTCTTACCCTGTACACTTTCCCTTATTAAAAACATATCTTATCTTCTTTGAATATTTATGTATAGTCATTTCTCTCTCACCCTTATTAGTACTAGAAGTTTTAATTACATATCTTGATTATAATTTTTAACCATAAGAAACTGTTCTTTTACAGAGAAAGCTAGGGCGGAAATAATTATGAAATTATACCAGCATCCTATACAAGCAGACTAGCAAATATTATGAACACATATTTTAGCTCTTATATATAAAAGCAATTCCCACATAATATAATTTCTCATAATAATTAATAGGACCCAATATACTCATTTCTCTATACTATATACAATTATCAAACTCAAAGTATATAAACCTAAATTTAGTTCAGTAATTAGTATTTTAGTAGTTCATCTGATTTAGAAATTATCTAGATACTTAATAATATCCATTATTGATTTACTTTAGTGTAACTCTAAAGTTTCACAATACCAAATATTTGGAAACTATTTTCAGATAGGCATAATAGGACAATGAACAAAACTAATCATCATACAGCTATATCCTTGTTAGGTTTTAACACTTTATATATTGAAAAAAAACCAGTCTCATAATATACCTCAAAGTGACCTGGTGTAAATGCATCAGCCTCCCAAGTGTTAGAGTTATAATTATCAGACACTACCTACTTGGAGACTCATTCAGGGACTTGTGGTTCCTAATGAGAAGCTAACTCCTAATGACTCAAAAGTCAAATCTTAGGAAGGACAAATTGTATCAGTCTTAAAATAGATTATCTAATGACTCTTTTGCTGAACACCCCATACACTCACTTCAGCCATAGGGTAGGGAGAAATCAAGTTTATATCAATGAGGGCTAGTTTTTATAGAAGGAAAAGTTGTTATGCAGGCAGCTAGAACAAAACTGTCACCAGCAGTCTTACACAGCTTCAACCCTAATGAGCAAGCATGACACACAAACATGTGTGAAATGGTGACACAAATGTTATGGGCATAGTTAATGACTTTCTGGCTGAATTTTGCTCCAGAAGAGGCAATACATGCCTGGTACACTATACACTCATACAGCAAATCAGGCCAAAGACCCTTGGTCCAGGCCAAAGTTGGTAATCTAACAGCTCCAAGATGTAAAGACACACCTATGATTAGTCTACTAGACTTATATAATATCAAGTTACCTTTTAAATTTGAATTTTTAGACCCATAAATTAGAGAAGCCTTCAGACTAAATCAAAGAATATTTTTGTGTATAAGGTGAATCATAGTTAACTCACAACCAGTAAATGCATAGGAAATATTATTAGAGTGTTCAGCTACTAATGTCACAACTATATCTGTATAATTATTTACTAACAATGGGTTATAAGAAGAATTAATATTTACTAAGAGGTTATATAAACACTCACTGATACAAATTAAATCTTAAAACAGTTCTTGGAGAGTAGAACTGTCCCATGAAGTGATAATGCCAATCCTCTCCCTGAGAACACAGGAAAAACAGGAAGGAAGGGCAATGTCAAATGGCGTTCATCAATGGAGTCTAGCCATGCCCTAATCAGGGTCTTGAGACACCAAAGCTATGCCTCTAGGTCTCCCTCAATAATGCCTGAATCCAATGACATCTCCTCCTTTTGTCTAACTAAGAAAGTTCTAAACCTAAGTATAAGAATATATACAATAGAGATAATTATAAGGCAATGTCTGGGAATGAGAAAGGCAATAACACAAACAAGGTCAAACTACAACTAGCAAACAGCAAACATAAGGTATATCTTAAATGTTTAGAATATTGGTAAATGGCAATATACAGAGATTACTTCAAGGCTATTTATCTTGAATAATATGAATACAATACCTGAATTCTCTTAGCTAAAATATTAGATGATAGTAAACTTAACTATCTAGTCTTCATCCCATCAAGACCTGAGAAGGAAAATATATTACCTGAATAAGCTCAAAGCACAAGAGAGTAGCTTCTAAGACTTAGGAGAGGACAGTGATAGGAATTTTTAACTGGGGAGGTAATAGGCCCTAGAAGATATTGTGTCCCCTCCTAAAGAGTCACAACATCAAATTGCTCTCTAATGTACCTCTCAATCTTCACCAGAGAATCTTGTTATTGTAGTCAATGGTGGTTAACTCACAACTAGTCAAAGTCCAAAGGATAAAGGACTATGAAGTTCTTAGCCTATGATGGGACATCCATATCACACTCCTTTCCTCCACAAGTCTCAAGAAGCATCGTAGAAGATGGAGTTGGAAAGATCATAAGAGCCAAACATCAGAGAGGACTGATTGAAAATAATGTCTTCTGTACATGACACAGCCATTGCACTCATGAATTCACAGTGACTGTGGTTGTCTGTACAAAATCTGCACAAGATCAAGGTGGCCATAATTCCAGCAGAGATGGATTAGAGACTCATGAGAAGCCAACCTTAAGTGAAATGTACTGGAAATGAGTGGCTTCTAGGGGAAAGGAATGTGTGTTTTTTATAGATATGTGACCACTTTAAGGTTGCCCCATGCTTCAGTAGATGGTATAATGCCCATGTATATCCACTCAGTTATATTTGAATTTAGAGGGTTATAATAAGAAAATATTACATCAGTAATTTTAAAAAGGAAAATTTATTAGTTACTTTTATCATTGTTATGACAAACTATATTACAAAAGCAACTTAAAGAAGCACAGGTTAATTTTGGCTTATATTTTAGGAAGGGATAAAATCTATCATGAAAGGGAATACAGTTCCTCTGGGCAGAGATGATTAGCAAGAGGACCAGAGTTATATTGTGTCTGCAGTTAGAAAGTAGAAAAAGGACAGAAAGAACAGGAAGATTATATACTTTCAATGGTCATCCCCTGTGAACCACTTTTATGGACGAGCTCCACCTGCTAAATGTTTCACATCTTTCTAAACAACACCAAAAAACTAGAAACCAAGTGTTCAAACACATGCACCTGCAGGACATTTTTCAAAAAAAAAGTAGGAAGGGACGCAGTAATTCTGAGAAAAAAAATACAGAAATGGATATGTGTGGAAATACATTCTTGGGAAATAACTTTTCACAGGAATTTTTTAAAATTTCTCAACATAATTGTTAATAGTTTTCATTGAGCTTATTAATTTTTTAACTATTTAAAAACACTAAGTGGTAATAAAACTGGAATTTATTAAAAAATTTATTTTGGTCTTAATTGTTATCCAACTAAATTTTAAACCATTTTTTATTCCCTAGGTCCAATGTAACTCACTTTCTGAGTATTCACTAGCCATATGAAGAGGTCAAAACTGATGGGGATAAAAGGAATAAGAGAGGAATGGAATATGAGACACTTGTAAAAGGGTACCACAACTCCAGTGCTCTCTGAAAATATGAGGGTCACTAGAGAGGATAAGGGTCCCGAATGTTTCAAAGTGGATATTCACACTCAATAAAGACAGGATCCCATCTCAGAAGATGGCACAATTTTGTTGAAAAAAGTCTACTAAAGGAATAATGGGACTTCTAACAACTACCTAAAATTAACCATCAAGGTGCCTGACTATAACACAAAAAAAGGTTGTTTTTTAGCCACTTACACGGCCTGAAATATACAACATGAATGTATAACTAAAAGTAATCACTAATATTACAAGTAAAATTCTACCAGCTCCAAACAGAAGTCTTAAGCAGAAAATGCCCTTCAAACCCTATAGACAGTCATTGAAATAATCACATTTAGTGACTTAAAAGAACTTTACTCTGTTTTAATTAAGGTTTTTATTGTTGTGATAAATATCATGAACAAAATCAACTTGGGGAGGAAAATGTTTATTTCATATTATAGCTTGTAAGGTATCATTCAGAGGAATCCAGGTAGAGACTCAAGACGAGAACCTGGAAGCAAAAACTTAAGCAGAGGTCATATAGGAGTGATACTTAATGACTTATTCCCCATCCTTGTCCATCCTACTTTCTTATAGTAGACAGGATCACCAGGCCAGAGATGCTCCTGCCTACTATGGTTTGGGCCCTCCTTCATCAATCCATACAATAACAATCATTGGGGAAAAAAGAGGCTTTAAATTTGAAGGTAAGCATATGAAAATTGTTTGGATGGAGGAAGTGAAAGGGAGAAAAGTTGTAATCATATTTAATTTAAAAATAAAAAGAAAATGTATTACACATTTGTTAACAGGCCAATCTAGTAGAGGCATGTCTTTAAGTAAGGGTTCCCGTTCCCAAATAGTTCTAGCTTATATCAAGTTGATATAAAACTAGCTAGCACAAATAATGATTTGTTAAGGTATAAACTTTATTTCCTGTTTGTACCCAAGATTCCACATTAATATCAATATCACAATATAAAGTGTTCCAACATTTCAACATCTCATAGTTTCTTAAAAGTCTAACATTTAAAAGTCCATTTTAAAGTGTCTTTAAAACATTAAAACTCTGTCTAAAAATACCAAGTCTTATAAAATTGTAAAGTTTCCCTAAAATATTCAAAGTCTTTCTAAGATTTCAAAATCTGTCAAAACACCATATCTCTTTAAAAGTTCAAAATCACTCAGCTGTGGGCTACTGTAAATTAAAAATAGCTACACTTTTCTTACTCCAAGAAGGAAGCACCAGAACACAGTTATAATCAAAGCAAAACCAAGTATATTGCATAAATAACTCAGTGTCTAAAATCAGGGATTAACCCATAATCTTCTAGGCTCCTACAAGAGGCTTAGGCCACATCTCCAGCTGCTACCACTTGTAGTACATATGGTTTATCTCTAAGGTCCAAACAAATTCCATTCCACAGCTGCTTTCCTTGGTGGTCATTCCACTCTACTGTATCTCCAAAATGCTACAACTAGATTGCACTTTTAGCAATAGCCTCTCTGGGCTCTCTCATCAGTGACTCTGACCCTAACAAATGGGGACAAGCCTCAACATCTCCTCATAACTTCTATCCCTGGGCTGTCCACTGCAATGGTCTGCTGTAGTGGGATTACATTATTATATTGTGAATAACTGTTCCGCCTGGTAGTTTAATAAAAACTCTGATTGGCTGAAGGCAGACAGGAAGTGTTTGTGGAGCTACAAGACAGGGAAAACTCTGGAAATAGGAGGAGCAGAGGAAAGAAGCTAGAGAGGCACCATGGAGACAGCAGGATGAGATACCAGCAGATGCAGAGGAAAGAAGTTGAAATGCTGCTCTGAGAAAAGTTACTGAGCCTCATGGGTGAACAAGATAAGAATCATGGGTTGGTTTAAGGGTAAAGAGTTAATAAGTTATATGCCTGGGCCCTAGGTAAATTAATATAAACATCTGTGTGTTATTGTGGGACAGGTCTGTGGATCTGTGGGTCTGGAACACAAGCTGGACAGACCAGAAACTTTCTACTACAGTCTTCACCTTAGGAAATAACAACCAATGGCTGTTATTACAGCTACTTCATGCCCTATGGAAACTTTTATGGTAGACTCTTCCTCTAAATATGCCTTTTCCTAG
This sequence comes from Phyllotis vaccarum, assembly GCA_033318265.1. NCBI lineage: Eukaryota > Metazoa > Chordata > Mammalia > Rodentia > Cricetidae > Phyllotis > Phyllotis vaccarum. The sequence goes on along the minus strand of JARWLC010000013.1, from coordinate 132,706,537 downwards.
ATCCAGATATTACTTTCCTCCCTCAGTATGTTATGTCACAAGTACACATAGTCATTGCTATTACTAGAACCATGATATGTACAGCCTGATTCCACACTTCTCTGATTACCTCCCACATTAACCTAGGAGACAGGGCCTAACTAAAAATCTTCCTATATGATCTAAGCCAGTTCTTTTCAACCTTTCTAATGCTGTGACCATTTAATTGTGGTAATTTACTCCAAAACATAAAATTATTTTTGTTGCTACTTCATAAATGTAATTTTGTTACTGTTATGAATCCAAGTATAAATATCTGTGTTTTCCAATAGTCTTAGGTAACACTGGCCAAAGGGTCAGGATTTGTGACCCACAGGTTGAGAACCATTTATCTAAGTTTCCTGGATCAGAAACTATCAACACTTCCCCATTTGTGCACCTATGGTCAAGTTGCAAGACATGCCGTCATGGAATCATTGCACATATTTTAAGACTGTTACTTCCCTTGTAGCTCTAGTAACATTTCTGTTAGCTTCTTAGAAATCCCCACCTTCTTTTCCAGCAAGACAGAAGGAAAATAATGTTGTAGAGTATTATTTAAAGGTGAGTTATATTTGTTTATGGTGTAGAACATTTGTTTAATGATGCAAAGATATGCTGCATTATTTTATATTGCATTTATTTAACTCTGTGAAGCTGTGTTATTATGCCTATCTAAATAACTGATATGTCTAATAAAGAACTCCACAGCTGATAGAATAGGCAGGGTGGTAGGCAGAAGAATAAATAGGAGAAAAAGAAGTATGGGGAAACAAGAGAGATCAAGAATTGAGAAAAGATGGAGACCAGGCACCCAGCTACAAGTAAAACATGGACTAAGAAGGCAAGATAAGATAAAGAGAAATAGAGAAAAGTAAAAGCCCAGAAGCAAAAGGTAGACCGGACAAGTTAAGAAAAGCTGGCTAGTGCAGTGGGCTTATATTATAGTATATTGTAAATATTTGTCCCTCCTACTGGTTTAATAAAAATGCTGATAGGCCAAAAGGCAGACAGGAAGTGTGGGTGGGGCTACCAGACTAAGAAAACTCTAGGAACAGGAAGAACAGAGCAGAGACACCAGCAGAGAGAGTGACACCAGGAGAGACATTAGCAGACACAGTCAAGCCATGAAGATGAGGGATTTGTAACCTACACCTTTAATCCTATCACTCAGGAGACAGAGATCTTATCTCTGTGAGTTCAAGGTCTAAGAACCAAGTAGTGATATCTTACACTTTTAATCCTAGCTTTAGGAAAGTTGAACCAGAAAGTAAAGTATCTAGGTGGGAAAAGAAATATAAGGCAGGAGAAGGCAGAAATTCAGGCATTCTGTCTGGGCAACCAGTCAGGCTTAGGACCTTTGAAGATAGGACTTACCCTTTCACCTGAGAAGTTAGCTGGGTGAGAATTGGCTGTGCTTAATTCCCTCTCTCTGAGATTCCAGATTTTCTCCAATATCTGGCTCTAGGCTTTTATTGCAATACTAAATAAAACTCCATGCAATGCAGGTATCAACTCTTTGTTTTCTATTTAAAGAATGCTCCTTTGTCTTTGCTATGGCTAAGGCAATCTCACCTCTAGGCATTCTTTTATTTTTTTAAAATATCTGTGACTTTTCTACTATGTTGTCTCCTGAATGTCTTTACTAAATTTCAAGAATTTCTTACTTCCTCAATCCAACTATAAATACATAATCATTTTTAAGTTGTTGGATATATTCACAAGGAGGCTTGATGATAATAATTAAGATGGCTCTTCAAACCTTTCATTTAAGCAATAGAAGACCTAATTAATACCTCTACCTAGTTCCCAAAGTTCTACTCTGTCACTTCTTCTATAGTTAAGAAAATTGACTATGAGGAGACTGTCAGCTCATAAGGTTGTAGCTCATCTAAAAAGAAACTGTGGATATGCACAAGTCCTTGATCAAAGATGCCCTTCTTATTCTATCATATAGAAGAAAATGGACCATTGATATTGGTCAAAACATCATCTGTGTAAACAAACTATCTTTTTTTGAGATACAGCAAAGCTGATATCTCAGGAAAGAAACCATATAAGGATCACAGTGACCAGAGTGGTTATACTTTGCAGTTGTGGTTTCATCTTTCTCTTTCTTTCTTTCCTTCCTTCCTTTCTTTCTTTCTTTCTTTCTTTCTCTCTTTCCTTTCTTTCTTCCTTCCTTAATTTATTAATTTCCTTTCTTTATCTCTCTCTATATATCTTTTTTTATTTCTTTCTGAGATAGTCTCAGTTATAGCCTTAGCTGATGTAGGAATGCCTTTCTGTATGCTGTGAATATCGGTCTTTAAATAAAGGAGATGTTTTGTCCCATGACAGACACCATAGAAAAAGTAGGAGGAGAAATCAGAAAATAGGTAGGAGAAGCAGGGCAGAGTCAGACAGACCAAGCTGGAAGCCCAAAGGAGCAACACATAAGGAACACAGGTGAACCACGGGCCATGTGGCAGACAGATTAATGAGAACGGGTTGAGTTATGATGTAAGAGCAAGCTAGCAATGTGCCTGAGCCATAGGCCAAACAGCATGAACTTAATGTAAGTGTCTGAGTCATTTCTGGGGGCCTGATCAGCGGCAGGCAGCTAAGGGGTCTGGGGCTGACTACAGGTCTGTGGATCTGGACCTCTGGGTGCCCGGGACCAAGAAACCTCATTACAACACTTAGCTGACCTAGAACTCTTCATGTAGAATGGGTTGGGATCTACTCACTTCTGTCTTTCAAGTACTACAATTAAACATGTGTGATTCCATCCTCACTTTGTTGGTTCATTTTTGCCTTTACACAGCACAAAAGGTAATTTGGCAACAGGAGAGACCATTGGAATTCCAATAAATATATAGATATATAATTAGCAGCTGGATAATCACTACTTTATCTTTGTTCTTTTGAAGCCTGGCCTGTCAGGTACTTTACAGTCTTGTTCCACCATTGGCCGTCTTTGTCGAGATGGATGCGTTTCTGTGTTCAGCTGAATATATTAAAAAATCCATGGGGAGCCTCTGTATCCTAGCCTACTACAGAAGACTAAAAATCACTGATATTTGTATTCATGGATCAACCTCATGCATGACCTTTAAGGGACCAGGATACTATTTTCTATATGGGAGCAAATTATATCTAGTTCTGTTGGATGAATTTTATTTGGTATATAATAAAAAGTCAGAGCCTGATATTAGGGAAAGTTTGAATATCAGAGAAATAGAGAAATAAACCACAGCTACTTCTCACCTACCATCTCCTCAGCCAGAACAGGGTAAGTCCTATCTTCATGGGTCCCCAGCCTGACTAGTCAATTAGACAGAATGCCTGAATTTCTGTCTTCTCTTGCCTTATATTTCTTTTCCTGTCCAGATATTTTACTTCCTGGTTCAACTTTTGTAGAGATATAATTAAAGATATAAGATACCACTGCCTAGTTGTTAGGCCTTGAACTCACAGAGATCCAAGCAGATCTCTGTCTCCTGAGTGATAGGATTAAAGGCATGTGTCACCAATCCCTCATCTGTATGGCTTAGCTGTCAGTGATTCTGTCTTCTGATATTCCAGACAAATTTTATTAAAGATGCAATATATTAGCACATAGTTCTAACTGAATAGTGATAAGACTGCTGTATATTGGAAAATGCTATGTGTGAAACCAAAGTGGTCAGATTTTTCATCTTCTAATCCTTACACAATATGGCCTTCTTTCTAAAGAAAACATTCTCAATGCTGTGGAAAGATGTCTTAGCAGGTAAATGCATATGCTACTCTTCCAAATTACTTGAGTTTGGCTCCTCCTCCTGAATTGAGTGGCTCCCAACTACCTGTAATTACAATACCTGGGTAGCCTATGTCTTTGGTTTTCTAGAGTACTTGTACTCATATGAACATGTGCAAACACACATACACACACACACACACACATACACACACACACAGACACTGAAAACTAATAAATCTCTAAGAAAAGTAAAGCAGTCTTGCCTTCATACCCTCTGTAAAGGACAACTTTTAACTGTCAGCTTTGTCCAACCTAAAATTACCTTGGAAAAAAGGCTTAACTGAGGAAATTTCTAGATAGTCTGTATTTCTGCAGGGCATTGTCTTGTTTGTTAATTGATGTGTAAAGACCCAGCCAAGTGTGAGTGGCAACATTCCTTATGCAGAGGGGATCTAGAAACTGTATAAGAGAGGAGAAAACAACAGACAAGAAGACTAGTATATGTTTATTTCTCTCTGATCTGGACTGTGAGTATTATATGACTAATTATTTGAAGTTCTCATGGCTGTGAGTTTTCTCCTATGGCAGATAGACTGTAACCTGGAAATGTAAGCCAAATAAATTCACTACCTCCCTCAAATTGCCTGTTTTCAGGATATATAGTCACAGCAACAGAAACTAGAACATTCTCTCTCTTTAAGAGTGATTAAAAACAAAATCTCAGAAATGCCTGACATTGGTTTTAAAGTACTAGTTACAGACTTACAGTGTTGTAATGGACAACATTGGGCTGGTCTATTTTTTAACAACTTCTATGGTCAGTGGAAATTACAGCAGTAGAAATGATTATCAGAAATATCCTTTTCATCCACAACACCAACCAGAGTGCCATTCCGCCTCTTTTTAAGCTATGAAGTAATTCCAGAAGAACAAAAAGAATATCTCCATCACTTTTTATTGATTTGACTTTGCTGATATGTCAAGGGAAAAATATAGACAAAAGAGGCCAAAACAAAAGTAAATATGTCCATAATTTAACAACCAGACCCTAAATATCTGAAGATATACCCAGTGCCTTGTGATGCTTAGCATCAATAATTAAAGCCTAAATCCTAATGACTCTTGGAGCCTGAACTTAAATGGCCAGTGTAGGACAAAGTAAGCTGTAATTATTGTGACTTAGTAGATATGGAGATGTCTACTTGCTTTTTAAGATGATTTACTTTAACCCCAAATATCTACTAACTTATTGTGATGTACCCATATAGAAAATCACTAATGAACCACTTTTCCACTTTTCCTCCCTTTAATAACACTTTTAACTTCTTTTCAAAATTTAATTTTTAAATATTTTGTTTGTTCTTTGACAGTTTTATACATGGCTATAATAAAATGCCGTCTTTATTAGCCCCAATTATCCTCCCTCCTTCTATCACCAAAACCCTACTTTCCAACAAGTTCCCTTTCTACTTTCATCTTCTCCTCTTTCTCTCTCTGTCTCTCTCTGTCTCTGTCTCTCTCTGTCTCTCTGTGTGTGTGTGTGTGTATGTGTAATATATTAAATTTAAATTAGACTTCATGTATGTGCATGGGTCAGAGGTTATTTTCTCGAGCATATGAGACTTATCATTGGTTATGTTACTGTAGAAAGTGACACTCCCTCTGCTCATGACAACTGACTCTCAGTAGAAATGACACTCAAAACAAGTAGAGTCTTGTGATAACTTCCTCCATCCATGATGAAATGTTGTCAGGCACAATCTTTTGCAGAGCTTGTGTGTACTTTGTCACCACAGCTGCAATGGGTGCATAAATATATTATGAGACAGTGTCTTCTGGACATAACATGCCACTCTTTTGGCCCACAAAGACTCTATACAAATGGCTCATAAGCTACACCTAAGGAATTTCTCTAAATCATCATAAAAGGAACTCATTCCCTCTCAGGGAACAGATTATGACTATCTCTTACTTGCTTTTTTCAATCTTTATCATTGAATATGAATTTTATGACAATTCTGGTCTGGTAAAAACCTTAACACCCCTTCCTCATGCCTTCAGCTTGTTGTTTCTGGCACAGCAAATAATGTGGGCTGATCAAAGTTAAAAGAGTTAGGAGATTGATTGAAATGGCATATCTCAAAAAATTCAAGAGAGATGAATGTGGTGACAAGTATAAAAAGGATCAGAGATAATGGGAAAGGAGAGGCCTCAGAGAAAGTTGTGCGGCGCTCTCAAGTTTCTCAAGAACACCAGTTACAAATTATCTTAGCAAAATCATGCCAGTAAGAAATGAAATAGTCAGATTTGATATAAAAACACATAGTTATCAGGGATTCAGGATAAGATTGTGAGATTATTATAGAATGGAAAAGAAAAATAAGAGTTCAAAAGTTACCAGGAAAATGAGCTGGAGAAATGACTCAACTGTTGAGAATACTTGCTGCATTTTCAGAGGACACAAGCTCAATTCCCAGCACCCACATAGCAACTCAACTATCTGTAACCCCAGTACCAGGGAATCTGATACCCTCTCTCTGGCCTTCATGGGTACCAGGTACACATGTTACACAGATGTAGACAAAACCCTTACATGTAACATTTAATTTTTTAGAAAAAGAATTATATTCTACAGAGTCAGGTGCCATCTCCACATGAACTTAGACAGCAGCCAGGAAGATTTTCCAACTCAGGGGCAATCCCAGGAGCTAGAACAGCCCTTTAAAAAAATTAGCAAGAAAAACTTTAGCCTTAAAAATACTGACTTTGATGACCACACCCAAACTCATATTGAAATATAATTTCTATTGTGTTAAATATAAAAAGTGTAGGAACTGAATCCAATCATGATCATGTTTGCAGGTGGAGCCTTTGGAAGACAACTAAGATTAACTGAGACTTAGGTTAGGACCTTAATCCAATAGGAGTATGGCTTTACAGAAAGAGGAAAGGGAACCCACAATATGAACTATGCTATCTGATATTCACCAGTGCCTTGGGAATCTGCACAAGACCATTGCCAGATAGAGCTGCCCAATCTTAATTTTCTCAGCCTTCAGAACCAGGAATCAAACCTTTTTTCTTCATATCTTTATCAGTCTATGCCATTAAGATTTTGTAACAGAAAACAATTATAAGTACCTTTCAAATGAAGACCAGGATTATATTTCAGCTTCAAAGTACACACTTACTCAAAATCATAACAATCAGAATGTATCTGCAAGATGCTTTAGTAGCCTATTATCCAGGAGTTAGACCCACCTATGGGTTCATTGATCAGTACAGCCAAACTTGAAATCAGAGGCTGTCCACTGTAGTTCAGGGCAAGAGGTTGAATTTTCTAATGGTACATCTTATCCTGTCCAAGTCACTAGCACCATAACTGTTAAAGGGAAAAAATGCCCTGTGCCTAATAAAGTATGGGAACTGTATTCAGTTTGGGATTTTGATAAACAAATTTGAGTACCACTGCAGTGGGTTCTTCCAGAGGGAGCGAGAATTGGAGCTTATCTCTGACATGGCAACTTGGGGTTCATGATGAAAGGATATGTGGAGAAAGTCAGTGGTTGGCAGTTGGCATGTTAATAAACAGTAGGGTTAAGGGTGCTCTTGATAAACTGAACTGCCAGGATTCTTCCTCAAAATAGGTGACAGTGACCAGTTATCTAGTACATTCAGCATGAGGAGTTTGTTCACATATACAAGGATGTTTGAGCCAAGTGGGGCTTTCACTAAACTGACAAAACAATTCAAGTTCAAAATGGATTCTGTACCAACAGGTGGGGAAATGTATGGTCTGATCTACATATCGAAGGCTCAAAGATGCCAGATTAAAGTCAGGTCAGAGCAGTAGGGCTTTGTTAGATCTTTTCTTCTTAGTATTTGCTATCTATTGTACACAAACAACAGATTTCAACTATTTCCAAGGAGAATAGCAGTGGCAGAAATGTACAAGGAGGACTATTTGCTTTGAGAGACAGTTACTGGCCCTAGTAATTGATGAAGGCATACTTAAGGCTTCAGCGGGATCTTAAAGGGGCTTTTAAACAGAATATGTCATGAATACATTTAGAATTGTAAGTCTGTCTCAAAAGCTCGGCATTTGATGGGTTGAAAATGTTGGGGAAAGGCTCTAGAGCAGGGTTTCTCCACCCTCCTAATGATCCAACCCATTAATACAGTTCCTCATGTTGTGGTGACCTACAAACAAAAAACTATTTTTTATTGAACTTCATAACTATAACTTTGCAAATGTTATGAATCATAATCTGTGACTTCCAATGGTCTTAGGTGACCTTTGTGAAAAGGTCAATTGACATCAGAGGGGTCACAACCCACAGGTTAAGGAGTGCTGTTCTAGATGGATGCCTGAGCATGCTTTTCACTTGATTAAAGAGAGTGAAAGGATTTTTAAATTTCTGTAGCTTGAGGGTGAGCCAGGGATTTGAAAGCAGCAAGGAGGTCTATCCAGGATCTAATATAAAGGCTGAAGTGGTAGTTACCCCCAAGATTTGACATTGATTTCAAACAGGATGGCAGTAGAAGAGATTGAATGAGTTTTGTTCTTCTGTTCTGTTTTTTTGTTTTGTTTTGTTTTATTTTTTTAGGCTAGCACCAGAAGGCTAGATTGTGAAGAGTGAGCCATCTGATCTGGACTAGAGATGTACCCAGGCTCTGGACTGGTTTAAGCAGCAGTTAGTATGGCTATTCTCTGAGACTAGATTGAAAGGGATATATGAATTGGGCATGGGGAGAGCAGGAAATTTTTCATCTAGTTAAGGCCTCTTATCTTTCCAAAGTAGTGAATTTTAAATGCTAGATAATAAGAAAGATGTTTCACATAGGTTCCTTGTACACAGAGTGTAGTGAAGTCCCAAAATAGTAATGATCCTTGTACATATACACAAATGAGTGTTTTCCTATTATATTTTTAAAAAATCCAAGATGGCCACCAGAGAGGGCCAGAAAGCTGCAGCTGCTGCAGTGACGAAGGCATGGTGCATTGTGACTTATCTCACTCTGTCCTTTGTGACACGCTCAGCCCTGGCGCTGCTACTGGGCGGCTGAGCGCCTGCTCGCCAGTCAGATCTAGATCCTGCTTGAGACCGGAGTGCGGACAAGTGGCTGCGTCGGCCCAATTCTAGCTCGGCCCTCAGCTTCCAGTCATGGCAACCTCCACCACCTCACACCGGCCCATCAAGGGGATACTCAAAAACAAAAGTTCAACATCTTCAGTGGAGGATTCTGCCCAGCCATCGGGAAGACCTGGCACCCAGGACTTGCAACGTAAGAAATCACAGAAGTGGGATGAATCCAACATACTGGCAACCCACTATCCATCCTACAAAGACTATGACTTAATGAAGATGAACGAGCCAGGCAATCCCTATGCCAGTGTGCCCCACGATGGAGAAGACACCAGGAGTGAAATTCAAGGAAAAGAAGCCATGACTCCTGACACCTTAGCGAAGAAACTCGCAGCCACTGACACCTTTAGGACCAGCCGCCAGGGTGAGGAGCAAGGAAGCAGCAGTGCATTTACCAGCAAATTCTTCCTGGACAAACAAGAAAGGCAGCGACAATTTGAGTTGAAAAGGAAGTTACATTACAATGAAGGATTAAACATCAAATTGGCCAGACAACTCATATCGGAGGAGCTACAGTCTGAAGTAGAGGAAGATGAAAACCAACCGCATCTATATTCAAATTATTGAAGAAAAGACTACTACAGAAGAAGCTCCGACGATTGAACATCTAGAAATTCCATCAAAAACGCATTTAAGATCTGCGGTTGCCGCTGCCTTCCCACTGCCATTCATTGCCTATACCATCGCTGTTTCTTGCTTCTTAGAACCCCTGTACTTAGTGTGACACTACTTGCTCATTTAACTGTTTAATGGTGTTTAATGGTCATGCAGGATTAAATGGTAATCTTAGAAAATATTAAACTGGCTGAACTGTCTGTTGTGGCTGTGCTTTATTTCCTGCGCCAATTGTTGTCAGCTTCCTTTTTGAAATTGAAAATCCTGAGCTAATTTTAGGTGGAGAATTTGTTGTGGGAAAGAAAACCTGTGCACCCCTTATCTACTTGGTAATATGCTGGAAATGGTAATGAATACATTACAAAAAAAATTATAGAGCCCTTTTCATAGCCACATTGGCTCCCCATTTCTAGAGGTTTGTTGTTTGACTGGTGAACAAGGTAGTGGAGACTTTCAATAGTTCAAAGGCACATTTCTAACAAGTGAACACATATTTACCTAGCAGAGAAATTCGTCAGGGGTGGATGACAGAAATAGGGAGAGAAAAATGAGTGGAAAAACAGCCTATCCTAGGAGTCTTGCAGGGAGGGGCCTGCTTGGTTTTCCATGGTGTCTATTAAAGCCTTCTGGGGTAATATCAGGGGGCAGCATTTGGGTCACTGATGCATACCTATTTTAACGAGAACTGATTTACAGATGAATAGAGAATGAACATCAATTTTCAGAAGAATGCTGTCTTCAAAGTTCCTGCTGTGCTGAAGATGAAGATAGAAGAGGTTGGAGAGATGGTTAAGAGGACATACTGTTCTTGCAGAGGGTCCAAGTGGAGTTTAGCACCCACAATGGGTTACTCACAACTATCTGAAACTCCTCTTCCAGGAAACTAAACGCCTTCTTCTGTACTCATGCACATCCCTTCCTTCCTGCTCAACACATATACACATAATTGCTCAACACATATACACATAATTAAAATAAGAAACAGGGCTTAAGACATATTCAGCTATTAACGGTATTAGATATCCTGGAAGAGGACCCAGTTTCAGTTCCAGGCACCCATCTATATCTCCAGTTCCAGAGGACCAAACATCATCTTCTGACCTGCAGAAGCAATGCATACATACGGTGCATAGACATACATGCAGACAAAACACCCATATACATAAAATAAAAATTATTTTTTTAAAAAAATCTTAACATACAGGAGAAACCAGTCTGAGAACCTATTTCGGCTCAAAGGAAGAGGATGGTGCAGCTCCCACTGGGTTACAGTATAAGCAATACAATTGCTAATTAACACACATGGGGACAGGGAAAAGATACAAGAATGCTGAACAGAATAACATAGGGGTATCAACAGGATGTATATATTTGGAAATTCCCTTTTCACAAAGTAATGCTTACTCTATTGCTTCCACAACACAGTACCGCATCAATGATCAAGAACATATGTGGTCAAGGAAAGAGGAGGAAAGAACCTCTAAAATCTAAATTTTATAAGGATTACTACCACTCATGTCTTACAGACATCTTGAACAAATTAACATTACTGTTTATGAAGTCTGTAACTGGAAAATTCAGTTCACACATGGAAGAATGACATAACAATATCAATATCCACTCCATTCAAGGATATGCAAATAAGGCTGAGTTTTAGCACCCTAAGACACATGTTCAAGAGGAGGTCTTCAAAGGGCTTAAAAATATAGGCTGCAAAGATCTGGTGGAAACAAAAAAAATTGTGTTAGTGTGCGTAGTCTATGTCTATATGTGCACTTCAGGTATTCTTATCCACCAGCATAAGCACAGTTCTTTAATACAATTATACATTGTATTATTTATACATTATTATACTAATAATTATACATTATTAGTACCTCAAAAATAAAAGAGTTATCATTGTGTAGGCACAGCATTTTGCACCACTGAAGCTGCCTATCAATACTGTGAACTAAACAGTTTATTCTTCCAAGAAACCTGCTTTCTTTCATCTTCCTCTGTCCCCTGTCTTAAAGTAGACTCTTTAAAAGGTGCATATGAACTATAGCAATTGCAAGCATCAGTGATAACCCAGAGATTCTAAGTTATAACATGCAGTCTGCCCTATTAATGAGTTTCAAACTGCATTTCCATGAGACAACGGCTCAGTCACTGATAGATAAGGTCAGACTCCATCTTCAAATTTTAAATTAAATCTGGATAGATCAAAATTCATCAGAGGGAGGAGTGTCCTTTTGGGAAAGTGTTCTGTTAAAATATACACTCTTTCTAGAGGAAAAAAATGGTCATTTTGTGGTTTGTAATACTCAGATGGAAAAATTATAAAACGTATTCATCTCTTCTGGGTTACTAAAGCATGTCGTCATTTTCTTATGTTATTTATGACCAAGTTTCACTCTTAATAGCTCTGACTCTAAGAAAGCACATAGTGACCATCGTCACTACAAGTGCAGGTGGGATAGTTAATCCTAGCCAGGTCAGGAGGAGAATACAAGTTCAATGATAACAACTTATTTATAGTTTGTACCTACATTGAAGGAGCTCCTGTTGACTGGGTGGTGCAATTTCCACCCTGTGAAAGAGTGCTTACAATGGTCCTGGAAGAATATTCCCTAAGGTCTTAAAAAGAGTTTCTTTAAAATTGTTTTTGAGGATAGCATCCAGAATAGAAATTGAGTTTAACAAGTATGGACAGGTAGATCTGGAAAGATTGACATTCCAAATACAAATATGAAACAAGGGAAGACTGCATGCAATTAGAGATGCAAGAAGTTCTATGTTATAACTCATATAAGCACACAAAGACAATCAATAGGAGATACCAAATTTTAAGCAAGAGTTGCCTGATAAGATTTTTCTTTCCATATGTTGACTTTCATACCATGACATGCACATATACACATATATTTACATAAATAAATATCATTGAAATATTTAAAAAGACATGTCCATGAGCATGCAGTCATACCTCAGCTATACTCCTTCTGTGCCCATCCTTATCAAAACATTTCTTTTTTTCTTTCCCTCGGTGTGGTAAGTATCTCCACAGTTCCAGGGCTTTCCCACATCTCTGGCTTCAAGGGGGCCTTTCCATTTGCTCAGAATATACACTGTTTTGTGTGCACTGTATATTTCATTCACTCTTCTGCATTAAGTACAAACCCACCTCAACTGCCCAAGTTAGAATACCAAGTACCTTCCCTGAGAGAGGCAGAAGAGTATAATGGGCAGTATATGTTTGAGACTCATTGAATCTGAGTTGGAAACCATTTTTCTGCCACAGGTTAACTGAACCACTCAAGGAAAAGAAAGCACTTGGCTTGTTGGACTTTCTTTGCTCACAATTGTATGAGGATAACAACTACAGCCCTTAGTGGCTGGCTTTTGGAATGATTAAATAAAAAGGTATTAGTAAAACATGTGGCTCCTATTAAATATTCAGTAGGTGGTAGATGTTATTCTTCTCACCTGGACACATTTCTGCTCATCTATTAATCTGCTGATCATTTCCATAACAGTGTTAGATATGTCTAAAGATACTTTTTTCTCACTAAATGGGGAACCTTTTGTATACAGATCTATGCCCATGGTTTCAAAGCCTATGAGCACAGTGTTGTATACCAAATCCAGGTTGCAAAGTAAAGCTCAGAGGATGAACTTGAACATGGATACCCAATGTTATATTGGATCCCACAGTCAGTCAACTCAGGATTAGTCAAATAAAATTTGGTTTATGAGGATTCTGAAGCTTCAGCTTCATGAGTTTTCATAGATAGAGGTGAAAGCAAAGTGAAGAGTGGGTAGTCTCAAAAGGTAAACGTGCTTATTCAAGGCAGAGACAATTGCTTCATGGAATCTTCTCTTAGAGGATGCCCTTGATGTTTTTCAGCAGCCTTAAGCCAGAAAAACAAGAGACAGAATGGAAGGACACTACAGTTTGATTTTCAAACACATTGAAATTTCTAGGACCAGGTCAAGTTTAGGGGGAAAAAAGACATTAATTCTGTCTTGTTCAAACCACACATAAGAATCCCATCATCACTTATAGTAACACACACCATTTTATATTCATATCACATTTCTAATTCTTGCTTTTTCCTTCTGAACTTCTTTTACTAATAACGATTTTATTTAAACTGCAAGTTTTATAAATGGGAAGTAGAAAGAATCTTTTTGACACTTTAGTCCAACTTCATCAACTTATTGCCAAGGTTCTATGTCTCAGAAATAAGAGATACCAAAATATCACCCTGGGGTTAGAAAGCCATTGGGAACCTATGTTTGCCTATAGTCACATGCTGCCTCCTTTATATATGGGGACCATAAATTAACTATAAGCTCCAATGCAGTGATTCTTGTTTGGTGACAGGTCTTGTGTTTTGCACTCAGAAAAGCCTTCTAGTAGGGTATGTCCTCTAGTAGAAAACCTGACCTCAGCTAGCATCAGACTCTACAGAAACAGCACAAGAGATAAAACTAGGTAACTTCTCTTGAAAATAAAGTGAAACTTTTGTATCAGTCTGGTCTGATAAACACTTTCCCCTTGTACCTTGTGCTTAACCGTCGCAGCATGTCATACTTTAATAATAAATGCATGCTGTGGAGAAACAGAAGCACAGTTGAATTCTTTGAAAAAATTATTCCTAAAGGGAGGAAGGCCTGTACTTCATAGTCAAGAGAAGTTGCTTGGTCCTAAACTCATGAGCTATTAGTATACAGTCATTTGATTGAGGTTATGTTTGAATAGATAAGAAGTAGGCATTTCACCATATTGTTAAGTAGTACATTTTGTAACATCTTTTCTAGACTAATCCCTTAGTGATGAAGAACTGAAATTATTATTTATATTATATGATATTATAATTTATTATCCTTTAGACTCTCTGGGAAGAACTGTTTAAATGTGTTAAACCTGACAAGGGTAAAGGAGTCACATTTTGACAGGGAAGATTGGTTTCCTAAGAGGAATTTAAGCAACAGGACAAGGAGTCAGCACCTGACACAGTACCATCACTTTTTTAGTTTTTAATATAGAAATATAAATAGGGAATATAAATATGAATAAGTGATAATATCCATCTAGTAATAGTTAAGTTTCACTGACAGAAGAGCTATAAGATGAATGATCTAAACTAAGTTGGGTACTATAGGACTTACAGTCACTAAAAGAGATAACTTATAAAATTTATAGATCCTTCCAGCTCCAAGTACTGACAAATAATTGCACCTTTAGCTTTTATCAGAGAATATTATTTTTTACACTGGACAGCACTTAATATGGAGATTCACATCTGATGCAACTGCAGTGAATAGAATAGTCTATAAGTGCTTGGCTCTAAATGCAACACCAGTATCACACACTCACACCAAAGGCTCAGAGAACATCACAGAAGAGGAGAAGGCAAAAGGATTGTAAAAGGCAGAGGCTTGGGACAACTTCTGAAAAGCAATGTTCTCTGGGCTTAACAGACCATTACGTATGCATGATCTCATAGTAGCCATGACTGCCTTCACAAGAACTGTACAAGATGAAGTTCGTCAACATCCCAGCATGGATAGAGGAAGGACTCATGAGGCTCCCACCCCTGCTGAGGAGCTACTGAGAGTTGGTGGCTGTTGGGGGAAGAGAAAATCAGTTTTCTTTTTTAGTATGGTTCCTGCCTGGTAGGTTGCTCACATTTTGGTGGGTTTTCCCACATCATGTCATATAGAATCAAAACTATCTTGACTCAGGGAGTTATAAGAGTTGACATGAATTTAGGAAGGGCTGTAGAAAGAGGTGCTTGGGAGGTATTGGAGATGAATGGAACATGGGTATTACAATCAAATTATCTAGATGTATGAAATTTTCAAATAACAATGTGTATTTTAAAGTTATAAAGTACAGCTTAGAAAAATAGAAGAAAAATTATTTGCTACTTATTGGAATCTAGAGGAGTTTAGGGATGGATTATTTCTCACCTGTCTTGCTGAAACAAAAGATGTAGATTTCCAAGAAGCTATTAGAAAAATGTTTGAACTTCAAGGGAAGGAACAGTTTTAAATCTGGCCAAATGGTTGCATGATGGCAGGCCTTGCAACTTAACTGTGAGTGGCTGAGGTGTTGGCAGAGTATGTTCCAAAGAGTTTAGATCAGTGGTTCTCAACCTATGGGTTACAACCCCTTAGGGGTCTAATTACCTTTTCATAGGATTACCTAAGACTTTAGAAAATAGATATTTATACTTGGATTCATGACAGTAGCAAAAGTACATTTATGAAATAACAACCAAAATAATTTTATGGTTTGAAATCAACAAAAAAACGTGGAATTGTATTAAAGGGTCATAGCATTAGGAAGGCTGAGAATCACTGGCTTAGATCTCATGAGATTTTGAGGTAATCCCAGTCTCCAGGTGAATGTGGGGAAGTGATCCTGGAAGAGTGGAGTCAGCCTACACCTATTCTGGTACTCGTGACATCCATGGCTGTGTGTACTTATGATATAAAATACTGATGTAGGTAAGGAGTGTCTGGATTTAGGAAGATACCTATTTTGAGGAAGAGTCTACCATAAAAGATTTGATAGGAGATGAAGTGATTATAATTTCAGCTTCTGTTCTGGGATTTATAACCAAACCTCTGTGTTGCTTGTGAGGTCCAAGTCTAAGGTTTGTCTAGATTTTTGAGGAATGTATAGAGGAGCACATAGAATAGTGGTTAGCATGAAGATAAGAGCTAAGCAGCCTGAAATAGAAGCCAAGCTGTCTGCTTAAGTTGTAAAATTCTTGCTTGTTAGTCTACAGATTTCATAGCGGTCCTTTATGTAAGCTTGGAAATGTATGATGGCTACCTGGATTGGAAGTCAGATGGGTTCTGGAGAATCAAAACCTCAGGGGAGTATGTTTAGAACTGAGGGTAGTGAGAAGACCCTTTATTTCTAGAGACTTCATCAGTGTGGCTTAAATAAAAAGCCTTAGTAAAATCTGTATAAGAGTCAACTCTCATTCATCCCTGTTTCCAATTGGAGAGTCCTAGAGAAGGTAGCTGATTCTGATTTGGGGACTGGCATGAGATTACTAAAGGGTTAGTGTCTATGACCTCTGTGATACTACTATTGTATTACTTGAAAGCCTTTGGCCTGCCACTATAAAACCATTTCCACCTATGAGTCAGGTGGCATCAAGGTTGGAAAGTAGAGAATTTTCTAGATCTACTTTATCACTGTGGGTAATATATATGTAGTTTCTGTACAACAGGACTGGAGATAGTCCTCAGGGTTTCAAACTGACAGTAAGATAGTGGGAATTCAAGTGTGGCAAAGTATTACAGTGAGCTCTGGACTTTATAAAACATGAGTCTCATGTATGTTGATTCTGTTATTTGCCATTTAGTGGGACAGGATGGCCTGAAACTAAATGTTTCAAGGACATGACAAGGTTCTTTTAAGTGGCTAAATCTGATTACATCACTGACTATCTATAGGGCCTTGAATGCTCTATGCCCACAGCTGACTAGAGAAGATCACCTTAGCAAATTGGGGTCATAACAGGTTGCAACCAAGAAGAGTTAGAAACAAATCTTGAAAGAAGAAGATGGTTGAGTGAGAGGAACAAAGAGGGAGATGGAGGGAGGTGGATATCTTGATAGAGGAAGTCAATGTGGGGTTGGAAAGAGACTGTTAGGGAAGTGTCCAGTAACTCGCAGGATGTCCCTGGCCAAATCTCCAAACAGTGGTGGATGGGGTGCCTAAATGGGACTTCCCCTGTAATCAAATGAGTAAACATCTTAGGTGTCATTGCAGAACCTACATCCAACAGGGAATAGAGGTGGAGACAGATTCATAGCTGAGCACTAGGCAGAGCTCCTGGTCTAGCTGAGAGCAGGGAGGAGAGTCTGTATGAGCAGGGGGATAGGGATTATGAGGAAGGTTCCCATGGTGATGGCTGGCTTGAGCTCTGAGGAGCTCACTGAATCGGGAATTGCCATTGGACATCCATCGGGAGGGGGACCTGGGCCATCTTGGGGTGGGTGGTTTACAACTGCCATGAGTGTGTGGAGTCATGAGGAGTGGGATCAGACTGTGTTCCTGTTCATGGGCTGGCACCTTGGAACCCATTCCCTATAGAGGAACACTAAAGCCAGCATTGACTTTGGGATGAGTGAATCAGATATGCCTAGAGTGGATATGCTACACTGGGCTGGTCCACCTTGGAACTTCTTCCCCTTTTGGGGGAGGGGATGGGTAGATGGGAAGGAGCAAGGCTGAGGGCTCTCTGGAAGGGATTGGCAGAGGAAGGGAAGGGGGAGCAGGGGGAATATATTGATGGAGATGACTTTTTAAATGAAAATTATATGAGTGCTGGCTGGGAGCTAATTTAGCTTTACTTTGTAATATTAGTATTTATTTTTCATTATTATCTTATTTTTTCCTATTGCTGCGATAAAATACTCTGACTAAAGTAAGGTAAGAAAGGATGGATTTATTTTAGCTTACACCTCCATGTTAACATCTGTCATATAATGGAGTCATCAAGGCAGCAGGTGCCTCAGACTGCTTTTCATTTTGAATCCATGGTCAGGAGGAAAGATCAAAAAGTGGTGACTGGAGCCTTTAATCCCATCACAGGGAATGACCAAGTGGTAACCTACACCTTTAATTCCATCACTCAGGAGACAGAGATCTTTCTGTATTTCTGTGAATTCAAAGTCTAACAACCAAACAGTAGTAGCACACATCTTTAATCCTATCTCTAGAATTATAATGAATAGTTGAACCCAGAAGTGAAACAACTGGATGAGGAGATATTTAAGGAAGTCATAGGCAGACTTGCAGGCATTCTGTAGAAGCAATGAGTCAGGCAGAGAACTCTTGAAGATAGTATTTACCCTGTTCAGCCTAAGATGTTGGCTGGGTGAGATTTGACTATGGTCTGTTTCCTCTCTCTCTCTCTGATATTCCAGCTTTTCTACAATATCTGTCTCTGGGTTTTAATTATATACTACTTAGAATTCTTGCAATATTTCTAGGCTTTCTCAACTTTATAATTAACTGTATCACAGTTATGCTTTCCTAATGCATACTCACCACCATGTAGGTGGCCCAAACCTTTGTTTTGTTGTTGTTATAAAAGTCTGATGAGGTTCCTTAGGTAGCTACTCTTGGAGATATCAGCTTTAGTTTTTCTTTACCAATTGTCTTATCTGTTAAAATAGTGTCTTCTCTTGATGATCATGTGGGTTTACTTGGGAACATGAAGGACATTTTTTCCTCTGTAGTGACCTTCCTTTTTATAGAATGGTTAAAAGCTATGATTGATGTGGGAATGCCTTTCTGTATGCTGTGAATATCAATCTTTAAAAAAAGGAGCTGTTTTGGGTCATGACAGGCACCATAGAAGAAGTAGGAGGAGAAATCAGAAGATAGGTAAGAGAAGCAGGGCAGGGTCAGGAGATTGAGCAAGCCGCCCAAGGAGCAACATGTAAGGAACACAGGTGAGCCACGGGCCACGTGGCAGACAGATTAATAAAAAATGGGTTGATTTAAGATGTAAGAACTAGCTAGCAATGTGCCTAAGCCATAGGCCAAACAGCATGAAGTTAATATAAGCGTCTACGTCATTTCTGGGGGCCTGAGAGGCGACGGCGGCAGCAAAGCAGTTTGGCAGGGCAGGTCTGTGGGTCTGGGCCTCTGGCTGCCCGGGACCAAAAAAACCTCCACTTCAACATATGATGGTTTGAATGGCAAATGTTCCATAGGCTCATGCATTTGAACTCTTGCCCCCCCCCCCCTCACTCCTTATTAGTGGCACTGTTCAAGGAGGTTATAGAACCTCTTGGGAGTGCAGTCTATTGAGAGCTGACAGACAACCTGACTTCCTACCCTCTTTCTCTCTGATTACTATATAGGGTTGAGATGTGATTTCTGTTTCCCACCATTATGCACCCTAACATTCTAGAACATAAAATCAAAAATAAACTCTTCTATGAGTCACTTTTAGTGATCCTACATTATTATAACAATAAAAATAAAACTTAATATTGAAGTTGATACCAGAGAGCGTAGGGTTGTTGCTGTGGTGAACATCTTTTTTTTTAATGTGGAACCCTGGACTAGAAAAGTAATTGAATACTGTAAGCAGCAGTTTGTGACCTCTTCTAATAGAAATATGAAAGACAGTACTATGGAGAACAATGCAGACAGTGGAGTCTCAGCTCATGAGGTTTCAGAAGGAAACAAAGTCTATATTAGCAATTGAGGTAAAGGTCAGTCATATGATATTTAGGATATTTTGGCAAAAAATGAAGCTGCATTGTGCCTGCGTCTTAAAACTTGTCTATTGATAAAATAAAGGATCAGTTTTCTTTTGCAGACCAAATTTCAAGAAAGCATAACATTATGTCTCTTGAATGGTTATTGCTGGTTTCTCTTAGGAAAATTACCATGAAAATAAAACACCAGGAAACAGAGTTGTCAAGTTACAAACTGAAAAGGAAGCTGTATATTTTAAGAAGATGAGTGTTGTTACAGAGCGGTCCACTGCCCAAGATCCTACACAACTAGCCCTCCAACTTGTGAAAGAGCTTATATGGGGTTCCTTTCTTGTAGGGAGTGCCTTCTGAGTAAAATTTCAGTTCAGTATACACAAACAGCTGCTAGCATGGTCCAAGGGAACCAAGATTCACCCCCAAGCTAGCAACCTAATCAGACAGTGTTATCTATGTAGCATTAATTTTAATAACAAGGAAAGAATTAGGGAGAAGAGGTCTTTCCTCCATGGTTTCAGTGAGATACTAAGATTAGGCAGGCAATGTATCAACAAAATGTAGAGGGTTTGTCTTTTAAAGAAGAAGAAGAAGAAGAAGAAGAAGAAGAAGAAGAAGAAGAAGAAGAAGAAGAAGAAGAAGAAGAAGAAGAAGAAGAAAAAGACGAAGAAGAAGGCGGCTCAAAGGGGCCATTCTGTGAGGCTGTGAAAGTAAAGTTTTGGTTGTGGTAGAGACACAAAGATGTTGGAGATGCCAGGTTTGTGTAATCTCTGCTAAAAAGAGATGTATATGAGGCGCAGAACCAGATCAAGAAGGACATAAATATTGTAGTAACCATGCTGAATTAGTATAGCCATCTAAACCCTTTGAAACTGAAACCTCAGGTAGCAGACACAGAGATAAAGAACTTGGTGTTTGCCCTATTCTTCCTATACCAATTTCTTTCTTACTATAATCCCCATCCCTGATTTTTGGAACAGTAATGTATTTTCTGTTTCATTGTATATTGGAAGTATGTAATTTATATTTTCAGTTCTATAAGGGATCAAAGTTAAGAGATTTCCTTTTGTCTCAAAAAAGACTTTGTACTTTTGAAGTTAGACTAAATAATCTTCATCATGACAAGTCCATGTTTCCATGGGAATTAAGTGGCCCAATGTGGTGGTTTGAATGAGAAATGTCCTCCATAGCCTCATGTGTTTGAACACTTGTGCTCCAGTTGCTGATATTGCTTAGGGAGGCTATGGAACCCTTGGGAATTCAGCATTTATGAATGAAATACATCCCTGGGAGTGGACTTTGAGGGTTTATTTCCCTATCCACATTTTTTGTTTCATATTTGTAATTGAGTTGTGATATCACAGATTACTATTACTAACACTTGATGATTTGCATTTATCACCATTATGGCACCTTCTGGTACCTTAAAACAAAATCTTTCTTCTGTAAGTTGTTCATGGTATTTTATTACAGCAAATGAAAAGTAACTATCATAGAGACTAACTTCTGAGAATTCCATGCCTTCTCTGATAATAGAAGACAGGTGACTTCCTAGATCTGTAGGGCACTTCATGAGGTGTATCATTACCCTCTAGTTTCACACAAAATAGCTAACCTTGGAGCAGCTTTACTCCTTATCTTATAACAAAATACTTTGACAAAAAGAACCTTGTGATTTATTGTCTTGCCAGTTATGATTCACTAGACCAGAGAAGTTAGGGCATTCAAGACATTAATAGCTAATCACATTACAGCCACAGCTAAGAGTTGTACCAGTTAATACTTAACAACAATCTATAAACACTTGTCTTTATACCCACAAATGAATGTAGGTTTTACCCCTCATCAAGGAAACTTTTCCTCTTAACAGATAAGAACAGAAGACTATAACTGATCAAAATGCAGAGTTGTAGGGCCCAGCCCCAATACATCTATAAAACATTACTTCATCTAATGTCCTGGGAACATTGTGGAATAAGGACTGAAAAGATTGTAAAAGCCAGAGGACAAAGGTGTTTGCTATGAGATTGTGCCTCATAATAAAATCAGAAACTGTGCCCATAAAGTCTCCAATGACATCCCAAATGTGAGCTAAACAAGGATAATACAAATTAAAATTCCATTGGATTGGGCAAAGCCCATAAGGTCTCAAGCCAACACAAAGAACTATAGGCAACTGAAGAAAGCTGGGCATAGGGAGAAGTAGTCCTCCCCAGAGAAGAGCACACCAATTGACTGTTCAGTGCTAAGGACATCCGTTAAAAAGTACATAAAAGTTATATTATATAGACTGAGCAGATTATATTTAGAGTATATATATATAAAAAATACTATGAATTTGAGTGAGAGGGAAGATGTATATGGTAGGATTTGAGAGAGAAGGAAAGAGGGAAATACTGTATTCGTAATCTCAAAATAAAATCAGAAGAAGAACAAAGCAAGCAAAAAATGAGCCACAATGCCTAGCTTATGTTAACTTAGTACAAGCTGGAGTCATTTGGAAAGAGAGCAGCTCAACTGAGAAAGTGTCCTTACCAGACAAGGACACAAGTCAACCCAATAAAGACCATCTCTCATTGGGTCTCTTTTTTCAGGTGAATCTACACATAGCAGGAAAAAGAAATATTGACTATCCTCTTAGACTTCTTAATCTTGTTTTGGGTCTCTAATCACAACTGTTGGATACTCAAAAAGTCAAGTACAACCGTCTTAAGAATAAACATTCCTAAAATTTTAGTTGTGGTACATTTTATTGACTGATGATTGATGTAGGCAGTATCAGGTCCCTGTGATCAGGGCCATCGTGGGTTGTTGGTCCTCTGTGCTTTAAGAAAGTAGCATGAACAAACCATGAGGAATAATTCAGTGAACAACATTCCTCCATAGGCTCTGCATCAGCTCCTATTTCTGAGTTCCTGAATTTTTGTGTCCTTACATTGATATCTTTCTGCTGTGGACAGTGACATAGAACTGTAAACTTAAACCCTTTTCTTTCCATGTTGTATTTATCAAGATAATAGAAACCCTAAGACTAGATCAATGAGAAACAAATGCAACTACTTTCTTGCTTGTGCTCATCTGGATTTCTGTAATCTCATATAATTCATGAGTCCCTACCTAAAGAATGTTATTGCCTAGAGTAAGCTTACTCTTCTTAAATCCATTGACGTAATTGATATAGTCATGAACAAAGAGGCCTATAGGACAACCCAATATAGTTACACTGGCACTTTTTATCTCAGGTGAGTCTAAGGTGTGTCAAGTTGACAGTCAAAGCTAACCATGGCAGAGGGCAAGGGGGAAAATACTAGTTCTCCTTTGAAACTTTTAACTTCCTTGTTTCTGGCCTCTAATGCTTTTGAATATTCAGAAAGTTAATTGCACCATATTTCAAGAATCAATGTAAATTTTAGGGCTATGATGGATTTTTAAATAATCTTGACTTTGTTTAGATTCAGTGTTTTAAGAAGTAAAAAAAAAAAAGCCATCCAGCACATACAACATCAGAAATAAAGCCAGAACAGAACTTTGCACCTAGGAAGTAAGGCCATTGAGGTAATAAATCTCACCATGTGGCTTTTATGCCCTTGTGTTATTTTGTGGAAAAGTTTGACATTTGGGGCTAGAAAAGCTGAGTACTGTGATATAATTGATGAGCTGTTCTTATCAGAGCTTGTAAAGCAAGAATGCTGATAGAAATACACATAGTAGAGATCTGGTTTATGGGTATCTTCAAGTGGAACAAAGTCATCACTCTAAGAGAGACCTGTGGAATGTAACATTTAAAGATTTTAATGTGTGAGAAGAACACAAAAGGATGAAAATAAGGGCTTTCCATGATAGATAGAAATATCAGCCTCTGGCAGCTGCCTGAGACCACCTCCAGAGGAAATGGGGTACCAATAGGCTGCACCTGGAGTTTTCTTTCAATATCAGTAAGCCAGGAAGGCTCCATATGCTCTGGATTCCCCATAATGTGGACAGGGATGCCTCTTCACTGTGATCCTAGACATCTCTCTGAGTAACAGATCTCTAGATCCCTTAGGCATGCACCTGGATTGTAATCCATTTTACGTCACTTACCCTTTACTGTGACACCCACCTAGTGTCCTGCTTGCTCATTGTCTCTTTCCCCCACTGAAGGATCTCTTCCTTCCTCCCTCTAACAAACTAGCTCTCAATCTTGCTAACTCTTTGACCCTTTAATACAGTTCCACATGTATGGTTACTCCCAAAATTGTGTTGCTACTTCCATAACTGTAATTTTTCTACTGATATGAAACATAAATATCATATGCAGAATATCTAAAATGAGATTCCCTGTGAAATGGACATTTGACTTCAAACAGAACATGACTCACAAGTTGAGAACCACTGTTTTAACTAGTCATAGGCTCTTCCCATTCAAAAACCGGACTCTTCCATTACTAATGTCTGTCCCCTAAATTATCTATTTCTTCATGGACTTAGAGATACCATTGTGCTGTTCAACCTTCTTTTTCACTGCAATATAGCTTGGCCTAAAATAAGCCTGACAATCAGTCTCAATGGCCAGAAAATGGAACATTTGATTTCCAAATTCTCATAGATTGTGACAATTTTTTTTGCCACTGTATAGACAAATGATCTAGAAATCCCTTATCTCTATGCCTTCTTTGCTCTCTGCTTTGTCCTTATCTCTAAACTTTATTTGCTCTCTGTTTTATTCTCTCCCTCTGATCACTGGATTCAGTACTACAAAGATTCAAATGTTTTTAGATATAATATTAGAAACTGCTAAAAAAAAACTGGCTCTGGATGGGATTTGGCTGCTCACTGTAGATTCAAGCATATTTAATAGTCTCTGTCTTAGGTCAGGCTGTGTGCCTCCCCTCCCTTTTGTGGCAGGGAAAAGTTAAACAACAGGACAGTTCAAGAAAAGATACTATGAGCTTGAGTACAGCTAAGAGGCAAACTATTCTTAATATTGATTATTATTGCTTGTCACATGGTATTTAAATATTTTTAATCAAGAGAAATTTCTGTATAGAACTAAAATTGCTAAATGTAATCATAGATGTTTAGCTCTCTGAGTATAGCCTCCTTTTCTTGGTTTTGTTTACTAAAATGTTCCCCTATTAGAGGTTATGAGGTTATGGATACTTTAAGGCTTTAATTGAAATGCAAACTTTATCTCAGAATCTGTAAGAGGGTTGTAGTTAAAGAAATTCTAAGGTTTTGTGTATCTTTAAAGCTTTTGTTGAAATGTAAACTATTTTATCTCAGGATTTAAGTCAGTGAGGGTGTAGATTAAGACTATAAAATTCCAAGTAGAAAAAAGTAGCTTAAAACTTCCTACAAAAAGTATTGATAATTAAAAATCCATATATAGATAATCGTAATTTGCTATAGTATACCATATTTGTAACATGGATTCAACTTTTGTTTGGAAAAATAGAATTTTAATAGAATAAAGAGTAACTTCAGGACTCCAAGGTGTTTGTTATTTTTGTTTTTTTTTTCCTACACTATAAAGATAACACCAGGCCTCCATGATGTTTTGGAGAAGTATTGATTTTTGTAAGGTTATAATGGTCTCTTTAGGCTAACAAAAAGATACTTAAAAATGTGTCTAACCACTAAGGTATTTCTAACTTTGTTAAAGTTTAGTAGTTTGGAGGTACTGAGTCATATAAGAAACTATGAAATTTTATAAAAGTAGAAATTAAACAATTCAGGGAAATGCAATTTCCAGTCTCTCCATGGATTGTATTTATGGTTCAAAGTTTATTTGAAAGCAAAGGATTTTAAATTTAAAAACTATAAATTGTAAGGCTCACTCTTATAAGATGATGGCCCTCAAATCCCTAAGAAAGATCTGTGAAATATTGCATTTAAGGTTTTTAATTTGTGGAAAGAACACAAAAAGATGGAGAGAAATCCCCTTGATAGAGAGAAAAGCTAGCTTCTAGCAGCAGCTCCAAGTTCACCTTCAAAGAAAGATGGGTCACCAAAAGACTGTACCTGGAGCTTGCTTCAAGTATGGCAGCACTTGTCACTTGGCCAAGAACTATCCTTCACCTCGTCTGTGGCCTAGATCCTATCCAAATTGTGGACAAACAGGACACCGAAGGGTAGAATGCCCATCTTTGCCTTGCCAAGATAGATCATTTCTCTAAGTTCTTCCCACACAGAAGAATCTTTTGGCTCTTCAGGGCCTGAAAACCAAAGACTGACACTGCCCTGGAACGTCAACTCCCAACATGTATGAGTCTACAGTAATTCTTTCGATATAAAGGGTAAGTGTTGAGGGTTACTTGATATGGTGGTTTTAATACATTTGGCCCCCATAGACTCATGTGTTTGAATGCTTGGCCCCATAGGAAGTGACAGTATTAGGAGGTATATAGTCTTGTTGGAGGAAGTGGGGCATTGTTGGACCAAATGTGTCACTGTGGATAAGAGCCTTGAGGTCTCATATGTTCAAGGAACATCAAAGGGACATACAGCCACCTGCTACCAGCCTCTTAGATATTTTGGACAAGTATTGATTTTTGTAAGTTTATAATGGTCCATTTAGGCCAACAAAATCTTACTTAAAGATGTGTGTCTAACTACTAAGGTCTTTCTAACTTTGTTAAAGTTTAGTAGTTTGAAGGAACTGAGTCATATAAGGAACTATAAAATTAGATAAAAGTAGATATTAAATAGATCAGGAATTATGTGTTTTCTTTTCTTTTCATGCAATTCCTTCAGGAATTTTCCTTCTTTCTATCTTCTTCAGTGACCCCAAAGTATCTGACAGCTACTCTCCTGCAGTGGATTTCACATCATCTCCCATTATGATCCTACTTCAGGACCTAGCGTTTTAACCCTATTGCTCCCAATACTATATTTCTCTTTAAGACATAGACAAGACTTAAAACCTATTATACAATGCCTTCTTAATAGTAATATTCTCAACTCCACCTACTTACCCTACAACACCCCTATCTTGTCAGTTCTAAAGCATAATGATCTCTAAAACCTGGTGCAGAACCTCAAGATTATAAGTATGGCTATCCTTATACAGCTAGTGGTCCCTAACTTCTACATTCTGCTTTCTCAGATTCCCTCATTGACATCTCACATGATTGTTTTAGATTTTAAAAATACTTTATCCTTTTCTTAATATCCATATTCACATGACCTCTTTGTCTTCACTCAGAAGGACCCAAACACTGAAATAGCTTCTTAACTCACTCGGACTATAAGACCTTGGTGATATGGGAATGTCTTTCTGTATGCTGTGAATATCAGTCTTTAAATAAAGGAGCTGTTTTGACCCTTGGCGAACATGAACACCATAGCCTTAGTTAAGAGGAGGAGGACAGATTTAGACACAGATTGAGCCAGAAGCCCAAAGAAGCAATATGTAAGGAGCACAGGTGAGCCACAGGCCACATGGCAGACAGGTTAATGAAAATGGGTTGAGTTAAGATGAAGGATCTAGCTAGCAATGTGCCTAAGCCATAGGCCAAACTGCATGAACTTAATATAAGTGTCTGTGTGTTTCTTTGGGACTTAGGAGTTGCTGGGCCAGATAAGCAGTGACAGGCTGGTCCAAACTATGGGGTTTTAGTCCAGGCAAGAAACCTATTATTACACCTTGGGCCTTCTGAGATAGCCCCCATGTCTTTTAACAGATTGTAGCTCCTGTTCTTGTTTCCCTTGACCTATCTTCCTATCATTTAATTCAAAATATAGATGACTTTCTTCTGTGCAGAATCTTGCTGTCACTGTTACCACAGCCATACTGCTCAACTTCTTAGCTTTCTAGTAAGCAAAAGATAGAATGTCTCCCCCTTAAAAGCTCAACTTTGAATCCTTTGGGTCAAGTATCAAGGCTTTTATGTTTTTCCCTAAGAACTGAAAACTCACTTTGATTGCAGATGGTACCTGAGGTCTCTTATACCTCCTCCCACCAAGGAAGAAATTATCTCCTTCCTTGGCCTGGTGGCATATCTCAGAACCTGGGTTCCCAAATTTTATTTCCTTGCCTCCTCCTTTTATAAAACAGCTTAAGCTCCCTACCCTCTTTGAGCATGGAGAACCTACTTAGCCTACCATACCTGCCTTTTCTCATCTCTGAGATGCACTCTTACAGACCCCAGCTTTGGCTTTCCTAGACCTTGACCTTTATAATACTGATAACTGGGGAATGGCCCTGGAGTTTGGGAACAAATTAGAAGACCTACCTTTTCCCTGTTGTCTATCTTTCCAAAGACCTAGATAAAATAGTTGAGAGACAGAAACCCTGCCTATAGGCACTAGCAGTGGCCTCCTTATTGCCACAAGAGGATTCTAAGTT
Organism: Phyllotis vaccarum; assembly: GCA_033318265.1. NCBI lineage: Eukaryota > Metazoa > Chordata > Mammalia > Rodentia > Cricetidae > Phyllotis > Phyllotis vaccarum. Next base: position 132,678,459 of record JARWLC010000013.1, on the reverse strand, counting down.
CTCTTTTGCTCTCTCTCTCTCTCTCTCTCTCTCTCTCTCTCTCTCTCTCTCTCTCTCTCTCTCTCTCTCTCTCTCCCCTCCCCTCCCCTCCCCTCTTCTCCTCACACTAGCTCAAAGATCTCCTATCACATAAGAGCTTCTCTACTTTGCTCCCTTCTGAGTGTCAACTTTTTCATATAACATTCAATAAAATGCTCATACTTTCTTGATTCTAGTCTTCTCAATCCTGCTACACTTCTTTCCACAGCTACTATCCTTCACCATTCCTGCATACAAGCATTTGAAACCCTTATCTATATTTAAAAAAAAAACCCACAATTTTCTATTCCCCCTTTGTCATGTCCTGACTATACTTGGTTCATAGATTGATCCTTATCTCTCAGCTCCACTGACTCCTGTCAAGCATGTTATACCAAAATTTTGCTGATCATGTGTGGGGTTTGCTCCATTACTGTCAGGCACTACTTCTCAGAAGGCAGAACTTATATCCCTCACTAAGATACTAACCCTAGTATGAAATAAACCCTTCAACATACACACAGATTCTAAATATGTATTCTACACCTTACACAACCATGCTTCCATTTGGCACTTACTTACCATCAGGGTACATATTTTCACAATGGACTTCTAATTCTAAAGCTACTAGAAGCCTCTTGTCTTCCCAAGGAGGTAGCAGCTATCCAATATCAAGGTCATCAGGCCCCCTTACTAATAACATAATTTTGGGAAATGGTTTTGCTGACAGGATTGCTAAAGTGGCTAGTCAATCTTTTTTTCCTCCATCTTCCTTCCTCTATTTTCATCTTGGCTCTGCCAAGCTTAACTCCTACCTACTCCAAGTCCCAACAATAGAAGCCCCCCCCCCAGGCTACAGAAGTTGGGGTTCTCAAGGCTGGCTCCATATATAGAACAGGTATGTCTCCCTGACACGCATCAAAATCATTCAATCCTGACAGCTATTTTCAAGTCCTTTCACATTGGTTTTTGATCTCTTTATTGCTTCCTCCAGTTTCTCTTCTTACACCCTTGATTTTCTAGCCTTCTTAAGGTTATCCCCTAGGAATGCTCTACATGCACCCAAACCTCCCCAAAGAAGGCCTTGCAACACCATCCTTTCTTCAACCCACACCAATTTCATAGTAATTCTCTGGGGGAAGACTGACAGATTGACTTCACACACACATCCAAACAAATGTCATAAATTGCTTTTTCCTGTGGTAGAGAATTTCTTAGCATGGGCAGAAGTTTTCCTTACTGCGGCTGAAACTAAAGAAGTGGACTGCTTCCATCTTGTGAATGATATTTTACCCAGATTTGGACTTCCTGGATCCATACCACGAATAATAGCCCAGCATTCATCTCTAAATCACTCAATTATTTACAAAGGACTAAAGGGTACAGTGGCATTGCCATGTTCCCCACCACCCCTAGTCCTCAGGAAAAGTAGCAAGGCTAACAGACTATTAAGGTTCATTCATCAAAACAGTCTCTGAAGTTCACCTTCCTTGGACTCAACTCCTACCTCTAACCTTAATTCAAATTTGGGACACTTCTCAAGTCTCCTCCTTCTGTGACTCACTTGAGTTAATATACAGTGTTTTAGAATATTATTTTAAGATGTTTACATTTGTCTATGCTGTGAAACCTCTGTTTTAATGATGCAAAGATGTGTTGCATTCTTTTATGTTGCATTCAACTCTGTGAAGCTGTAGTCCTGTGCCTGTCTAAAACAGCTGATGGTTTAATAAAGAGCTGAATGGCCAATAGTGAGGCAGGAGAAGCGATAGGCAGGAGTGTCAGGCAGAGAGAATAGATAGAAGGAGAAAAAAAGATCTAGGAATGAGAGGAAAGGAGGATGTGAGGGACCAGACCCAGTCAGCCATGGAATAAGAACAAGATTTATAGAAGTAAGGGAACAGTAAAAGCAGGCAAAGGGAGATGGGATAATTTAGGAAAAGCTGGCAAGGACTAAGGGAAGCTAAGGCTAGGCACTTATAATTAAAAACAAGCTTCTGCGTGTGATTTATTTGAGAACCGTGTGGCACCCCATCCCCAAAACAAAAACACCAACAACCCTAAAGACAGGCAGGCCCACTCCATGACTGCTTTTTTTTTTTTTTGGACTTAAAATATCTTCTCTGGGAACATGCTTGTTTTCTCCCTTAGCATTTTACTGATTTTATCACCTAAACAATTTCACCAGGAAACTGGGTTTATTTGAAAGTCTCTCATCCACAAGCTCTCAACACACACTGCACACGCTGTACTGCTAGTCCATATTTTGTCATCCTCACCACATCAATGGCAGCTAAGCTTCAGGAGGTGGTAATGTGGACCCATTGGTCATAGCTCACACAAGTTCTGGATCAAGGGGTAAGTAGTTATGTCTATTAACGGCACCACTAAAGCTTAACCTCTCCTGCTTAGCACCTATCCCTAAGGATGGTGTCTCCTGCCGACTGCCTAACCCTAAGGGTGGGAACTTTTCTTTCTCTGGTCTTGGAGTTCTTTCCACCCTCCCAACCACCAAGACTACATGAAAGGCCTGGAAGTTTCAAATATATGCCCAATATAAAAATCCCTCTGAGCATCTTAACTTTTCCCTCTATCCACAATCTAAGCAAATATCTGCTTATCTGGTAGATAGAATCAAGAAATCATCTTTATCCCTGCAACTGCTCTAAAACTAGCTCATCTCCCTGGCCTCAGTAGTCCTATAAAACCAGCAAGCTCTAGACTATCAAACTGCCCCCCCCCCAAAAAAAAGTACTTTTCCTCGTTCGAAATGAATTATGCTACTATGTGAACCAGTCTGGCCAAGTGAAAGAGTGGATTAAGAACTTACACAAGCTAGCTCAAGAAACTGTTACAACATCCTCCAGCCTAACCCCAGGGCTGAATTCTCTCTATTCTCTCGGGGGCCCTGGCTCCTGGCATTACTCAGCTTAGCCCAATGCTCTCTGTCCTCATATAATGACTGCTTCCTCTTCAGATTCCTTCAGAAAAGAATTAGTGAAATAACTTGAAAGGCAATAAACCAGATGCTTCTGATAGAATCTCTTCAGGTTTCTTATCATTGCCTGCTGGTTTGAGTATCTGCTTTGGACTATAATTCTAGACTCCCATACGCAAGCCCCCCAAAAGCAGGAAGTATCCAGAGAGCTATCATTGCCCGCTTATCATGAACAAAAAGCTAGAATGTTAGGATCAAAGTAGATCCCAAAAGTATCAGTGCTAATGACAATGTCCTAAACAGAAGGGTTATGATTATGCAAATAGATTATTACTGGGTAAACAGAAGCCTAATCTTAGCATTCCTTGAAAGGTAGATTTCTGATGATCAGGAAATCAGATCTCCCAAGGCAAGTTTCTGTTCACCAGAAAAAAATCAATACCTCCCTTATTCCCCAACCCTACTAGTCAAATACTCTGAGCAATGGCATCTAGGTTCCAAAACAGCCTGTTTCATCTCAAAGACTCCCCCCCCCCCATCTTGCTGACTACCACATAAAATCTGCTAGCTTTCCTGTCTAGGTGTTGTGTTGTCTTTTATTCTCAGAGACAGCCTGTGCATTTGTTAGTAAGTTTCCTTTCTTCCCATAGAGTAGTCCAGTTTGGTGGTCTCACTGTGCCCTCCCTTACAATAATGCCAAAAATAAGGAAAAAAATTAAAAGTGGGGCCTACCTGGAAGGTATAGTTGAGTAGGGCAGGTCCTTGAATTATTTTGTCTGTGGTCACTTCCTATCTCTGACTGCTGCCATTCCACCATGAGGTAAACAGCCGTCCTCTGCAACTGTTCTTGCTGCCACTGTTCTGCCCAAGTCCATGGGTTGAAGCCATGATGGAATAAACCCTGAAACTGTAACCCAAAGTAAATACTACCTTCTTTAACTTTTCTGTCAGGTATTTCAAAAAAGCTGATCAGAAGTAACTAATAAAAGTAGTTTTTACTAAAATAAAAGTGAATGAAAAAAGAATGCTACTCTGTTGTCACATATAGGAAGTATATAAACTGTTTTTAATTTTGTAAGAGCCCATTTGACTCTTACTTAAGAGACATTGGACTCGTAGGGAGACTTTGGAATTTTAAATTTGAACTTTTTTCCCCCCCAAAACAGCGTTTCTCTGTGTAACAGCCCTGGCTGTCTTGAAATTCACTCTGTAGATGAGGCTGGCCTCAGAGTCACAGAGACCTGCCTGCCTCTGCCTTCTGAGTGCTGGGATTAAAGGCCTATATCACTACATCTGGCTTGGACTATGTTTTACATTAAGGGAAAATTAAGGAGAATTTGGAAGCCATATGTGGAAAATTATGACTTAAAGTAGTGTGCTTGACTGTTAGGTTGACGAGGGGTGGAGCTTGATGGTTAGTTTTATTATCAACTTTAAGTTCTTGCTGCTCTGCATTTGTTAGCCTGTGATGAACTGAAACCTGGAGCTATAATCACAAATGCATTCTTTCTCCCCTAAGTTGTTTGCTGTCTGGGTATTTCATTATAGCAGCAGAAATTAAACTAAAGCAACCACATTAACCTCATATTTACTCATTTTCTTATAAACAAGTGATTTTCCATGGGGGCAATAATATGTTTAAATTTCATAAATCAAAAGGTCTTTGGACTAAACTTACACATACAATTTTTCTTATACACTGAATTGAGTCAAACCTCTTCGGGGGGGTGGCACGTTATCATATAAACATCTCATAACATACATCTAAAGAGGCACAGAAAAATAAATAAAGTAATAACAAAAATATAAAACATACACATAGGTTAATAAGTGCACCAGATGACAAAATGACACATAAACAATTACATGAAATTAACAGTTACTACAAACCTTCAGATAAAATTTTAAAAGAACATATGACTTAACTATATTTAATTGGGGTACACTCAGTAGAAACATAAGAAAAATATACTCAGAGACATAGTTTAGCCAAAACATTGAGAGCAGTCTAGTGAAGGTTAAAAAAAAAAGCTTGAAATGTAAATCCAGGTTAAAGAAGAAACATACTTAGTAAGAAATAATCAGGCAAAGAGCTAGAACTGGAGTTACCTTCCATGGTGAGGAGAGATTTCATGATACTTCATGATTAGGGTCTAGGAAGCAGGCTAGCTGTTGAAGATGTATGTATACAGTGTTGAATTAGAGGAAATACAAGATTTCCTGTAGGTCCCACCACAGGTATAATGTTCACCCCAAAGGCATAGCTTAGGAGCAATGGATTTCCCTTTATTTCAGGCATAAGACATTGTCACTCTCCACTGATTCTGAAGGTGGGCCTTTATCTGGGCATCCCTAAGAAACAGGAAATTCCCAGCCCCTGGATGTGAAACCACTTTTACTTTAGCTAAACTTATCTGGTTGGTACAAATGACCATGACTTGGTCCCAAGAGAAAAGATGACTCACTTTTCTACAAAAAGCAGTAACAAGGGCACAGTGATCCACCATCTAGATGCCTTTTTGGATTACAGCTTCCTAGGAGTACTTCTTGCACATAGCCCTCATATATTCCCTCCCAGCCCGACATGAAGACCTCAGCTAATGAAATACATTTGACTTCTGATCACAATCTCTTACTCAGATGGTCCAAACTAAAAAAAACTGCTCAAAGGCTCAGTCTAGGGACTCTGTCCATCTGGGCCTGATTTGAGACAGATCTGAAAGGACTCTGGTTCCAGTGCTCCCTGGTTAATTAGCTGCAGGCCCAACTGTGATGTTAGTACAGTCTGACTTCTTCCTCTCCTTAGGCTCTTTCTTTCCATTCCTTTTCCCTACTAATTCTCTGTATGCTAATATCAGCTTATCCTTCTTTACTGGAAAGCCAACTAGCAACAGGTATGGAATTGGCTGTAAGCTAGTACAAATCAACCCCTGTGCTAGGCCTCAGAGAGGAACTACTTGATGGACACTGTGGCTGATGTTTCAGAACCATGTCTGGCTGTTATCTCATTCTTGGAAGAATAAACAGCAAATGTTAGGAGGTAGCTAGAAATGAAAAATGAGTAGAAGATAGAGCACTTCACTACCCTTAAGCTTGGCTATACTTAGAAGTTCTTTTCACAGCATCTTACAACTCCACCTCTTGGCATGGACCTTCTGAAGAGGCAGGATCTTGTAAAACTAACAAACACTTCTCTCACACTTTTTCTCTATTAAAATCATAGACAGATCAGGATTTTTTTTTGTCCTAGTTCATCAGATGTTAGCCATTAGGGACTGTCAGAACCAACACAAAGACAATCCATAGTCTACTTGACAAAATCCACATTAGCCACGTTCTTAAAAGCCAATCAAATGCACTTAAAATATGGATATCTATATTTTCTGTCATCATCACAAGGTAGACACTCTTCTTTTTTTTTTTTTTTAACCTTCGAAGTTTGCTGAAGCTTGAGTGCTTAATGTTAAGTGTATGTGCATTTTAATTTATTTCTTCTACTGTAAAATTATCTTCTTTCTATAACAGTGAACAAATTACAATGGAAAAGAATAATGGTAATACATATATACTATTAGTATAACCTAGTTCTTTTCATGCACTATCATTTATGTTCATGAATTATCAAAACCAGTATATATATTCTTGATACAAACCAAACTCTCGTATTCTAGAAAGCTTCCATGTCACACCACTGCAGCTTCAGAAAGAATATGGACAGGCACTCTGCAGTATATATCTACCTTTGGAACAGAAGGAACAAAATTAAAAGCATAAAATAACCATAATGGTATGCTAGAAGCTATATCCTCAAACCTCATTTCAGGATCAGAAATGAAAGTAACTACAGCTGGATATAATGTTTCAGCACGTTTGTAAGCACCTAGGCTTCTGGCTGGTTTTATCTTTTTATTTATTTTAGAAAAAAACCTTATCCATTGATCAGTTGGTGACTGAGGCCTTTTGACATGCAAAAAATGAGTAATGTAGGTTTTCTGAAGAAGCATACAGAGTGACAGTCTTTTATAAATTCATTGTCTCCAACATGCAAGAAAGAATATAGAAGTATATACATAAGTTTAGTATTGCTATTTTACTTCCCTTTCAGTAACTTTTGGCACAAATCTCTGAGTTTAAATTTTTCTATAAAGCTTTTGTATAGTGTACTGTGAATGCAAAGCTAAATGAGCTGGTCTATGTTCCCAATGAGCTCTATTATCCGGGACAAATGTTTGCTTGCTAATTTCTATGACGAAAGACTTAATAGTCTAATGCTAAGGAAGTGAAGATTAAAAAATACTGAAGATACACTTTAGAGAGACACCCCCCACTTTTTTCCACAGAGTTTTCACAGCATCACATCTTTGGTTAGTGCTTAAGAAGAGGAGAGAGCTTCATGTGTTAATCCCCAACTTAAATGGCCTCTGCTGGCTCTTTAATCTTCTTATGCATACTGAAACAACAAAGACTATAGGAATGAACTTTATTAGGAGTAAGAACACATATTTGCATCAAGAATATGTTTCATATTAATTGAATCTAAGAGTGATTTGGCTGATTCTGTTTTGTTTTGTCATTTGTGTCTAAATGGACAATGATGAAATACTATTACTACTACTATTGCTGTCACTTAAGAGTTCTTAAGTAGTGTTGTGTGTTCTGTGTGCTATAATAGATAAAAATGTGATTTTTTTAGCATCACCTTTTGAAGGAGTTACTATAATATTCTAAATTTTCAGTTAAAAATATTAAGTACCAAGAAAAGTATGTTATAGAAGGTTTAGATAGTTTTCAGCATGTTAAGTAGACACTCTGAGACCGCAATGGGCAGTTTAGACTGACACATCTACCATAAAGACTTGAAAAAGACTCCATTGCAATATATGTGAATATTTGATAAACAGGAAACTTTGTAAACATGTACACATCAATTTTAATTGTGCAGTATGGGTACCTTAATAACAACATTTGCATATAATTGTCCAATTTACACCACATGTAATTTAGGAATAGTGTATGCCAACCAACATTTTACTGTCGAGAATATGAAGAAAATTTCTGAAAGCAGAATTAGAAATATGGACCCACTATATAACAATTAGTATAAATTAGCCAGTATGGCCTAGTTTTTTCTAATAAATTTATTTGCATTTAAACAAACTTATGCAGAAATAAGTCTCACCTAAATTTCAGTTAGATTACTTTAGAAGAGAAGGCTTGGCCTCTTCTCTCCAAACCCCAATGAAATTACCTTAAGAACATAAAAAGAAATACATGCATCTATAAGATGTTTGTAATAGCAAAAAGGATAAAAAAAGATAAGGACTGACGAGAGATTTTTGACAAAATTTTCCAAGACTAAACATTCAGGTGCTATTTTGACTGTTGAATTTCTAGTGGAAGCTTCAACTCAGCACACAGGAGAACACACAAGAAAAGAGGCAGCTGAGAACCCTCTGATGAGTAGAAATTTGGAACCAAAAGCTGCAAAGTTGGCATGGGGATAAGATGGAACTCAGATGAAAATGCCATCGTATAATAACTGTAGTAGACATGGCACTCTCACATCCTTGGGAATGGAGACATCTTTGACTTTCAAATATAAAAGTCAGTGCATTAGAAGGAAGGGAAGGTCTGAAATCTTGTCTTTCTTGAGTATCTCATAATAAATCTATGCTTCTTTTGACAACAGAGACTATGTTCAACCCGTCTCCCTATTTCTGTCTTTTCATCTTCTGAAGTAAAGCTCCCCCAAAAGATACTATGCCTTCTCTCTAAAGAAGAAAATAAGACTTAACCAGCACCAGAAGTAATAAGTATAAACTATTCAGTTTTCTTCCACCAATGTGTTCCCATCATCCTAAGTTCAAATATACAAGCTAGGATTACATGGAACTTGACTCAACTCACAGTAAAGAACTTAATGTAATAGACCCCATAGAAAAAGGAAATAATTCAAGTAATGGAAGTTTAAAATAAATCCCTTTGAAATCTTTTTTAAAAAGTTAAAATATGTTTAAATTTGTTTTTATGTGTATGGGTGTTTAGTCTGCATTTAGGCCAGTATATCATATAAGTGTGATGGTCACAGTATCCAGAAAGGGTCCTGGATCTCATAGAACTATAATTAAAGATGGCTGTGAGTCACCATGTGGATGCTGCTATCTAAATCTGAGTTCTCTGGAAGAGAAGAAATGGCTCTTAGCTGCTGAGCCATCTCTCTAGACACCCATTTGAAATCTTTAGCTTTACCACTATTATTTTCTTCAGGCTTTCCCCTGTTGCTGTCATGGGCAGGGGCACATCACTGAGTTCTCTTATTTTCAAAGACCTCTTGATCCAATATTTGGAGCTACCTGCTATATCTGTGAATATGGTTTCCCTTCCCTGCAGACTTGAAAAACATAGTTTTCCAACTAAGATAAAACCCTAATGGCAACCCGAAATATGGTCAGTCACAATAGGATAATTTCTTACAGACCCACCCACTCTTTTACATAACCTTTCACTAAGATCCTGATCTCAACTTTAAATTTTATTTCTGATCCAAAACTAACACTCTCATCACCCCTTTCTAGGGTCATATTTTAGTCCTTCATAATAATAATAAAAACAATAATTCAGTGTTTATTTCTTGAACTATGGCCTGATGGCATAATGTGTTAATAGAGACATATCTCATTCTTATGTCTAATGTTCTATAAAGGCAGAGTTGAAACCTTTGAAATAATCTGTAGATTTTGTAGACTACAAATATTTACTCTGCCTTTTTAACAAAATGTTGCTGATTCTCATGCAAATCATAAAGAACAATGCTTAAGGTAAAACAGCAAGGTGATTGTCACAGACATTATGCTTTTACCTTTTATGCTTTTTTACTTTTTTCTCAGTATTTAAATTTCAAGAAGTTTGTCTCATTTTCCAGGAGAGATGTGACCTGACATCTACTAGTTCTAGATAGGGCACATATAGTGGACTCATTACGAAATGGCTTCAATTCTCACTCTTCAACCTTCAAGTAGTAAAAAGCTATGGAAAGTACTGTATATCAAAGAAGAGTCTCCACACCCAACTGCCACTAATTGTTTATGTATCTTTGAGGAGAGACTGATGAGGCCTCTCCCAGCCCCCAGCCACTGTAATTGCTTATATATTCTTCAGGAAGAATGGAGTCTTGCCAGCCCCAACCCAGAAACTGTTAATTGCTTATATATCCTCAATGATGGTTGGAGATGTATAAACCCCACTATCAGCAACTGTTAACTGCTTATGCACGAGTCTCCTGCCCAGTAACTATTAACTGCTTATAGATCCTGAGAAAAGAGTGTGTCCTTCTTAGCCCCTCTGCCCAATGACTGGAAGGATGAGGCTTGTGAGTCTTCCTCCTACCCAGTGCCTTTTGAGCCCCTACCTCCTCCATGATGAAATGCTACAGGGCTCCAATATTGTGCAGGTTTCCTAAAGATATGTGTTTGAGAGGGCAAAGGTCAAGTCATGCCCAGAAGACAGTGTTATACATTTCTCCTTCTATTTTTTACTTTCCTTCTTCCCTCTCTTCTAGGAAGTTCTATGAATATTAGTGGGAGTGGTGAAGGTGCCTAATTTATGGTTTAATGTACTGTAACCAGGCAATATTACCTTGACCTAAAGGCACAACATTTGGTCCTTGAGGCCTCAGTGTATGGGACATGGCCACGATAGTTTAAGACTGGGTGCACACTGGATCTCTTCTTCTTTGCTCCCTCATGCTCTTAGTCATAGAATTAGAAATTAAATTATGATAACAATAGTCACTCAACAGCCACTTATTCTTAGTATTCATTCTAGTTATGAGTCTTCACAGCTAACCCTAGCCTCCACCCACTGTTAGAAAGAAGCTGACGGCAGAAGTCATCTACAAGTATAAACATAAATATTCAGAGGGCAAATTGACATAATATGCATTTATCAAAATGTACATAGTAGTTTCCCTACTAGGACTTATGACATATGCAACCATGGGCTATTGAGTAGGTTTCCAGTACTAGACACAAACTCCTTCTGGTGTAGTAAGCCGCCAGTATAATTGGAAAGTGGTTGGTTGTGCTCAAAGTAGTTGGTATTATTTCATCTTGCTGAGCATGTTGATAGCTCACAGAATTCACAGCTAGATAAAGATGGTCAGTGACAGTGAATGGCACCATTTTGCACTATGTTAGGTAACCAGAATGGGGGAAACTTCCATCCTGGCTCCAGTTTGATTTCTCTTTGACCTGTGACCAAAAAATATGGCATCTTTGGAAACAGAGTCTTACCATCTAGTTTTTGTGAACAACTAATATCAGTAGAAATGGGCCTATATTGTTTTAGTGGCCTCACAGACACCCCTCCATCCAGCAACTCTAGGCAGATATCATAGCCCTGTCTCAGTCTTACTATTCTGCAAGTGTCTTTTTCCAAATTCAAACTTCATTTAAACTCTTTAACCTTTCTCCTAATGTTCACAAGCACAAGTTGTTAAAATGTTTTTCAGTTTTTTAGGTATCATCTGTTTTTTACACAACTATAACCCTCCTCTCCCAAAAAAATTCACAGCCATGCCTGGATCTCTCACCCTGTGTTAACTGCCCATCATTACTCACATGGGTGTGCTTTCACATTTTTTGATGCTTTTCTAAATCTGTAAAACTCTCAGAGGCTACTATTATATCATCAGTAATATAAAACCACTTAAAGAAGTGGAGGAAGGTTCTCTGAAGGCTAACCACTCTTCATTCCAAGCAATTTCCAATTGGTCTCTGAAATCAGCAGCAAACAGGATACTGAAGAAAAATGTCAGCATGTCCAATTCAGCATGAAAATATTCAGTCATTTGTATCAATCAATCCTTCAGAAGATCTATGTTGGGACCTATCAAGAGGGACAGGGAAAGGGTGCACACTCTGTTACTGTGGCAGCCTGATGAGTTCCCCTAATATTTTAGGGACTTTAACTTGGGCTAAATTAAGACTTGCAGCTTCCTTGCTGAAAAGAATTTTAGAGCATGAATCACAGCTGTATTTTAATAAAGGTATTTGAATATACCTGTTAATCAAGAAGGTTAATGGAACCAAGGTGACAGTGTTCAGGAAGAAACCAAGACACAATCAAGAACATTGGTGTGGCCTTCCCAGAAGAGAAGTGCACTTCATTGTGTTTATCATGGTCAGATACAGAATTCTAGTAGGTTTTGAAGCTATTTTCTTCAAAGGGTTGATAAGTAACCTAAATGAGATCACAGGGTGGTCCCTCAGGGTGCTTCACAGGATTATAATTGATAAGATCACAAGGATGAAAGAAAGTAGGGTACCTAAAGTAAACTATATGGTTAATGGTCTTGTTTAAGATTCCCAGAAAATGTCCCTTAAAAGAAATGAAGCCTTATCCAAAGTCATACATATTCAGACCTTAAGCCCGATTCACTGCCACTTTGACATAGACTCCTTATTTGTGAGAAGAATGTTACTTATCTATTGGCAACATTTATAGTCAGTGCTGCTAAATGTACTGAAACTCTCGATTCTTAGATGGTGAGAAGATTCAAACAGACTCCAGGATGTGGGGCTTTCAACTTCTCTTATCACTAGCATTTTTCTTGCCTTTCTATCTTGCTTCAGGAACAGTGGTAGAGATGGGGAACATTTTCTTAGTTTCTCTTAATAATGTGCAGTCATTCTCCATTAGCTGTCAGACTTCCTCACTCTGGGGCACTGCCATTGTGTCCTCAAGCATCCTTCTACTTCCAACCCGTGACACGTTTCATGGAGCCAGTGTAAGCTGTTCAGCCTGGTACAAGGCCAAGAGGGGACAGGCTGGAATCCCGTCGGCCATGTTTGCAACAATTACTAATGACATTTCAAGAATGGTAGGTTCTAGGGTATGGGATAGAGCTGAAACTGTCATGAAGCCACATTCCAGTGCTTATGATGGCCCTAGACTTGGTGAGTAACCCTCATGCATTTTAGTGAAGGACAGATTTTAACAGGTTATTGTAGGGGTATTGTATTGTTTCATGATAAATAATTGTCCCACCCACTGGTTTAATAAAAAGAGCTGATTGGCCAAAGGCAGGCAGGAAGTGTAGGCTGGGCTACCAGAATAAGACAATCTCTGAGAGCAGAATTCCAAACAGAATTCCAGAGAGAGGCCTGGAAGAAGCAAAGGACAACTATGCTGCCCTAAGAAAAGGTACCAAGCCGCATGGCTGAACAGAACAAGAGACATGGGTTAGGTGAAGGGTACAGAGCTAGCAAGTGATATGCCTGGGCCTGAGGCTGATCAGCCAAAAACTAATGAAGTCATCTGTGTGTCTCTGTGGGACTGTGGGACTGTGGGACTGCTGGGTCTGTGGGCCTAGACCTTGAGGTTAGGCCCGAAAGTGCGGGCCAGAAACCTCATACTACAAATGGCAGCCCAACCTGTGGCAAATATGCCCACATAAAGTCATAGAAAGCTTAAAAATGGTATAGAGCCAAAAGCAGCCTCTGAATTGTGTCTCCCACATGAGCCGTGGTACAGAGACACCCTGGTGAGGCCTGTTGGCTTGAACTACAATGGTGGGCTTTTGGAGTGCATCTTAAGGTGTAAAATGGCTCATTCCTGAAGTCTCATGGGAGCCTAGATATAAGCAAAAAAGTTGTAAATGATTTATTTAAGGTTTCTGTTCATAAGGAGAAAAAGGGAATAGAATCAAAGGTGGCTTTCTAGTGGAAATGTTTTCTTGGATCAGCTCTGTTTGCTGGAGGCAAACTGTGGCTTGGTTTTAAGAGAAGCTTCCTGATTCAGCATTAGAAGCAAAACACTTCTGAGTTTTTAAAGAGGCCCTGCTACCTAGCACTTAAATGGAATTAATGAGTAGCAGATGGCAAAGCTTTACTTGATAATTATATGGACCCTAAAATTCCCAGACTACCTGGGTTAAAAAGATAAATTCTATAAAATTAAACTAGGAGCTGGGTGGAGCCATCCACCCATCATACCAGCTTTTAATCCTGGCAGATTAAAAGTGTGTTCAGAAACAGAATAAATAGAATCTGGGTGGAGTCAATCACCCTAGCCAAGCAAAGGTGTGGTCAGAGACAGAAAAAGTTAAGAAATAAATATACAGTAAAGACAGTTTTTTTTTTAAAAAAAAAAGTCTAAGTAGTAAAGAGTGTTTTGAAAATATATATACATAGGTGTAAAGAAAGAAAAAAGAGGTAGAGAAAGCCCTTAAAAATAGAATAAATAAATAAATAAATAATAAATAAATAAATAAAAAGCCAAGTAAAGATGGAAAATACAAAGAATGTCTGGATACTGTATATTACTGTCTTATCTTTAAGCTTCTTGACTGAAAATGACTTAGTAAAAGCTGCTAAAAGACAGTTGATTATAAATGTTGTTGGAGTAATTCAACCTATATATTTTGTAAATGAGTTTACTTTAAAATTGAAATGCAAAGATATGCTACTTTGGAGAAGAGGTTTTCCTTTTATTTTCACAGAAAATGAGAGGCTGTGGATTTCTTCCTGGATAGAGAACATAAAGTTTGATAGAGGAAGACCCCCTGAAAAATCTCCATTGGAAATGGATGGACCAGATGATTCAGCATTTCAAAGCACCTCTGTTGAAGTTCGAGAGCTCTGAATCCAGAACAGTTTCAAGGAGACTGGCTGAGATGACCCAGCCTTAGAGACTACTCCACTAAAGACTTGTCCATAATCCTACATTTTTCTTTGGATTCCCATGAGATTGTCGGTGTCCCCATTCAGCAGGAAGTAGCCTAGAGAATGACACCCACATTCCCAAAACATGGATTATGGATATTTGTGTTTATTTACAGTGTTGCTTATAAGCTGTTATAGATAAGGGGAAAAAAGAATTTTAGAATTGGAGTTCCTTTTGTTTTAAAGAGAAAAGGGGATATGTAGGGGTATTGTATTGTTTCATGATAAATAATTGTCCCACCCACTGGTTTAATAAAAAGAGCTGATTGGCCAAAGGCAGGCAGGAAGTGTAGGCTGGGCTACCAGAATAAGACAATCTCTGAGAGCAGAATTCCAGACAGAATTCCAGAGAGAGGCCTGGAAGAAGCAAAGGACAACTATGCTGCCCTAAGAAAAGGTACCAAGCCGCATGGCTGAACAGAACAAGAGACATGGGTTAGGTGAAGGGTACAGAGCTAGCAAGTGATATGCCTGGGCCTGAGGCTGATCAGCCAAAAACTAATGAAGTCATCTGTGTGTCTCTGTGGGACTGTGGGACTGTGAGACTGCGGGGTCTGTGGGCCTAGACCTTGAGGTTAGGCCCGAAAGTCCGGGCCAGAAACCTCATACTACAGGTTATTCTTAGGAAAACGACTTTTTATAACCAGAGCAAACATCGTCTTTTTCACTTGCATCATTTGAGCATTTATATTTTTTGTGAACTGTTGCTCAGGCAATAAGCTTTCAATACATCATTTGCACACAACTTGGCTTTCTGTCAACAGTTCCCTAGAAAGTTTGGCCAGACACAGATCATACCACAGTTGCTTTTGTTAGAATCTATTAGTCTGATTTTTCTTCTCTCATCTCATTTTGTGTCCTTTAGCACTTTCTGAACCCAGTTTACATGCCTATCTAAATCATTGAGCTTGTATTGATCATGTACTATCATGGAGCTTAGAAAAAATTGGTAAATCTATATACCAGTTATAAGGTTCCCATTGAATTGACCTTTTCCTAACACTCCTGTAAACACGGTGCTATCTGGTCTAGTGAATTCAACATCAAACACTATTTCCCTCAAGTCCAGTTTTTACAGTAATGTCTGTACTTTTTCTATTGTTCTGCAGGGCCTGATGTTTGTGAGACCCTCAGGTGGTGATGACCAAATGTACCCAATAGCTCATGTTAGGCTGTCCACAACTACTTTATCTTACATTGCTTAGATTGTCTTAAGGATGAAGTGAATGGTTACGCTACTCTGTTTTGGTATTTCCACAACACTCAGACTCATCCCATTTATGACTATCTATCAGTCTCCCAAGGAAAGCTGTAAAAGTCTCTTTCATGCTTTGTTTAAAAATCTTCCCCAATTTATGCAGTTTGAAGGCAGCATACTCCCTGATTACAATAGTTCCCTCTACTGTGTCATTACTGAAGTTCTCATCTGTATATTGTCTCATTGAATTTTCTCTTCAACTGAATTAAGGGTTAGACCTGGAGTTTCTTCTATCACTCCTACCTTTCTTCTTATCTTCCCATAGGTTCCAAGTTCATGGATCCTATGGGAGACGATTTAATACAGGTATAATTTGCCCTCTTCTTTTTAAGCATTTAGTCACAAGGAACAAGACAGCATTTTATATTTCTTGTTTTCTACTTTTCCTGCCAATCTACAGGCAAGTGAAAATTTGACAACTGCTTTAATTTTCCTGATAATGTCACTTCTTTATGTGCCCGAATTCTTCTAAGGAAGAAAGCTTAGCCTCAGTTGCATGTATTACCCAGATCAATACCCACACAACTGATGCCACAGTCTGATTATTGATGACATCTCATATATGCTAACTTAAGAACTGCAATACATTCTATGGCCAGGCTTTGGGGAGCATCTCTGTACTCACGGTAGATACCATTCATCAAGGTTTGTCACTCCATGCCACCATAGAATCCCCTCTATAGACAGTCTGCCTTCTGATGGAGCAGCCTTAGTTGTATATCATTACATTTATGGCACAGATAATGCAACTGCTACTGAAAAATTAGGTGTGCCATTCCATACTACTAGGGGAATGATGGCCATATTGGTTTATTGGTATGACCCCAGGGTGGTCCTTCCAGACACATTAGCTTCTGTGGCATATCTCATCACTCACTCACTACACAGACAGTTCTAGTGCTCCTCTCAAGTGCATCTTTGGTTCTTCAGGGCCTCACATTAGACACCAAGTATTGTACTAACTTTTATGGGGATATGCAAGTAAATATGTACTTATGCCAGATATGGCACCAACAAGACACCAAAAAATTAACTCTATTCAAGTCTAGTTTGATGAACCAATGAATTCAAGTGGAGTTACTTACATTAGTATTGGTGGGAGCCACTTACAGGACTATAAGCAACTTATGGGTGGCCATACTACTAACGAAATCTCTTTTCCCCAGCAACTAACAACCACTGTGGTAGGGGCTCAGGGATTCATATATCCCTAAAGATAAGCAGTAGTTGATAGCATGTATGTGGAGGGGCATGCTTCTTCAGTGGTATAATCACCCAGAAGTGCTCATGCTACTACAAAGTAACCCCAATTAAACTCATTTCTTCTTAGACTTGAGTGGAACTGTTTCTTTAGTCTGTGATTGGTGATGCATCTTGGGGGGAGTAGAAGTTTATTTAAATGTCTTTATTAACATAAAAAGTTTAGTACAAAAATGCTAATTAGATCAGAAGACACAAATGGTGGAGGAATGGGCAGAAAGCAATGTCACTCATGAGACTCTGCAGCTGATAGTAGGTAACTGCCTGCTTCCTTAATCCGGTTTTGAGATGACAAATTTTAAGGATTTTCAAAGAATGGTATTGAGACTGTTAGCATGTTAAAAATTGAAGTTTTCAAGCACCAGTTATGTCCTCTAAATGAGAAGCTAGGAGTGAGACCACCAATCAGTGCTTTAAGAAGACCTCCAGTGATGCTGAAGGATGCAAACATTTGAGAATTTTAGCTACATGTAAAAAGTTGTTCTAGACTTTATGGACAACATATGCTGCCTCAGTGTTAACAAAGCAGAAGGAAGAAGTGAGGCCATTGTTGAACTAAAATTCCTATTCTTTTCTTTTATTCAAGAAGTACAAACAGATGCTAAACATGCTATAGAGGAGAGCACAGAGTTAGATTGCTGAGCAAAACGGCAGGTTCAGGAGGAGAGAGAGAGAGAGAGAGAGAGAGAGAGAGAGAGAGAGAGAGAGAGAGAGAGAGAGAGAGAGAGAGAGAGAGAGAGGGAGAGGGAGAGGGAGAGGGAGAGGGGAGAGGGAGAGGGAGAGGGAGAGGGAGAGGGAGAGGGAGAGGGAGAGGGAGAGGGAGAGGGAGAGGGAGAGGGAGAGAGGAGAGAGAGAGAGAGAGAGAGAGAGAGAGAGAGAGAGAGAGAGAGAGAGAGAGAGAGAGATTGGAACTGATACAGCAAAGAAGATGCCTGTACATAAATTGTCTTTAATGCCTTTCAGCTTTTGTACTGAGATTAATAGTTAAAAGTTAATAGTCTTTGGCCTGTGGGTAGCTATTAGATTCAACTGTGGATATTATAATGATTAATTCCTACTTCATGAAGAAGTGAAAACATGAAAATCAAGCTCAGCCATTAAGGTTACTTAGAACACTCTGGTTTCAGAGAAGATCCTTTTTGCTGTACTCAGGGAAAAAATTACTTGGTAGGTTTACAGTTCGGACCAATTACAATCTTATCTCTTAGCATCAATTATACTCTCACTCTGTGAGGTCACGACAGAAAGTACTCCTCCTCTGGCTTAGGTAGAAATGGTTTCAGAGTCATCTAGAGCTTGTCAAAACTTGTAATAGCAAAAAAGTTTGGTACAAATTGTTTCAAAAATCCCTAGCTAAGGCTCTGCCTTCAGGAGCCAGCATAATCAGCTGCAATTGTACTATAGTTTTTTCCAGGGTGTCAGTGAAGTGCTCCAAATGGCTGGTGGTGGCATAAGGGCTGTCCAGTTGGCTGTTTGACTGACAGGCATTTTGCTCAAGGCAGACAGGGCAGCAAGCAATAGTCCATCAGATGCTAACTAAGGAGTCAAATTATCACATCCCACGACTGATCTTTGCTTGATTACAGAAAAATGAACATCATGAGTGATTACAAATATAAATTGAAAGAACAAGCTATGTGAAGTGGATCATCTTGTAATTCTAGCATTTAGGAAGCTAAGGGAGGAAAATTGCAATGAGTTCATGATCAGCGGCGGCTACATAGTATAATCCTGTCTAAATCAACACAAGAAAAACCAAAGAGAATTTATCAATAACATTAACCGTCATTGTTAAAACATGTTAATAATGATTTCATGATATTTAACACCTACTTGGTGCCCAAGAGAGGTCGGTCCTCTTCATTTGTCTCAATATGACCTCCAATCTGTCTGTTGCCAATGGTGTGCTTTCTCTTATAGCAATTCTTTCCTAGGAGGAGAATAATTATGACATCTGTTAATACTTCTTTGGATATCTGATTGAACACAGACTTTCAAAAAATGCTTGGCAAGCAGGATGCAGAGGAGTGTGCTGGATGTGGGTTCACAAGTACACAATATATTAGATATATTATTTGGTACCTCTCCTATAGAGATCCATAAACAGGAAAAAGGAGAAAATGGCTATGTAGCTTTAAGACATTCATTTAGACTATGGAACTTCAAGAGGCATGTTTAGTTCATGAGAGTACATTGACCAATATGACTGTGGTGATGAGGAAAATAAAGTTTGCTAAAATGTGTCTCTCTCTCTGTGTGTGTGTGTGTGTGTGTGTGTGTGTGTGTGTGTGTGTGTGGCTTGCATGCATATCTGCAGACACGAATGTAAAGGTCAGAGGTCAACACTAGCAACTTCAGGAGACATCTACCTGTTCTTTTAAACAAGGTCAATCACTGCCCTGCAGTTTACCTGAATAGACTAGGCTGGCTGGCCAATGAGCCTCAGAGAGTTGTGTGTTTCTGTCCCCAATATTGGGATTACAGGCATGTGTTACAATGCCCAGCTTTTGAATTATATATATTCTGGTGATATGAGCTTGGGTCTGCATGCTTGTATAGTAATCATTATTTGGAATGAAACATCTTCCCAGCCACCCCAAAACATTTTTTTAAGTTCAGTAGTTCAGTGTTTCTGTTGTTTTTCTAAACAAATGACTAAAATTATCCCTCGACAAATTTTTCTTCAGAGATATGCAAAGAGTTTATGATAAAAATGTGAAGCAAGCAAGAATTTAAAAATAAAAATTGCAGAAGCACTACAATAGACTGTAAGCTCCTCATTTATCAGTGTCTGGTATAGTGTCTTCAGTGTTCAAGGTGTTCAGAATATGTTCACAAAATGAATGATAAATCTGCCATAAAATATTTTTATAGTGTTTCTGCAAAGAAATTGCTAAGCACTGTAGGATTATTTATCAGACTATGTTTGTGCATTTCAAGATCTTAGACTATCATAGTAGATATTGATAAAAATGTAAGGTACAGAAAATACAAAATCCTTATAGATATTTGAGAAATATTGCATATAAAATAATAGAATTAATGAACAGGAACAAGTAAAGATAAATATATAGTTTTGAAAATTTTAAAAAGTGTTCACTTAATTTGAGAAAGGGTATAGAAAATAAGAAAATCAAGAGACACAGACTAGTTCATCCAATAAATTGAATATCTCTATAGAGTTTTATAAAAAAGGAGCAAGATAATTGAGACAAGGAAACTATTAAAGAAACAGATTAATATTTAATAGAATTTAGTAAAATCATATTTTCTTATAAAAAATCTTTTCTTTATTCCTTTTATTGAAAACAATTTATTTTCTTACAATATATCTTGATTATGGTCCCCTTCACATTTAGTTCCCACATTCCCTCCTGTCCATACCCACCCCTTTTCCGTCTCTCATTAGAAAAAAAAAAACAAAAAAACCCAAAAAATCCCCAAAAAACAGGCTTCTAAGGGATCACAACAAAATAAAATATAAAACAAAACAAAAACTAACTTGTCAGAGCTGTACAAGACAAACAAGGAAAAGAGATCAAGAGACAGATTAATAAGCAGAGATCCACTTATTCACTCAGGAATCTCGTAAAAGCACTAAGCTGGAAGACATAATAAATACACAAAGGACCTACCTAGTGCAGACCTCTGCAGGCCCAGTGCATGCTAAGAATATTTTCAGTTTCATGAAATCACATTTATTAATTGTTTACCTTAATTATGTTAAAAGTTGTCTTAGGGTTTCTATTGTTGCATCAGAACACCATCACCAAAAAGCAAGTTGGGGAGAAAGGTTTTCTTTTTTTCCACATATATTTCCACAACTGGGTTCATCATTGAAGGAAGTCAGGACATGAACTCAAACAGGGCAGAAATCTGGAGGCTGATGTAGAGGCCATCTAGGGGTGCTACTTACTGGCTTGCTACCCATGGCTTGTTCAGCTTGCTTTCTTTTTTAAATTTATTTTATTTAATTAACATTTTTAATTATTTTACATACTGACCATAGCCCCCCCTCCAATTCCTCTCCCTCCTTCCACCTATTCCCCCCTCCCATTCACTCCTCTTTCATGGGCCTCCTATTGGCTTTAACCAAACATGGCACATCAATTTGAAGTAGGACCAAGCTCCACCCCCTACATAAAGACTGGCTGAGGTAGTCCAGCATATGGAAACAGCTAAGCACCAGGGACAGGTCCTAATCTCACTGCCAGGAGCCTTATAATCAGATCAAGCTATACAACTGTTACACACATGAAGAGGACCTAGGTCAGTCCCATGCTGTCTCTCTAACTGACGGTCCAGAATTCATGTGTTCCCTGAACTCAGATCAACTGTCTCTATGAGTTCCTCTCTCATGACCTTGATCTCCCTGGCTCATACAATCCTTCCTCTCTTTTCAAGAGGACTCCTTAGAGCTCAGTCGAGTGCATAGCTGTAGATTTCTGCATCTCCCTCCATCAGTTACTAGATGTAGGCTCTCTAATGAGAATTAGAGTATTCACCAATCTCATTACAGCAGATGGTCAGTTCAGGCATCCTCTTCACTATTGCTAAGAGTTTTAGCTTGGGTCATCCTTGTAGAATCCTGAGAGTTTCCCTGGGACCAAGTTTCTCCCTAACCCTAAATGCCCCTCCCCTATCAAGACATCTCCTTTATTACTCTCACCCTCAGTCCCACTCCCAACCTGCCTTCCACACCCAGCCTTCCCAATCCACTCCCTCAAGTTCCCGCCCCTCCACCACCACCACAGCCATCCCTAGTTTACCTGAGAGATCTCTTCTATCTCTGATTCCCAGGGAAATCCATGAATCTTTCTTTGGGTCTTCTTTGTTACCTAGTCTTTCTGGGGCTGTGGATTATAGCCTGTTTGTCCTGTACTTTACTCCTAATATCCACTTATGAGGTAGCACATATCATGTTTGTCTTTCTGGGTTTTGGTTAACTCACTCAGAATGGCTTTTCTACTTCCATGCATTGAAAATTTCATGAAGTCATTTTTTTTTTAACAGTGAGTAATAGTCCATTATGTAAAAGTACCACATTTTCCTTATCCATTCTTCAGTTGAAGGGTATCTTGGCTGTTTCCAGGCTCTGGTTGTTACAAATAATGCTGCTATGAACACAGTTGAGCAAATGTTCTTGTGGTATGATTGAGTGTCCTTTGGGGATATGCCCAAGATCGGTATAGCCGGGTCTTGAGATAGACTGAGTACCATTTTTCTGAAAAACTGCCATATTGTTTTCCAATGTGATTGTTCCAGTTTACACTCCCACCAACAATGGAGGAGTGTTCCCCTTGCTTCATATCCCCTCCAGTATAGGTTATCATCTATGTTTTTGAACTTATCCATTCTTCCATGTGTAAAATGGTACTGCGAAGTTGTTTTGATTTGCATTTCTCTGATGGCTAAAGACACTGAGCAGTTTTTAAAGTGCCTTTCAGCCATTTGTAATTCTTCTGTTGAGAATTCCCTTTTTATCTCAGAACCCCATTTTCAACTTGATTATTTAGGTTTTGGGGCTCTAGTTTCTTGAGTTCTCTATATATTTTAGAGATCAGTCCTCTGTCAGATGTAGGGTTGGTGAAGATCTTTTCCCATTTATTAGGCTGACATTTTGTCTTATTGACTGTGGCCTTTGCCTTACAGAAGCTTCTTAGTTTCAGGAGGTC
Source organism: Phyllotis vaccarum (assembly GCA_033318265.1). NCBI lineage: Eukaryota > Metazoa > Chordata > Mammalia > Rodentia > Cricetidae > Phyllotis > Phyllotis vaccarum. Next base: position 132,655,587 of record JARWLC010000013.1, on the reverse strand, counting down.
CCACTTATTAATTATTGTTCTTAGTGTCTGTGCTACTGGTGTTATATTTAGGAAGTGGTCTCCTGTGCCAATGCATTGGAGGGTATTCCCCACTTTCTTTTCTATCAGGTTCAGTGTATCTATTTTCTCTACTGTATTTTCAATATCTGAGATAATCTCTTCTATCTCTTGGATTCCCTAGGTTCTGTTTGCATCTGTAGTTGTGCTTATTTACTCAGATTTTCCATTTCCAGAATTCCCTCAGTTTGCATTTCTTTTATTATCTCTATTTCAATTTTCAAATCTTGAACTGTTTCTTTCACCTGTCTGCTTAGTTTTTTCTTAGCTTTCTTTAATGAATTTATTGATTTCTTCTATTTTTTGTTTGCAACTTCCTTGATTCATTTAAGCAGTTTTTTAATTTCCTATTTAAAGGACTGTATCATCTTCATCAAGTTATTTTATGGTCGTTTTCTTCTGCTTCATCTGCATTGGGATGTTCAGGTCTTGCTGTTGTAAGACCACTAAGGTCTGGTGGTACCCTACTGCCCTTTAATGTTGTGGAATGTATTTATATCCTGGCATTTCCCCATCAGTTTCTCAAAGTGGTGTAGGTTATACTTGTATCTATATAGGATGCAGTACTTCAATTGATGCAGGTAGCACTTGTTCCTATAGAACCTGGTGATCTTGCAGGAGAAGACTGTCCACTGGGAGGATGCTGGGGTAGGTGCAGGGGGTGGGTGGCAGAGTCCAGGGGGTGGCAGAGGTGGTTATGTAGCCTGCTTTCAGGATTTTTACCTGCTATTTGGCTTCTGGGTCCAGTTGCCTTGCTGGGGCTGAGATGAGAGAGGGAAAGAACATGGGATATGTCCTGGACTTAGGGCCTAGTGGTAGGGAAGTTCATCTGGGAGGCAAGTTATCACCTGGTGTGGGTGGCTCTTGTGCTTATAGAGTCGGCTGATGTGTCAGTAGAGGGCCTTCCACTGGGCAGATGTTGAGCTGAGTAGATGTGGTTGGATGGTGGGGTGGGTCTTGTGGGAAGAGTCCAGTGACGGCAGCTGGGGTGAAGACTTTCTATATGTCTCTTTCTCACCTGCTAGCTGGCTTCTAGGGTCACCAGCTGAGCAGAGGGTTCCACCAGAGTTGGAGGCAGGACTAAGCTGTCTTTCTGGGGATGAAATGGGCAGAAAAGAAACATGGATATTCCCTGAGGCTTAAGGCCTAGAGGTTGACATTGTTACGCTGGAAGAACTAGCACTTATCTGTTTTTCCAACTGGTGTGGGTGGTGCTTGTGCTTGTAAAGTTTGACTGTCTTGTAAGACAAGGCTGACACTGGGATGATGCTAGGGTAGATGGTTGAGTGGTGGAGTGGGTTTTGTAGGAAGAATCCAGTGGTTTTCAGTGGTGGTGACAGAGCCTGCCTGAAAGTCTCTCACCTGCTGACTGGCTCCTGGGCTCTACAGCAGAGAAGTAGTGTAGTGGGATTTAGGTGTTAGTTAGGGAAGCTTAGGACATATCTCTGGGGTATTAGAATCTAGAAAGGGGCATGGCCAGACTCTATTAAGACTTGGGGCACATTGACTTTTTGTTTTGTTTTGTGTTTGTGTTTTTGGAGAGCAGATCAGCTGTTTGGCATGGGACAGCTCTACTCTCTGGACCTAGCTGCCTTGTTGGGGTAGAAATGGAAGAGGAGGGAGCTTGGAATGTGCTCTGGGGGTTGGGGCCTGGAGTTTTGGGCAGTTTAGCTAGGATATCAGTCACTTACCTGTTCTTCCAAGTGCTATGAGTGGTGTTTGTACCAACCAGTAGGGTCTGCTGATGTTGCTCATGAAGACTGTCCACTAGGATGATACTGAGGTAGTTCTCAGTGAGTGGCAATGAGGATCTTGTGAGAATAGAGTCCAGCAAGTCACATTTGTGATGATACAGCATGCCTCTATGACTCTTCCTCACTAGCTGGCTGCTTGGTTCTATAGCAGAGCAGTGGAGTCAGCAGAAGTTGGTGAGGACTGTTACCTGGAAGGATGCTGGAGTACATACAAGTTGATGGCAACATGGGTCATATGAACAAAGAGTCCAATAGAGAACATTGGGGGTGATGTGGCCTGCATACAAGTCTCTCACTTGCTGACTGGCTGCTGGGTTCTGTACAAGAGCAGTGGGATTCTCCAGAATCAAGGGCAGGGACCAGCTGCCTTGCTGGGGTTGAGTTGAGAGGGGAGGGTCATGGGATGTGCCCTGGGATATGGGGACCGGAGATTGGGGCAGTTCAGGTAAGAAACCAGTCACTTACCCATTCTTTCAACTGATTTTGGTGTCTTTTGTGGCTATAGAGTGTGCTGTTGTTAGAGGAAAGGGCTGTCCACTGGAAGGTTGCTGGGGTAAAAATGGTTTCATGGGAGTGGGTCTTGTGGGAAGAGTCCAGTGAGTTGCGGTGGTGGTTATGTGGCCTATCTTCAGGTCTCTCCCCTGTTGGCTGGCTTCTAGGGTCTGCAGCAGAGCAGTGGGATTCTACCATACTTGAGGGCAGGTCCCAGCTGCCTTACTTGGTCTGAGATGGAAAGGGGAGAAATATGGGATGTGCCCTGGAGGTTGAGGCCTGGAGTTTAGGGCAGTTCAGCTAGGAGACTAGTCGCTCACCTGTTCTTCCACCGGGTGTTCATGCTGCTTTTGCCTGTAGGGCCTATTGATATTGCTACAGATGGCTGTGCACTGGGTGGGTGCTGGGGTAAGTGGGTGTGAGTAACAATGTAGGTATTGTAGAAACAGAGTCCAGTAGGCCACAGTGGTGGTGATGCTGCATACCTGCATGTTTCTTACCTACTGACTTGCTGCTGGGGGTCTGAACAAAAGCAGCTGGTTTTACCAGACTTATGGGCAGGGTCCAGCCACATTGCTGTGGCTGAGATGGGAAAGTGAGTGCCTTGGAATGTGGGAAAAGTACACTGGACAGCAGTGGTGGTGTGGCAGTCTACCCACAGGTATGTTTCTTACCTGGTGCCTAGCTTCTTGGTTCTGCAGCAGAATAGTGGGGTCCAGCAGAGTTGGGGGCAGGGTCCAGTCATCTTTCTTGGAGCTGAAATGGGAGGGGGAGGAGCATGGGATGAGCCCTGGGAAAAGGTGCCTAGAGGTTGGAGCAGTTCAGCTGGGAGACTAGTTCTTAGCTGTCTTCTAACTGCTGTGGGTGGTGCTCCATGTCTGTAGGGTCTGATGATATTATGCAACAGGGCCGTCCACTGGGAAATTGCTGGGGTAGGTACAGGTGGATGGTAGAGTGGGTGTTGTGGAAACAGAGTCCAGTGGGGGTTGCAGAGGTGGTGATATGGCTTTCCAGGGGTTCCCTCGCCTGCTGACTTGCTGCTGGGGTCTGCATAGAGCAATGGTGTTCTATCAAAGTTGAGGACAGGGTTCAGTTACCTTAATGAGGCTAGGATGGGAGGGAGAGCCGCATGGGATATGAACTGGGCCATGGGGACTAGAGGTTGGAACAGTTCAGCTAGAAGATCAGTCACTCACCTGTCCTTACAAATGGTGTAGCAGGCAATTGTACCTATAGGGTCTGCTAATGTTACAGGATAGGGCTGTCCACTGGGAGATTGCTGGGGTAGGAGTAGGAGGGTGGCCAATTGGGTTTTGTGGGAAGAGTCCAACGGCTTGAAGTGGTGGTGGTGTCTGTCTACAGCTCTCTCTCCTTTTGCCTGGCTGCAGGGGTCCACACAAGAGCAGTAGATTTCCACCAGAATTGAGACAAGAACCGATGTAGCCAGGCCTGTAAGAAGAACACCATCTCAAACCAGTTGCCAAGGCATGCACGTAGGTACGGTCTACCAACAGGTCTCTTTCTTGCCTGATGTCAGGCTGCTGGGGTCTATAGCAGAGCAGCAGGCTTCAAGCAGAGTTTTGGGAAGGATCCAGCTGCCTTCAGGAGCTGAGATTATTAGGGGAGGAGCATGGGATATGACCTGGATTTTAGGGCCTGGAGGATGGCACTGTTAACCTGGGAGAACACTTACCTGTTTTGCCAACTGGTGTGGGTGATGCTTGTGCCTGTGGGGTATGCTGATGTTCCAGGGGAGAGCTGTCTACTGGAAGGATGCTAGGTTAGGTGTGTTGGATAATAGAGTAAGTTTTGTTGAAGAGTCCAGTGGGTATCAGCAGTGGTAGTAAGATTTTCCCACAGGCCTCTCTCATTTGCTGGCTATTTGCTGGAATCTTCAACAGAGCAGTGGACTTCCACCAGAGTTGGGGACAGGAACCAGTTGCCTTGCTGGGACTGAGATGAAAGGAGAAGGAACATGGGATATGCACTGGGGCTTAGTGTCTTGATTTGGGAAAGTTCAGCTGAAAGCTCTGTTACTCACCTATTCTTCCAACTTGTGTAGCTGGTGGTTGTACCTAATAGTATTGGCCAATGTTGCAGGAGAGGGCTGTTTACTGAAAGAATTCTGGTGTAGGTGTGGTTGATGGTGGTGTGGGTTTTGTGGGAAGAGTACAGTGGATGTCTGTAGTGGTGATGCAGCCTGTCTACAGGTCTCTTCCCTCCTGGCTGGCTGCTGGGTACTATATCAGGGCAGTGGGGTTCTACTACAGTTGGGGGCAGGGCCTAGTCACCTTGCTGTGGCTGAAATGGGAAGGGAAAGAGCATGGGATATACATAAAGTCTAGGGGTTGGAGCAGTTATGCTGGGAAGCTAGTCATTCATGTGTTTTTCCAAATGGTGTGGGAGCCATGCTGCCTACAGGGTCTGCTGATGTTGCAGGAGACAGCTGTCCACTGGGAGAATTATTGGGTAGGTCTGGTTGGATGGTGGGATGGGTCTTGCAGGTAGAATCCATTGAATGGCAGTGGTTTGGTATGGTCTACCTACAGGTATCTTTCTCACCTTCTGGCTGGTTGTTGTCTGAAACACAACAGGTTTCCAATAGAGTTCAGGGCAGCACCAAATAGGGTAAAGAGGCTATCCACAGAAATCCACCCTGGCCCTGAAACACTGTCTAGATCTGAGACCTGAGCTAGAGAAAGAAAAAGCTTATCCTTTAAGCCATAACCAAAGGAATATGCTCTGACTCTGAAACCAGTACCAAAGGAAAACACTTGTTCCTTAGAATCAGAGCTAGTAAAAGAAATATGCCCTGACCTTAGACTTAGAGTCCACAAGCAGTTTGGTAGTGAAATCAAATCTGTTCCTGACCAAGGAAACTACCTAATTATCCCTGAGCAGGAATAATTAACCAATCCTTGAATAACACTGGAGAAACTCTGCCCATAAAAGCCCCCATATAAAACCCTCTACATGTTCAGAAAGGCTGTCCCTTCCCATCCTGGTAGAGGCAGCTACTTTCCTGTACTCCTTTTTTCCACAATAAATCTCTTTCTCAAAAGAGTTTTGGATGAAGATCTTCATTCACCAGTGAAGAGAACTCGCTGAGATGTCTCTTAGGGGACTGAGCAGAAAAGCCTTGCAAAGACATCCCTTTAGGGGTACTGAGCAAGGTAGAAGATAAAAAGTAACAACCTTTTATAATATTATGTTTCTTGCCTAGACTTTCTGGCCTACAGTCCTATAGTCCCACTGAAATGCACAGATGCTTGTATTAATTATACGGTGATTGACCGGGGGCCCAGGCATATAACTTGCTAACTCCTGCTCTTAATTTAACCCATGATTTTTTTCTTGTTTAGTCATGAGGCTTGGTACCATTTCAACTTCTTTTCTCTGCATCTTCTGGCATCTCATTGTGCTATCTCCATGGCTTCTGAGCTCTACTCTTTCTGTTCTCAGAGTTTGCTTAGTCTGGTAGCCCCTCCCACACTTCCTGTCTGCCTTTGGCCAATCAGCATTTTTATGAAATCAGTAGGCAGGACAATTACATACAATGTAATAATGTAATCACACTACAACCTTTCCCCCTGAGCCAGAGGAGATTGCTACATTTCTACTGGGGTTTCCACCTTTAGCAGAGTGAAGCAAAGCAGTAACATCTTGGGCCTGTGAAAAGAAGCAGAGCTGTTATGGGAAGCCACCTTAAGCTAAGCTGTACAGGCTCTCCAAGAGAAAAGCAGGATTGCTATATCTTGTGGGGAGACCACCCCATACTTCACACCAACTTCAATTATAGCCTGACTTCCTGAATAGTCAGGATACTTTTCCCTCCAGAGCTTAGATGTGCCATTGCAGCTCCAGGTGTCAGAAGTGTCTGAGCAGCTCCAGGTATAGCATGACTTCCCAAATAGTCAGGATAACTCTCACCCCATCCCTAGAGTTGTAATGTTCTCTTACAGACCCACCTGCCTTTATGGGACTAAGATGGGAGGGTGAGGAACATGAGATGTTCCCTTTGACTTAGGGCCTCAAGGTTGAAGCAGATCAGCTGAGAAACCAGTACTCACCTGTTATTACAACTGATGTGGGCAGTGATTGTACCTGTAGGGTCTGCTGATGTTGCCAGAGGGGACTTTCCACTGGGAAGATGCTGGAGTACATATAGGTGAATGGCAATGTGTGCCTTTTGGGAACAGAATCCAGGGGTTGCCATGGTGGTGATGTGATGTTCCGGAAGGTCTCTCACTTGCTGACTGTCTTCTGGGGTCTATAACATAGCAGTGGAGATTTTAGTAAAGTTGGGGACAGGACACAACCACCTTTCTAGGGCTGAGATGAGAGGGGAAGAACATGAGATTTGCCCTAGGGCTTAGGGCCTGGATATTGGGGTCTTTCAGCTGGGAGACCAATCAGTCTCCACTTCTTTCAACTGGAGTGGGTGGCTCTTGTACCTATATGGTCTGCTATTGTTGCTGGAGAGGGCTGTCATGTGGGAGGTTGCTGGGGTTGGTGAAAGTGGGTGGCAGAGTTCATCTTGTTGAGAGAATCCAATGGCTTGCATGGTGGTGGTGGGGTCTGCCCATAGGTCTCTCCCTGCTGACTGGCTGCTTGGGTCTGTACAAGAGCAGTGGGGTTCCACCAGAGTTGAAGACAGGTCCCAACCATCTTTCTGGGGCTGAGATGAGGGGGAAGAACATGACATTTGCCCTGGGGCTCAGGACCTGGATTCTGGAGCCTTTCAGCTAGAAGACCAGTCACTTACCTATTCTTTCAACTAGTATTGGTGGCTCTTGTGCCTATAGGCTCTGCTGATGTTCCTCAGAGAGGGCTATCCACTGAAATGGTGTTGGGGCAGGTGTGGTTGGGTGATAGAATTGGTTTTGTGTGAAGAATCTAGTGAGGGGAAGAGGTGATGATGTGGCTTGCCTACAGGTCTTTCACCTGCTGGTTGGCTTCTAGGATCCTCACCAGAGCAGTAGGGCTTCACCAGGTTTGGGGGCTGGACTTAGGTACTTTGCTGGTGATGAGACTGTGGGGGATGGGAGGGATAGAATGTTCCCTGGACATAGGGACTGGAAGTTGGGGCAGTTCAGCTGGGAGAACAGACACTTAATTGTTCTTCAATCTTTTGTGGGTGGGTCTTCTGCCTAGAAGGTCTGATGATGTTGTAGTAGAGGGCTTTCCATTATTAGGATGTTGGGGTAGGTGTGGTTGGGTGGTGGAGTGAGTCTTGTGGGAATAGATCAGTGGTGGTAAAGGTGGTCTTGCGATCTGCACAAAGGTCTCTCTCTTATCTGCTGGATGGCTGATAGGGTCCTTAGCAGAGCAGTGGGGGTCCACAAGATTTAGAGGCAGGGCCAATTTGCCTTTCTTCAGGCTGAAGTGGGAGACAGGGAACATGGGATGTGTCCTTCAACATAGGGCCTAGAGATTGGGACAGTTAAACTTGGAGACCCATCACTCACCTGTTCTTTCAACTGATGTGGGTGGCTTTTATGTCTGAAAGATCTGCTGATGCTGTAGGAGAAGGTGGGCCACTGGGAAAATACTAAGGAAGGTCCAGGTGGGTTACAGAGTGGGTCTTATAGTAACAGTGTCCAGTGGTTTGCAATGATTGTGGTTCACCCTGCCTGCAGGACTCTCTCCTGGTGGCTCACTACTGTGGTCTGCACAAAAGTAATGGAGTTCTACAAGATTTTGGGCAAAGCTGCAAATAGCAGACTTGTCGCACAAATAAATGAGACTCAGGGATAGATCTCTGAAGAAGTTGGAGATACTAGAGGGAATAAACACCACAGTAAGATCTTACCCAGCTGTCTTCCAGCTTCCTCAGCCTTGCTTCCCTTGGAATGGAATCCCTCTGTGTTTCTATCCTGTTTTAAGTACCCTTTCATACATTAAGGTATGGCCCCACCACTGCCTGCTTGGGAGCCTGGAATTTTTTCTATAATCTGAAGTGACCTTGACTCAGTTGGGATTAAGGGTGTAGGTCACTACTCCCAGGGTACTCCCTGTTCTGGGATTAAAGGTTTGAATCACCACTCTCTGATTTCCCTAGACTGACTGTGGTTAGAGCTCTGGGAATTCTGGAGCTTTTACTAACCCCCCACATGGACTGTGGGTAGATTCCCTCTGATATCTCCAAAAACTTCTGAAACTTTTATTGAATCTTCACAGGAGATGGAAGGGAATGGGATGTCCCCTGAGACATAGGACCTGGAGGTTGGGGCTTTTTAGCTGGAAGGCCAGTCACCTGTTCTTTCAACTGGTATAGGTGTTGTTTGTGACAAAGGAGTCTGCTCATGTTGCAGGAAAGTTCTGTCCACTGGGAGGATGCTGGGGTAGGTGTGTATGGGTTGTGAAGTGGGCCTTATAGGAAGAGTCTAGTGTGTCACTGTGGTGGTCATAGAGTCTGCCTTCTGGGGTCTGCACAAGAGCAGCAGGTTTCTCCAGAGTTGGGGAGGGGGCAGTTCCCAGCTCCCTTGCTTGGGTTGATATGGGAGGGAGAGGAATATGGGATATACCCTGAGCCTTAGGGCCTGGAGTTTGGGGCAGTTCAGCTGAGAGACCAGTCACTCACCTGTTCTTTCAGCAGTTTTGGGTGGCATTTGTGCCTATAGGGTCTGCTGATGTTGCAATTGAAGACTTTCTATTTGGAGGATACTGGGATACATGAGGTTAGACAGCAGAGTCAGTCCTATGGAGCCAGAGTCCACTGCTGGGTAGGGTGGTGATGCTACCTGCCCTCAGCTTTCTTCTTCTGGCCAGCTGTGAAATCATATTTTCAATTTCAAGATCCCTAGAAATGGAAGCAGAATCAGCACAGAAAAGTTCAAATTAATGAACACATAATTAAAAATTCAGAGTCATGACAAGAAATGCATTATTATAACAACTTTTGGAGGAGGGAGGTTAGGTTAGTGAGATATAGAAATAAAAATATCTATTTATAAGAAACAGTAGAAAAGGCTAATTACTAGAAGAGTATGTCTCAAAGTTTTGAGGAAACTTTGTTTTCAATATAGTATTTTATACTCAATAAAATTATTCATATATCATGTTTGGAAACCAAATAAAGACTCTTAAGATTGTCAAGGATTGAAGATACCTGAAAACAACACATATTTTTGAAAAAAAATGTAAGGATAACTTGAGAATGTGATTATCCAAAGAAAAATATAATAAATTTAAGTGTCAGAAAAGTAAAGACCATTTGTGAGTTAAGAAACCCTACAATGAAAAAAATCCAGAGCAACAATTTTACAGCTAGTCTCTATGACAACAGGTCAGTGTTAAACACAAACATTTTGGGAGATCTATAATGACTTTTCTTAATCATGTGGATTCATTTGGAAACGTATGATTTTGAAGTAGATAATTTTTGTGATTAGTAAAAAACATACTGCATTTATCAACAGTTTACAAAGTAATGAGCAGTTAAAAAGTCAGAGCATAACAATTTTTAAAGAATATGTTCAAAATAATAAAATAAATTACAATTTTTATCAATAAAGGGCCACTAGGAAAAGAAAGAAGCTATAAACCTATTTTAACAAATTCTTGAATATTCTCTTATACACAATATTGGGTACTAATGTTGAGAAAACTGATTACACAAGGACTGATACTTTTTTCTCAAAGAAGTAGAAGGCAACAAATTGCATTAACATTAAAGCCAAGTTGAATACAAGTTAATTCTTGATGGTAGAGAAGAAATGCTAAGGTCAGACATTGAACTGGCCATAGTGACACAGCCCTATAAACTCAGTTCTTCAGATGATAAGTAGAAGGATCAGAAAATGAAGAAAGATGTCCCTGGAGCAGGGGTGGGGATACACTATACTCTGTTTTAGAAAAACAATAGTAAAAGGACATATATTGAGTGAAGGCTATAACTATAAACACCTTGTCCCATCAAAGCATGGAAATGTTGTGTAATTTTACATGGTAGGTACAAAGCAGAAAAGAGATCTTTATTTTAGTTTTATGCTATAGATACAGATATTAGAAACTTGGCCATTTTAAAAAGAGTTATTAAGAGTCTGAATTGTTATACATGTTGATTATAGACACTTAGAGGTAGAAATTATTCTTTGAAATATTCAACTCATGGACTCATTAGTGACAAGAAGAATGGGAATTATGTTTCACCTAACCTCAGTCTGTGTTCATAGTGTTTTACCTCAATCATAGTCTTTGCCCACACTCAGGTAGCATAATATTTTCTGTCTGAAGGAATATTACACAGAACACCAGAAATGACATAGACAACCCTCGATGTTCCAGTTAGTACAGGAAAGTTGTTTACTTATGGGCCTAACCCATCCCTATAATTATTTCTCTTTTACCTTCTGCAGCTTCCCTGATAGATGATCCATTGACACGTGAAAAAGGTTTGCTTTTGCTGCCAATAATTGCCACTCATTGTTCTACGTATCTGCAAGCTTCTTGTCAGTAGATTCAATTAATTAAGGAACTAAAATGTTCATGAAAAAATTAATTAATCAATTAAATTTCATCTGTGCTGAAAATGTAAAGACTTTTTTGTATCATTATTTCCTATACAATATAATATAACAAATATTGGTGTAGTCTCTACATTTTATTAGTTATGTTAGAGGTAATGTAAGTCTATTGAAGATGTTTGTAATATCTACATAAATACTGCACTATTTTTATGAGATTTAATAATTACCAGATTTTTGTATCATTAGGGTATCCTGAAATGAGTCCCTCAGACATACCAAGACACAATTATGTCTTGTGCTGAAAGACACAACACATTTATTTATCCTAGGACAGTTAGTGTCCTTTAACTCACATGAAAATGTAGTTTTAGAATCATCCAGTTGCATAAATACCCAGCTATAGATTGCAACCTTTGGTACCTGATATTGACCTGGGCTACATTCCCCTTGCCTTATAGGGTCTTCTCTTTGAATTCTTTGTCTAGCACATCCCACCATGGCCTCAGGCACTAGTGTCATCACTTACTTCATGAGCACTGGAAATACCAGGATATTGTTCTGTAGCTTTAAACCCAGAACATTTACATTTATATCTTATCTACTCCACAGACTGGCATAGCTTAGGTTAGAGGGACCCTGTCAGGTATATACCCAGTCAATAACTCTGTATCCTAAATGTATAGATGAACTTTAGAAAACTCAAGAGTATGGTAGGTACATTGTTATGGTTTCAATGTGAAATGCCTTTTATAAGCTCATGTGTTTGAACTCTTGGTTTACAACTTGTAGTGCACTTTGGAAAGTTTAAAACCTTTAAGATACAGGCCTATGGGAGATTGTGTTGTTTCATTGTAAATAATTGTCCCACCCACTGGTTTAATAAAAAGCACTGATTGGCCAAAGGCAGGCAGGAAGTGTGGGTGGGGCTACTAGACTAAGAAAACTATGAGAACAGGAAGCACAAAGCAAAATGCCAGAGAGAAGCCAGAAGAAGCAGAGGACAACTATACTGAGTGCTCTAAGAAAAAGTACTGAGCCGCATAGCTGAACAGGATGAGTCATAGGTTAGCATCTTAAAGACTGTTCTCTGATCCTGCCTCTGGCCAAATAGCTGTCTCTCCTGCTACCACTAGAGGTAGCCATAAGTTATTCCAACTACTCTTCCCTCCCCACCATAATGGACAGAAATCACTCAGCCAAAATTAATACCTGCTCCATTAGTTTCTTTCTTGTCAGATACTTGCTAATAGTAAAGAGAAAAGTAATGAATACACACATAAACAGAACCAGATAAGTTTCCATTGACAAGCCTGACCAAGTATAAACTTTAGCTGAGCCTGCTGAGCAGTCTCCAGGAACCATAGGTATATCCATACAATATTGCATTCCATGAAAGACAAACTCTGCCCTACTTATTCTGTGACTCACTCAGCACCTCTTTCTCTCTTGAAATTAACTCAAGAAAAAGAGTCCTCTCAACAAAATCGAGTTTGCCTCCTTCGTTATATGTGGCCTTCTTATTTCACTATTTGAGAGCTTTGCTTCAGAAGCCCTGAACAGCCCAAGGGTCTTTTTTTCTCCATTTTATATTGTGTATCTTCTTAAAATTGTATCTTGGCTAGAGCTACTCTTTTTCCCTTGGTGGTTTTATAACTCACAAGAAGAACTGCAATGCCTTGGAAGATCAAGAATAATGCCCCCAGGATAGGTAAAACAAGTATCATATATAATCAAAATGTTTGCTGGCTCTGAACAGGAGCCCCAGCAAGACAGCCCAGCATTCTGTGTGGGTTGTAAACAAATGGGAATAGGGAAAGAGATATTAATTCTTCAAGGTGACCCCACACCCAATAGGTACTGTAGAGTGGCCAGAAGGGATCTCAGCAAATGGTCCTGGCTTTGGGTATGATGTGAGGCAGCGGATGTCCTTAGTCTTCTGAACACCTCACTATTCTAATCTTATTCAAGTTTCACATCTAAATCTAAAAATTTTGCTTCCTAGATGTTAGACTAGCTTGTCTGTTACCTGAGGCATCAAGCTCTGTGTTGTAATAGCAAGACCAGGAAAATAGGCAAGAGGGAAAGGACACTAAAGGAGAGGCGGCAGTAGAAAAATAACACAGCATATGGTTTAAGATAGCCACTGCTGTGTAATGCAGATAAGTGCCTGGTATTCGGAGACAAAAGGCACACTCTTTATGCGCCTTTATGGTGTTTCTGTAGTCTTTGTTTTGAGTATGTTGGAGGGTAAAGCCTGAGAATCAGGCTTTACCCTCCTCTTTAAACACTGGTTTGATCGAACTCCATGGTAAATCTCTTCTATGTAAATCTTTTTTTAGACTCTGTGTCTAGAAGAGCCTATGACAAGACCCAACATCCCCCTACCCCTAGAACCCAGGGATTGATTAATCTTACAAAATTCTGGAAACAGAAAGAATTATCAGCATGTGCCAGGGATTTTCACTGAGGTTAGTTTGATCCCTTGAAGCTTCTAGCTAGAACTTCTAAGCACTAGGAACTCACTTAACTTGTTTGCATTAAAGGTTGGGAGAATTACCAGAGATGAAAGCATTAGAAGAACTGCCAATCTTACTCATCATTGGAATGCACAGCAGAAGTTGGCTTGCAACACTCACTTCAATTACCTCAAGTTCACATTACCTTCAGCTGTCAAGAGACAACTCCAAGAGCCAACTTTCAACAAAAAAGTAGAGAACCAAGTTTGAAGAGTGTTAACAGAGGCAGAGAAATATTCTCATATGAAATCAACTAATATTCTTCATCACAAAATTTAGGAAGTGGTATTGCCAGTAAGTGCTTTGTCTTTGAGGCCATTTTACAAGGATATTTTAGAATATTATATTAACTAGGCAAAGATGTGTTATATTTGCATATGCTGCAGAATATGACTTTAACTGTGTGAACGTGTGTTATTTTTGTTCATGCCACATTTGTTTAATGATGTAAGGATGTGTGTTTAATTATGTAAAGATGAGATGCATCTGTTTCATCTGCCTGCCTAAGGCACCTGATTTGTCTAATAAATAGCTGAATGGTCAACAGCTAGGCAAGAGAAAAGATAGGCAGGGTTGGCAGGAAGAGAGAGGGAGGAGGAGAAAATAAAGGAGATGAGAGAGATGCCCAGGGCAAGAAGCCAGGGAGATATCAACCAGCCAGAAGAAGAAACAACACGAAAGTCAGAAAAGGCCAAAATCCCTGATACAAAAGGTAAAGAGAATCAGGTTACTTTAAATTAAAAGTGCTAGCCAGACATATGCCTAAACTAGGCCAAGCATTCAAAACTAATAATAAGTCTCTGTGTCATGATTTGGGAGCTTATTGGTGGCCTAAAAGAAGAATTCTGGTACACAGGGCCTTGACAATTCCAAGGATACTGCAGTATCTTAGTTTCTAATCCCCAGATCAAGCTTCTAAACAGGAGTCTGGGGTCAAATTGTGTATTTTAAAGGTGATCCCAAGAACCGCTAGTAGAATGATAAGAAAAAGAAAGACAGGCTGACTAGGCAGCCATCTAAGAGTGTTATTCACCTACTTACTACTGTGAGTAACTGAAGAATAGTCCTCAGCAACTTTGGGGGACACCATGGGACACACCTCCCTTATTCTGTTAACAATGAGCAAAAGAACCTGATTATTGATTTCATTTCTCATGAGTCATTGGTAGAATGCTAATTACAAGGGAATTTAATTTCAAAATTTACTTTAAGCCTATGGCAGGCATGGGCAGAGCAGTCTTCTTTCATGAGAAAGCATCAAGTACAGAAACAGAGATGCTAGAAGTTGGTAGATATGTTATAATTTCATTGTAATGATAAGATATATGAAAAGCCAACAACTTATGAAAGATTTATTTGGGACATAGTTTCAGAGGCTTCAAGCTATGGCTAGCTATTTTAGACCTTTCATAGATTTGTTTATAAGAACCTATTTCTGACTATACAATTCACTTTGATCACATGACACTGAAAAAATGAAGGTGGAATTTATCTGCAAGCATCATCCTTTACTGGCTAGCTTGCATAGTACCATAAGGAGCTTTGTCAGTTACTGGGAAAGAAGAGTCAACATTGTTTTTCTAATTTTTTTTAATATTGCTGTGACAACACACTACGATTAAAAGCAACTTAGAGAAAAGGACTTATTTGCCTTATACTCTAGGATCATCCTTGTTAGAAGTCATGGAACAACCTCAAGGTAGGAGCTTGAGGCAGACACCATGGATGTAACACTGCTGGTTAGCTACTTCATAAAGGCTTAGCTAGTTCACACAACTCAGGAGCACCTTTCCAGAGAATGGTGCCTCCTAAAGGGGGCTTGCATTGCAGGAATCCTAACTGATGATATAATAAAAAAACCCAGACCCAGATATTGGGGCAAGTGCTAAAAGATCAGAGAGACAGAGGAACAAGCCACAGCCACTTCTCACCTGGCCAACTCTTCAGCCTAAAGAGGAAGATGCTAGTTCCAAGAATTCTCAGCAAAGGGAAGCACAAGGGTGAACTCCTGCCTACTTCTGTCTTATATTCATTTCTCTGTCCAGCCATATCACTGTCTCAACCTTCCTAGTGCTGGGTTTAAAGTCCTGTGTTCCCAAATGCTGGGATTAAAGGTGTGTAACCCCTAGTGCTGGGATTAAAGGTGTGAGCCACCACTGCCTGGCTCTGTTTAGCCTTGAACTCATAGAGATCCAGACAGATTTCTGCCTTTGCCTCCCAAGTGCTAGGATTGAAGGCATGAGCCACCACTGCCTAAACTGGTTTCTGGCTCTGCACTCTGATCTTCAGATGATCTTTATTTGATTCACCACAGTATGGTCCTTCTACTCGAATTAACAAGATAATCTCCCAAAGATATACTTTCGAGCTAATATGATTTGGAAAAGTCCTCAAATGGGAATATTTTCTTTCTAAAGTAAGGTGACTTTAGGCTGTATCAAATCAAGCGAACTATCAGAAATAGTCTTCCATACCTGTAAACCAAGTGGGCTACAGTAATGAAGAGTATAGCAAGATAAGTCCACTGGCATAATAATGTAGTAACTATTTTAGACATAGCCAACAGCTTTCTATTTGTACATATAAATTTTTCAAAAGAAGAAATTAATGTCTGGTTCTGTGAACCTGGTTGTAATGGTTTTAATGAGAATGGTTCACACAGGCTCACATATCTGAATATTTGGTCCCAAGTTGGTAGAGTTTTTTTGTAAGGATTAGGATGTGTGGCCTTGCTGGAGAGGTAAATGTGCTTTAAGATTTCCAACTCCTATACTATCCCTAGTTAGCTTTCTCTGATTCCTACTAGTAGTGTCCTGAGATGCCTAATTCCTCCACCTAGGTACTAATCAATGACCTAATCAATGGATAAATACATCAGCACTCTTATGAATCCATTAATTCATTCTGAAAATTATGCCTTCCACATATGAACTTTTCATAAAGGCACTTCAATAGTTAAATCACAACAGCAGTTAAATAAGGATAAACTAAACTTAATTAGGTGTAAAATACATTCAGGGAGATACCAATAGTATCTGCCACTCTTGGATAAATTTGGCAACTGTGTTGATTTTTAGTTTCTATTAGTAAATTTTTAAAATATTTTTCTTTGTTTTTGAGAAACCTCTGAATTTTAGCTTTTGTGTGATGCCTTTCACTTAAGTGTGGAAAAGATACATAACGTTCTTTCAACTGACACAACATGACAAAGATGATGGGGATGCCACTTCCATACTTAGAGCACATATAACTGTGACTTCTGTTATACTAGCAGATTGTTTACTTTCCTGATTTTAATGAAATTAAGCTATAGGATATGTTGTTAATGTGAAAAAGCTAAGTTGTGCTGTGTTGCTATCTCCAGGAAATGTGATATTCATTTCTGCAGATGTTTTTAAGTTGTTCCTCCCTCCCTCCTTCCCTCCTTCCCTCCTTCCCTCCTTCCCTCCTTCCCTCCTTCCCTCCTTCCCTCCTTCCCTCCTTCCCTCCTTCCCTCCTTCCTTCCTTCCTTCCTTCCTTCCTTCCTTCCTTCCTTCCTTCCTTCCTTCCTTCCTTCCTTCCTATCTTTTGAGACAAGGTCTCAGTATGTATTTCCTGCTGAACTGGAACTTGCTTGGTAGGCCAAGCTGGCCTCAAAACCACAAAGATTTTCCTGTAGCTAAAGTCATACAGTACTCTGCCCAGCCCAGCCCTTTTTTCTGTAAACAGTTTTATGGTTATAATAATGACTATGGTTGGCTAAAAATTAGATGAAACAGTTAAGTAAATCCCATAACTTCCATGAGTCATACTGAAAAAGAGGAAGTGAAGCAGTATAGGTGAATTCTGTGTTTGCTCCCTGTATCATTGGTACTCTCAAAGGGAAAGAAGACAGCCACAAAGCATGAGCCAACATCACAGACCTAAAAGGTGATGGCATGATAATGTAAATTATTTTCTTTTCATTTTATTATTTTGCTTGTTAGCTTTATTATATTTTAACAAATATCCCAAATAGTTACCTTATGAGGAAAAAAGGTTTATTTGGGCTCACAGTTCCAGGCGTCTCAATCCATGATCAGTTGGCCCTGATTTCTTTGTGCCTGCACCAAGGTACCATATCACAGAAAGCAGTCCTTTGGTCCATTGTAAATAAAGCCACTGATATCATGAAGGCTGGGATGCAAAGAGAGAAAGAAAAGGATACCATGGTCCCATAATTCCCTTTGAGGGTATGCTTGCAGTACCTAAAATTCCCTGATAACTCTGATCAACAATAAGTGAGTGCCATGGGATGGGATTTATGCAACATGTGAATCTTTTGGACGCATTATAGATACAAAGAACAGGAAGGAAGTAATTATATAACACAAATAATAAAGAGTGAATCACAAGTACAGAAAGAAGCTATACCATGGTAAAAACTGTGAGTAAACCTAGTTTTGTTATGGCAGATTTTTTTTCTGTATTTACTCACAGAATCTGAGAAAAATAAGTATTTTGGGCATCTAAAATGGGAGGGAGAGACAAAAGAAATCTCTTCATCAGCAAACTACCCTTCTAGTAGTAACCAAAGCATCTTTCTTTCTTTCTGTACTCATAGTAACAGATAGATTCCTTCTTTACATTTCTGATATTAAAGGTCCATGCAAGAATAGTTAGTGTATTGAAAGTAACCATTATAAACTAGCAAATTCCTGCTTCTAAAACTAAAGCTGAAAAGCCTATTTATAAAGTGTCATTAAAATTGTAGTATTACTTCTATATTTGAAAGTATTGTCCTCAATTTTTTTGAACTAATCAGATAAATAGCTATAAAAACAAAATAAAAGGAACTTAGTAAGCATTTCAAACACATAAATAGCACCACTGAAACAATTTGGAACAAAACAATTGATAGGGAAATCACCCCCAAAACAATAGATTTTTCTGTGCATGCAACAACTGCCTATTAAGTATGCCCATCAACTTAAGGGGGCAAAATACATACTACTTTAGAAACTTCTGAATGCACTGTACAATAGCTACAATTTCATAGAAATGAGACCTCATTTAAAAGATAAAATTTTAAAGCTGTGGCAGTTTTGAGTCATACTAATAGGCAAGGGCAGCAAGCCTGCTTTAGTAATAGTGCTTTATGCTTTCTGTGAAAATTCTAGTCAATAGCCCACATGCTATTTCTGCTCCATAATTCTTGATGCTCAAGCTGGGATGCAGAGAGAGAAAGGGAGCTTGAAATGTTATATATAGCAATGAAATCAGAGGTCCTCAACCATCAGGAGCCCCTCCTGACAGTCTCACTAGTCAATTATCTCCTTCTTAATTTTCTTTTAATTTTATGTGTATGGATATTTTGCCTTAACATGTGTCTGAGCAGCACATGTATCATGTACCTGCTGAAGCTACATGAGACCATCACATGTCCTGGACTGAGCTTACAGGTGCTTTTGAGCTGCCATGTGGGTGCTAGAATTTAGAACCAGGTCCTTTGAAGGAGTAGTTAGTGCTCTTAACTGCTGAGCCTGTATTTTTAAGGTTTTGACAACTTCATATATATATATTATATATATATTATATATATAAGGTATTTTTGTCACTGTCACCCCTTGTTACACTCTCTGATAACCCCACCCACTCTTATTAAACCCCATCTTTGGTTTGGGTTTTTGTTATTTAATATTTTGTTTTGTTTCCTTTTTTGTGTGTTACCCATTTAGTTTAATTATGTTTGTTAATGTAAGCATGGGTAGGGGCTTATTTATCAAAGTCTGAGTAAACTTACCAATGATTGTCCCACTGAAGGAAATGATTTCTCTCCCTCAGTAACTCCTAACTGCCAAGAATACCTAATGGAGGGGTGGAGTCTCATAAGCCCCTTACATCATTCTGCAAAGTTGACAGGCCACCTCTTGTACAGGTGGTCACAGCTGCTGTAAATTCACGAGTGTGTTATAGTGAGAAGACAACTTTCAGAGTGCTCCTCCCAGGTGATTTTTTCCACCCTCCCTTGTGTGATGGTCTCTGAGTCTTGACAGATAGCCAATGGCAGTTTTCTTATCCTACTGTTTTCTAAATCTGAACTATGCCCTTATTGAAAAAGAAATCGCCTCCACTATTGTCTTTATATTTTTTATTTTGTTATTTAACTATTTAGTTTTCTGGTTAGTTGTTGCTTGTCTGTGAAGAAGAAACTTTAACTAATACAAGACCTCAATCATATTGGCCCTGGGCAAACCAATGGGGCATTTTCTTGGTTAATGATTGATATGGGAGGATCAAGTTCAATGCAGCTAGTTCTATGCCTGGGTAGGTGGTCCTGGATTCTATAAGAAAGTAGTCTAAACAAGCCATAGGGTAGCAAGTCAATAAGCAGCATAACTTCAGGTTCCTGCCTTGAGTTCCTGCTCTGACTTCCTTTCATGATTGATTGCTATATAGGAATTGTAAGATAAAATAAACTGCTTTCTCCTCTAAGATCGTTTTGTTCATGGTGTTTAGTACAACAACAGAAACCTAACCAAAATATATACAGACTGGACACTGAATATTAGGTAGGAAAAGTTGCTAATATAGGATTTTTAAAACATGTATGAGTTGATTTACAAGCAACAAAACCAAAAAGTGACAAAATACAAATTAGATAGTACAATTAAAACATAAATGATATTAGCCACCTGGTACTCACAGTGTAAATATGTATTTATTAGTGCATTTGTTTATTTATTCAAACATTAGCTGGCACTTGTGTCTACAACCCCTAGAAAAAAATGCCTTTGGAAGTAATATCAATGAGCTAAATAAAATAAAATGTCCTACATTCATGGAGCTCACATTATATTAGGAAAGGAGCAATAATCAATCAAGTAAGTAAGCAAAATACATAAAGGAGTGCTAAATAAAATATTAAGGGAGAAAGAGATAGTATTCGAGAAAATGAGTAGCTGTTTATGCATGTGACATGAGCATATAATTTGAATACAGTATGCCAGATGTGGTGGCTCACATCTATAACTCCAACACTCAGGAGACTAAGGCAGAGAGTTCAGCAAACTTTTCCAACTATATGTGGAAGTAACAGCTCAGTTCTCTCACTTTTCCTTTTCAAACTACAGGTCATCTTTGATTGAAAATGATTTGACCTTTGGATCTCTGACTTTACATTGGCTCAAAAGCCTCCTGTAATCACTTGGAAACATACCTGGGATTATGGTTCTTGAACTCAGACCATTAACAATATGCTGGGTACTGGCAGTGAACCCCGGCTCCAAGGCAGACCTGGGGTCCTGAAGGGAAACAACTTGTACTCTACAGTGTGAAGCTGAGGCAGTGGTCTGAGAATAATGAAAAATCCTCCTGCTTATGTCATAGAAGCCTGTGTTGATAGTGCTAAGAGTTCCGAAAAAAAAAAAAAAAAAAAACTACACAAGTGAAATAAATCAGGCATTCACAATGATATGAATGCAACTAGCAATATTTGTGGAAATAATTAGAGAACATTTAGGATATTTAAGATGAAATTGGGAGATCCAGGAATTGGTGGAGAATGCTTTTAGTCTCAGAACTTGGGAAACAGTGGCAGGCAGCTATCTGTAAGTTTCAAACCTTCCAGAGCTACATAGTGAGACCCTGTCTCAGAAAAATTCAACGAAGATGAAGTTGGAGAGAAGCTAGGTGTGTTGGCTAATGTCTGAAATCCCAGAACTTGGGAGATTGGGACATAAGGATTACTTTGAGTGAGAGACCATCCTGGGCTACATAGTAAGATCCAGGCCAGTCTGAGTTATAGTATGAGATTTCATCTTATAAAAACAGTAAAAAAAATAAAATTTGGGATGATATATAAGATATTTTGCAAAGGAATTGACCATATTGAAAAATATAAATTCTTACCAGATTACAATCTAGAAAAATGAATTGTTATTTTTGAGCAAAATTTCATAGAAGCCTCACATGACACAGTAGATTATGTTGGTAGGGTCTCCTGATTAATCTGAATTGTATAGAAATGCTTTAAGGTATCTTTCCACATGCAGAATAATTTTAGACCATATAAAAAGTCTTTGATTTCAGTATGGACTTTATGATATTCTATGATGCAATTTCGACATGATACTTGGAATACTATAATGCAATACAAAGTATTTCATATATAGGAAGTTTATATTATTATTCTATGTAGTAATGATATAAATTCTATATGTATAACTCTCTTGTCTGGGTCAGTGAAACAGCTCAGTGTAAGAAGAAAGGTGCTTACTTGCCAAGACAGGTGTGTATCTGGAGATCCATCCTGGAAACTCGTAATGTGGAAGGAGAGAAACAGACGCTACAAGTAGTTCTCCGACTTCCACATGAGAAGCCACAAACACAAACAGTACATTCATATTGCCTATATTCTTCCTGCTTCCACTCTTCCTCTGCCTCCCAGAGCACATATACTAACACATATCTACATGACACTACAGTCTGGAACCTCATACAATTAACATACTGTTCATTAGCCTCAAGGGATGGCCAAAAGAATGTTCACCTCCAAGAATTCACATCCATATTTTCATATAGTGCCAGAAAACACATAGTTCTATAATATGTTTTAGAGGTAATGTAGCATATAGAGGCATTTTACATAGCTTGAAATCACAGCCCTACCCACTTCTTCCAAGCTTTATGAAGCCTTTAACCTTCTCTATGGCTTGACTTGTTGATAAAAAGGAGTAAATACTTTTATCTAAATATGTGGTCAAGAGGATGAAATAGTTTATTATTAGTGGATCATTTAGCATAGTGTTTTTACACATAGTAAGCCCTTTAGGACTTAATAAGTACAAATAAACAGATAAATGAATGGTCTTTATCTTAGAAAAATTAGTACTGATTACAAATTGTTAAAATACCACAATAGCAGTATACACAAAAGGTTCAATGCCTGTGATAATGACAAAACCTTCTGTTTTCAATTTATGGAATATTTTGATTTGCAGATCACATTTTTTAGTAGAAAGCAATCAGTGCCTCAGAACTATGTGGCATTATTTTCCTCCAAGATGAAGCATGAGTTTGCATGAAAAAGTAATATATATTCATGAAAATGCACTGATAGTCTGAGAAATCAACAACTGCTTGACATTCCTGCAATGTCTTTGTCAGTATATCACAAAGTATCTCAGAAAAGGAACTTCCTATAGAATAAAACCTCCGTAGATATCAAGAACAATACAGAGCCAAACGCCCTTCATTGTTTCAGGAATTCTTGCTTTATATATTATAAGCACAAGTGGATGCAGCAGTGTACTGCTAAAATTTTATCTTCAAGATCAAGTATTTAGTCCCTTGGTTTGGAGGAATATTGAGACCTGAAAGCTTTCTGTTATTAACCCTTTCTAAAAATTGACTTTGGGCAAAAAAGCTATGCTTCATGCAAGGTCATAGTCTCTCTCTGTGGAAAAATTACCTTCAATGATAAATCTATCTAGATTCTACTTGCTACATTCAATTTAGAAAAATTATTTTGATTCAACCCAGGCCTTCAGAAGACCCTATAAATTTAGTTGAATCATGTGTTATACCTCCCAATTCAATAGATTTGATGTCTGTCCTTTCTTCCTTCATTCCCTCATATTTGTTAATTCCCAAAGGACTGACTTACCATCAGACCAACATGTAAATCAGTCTCAAGGTCTAATTCATGGAACTTGACCTAAAACATTTATTAATTGAGTAGAGAATATGCCAACTGTCATATCAGTTAAGTTATGGACATTGTGATTTTTTTATTTACCTTATTTATAATGATATTCGTTGAAACCATCTTTAAGTATTTACTTAACTTCTTCAATAATGTCATCCTCTCTTTCTCCTTACATCAGAACTCATCAAATACCCTAATCACACTCGAATCAAAGAATATAAACAATAACTAGGTAAAGAGAGGAAATAAGTCAAGTGTATTATATCAAAAAAAATCTTTGATAGGTGAGATAAATTGTTTCTGATTATGATTGTTAAAGACCAGGTGAGCTAATATTGAATAAGATTGAATCATTAAAACCATCCTTTCAGAAAGAACACTAGGGACTTTAGCTTATTCTAGAAACAGGTAGAAACAGGGTGTTCTCTCTCTCTCTCTCTCTCTCTCTCTCTCTCTCTCTCTCTCTCTCTCTCTCTCTCTCTGTGTGTGTGTGTGTGTGTGTGTGTGTGTGTGTCTGTCTGTCTGTCTGTCTGTCTGTCTGTCTCTTTCCCTGTCTCTATCTCTCTGTATGTGCTGCTAAGATCTGTTGTTTTTTACAGAACCTCAAACTCATCCTTATAATTGCATATAAGAAAAGAAACCATGGAAAAAGCTTATATATAATGTGCTTATTTTGTTCAAAGATATTTCATGTGAGTGCACACTAAAGGTTTTATTTTTTCATCGAAGGCTTAGGGAAAGTGGTATGCTTTGATCCTATATGTGAGATAGTTAAAGTTTGGGACATAGATATACTAGATTATTTATTCTTAGAAACGTCTAGGTTCTCAGGCAATATCTTGGTAATGCCATACCATTTTTAAAGAACCATAATTCCAATAATAGTAATGACTGGAAAAAAAGCTTATATATAATGTGCTTATTTTGTTCAAAGATATTTCATGTGAGTGCACACTAAAGGTTTTATTTTTTCATCGAAGGCTTTTAGGGAAAGTGGTATGCTTTGATCCTATATGTGAGATAGTTAAAGTTTGGGACATAGATATACTAGATTATTTATTCTTAGAAACTTCTAGGTTCTCAGGCAATATCTTGGTAATGCCATACCATTTTTAAAGAACCATAATTCCAATAATAGTAATGACTGGAAAACCAATACCCAGCATGAAAAATAAGCCATATGCCCACTTTACTTGTGGTTGTGACAGATGCAAATAGTATAAATATGTTGAAAAAAACATAAAAGATAAGTATGTTAGATCAGATAAGAATATTGGAAGAGTAAACAAAATGTAAATTATAGCAATATGCTATGTAGAAAGCTTAAACTTGCTATTTGCTAAATACTTGAGGATTCTTAAAAAACATAACCAATGGACATTTGAAAAATGAAGATTGGAAGCATGAGTAAGAGTCACGAATGCTAGATAGAGACATAGCTATGTTGAATCAAAGACAAAGATGTACACAACTGAAACTGACACAAGGTTGTAGAGTCATTTTTCCACTGAAGCCAGACAATGTGAACAGCTCACGGGGATCATTCATCAGATGGAAATTGATATATTCTTTCAAATGCAGTCTACTTTTGTGCACAATCTGAATTATAGCAAATTTTGATTATAAACTGACTGGATTACGAAAGCCTAGAGGATTAGTAAAACCTACTTCTGTGTGTGTCAGTGAAGGTTTGATCCTGAGAGCTTATATCCTCGTGAGCTGAATACATTTTTGAAAGATTCATAGTATTATGACATTATTTCGAAGTGGTAAAGAGAAGACAAGGAACATCTTTAGAGTAAGTAGGCCATGAGGGTATGGCTGAGGGAACCATACTTTCCCTTGACTGCTTATGATCCTTCTCTGCTTCCTGGCCCACCACAGCACAAATAAACAGACCTTCTGTACCACACCTTCTACATCATTATGGATTAAATTCTCTGAAACCTTGGGAGAAAAATATATATTTCCTCTGTTTAAGTTCTTTTTCTCAGGTATTTGGTCATAGCAGTGAGAAAAGAAATTGATAGGATGTGAAATCAGCATCCTCAATAATCAAAGAACATCTTCATACCTTGATTCTGTAGAAGTGGATCCAATGTGACCATTAGACTTGCCTGTGTTGAGAAAATCAAGGTGACAAAATATGTTTATGGCTTGTATATAATACCTAGTCCCCCAAACAGGTTTTGTCTCATCTCATCTAGATCCCTGCCCTCAATATCTCCTACATTGCATGAAAACCCATTTCAAATCTTTGTTAAGCTCAAGTCTCTCTTGCTAAATAATTTTCTTGGGCATCAACAATTAGCAAGACTCCTTCAACCAAGCAACACTACTGGATTGTGTTGCTGTAGTCTTAATATACAAAGCATGCCTTCATATATTATGTAAGGACATTCTCTTAAATTACAGTACTAAAATAGATGACATAGCATTGTGAGATAAATAGTAATTTCTTTACAAACTTGTTCCTGTTTGTGACATTTACCTCTTTAAATAATGACTGATTATGCTGGGCAGGACAGTGGGGTAGATGGCATTACTTTAAAATGGCCTACACCACATGTTCTGTAAAGTCACCTTGCCATCACTTCAACAACAAAGGGAGCCTTTTTACACCCTATAAAATGAGACTGACTCTTTGAATACTTTGAATCATTAGACTATGGAAGAAGTGACACATGTATTCTTCTAGGTATTCCATAAAGGCAACTGGACTAGGTCTTCACCCTGACACTTAAGAACAGTTTCCATTCAACATTGCTGAGGAGTTTAAATTCAGCTTCTTTATTTTGAAAGAGTCACACCTTGTGTAAAATGAAATATAGAGGCCTAGCAAATTCTTATTGCTATAATTTGGAATCTAGCCACTAGATAAGAAAGTCTAATTACTTTGAGAACACCACATATTAATATATGTATATATCAGATATATCATAATATATTGATATATATATATACATATCAGTATACATATATAATGTATTGATGTATATTGCACATTGATAGTGGAAAATTTCAATAGCATACTCTCATTGATGGACATGTCATCCAGACAAAAACTAAACAGAGAATACTGGAGGAAACAGACATCATAAGTCAAATAGATCTAACAGATATTAAACATTTAACCCAAGCACAAAAGAGTATACCTTCCTCTCAGCACTTCATTAAACTTTCTCCAAAACTGACCACATACTCATACACAAGCCAAATCTCAACAGAAAATTGAAATATCTCCTTGCATCCTATCAGGCCACCACAGATTAAAGCTTGATAACAGAAAATTTTCAAACTCATGGAAACTAAACAACTTTTTACTGAATGAAAACAATAGGTCATGACAGAAATAGAGGAAAGAATTAAAGACTTTCTATAATTCAATGAAAATTAACGTATAGCATTGTGGTGATTTACTATAGATTTAATAAATACAGCCTGGATTATCAAAGGACAAAGCCACTCACCCACAGAGCCAAGCCATGGAGGTCAGAAAGTGGTCACCCACAATTTTAATTCCATCACTTGGGAGGCAGAGATTTGGCTGAATCTTTGTGAGTTCAAGGACTAACAGAGTCAGATGTTGACGCCACACACCGTTAAACCTAGCTCTAGGAAGTTGAACCAGAAAATGAAATAGCTGGGTGCAGATACAGGAGGGAAATGTTCAGCTTTTCCTGGCACTTCCTTTTATGGCTGAGGACCAGCCAGTGAGCTTTGGAGTCAGAGGATTTGTGGAGTCATGCCTGAAGAGTTGGCTGGGTGAGAAGTGGCCATGGTTTATTTCTCTATCTTTCTGATATTTCAGCTTTCCCCTAATATCTGGATCCAGGTTTTTATTATAAAACCAAATAGAATTTGTGCAATACACAACATACCAAAACTTATGAAACACAGTGAAATTTGTGCTAAGAGTAAAGTTCATAGCATTAAATGCCTATATTTAAAAAGAAAAATAAAGAAACTGGAGAGATCTTATACTAACAACTAACAAGCACACCTGAAAGCTCTAGAACAAAAAGAAGCAAGCACACCCAAGAAGACAGTAGGAAATAGACGAAATGTGGACTAAAATCAATAAAATAGAAACAACAAAAACAAAGTAAAGAATACATAAACAAAGAGTTGATTCTTTGATAAACTCTTACCCAAACTAACTAAAAGACAGAAAGGAATATTCAAATCAACAAAATCAGAAACAAAAAATGTTGTTGTATAACAACAGACACCAAGGAAATTCAGAGAATCATAAGGACATACTTCTAAAAACTGTGATCCTTCAAACTGGAAAAGCTAAGATGGATAATTTTCTCAATAGGTATCACTTACCAAAACTAATAAAGATCAGATAAATAATTTAAACAGAATTGTAACCCCTAGTGAAATAGATGCAGCCATTAAAAGTCTCCCAACCAGAAAATGCAGGGCCAGGTGGATTTAGGGAAGAATTCTATCAGACTTTTAAAGGAGGCTTAATACCAATACTTCTAAAATTATTTCACAAGATAGAAACAAAAGAAACATTGCCAAATTTATTTTATGAGGACCATTTATTCTGGTACCCGAATCACATAAAGAGTCAACAAAGAAAGAGAATTGCACATTAATTTACTTTATGAATACAGATGAAAAATACTCAACAAAATATTTGCAAAGTGAATATATGAACCCATCAAAAAGATCATCCAGTATGATCAAGCAGGTTTCATCTCATAGCAGCAAAGATGGTTCAATATATAAAAATCAGTAATTGTAATCTACCTCATAAACAAACTGAAAAACAAAAACTGTGTGATCATTTCATTAGATGCAGAAAAGGCCTTTGCCAAAAGCCAAAAACACCCCTTCACGATAAAAATTCTGGAGAGATTAGAAATACAAGGGACATAATTAAATGATTGATGGAAATTTACAGCAAACCTATAACCATCATCAAATTATGTGGACAAAAATCTCAAAGAAACTCCACTAAAATCAGGAACAAGACAAGGCTGTCCACTTTTTCCAAATCTATTCAATATAATATTTGAAGTTCTAGCCAGAGCAATGAGACCACTAAAGGAGATCAAGCAGATACAAACTAGAAAGGAAGAAGTCAAAGTATTATTTGCAAGTAATAAGATAGTATACATCACTGACCAAAAAATTCTACCAGGGAACTCCTACAGATGATATACTTTCAGTGAAGTGGCAGGCTGCAAGATTAACTCATAAAAATCAGTAGCACTCCTGAATACAAATAGATTGAGAAAAACATCAGAGAAACAACACGCTTCACAATAGCCTCAAATAACATAAAACATCTTGTGCTAACTCTAATCAAACAAGTGAAAGACCTTTATGATAAAATTTCCAAACTGTGGAAAAGAGAAACTGAAGAGTATATCAGAAGATGGAAAGATCTCCCATGCTCATAACTGGGAGGATTCACATAGTAAAAATGACAGTCCTATCAAAAGCAATCTAGATTCAAAACAATCCACATAAAAATTCCAATACAATTCTTCACAGGTCTTGAAAGGACAATTCTCAACTTCATGTGGAAAAACAAAACAATCCAGATAAAACTATCTTGAACAATAAAAGAACTGCTGGATGTATTACCATCCCTGATTTCAAGTTGCACTGAAGAGCTATAGTAATAAAACCCACATGGCATTGGCATAAAAACAGACAACGGAAAGGAATGAAATTGAAAATCCTGACATAAATCCACACACTTATGTGTGGTGAGATATTTTATATTTAATAAATCATCCTGGAATATCAGAGAACAGGATCACCTACAGTCAAGTCATGAGGATCAGGTAGTGGTAATTCAAGATTTTAACTCCATCACTCAGGGGATTGAAATCTTTGTGTATTCCTGTGAGTTCAAGACCTAACAGCCAAACAGTAGTAGCTCACACATTTAATTCTAACTCTAGGATTATGATGCAGAGTTGAACTCAGAAGTGAAACAAAATAGGCAGGGAAGATATTTAAGGCAGGCATAGGGAGACATTCAGGCATTCTGTAGGAGTGATCAGTCAGGTGGAGGCCTCTTGAAGATAGTATTTACCTTGTTCAGCCTGAGATGTTGGCTGGGTCAGAATTGACTGTGGTCTGTTTCCTTTCTCTGATATTCCAGCTTTTCCCAAATATCTGGCTCTGGGTTTTCTTTATATACTATCTAGAAGTTTTGCAATACCTATGGACACCCAATTTTTGATAAAGAAGCTAGAAATACACAGTGAAATAAAGACAGCATTGTTACAATTTGGTTTCTCGGCCCTGGGCAGCCAGAAGCCCAGACCTACAGACCTGCCGTGCCAGACCCCTTAGCCACCCGCTGCTGTTTAGGCCCCAGAGATGACTCAGACTTTTATATTAACTTTATGCTGTTTGGCCTATGGCTCAGGCACATTGCTAGCTTGCTCTTATATCATAACTCAACCCATTTCTATTAATTTTTCCTGCCACATGACCTGTGGCTTACCTGTGTTCCTTACATGTTGTTCCTTTGGGCTTCTGGCTTGGTCTGTCTGACTCTGCCCTGCTCCTCCTACCTCTTCTTAGTCCTCCTCCTGCTTTTTCCATGGTGCCTGTCATGGGCCAAAATAGCTCCTTTATTTAAAGAATGCCATTCACAGCATACAGAAAGGCAGTCCTATGTCACAGCATCTTTAAAAAGTGGTGTTGGTCCAACTGGAGGCCTATGTGTATTTATCACCCTGTACAACACTCAAGTCAAGGTAGATCAAAGACCTCAACATAAAACCAGAAACATTGAACTCCATAGAAAAGAAAATGAGGAACAGGAGTTGACTTTCTGAACACAACGTTTCTAACCTAGGCACAAAGATAACAATTATCAAATGGGACCTCATGAAACTGAAAGCTTCTGTAAAGCAAGGGACATCATTAAGCAGACAAACTGGCAGCATACAGAATGGGGAAACAACTCCACATCTGATAGAGGACTAATATCTAAAATATATAAAGAAATCTAGAAACTAGCCATCAAAAATAAAAATAATCTAATTTAAAAATGAGGTATAGTTCTAAACAGAGAGATCTCAATAGAAGAATCTCAAATGGCTGAAAAGCACTTAAAGAAATGTTCAACATCCTCAGCCATCAAAGCTATTTTGAGATTTTAGTCTTGCACCTGCCAGAATAGCTAAGATCAATAATACAAGTGTGAGCTCATGCTGGAGAGGATGTGGAGCAAGAGGAACATTTTTCCCTTGCTAGTGGGTGTAAAATTTTGTACAGCCACTACAGAAGTCAATATGGCAGTTCCTCAGAAAATTGGGAATTAATCTACCTCAAGACACATCTATACCATATACCCAAAAGACAGTCCATTATACCAAAAGGGCAGTTCTTCAACTCTTCTTATAGCAGCTTTATTCATAATAGCCAGAATCTGAACCAACCTAGATGCCCCTCAACTATGAAAAAAAATTTGGTACCTTTGCACAATGAAGTATTATTCAGCTATTTTAAAAATGGTATTATAAAATTTGCAAAAAAATTAGATGGAACTAGAAAAATCATTCTGAGTGAGGTAACTCAGAAAAGTGGAGTATGTATTCATGTATAAGTGTATATAAGCCATTAAATTAATAAATAAGCTAGGTGTTTTGTAGACTCAGAGAGAGGTTAGATTAAGAGAAGGGGTAGCGGTAGGGAGAAGAGTAGATGTTAAGTGTTGACTTGGCTATAGAGAATAATACAAACCTCATTAAAATATACTAAAAAGAATTTTCAAATGACTTCTAGAGAATTGACCCTGGCAATTGGCTTAAGAAAACTTGGAGTGATGTCTGCTCCTGACAAAATAATGGGAAAAGCCAGAATATATAGAGAAGTGAATCAGAACAAATCATTTCTTAAGTGAGCATAGCCAGGTACAAGGATGGTCAAAATTCCCAATACTTATTTTATATCAGCAAGGGAAACTAGCTCATTTTAGTCTGTCATTGTACATAAATCACTCCCAGGCTTTGTGAAGTAAGAAATTCCTTGTCTAATACATCATATTTACCTGAAAAAGGGACACCATGAAATGATAACAGTGGGTTTTGCAAAGGAATGTGTCAAAAATTTAAGTGTTGGCTCACAGAGATGTCATGTGTGATGGAAAGGAGTGAAATGTGTTACAATAAACCTTAAAGCATAAGTGAATTCTTGCTATAATGAAAAAACAAAAGTAGGTATAATATCATAGGATAGGGTATTCAAACTTAGGACAAAATAAGCCCAAATTTCAGATTCCTAAAGTATTTACCTCATTTCCTAATTGATGATCTCAGTAAATTCAAAGCAATGAAGCTCATGTTTGTAATCCTAGCACTTGAGGCAGGAGGTTATATATAAGCTCAAGGTAAACGAGCTAATACAATGAATTCAAGGCAAGCCTGTGACACACAGTCTTAAAATAAGCAACCAATAAACAAATCTCAATGAATTGTATTATAACATGGAATTTACTGAGTCTCTGCTGTGTGACTGGCTTATAGAGTCTCTTTTCCAATATGTACTGTCCTCTCACTCCTAGTACAACCCTATGATAGATAAACCATTTTCAATTCTGAGTATTTAGATACACTGATTGAAACAGAAAAATTAACTTTTACTCTCAAAGTCACAAAGATTCTAGCATTTCAATCAGGAAATTCTTTGATTTCTTAGTAATCACTGTCAGGATGTATATTGCTACCTCTATACATTCTACTTGGAGAAACTTGGGAGAAACTTCCCAATATAATTACCTAGACTAAGGCCTTATATATATACAGATAACTTTTACATTCCTTATAAAATAACTGTTGCAGAAAAAACTTTAATGACTAAGTATAGGTATCCTGTAAAAACAGCATGAGATAGAACACATGTTTTGGACATTGAGAACATTCTTTACTATTTGTACATTTGAATATCTTATACGCAAAGAAGATAATATTGTCCGTTGACTGGCAAACTCCTAACTGGCCTCAGAAGAAATGCTGTCATTAGGAATATACTAAGCAGCCTATTAGAAGGCCTGCAATGGTTCCTGCCTCCTAGTATTCATTACATTATATAATGTTCTCCCCACAAGTATGGGCTAGACATGGTGATTTGCTTTTTGTTTCAGGTGCTTCTCCACTTATGTTTTTCCATGCTGATAGGTTAAGTGACTGTAAGTTTAAAATATTTTATTTGGGACTACCACAAAAAAACCCCATCTCATCTTAGCAATAGCACCCTGTAGACTCTACAGTGTTGAATATCAGTTGTTTACCCTCATGATTTCAAGACTGACAGGGAGCTTAGGAAAGCTTGGATCCTATCACCATGCCAGGAAGAAAAAGATCCAAATTTAAAACTTTTTTTTTTTTATTGCTTGTAGCCATATCATTTTGACATGATCACAGTGCTGACCCCAAAATTAATTTGACCCATTGTGGGTTAGGAAACATTTAATCATATATGTAAAATCACGGGGGATTCCTTTAAAGATTAGATACAAAATGCACTCTCTATCATTGTCTTTGTCTTATTCCCTCACTCACTCCTGGTTCAAAGAGAAGCAAACTGGCAAACTATAAACTTCTCTGAGGATGTGTCATGTGTTGAGGAAATAAGGCACATCTTGAAACGTTTTCAGTTCATTAGTCCCCCACAACCAAAATGAATACTGCCCACTGTGGGCTAAATGGGCTTGGAAGCTGATCTTCCCCAGCTGACTCTGTGGCCATCATGACATTGCATCTAGATTGCAACCTTCTGAGAAACCTAAATCATAATCCAGTCAAGTAGACCCTAGATTTCCAAACTACAGAAACAGCTAGGAAATGATAAATATTTGTTGTTGGTAACAGTTACAATGTAGAGTAATTTATTATGTGGCCGTAGATAACAAATATAGTGCTCCTTTGTCTTTGTGATAACAAAGGGCAGCAGAGCTGGGGTATAAAACCACTCAAAAGAAAACTTGTTTCTATGGCAACTGTTTCCTAAACACTGATAATAATTCCAGTGGTTTGAGCACACAGATTTCCTCAATTTTAAGAGAAATTAAATGTCAAAGGAGGCAGAGACAATAGGCCTCTCAATATGGCCTGTGCTCCAAGAATCACACCATTGTGGCTCCCATGCATTCCAGAGGTTGCTTGAGGAAGAAGAATGCCCAGTAGGGGAATCACAGTAAGAGAAAGCCTCCTAAGTCCTCTCCTACTAGCCAAATAGGCCATTACTTGCTTTCGGATACTCTCTGGAGAAGAGATGATAGCGGAGGAATAAGATGACTGCTTTGACCTTGATAAGCACTTCTATTCTTTTCAAGCCACTGCCATCACTATTTTCCTGCAACCTCACAATGACCTAATCAGACAAACAGGAAAAAGGTGAAGCTTTACATCTGAAATAAGAAAAGTCCATTTATGTGGTTTCTGCCTTGCATTAAGGAAAGAACAGCAATCAGAGAAGTGACCGTTTTGATATTGCAAAACCAGTAGACAGGAGAAGTAGAGGGAGATGCAAGTGATGATTTCTTAAAATCTAGGACTCCCCCTCCCCCCCGCTGCTCCATTCTGCTAAGCAAGCTGACACTTCACCATTCTGGATATAGGGGTACTAACTGGGGTACACAATAAAGCTTTTGCAGTTAGTCACCCATAATTTGTGGAGTCTATATCCATGGAGTCAACCAATCATGCATTGAAATCATTTGTGGAAAAAATACATACAATCACTTTTTATTTTAATATCCCTTGAACAATTAAGAATAAGAGCTATGTATAAAACATTTGCACTCTAGATATTTCAGATATAAATGCACAGCAAGGATATATATGAGTTCCTGGAATTACTATAACATTTTATTTATTTACTTATATGTATATTGTGTGTGAGAGATAAAAAGAGAGAGAAACAGACAGACAGACAGACAGACAGACAGACAGACAGACAGAGACACCATGGACACGAATGAATAAAAGTGTGGATGTCAGAAGACAACTTCCAAGAATTTTAGAAATCAGTTCTCTTCTTCTACCATGTGGATCCCAGGGGTCAAATTCAGGTCTTCCATCTTGGTGGAAAGACCCTTTGCCTGTTTAGCTATCTTGCCAGCCTTGCCATTTTATATAAGGGACTTTAACACCCTCATGTTTGGGCACCCATGGAGGTTCTATAGCCAGTCACTTGTGGATACCAAGGAACTAGCATATGTTTTTGGGGGACGGGGAGTTTGGAAATTCATCTGTATTTCTGTGGCATCTGAGAAGTCACCTTCATGTTTTAAACACTGAATTCATTCTCATAACCTGCCCATATAGCAGCACATTTTCATACTTACTGTGTGTGGAACCATAAAGGAACCGATTTGTTGTGCAGATTACAAGGCCACATTTCACAAAGATCCTCACGCAATTACCAGTATAAGCCCCATTACTTTATTTTTCCAAGAAATTTTATAGGATTCTGATGGACTCACTTCATGACCACTTTGCAACATGCTGCCCAACTCAGCATTACTGTGATCTAACAAAGATCTCCTAAAAGACATGCATGAAACACACATGTCAACAGAGGGATATGTTACTATACACAATAATTTCAAAAGCAGTTGTATACAAATCATATTTAACCCATCAGTTCACACATGAAATATGCTAAATTCACAAATTCTTTCTCTTCAGGTTAAGGAATTTGTCTTCAAGGCTGGCTGACCCTTGAATATCAGGCATAATGCCTAATGTCTAACATTAATTGTGTCAGTGTTGATTCAATGAGTGACTAGTGAGTTACTTTTCTAAAAATAGGTCTCAGTGACAACCAAAGACCTCTTCATTTTAATAGCATTTGCTTCTCTCTCTACTTAACAACTGTAACTGTTCTTCTTATTGTGGAATTCAGTAAAGCAAACCCCAAGTAATATAGATACTAAAACCTCCCAGAAAATGGCAAGCCCTTAGGCAAGTAGTTATTCTAGTATCAGGGCTCATGTTTGCTCTCTAGTTTCAAGAGTTATGGGCTCTATTTTACCCAGAGACTTCATTTTCACCATATTGGGAGCCTCAGGACAAGGAGAAGAGATGTGATAAATGGAACAACATAAGGTATACAACTCCTCTACACAGGTGTAGACCACTGATTCATGTGCTCACCAAAACATAAGTGGTTAAGAGTCTTGTTGATTCAGTTTAGGAGACTAAAATGCAGCAAAATAAGAGGTTATTTGGGTATGCCTATGAAGGAGGCTATTTCTTTGATCTATTAAATAGAGGTTTTCAGATTTTTTGGTGTGCCAGTTTGCCTGTTAATAGAAAAATATTTATTCCTGTGGCTCACTAATATGGGACATAAAATATTTCATCCCTAAATTTATAAATTGATACTCAGATATTTGTGCTCTCTCAAGGTGTCTTGGAAACTGTCTGACCTCAAATATTCGGTTGTGAAATTTTTCTAGATTCTGAAGCTTAAAGCCAAAGTTTCTCTTCTCTGGTTTTACTTATTAGATAAGCCTTTTAAGATGGAACTTTGACTTAGTGTGTTTTAACTTCAGTGGGATATACACCTGAAAATTAAATATTTAAATAGCTGTGTTATGTATGTTGAATAAATAATGAATCTAATAATGTTCTTCGATACTATCCTAAAACAGCCAGAAGGTAATCAAGGTTAAGACAGAAGCTAGAAGATGAAAAGAGAGAATGATTATGTGTCATATCCTTCTGATTTATGCCAAACAAGGCTTAAAAGAATTAAACCTATCATATACTGTGCAGTCATTGTTGATATGCTCTCCATCCTACAAGAAAAATTTTGTTGTAGCTTGTGTTCAGGAATTTTATCAATGCTTAATAAAACTGATCAGGAAT
Organism: Phyllotis vaccarum; assembly: GCA_033318265.1. Classification (NCBI taxonomy): domain Eukaryota; kingdom Metazoa; phylum Chordata; class Mammalia; order Rodentia; family Cricetidae; genus Phyllotis; species Phyllotis vaccarum. Next base: position 132,619,770 of record JARWLC010000013.1, on the reverse strand, counting down.
AAGCAGAGTTAATAACATTAGTTCAGATTGTATGCGCTTTTCCCTAAGTCTTTGAGCATATAATTTCTGATTTCATTATTTTAATTGTCTTTTCATGTAAGCTATAATAATTCTGGTCTGATCCTCCTTTTCTTAATTATCCGTAGCTTCTTTCGAGGTATAATTAGCATATCACAAGCTGCACATGTTGCAAGTGTATACTTTCATAATTTTTGACATGTATGTACTTGTGAAATCACAATACATCACGCCAAAGTTTACTCATGCCCACCTCCCAAACAATCTCTGTCATAGTTTATATAGGCTACTTTTTTAGATTAGAAAGATTTGAATCTATGGAATGTTATATAAGTAAAAACATACAAACTGTAGTTTTTGGTGGGAGGAAATGGTCTAGCTGTTCTAGGACAGTATCTCAGAGCATTATTAGATTTATTATTTAATTCAGTGTAATGGAGTTTTATTCACATCTTTGCATGTGACATACATCATCCTTTTTATTGCTATGTATTTTTCCATTGTATGGGTATACCATTATTGTGGTGTGAATGAGAACACCTCCCACAGTCTCAGACATTTGAGTATATAGCATGTATAGAGATGGACTTTGGGTGTTGGAAGTCTCTCTACATTTCCTGTTTGATTTCTCTGCTTCATGCTTGTATTTAAAGATGTAAGCTCCCAACTTCCTACTCCTGCTTACATACCCCCACTTTTCCCTATGTCTCACTGCTGTGATGGACTATTATTTAACTGGAATTGTAAACTGTAATAAACTCTTCCTTAAGTTGTTTTTCATCATTGTGTTTTATCACAGGAACAGAAAAGAAACTAACAAACTCACTTTGTTGACACATTCACTTATAGTGGACATGTGGCTTGCTTCTAATTAAGAGCTACTGTAAATAAAGTTGATAGGAATATTAAAGTTCAATTTTATTTTGTTAAATATGTAGTTTATATCATAGGTCTACTAAAAATACATTTTCCCTAGTGGTTTTATTGTTCTGTGTTCTCAGTAATAGTACATAGTCTGTGGAATTTCAAGTTCATGTTAATAAGTGTGTAGTAGTATCTCGTAGTATAACTTAAACTTTTTAAATGACTTCTTATGTTAATCATTATTGTGCACTTATTTGGTACTGCTATAAAATGTCTTAGATAGGATTTATATTTCTTTGAAGAGACACCATGACCATGGCAACTCTTAATAAAGGAAAATATTTAATTGTGATGATTCACTTACAGTTCAGAAGTTTAGGCCATCATTGTCATGGCAGAAAGCATGCTCGCATGCAAATAGACATGGTGCTGCAGAGGTAACTAACTGAGAGTTCTACATCTGGATCCCCAGGAAAGAGGAAGAGACTATAGTGCTGGTCCTGGCTTGAGCATCTGAGATCTCAAAGCCCATCCCCTAGTGACATGCTTCCTCCAACAAAGCCATATCTATTTCAACCTCCTATTTCACCTCCTAAGACAGTGCCATTTCCTATGGGCCTATGGTGGCCATTCTCATTCAAACCACCACATTCCACTTCCTGGTCCCCATAGGCTTGTAGCCATATGATAATGCAAAACTGCATCCAGTCCAATTTCAAAAGTAACCATAGTCTATAACATTCTTAACAGAGTTTAAGAGCCTGAAGGCCAACACCTCTTTTGAGACTCATGACAATTTTTTTAACTCATCCCCTCTAAAGTCAAAATGAAAATCAGATCATATATTTTCAACATACAATGACACAGGTTATATATTATTATTCCAAAAGGGAGCATAGTGAGGAAATATTGGAGCAAAGCAAAGCTAAAAATCAACTGGGCAAATACCAAACTGCATCTCTGTGATTATCAAGATACTTTTCAGATTTCCAGCTCCTTTTCAGCCTTGCTGACTGCAACACACTTGGCTCTCTTGAACTGGTTCTGTGAAGATATAGATTTACTGTTACAAAACTTTATCTCAGGGAAAGATCATTTTTCTAAAACATCTAGTGCCTGATGGCACTAAGAAGTTCTAGGAAAAATCTCAGGAATGTACCTGACAGGCAACAGATTCAAAACTTGTTCTCATGCTCAAAGTTTAACCAATAGTTTCTTAGAATTATTCTACGTCATACCTCTCTACCAAATTCTGAAATGACAAAATGTGTAAGACTCTACTTAAGTATTTTTTTTCTTTAAAAATCCTCTCACCCCAGAGCTCAAGGCCAGATTCCCTTTGCTGCATCAGAATGTAGGGTTTTGGCCTGGGTTCGAACCTGTCCAAAATAATAAACTGAACCTCATGTGTTTGCATCAGAATCCAGCTACCTGGTGGACTTTGGGGGCTCCTCAAAACAGGTATAACATTTCCACTTCCTGTTATCAGCTTTCCTAGGAAGTTATACCATGACTCTGGCATCTCCACCATATTGAGGTATCCAACGCAATCCAGGCTTCACCTTTACAGCTTCACACAATGGCCTCTCTAGGCCTTCATGCAGGGACATCCTGACACATGCCTGAACTTAGCGTCTTTCTTTAGTTGAGGACAGAGAACTTATAACCCCTTTCTTTGTTCCTTAAATTTAAAACCAGTGCCATGCGGCCAAAGCTACCAAGCTTTGCTGCTTGCTGGGGCTGGAAAATGACCCCCTCATTCAATAATATTTTCATCAGCTTTCTGTTTTCCATGAAGTCCTTCACTGCTTAAGCTTGGCTGTCCTGAAACTTGCTTTGTATACTGGCCTGAAATTTGGAGATCCACCTGCCTCTGCCTCCAGAGGTCTAGAATTAAAGGCTTGTACTTCCACACCCAGCTATGAGCATTTCTTTACATTTCTTTTCCCAAATTAAAAGCTTAGCTGAGTGGGATGTTGTCCTGAGATCGCCATTCCCTTTATTCCATCTAATACCAGACTTTTCTTTAATCAGTTTCCCTAAATACAGTAGTTAACTCTATTCTGCTTCCTGGTGTCCTCTTTCTCCTTGAACTTTCTAGTTTGTATTTCTCCTTGCTTAGCTTGCTCTTCTTCATTATAGATCCTCATAAGAATGAACACTAATAACCACACAACAGAGCCACTACTAGGCTGTTTTGAAATTTCCTCTGACAATATCATTAATCCAAAACACTTCAATTTAGCTTCAGGCAGACTTTTCAGAAAAGGATAAAAAGCAGTCACATGCTTATCGTAATAATGGTCTCAATGGCCACATACAAATATTTTTCTCCTCTGAAACCTTTTGAGCCAGTCCCACACAGTTCAAATCACCCTCAGCACCAGTCTCTCCCATGCTTGTAACTAGTATGGCCCATTGGGCCCTACTTAAAATGTTCAACTGCTTTTCTAATTCAAAGTCCTAAAGTCCACATTCCTCCAAACAAAAGCATGGTCAGGCTTCTCAGAGAAATACTCCAGTACCTGGTACCAAGTTCTGTCTTACTTAGGGTTTCTATTGCCATAAAGAGACACGATGGCCATGGCAACTCTTATAAAGAAAAACATTAAATTGGGGCTGGCTTACAGTTCAGAATTCATCATCATCATAGTGGGAAGCATAGTGACATGCAGGCAGACATAATGCTGGAGAAAGAACTGAGAGTTCCGCATCTGGATCCACAGGCAACAGGAAAACCACACTGGCCCGGCATGAGCATCTGAGACCTCAAAGCCTGTCCCTAATGATATATTTCCTACTACAACACCACACATACTCCAACAAGGCCACACCTCCTAATAGTGCCATTCTCTATATGTCTATGGAGGTCATTTTCTTTCATACCACAGTAGTATATATGATAAAGTGCCTATGAATATCTTTTGCCCATTTGTATTTAGTTGTGAGAGCTCACTCTCAATGTCCCTCTGTCTCTGTCTTTCTCTTTCTCCCTGTCCTTCTCTCTGTCGTTTTAAGACAAGTTTTCATTATGTAGCAAAGGCATCAAACTGGTGATCCTCCTTTGTTAGCTTCCCCAATCCTGGGATTACAAGTGTACAGATATATGCATGACTTGTCCTTTAATCTGTGACACTGTTTTCTAAAAAGCAGAAGTTTGAGAATGGAGAGGTGGCTCAGTGGTCAAGAGCTCTCACTTCTCTTGCAGAGGACTGAGTTTGATTCCCAGAATCCTTATAGCCAACTGTTTATAACTCTAGTTCAAGGGGATCTGGTGCCTTGTTCTGGCCTCCCAGCACTCTGCACAAACATGATGTACAAACAAACATGCAGGCAAAACATCCGAGCACATAAAATAAAAATAAAAAAAAATTAAAAACTGCAAAAGTTTTAATCTATTGGTTTTAACAGGTCACATTTTTGATACTATATATATACATTATATACATATATGTATATATGTATGTTATATGATCCAATGCAAGATCACTAAGGTTTTCTATAGCTTTTATATTTAGGCCTAGTATCCACAGTAAGGTAATTTATTTTATTCTTATGTTTATTGTTGATTTCCCTCATTTATGTCTAGTAGCAGGTGCATGTATGATGTCAGAAGTAGTATTCTTTTAGATATAATTCGATTTCATTGCACTCCAATACTCAAGTACCATAACAGAAGGAAGCACAGAAAAATGCAAGAGCAGAGGAAGGAGTGGTGTGCTTTGGAACAGTTTCCCAGGCATGAAATGGCTGTTGTTATCTTGGACTCTAAGCAACTTTGGTTATCTGCACAATACCTGCACAAGATTAGGCCTGTCAGTATTCCATCACAGAATGACAAAAGCCTTTCCTAAGAATTTATAAGCAGTTAATGGTAGCTAGAAGGAAGGGCATATGGAGGCCCAACCTCTCCCTGAGAATTAAGACTGTTAACAGTAGCTAAGTAGAAGGAGCTCCCAAGCCCCCACCCTTTCCTGTGGATCTAGAGACTGTAAAGAGCTGATAGGTATTATCTTCAATCAACTGGCCATGTCCTTGTTACTAAACATGAAACCCTGACTAAACTCAAAGGTACACAAACACAAACACACACACACACATACACACACACACACACACACACACACACACACACACACAGAGAGAGAGAGAGAGAGAGAGAGAGAGAGTACTGTTTTTTCTGACCAAAATGATTTACAAAAAAAATTTCATTGCTAACTGTACCAGCTAGAACCCAATTTTAGTGTATATGATAAAAGAGAGAACCTTCTATTGTTCCTGAACTTAGACAAACCATATATCTTTCATCTTTAAGCAGAATCTTAGCACTATATGTTTTATGCAGGCAAAAATTCATTTTCTCTTGCTACATAGCAAATTACTTTGAAGTTTAGCAACTAAAACAACATACATTTGTTATTTTTCTCAATTTCTGCATGTTGAGAAGCCAAACATGGTTTATCTGGACGTCTCTGTCTCAAGGTCTCTCACAAGGCCTTTAAGCAAAGCATTAGCTGTAGCTGTTGTTTTAGCAAAGTCTAGGCTTGTTACTATGATTCACATTTTCCTTTTATGGACTGTTAATCTCATTGATAAAAGAATTTGAAAATGGAGCCAATAAGAAGCTCAAGTATAATTTTCTTAGAATTTCATAGGAAACAACAGGGCAGACTAACTGGAAATCTTGGCAGCTCCTGATGGAGCTGAAGAAGAGGAAGAAAGCCATTCCTTTATGCCCCTTGGGTTAATGTCTACTTCAGGGTCATTTGTGAAGGTCTCTAAGTAGTTTTGGAATGGAGGGGTTGGTCCATTTGAGAGAAATAGAATGCTCAGTTAAGTCAGGTATAAACACACTTAGGATTAGCAGGTGTCCATAAAGGAGATAGAAAAGGGGAAAAGTAAAATTTATGCTTTTTTAAGTTCCAAAATCAGTAAAGATCTATGAGCAGCTAAATTAAGGGAAAGGATTCTGGGATGCATAAATACATTATTTTATTAAAGAATAACCTATTCTAATGTGCCAAGAAGTAGAAATTCTAGTTACAAAGACCTAGTAGCATGGTAATAGAGTTAGAAATATACTCAGTTATGTTGTCTCCCTTTTTAAAATCATAATCTTAAAAATAGATACACAACTGGAAAAACTCCAGTATAGCAGACATAAAGTATTTTGCAATTGTTCATTTGATTTTGATATTTAACTCTTTTATATTCTCTCTTATATTTTATATTATAACCTACAATATAGGATTATTTATCTATTATATTGCTTTAGTATATTACAATGAAGAATTCCATCCCTGGAAATAACGAGGAGGTTTTGTTTTTGTTTTTATTTTTGTTTTTCTCTTTTGGACTTAAGTAAATATTCAACTTTACTCTTAAATCTTTGTCTCTCTTATAGGTAATGAATATCCTTTTCAAGTCCATATCCTTTGCTTGTTCTATCCTCTGAACAAGCTCTAGTCTATAGTTCCTCTTCATCAAATTAAAGCTATTGTCTCAATCTTAAACCAGTCAGTTTCTGTACAGAAGTCTTATACATCCACTGAACTTAAGTTTCTAGCTGTATAAAATCATGGCAGATTTGTGTGAGCAAGATGCTATTAACATCCCTTTGGCCCATGAGGCAAGTTTTCTGGAGGCTAAGATTAGTCACTTCTTTTCCTAAACTAAATAATGTACCAAGATGTGAACCCTCTTAATGTTATTTTTATACTTTTTTCTTTGTTATATTTAAGATCATTTGTACTAAAACAGGCTTTATCATGACAGTTCTGTACATGTATATCATTTACTTTGCTTATATCCACACTCAAAGACCTTCTCAAATAGTGCCGCTTCTTTCATATCTTTCTTTATGATTATTTATAACCATTCTTCTCTCATACAAAATATCCCTACCGCAGCCTTACCTCTCTCAACTCCTCCCAGTTCTTTACCTCTACTTTGCTCCAGATCCACTGCCCCCCTGTTTCCCTTTAGAAAAGAAGAGGCCTCTCAGAGGTATCAGATAATACTGCATTAAAAAGTGCAATAAGACTAGACACAAACCTTCATATCAAGGCTGGACTAGGCAACCCATTAGTAAGACAAGGAGCGGCAAAAGAGTCAGAGACACTCCTTACTCCAATTGTTAGGAGTTCAACAAATATGTCAAGCTAAGTAACCACAGCATGTACGCAGAGGCCCTCGTGCAGATCCATGCAGGTTCTGTGATTGCCACTAGTTGATTCTGTGGGACATGTTCTCTTGGTGTCCTCAACATCCCTGCCATCTATAATCCCCCCCTCTTCCGCTGGGGAATCCTGAGGTCTGCTTAATATTTGGCTCTTGGTCTCTGCATCTGCTCTCATCAGCTGTCAGAGGAAGCCTCCTCAGATGACCATAGGGCTAGAAGCCAATCTATGAGTATAGCAAAATATCGGTAGAAGTCACTTCATTGAATTTTTTGTTGTTGTTGGCTGTTGTGTTTTGCCTTGGTCTCTTGGCCATCCAGCTTCTGGTTCTTGACCATCTTGTCAGTGTCTTGCATTGGATTCCCTTCCATGGAACAGGCTTCATGTTAGACCCATAATTGGCTGGCCACTCCAGAAAGCTCTGAGCCAGCATTGGCCCAGCATGTCTTGTAGGTAGGACAGGTAGTAGGTCGAAGGTTTTGTGTGGATGAGTTGATGTCTCATCCCACCACTGTATACCTCTTCTGGTTACAGAAGATGGCTGGTTCAGGTTTACCATGAACATATTCTAAAATGGAAATAGGTAGCCCCTTCTCTTCCTCTAACAAGCTGCCTGACACCAGTAAAGCTAGTAAATTTTACTAAAAGATAAACAGAATTTTAAAAGTCATTAAGTGAATAGGATTTCCCCTTTAACCTGAAAACTTATTTATTAGAAAGAGGGGAAAATGTCTTAAGCTTGTTTAATATTGAATACATAAAGTATCAGTGTATGCAATGAAGAGAAAGCCATTGGCCACCTAATATTCTAGAATGATGACACCAGGCTCAGCTGATAATGCAAGCTTACTTATACATCAAGATGAAGGGCTTTATTATAAGTCTCCCTCCCTGAACTGTAAAATGCTATTTAGTTTTTCAGTGCTGTAAACATAAATAGAAAAGTGCTTTGTCTGTGGCAAGGACAAATGTCAGTTGGAAAAGCTCTTAGAAATGCAAGTTCTGAATTTGAGTTCTAATTTTATAGGATTTTGATTCGAGATTCAAACATAAAAATACTTTACATGGATAATTCTATTTCATAAATCTTCGGTAATAAGGAAAAAAGTAGATGTTATTATGTAAAAGTAATAGATATAGAAAACAGAGTTAAGCAAAAAGGAGAAAATAAAATTCATTCCTATACCTAAATGGAAATAATCACTAATATGTTAGCTGTATTTTCCTTCATTTTTCATATTCATATCTAATTCAAAAGTATAATTATACTGAGAGTATTTTGTTATATGTCTTTTCATTTACTGACAGGGAAACTATTTAGCATAATTTATAAAATTTCTATGCCTTTTCCTTTCACACTGCTGTCTATCATTTCAATACACACAGCAACTATAATTTACTAATCCTAGTCTTTTATTAGGGGCACTTTGGTTCTTTTTAGTATTTCTGTGTCATTAAATTAGAGTATTAAATGTCCTTGCTGAAACAACTGTAGATGCATTCCTAATGGTGCCCATATAAACATCTAGTAGTGGAATTGGATGCTCAAAAATTATGTGAAACTCCAAAGTTTTGACACTAAAAACATCTCCTCAAAATATTGACTTAATAGCTCACAAATCTATGACATAATTTTTTAAAATGATTTAATTTATACATCCAGCCTTTATGTGGGAAAAGTATCTATCTATCTATCTATCTATCTATCTATCTATCTATCTATCTATTTATCTATCTATCATCTATCTAGGATAGGTACATGCCTTGATGTTTGTGGGAGAGGCAATTTTCTCCTTTTATTATATGTGTTCCAGAGACTAAACTCAAATCCTAAGGCCTGGGGGCAAGTGTGCTTATCTTCTGAGCCATCTCATTGACCTAGGGCAAGTTTAAACATTTACATTAAATGGTCAAGGAAATCAATGTGCAGTAATGAAAAGAACACAGTACTGAGATCAGAGCTGTAATCATACTGTTGTGTTTTCTACATTTCTTGTACTCTTGTTTTAATTAATTAATTTTATTTTATGTGTATATGCACCACTTGTGTGCTGGGTTCCCACACAGGCAAGAATAAGGTGTCCTAGTACCTGGTCTTGAGGTTACAGATTGGTGGTCATGAGATCCTAGGGGTGCTTGGAACAGAATCTGGGTCTCAGCAGGAGCAACACTGCCTACTCTTACCTGCCATGCCATCTGTACAGCTTCTATGTATGCGTACTCTTAAAACAATGTACATTGCATTTTCCCAGGTTGTATTTGAAGGAATCTAGTCTAAGAGAGTCCTTGAAAAGAATTATAGAGTTTCTTAGTTAAATGCTCAAAAGAAACAAACATAGACAGGTTGAAAAGCCCAGTGTGTCAGCCTGACGGATCACACTTAAGCCCGTCTCTTCAGTTGTCATTTGCCACGAGAAGGGCAGAAAGTCACTTTTATTATCTTTCCAAGAATGTAATTTTTTTTTCCCTGAGGCGTTAGTCTCTGTTGCCTTGCCATTCAGTGTTAAAATCACTAATTAAAAAGCTTAGTTTTATTTCCAAAATATCATTTATGAAATTAGAACTTACACTGACTCAAATGGGGGAAATTAGTTGCCCATCAACAAAGAAACAGATTTAAAAATGCAGTTTACACACTGTCCTGATTACTTTTTTCCAACTTGACACAAACTCGAGTCATCTGGGTAGAGGAAACTCACCTGAGAAAATACTTCCATCAGATTGGCCTATAGGCAAGCCTGTGAGGCTTATTCTTGATTAGTAATTGAGATAGGAGGGCCCAGGCCACAGTGGGCAGTGACATTCTTGGGATGCTGGTCAGGGGAGCTGTTAGAAAGCAGGCTGAGCAACCCCTCATAAACAAGCTAGTAGGTAGCACCTGGCCCCAGGTTCCTGCGCCAACTTCCTTTCACTGAAAGGAATAATTAATATGAAGATATCCTTTCTACTCCCAAGTTTATTTTAATGTCTTAAAACAAATAGCAGTAGAAAGCAAACCAGGGCACAAACACAGTAGAATGTTTTCAGCAAGAAAAAAATAAAGAAGTTAGTTTGCAGGGAAGTGTAGTAAGAGGTTTCTGGCCTGGACTTTCAGGCCTAGCCTCAAGGTTTAGGCCCGCAGACCCGCAGAGACACACAGATGCTTACAATAGTTTTAGGCTGATTGGCCTAAGGCCCAGGCATATCACTTGCTAACTCTTTACCCTTAAACTAACCCATTACTCTTATCCTGTTCAGCCATGGGGTTCGGTACCTTTTCTCAGAGCAGCATAGTTGTTCTCTGCTTCCTCTTTCATTTGTGGTAGCTAGACTTTATAGATACAGAAAATCATATATGTACATATGACATAAAGTAGTCATAAAACTGTCTAGGGAAACAAAGACTAATGGAAAGGAGAGGGCTGAGAGAGATCTGAAGATAAAGGGCACTTACCATCAAAGTGAAAATTCATGACAATCTATAGATTCTTCATTGCATAAGAATACTTTAATTCGTTTTAGTTTTAGAAGCAATTCCTTAATCTAATAAGGCCCTTTCAATTTTAGAGTCAGTATCTCTCTATGCAGCCCAGGCTAGCCTCAAACTCATAAACCTTCTGAATGAGCTTCCAGGGTCCTGGAATTAGAGACTTTATACCACTACATCTAACCTGTGTTTCAATTTTAAGATTCTGACTGCAAGGTAAGCTGGTTGGAAAAAAAATGGCACATTAGATTCAATACCTGTCTGAATTTATGAATTTTGCCATGTGACTTGAAGTCACTTGTTGCAATGAGGGTTTCTTTGGTCCCAGGCGGGCAGAGGCCCAGACTCTGTTGCACCAGACCTCTTAGCCGCCCACTGCCTACCGCTCAGGCCCCCAGAAATGATTCAGACACTTATATTAACTTTATGCTGTTTGGCCTATGGCTCAGGCACATTGCTAGCTAGCTCTTACATCTTAAATCAACCCATTTCTATTAATCTGTCTGCCACGTAGCCTGTGGCTCACCTTTGTTCCTTAACAAGTTGCTCCTTGGGTGGTTTGTTTGATCTGCCCTTGACTCCACCCTTCCTTTCCTACCTATGCTCTGATTTCTCCTCCTACTTCTTCTATGGTGCCTGTCATGGTCCAAAACAGCTCCTTTATTTAAAGATTGATGTTCACAGCATACAGAAAGGCATTCCCGCACCAGTCATTCCCCTATTAAGAGGTGACATTTAAATCACCATCCAGAGAAATCATACTAGCCTTAGGACTTGCTTGCATCTCAGTAAAATTTACTGAAAGAACGAGGCACAGTTTTGAGTGTAGATTTCAGAAGACTGAATACTGCTCATTCTCCTGAATCCAAGAGACAGTAGGAAAAACTGACTCCATTTCCTCAGGAAGAGAACATATTTAGGACACATATTTCAGATGAAGTCATCATTGACCAAGCTCTTAATCAGTCCACTGACTCCTCACAGAAGTGCTTCAGACAACTCACACCAGAAAGCTCAACTCGCTGATCCACAGACCCCTGTTTTACTGGGGCATGGGTGGGAGAAGAAATTCTATGCAGCATTATTTAAAGTAATAGCTGATGCTTTTCATCTAAGTAGTGATTATATTTTATTCCTCTATGGGGAATTTAGCATGGAATAAGTATGTGACGGGAAAGACCCTGCTTCAGGTTTGTCTAATTTTCTAACTGTGGATCCTTGAAGTTGTGTGGCTATGTAAAATTACTGGTAAATATGATTTGATGTCCATTAAACTTACAAATTAGTTTAAAAATAATTCATTTGCCCAATAACCAGGCATTCTCAATGATACATGATACTGCTTTTCTAGAGGTCTAAAACATTATAACACTGGTATACTTTTACTTAAAACTAGTTATCTGTCCTTGTTTTCTTTGGGAAAATACCTCAGATGATCTAAGAAAGAGCTCAAATTCTCTGTCAAACATTCCCAAATGGCAAGTCATCTCCAGCCAGCATAAACTCTATGTCTTCTTTCTCTATTTATTTTAATAAGTTCTTTCAGTTTTGAACTCATATTTCAGTTTGATCTAAACTGAAAGATCTAAAAGTCTCCCAGTATCATTCAATTTTTGGAGACTAATAACAAAATAAAGCAAGTTTCATACAAACGTTGAGCTATTTTCTTAGCCCATATTGCTATGATTTTCTGTCCTTGTAGGAAAAAGAAATGAAAGTCATTTTAGTCATATCCAAAGTTCAGGAAGTAAGTTTATTTTAGTTTTAAATATACCATTCACTATTTGCTGGTCATCCCAACATGGCCAAATTCTTATTATGACTACTAAATTGTATCTTTTTAAGGAAAATGGTGCAGAACTTCTATAATATTCTCAGCTGAAGAGAAAAGAAAGATCGAGTTCAATTTAAGTGAAGAGTGGACTGTTAAAAAAAAAAAATCTTACCAATGTCCTACATGATGAATTCAGAGAACTGTGTTCTTTATAATAATTTAGGCAGAATTAATCATATCTTGTTATGGATTCTAAATTCAACCCCTGGCTCTGATGTGAAGGTCCAGGATTAAAAACTGAAACATGCTCTCTATTTTAAACTCTTTCTTTTCTGACAAAAGACTATTACCATCTATCAACATTTGTATTTCTTATATTTTACTATATAACTAATAGGGGAAAGTTGGGAATGTCTGCTTAAATGCTGATTTCTTTAAACTCAAATTTAAATAAGTTTTTCTCTTTGTTGAATATTTAATATTTAATCACTCCATTAAACTGACATGTGTCACTAAACTATAGAGAAATAAAATAGGTGGTAAATCAGCAAGCCAGGTCAAAAACTGTTCTATAGGACAGGATCACTGCAATTACATATTAATTTCTATGGAATAGCATATTGTCTGGCCCAAGGTATGGACTCAAGAAATATATATATGCACACATAATTAACTGGGATATATTTAAATGGCATTGAACAGAACATCAATAGAAAGAGGGGGGACCTAGATTTCATCAGAAAGCTATTGTAGGATCAATAGTCTACAATAATATGTGCACAAGAACCTGTCAGTGGCAGAAGACATTAAGTGATTTATTAGTGCATTAAGTTCATGAAAAATAATGAGCCCACAATGTTACATACTATCCATTTTCTGAATCAATAACTATGGAATCAAATAAATGAAAGTGGAAGGTTTTAACAGGTGTGATAGTAAGAATGATGGAGGTGTGCAAAGCTTTTTATCACATAAAAACATTAAAATATTTAACATAGAACAAATTTAGAAATGTTCCCCATAATAATTCTATTAGACAATGCATTGGTAGATCATGACTAATTTTATCGTATGAAGGCACAGATCTCCCTCAAGCAGATCTATTATAAAGTGGAAAATTCTTACATGCTGAGTGCATTTAGCCACTTCCACTGAGGCTTATCTTAGAGGAGGAAGTGCTTTGCAAGCAGCTCAGATAGCATGTAATCCTATCACACTCCAGGAAGCTTGGCTAGTATGAGGTGAAGACAAAAGATTCTGAAAATCTACAATGATAGAATAAATAGCCAATGAAATCTCTTCACCATTCTACTTCCATCTTGTCTTTATTAAGCAATGAAAGTGTTATTGACACTGTTTCATTAAGACTCATATGATATTCTCTTCCTGAAATATGCTTACTCTGAATGTTTCTTGTATTTCTTATACCAGTTCCTTTATATATTCCTCTATGGTTTGTGTCATATATGTGTCACAAAGTTTAATGTGACAAAATCTTGGGCATCCAGCTATAGGACCTACTAGGACATAGTAGGAGGTTTAAGAGGTGAGACCTACTGAAATAAAGGGCATTGCGGGAAACTTGTAGAAAATCTAGGACTCTCTGTTTCTCTGTCTTTCCCTCTTTTCTTCTGTTTCTCTATGTGTCTCTCCATGCCTCTCTCTGTTTCTATCTGTCCCTCTCTGGCTGGTGACTCCTGCTTGTGGATCAGATGTAAGCTTTCAGATATTTTTCCGTTGTCATGCCTGACTGCCTTATACCATGCTCCCTACCATGATATTCATGGGTTCACCCTCTAAAACTGTAAGCAAATCTCCAGTCTGCAGTTAAATACTTTCTTTCATATGTTACCTTGGTCACAGAAATAGAGCAGTGACTAACAAAGAGCTTATCCCCAGAACATGCGGCTTTCTTGGGGAAGAAGAATCCGACTCAGGTTTTAAAGGGGAAAAGCCCCAGAAATGCTCAAACTTTAGAAAAAGTCTTGGTGAAAACATGATATGAAAAATGCAGTCAGAGCAGGAGAAGGCATATAGGAATAGCTGAAGAAATGTCACCTTTATAGTCAAGAAAGCATGGCAGGGCATCTATGTGGTTTATTGTCAATAGCAGACTTATTATTTTTAATGCTGTAATTTTCACAGGGTCACTGTTCTACATTTTCTGTTATATATCTGTTACATAAAATTGTACTTTTGCTTTTCTACTCTATAAAGAAAAATGCAGCTTTTGGATGACACCACATTCCCATTCGAAAAAGCCACTTCACACACACACACACACCCTCACCCTTATTTTCATTTTTATGGTTATTGCTCTCAAGCCAATCTCATCTTTCCTTCTCCAATTCTCCCCCAAGTGCCCTGCTTGGCGATTCAGTCAGGACTAAGGTTACATGTCCTGAGGTTCTTGCTATGATTATTAGGACTCATAGTATAGATAGGTAATTTTCTAATTATCATTTATCGATGGATTCTTAAGCCAAAATAAATCTATCCTCACTCAAAGCCATAAGACATACCTGGAAAGCCAGGTTGCTTTTTGTGAACGTGCCTGAATCATGAGTGTTCAGGGTTCTGATTAATTATGTTCTAAATCTGGAATATTTTAAAAATGAACATAATCCAGTGGCTGGAAGAAGGAGTCTGAGATGGGGCAGGAAAATGACTCATAGAAACAAGAGGTAACTGGCATACTGAGTAGAAAATCCAGTCTTCCCAGCATGGCTACCAGTTTTTGTTGCAGCCTGCTTAGCAACAAATTGGTCATGAGAGCTAGGAGCTAGGAAGTGGGCACTGTGGGTATTGGGGGTACCCACTAATGGGAAATGAAGACACAGCACTCTGCCACACCTCTGATGACACATCCTGGCTGCAAAATTCAACTTGCTTTGCCAGTGCCAGGTCTGCAGCTTCACACTCTCCTCTCTGGCTCCCATTCAAGCAGAATGAGGTTTCTATAATGATCACCCCAGCTTTGGCATTTGCACACAGCTGCTTCATTACACTCAGATCTACCTAGTCCTTCAGAATGAGTCTCAAAACAAGAAAGCCTTTACTGTATTTGATGACATCTCTCTCCCTTCAAACACCGCAGCCCCCACTGTAAGCAAAGTGTTAGCAGGCCTGCAGGTCAGATGCTGGCAAAGACATTTTCTAGATCTTTCTGGGCCTTCCTGGGTCAAGTTTGTACACACTGTGAGCAGAACATAAACACTAATTTCCGTGTCTTCCTGGAGGCACAGGCCAAGAATGTTGCCTGTATGACCAATGGGAACAAGGGGAAAAATTTTTAGAATATTTCACTGCTAAATTTGGTGTCAGTGAAAGAATTCCGAGAATTCTGTCTTTTTTATTTTAGCCCATCATGGAGGCCGAGGTAAAGTTTAAAAATCTGTCAAAGTTTTCCAAATTGGAATTGCCTGAAAATGCCCTTAGATCAGTACATTTGCCACCTAAAAATATCCTGGGACTGTCTTCGTGTTTTCCTGACATGCTTCTAGCACTTGCCTATGTCTTTCTTTTCTAAATTATTTCTGTCCAGCTTACCCTCTCTTTTTGCTGTAATTACCACTTGCTAGAAAAAAATGTCTTATTCTGGGAGGCCTCCCCAACTTCTAACTGTACTGCAGTGTTCTAGTACAACTTTAAAATGACAATTATCTTGTTTATGGAAAGTAATTCAATTGTTTTACTATTGGGTTTATAATCAATTAAATTTCCCCAAGCTTCCCCACATAAACTACTGTGAAATAAACTTCTTCCTAAATTATCCCATGCCATTGATTTCTGTTTTAACCACACTGAGCCATTTTACATTTACCCCTGTCAGATTTTTTATGATACGTACAACTGTCCATTTTTTAACAGATTATTAAATGCTATTATTTTTTAACTTGTGTAAAATGTTTATTTCATACTTTGTATTGCTATCTAATTTGAACCTCCAAAACACTTTGTGTGTGTGTGTGTGTGTGTGTGTGTGTGTGTGTGTGTGTGTTAATTTTTATTGATAATGAATCCCAGAGAACTAGGCATTTATCACCTCCTCTTGTTGAGAGATTTAGTAGTAAAATGCAGTGTTTTCATTATGGTTTCTATTGATATGATATACATCATGATCAAAAGCAACTTGGACAGGAAACCTCAAAGCCTATCCCCATTGTCACACTTTTTCCAACAAAGCCCAGCCATTCCAGTCCTCCCCAAGCAGCAACAGCAGCAAGACCAAGAATTCAAATTCCCGAGACCATGGAGAATAACACATTCAAACCACCATGGAATGTGTGTGTGTGTGTGTGTGTGTGTGTGTGTGTGTGTGTGTGTGTGTGTGTGAGAGAGAGAGAGAGAGAGAGAGAGAGAGAGAGAGAGAGAGAGAGAGAGAGAGAGGTGTGGTGAGGGAAGAGAGAGAGGTGTGGTGAGGGAAGCAGGACACAAAACACATCTAAGTGGCTACTGCATCATCTGATAACACACAGGAAGTATACCCTGTGAAAAGCTGGCTTTGTCTACCATCAAAACTAAATTTCAATTTATTCTCCACCACCTAGCACTTAGAATAATTTATTTAATCTCACTAGCCTTCAGTTATCTAGTCTATTGAAAAGACACACTCAATCTTACCTAGAATATTTATGGTGAGAATTAACATGCACAGAAGCACATTCCCTCAAAATTTTCAGGGATATTTATTTTGTTTCACATTATATACTCACAGATTACAAAAATACTGATACAATTCACTATTTGGTAATATGTCTCTCAATTAAGATTACCTTAAATGCATGAATGAATGAGTGCTTCCTATCACATTAAGGTGCTAAATACTCAACAGGGGTTAGTTATTACTAAAAATATGTTTATAATAAACTCTATCATTAGTATAATTCTTATATTAGTCCAATAATTAGGCTTATTATATCAAATATAAAAACAATAATGTTCTACATTATGTAAGCTAAAAGATAAATATGAAACTGAAAATATAACTTACATGCTGATAAATGATGCATATCCTCAATATTGTTTTAAACTGCATGAATCCACATGAAAAACTTTATGTATTAACACTAAGTAGTCAAAGAATATGTGTGGGGGTATTGTGTTGTTTCCTGGTAAATAATTGTCCCACCCACTGGTTTAATAAAAAGAGCTGATTGGCCAAAGGCAGGCAGGAAGTGTAGGCGGGGTTAGCAGACTAAGAAAATCTCTGAGAGCAGAGTACCAGAGATACAACCAGAGAGAAGCTGCAGGATGCAGAGGACAACCATGCAGCTTTAAAGAAAGGTACCGAGCCGCATGGCTGAACAAGAGACATGGGATAGCTTAAGGGTAGAGAGTTAGCAAGCTATATGCCTGGGCCTAAGGCTGATCAACCTAAAACTATTGGAAGCATCTGTGTGTCTCTGTGGGACTGCGGGTCTGTGGGTCTGTGGGCCTAGATCTTGAGGCTAGGCCTGAAAGTCAGGGCCAGAAACCTCATACTACAAATATGTACTAATAATACACAAAATAGGAAATATTAGTGGTCAGTAACACAGTATGGCTTACGTAAAATTAGAAATGTTTTTATTTTTAATTATTTTTAAAATAATCTACTTCTGATGTGTGTACAAATATATGTAGCAGGGCTTGCACAGGGAGGTCAGAGGACAGATTTTCATTAGTCAATTCTCTCCTACAATGTGGTTTTTGGGAAGTTTACTCTGGTTGCCAGACTTGGTGAAAAGTTCTCTTACTCCCTAAGATATATTACTAGTTTCCAGAAAATCTCTATTTTAGTGGGAAAAAAATTTCTACAGGTTGCTTTAGTGTTGAGAAACAGGCACTGATGGCTCCAATCCAAAATAACAATACAAATAAGAGCTAACAGTCATTTAGTTTTTTGTTTATAATCAGGCATCCCCTCAGAATAAATATTTTACTTATTTATTTCTCATAATAACTTTATTGTGTATGTATTTTAATTATCACTATTTTTCAAATGATAAAACTAAGTACAAAAAGTTACATATACCTTTCCTAGAGTAACATTAGTGAAGAATAAATTGACAGCATTAAAATATACTTATCACCTGGCCTAATATTATAGGTTTGTAATCTCAGATGTTGAGCAAGCTGAAGCTGACGGACAACAATATCAACACCTACCTGTGAAACAGAGTAAGTTCAAGGCCAGCCTAAGCAGCATAGCAAACCATGTCTCAAAATAAAAATAAAAAATAAAAAAGGACCAGTGTTTCAGTTCAGTGGTATGGTGCTTCCCTAGTACACAAAAAGTTCTAGACTAAGTCACCAGTAGGCGAACAAAAAAGCTATTTTCTTTGATATGGTGCAGAGGAAACTGATTTATAACTCAGATGCTCTTAAGAGCTCTTCCTTCCAGCTGCTACTCGATAAAGGTCCTTAGCTCACAGTTTTCTTTAAATAGTATTCTTAGCTACCGTGACAACATATGACTTGAGATCACTTTATATCCAATGAGAAAATGTAAAAATTTCTTCTCACTGCACAAGAGACATTTCTTCAATGACATTTCTGTTCTTGAGCTTTTTATGGCATATTTGATTCATTACTAAAAATCTGTGACAAAGGGGCAGAGAGGATAATGGGGGAAGTTTGGGGAGCAAAAAACATGATCAAAATACATTGTATAAAATAAGCACACACAAATAAATGAAATAGAAACACACATAACATACAAGTCTATGACAAGCGACCTTTTCCTCTTGCCCAGCTTTATATCTTATCTTTCCATAGATTTTGATTCTAAACAAACAAAAGATTCTTGAAGGCCTGGAAACATGGCTCAATCTTTACTAAAATTGTCTGCCAGACATGCATATGGACCCGATTTCAGCATTCACACAAAAAGAATCCCCAGCATTCATTAAAAAAGGTGGGCATGACAGCCCATGCCTTGTAATTCTAGTGTAGAGGGAGGAGAAACAAGAGGATCTCTGGGACTACCTGGCCATCTAGTCTTGCCAAGTCAGTGAGTTTCAAATTCAATAAGAGATCATATCTCAAAAAAATAATGTGGATACTGACTGAAAAAATATACCTTATGTCAACTTCTGTCCTACACGTGCTCATGTATCTGCACACATAATTATATATCCATAATACATATATATGCATAAAACACACATATGCAAAAAAATTTCTCTGACAAGAAAGCCTTCTGGGTCTGCGAATGTAACTCAGTTGTTAGAGTACCTGTATAGTCTGCATGAACCCCAACAGTTCATGAACATTAGGTGGTGGCAAACACATGCAGTTCTACCACTCAGAAGATAGAGACCAAAGAATCAGAAGTTCAAGGTCATCCTTGACTACAAAGTAAATTAAAGGCCAACTTTGGGTACTTAGATCAAGTCTGGAAATACACAAACAAATGTTATTGCATGCTAATTTCCATGGGGAATTCTATTTACTGGAGAGAACATATTTGTGATATACAATAAATTAATATAAAATAATTAAATCTTAGTTACTTTTCTATCACTGTCAAGAGACACCATGACCAAGACATCTTATAAAAAATTACTTAATTGGACCTTTATTACAGCTTCAGAGGATTAGTCCATGATCTTTATGTCAAGAAGAATAACAACATGCAGGCTATCATGGTGTCAGAGCAGTAGCAGAGAGCTTATATCTGATTTGAAAGTTGAAGGAAGAAAGCTGTGGAAGCCTCAAAGTCCACACTCAGTGACACATCTCCTCTAACAAGGCTATACCTTGCCAAAACAACTTCACCAACTAGAGACTGAGCATTCAAATATATGAGCTCATGGGAGCTATTCTTACTCAAAGCACTGAAATGTATCATAAATCAGTAATTCTCAATGTATGAGTCACTTATCAGATATCCTGTATATCAGATACTTGTATTGCCATTTATAACAGTAGCAAAATTGCAGTTATGAAGTACCAAAGAAAACAATTTTATGGTTGCTGAGTCATCACAACATAGGTAAGTGCACTGAAGGGTCACAGAACTAAGAAGGTTGAGAACAAACGACTAAATGAAGTCATACAAAGACATGCATCAAGAATTATATAGAAGCTTTGGCAGACACAAGAAGAAATCTAGGTCTCTGAGTCAATGCATGAAAAATCTCATTTACAAAATTGAGCTTGCAGATGTAGAGAGCTGGGATAACGTTGCTTTCATTTTTTCAACAATGATAAGAGAAAGAGAAACAAACTTCAGATTAGTGACTTCTTTTGAAGGCACAAGAAGACTAACCTGGACCCTAGAGAATGAGAGAATTGCTCACAGAAAGAAATGGCATTTGTTTGCCAGGCACAGGAAGTACCAATGATCTTATAATCCAGAGAGGAAATTTAACCAAATTTGAAAAGCTAAACTGTGAAAGGCTGAACATGGGCAACTATAAGAGTATAAAATCCTGGGACAAGGAGGCATAATAAAGTTCACACCTTGCTCCTTTTTTCTTCAGGATCCGAATGCATGCTCATAGGAGGGAGAGTGTCTACATGTAGGACTGACTAGCAGGCATGAAATAGGTTTTTATTGTTGTTTTATTTATTTTGCTCAACTTGACCCAAGAGAGCAAACTAGAGGTAACCTCAACTGAACTGAGAAAATGTCTCTTTCACTCATGATGCATTTTCTTGATGACTAATTGATGTGAGAGGGTCCAGGCCACTCCTAGGCAGGGGTTCCTGGGAAGTATAATAAAGGTGTCTGAACATGAGCCTATAAGTAAGCTTTTAGGCAGAAATTCTCCATAGCTTTTGCTTCAGTCCCTTCCACTATGGAGTTCCTGACATGACTTCCCTCAGTGGTGAGGTGGGATGTAGAATCATAAACTGAAATAAACTCTTCCTCAGGTTGCTTTTGCACCTGGCCCTTATCAGTGAGCTAGGACATACTACCATCCATAACAAACAAAAGCTTTTCTTTCTTTAAGCCTACTGGTAGATAACAGAGTTCACTGGGAGAAAGGGACAGAAAGTGATGTGTCTCTGAACTTGCATAAGGATAGGCTCAAGTGTTTCCAAAGGTCAAGTCTTCTGGCCTGGCTTCATAATGCCTACTGGGTGTTGATCAGGATGAGAAAACATTCTTATTTTTATATATCTACCATCACCACACTAACAGTTTCTATATAAAAGTCAAAATTGGATAGAACTGGGAGAATCAAGAAAGTATAGCAAAGATGAGGCCCAAACTCAGTGGAAAGTAAGCTTCAATCCAAGAAGCCCATCTCATTATTATATGGATGGCTGTGATCTCTCATGATATAGGCAGAGCAGAAGGAAAGGTATGCTCACCCTTGAGCAGAAGATAATTCAACCTTAGTATCTATTAGGTTGTATAACATATTCCATTTTCAATTAATTCATAGGCCTTTCAAATGACAGAACAACAATGAAAATCAGATGCAGTCTCGATTATGAACAAATTAGGAAGTAACAGAGAAAAATATTGTGATCAATTGAAAAGAAGGAGTCCAAAATGTAGCTCAATGGTAGTGTTTGCTCAGCATATGCTAAGGCACTAGATTCTGATACCAGCACCCCCCAAAACAAAAGCAAATGACAGACACATTGCCAAAAGACAGTTGCTTTTGTTATCTTTATATATGTAAATATGGAACATTAAATTTATATAAGTATGTAAATATAAAATATTATATACATGTATATATACATATATATGTATATATAGTTTTCACAATGGAGCTAGACTTGATTATGATCCTCTTGCCCTCACCCTCCCAAGTACTGAGCTTATAGGAGTAAGCCACAATGGTCTGATAGCTGACTTTAGTAGAAAAAACTAATGGAGGTGGTAGGTGGAAAAATATATAATACTACCAGTGAACACAGTTACAAGCTCTTTCTGTCACAGCACTTTCCCTGTCATAAAGAATGGACTGTATTGATTTGCATGTTGAGTGAGAATACATCAGTCACCTCTTAAATAATTTCTACTGTACATTATGCCACAGCAAAGAGAAAGGTAATTCAGAAAATGGGAATGGGATCGACATTCCATAATGATTAGATGGAGAGAGGCTCACAGAGCCCCACCTCTGAGGAGCTATTGGCAGTTGGTGGCTGTTGGTTGAGAAAAGTCAGTTTGAAAGAAACTGCCAAAGGGTATTTGGCAGCTGGTAGGTTGACCATGCTCCAGTGGATTTTCTCACATCTATGATTATATGAGTAACTAAATTTTAGATGGTGGGTTTTAAAAAATTCAGGAGAAGAGACCATGAGTTAGGAGAGTGTTTTGGAGGTGGACTGGAATGAGGAAGAAATGTGTTATAAGCAAGGATAGAAAACCATATAGCAGAAGTGTGAGGTCACTGCTATGACAAACCTGACAATTTTATGTATAGATCTTCAGAACTGTGTTGTAATAAGGTTTCTTGGTCCCACGTGTCCAGAAGTCCAGACCCACAGACCTGTAGTCAGCCCCAGATCCCTTAGCTGCCCGCCACTGCTCAGGCCCCAAAAATGATTCAGATGCTTATATTAACTTCTTGCTGTTTGGTCTATGGCTTAGGCACATTGCTAGCTTGCTCTTACATCTTAAATCAACCCATTTCCATTAATCTGTCTACCACGTGCCCCGTGGCTCACCTGTGTTTCTTACATGTTGTTCCTTTGAGCTTCGGGTTTGGTCTGTCTGACTCCGCCCTGCTTCTCCTATCTATGCTCTGATTTCTCCTCCTACATTTTCTATGGCGCCTGTCATGGGCCAAAATAGCTCCTTTATTTAAAGATTGATATTCACAGCATACAGAAAGGCATTCCCACATTAGAACTGATTTGTGAGAAGTGGATGAGGTTGTCTAGCTTCAGGGTAGCCTTGGAATGCTGTAAGCTGATCTTCCTGGGCCATGCTGGTGGGATACTCAGAATACTTATAAAATAGGATGGTAAAGACTGCAAATAAGGCTGCCATTCATGATCTATCCTTGTGTCCTGAACATCCAAGTGATGCTGAATTTATAAGTGATGCACTAAGTTGTTTGGTGGAGAACACTTCAAGATAGCAGAGCAATCAGATTTGGTGCTCTTAATCAGATTTGTAGTAACAGAGAGTAGAGGCTGAATCAAAAATACTTTTTAAAAAAATTGGCATTTGATGAGGATGGAGCCATGAACCCTGCGAAAGATAAGGATAGAGTGGGAGCAGAAAAGGGACTGTAATTGTTTGATTGATGCCATCAAAAGAAAACTAGGAAAATTTCTTCAAATCTATAAAGATGCCTAGAGTTAAGACTTTACCTCCTGAAGATTTCAGGCTGTGAAAATGTAGATGAATTTTAAAAGTTTCATTTATTAACATGAGAAGATAGAGCCTCCAGAGTGGGTCTCTTCTCACATAGGACTGTCCTGGAAAATATTTCCTCCAATACCAACAGGCAGGTAACACTCAAAATCTCCTAAAGCTATGGTTGAGCGGGGCAGGGCATATTTCAAGCTGGCAGAACTTCGTATCTTCCATGTGGTGCTGGCTTTGTGAGAATGTAGAATGGAAGGGCTAGAGCTAGTGTCATAGAAGCATTTACAAAGCTTTAAGGAACTGTCTCAGGTCAGGCAATATGTGGCAGAGTCAGAGTACTGACCTTTAAAGAGGCCTTGAGATGCTGTTGCAATGAAGAACCGAAGATATTGGAAATGCCAGGAATATAGAGCCTCTGCCAAAGAAATCTGTAGGAACTGAGTGAAATAAACCTATTGTGGGTTTAAGGCAAAATGGATAGGGTTACTCAAGCCCTTTGAAGGTCAGATATTTCCTCCACATCTCTAGATGCTTGCCAGGCATAGGCATGCAGGGTTTGGTGTCTGCCTTTCTGGGTTTTTGGTCTTTTTCTGGTCTGATTTTCTCTTGCTATGCCCCAATTACCTTTTTCTTTTTTAAGATTACAATGTTTTCCCTGTGTCATTGTATATTGGAAGTATGAGATTTGATTTTTATTTACCTACGGCTCACAGTTAAGATACTTTGAGTCTCAGAAAAAAACTTTGAACTTTTAAACAGTATTTAAACTGTAAATATATAGGAACTTTTGAAGTGCAAACTGCATTATGAGACAGCCACAAGATTGTTGGGGACAGGGAGTGAATGTTATGATTTGATTATGAAGTTTCCATCACAGGCTTCTCAGACAGTGGATCTATTTTTGGGGGGGGGGTAACTGTGGAACCTTTTGAAAATGGGGCCAGGTGAGCACAGTGATTTAAGCACAGGAATGAAGTGGTATAGGTAAGCTCAACTTCTGCTCCAACTCTCTGTTTCTTGTCTGCTGCACAATGCAAGCAGCTCCATCACACTCATGGCTGCCACAGCAGTGAAGCTACTATCACTGTCGTGCCCTCCCTTCCATAATGAATGGCTTTCTCTCAATTATGAGGCATAATAAAGTTTTTCTTCTGTAAGTTGCTTTTGTGGGGTATTCTAATGTATTAATGGGAAAATAAAGTGTTAATTATTGGATTAGTTATATTAATCTAATACTCATTTCATCTTTACAATGCTTATAAAAAAGAACTACTTCTCTTCAAGAGAAGTAGTAGGCAAGTATAGGCCAATAGGATGTCTCAGTACTTGCTTTCTGTACAAGTCTACCTGAGTTTGAGCTTCAGAATCTTTGTAAAGATACACAACAAGAGCACTGACTCTACAAAGTTGTTCTGTTGTATGAAGCTTTTGGCCCAGCCTAGCTCTGAAGTCCTGACCAGCAATCCCAAATAATCACGCAGTCTTATATTCATTTCAAGCTATTTAGCCCATGGCTCAGCTTCTTGCCAGCTAGCTCTTGCATCTTAGCTCAACCCATTTCTATTAATCTATGTGGCTCATGGCTTACCTGTACTTTTACATCACGCTCTCTCAGGGGCAGTTTGTAGCATCTCCTCTGACTATACCCTCCTTACCCTTTACCTATGCTTACATTTCCTGCCTGTCTATTAGCAGGGTTGCCATAAGCAAAATAGTTCCTTTATTATCCGATGGTAATTCACAGCAAACAGAAAGAGATCCTATATCAGTGTATTCTGACCTCTACACACATGCTATGGCATGTGTAGCCACATACACACATACATCATGCACACAAACTAATAATATAAAAATATTTTTTAAAAGCACATAAAAAACACAGTAATTGGGATGAAGATGGTCTTTGAAGAGCTTACTGATTATACCTAAAACAGAAAAAGAAAAATTAGGATCTTGATAATAGGATTTAATTGAAATCTAAAACAAACTGAAAAATAAAGACAGCAAGTAAAACAGAAGATGCGAGACTAAATGATAGTAAATGTAAATGGTTTAGAAAATCTGCAATGAAATTCCACAAGGAAAGGAAAGAAAAGAACACAAAGAAGTATTTGTAGGCAGTGTAAAATAATGGCCAAGATTTCCTAACATTAATAATATACATCAAACTACAAATCTAAGAGATGCAGAGGAGAAATAAATGCTATTCCTACACTGTGTCTATTGTAATAAGTGATAACAAACCTGGTAGGTTAAAATAGAACATGCACATAATCTTTCACCACCCTAGAATGCAGTAGTCTGAAATTAGTGTCAAGCCAAAATCAAAGCAGTACTTTCTTCCTCAGAAGCTGTAGAAAAGTATCTGATATTTGTCTCTTTCAGCTTCCAGTGGCTCTCAGCTATTCTTTGGTTCTGAATAAATTCGTCTTTTAACCCCAGCATCTCCAAATATCTCTGTTCTGCCTTCATGTGTGCTAAAAACAGAAACAGGATGACAAATTAAATTTATACTACTATGTGGCACTGTAGTAGCACACAATGCACTGCACAGTTTAATTGGCCTTTAAAATTAAATTCAGATTACCTTGGCTTCTTTTCTGTTGCTGTCATAAAATACGTAGGAATCTACAAGGAAAATTCCAGCTTAGACTCCTATCAATAGCAGATACCCTGAATTGGCCATCTTCTGTGACCAGATTAGTGCCTAGCCTAATTATCATCAGAGAGGCTTCAGCCAGAAACTGATGGAAACAGATGCAGACACACAACTTAACATTAGGTAGGGTTCTATGAATCCTGCAGAAGAGGAGTGAAAAGACTGTAGAAACTAGAGGGGTCAGCGACATCACAGGAAAGCCCACAAAATCAACTAACAAGGGATCATAGGGGCTCACAGAGACTGAACTAACAATCAGGGAGCCTATATGGGTCTGATCTACATCTTCTGCATATACGTTATAGCTGTGTATCATGGGATTCCTGTGGTACCACTAACAGTGGGAGCAGGGGTTGACTCTGACTCTTTTGCCTGATTTTGAGACCCCTTTACTCCTACTTGAGTGCCTCATTCAGCCGTAATATGAGGGGGTATGCCTAGTTTATTATAACTTGTTATGCCATATTTGGGTTATATCCCTGGGGCCCTTTCCTAAACAGAAATGGAGGAGCAATTGATTGGGAGTAGGAACAGAGGGGAGGTCGTGGGGGAAGTGACTGGGAAGAGAGGAGGGTGCTATGGGACTATGCCTTTGCATACTGTAAATATTTGTCACTGTAAATATTGCTTTGTTAAAACACTGATTGACCAAAAGGCAGACAAAAAGTAGAGGAGGGATAACCAGAGTAGGAGAATTCTGCAAGAGGGAAGGCAGAGTGGGAGATGCCAGCCAGATGCAGAGGAAGCAAGATGACAGTGTTGTACTAAGAAAAATGTACCAAGCCACGTGGCTAAACATAAATAGAATTATAGGTTAGTTTACGAATAAGAGTTAGCAAGTAATAATCCTGAGCCATAGGCCAAGAAGTTTTTAATTAATGTAAGCCTTTGTGTGATTAAATAGGACTAAATGACTGGGGGCTCAACTGGACAGGTCAGAGAATCTTATGACTACAGGAAGGAGGAGAAACTGGGGCTGAGATGTAAAATAAACATACACACACACACACACACACACACACACACACACACACACACACTCTCACATATACACACTCACTCACTCACTTAATAAAACCCAACTCTTAGAAGAAGAAGAAGTATATTTGCTTTGTACTTCCCAAGGGATAGAGTTCACAATGGTGGAAAAGACAGAAAAAGCATGGTGGCAGGAGCAGAAGGAATACTAACCACACTGTTTCCACACTCAGAAGGCAGAGAGTGAAGAGGAAGTGAGTCTGGGTTGTAAAGCCAATGATGCAATTTCTCCAATGAGGCTCCATTTTGTAAATGTTCCATGCCACCCGCTGGGGATCAAGTATCCAAACATGTGAGCTACTGATCGGTGTATACTCTCAAACCACAATACAAGTTATCAAACATGTACATTTTAAGTCATTAAATGTGTTTTTAAAAGATTTTTACTTACTTACTTTATGTGATAGTTTGAATAAAAATGATCCCCATAGGCTCACAGGGACTAGGACTATTAGAAGGTATAGCCTTGTTGCAGTAGGTGTGGTCAGTGTTTGAGAAAGTGTGTCACTGGCGGTGGGTTTTGAGGTTTGAGATGCTCAAGCCAGGCCTAGTGCCTCTCTCTTTCTAATACCTGCAGATCTGGATATAGAACTCTCAACTCCTTCTCCGGCATCGTGTCTGCCTGTGTGGTCCCATGCTTCCTGCCATGATTAAATGGGCAACACCTCTGAAATGTAAATCACCCCAATTCAATATTTTCTATTAGAGTTGCCAAGGTCATGGTGTCTCTTCACAGCAATGGAAATCCTAAAAAAAACTTACTTACTTGTGTTTATGTATGTGCCTGCATGGGTTTATGTGTGCCACATGCCTGTAGGCTTTTTCAGAGGCCTGGAGGATTCTCTGATAAAGGTGATTGTGTAGGTGCTGGGGCTCAAACTTGCTTGAACAGTAAGAATTCTCTCCAGATCTACTATACATGTTTTTGTTTGTTTTGTCTTAGTTGTTTTTGTATTTTGTTTTTGAATCATTCCTGTTAACTCCTTGGTTCTTCTTCCTGTGGGCCTTGACAGAATTTTTCTATTTTGATTTCTTATGAATATGACAATTTTAGGTACCTCACATAAGTGAAACCATAGAGTATTCATCTTTTAGTGACTGGCTGATGTCACCTAGCATAAAGTTATGTTGTCAAGATTTATTCATGTGCGAGAACATGTCAAAACTTCTCTCCATGTAAAGAAATATTATACACTATGGGAATATACAACGATGAACACTTGGGTTGGGTTGCTTCTACCCTCTAGGCAACTGTGGATGGTGTTAGAATGAACAGGGATGTGCAAATATGTCTTAAACATTCTGTTTTTAATTGTTTTGGATATATACCTAGAAGTAAAACATGTGGTTCATAAAGCAAACACATTTGTAAGTTTTGGAAGAATTTTCGTACTCTTTTCTGCAAGATGTATTTTTATTTTTTTATTTAAAAAACTTTTTACTCATTTTACACACCAACCACAGGTTTTTCTTCTCATCCCTCCTTTTCCCCTCAGCCTTCCTCTCCCATCCCTTTCCCCTGAAAGGGTAAAGCCTCTCACGGTGGGGCACCAAAGCTGGACACATTCCGCTGAGGCAGGACCAAGTCCCTTCCCCCTGCATCAAGAATGAGCAAGGCGCCCCACCCTAGGTCATTAACGGGCTACAAAAAGCCAACTCATGCATCCCGGATAAATTTTGATCCCATTGCTCAGGACACCTAAAACAGTCCAACCTACACAACTGCCTCCCTTATGCACAGGGCCTAGGTTGGTCCCATGCAGGTTCCCTATCTGTTGGTCCATGAGCTCCCATGAGCTCAGCTCAGCTGTCTCTGTGGGTTTCCCCATAATGATCTTGACTCTCCTTGCTCATATAATCCCTCTTACCTCTCTTTTACTGACCTTCAGAGCTTGGCCTGGTGCTTGGCTGTGGCTCTATGCATCTGCTTCCATCAGTTACTGGATGAAGGCTCTATGATGACAATTATGGTATTCACCAATCTGTTTACTAGAAAAGGCCAGGTCAGGCATACTCTCCATTATTTCTAGTAGTCTAAACTAGGGTCATGCAATATGTATTTTTAATTTATGTGTATGTGTACATGTTTCTCTCTGTATGGATGCCATTATGTATGTGTTGATGCTTGAAGGAAACAGAAAATTGTGTTGGATTCCCTAGAACTGAAGATAGGCTGTTGTGAGCTGCCTGACATGCATGCTGGGAAGCAAACTCTAGTTATCTGAAAGAGTAGGACACATTCTTAAACCACTGAGCCATCCCTCCATCCTCATCTTTATCCAGTGAGCCATCTTTCTAGCCCAAACATTTTAAATAAGTGTGTGTGTCTACACATTTGTGTGTGCAGATGCTGTTGGAAACCAAAATAGGGTGTCAGATCCCCTGGGGCTGGTGTTGCAGGTAGTTACGAATTACCCTGTGTGGTTAGATAAAAGGCAGCATTCTTCAGGAACTTGTGAGGCTGGCTCCCTCTATCAAAAGAAGCCATTTCCCTTAGCACTGTCAGAAGCAACAAATAGCTATCTGCTCCTGCTCCTTTCATGAACAGGTTCAGTCTACTACTTTCTCTTTTTGCTCTGGGCTCTTCCAGATGCCTCTGGGAATATCTACCATAAAACTTCTCAATTAATGCCATGGAGCAGTCATACTATCCTTTCATAAAAGAACCAAATTCAGGTCCTCTGGAAGAAGAGCTAGCAGGTTTAACAGCTGAGTCACTTCGCCAACCCCCATGCTCCTTTTCATACTGGCAGTACCATTTCACATTCTAATAAACAGTATACAAAGTTCTAATTCCTATACTTTATATCCACTAACTATCATTTCAAACATCATCTTCCTGTTTTACACTAATGGCCATCCTAAGGAGTATAAAGTGAGTTGTCATTGCTGTTTTGATTTTCATCTCCCTAGGGGTTAATGATATGAAACATCTGTTCATGTATTTATTTGCCATTTGTGTATCTTTTTCAGAATCCTGTTTATTTAAGCCCTTTGCACATTTTAGATCTATTACCCTCATGAAATTCCTTACTTAAAATGTTCTTATGAACATTTATAGGTTTTTTATTAAATTTTTCATTTATTTTACATATTGGCCATAGGTTTTTCCCTCCTTTCTCTCCTCCAGTTTCCTGCCCCCACCTTCCACCTACTCCTCCCATCCACTTCCTCTTAGTCTTTGTTCAGAAAGGAACAGACTTCCCATGGGAATCAACAAAGCAGGTCATTTATAGTTTTAAAGTTTTATTATAAATAAGAACAGTGTGAGTAATCATCTTTCTATATGCTTACTTGTATACATGGAGGTTACTTCACATCTATGTATTATATTAACCATGATGAGACATTAAAAAGGAAATCACATATGTAATATCTGTAAGTAATATAGAAATATAATCAGACTTAGAGAATAGCTGCTTTTTCTATTTTAATAGATCCTGACAGAAAGCCATTTAAAATGGCTATACCTATTTGTAACTTTGTTGAAAATAATATGAATAGCAATTTCCCCACCCTCTTGTTATAGATATGTTGAGAGAGTTACTTCTTTTGGAAAATGGGAGATACCTTGTAGAGAAATCTATAATTGTAAAATATCCAAACTTATAAATGTTTACTTGCATGACATTTAAATTTTTTCTTATGAATTTTACCAAAAGGTTATGAACATTTTTTTCTATTTCTTCCACTAGTACATGACTTTAAGAAAGTTTAACCTTTTAATCTGTTTGAAATATATTTCAATGAGTCATGTTTAAGTAGAACTCTGAGTATATTTTGCAAATGGTTAGCTATTTTATTATTATAATGCTAAAATACTCACTAACATTTATTTAACAATACTTACATAAGCTATGTTTATTAAATGTAATAAAGGTTTATCAGACTTGTCTTCATGATCAAATAAATACTTTTAAATAAATAGTAGATGGTTATCTGGTTTGCTCAAGCATCTTTAGAGGATTCAGTAAACTAACCATAACAAAGGGACTCAACATTAATTGACCTTCTAATGAAATTTCCTTTTCCTAGTTACTTGAAATATTACCTTAAGAATATGACAAATTCTTTTAAATACATGCTTTTTGTTGACTTTCCATTGTTTTTAATAATTTTCCTGTTCTTCTGCTGTTCTGTGATTTCAAAGGCTATTTTTATTGTATTATTCACACCATCTAAGATTGTAATAACATCCTATTGTCCTCGGGATCAAGTCCAAACCATTTGGTATGCCACAGAAGTTCCACTCTCTTCCATTTTCTAACTCTGAGTCTCACCTGTAGTCACAAATCTCTTAACTCCATGCGTTTTCTATGTTCTAGTAATGATAACTGTCTTTTGTTTTGTATAACCATCTTAAGACTTTGGCAGTGGACAGTACACAATGCTATATGCCCTACTTTTTACCTGTGACTAAGTTTCATACTCAAGTGACACTTTGTTGAGATTTTAGTAGAGTTACAATACTTCTTTCTTTCCTTTCCTCCCTCAAAACTTTTTTATACACCCCTCACTGCTGTTCTTCAAATTTATGATTTTTGGTTTTGCCAATAGTTATTATACATATATTTTCCTAAATATAACATAATCAATCAACATAATGTTACTAGTATAGATGTTTGCTAGGCTAACCATCTGGTACTGAACTATCAGAGAAAAACATACCTTACATACATATATAGTCATCTAAAGAGGCCAGTAATCTTGACAGGACTTGATATGTGTGAGTCTGTGCTTCTGATCATAGACTTAATATCCTTCATCTTCTTTATCTCTTTATTGCACAAGTGTTATTAAAAGTATTTTTAATATCACCATTCAAGATTTTCTTCTCTACATAACCCAAACAAATATAAAGAAAATCATTAATCCTTTGTATATTCATAGCTTGCCCAGCACTTTGATCCTAATGCTGCTATTTTATATAGTTGGAAACTTCATGGGTGTTGTGTCTCTGAAATTTCTAGAAGGCACAATATCACAGTAAAGTTCTGTTGTACCCTTGTCTAGAGACCTCCATAAACCATCAGGGAGCTAGATTCTGATGCAAACAAATGAGGGTCAGTTTATTCTTTTGGACAGGTTTGAACCCAGGCCAAAACCTTATGTTCTAATACAGCAGAGGGAAGTGAGCCCTGAGATCAGGAGTGGGAGTGTTTTTGAAGAAAGAGAGTGTTACATATCTTATATTTTCAGGATTGAGTAAAGGGATATGAGATAGAGTAATACTTTGAAACTATTGTTTAAACTTTCAGTGCAAACCCAAGTTTTAAATCTATTGGCTGACCTTTTGACCGAAACCAAGTTTTGATTCTATTTTCTGTCAATTCATTCCTGAGATTTGTCCTAGATTCATTTTAGACATGAGCCCTACCCCTGTCACTAGATAGTCTAAAAAATGGTCTTTTCCTGAGATAAAGTTTTGTAAACATATTAAAAAGTAAGTAAAAAAAAAACTTACTCTTTTTACTGGCTTTTAAAATGTTTCCAGCCCTCTTTCTGCAATGATCTTTGAGCCATAGGTGCAGAAATTGAGCTGGAAGTGCATCTGATTAAGCAGAGTACCACATGATATCTTATTCTCTGCATTTTGGTTTGTTGTGGTTCTTCTGTAATGGTTTTTGTCTGTTGCAAAGAGTAGTTTCCTTGATGAAGAGTGAGGCATATATTTATTGTGTGTACAAAGACAAATACTTAGAATGTAGTTAAGGATTACACTAGTTTAAGGAAGAGGTTGTAGGTTCTCCCCCAATATTCATAACTTCATTAACCCTGGGTAGTTGGATAGGATTCTAATATCAGACATGTTTTTCTTCTTGTTGAGTGAGTCTGAAATCCACTTAGAGAGCTGTTGGTTACTACCATGAAATGTGCATTATTACTGTACCCTTAAGGTTATCATGCAGTGCATGTCCTTGTTGTTCAAAGATGTCATATCTGGGTAGGACTATTGGTGGCTTTCTTCTTCTTTTGAAAACTTCTGTGAGGCCTTTTGGTATCACAGAAGCTAGTCCTGAGAAAGGAAGATTTCAGATTATATAAATCACAGACCCTTTGGGTCTTATATATAAAATACATGGTATCTTCATCAGTGGGGACTTACCTTCCACCTCCTGGAGGCAAACAAGGGCAAAGAACATAGCCAATAATATCTCTTAGACAGCCATGACCAACAACTCTAAAGATAACTTATTATTTCTGGTATTTGAGTGTTTTATTAGATGACCTATGGGTATTGTGGACAGTATTGCCAACTCAGGTGGGAAAATGCTATTTAAACTATATGCATAAATATATATATATACACATGTAATTAAATATATTACATGTAATTTTAGATAGATAGTTTCTGTTAATGTTACTGTTATTGTGATGAAACACCATGACAAAAATCAAGTTGGTGAGAATAAGTCATTATTCCTCTATGACTACCATATAATAGTTTATCTTCAAAAAGCAGGTAGAGC
Organism: Phyllotis vaccarum; assembly: GCA_033318265.1. Lineage (NCBI taxonomy): Eukaryota > Metazoa > Chordata > Mammalia > Rodentia > Cricetidae > Phyllotis > Phyllotis vaccarum. The sequence continues at coordinate 132,586,033 of JARWLC010000013.1, read as the reverse complement.
AGGAACTCAAGCAGGCCAGAAATCTGAAAGTAGGAGCAATGGAGGAATGCTGCTTATTGGCTTGCATCTCAAGGCTTACTCCACTTACTTTCTTATAGGACCCAGGCCCACCAGTCCAGGGATGGCACCACTCACAATGTGCTGGGTTCTCACCAGTCATTCAACAATTACGAAAATGCTCTATAGGCTCGCCTATAGCCTGATCTTATGAAGATGTTTCCTTCGTTGGGGCTCCCTTTGTTCTGATAACTCTAGCTTGTGTCAAGTTGACATAAAACTCACAATCACAATGTTTAATAGTATGGTTCCTTGTCCTTCAGACATCGTCACTGCTATTTTACCCTCTCTCTATATATATATTTATCTTCCTTTCCCCTTCCTAACCAAACCCCTCCTGTGTTTTCCCCATTTCCTCCTTCAACTCTTCAAATAATTTATCTCTGTTATTCCCCTCTCTATTGCTCTTCCTTCCCCCACCTCATAGTTCCCCTTTACTTTGCTGGTTTCTGAAGTTCTTCCAGGTTAAATATTCATATCTGAAGATTTGGAGAAACCTCAGATGAGTTAGAAGATGTGATGCTTGTGTTTCGTGATATGTGTTATCTCACTCACTGTGATCTTTTGTAGTTTTACCTATTCACCTACAAATTTCATTTTTAACAGATGAATAGTTTTCCATAGTGAATATGTAATTATAAATTCATTAGTTGAATGAAGTTTTAGTTTGTTTTCATTTCCTAGCTATTATGAATGGAGTGACAATGAACCTGTCTGAACAAGTATATATAAAGTAAAATGTTGAGTTCTTTCAGCATATACCAAAGTGATAAGGTATATTTATGTTTAGCTTTTTGAAGGTTCTCTATCCTTTGTAACTCACCTCTAAAGAAGAGAAAACTTTTAAGTTACTGGGGTTAAAAAGGCAACTAAAACTATCAGTGAAAGTTATGTGGCCACTACATAACCTTAGTTAATAATAACCTTAGTTAATAAAGTCTAGGGTTATGTGATGAGAAGGGCACTTTATTTCTGTGATATTTTCCCCAAAATCTATAACCCTACTAACCACAAGAAGTCTTTAGGCAAAACTAAATAGTGATATATTTTAGAAAACACCCATTCACTACTATTTAAAAGTGTGAAATTTATGAAAAAAATGAAATGGAACGACCATTTAAAATTAAAGAAAATAAAGATAAATGACAATTAGTGACACATTTCATAAAATATATTAATGAAAAAAGTGGTAAAATCATATTAAGGTGTAGTAAGAGGTTTCTGGCCTTGACTTTTGGGCCTTGCCTCAAGTTTTAGACTCACAGACCCACTGACCAACAGAGACCCACAGATGCTTTCAATAGTTTTAGGCTGATTAGCCTAAGGGCCAGGCATATAACTTGCTAACTCTCTACCCTTCATCTAACCCATGACTCATCCTGTTCAGCCATGGGGCTCGGTACCTTTTCTCACAGCAGCATAGTTGTCCTCTGCTTCTTTTGGCTTCTCTCTGGCATTCTGCTCTGTGCTTCCTGTTCTCAGAGTTTTCTTAGTCTGCTAGCCCCATCCACACTTCCTGCCTGCCTTTAGCCAATAAGCACTTTTTATTAAACCAGTGGGTGGGACAATTATTTACAATGTAACAACATAATCTCCCACATTAAGGTATGCAGTTTATAAGGCTGTATGAACTTTTAAAGATATAATCATATGTTTATATGATCTGTGTGCACACATGTGCATTTATGTGTGTGAGTTAACACATATAGTGGTGATCATGTGGAGATCACAGGACAATCTTGGGTGTCGGTCCTCACCATCCACCTTGTTTAAGGTAGAATCTCTCTCTTTCTCTCTCTCTCTCCCTCTCCCTCCTTCCCTTCTTCCATCCCACCCCCTCTCTCCCCTGCTGCATAAACCAGGCTTCCACAGGGATTCTACAGTGCTGATATAACAGACATGTGCTACTGCTGGACTCTGCATAGCTTCGGGGATTTACCTAATTGTGGTGTCAGGGAAATGAAGGAATGACAGACACATAGACAGAAAACTTGGCATTAGGTGAACTGGGCTCTTTCATGGAGAAGCGACAGGGATTTACCCAGTTGTGGTGTCAGGGAAATGAAGGAATGACAGACAGATAGACAGAAAACTTGGCATTAGGTGAACTGGGCTCTTTCATGGAGAAGCTCCAGAACCCTGGAAGTACAGCATGTTCAACTGGGAGGTTCAGTTATTGCATACAGAAAAGCAAGGAGGTAGGGTCATTATATACATCTGAAGATAAAAAATGATTTAGCTAATCTTGGTAGAAACAGATTTTGTAGGAAAGCAGTCTTTAGGCTCTAAACATCCAGGGGAAAAAAATTATGGCATATATTTTCTGCATATACTCTCAACATCTTCACATGGACCAGAAATAGGCTTTGCCACCCTTCCGATCTTCACTTTTGGAGGGATTTGCCATTTCTATGGGTCTGAAACACTGGGCTCCATATACATGCCTGTATATGGATCAAACAATATATTTTTAATTACTCAGGAATTTACTTGCTTCTGACATGCCATCATATCCTATTTCACATGGGTTCTGGGGATCCAAACATAGGTTGCTATGCTTGCATTACAAATGCTTTATCTACTAACACATTGTTTTAATTTTCTACATTTAATACTATACTACTTACAGAATTTTAACACTTAGGAGAGCCAACAAGAACATGGGAACAATTGTTTTTCTTATACAAACCTAAAGTAAGTTTTTAGTTTTAAAAAGTTATTCTTATACTGAATATACCCACACTGTATTTATGCATAAGAAATTAAGTTGTTTTATTAAGCTTTTGAACTTTTTGAGGGCTTGTTTTAATAAAATTAGTGTTATCATCATACACTACTGATTTTGATTACTAAGCAGAGTCTCTTCAAATTAATCCTATTCCATGGTGGCATTTTTGACCACTCAATCAAAAACAGATTGTATACTTGCTATTCATTTCAGTAGCAATCCAGGAGAAATTAATTGGCTGTACTTGTTTTATGAGCATTGTGCACAAATGAAACTCTAGGATATTGTCTGTATGCTCTACTTTCCTTCATTTATCTTTAAAGTATTTGAAGCATACAGGGAACATTGAAATAGGAGCAATTAGAGCACTCAAGAAGCTTTAGCAGGACATTGAATGACAATAGATATATAGTCAAACATTTAAATGTCTTTGGGAGCTAGGCAAATGTTGGAGATTAAGTTGTTACATTGTAAATAATTGTCCCGCCCACTGGTTTAATAAAAAGTGCTGACTGGCCAAAGGCAGGCAGGAAGTGTGGGCGGGGCTACCAGACTAAGAAAAACTCTAAGAACAGGAAGCACAGAGCAGAATGCCAGAGAGAACCCTGAAGAAGCAGAGGACAACCATGCTGCTCTAAGAAAAGGTACCCAGCCCCATGGCTGAACAAGATAAGAGTAATGGGTTAGATGAAGGGTAGAGAGCTAGCAAGTTATATGCCTGGGCCTTACACCGATCAACTAAAAATTATTGTAAACATCTGTGTGTCTCTGCAAGTCTTGGAGTCTGCGGGTCCAAACCTTGAGGCTAGGTGGGAAATTCAGGGCCAGAAACCTCATACTACAGGCAAATAATATAAATATTAGAAAGAATTAAGGAGTGACAACATTGACAAGCATTTGAGAAATGTGTTTTTCCTTGAAATAGTTCCTTTGCTCTATCTTTCCTACCTTACTTCTTTTCGTTTTTATTTTTATGATGTTGGGAACCACAGCAACATTCCACACTAGCTAGGAAAGAGCTCCACTACCACTTTCTCCACTACTACTTTCCTGTCTTCAGGGCTTTTATTAATATGGTGATATCAACTGAAGTAAGTTTTCCATGTTGAGTGATCTAAGAATGATATAGTATGTCCACCTATGTAGATTTAACATGGAAAAAAAAAGGAAACACCTTTCAATTTTGAGGAAGGGCATGATGAAAAAGAGCTGGCAAAAAATTATTAGGAGTATAGCTTGGAATTTTAGGAAAGAAGACAGCAAGCATTAGACTTAGAAAATATGTGGAAATCATGTAGTTGAGTCACATGTATGATAGAATGTAGTTGGAAAATTTTGGCCTGGCCTAGCCCTGAGGTCCAGACCCACAGTCCCAGCAGTCCTAAATAATCACACAAAATCTTATATTAATAACAAGCTCTTTGGTCTATGGCTCAGGTATATAACTTGATAACTGTTAATCTTAAACTAATTCATGATTAGCCAAGTGGATTAGTGTGGTGCCTGTGTCAAGACACCCTCGAAGATGACCAGGGAGCTGGATTGCAACGCAAACACATCAGAGTCAGTTTACTCTTTTGGACAGCAGCAGAGAGAAGTTGGCCCTGAGCTCAGAAGTGAGAGGGATTTTAAAGAAAATATACCCCATTGGGGTGTTATACATCTTGGCATTTCAGGATTGGCTAAATGGGTATGTGGTAGAGTGATTCCTGGAAACTATTGGTTAAACTTCTGGCAGGAAACCAAGTTTTGAATCTATTGGCTGTCAGGTGTGTTTATATGATTTTTTTTCTCTAGATTCTTCTTAGACCTGGGCCCTGCCCTCAGGTACTAGATGTTCTAGAAAAAAAATGGTATTTTCCTGAGATAAAGTTTTGTAAAGGTAATCATATTAATACCTTTTCTCAGAGTAGCATTTTTGTATTCTTTCCCCAGAGTTAGCCTGACATCTCTGTTTTGTTCTTCCTCTTCCCAGAATTTTCTTAGTCTGGTAGCCCTACCCATACTTCCTTTCTGCCTTCTGTCCAATCAGTGTTTTATTAAACCAATAAGAATGGCAAATATTTACAATGTTCAAGAGCATAATCCCATATCAATGGAGTTCTATATTTCTATAGCTTTGTGGAGGACTCCAAAATTCTGGGAAGAGGTGTTGTGGGATTCAGGTGTCAGCTGATAAGGTCCAAAGAAGCTTATCCAGGGTCCCGGGCTCCTGGAAGGGGTGTGGCCGACCCCTTTGATAAGGGGCTGCTGGGACGCTGGGGGGCTCTCTTCCTGGTTCCTGGCTGCTGGAGGAAGGACCCCTTCGTCCGTCCGTCTGCAGACTTCGGTCCCTACTGTGCTTGGTTACCTGTACCGTGAGTTCTGGATTATATTCTAATAAATATTTTTCTAGTATTGGTGTTCTTGTGGGTAAACTCCGCCTACATCTGGCGCCCAACGTGTCCCGGACCCACGGGCGGGCCCACGGGACGGGTTTAATTCACACTCAGGTCAAGTTTTGAGTGTGGGCGGGGCTTATCCAGCCCCGTGCAGATTTGGTTTTGAGCGGTGACCTCCAAACGGCTTACGCCATCAGTTTCCGAGGCTCCCGGTCTGTTTCAGCCGGCGCCAGCGGGGGCTCCAGGCCTCTTAGCCAGCCTCACGGCCTCGGCCCCGCTGCCACCTGCGGTCGGTAGACCCCCCCCACCCAGCACACGACCCGAAGATTTTATTTTGTCTGCTGAGACCCTTTTAACACCTAGGATCTGTGAATAGCGTGCTGGGTGTCTCTACAGTGGCCATACAGCAGGGCACTAAACGTTATTGTGACACCTTCTGACCACACAGCGTCATTGCACCTGGATTGAGGTAATGGCTGACAACTATTCTTTTGAGGAATTTGGTATATATTTTTCCACGATGGTTGACAAGTTTTTAAATGAGTATCTTGAGGTGTTCAGTACCCCAGTTTTACTATTTCTTGGTCTGTTTCTGTATGTTGTGTTCCACAATAGAAGGGTGATGACTGAGGTCACGAATCTGAACTTTCAATTGCCATCCAAACTTGGTATTATAGAATCATCAAACGCTACACTGTCAGATGACGTTAAGCAGATGCAGACCTTCAATCAGCAGCTGTTGTCCAGGATATGTGAATTAGACTCTGCTATGTCTAAAACGATGGATATGCTACAAACTGGTTACAACAAGCTTTCACATAATGATAACACTGTACTAGAACAATATAAACTCTACGTAACTGATGAAAACAAGAAACTTATTGACCACATTAATAAACTGGATGAAAAATTCATTAATTATGTTAATGATATAGATCTGAAAATTGCTAACTCGGCGAGGTCTTTAGACCTAGAACAATATAAACTCTACGTAACTGATGAGAACAAGAAACTTGTTGACCACATTAACAAAGTGGACGAGAAAATCATTAATTATGCTAATGATGTAGATCTCAAAATTGCTAACTCGGTTAAGTCTTTACAAGGATCACTTCATCAAGAAAGTCAAACTTTGAGACAGATGGTATCCGAAATACAAGAATTTGTACCTGCACTGTCCAAATTCCAAGAATGGGAATCCGTAGTGTCCAAAATCCAAACATGGGAACCCATTATATCTAAAATGGAACAATGTGGGGACCATATTGCAACACTACAAAAGGGCAATGATACATCTGATGCTCAGAACAGTTCAGGTCAACCCCCAATGGGGTGTTATGGTACTAAAAATACTTTACATAAAGTTGTAAACATCACGGGGATACCTCCTTCACCACCACTATTATTCCCAGCTACTATTCAGACCAAGATGGCACCAGGGGGTTCCTCAGAATATGTAGAGTATAGTTATGAGCCACTACATATGAAAGACATCAAAGATTTTAAAGAGGCAATATCCATGTATGGTATTCACTCTACTTATGTAAAGCAGCTCCTGAATTCATGGTCTGCAAAAAACCGAATCCTCCCCCTCGATTGGATGCAGCTAACGGCTGCTGTCTTGGACCAGAGTCAAAATTTGCAGTGGAGAAGCTGGTTTAGAGAAGAAGCCAGGACCTTAGAACACCAAGGAAGAATTAGGGGTTTCTTTGCTTCTCAGGACCAAATCCTTGGTGAAGGAATGTTTGCTGACGTGAAGACTCAGACTACTTATGACGAACATACCTTATTGCTATGCCGTACGGCCGCACTTAATGCATGAGAAAAGATTTTAGACTCAGGTCAAAAAGTTGAGCATTATGCTAAGGTCAAACAAGGTTTAAAAGAGCCTTATACTGACTTTCTACAAAGGCTTACCACGGCTGTTAATAGAGCAATATCAGATCCAGAAGCTAGAAAGCAAATAATACTTTCTCTGGCCTTTGATCATGCTAATCCAGAATGTAGAAGAATGCTTCTGCCTTTAAAAATCAGAGCCGCACCTCTAGAAGAATGGATTCAATATACAATCAATGCTGAACCTCTCCATAGTAATGAAGACAATTGGGTAGACCAAACCATTGATAAGGTAAGGAAGAGGAACCAAGGAATCACTTGTTTCAACTGTGGTAGACAAGGCCATGTAAGACGAAACTGTACACAAAGTACTCTTGGAAACGAGGCCCGATCTAGGTTTAATTCGAACAGAAGGCCATTGCCTTCTGGATTATGCAGAAGATGTGGCAAGGGACGACATTGGACCAATGAATGTAGATCTACCAGAGATAAAGAAGGCAACCCTCTGCCATCGGGAAACGCCTTTCGGGGCTTCCCCCGGGAAGCCCCCCAAAATCAGACTCCAAATTCGAGGATGGTGAGATCATATCCGGTCGTAGTAGAAGACCAGCATCCTCAAGACGAATAGAACACCCAATACCTGATCTTGAAAAACATACGATATCAGATGATAACATAAATTCAAAAGAAGATTCAAAAACTCCAAAGAAAATTACGAAACGGATATTTTGGCAGACTTCGATAAATGAACAAAGACCAAAATTGGGTGTACTGATAGACAATATTTATATCCAGGGTTTAGTCGACACGGGGGCTGATGTTTCGATCATAACCCCACGGTCCTGGCATCCGAGATGGCCTTTACAGACAGTAGATATCCAATTTCTGGGTATTGGAACAATATCTCAGGTGAAACAGAGTGTGAGGTGGCTTGAATGCATAGGACCAGAAGGTCAGAAAGGACGGTTAAAGCCATATATGGCTGATATAGCAGTGAATCTGTGGGGTCGCGACCTCCTAATGCAATGGAATACCCAGATTAAAATCCCTCCTGGTTATGATGTCAGCCAAAGGATCAACTATGTTTCCAAAAATGACAAAAATTCACCAGCCATTCAAGTTGTACAAAAGAATCGCCCTCTTAATAAGACACTCACAGCACTGCCTTTGAAATGGTTAACGGAAAAGCCTATTTGGGTTCAACAATGGCCTTTGACAAAGGAAAAACTTCAGGCGTTAGAACAGTTGGTACAGGAGCAGTTACAGGCTCAGCATATTGAAGAATCAACCAGTCCGTGGAATTCTCCTGTTTTTGTTGTCAAGAAGAAATCTGGAAAATGGAGGATGGTGACAGATTTAAGAGCAATTAATAAGGTGATTCAACCTATGGGCTCCTTACAATCTGGTATTCCCCTGCCTTCTCTGCTACCTAAAGGATGGCCTATTACAGTTATTGACTTGAAAGATTGCTTTTTTACCATACCTTTACAGGAACAGGACAAAGAGAAATTTGCTTTTACAGTGCCTACTCTTAATAATTCAGGGCCAGCTAAGAGGTACCAATGGAGAGTCCTGCCCCAAGGAATGTTAAATAGTCCCACTTTATGCCAATATTTTGTACAACAACCACTAGAAATACTACGCAAGCGCTTCCCACAATCTATCATTTACCATTATATGGATGACATCTTGTTGGCAGACCCAAACCCACAGACATTAGAAACATTATTTGAAGAACTACAGAAAGTATTGCCTAATTGGGGACTGCAAATTGCTCCAGAAAAAGTACAGAGGGGAGATTCTATCAATTATTTAGGATATAAGATAGGTTTACAAAAAATTAGACCACAAAAGGTAAAATTAAATAGAGATAAATTGAAGACTCTTAACGATTTTCAAAAGCTACTAGGAGATATTGCTCATATACGGCCCATGATTGGTATAAAAAACTATGAACTAGTTAATTTATTCAAGACTTTAGAAGGTGACAAGGGTTTAAATAGTCCAAGAAAACTATCTGATGAAGCTGAGAAAGAATTAGAGTTGGTAGAAAGAAAACTTCAGGAAACACATGTGGATCGTGTGGATCCAGACTTGGAATGCATACTTGTTATTTTACCCTCAAGACAATCTCCAACAGGAATCTTAATGCAAAGAGAAAGCATCATATTAGAATGGATATTTCTGCCACATAGGCCAAGCAAAAAGATGAAGACATATATCGAAAAAATTGCTGATCTGATTTTTAAAGGTAAATTGAGACTCCGCCAATTGACTGGAAAGGACCCTGCAGAAATTGTTGTGCCTCTGACTAATGAAGAAATTGAACGATTATGGGCAGACAGTGAACCTTGGCAAAAGGCTTGCAGTGACTTTTTAGGAGAAATTAATAATAAATATCCCCAAAACAAGAGAATTCAATTTATAAAGGAAACTAATTGGATCTTTCCTCGTGTAGTACAAGATGAACCAATTTCTGGAGCCCCTATATTTTATACAGATGCAAACAATTTAGGGAAGGCTGGCTACAAGTCTGAAAGCCTAACTAAAGTGGCTCAGAGCCCTTATAACTCTGTTCAAAAGTCAGAACTATACGCGATCATTATGGTGTTGTTGGATTTCACAGAGCCTCTTAACTTAATTACTGACTCTCAATATGCAGAAAGAGTTGTTTCACATATTGAAACTGCTGACTTCATTCCTGATGATACGGACTTGACCTTACTATTCATACAACTACAAGATATCATCAGAGGTAGGATACATCCTATGTACATAACACATATCAGGGCACACACGGGCCTCCCAGGCCCTCTAGCGCAGGGTAATGAGGAAATAGATCGGTTGCTAATAGGAAGCGTGCTAAAGGCCACAGAATTTCATGAAAAGCATCATGTTAACAGCAAAGGGCTGAAGAAGAGTTTTCCCATCACTTGGATTGAAGCAAAGGAAATACTAAAAAAATGTGACACTTGCTCTTTCTATAACCAACCATCTTTACCTGCAGGAACTAATCCTAAGGGTACACACGGAAATGAGATATGGCAAATGGATGTGTTTCACTTTCCAGAATTCGGAAAGATGAAATATGTACATCATACTATTGACACCTATTCTGGAATGCAATGGGCGACTGCCCTGAGTTCAGAAAATGCTGATGCTGTACTTACTCACCTTTTGGAAGCCATGGCCGTATTGGGAATTCCCACTCAGATTAAGACTGACAATGCTCCAGCTTATGTCTCCCGAAAAATGAAGATAATTTTTGCATACTATGATATAAAGCATATTACAGGGATACCACACAATCCTACAGGACAGGCAGTCGTGGAGAGATCTCACCGCACATTAAAAGAGATGCTCTATAAACAAAAGAAAGAAATGAAAAAGCCCAGAGAGAGGTTGCATAGTGCCTTATTGACTTTAAATTTTCTTAATGCTGATGAAAAGGGAACTTCAGCTGCTGAGAGACATTGGGTAGTAGAAAAATCTTCTGAGTTAAATCAACCCATTTACTTCAAAGATGTGTTGACTTCCAAATGGAAGCCAGGGTATGCGCTTCGGTGGGGTAGGGGTTTTGCTCTTGTTTCAACAGGGACAGAAAAGATATGGGTACCAACAAAACTAATAAAAGCCCGCTTCGAAAAGGAGTCTCTTCCTGAACAAGAAAAGTGACTGCTCATCCCTGACATGACAAACGGATGTGTGGTAAGGAAAACACACTTAACAAACCTGGGGCAGGGTCTCTCAGTTTTGTCTTTACAGGAAAATGGATACAACTATTTTTACGGCATTGTCTAAACATTGAATAATTACTCACCTGCAATAGAAGACAGACTGATGATTAAAGACTGTACAAGACGGACTACGAGACCAACTGATACACATGTACACTACTGGGTAATTTCTCAATTTTTACTGCTTTACATCTTACATCTACATCTCAAAAAAAAAAAAAAAAAAAAAAAAAAAAAAAAAATTGGTCCTGATTTGACTATTAATAAGGCTGGATTTGGATTGGGAACTTGTGGCTTTCTCCCTATCTAAACCCAAGCATATTGGTAAAGAAATATGAAAAATTCTGTCTCACATCATAAAAGCCACCTGGTGTGAGACAGAAGGCATAATATTTAGGGACCAATATTACTGTGACTTCATCTTAAACCTTGTTCCTCCCTGTTTCTGTACCTCTCAAACATCTCATTCTATCTGCTTCCAGTCTCCTAAAGTCATAAAAGATATAAATATCTCTTAAATATCGACAATGCTTAAGTTTTCCACTGTAAATAACATTTCCTCCTATCAGCTATCTACAAAGAATCTGGAACCGAGATAGGGCCTCCACCGGAACAACTCCTGCTAGAAAAACAAAAATAAAAGAAAGAATATGAGAGAGAGAGAATAAGAGACAGATAGACAGACAACAGAGACAAAAATAAAAAAATCAAGAACCTGATGCGCACCAATCAATAATTGCTTTCAAGAAATAGATTATTCAAAAACAGCTGCAAGATAGCTCCTTATGATTATCCTTCAGATCACACTGCTAATTAAGTTTCCAGATAGAGTTAACCACTATCCTAAAATTGGTTATAGATGTATATGGTCAGTCCATTAGGAACTAACCATTGTTTTAGCTTTTACAGGACCCCAAAGAGATGCCATCGCCCTTAAGTCAGCAGGAAGCAACCTTATAAACGACTACGCCCCCTTTCCCAATAAGTTTTATGATCCAAAGGTTGTGGGTAAAACTGGGTAAAAGACAAAGCTATAATATAACATCAGAGATCTTTTTTTTAGAAGAGAGGGGGAATAGATAGGATAGATAAAGATAGACTGTTCTACCTACCTATACTTCATTTTAGCTAAATGTATGGGCTAAGCTAAAGACAATTTGCACTGTCATAGATATCTGTATATTGATACTAATGCAAAATCATTTCATATGTTTAATTGTGATAATTTGTACATTGGTACAAAGTTTAATCTGAGATTGTTTTATGTAACCAAAGCAACTTGTACTTCGATATAAATCTGAATCTGTAACTATTATGTAAAGCTGAATTTGAAATTGCTATATTTTATGTATGCTTCTACCTCTGTTTAAAATATTTGCACATCATTGTCATGTATACTATGCAATTACTACCTTCATTTGACTATACTAGATATAATGTATGATTGCACTAGTTATGATATATGCACAAGATGTTTTATATACCTCTGTTTAGATGATATATATGTATTTACATGTATAAAATGCTGTGGACACTTTACCTGGTAAGATACCCCTGGCTAATGCTCGATAGTTCTACTAAGAGTCATTGTTCAGAGATTGTACATCCCTTATATAAGTATTCTAATTTTTAGTACAGGGTTTATTCCTTAAGACGATAAGATCTGCCGTCAACACTATTTAAGGTATCATATCCCAGTCATTTCAGATACAGGTTAGAATATCATAGATGGACAAGAATCTTCAACCGTTTCATAGACCCAGAGAATATGGCATTTAACATTTAAAATTTGGCCACGAGAGACACGACGACTCCTGGTGTCACTGCTCCCTTCACGAGATGGTGTTGAGCATCAAGGATACTCCATTGGAGTTGGTCCTTTTGGCAAAAAATGGCCGGTTGAGTAAGGAACTGTCCTTACCTTGATTGCTGACAGTACACACATGATATCAAGCTGGATGAACAAATTGAGATGGAGACTGACGAAACCTGCCTAGACAGGATAAGACAGTCCCTTCAAAACTGTTCTGCTTGTAAAAAGATCTGTCAGATGCCATAGGCCTATAGCCAATCCGATAGATGCTCTAACGGTGCACAAATCCAGAGGTGATTGTCCAGGTAGCTGTGTTGCTGTCCTCTCCCAAATTTTGGAAGTAGCTGCTTCCATGTACTTCTGTCTTTCAGACAAATTTACCTTCCTTCTCAGGTCTTGAAGAGGTTGAAGAATAGATGTTTAAGGTTTCCACCCTAGTATCCCTTAGATAAGAACACTCAGGTGTTAGATTCTCACTTTCCCAGATTAACCCTTTAAAATAATCTATACACCCTACTATCTACCAATATTCTAAAACTATTAGATATACCTTATATAAGTTAGGCTTTGATTAGCAATTGTACTTTAACCTCTCCTAGATACTACCTCATAATGATTCCTACTGTACATAGTCTTAGTTTAGAACCTTCTTAGTTAGAAAAAGGGGGGAGATGTTGTGGGATTCAGGTGTCAGCTGATAAGGTCCAAAGAAGCTTATCCAGGGTCCCGGGCTCCTGGAAGGGGTGTGGCCGACCCCTTTGATAAGGGGCTGCTGGGACGCTGGGGGGCTCTCTTCCTGGTTCCTGGCTGCTGGAGGAAGGACCCCTTCGTCCGTCCGTCTGCAGACTTCGGTCCCTACTGTGCTTGGTTACCTGTACCGTGAGTTCTGGATTATATTCTAATAAATATTTTTCTAGTATTGGTGTTCTTGTGGGTAAACTCCGCCTACAAAGAGGACTTCTGGAAATTTACCTTTCTGCTCATTGCATTTGACAACTACATTGTTTTTCTGTGAGGTTGTGAGTTTGAATAGTTACCTTTATGGTAAAAAAAAAAAATGTTTGTATGACATTGATCTCAGACTCTTCTAATTCTTTCATCAATTAGAAAAACACATTAGAAGTTGAATTTATTTGTATAATGTTCTGAGACTATCTAGAGTATCTCTGATTTTTCTTGTAAACATGCCTGTAAACCCAATGCTGTTTGCAGTCTCCTGTTTCAATGCAGATGTCTATGTAGTTTGGAACCAAGTTGCTTCTTAAGAAGACTCTTCTACATTTCTGTTATTTCTTATTTTGAGCTCCATGATAGGTATTGATATGGGTACAAGAATTTGAGATGACAGAGGCCTCAGTGGTATATAACTGTAGTATAAGCCTCTAAAGTATAAGGCATATGGGTTGTTTGACACCAAGATTTCCTGGCCAGCCCAGGCAGCATAGCCAGATTCTGTGTCATAAGATAATAATAGTAATGTTGAAAGGAAGTTCAAGAAAAGATAAAGAAAAAAAATTAGGACTCCAAGACATTTAATTGTTTCTACTTGTACCTTAACAAATATTACCATAATAATGACTAAAAGTGTATATTGGGGGTAACCTATGCAGTCTCAACCCTGTGCAAAGAGCTACAGGCAAATAGTGAATGCTGAGAATAGGCAAAATACTCTTTCCCAGGGAAGAATATAGTAATTGATTATCTGATACCAAATGGTTAGACTTGAAAACACACATACAAGTAACATTATAGAGACAGAGCAGGGTATATTTGTATATTATAGTAGCAATTAATGAAAAAAGAGGCCATGGATTTCAAAGAGAGCAAGGAGAGCCATGTGGGAGGGTTTGAAGTGAAGAAGGTGAAGTGAGGAATGAAGTAAGTACATTATAATCTCAAAAAATACAGGAAATAATTTTCAAAATGAATAAAGACCAATGAGAAGTTAAGGGGTGGGGAGTGATAACACTGACCCACGATAACTTACATTGTGTGTCTAAAGCTCTTACAATCACTTTACAATTATTTTTTTCAATTAATCCACACAATAACTGTCTCTATTTAGAAACAAGTAATGTAACAACTAATTAGAGAGATGAAGTTATCTTTCCAAAGTAATGAAGTGAGTAAATGAGTAAGTAAAGTCAGTATGAAATGTGGATTGATTTACTAATAACATACACTACATTCTATTACAGCCCCAGTAAAAGAGATCAAGACGTGTATGCAAGAGGCTCAATGCCATGGGTAAACTTCCCTTTACTGTTTGGTGTGAATAATTGGGGAGGGGGAGGTCATTGACAGAAATTTTTGTTCTATAACAATTCTCTTATTTCAGTCAAATTTTGAAGCATCTACTTTTCCTGACTGCAGTAGAAACAGGCAAGTATACATAGGTGAAAATGTCCTATGGTGTTAGCTTCTGGATTTCAAGAGAGAAGGCCTCAGTAACACTGAGAATTGGGGGGGGGGCAGTTATAGTTTGCTTTTATCAAGTGACTGAGATAGCTTTCAGATGTGGTGGGTGGGATGAAACTCAAAAAGTGTTGGACTTCAAACATTTCCCCCTCTGTTTAATACATCCTGTGTGCTCTCCAGCAGAAATGCAATCCCTTATGATTCTGTAATTCAACACAGTTGTTGCTTTTAAGTATATTTGAAATCCCAGAGGCCCCTTGGGCAAATCCTTTTAAGTGAGAAGGATACATCTTACTGAGTCAGATAACTCAATTTTGAGTTCCAAGAAGCTTAGGATGTGATTTGAAACTTGAAGCCCTTAAAGTGGGAACCAGCACAAGAGGTGCAAAAATGTGTCTAGCCTTTGTGTGCCAACCACTGGAGACTAGGGTCATTGTTCCTGACCACAATTTTAGAGGCAGAAACATATAGCAGGAAATAATGTGCCATTAAATTAGGGTAGGGAGTTTAGTTCCTGTCCCTTCTCTCTCCTCCAATGGAGAAGTCAAAGGGTCAGGTTTCCCTGTTTACAGTCTGATGGTATCAGTCCCACAGCTTCCTTTGGTACCATGTTAGTGAATGGTGTTTGAGCTTAAATCTAGTCACTGTCACGTTTGAATTATGTGTGTTTTAGAGTTATTTTACTTCCTGGAGCTTCAGTTTTCCAATGAAGATAATTATAGTTTACTGTCAGTCTCATCAGGTTATTGAGATAATTCAATAAGTTAACTCTGTAAAATGTGTAGACCCACACCTAATATGTTATAGAAACCCAGTAAATGCTAATTATAGGATAGTTGTCATGATCTGTCCCAAAGATGTTATAGAGATCAGAAGAAATACTTAGGTTCAAGAGTCCTGGATCATGTCTTCATAAAGCTTTGCAAATTTTTGAAGCTGCTTTTCCATTTGACTTTTCTGGGGAAATTCAAGAGTGATATAATGATGTTGCCTATGCTTTGGGCCCTGCTAGTTCTCCTTTGAAAGAGGGGCACAAAAAGATATGAAGACAATGATACAGGCTGGAGGCTACTTGAAACAAACAAGTCCAATTTCTTAAGAAAGTGGAAAGCCTTAAATACCTTCTACTCAGCAAAGGGGAAGGACTTTGCTTTGCTGGCAGCTGCTGCTGTGGTCTGGTCCAGGTCATCCCACATCAGGACTCTGCCTCTGTTGCCAAAACCCCCAGGCAGACCCCAGGCTGGCTTATGGGGAAGTACTTGCTCAAAGGGCCCTCATGGCTATAAATAAGTGCTATGAGCACAAGTTCTAAGGCACTAGCTATAACTAGTTTGAACTGGCTGAGACCATACTATCCATTCAAAGTCTCTAGGGCCTATACATCACACATTATAAGGAGTTAGGAAGATGGTTAAATGGTTAAGGAGTTTTGTTGCTCAATCTTGAATACCAGGGTTTGGGTCCTGGCACTCAAGTAGCAAACTGGGCATCTTATGCATGTCTATAAGCTCATCTTCTTGGGGTTCAAACACAAGAAAATTGCTGCCTTAGAGCCTAGCCAAAAAACAAGGCTCAGGTTCAAGGAAAGACTTAGTCTCAAAGGAATAAGATAGCACGCTAGAGAATAACCAATGCTGTCTTTCAGCCTCCATATATGTGCAGAGATACAGGTACCCTCAAACATACATGATTATTCTCTTCCCTCTATTTTCCTGTCTCTCTCTCCCCCTCCTCTCTCTCTCTCTGTGTGTGTGTGTGTTTTCCTGACTTTCTCTCTCTTCACTTTCATATATGAGTAAATAATGTCATTAAAAAAGAATGACATGATCTAGTGTGACTATAAGTGTGATCCCACTACTGTTTTAGTATAACTATCATAAGATCATTTGGGACTACTTTATATCTTGATTGTGGATAATAGGGAAAGAAATAATGTAGAACGAAATGTCTCAATAACTTAGAATACATGGTAAATGTGGGTAAAATAACAGCTACTGGTTGAGCAAGATTGTGATTCAACTCAGAAATCATAGTGGAAATTACATTTATAAAAGATATTGATGAATAGTGTGAATAGACAACCATGATGTTAACTATAGTGTTATAAACATGGGTCTTGCATCAGCTTTGTGGTCAATAAATGGGAGCAGCATAGTGTTTGCTAAACACCGTCTAAATATAAATAGTTCTTGAGTCCCAAATTCATATCAGCGTACTTCTAGTATTTACTTTGACATCTGTATTGGGATTGAAATGAGAAAAAAAACAGAAGTAGAAAGAACAGTGTGGAAGTTATTGTAGGCAATGAAATAAGAAACAGTTGCTTATTGCAGGATTATCATAGCAAGGCAGTAAAACTTGACAGTCGGAGTTTCTATATGTTTTGAAAGAAGGTTCATCAAGATATTTTGATCAATTTTTTGTCCAGTGAGAGAGAAAAGAATTAAAGGTGCCTTTGATATTTTGCCTGAACAATTAGATGACTGGAATTGTTATTAACTGAGATTCATGGGGGTGGTGAAGTCTTCAAGAGAAAGAGATTAAAAAAAAAAAAAGACTAGGAGCTCAGTTTTCTATGTGTTAATATTGAAATGCCTCTTATAAGCCACACAGAAATGTCAGGGGTGAGAGTATGGCTAAGAGATAGAAGATTTGGTTTATGTGACTGAAGCCCTGAGTTGGACACACAAACACAAACACATACACAGACAGACACACACACACACTCACACACATAGTCACACTGGAATTTAAGTTGGATCCTGGGATTCACACATCTAAGGAAGGTCTAAGATGGGTATTTAATTTATACACTCACCAACATATATAAAATTTAAAAAACTTATGAGCTTGTGTGAGAACATCAAAGTGGTGAGTTTTTCCACAAAAAAAGTTTAAAGACTAAGCCCTGTAGTCTCATTTAGAGGTCAGAAGAGTGGGCCCGAGAACCACATCAAATTCAAAACAACCAGTAAAGAAAGTAGCAGGGAAGCAAATGGAAAGAATGGTAGCTTCCAAGTCAAATGAAGAACATCTCAACAGAGGAAGTAAAGAATGGTAAATTAATACTAACTTACGAAGGAAAAAACAAAGTCAACCACTGGGCTTGGCAATGTGAAGACCATTGAAGTTGTATAGTCTTTCGGAGGAATGAGTAATGATGATTTGGGAGATAGATGCTCTGAAGAGGAAAGAGGACAGCACATCGTTTCCACAGTCGGTGCTCTTAGGGATCTGATTGAAGAAATAGCCACCACTGTGGAAAAGTTGCAAAGAAATCATGATCCACTGAGATGAGGAAAGTTTCTTTTTGAACAACATCACCACCAAAACTAATAGTCAAATACCTGTGAGAGAAAGTCAATGAATTTGACCCATGACTGATACACGCTCGGCAGAAAGTTTGACTTCTTTCTAGAGATGAGGAAGGGGGAGAAATGGTAACAAAAGAACAATGTTTAAATCTGTAAGAGAGGCCTGGACATTAGAAGGATGTGGAACCCTAAAATCCTCCCAATGCCTGATACAATTATGAACAGAAGATAAGATGTACCAAAGCACAAGCAAAAGAAAATATCAGATCATTTGAGGGGAGTGATAAGAATACACAGACTCTGAGACTTACCACTTGGCCTCTCTTTTAGAAGAGTGAGGATACATAAAGACAGTTTTGCCTCTAGTTTGTAGGTTCCTCTCAACTTTTCTGGTGGAATACTGAGGGCTGAGCGAGCTACTATTGTCCTGAACTCACAGGAACTCTTGACCCTGATGCGGTGCCCTATTTAAGCAATACTTTCAGCACTGAGTCACTAAAGCCTACACATGTATCCTAATTTCACCCTGTGAGGAGTTATCATTACCACTGATACTCACAGTAGCCACTGATTCCCAAGTCCCACCGTTAAGGCTCTGAAAAAAAGTTTACGTAGGACCATTACCTGGATCATGGGATCTTATCCGTTTTGTAGGAAAATCTTCTATATCAGTACTCTGTTAGCTTAGTTCTGGATACACCCAATTGTATTTTAATATGCCTGAAGTATGTAAACATTCTGGCATTTCAATCACATTATATAGCTGAATGAACTTTCGTAGTTTTTGGAAGAGCAGTGGTACATAATGATTTCTTGGCTCATCACTGAGCAGAAACCTACCAACTGGCAGGTGTTTCCTGGGGAGACACCAAAGACATATGTGTCTATATTTGTAAGACACTAGTGCTCCAGAGATCTTCACTTAAGTCCAAGGGAAATGGTGGGCATTATTTTACCTGAAAACTAAGATTCTAAGTTTTAAGAGCTCACCAAAGACCTTTAAAAATATTGGTTTCTAAGATGATTAAATATTATCAGCATGCTGTCAATATGTTGCCAGAATATAAGGTAACATTAAAAGTTTAGTCATGTTTAGTACTTAGGAATTTAGGAACAAAATACTTGGAAGTATTTTTTCAATTTCATACTCTTTTTTTTTCACTTTCTTTTTCATCTCCATCAATGTATCCCCTTGCTCCCTCTCCCTTTCCCCTCCAAATCCCTCCCAGCCAGCTCTCAGCCTCGACCCTCCCCATCCATCCATCCCATCCTCAAAAGGTCAAGAAGTCCCAAGGTGGGCCAGCCCAGTGCAGCACATCCACTCCAGGCATATCCGATTCACTCATCCCAAAGTCAATGCTGGCTTGAGTGTTCCTCTATAGGGAATGGGGTCCAAGGTGCCAGCCCTTGAACAGGAACACAGTCTGATCCCACCCCCTCATGACTCCACACATTCATGTCAGTCGAAAGTGGCCTACCTTGGGAGGACCCAGCCCCCCCTCCTGATGGATCCAGTGGTAATTCCAGATTCAGTGAACTCCCAAAAGCTCCAGCCAGCCATCACGATGAGAACCTTCCTTTTAATCCCTATTCCCTTGCAGACTCCCCTCCACTGCTCTCAGCTGGACCAGGAGCTTTGCCCAGTGCTCAGCCATGGATCTCTGCCTCCACCTCCATTTCCTATTGGATGTAGGTTCTGCGATGACACCTAGGGTGTTTACTCATTTGATTATAGGGGAAATCCCATTTAGGCATCCCCTACACCATTGTTTGGAGACTGGACCAGGAACATCCTGCGAGTTCCTGGACATTTCCCTAACACCCAGTCTCTTTCCAACCCCACATTGGCTTCTTCTATCGAGATATCCATCTCCCTCCATCTCCATATTTGTTCCTCTCACTCAACCATCTCCTTCCTGTATTACCTTTCAAATACTAGGGCCAAGACATTCTAATGCTTAAGAAATGAAAATTTATCCATAACTCCTAAAGTGAGATTTACAAAATGATACCACTGATTCACTCATTCACCCATTCATTATTAACTTCAATACATGGAAGACTCCTTTCACCTTCTTTAGAAGTATATACTTTAAAAAATGAATGACTAGCCATTTTAAAAATTATTAATATATTTTATGATATATGAGTTTCAATATGTGAATTCCAAAGATCTTAAGGAAATTCAGATATAGTCACAAATTTTGCTATATGAAATAGTTTGTGACAAGATTTTGCCATGTAGCACAGGATGGCTTGTACTTGTAAGCTCCTGCTTCAACCTTCAGAATGTTGTGATTACAAGACTGAACCACCATTCCCAGATGCTTTGTGAAATTCTTAACTGAGATACAAAAACAGCTTTTCTCAACAGCTAGTTAACCCTAGCTTATGCAACATGCAAATATGAATATGTACAATGCCTCAAATAGAACTTTATGTCTTGGTCATGTGAAGTTCAAACTTGATGGTCTAGCAGTCTACACGCATTTGATGCTGTGACCTAGCCAGCCTTCTTTTATGATTTCAAACATAGTTGTGAATTCCAAGCTCCCCAAGCTCAATTACCTCTAGTTGGTTAAAGTGATAATATTGAAAGTTGCTTGACAGAGGTTTTATAAACCAAATTTAAAACTAACAAACAAAAGCTACCTATTGTATTATCTTGGTTCAGGCACAGGGCTCCACTTAACCATTTCAAGGAAGGCATGGCAAAATGGCCTACCTTTGAACTAAAAAAGACAAGATAAATGTAAGAAAGGAAGTAGAAAGCTAGACCAGTGAGCTCTCCTGTAAGCAAAAGCCTGGGTTCTGATAAGAGCCAGAACTAAGAGCCTTTCTCTTTTCAGGTGGTCTTCTACGTTGCCCAGGCTGACCTTGAACTAACTGGCAATCCTTTGTTCCCAAACTTCCAAATTTTGTGCTAGTCAGCAAGATCTTTGACCAATACTTTCTTGAGTCTTTGAATTTTAGACATTAGATAGTCCTAAGTTTCTGGTCAGTATCAACCCAGGGGCCTAAGGGACAAAAATAATCAGATTGAATCACATTTCATTAGCAGCCTTAGTTGGATGATAACACAGTAACAAAGTTCTTTCTCGAGTTCTAACAGCTCATTAGTGTCTTTAGGAAAGAGGCTTCAATTTTTACACCTCAGTTTTTTTCAGGAGAGAAAGAGAAATATCATTTTACATATCATAGTTATCATGGGGGCCCACAGTAGTTTACCAATAAATGTTGTTAACATACTGACCTTCAAGAAAAGTGATTCCAAAACTCTCTACCTATTCAAATACAGCAGCCTTACTGCTGAGTCTCTTTTCTGAGGACTCCTGGTGGATGCTGTCTATTTTGTTATTGATGCTAAATGCAATTTTCTGCAGAGACGCTAATAGTTATAAAATAGCAAGTGATTTTCCAGATACATGTTCCTCTCAGATTTGCAGAAACAACTGATGACAAACCAATTTTATGAGTTTTATGACTTTCACTCACAGAGGGGAGAAAATGTTGAAGTTAGAATTTAGAGGAAAGGCTCTGTTTTGGCTTTTAATTTTTATTTCTCCAACAGACTGGCTACATGACCCAGACTGGCTACATGACCCCAACTGACATCAAACCTAAGCACTAGAGAAAGATTTTTGAAATCAGAGTTTATGTGTGCACACTCTGCTGATTATTCCAGGAAATCTCCCATTATTACCTCAAGCGAAGAGAGAGAAGTTCAGAATAGTAGTTTGATGGAGTTATATATGTCATTAAGAGTTTGACGACACACAGTGAACTACTGTTTACCTAATATGTGGACCAGATAGACTGACTGCTTTGGTGGGTCACTGTGTTGGAATCAGCCACACAAAGATGGTTACTGGGGCTCTGGTGGACAGCATTCACTGGAGGTTGCTTTCCCTGTGGCTTTCTCCATCCTGTCTGGATCATAGGGTTGGAGGACAAGGAATTAAGACAGAAGCTAGCAGATACAACTAGAAAAAAGCTCATTTTTTAAAGAAGAATTGGAACATATCCCTCCATCCCTACACTGTCCAAGACTTCCCACTAGGATCAAGTCATGTTCCTGGCTGGTTCGGTAATTACAGAGAGCCAGATGTAGTTTCTGAAAAACAAGAGAAAAGAATTGTATTCAGAATACTTGAAATACTCTCTTTGGGTTACTTTGAAATATACAACATGTTCTTGACGACAATCATCCCAGTTTACAATAAATGGAATGCCAGAACTTGGTATGTTCTTACCATGAATAAGCAATAAATATTTGAGGGGATACATATATAAATCACACTGATTTGATCAGTATACAATGTATACATATATTGAAAGTGCATGTTGTATTTCGTAAACACATACAATTATCTGTCAATTTAAAAATAAACGGATATTTTCAAGGTATAATAAACCTTGAAACAAAGGTTTTAAAAGAAAGTATGTTTTGCATCCAATATAAACCTGTATGAAAAGTCCTTGTGTAATACAATATAACATGTATAATGAGTATATGTAATGAAAATTTAAAATAACAAGGTTTTAAAAATGAGCTTCAGACTTTGAGTACGCAAACTTTTATCCTCTATATGCTCCAAAAATTACAAACCAGATATGGTGGTATATACCTGTACTACCCTGCTGTAAGATAAAATATATTGATAAGTTCTCTTGTGTTGTTTATATTTGTTGAGAGCTGACTCAGAGCAAGAAGGACATCTTATCTCACACTTAAGCATGGTTGTCTGAACGGTCAGTCCTCTGATACCCTTGCCTGGGGCAGGTGGTTCCCTGTCTCTGTGAGAGGCAGAAAAGTAAATAGCTAAAGATGTTAAAAACATTGCATTCTTTAGAACAGCTAGAAAGCAAAACCATTTTCAACAACTAGCAACCCACAGATTATCATTGTTGATCCAACTGTATGAAAATGCCTGTGGTGAATACAAGAAACCAGAAGTTCATCAACAGAGAGAATGTTCTGCTTTCTCCAAAGTTCAATCAGGAACACCAGTATGATTTCTTCAACAGAACACACCTGGTTAATTTCTGCCAGATGTTATAAGGTACTGATTTGATGCTATCTTCATTTACTTTCCTAAGCAATCTATTCTAGTAAACTCTGCTGGATGGGGTAAGCACAATATTAGATAATGTTTTTGCAATGTGCTGCTTCTATTTTTTCTGCTACTTGTTATTTTGTTTTGTATATATTTAATAAAGTCACAAATTAAAAACCTAAATTAAAACAGCTATTGAAAATCAGGAGGCTGAAGGAGGATGCTGAGGTCAAGGCCAACTTGGACTAAAGAGTGAGATCCTGTTTCAACACAAAAGAAAACAAAAAGAAAAAATGGGGTGACCTTAGAATTTTTTTCAAGGGGTTGAGAAGAATTGTACTTCTGAATAAATGTAGAAAACAAAAGAAAAAGACTTTTAATTTATGTGACAAGATTATTGTACCCTCTTTAAAAAGCCTTTCTGTGATACACATTAAGAGATGAAATACTCTCTTTTATGACCATGAAAATACCTCAAAAACTATTGTAGTCATTCCTTCAATTCTTATTTCAGAGTAACTTAAGGAATCTCATTTCCATTACCTGTATTTGTGATTGTTTTCTATATAATACTTTGTGCCATTATCTTGGAGTCAATTTCTGTTTTGAGGGTTATTTAATTAAATAGATCTGTGAAAATTTAAGTATCATTGTTTTGTCCTGCTCAAACAAATGGCCACATATGCATTACTGCACAATTGTGTTTTGCTCCAGCATTTATACATAGTAGTAGTATATTAGTACTAAATGACATGATATTTAAGTAACAAGCCACATTTCAAAAGCCATTTCATATGCAGAATGTCTCAAGGTATTTATTTCTTCTCTCTATGTATTTATTTTCTTTCTTTGTATTACAGTAAAATTCAAGGCCTAGAAAAAACAAATTCTCTTGAGTTCCAGGGTTGGGAGTAAATAATTCATCACAGGGTGGCACAGAAAATGCTTCCTCTGCTCCATTTTATAACTTATATCTATATAGACTCTTGAAGCAATGAGATCATGATGAGGAATCTGATGGAGAGTTTGAGTAGATATCCTGCCTGAGTCAGATATGTAAGTCTGGCGAGGGCTAAGTAGAGAAGGAATGAATCAGACAACTGGATGTTCTAAAACTCTCAGGAAAATAACAGCACTTTAAGCTCTTATTTTTCAATAGTTGGAGCAATTAGGAGTCTTTTGCAACCATGTCAGTAATAAACTGAAATATTATTGTGCAATGCATGATCATTTCTATCTGGCTTCTCTCCTTCCTTTTATGTGAATGTTAGAATTTGAATAGACAGTTCAGAGTCATAGGTATATATTATTAGTTAATTACTAACTGAAATGTTAGTTACACTGATAGTCTGATTATTATGTCCCCTAACCCCACATCCTTAAAACCATATCAAGACTCACTTCCTACTTTTTACTACAAATGCTATTGTTCATGAAGGCAATTATCTAGCAGTGCTGTAAGCTAAACATAACCATTCTGCCTTGATTCTTTATGTGATCAAACAGATCTGTGTGGCTATGGCAATCTAGGCACAGTATCAAGTGGGTAAAAACCATTGTACCGATGAGCATAGTCCTATAAATAGCAGTGTAGAGATGCTGTCATTGACTCACTCATGTTCAGTTTATTGCATATTCAGTTGACAATGGTCACAAATGTAAATCTGGAGGCTAGTTCTAGAACTGTACTAGTACATGTAGCAGGCTAGAGGAATCAGAAATTAATTCTTTCTTTGAGCAGCCCTGATAAATCATATTTATGAGATGCTATAGAAATCCTTTTGCCCATCATGTGGAATTATTTTTAGGAGTGCATCTTCTATCAGCTGGCAGAATTTGCCTATGTGATTCTGTGTCAATCACTTGGTGTAGTACGTGGGTTGATATCATTCTCGTTCCTGGTTTCTCCAATTGACTTATGTCCCTATGGGTGTTCCTTGCACCTCCCAAATAAATCATTTATTCTCAAATCCATGTCTCCAAATCTACATTTCAAGAAATCAAGCAAAGATCAAGCCACCCACACCCTACTTTAAAATCTTTAAAAAAAAAAAAAAAACTTTATGTTCAGCATTGATAGGGAATGATAATTTTTCAAAGAACTAAAATACCCCATGAGTGGACAAATGACACTCCTATATCTCCCACTTACCTGCTGCAAAATGGATAGAAATAGAAACTGTTCTAAGTTCTGCCATCATCCTTTAACTCAGTGGTTCTCAACCTGTGGGTCATAACCCCTAAAAGACCATTGAAAAACATAGATATTTACATTACAATTGATAAAAGTAACAAAAATTACGGTTATGAAGTAGTAACAAAATTAATTTTGTTGGTGGTGGTCGCCACAACATGAGGAACTGTATTAAAAGGTCACAGCATTAGGAAGGTTGAGCATGACTGTTTTAACTGATCTCTAGCCCTCCAGCTTCTCTTCCCTCCACCCCACTCTGCATCATACTGCCACTTCAAGGCTCCTAATACCACATTTCCATGTATAACTCCCTATTTGTAAGCTTGCAGGGGCCTCCTTGTCAGTCTACAGCAAGACAAAAAATGTCACTGCTTTATTTTAAGCCTCACTTAAAACCTTGAGAAAATGTTGACTTGCTCATTACCTTGACCACCTTGAATCTAGGCTGTGGGTTGCTAGTTGTTGCCTTCATCTACTAAATGCCACAGCTCTTTTGGGGTAGATATAGTTTGGATGTGGTTTCTCTACCAAAATTCCCTGTAGTGGAAGCTTGATCTCAGCGTGGAGATGTTCAGAATTTGGGTCATTCAAGAAATGAGGCTTAATGGAAATTTCATACGTAGTTAGCCAACATGCTATTGGAAGGAATTACCATAGTTGTCATGAAACCCTTTTTCAGTCTCTTACATTGTGATACAAACTCTCACTTCCACATTTGTTCCCATTACTATGATGTCATCTCTCACAAAGTCCTCACCAGAGTAAAGTCAAGGCTGGTGTGGTTTATTTTGACCTCCTCAAATATGAACTAAGTAAAGCTCTTTTCTTTATAAGTTCCTTAGCTTCAGACAAACTATTATAGTAAGAGAAAATAAGCCAATACAAGTATCCTTGAACAACTCTGGTATACCTACATTTGTTTCATTTCTTTTCCGAGGTTCAATTACACCCCTACCCCCCATGTGTGTGTATGTGTGTGTGTGTGTGTGTGTGTGTGTGTGTGTGTGTGTGTGTGTGTGTGTGTGTGTGTGTTAGTCACCTGTGCTGTGGCGTACCTATGAAAGTCAATGGACAATATGTGAGTTTGGTTTTCTCCTGCCTCTGTGTGTCTCAGGGATGGAACTTTGGTTGTCACAATTGGCAGCAAGTACTTTTATCCAAAGAGCTATCGCAGCAGCAAGGTCACTGTTTTCTTTTGGACCTCTAATACCAAAAGTAGCTAGGCTGAAGTACATCCCCATCACGCATGGATTTCTTTGGCTGAGCAACCTTCAGTTTTTCTTTTAACTGTAGCACCTATTTATTTTCTGGACATGGGAAAGTACAAAAACTAAGTTATAAATCAGGAGCCCTAACATCCAAACTGGTCTCTGCCACTCTCTTCCTTATACAACTTTGGATATCACTACTAGTATCTTTTTGGCAGGTTTTTGTTTGTTTTTGAGATAGAGTCTTAGTTGCAGCATGACCAAAGCTGTTTATAAAGGAAAACATTTAACTGGGGACTTGCTTAAAGGTTCAGAGATTGATTCTATTATCATGGCAGGGAGTGTGGTAGCAGACAGAGCAAGTGAGAGAGAGAATAAGAGAGCATAAAAGTAAAAGTAAGAGTAACAGTGAGAGAGAGGGGGAGGCAGAGGGGATAGATAGATAGATGTATGGATGGAGACAGATAGACAGAGAGAGAGAGAGAGAGAGAGAGAGAGAGAGAGAGAGAGAGAGAGAGAGAGAGAGAGAGCTGGGAATACCGAGAATCATTTTTAACCCCAACTCCAATGACACACCTCCTCCAACAAAGCCATACCCCCCAATCCTTTTGAAACATTTCTACCAAGTAGAAACAAGATTCAAATATATAAGCCTGTAAAAGGCATTTTCATCCAAACCATCACACAGTGTCTTTCATTGTATAATCCTGGCTTCCATTATGTAATAGTTCATTATATAGACCAGGCTGGCCTTGAACTCACATTACCTTCCCACCTATACCCTGAGTGCTGGGATTGATATCATGCCTGCCCAAGTTACTTGTGTATTTGAGCCTTCAGCTCAATATCTGTACATACAGAATATATCTGCCTATACAGAATATCTCCAAAAATTGTCACACAAATATAACATTGTGCCAGAAGAGGTGTGGTCTGTTTTCTAGATCTGAAGAATAAGATAGCATAAGGTCTGCTACTATCATTTTATAATGAAGAATTTAAGGAACACTCTAAAAGACATTGCCCAAAAAAATGAAGGGGCCAGAAATAAGGTCACTAAAGGAAATACAGGACTTGAGAAAAACGCTGGTGCCACTTACAGGTTACTTATGCCAGTGATTCATCTAGTGCCATCTTTATACAGGCCCACAGGCACAGGGCAACCCTGCATGTGAGTTGCCATGGCAACTGCAGGCAGAACCTGAAAATTCCAACAGCTAACAATATCAATCATCATGTGAAAAGGGTCAGAGAAAACTGCAAGAAAAAAAATGTATCTCACAGAGGCCATTAGGAACAAGCGGAGGAAGGCTGCTGTATAGCAGATGTTTCTCGTAGCTGCAGCTACAGTAGCAGTATTAACAACATCTTCTGTCTGCTTAAACATGCAGACTGGAGAGGGAACGTTGTTTCTCAGACCTGATGCATCACACACTCCAGGACTGGAGCCTAATCAAAACCTAAATTTAGACAAAAAAGTTCCAGATGATCCAATGGATGCAAAAATTTAAGAACCACTATTTAAACTTTCACTATCCAGATAAATATTGTGGAGATATGAAAGAAACTGAAACAAACATTTTGAGTGCAAGGAAAATATGTTCTCATAATTTACCTGTGGTTCAGTTGAATAGGGATGATAAAAAAATAAATGATGAAAAGTTTGTTAGTTTTCCATTTATATACAAGAATCATCTATTTGGTAACAGAAAAACAACACATGTTCATTATCTCACAATTTCTAGAGGTCAGGAATGAATCACAATTTATCTGGTTCTTCAGCTTAATGTTTCATATTGTCATCCTAGTATCAGTTAAGACTGGGATTTCATCAGGGGGTTCCCCAGAAAAGATCTGATTTAAAGCTCCCTTAAATTGTTGTTAGAGATTATTCCTTGTATCCGTAGAATAGCAGCTCACTTTTGAAAAGGCCAACAACAGAAAGAGACCACCAGGGGTGGGTGCATGAAGGGGGAGGAGACAGGAGATAGTGAGGTATATAGGTCAAAGGAAAGTAGATATGGGGAATACTGGCAGGTCAAAATGTTCACACTTGAAAGGGATAGAGAAGTGAGGGGTTGGAAGAAGGCTTAACCAAAATGAAGAGTGTATGAAAAAGCTTATGGAAACCCAGGACTTTTTAAATAAAAGGTGTCTTATGTAATATAGTATGATCTTGGAACTATCAGTATATTACCTATACAACTTGCTGTTGCTTAAAAGAAGTCCACAGGTTTAATCTGTATCAAAACAGATGAGCTTATATAAAAGCATGTACATAAGGAGATATAGATTGTGACAGGCATGTTAAGGTCTGTCTGACACAGTATTCATTCTGGGCCCTGCTTATGTATGTCTCTCATCTGTACCAATGTTTCATGGTAGAGTCAGTCTAAATTATAAATATCATCATCACCTCATATCCACATGTAAATGAGATTCCAGGGTGGGGTGGGATGTTTATTTACTAGTTTTTGATACAGAAACATAGTTTCTTTCCAAAGAAGAACTTAGGAAACTAAAGAGACACATTGTTGCTCTCCAGAACACCAACATCCAATAATGAAACAGTTACACACATCCACCTCCAAATGGGAAAAAGGAAAAAGTAGTTAATGGTCTATAGCAGCTCTGAAAGGGATCCAGGAAATATTCAGTGTTATTTCATTAGGTTTCAAGGTCCAAGAAATTTTTTTCTTCCTTCTGAATAACTGCCATCTCCTGCACACTTGGCTCTGTGCTAAATCATCTTCTTCCATCATGAAAGAAAGTGTGGTTAGTATCTGATTATTTCCCTCAGCCTCTTTCCTGCTGATATCAATTTGGGAATTCAACAGTCATCCTTCAATCATTTTCCTCTCTTTGTCTCTTTCAATTCAAGCTGCTCATGTCTCTTAGGAAGTAACTTTCTCAAAAAATTTGTATCTCATGAAATTTTTCCTTGGGGAGAGTATTTACTTCTTATATTTATATATTATAAGTGTTTTGTTTATGTGGATATACCACCTGAAACTGGAATTATGAAACGTTGTCAACTGTTAAGTGAGACTTAGGAACTGAACCCAGGTTTTAACCTTTTTTCCACTGGACTATAACAAGGCTACTTTCAACATCACCAATCTATGTTAATTTTTGTCCCTGTCTCTATTTCTTACTATTTTCTTGCATTTTACTATAAAGAAGTCAGGCATTGTTCTTAATATTTCACTCATAAATCTCTTATCTAGATAACCAAGTTCACCACACTGCAGAGACTCAGGAGACATTGTATTAGGAACTTTCTACTCCTGCTTGGCAAGGGTTCCCATTCCTCTAGCTTCTAGTAATAAGTTTTTAACTTTGAGCACTTACCAGCATTCTACAATTCCAGAGTTCTAACAGTTCACCCAAGGCAACTTGAACATTCTTTGCCATGTTTCTCTATGTTCTTCAAGTGGCAACCCACAGATCAGTTCCAAAGTTGGTCCTACTTATTTACATATTCATTGCAGCACTATCCTCATTTTAGTATCAAATTATTTAGATTTTGATAGCTATGTAACAAATTACCATAATTTTATATTGACACAGGGCATTATCATATATAAAGTTTCTGCTGGAGAATCATTACATAGATTTCTGAAATTATGAAGTGACTTAATGATTTTGTATCAGGCTGCATTCATAGCAGTCTTCCTCAAAGCCTTTCCAGACTTCTTTCAAAAGCCCCCCTTTCCTAACCATGTCCCAACCTATAACTATAGTGGAAGCATCTTGCTTTAACAGAGGTCATACCAGCCCCTCAAATCCAAAAGTTCACATAGGCTACAAGAACCCCAATAAAGGCATTCTACTGGAGCAGGTAACATGCTGGCCAATATAACCTCAGGCCACTCTGGCCAGAAGACCAGAGAGGAAACTGAAAGTAAGAGAAAAATACATCCATACAACAAAGAGACAGCACCTAAACCTATAATTACCTCAAGCCCAGATGTCTATATGCCAGTGTAAAAAACGCAACAGCCATGGCAATCTGTCACCACCGGAGCCCAAATATCCTACTATTCAGCAAGCCCTGAATATTTCAACACGGCTGAAACACAAGGAAAAGACCTTAAAACCAACTTTGTAAGGATGATAGAAGTCATTATATAGAAAAATAAATCAATCCCTTAAAGAAATCTAGGAATACACTAAAATACAATGGGAGAAAATGAATAAATCCTTTCACGAAAGACATCAACAAACAAGTGAAAGAAATGAATAAAGCTGTTCAAGATGTGAAAATGGAAATAGGAACAACAACAAAAAAAAGACAAACTGGAGGAATCCTTAATATGAAATATCTAGGCAAGCCTTACCAAGATTATATAAGGATGGAAGACAGAATCTCAGGTATGGAAGAAACAAAAGAAGAAATAGATATATTGGTCAAAGAAAATGTTTAATCTAAATAATTCCTGACATAAAACACCTAGAAACCTCTCCTCATCACCATACCCCAACCTACAACTCTGGCCAAAGCCTTCTACCTCATCAGAGTCCAGGAAAACTCCCTGAAAGTCAGGTAAGCCACTACCCCAGCCCAACTGCCTAGTGTGCAGCTTAGCCCAAATGCCCAGATTTTCCTTGTCACCATAAATTCAAGCCCAAACCTCTGGCAGAAACCTTCTACCCCAACAAAGGTCAGACCACAATCCTGACAGGGAGGAAAAACCAGCATGCTCAACTTTAGAGGTCAGACCAGAAACCAGACTCCCAGAGAAACCAGACCAGCATCCTGAACCCCAGAGATCAGACCAGCATCTTGAACCCAAGAGGCTAGCCAAATAAGCATTATGACCCTAAGAAGAACTAGACTAGCATCCTGAACCCCAGAGACCAGATCAGCAGCCTGAACCCCAGAGGGACATAGTTCAGCATCCTGAATCTCAGAGACCAGACTACCCTCCTGAACTTCAAGATACCAAATCATCATCCTAAATCCCAGAGGCCAGATTAGCATGCTGAACCCCAAAGGGCAGACCAGCATCCTGAACCCCAGAGGCCAGACAAGCATTCTGAACCACAGACGCCAGAACAGTATCCTGAATCTCAGGTACCAGACCAGAATCCTGACACCAAGAGACCAGACCAGCATTCTGAACCCCAGGGAACAAGCCAACTCCCTGAAAATGAGACAAAAGCCTCCTATCTGAGCAGGAGCTAGGCCAGGATCCTAAACACCAGAGGACCTCCCCTCCCTCAAACCAGATTAGAGATCATGCAACTACTCCAGCCCCAAATCTGAGCAGCAACCCTCTGTTGGACAAGAAGCCATCCAGGCCATCAGAAACCTAGTTCCCAACATGGATTTAGATCCTTTAATCAGCAATAGGCCATAGCATCCAGAAGACTAGAGAGGGGGAAAAATAAACAAGAAATAAAAGCCCTGTCCAACAAAAACAAACCTAGAAAGTGATACCCAGACTTACAATCACTCCAGTCCAGATGCCTAAACATATATGGTAAGTGTAAGAACTCAAATAAGAGCCAGGGTAATCTGTCATCACCAGAGCCCAGACATCCAACTACAGCAAGCCCCAAATATCCCTCCCAGCACAGCTGAAGTACAAAAAAAAATCGATTTTATGAGGAAATGAATACATCTCTTAAAGAAATTGAGGAAAAGATAATAAAAAAATTAGCAATATAAAATAAGACAACTGCCAACATCAAATTAAATGGTGAGAAACTCAAAGCAATTCCACTAATATAAGAAACAAGATAAGGTTGTCCACTCTCTACATACCTATTACAAATAGGATTTAAATTTTAACATAGAGCAATAAGACAACTAAAGGAAATCAAAAAGATTCAAATTGGAAAGGAAGAAGTCAAAGTATCATTATTCACAGATGATAGGATAGTATATATAAGTGACCCCCCAAAATATGTCAAGGAACTCCTACAGCTTATAAATACCTTTATAGTCAAGTTGTTGGATATAAGATTAACTAAAAAAAAAATCTTTAGCCTTCTTGTATACATAGTGTTTCTGCATACAAATAACAAATATACTGAGAAAAAAATCAGGGAAATAACATCCTTGACTGTAGCTACAAATAAAATATGTGTAACTCTAATCAAGCAAATGAAAGATTTTTATGATAAAAACTTCAAATCCTTGAAGAAGGAAATTGAAGAAGATATCAGAAGATGAAAAGGTCTTCCATGGTCATGAATTGGTAGTATCAACATAGGAAAAACGGCTATCCTACCAAAAGCAATCTACAGATTCAATGAAAATCCCATCAATATTCCCACACATTTCTTTTCAGATCTTGAAATGACAATACTCAACTTCATATGGAAAAATAAAAACTCAGGATAGCTAAAAGCATTCCTGCACAAGAAAAAAAAAACAGCTAGAGGTATTAGCATTCCTAATTTCAATCTATGCTGTTGATTGATAGTAATAAAAAACACATTATATTAGCATACAATTGAAGTAAATCAAAGATCAAAGATCATAAATCAACATACCTATGGGTACCTAGTTTATTATAGAGAAGCCAGAAATACACAGTGGGGATGAAAAGCTTCTTCAACAAATGGTGCTGGTCCAACTGGATGCCAGCATGTAGAAGAGTGCAAATTGATCCATATCCTTGCACAAAACTCAGGTCCAAGTGGATCAAAAACCTCAATATAAAACTAGATACCTTGAATCTAATGAAAAGAAAGTGAGGAATAGCATTGAAATCATTGGCACAGGGGACCATTTCCTCAGCAGAACACTGATAGCATAGGCACTAAAAACAATAATCAGTAAATGAGACCTGAAACTGAAAAGGCAAAAAAGTCAGTAAGGCAAAATTAGCAGCCTAAACAAATGGGAAAAGATTTTCACCAACCCCACACTTGACATACGACAAATATCCAAAATATATGAAGAACTCAAGAAACTAGACATCAACAAACCAAATAATCCAATTAAAAAATAGGCTACATATCTAAACAGAATTCTCAGCAATGGGACCTCAAATGGCTGAGAAACAAAAGAAATGTTTAACATCTTTTACCATCAGGAAAACGCAAATCAAAACTACTTACTCCTGTCAGAATGGCTAAGATCAAAACCACAAATGACAGCTCATGCTGGAGAGGATGTAGAGCAAGGGAACACTCCTCCATTGTTGGTGGGAGTCCAAATTTGTATAGCCACTCTGGAAATGAGTATGGCAGGTCCTCATAAAATTGGAAATAGCTCTACCTCAAGACCTTGCTACATCACTCCTAGGTATATACCCAAAGGATACTCCATCCTATGAGGACATTTGCTTAACCATAGTCATTGCAGCTTTATTCATAAGAGTCAGAAACTGGAAACAATCCAGATGTCCCTTAACTGAAGAATAAATAAAGAAAATGTGGTACATTTACACAATGGAGTATTATTCACCTGTTAATAACAATGACACCATGAAATTTGCAGGCAAATGGATAGAACTAGAAAAAATGATGCTGAGTGGGGTCCATCCAGTTAGAGAAAGAGAAATATGATATTATATACTTACTTGTAAGTGGCCATTATCTGCTACATAAATGATAAACATATTACAATCCATGGACCCAGCAAGGCTTACTAACATGGAGAGCTTAAAGGGGGGACTCAAGTATCTTCCTGGAAAAAGGAAATAGAATATATTTTGAAGGTGGATTAGGAGCCAGTGGGCATGGCAATAGAAGGGACAAGGTAGGTATGGGAGGGATGGAAGGAAAGAGTGCTGGAATAAACAACCAGATTTGAGGGCATTTGCAGGGTGATGTAGAAACCTAGTACAGAGGAACCTGGCATTTATGAGACTGACCTAGCATTTTCTCATATTAGTGGGGGATACAGGGTCTAAAATTGTCCATCTTCTACAACCAGGAAAAGCTTTCAGTAGTGGGACTGAAACACCAACCCAGTCATAAAATCTTTGACCTACAATCAGTCCTACCTGAAAGATGTGCTGGGGAAATTGTGATGCAGAAGCTGTGGAGTGGCCAACCAATGACTGGTCCAACTTGAGGCTCATATTTCAAGTGAAATTACATAAGACTGTATGAGTGGTCAGGAACCAGAGGAAATAGTGGCTGGGAAGCCCAGAGACCCAGGATAAAACTAAATATTACTGGCAAAACCCCCCAAACCTCAATGAAATGATTTCTAATGCTATTCTGCTATACTCGTAGATCAGTGCCCAGCCCAGTTATCATCAGAGGGGTATCATCCAGCAACTGAAACAAATGCAGAGACCCACAGCCAAATGCTAGGTGGAACCAGAAACTGTTGAAGAGATGGTGGATTGTATGAGCCAGAATGGTGAAGGGCACCAGGGGAATAGAGTTCACAGTATCAATTAGCAAGGGCTTATAGGGGCTCACAGAGACTGAAGCAACAATCATGGACCCTGTATGGGTCTCAGCTAGGTCCTCTGCATATATCTTACAGTTGTATGCCAAGCTGTTCTTGTTGAACTCCCAACACTGTGTGTAGGGGTTGTTTCTGACTCTTTGGCATTTGCTAGGGACCACTTTCCTCTTACTGGATTACCTCATCCAGCCTTGATATGAGGGTTTGTACCCAATCCTATTGTATTGTGTTAGGGCATATTTGGTGGGTATCCTAGGAAGCCTACTTTTTTGATGGTAAAAGGAAGAGAAGTTGATCTGAGGGAAAGAAGTAGAGGGAAGGACCACAAGGAGTGGAGGGACGAAAACTTTGGTTGGGATGTAATGTATGAAAGAAGAATAAAATTTAAACAAAACAAAACATCATGTTCATGGCACTCAGAGCCACATCGATGTCCTGAGCATTTGAGTGTAGTTCCAGATGGCAGGAATAAAAATTTTCAATTGGCTATAAACTGTGTCTGAGTGGTCATTTCTGGTGGGCTACCTGTAACATCACTACATCCCAAACCTAACACTTGACAAAATAAAACAACACGTATTTATTATGTTTTTTTTCTTTTCTTTCATATTGTATCTTTGAGTCAGAGGCAATTCCTGAATAAATTGCGTTCTCAAAGATTTTTACAAAGCGTTCCTCAAGGTATCAGCTACAACTGCATTCTTCTTAAAAGCTTGAAGGGGGAAATGCTCCCTCAGGTTGTTGGTAAATCTTTTGCTTGAAGCTGTAGGATTTGTAGAAACTTGTAGAGGTGGTGAGGGAGGGTGAAAATGAGAGCAAAAGTGTGTGAGAGAGACAAAGAGAAACAGAAAAAGAGAGACAGAGAGAGAAAGGGAGGTGATGCATTGCAATCACATGGGATCTTTTAATAATGAAAACTTTCCTTTTCAGGTGTTCTATTTATGGGTGGTGCATTACCTATTCTAGGTGTTCTACTTTGACTTGAGTAGGATAGAATGAAATCAGTGGTTTATAAAGCGATCCATGCACATTTTTTGTCTCCCAGGAATGAGTGCCACCAAGACTGATGAAAGAGTAGTCATGTGAAACAAAATCATAAAATGCATAAGTTGAGTATGTTTAGTTTTTGGTTACTTATGGTACCTGAACCATATAATAAAGAAAAAACTGACAGGTTTTCTTCAGTTCTTCCTAAGTATTGAATTAAATAAGAACAAACAAAAAATCATGTGTATCACATATCTCTGACGCACCATTTCAAACCATCTTGACTTCACTGAGCTTTTCTTCTTTTAATTCTTGTAGGGAAAGACAGCTGTGTGTCAGTAGACTCTTTCTTTAGATATTCTCACAGTGCTTCACCTCCTTCAAGAATCTGAAGTCTCTCTCTCTTTGGTCCTCTACCCTATGCCCTTACTCTGGCCTTCAGAATCCATATATGCAGTAAATTAATATCTGTAGAGAAATCAATTTGCTTGTGGTAATTAGAGCCAGTGAATACATATCTCCTCTTAATGCACAGAATATGCCCATTAAAATCCTTGAGAATTTCTGGAGACAGCTCATCAGGGGCCAAGTCCCACTCATCTAACATTCTGTGGCTCTTAGCTCAGCAATGTAGATTTAATGTTTGAGCTCCCTTTAAGCTCTCCCCTCTTTGTTCTTTCCCTGCTCTCTGGCATTGTACCCAGAGAAAATGCAAGCAAATAAGCATTAGCAGACACAGGCTCTGCTTTCTGCTGCATCCAACTTACAAATGTAGGCATGTTGCAACATATCATTTTCTTCAACTTATGTTTCTAGGATAAATCTCTCTCTCTCTCTCTCTCTCTCTCTCTCTCTCTCTCTCTCTGTGTGTGTGTGTGTGTGTGTGTGTGTGTATGTTTATATACACACACATATAATGAAAGAGATACTTTGAATGTTTATACATTTGTAGCATTCAAAACAAAAACACCACGTGGAAAAGGTCTCAAGAACATTACAAACACAGTTGGTAAACTGCCCTAATATTTGAAGAAGACATTTTGAAAAGAGATAACAAAGGACATGTAAAGCTAGCATGTGAGTGATGAAAAATCAGGCAAAGGCCTGTTACAAATAGGTTTTTGGTCCCAGGAGCTTTTAAACCACAGGGTTGTTGAAATATAATTGGTATACAATAAATTGTCAATATTTAAAGCTTGGTTCTAGATAATTTTGTCATATGAACAAACCTATAAATAATCAAAACAATAAACATACCTGTAGTAGGAGGTTTCTGGCCTGGACTTTCGGGCCTAGCCTCAAGGTTTAGACCCACAGACCCGCAGTCCCTCAGTCCCTCAGTCCCACAGAGATACACAGATGCTTTCAATAGTTTTAGCCTGTTTGGCCTAGGGCCCATGCATATCACTTGCTAGCTCTCTACCCTTATTCTATCCCATGTCTCTTGTTCAGCCATGTGGCTGGGTACCTTTTCTTAGAGCAGCATGGTTGTCCTCTGCTTCTTCTGGCTTCTCTCTGGCATTCTGCTCTGTGCTTTCTGTTCTCAGAGTTTTCTTAGTCTGGTTGCCCCGTCCATACTTCCTGCCTGCCTTTGGCCAATCAGCGCTTTTTATTAAACCAGTGGGTGGGACAATTATTTACAATGAAACAACACAATCTCCCACACATACCAATCGCTCTTCAATCTTCCTTTGTGTTTCTTTTATTCTTCATTCCTTTGTCTCCTTATAGGAAAAACTACTGATTTATTACCTACCAATAAAAATTAACTTTTCTATAATTTTACATAAATATAAGTCATGTAATAATATGAATATTCATTCTTTTTTCTAGAACCTACTGTTCAGAATAATCATTTTAAGATTCATCTTCATTTTTGTGCACCAGTAGCTCATTCCAATTGTTTGATGACAGCCACAATTATTATTTGTACCTCAAGAATTAATGTTTTGAGTATTTCACATCTCAACACAATTGTTCCTTATGCTTTGTTATTTAACTATGTTTTAAAAATTGTTTTGTTTTATTTTAGACCATATATAATCCCATTTAAATGGTCTTATAGGACTCTGTCTAATAAAGAAATGTTTGTGATTTTGTGTATCTTATTCTACCACTTATATGGAGTCTATTTTATTTTCCAGATTGTATTAATATTAATAAGAATATATATATATATATATATATATATATATATATATATATATATATATATATGTGGCCTAAACTTATTTTTCTGAAGCAGCCTGTCCAGAGATGTCACAGCAACTCTGTGAACTCCTCCTAAACAAACCCTTAGTTTCACCCACTTCTGAACTATAAGGTGACTGGCTACTAGAGCATTTGTCGTAAAATCCATATTCCATCTGTCCTAGGTACAGTAGTCCGGCTTTAATCACCTTCCTGTGGGCCCATACTTACTACACCAAGAATCCTAATTCAAGTCTCAAACAAATCTTGAAACTGTACTCTTTCTATGAGACACCTCACTCATCTGAAAGCTTTTACCCAGCTTTCATTTTATTGTTTTCTTATTTTGTATGTACTTGGTGCTCATGTGAATATGTGTTTGTATGTTTGTGTGGATACACATGTATGCAGATACAGGGAGAGGCTTGGCATTAATATTGGGCATCTTTTCAGTATCTCTTTACTTTATTTATTGAGATAGAGTCTCTTGATAAACCTGGGGCTAGGCAATTCTGGATAGTCTAGCTAGGCAGCATGCCTGAGGGAGCTCCGGTGTCTGCCTTCTGAGTACTAGAATTACAGGTGAATGCCATGTCTGTCAGCTTTTTTAATGCATTTAAGATATCATAATATGATTCTCACACTGCTGGAACAAGTATTTTATACCCCAGATCATCTGTCCAACCCAACTTGTATTTATTAATGAATAAAAGAAAGGACCTGGCTAGTTGGTTCAACTGGTAAACAGCTTACCATGAAAGCATTAGAACCCAAGTCTGGATCTCCAGCACCCACATAAAAAGCAGGGATAGCAGTGCATTTCTAAATCCCAGTTTTGGGAAGTCAGTGACAGAAGTATTGAAGGGTCTTGGCTTGTTAGACTAGTGAGCTCTAAGTTCAATGAGAGATCCTATATCAAAAAAGTTGGAAAATTGCCGAGACGACACCAGATGTTGATTTCAGATCTCTACATACATTATGCACCCACACACATGAATATGAACACCTCCACACACACACACACACACACACACACACACACACACACACACGGAGAGGGGCAGGGAATAAGGGGAGACTGAGCATAGGTAAGACACCATAATTTTCAGTCAGATTTGGCAAGAAATTTTTATTAAAGTACTATAAGTATCATTTTGTACATAGAAATATTATACAATTCAAAAAAGTTTTTTTTTCCCCAAGGAGAACAGACCAAAAGCCCGTGGAATATAAGTTTGGTGACAGCCTCCTTTGGTTTCTTTATGGCAATACTCTAGGAAAACAACACTGAGGGCAGACAATAGGGAAGAAAAGAAAATGCTTCCAAAATACTTGAGATGCCTTATTTACTTTAGTTTAAGGAGCATATATAGCAAAGGAAGTATACTGGTAAGGAAAAAGGATTATGGGAAGCTCATGGTAACTATTCCTAGTACACTTGTAAAGGTTATTTCTACCCAGAACCTGCGGTAGTGTATCTGAGTTGTGCACTGAAGAGTGTTTCACTATAATGGTGAGAGCATAAAGCCTCATATGGATAAGGTACAGCTTGATGTGTAGGGCAACCCACATCAGAGATGACAGTTTAATAGGTCAACACTAGATCAAGTTTCTATTTTCAAGTACCTGAATGAAGTCCTTGTGAAGATGACAAGATGATTCTAGAATCCAGCACTCCATTTCTTTGAGCCTACCAGATGATACACATTAAATATGTTCTATCTTTTTCTATAGCAAAAATATAAATAGAAAACCTGATGAAATACAGAAATAAAGAATATGGAAAAAATAGACCAGAACAATACTATTGTTCAATTGTGTGTGTGGAGGGGGTGTATGCTTGTGTATGTTGGGATTTTTGTCCACGTGAGTACATGAGGAAAACAAGATTCTGTTATGATAATATCTTCCTCAATGGTTTCTACATCTTTTTTTTCTTGATTTTTGAGATGAGTTTTCTCTCTGAACAAAGAGTGTACTGATTCAACTAGACAGGTGTGCAGTATAGTGGGAAGATGAAGCATGCTTATTCCAAGGATGGATTAATTTGTGTGCCGAGTTCCTCAACCAGTCAGCTTATATACAGAAATGTCAGCTAATTTAAGAGACTAAATAGCCACTAATAGAGAGGAAAACTATGCCTTCAATGTCCTAATAAAGACTGATTTATCAATGTGCTTTCTGAGAGTCTAACTTTTCTCTTTCCGTTTTTAAACAGTGCTATAAGTTATCACACAAAGTAATGGGGTTCATTGTGGTGTTTTAGTAGTGTTCCTGTTCATCCCCATTCCCTGCTCTTCTTCACTGACAGTTCGCCATTCATCTTCTTCTCCATTCTTTTATTTTCATAACAGTTTCTTTAATTCTTCCTACCTTATCATCTCTTCCATTCTTATGATCCCCTCCTTAGTTTTATGACCATATAAAACATGTTTTATTTGTCTTTATATGTCTAGCTTATTTTAATTAATATAACAATCTTAGGTCTACCCACTACCTTGCAAATATCATGATTTCCTGGGTTTGTATGCCTAAATTAAATTCCAATTTGTACAATTTTTTTTGACCATTTATCCTTTAATGGACATCTAGGCTAGTTCCATGTCTTACCTATTGTGCATAGTATAGCAATAGACAAGGATACCCAAGTATATCTGCATTAAGACTTAAAATTCCTTGAGCAAATACCCAAGACTTTTATATGTAATTTATATGCTAGTTCTATTTGAAGTTTTTTGATGCACCCTAAAACCAGTGTCCATACTGGCTACACCAGTTCACATTCTCAATAGCATCTGTTTTAATTTTTTTCTTTTAATATAAATCCAGGCATTCTGACTGGGTTAAGATAGACTATCATAGAATTTCAAATTTTTAGTTTTATGGTGGCTAGAGTGATTGAATATTTTACCATATTTACTGGGCCATTGTATTTCTTCTTTGGAAAAGGTCCAATTCATTATCCCATTTATTAATTGGAAAGATTTGATTTTTTGTGCTTCGTTTTTGCAGTTATGTATATTCTAGATTCTAATACCCTATGTGGTGTGCAGTTGACAAAGATAATCTTCCATTCCTGGTCTGCATCTTCACTCTTGTGTTTCTTTTGCTGAGGGAAATGAAGCTAGATTATCTGACAGAACAGAAGCTAAATGACCTGTATCTCAGTTCCCTGTGGGCTCCTTGTTCCTCTTTGAAATCTCATGAACAGAGCCTCCACTGTCCATATTTTTCTAAGCATTTTTGACTTCTGAGATCCTACCACATGGCTAGTTAAAATATGCTTCCAGCACAC
Source organism: Phyllotis vaccarum (assembly GCA_033318265.1). Lineage (NCBI taxonomy): Eukaryota > Metazoa > Chordata > Mammalia > Rodentia > Cricetidae > Phyllotis > Phyllotis vaccarum. Next base: position 132,544,438 of record JARWLC010000013.1, on the reverse strand, counting down.
AAAGGCTTTTCTAGACCAAAATTCTAAACTGTTCCACATTCTTTCTACAAACCTGCTCCAAAGACATAAGGACGATGTAATCAGGTTTATCACAGCAACGACTCATCTCCTAGTACTAATTTTTTGTATTAGTTACTTATCTCATTGTTTCAACAAAATACCTGACAAAAATCTTAAGGAAGCAGGTCACGGATCATCATTATAGAGGAAGAAGTATGGCATGAGGTAGAGTAAATGTCTGGTTATGCCATATTCAAAGTAAGGAAACTGATGAATATTGGTGCTCAGCTTTCTTTATCATTTTAATACAATATAGATATTCAGTCCATAGAATGGTACTAATCACATTTAGGATGGGTCTTCCCACCTCAATTATCTAATCTAGGTAATCCCTCACAGATATATTCAGGGGCTTATTTTTTTCCAGGGTAGGGGGTGAATCTAGATCCTGTAAGGTTGACAATTAATATTAACCACTACAATTAGGAATTTTATTTATAAGTTATTCTGAATAGGATATTTTTCTTAATTTCTATGTTGGCAAATTTATTGTTATATAAAAAATGCTGCTATAATTCACAGAAAGGGCCCTGAACTTCACATGGGCAACACAGTAGAGCTGGCCCTGGCAATATGAGTATGAGTGACCAGGATCAGAGGGACCGAGAGCAAGATAACTGGCCCCACTCCTTGCTGTAGGCTGCATTGGGTGAGCTATCTGAGGCAGTACTAGAGGGCTTACCCCAGTGCTGGTAATGAGGAAAACTAGTGAGCTGACCAACTCAGCTACCACCCAGTCCAAGAACCAGGGTATGAATTGGCCCATCCTGCTATCAACTTCGTCTATGAACTGTTGGAGTATGTGAATCAGATGAACCTACAGATCTAAAAGTGCAGGATCCTGATGATACAGGACAAGAGGCTATTCAAGAAGAGCACCAGTGAAGCACCGTTATAGGTGGTATAGCAGAGACCAGAGGCCTCAGGCCAGACCATTGATTCATGGCAGTGAATACTTGCAAATAAAGATGAACAGACTTAAGGATAAAAAGTGTGTCTCAGTGGGCCACACTACAGTTCCTATGATAAAATTCTGTTTCTGTTTTAGTTTGTTTCTTTGTTTTGATTAGTTTGCTTTTAAAACTTGATGGGGGGGGGCGCTTGCAATGGCAGAAGGCAGATTCAATGGGACAGGGACATAGATGGGATCAGAATGCATGATGTGTAATCCACGAAGAATCAATGTAGATACAAAGAGGTGAGTGACCCCTCCCCCCACAGTTGACCAGTCAGCCCAACCTCTAGGCCTGGGCAAAGGAACAAAATACATACCCCCTAATCCCATTGCAGCTCCAGTTTCAGGCCAGCATGAAGGACCCTTGCAGGTAGGCTTGCCCAGCATGACCCCTCATCAGACACTGTAGTCTATAGGCTCCACTTCATTCAACAAACACACATATCCTCTTGAGACTTCAACTGCTCCCTAAGACACAGACTCTACTGGCTCTGATTTCACCAAGAGCTCTGATTATGCCAAGAGTACCTATTGGACAAATAACATCTCTGTAAGATGCAGACAGCATTTTCAAGACTTGGAGGAAGAGATAGGTAGACACCTGTGCGAATACATCCAACATAAAAATCAATATGGCACCACCAGAACCTAAGGGCTCTATAATAGCAGACATGAATATTTCAGTATAAATAGAAAATCTGAGTAATGAACAGGAAATACAGATGAACTCATAACCAACAAAACATCAAGAGATGATAGAGGGTTTCTGGTGTGGAAGATATGATAAAGGAAATAGACTTTTCAGTCAAAGAAAATACCAAAGTCAAAAAATTATAACACAAAATGTCTAATAAATCTGGAACACCATGAAAAGACCTAAGAATAATAGAAATAGAAAAAGAATGACAGCTCAAAGTCACAGAAATACACTCAACAAAACCATAGAAAAAAACTTTCCCAACCTAAAGAAGAAAATACCTATGAAGATATAAATAGACCCTCTAAAAGTCCAATTGCCATATAATAATCAAACTAATAAACATTGAGAATAAATGAAGAATATTAAGAGCTACAGAGGAAAATGGCCAAGTGACGTATTAAAGGCAGAACATCAGAATTACACCTGAGTTCTCAAAGGAGACTGAAAGCCAGAAGGTCCTGGACAAAAGTTATGCAGACACAAAGAGACCACTGATGCCAGCCCAGACTACTACAACCAGCAAAATTCTCAATCAACATAGACAGAGTAAACAAGATATTGTATGACAAAACCCGATTTAAACATACCTATCCACAAATCCAGTCCTAAATAAAGCACTAGAAGGAAAATTCCATCCTAAGAAAGTTAGATACACCTACAAAGTCACAAGCAGTAGGTCCCACAGAAGGAAATCCCAAAAAAGGGAAACACACACACACACACACACACACACACACACACACACACACACATCACCAAAAAATAACAGGAATCAGCAATCCTGGGTCACTAATATCTCTTAATATCAGTGGACTCGTTTCACCTACAAACCCCAAAAGGCTAACACATGGATACAAAAATAATACTGCATACAAGAACTACACATCAACTTCAACAATAGACACTGACTCAAAGTAAAGGATTGGGAAAAGATTTCCCATTTAAATGGATTTAAGAAACCAGCTGATGTAGCTATCCTAATATCTAACAAAATAGGCTTCAAACTAAAATCAATCAAAAGAGATCAGGAAGGATGTTACTTATTCATCTCATTAAAAAAAATATCCATCAAGCTGAAGTCTCAATTGTGAACATTATTTATGCTTCCAATACCTCACATATGTAAAACAAACAAACAAACAAAAATTACTGAAGCTTAAACCTCACATAAGACCCCACAAATGTATAGTGGGAGATTTTAATACCCCACTCTTACCAATGGATAGTTCTACCAGACAGAAATTTAACAAAGAAATAAGGGAGCTAATAGACATTATGATTCAAATGAACTTAACAGATATATACAAAACATTTTACCCAAATAACAAAGAATATATCTTCTCAGTACCACACGGAACTTTCTCTAAAATTGACCACATACTCAGTCATAAAGCAAGTATCAATAGATAAAAAATGAGAATAACCCCTTTTATCCTATCAAAACACCATGGACTAAAGTTAGAGTTCAACAACAACACAAACCACAGAAAGCCTACAAACTCATGGAAACTAAATATCTCTCAACTGAACTACCTCTAGGTCAAGGAAGAAGTAAAGAAAGAAGTTAAAGACTTCCTAGAATTCCTTGAAAATGAATCTACAAGATACCCAAACTTATAGGATGCAATGAAAGCAGTGCTAAGAGGAAAATTCATAGCAGTAGGTGCCTACATAAAAGCTTAGAGAAATATCACAGCTGAAAGATCTAGAACAAAAATAAGCAAACTCACCCAGAATGAGTAGACAGCAGGAAATAATCAAAGTCAGGGCTGAAATCAATAAAATTATAACAAAGAGAATAATACAGAGAATCAATGAAACAATGAATTGGTTCTTTGAGAAAGTCAACAAGATAGACAAACCCTTATCCACACTAACTAAAAGGAAATGAGAGACTGTCTAAATTAACAAAATCAAAAATAAAAAGGTGGGCATAACAACAGACACTGAGGAAATCTAGAGAATCATTATGTCATACTTCAAAAACCCGTCATGTAACACTTTCAAAAATCCACAAAATTGGAAAACCAAAAAGAAATAGACAGATTTCTGGACAGGTTTCAGTTATTTAAAAAAATTAATCAAGACAAGATAAATAGACCTATTTACCCTTCCCCAAATTCCAGGGACAGATGGTTTTAGCACAGAATTGTGGCAGAATTTCAAAGAAGAAACATTACCAATATTTCTCAAATTGTTCCACACAATAGAAATAGAAGAAACATTGCCAAACTCTTTTTGTGAGGCTACCATGACCATAATTCCCAAACCACACAATGATGCAACAAAGAAAGAGAATAACATACCAATCTCCCTCGTGAATATTGATATAAAAATACTCAATAAAATACTGGAAAACAGAATTCAAGAACATATCACAAAAAGAAATCATCAGGTAGGCTTCGCCCCTAACATGGTTTAAGATATGAAAAACTGTCAATGTGAGCCATCATATAAACAACCTGAAAAAAAAATAGGATTATCTCATTAGATGATGAAAAGTCTTTGACAAAATCCAACACTTTTTCATGACAAAGGTTTTGGAAAGATCAGGGATACAATGAAAAACCCTAAAGACAATATGCAATAAGCTGACAGACAACAACAAACTAAGTGAAAAGAAACTCAAAGCCATTCCACTAAAATTAGGAACAATAAAAGGCTGTCTTTTCCCCATAGTTATTCAATATAGTTCTTGAAGTTCTAGTTAGAGCCATAAGAAAACAAAAGGAGATCAAGGGGATATGAATTGGGAAGAAAAATGTCAAATTATTGCCATATGCAGATAATATGATAGTACACATAAGTAACCCCCAAAATTCTACCAAGGAACTCCTACAGCTGATAAATACCTTCAGCAATGTAGCAGGGTACAAGACTAACTCAAAAAATCAATAGCCCTTCTATACACAAATGATGAAAGAGCAGAAAAAGAAATAGGGAAATATCACCTTTCACAATAACTGCAAATAACATCAAATATCTTGGGGTAACTCTAAATAAAAAAGTGGAAGACCTATATGACAAGAACTTTAAGTCTTGGAAGAAAGAAAGTGAATAAGATATCAGAAAATGGAATGATCTTACATGCTCTTAGATAGGTAGAAACAACATAGTAAAAAAAAAAATGCCATGTTATTATAAGCAAGCTACAGATGCAATGCAATCCCCATGAAAGTCCCAACACAATCCTTCACAGACATCAATAGAACAATACTCAACTTCATATGGAAAGCAAAAAACCCAGGATTTCCAAAAAAATTCTTTTCAATAATAGAACTTCAAGAGACTTTACCATCCCTGACTTTAAGTTCTATTATAGAGCTACAGTAATAAAAATAGCTTGGCACTGGCATAAAAACAGATTTGTGGATCAACAACATCAAATAGGAGACTCTGACATTATTCTCACACCTCATTTTGGAAAATGAGTCCAAAAATATACAATGAAAAATGGCATATTCATTAAATGGTGATGGGATAACTTGATGGTGGTATGTAGAATGCAAATATAACCATATCTATCACCATGCACAAAACTCAAGTCCAAGTGGATCAAAGACCTCAACATTATAAAAAGTGGAAAATACCCTTTCACATATTGGCAAAGAAGACCACTTCCCAAATATAACACCAGTAGCACAGACACTGAGAACAGCAATTCATAAATGAGACCTCCTGAAAGTTAGAAGCTTCTGTAAGACAAAGTACATGGTCACAAAGACAAAAGGACAGGCTACAGAATGAGAAAATATCTTCACAAAACCTACATTTGACAAAGGACTGAACTCTAAAATATATAGAGAACTCAAGAAAGTAGATGTCAAAAGAACAAATAATCCAATTAAAAATAGAGTTTGGAGCTAAATAGGGAATTCCCCATAGAAATATTTCAAATGGTTCTAAGACACTTAAAGAACTGCTCAATATCCTTAGTCATCAGAGAAATGTAAATCAAAACAACTCTGAGAACCTTTCAGAATCACAAAGATCAAAAACACAGATGACAGCCTATGTTTGAGGGAATGTGGAGCATGAGGAACACTTCACCACTGCTGATGGGAGTGTAAACTTGTTCAGCCACTTTGGAAATCAGTATAGCAGTTCCTCAGAAAACTGGCTATCAGTCTCCCCAATAATCCATCAATACCACTATTGGGTATTTATCTAAATGATGCACATTCTTACCCCAAGGATATTTCCTCAACTATATTTATAGCAGCATTATTAATTATAGCCAGAACCCGGAAACAACCTAAATGTCCTTCAACTGAAGAATGGATTTAAATATTGTGGTACATTTTCACAGTGGAGTACTACTCAGCAGGAAAAAAAGATGACATCCTTAAATTTTCAGCCAAATGGATGGATCTGAAGAGTATCATACTGAGTGAGGTAACACAGACCCAAAAAGATAGACATAGTGTGTACTCACTCATAAGTTGATTTTAAGCATAAAGCAAAGGATAAATAGGCTACAATCCACAACCCCTGAGCAGCTAAGTAACAGGAGAATGTTAAGTGAGATATCCATGAATCCTCCTGGGAAGGATAAATAGAGTAAATTGGGATCATGCAAGGGTTGGAATCAAGGAGAATTGGGAAGAGAACATGAAAGAATGGGATGGTTCTATGTGTGGAACAACAGAGATAGAGAATAAAGAAATAGATATCTTGATAGAGGGAGCGATTGTGGAGTGATAGAGAAACTTGGTACCAGAGAAACACTCAAGAATCTACAAGGTGATCCCAGTAACAGCTCCAAGCAGTAGTAGAGATGGTACCTAAACTGCCCTTCCCCTATAGCCAAATGAATGACCACCCTAATCGCCATTATAGAATTTTCATCCAACAATGGATGGAAGCAGATGCAGAGATCCATAGATAAGCACCTGGTTCAGCTGAAGAGTGGGAGGAGAGAATATATGAGCAAAGGGATCAGGATCATGAGGAAGAGACCCACAAAGATGGCTGACCTGACTTATTGGGAGCTCACTGACTCTGAAATGACAACTTAAGAGTCTTCATGGAACAGAATTAAACCTTCCGAATTTAGATGAGAGTTGAATGGCATGAGCAGTGTGTGGAGCCTCTGGCAATATGACCAAAGTTTATTCTTGATGCGTGAACTGGCTCTCAGAGCCTATTGCCTACAGAGAAACACCTTACTCAGCCTTGATACTAGGGGTCCTACTTCAACTGAATATGCCAGAGGGAATTGACTCACCTTGGGAGTCTTTCCTCTCTCTGAGAAATGGATAGGAGAAGGCTGGGGAAGACTTGAAGGAAGGGAGGGAGGGGGAACAATGGTAGATATGAGAAAATTTTTAAAATAAAAAATAAATAAAATAAGAAATAAATTTAAACAGATGCTATTATAACTTCAGCTTATATTTTTCCTAGTTGGAATGAATGTGTTTTTCTCACCCCCTAAACTATCTTTTATAACAGTTCCTGCAAAATAGAAGCAAGTCTCTAGTATCAGTAATGCAAATAAGTAACTATGCTTTTCCTATTGAGAGAGATTTCTGTATAAGACTTCTTTTTCTGCTGAATTCTAAAGTTTTGTATGTTAGGATTTTGTGCATATTTTGGTATCACATTTACCTAGTTATCTGATGGTAGACTTCTATGGTTATATGTGGGAACATGGCAGAACATCAGGAGATGTTTGAAGCTGTTTCTATGTAGAAAAGAGCTTTATTGTCAGATGAGTATGGTTATGATTAATAGAAAGGTTATGGTTATAATGGCAGAGAAGGCAAAAAGAACAAGAAAGAGAAAGGAAGAAGAAAGGAAATAGAGTGAAATAGGAGTACTACCAAGAGAAGACAAAGGGAGAGAGAGAATGGGAACCTTGTTTTAAATGGGGCTTGATGTCAGAGCTCAGAGAAGAGTGTGACTGGACATGAGAGATCAGGGGTCAAGGTATTAGAGGCTAATATTGGAGCCCTATTTATAACTTCATCTTTGATGTTTGAGATGATACTATCCATATAGAGCTTTCTAAGATGAAGTCTGTTAGTGGGTATAAAACACATTCCCACTTGACTTGTACCTTCCTACCTTAGTAACTGTGTTTTGTCTTAAAGGCTGCTGGATTTGCATGAATCCTTTAAGGAATCTGTTCATTCTACTTTATGTGTGTCTTGTATTGTCACTGCCAGAGACAATAACAAAGGTGGTTAATTTTCAAGATATTTACTCTATGATGCTAGTAAAGAATTTGTCTTCAGGTTTCTGCATTATAATTCTGCCCACATTTGAAAGAATTCAACTGTTCTGTACGTTTTGCAGCCAAACTGTAGTTGCATCTTGATAGCCTGAGTAGACTCTTTCTAGCTTTATGCTCTTATAGCACTCATGAATACAAAGGGAGACCTCATCTCTAGTAAATACTATGGAACTCAGTCTGTTGTGCTTTTCAGCTAGGGGTTGGTTAATGGTTGTTCCTAGTAGCCTTTTTACAGAGACGGTATCACTAGGCTTTCATCTCTTTCCACTCCAGCTCTTTCTCTCATAAGAATAGAATATATTGCTTTCTCCCAGAGTTTTCTCTTTTATTAGATTGCACAGAGGCAGCTCCTAATCTTCTGTCTTACCCAAAAGTATAGTGTCTTACTTATTTTCTACTGATTTAATAAAAGAACATGCCAAGGCAACTTATAAAGAAAGATGTTTAATTGTGGCTTAAGGTTTCAGAAAGTTAGAGTCCATGACCATCCATGACAATAGGCAAGCAGACATGGTGTTAGAGCAGGAGCTGAGAACTTGGTCCATAAGCACAAGCCAGAGAGAGCTAACTCAGAATAGCATGAGTCATTTGAAACTCCAAAGCCCACCCTCAGTGACACACTTGCTCCAACAAGACCACTTTTCTAATCCTTTTGAAATAGTTTTATCAACTGGGGACCAAGTAATCAAATATATGAGCCCATGGGAGGCATGCACATGAAAACCTATGCAACAGGACTGATTTTTATTGGCTTGAACAAAAGTAGAAGAATGAAGTTTTCTTTGGGGGAACTGTTATTTTACCATGTGGCATGGCTGTAGTGTCAAAATACTGATAATTTTAGACAGTGATGATGAAAATTTGCTGATAATAATGATATCCATTTGTATTTCAGTAGTGGTGATTTTATAAAAGAAATTAAGAAGAAACTCAGTAGAAAGGAAAGGAAGCAGACTGTGAATTCTATTTGATTTGGGTTCCAGCGTTTGTTATCTGTAAAATGAGAGTTACTTGGTTATTGTCTTAAGTCGCTAAAATTTCAAGTGATTTCTTGGCTTCTTGTATTGAAATGACTTGTAGTTTCTCCATTTTATCATTACTTTAGAGGCTGACTGGGATTGTAGTTCCTCTGAAGATAAGTTAATCTTCTCATCAATAGTGTCATTGGTTCTGTTTCCTCCCTTCAGACCCACAGATAGAGATAGCATTTTTCCTAACCCATAGTTTTGTACTATTCAATATGCTTCCTCTACTCATACTTACATTCTTGCAAATAATCCTCTATAAAGCTCTTTCTTGGTTATTCTGATTTCAACATGCCTCCTGTGGAGCCCCTGATGGATACAAATGCTGAGCATGTGGATTTGAGTATCAAGTTTATCTGATGATGATTTCTCTTTTGCTTATGATTTACCCTGGGGACATGGCTCCACATTCACTGAGCTAATTTAAACAGAACTTTAGGCCCATGAGACTAAAAGCCAGATCCTAGATATTAGGAAGTTCATAAAGAAATGAATTCTTCTAAGAGTCAAGCAACTGTGTCTTTTCTTTGTCAAGTAAAGAACAAAAATAAATCTATATTTTTCTGCATTGTACAGTCCCAAGTTTTCAGGAATGTTTTTAAGAATAGAACTACATGCAGACTGTTTTGTATACCTCCACATGATAAGCATTACTGTTGCTTTCTTTAATGTCTCTTTGATTGTATAGTATTTCTTTATTGTTAAAATGATGCCTTTGTTATTTTGGCCCAGGGAGATTATGGGCATTGGACGAAGAAAGAAAATGCAGGTGCAGCAGTTATTTATAAACAATTCACAGAACTTCTAAAGCCTTATTATGAAAGAGCTACCAAATAGAAAGGATCTGACTTAGCACTTGTCACATAAATATATTTAATGAATCAAAAATGGAATTATCTTCAAGCAGAAATGGCACAGTAAGCAAAACAAATAATCTTGACATCTTATTGAAATTAAATATTCATGGTGCATTTGCCTTAATTGTGCTCAGAAATGTTGAAATAATGCAACAAGGACAGGAGTTGACAGATAAGACCCTCTGGGATATGGTGTCAAGACCTAAAACCTTCCTTATTACCTGCTAACAAGTAAGGACAGTTAATCAAAAAGGACTAAAATCTCCTTTATATTATAGAAAACCAATACCCAGGGTGCCAAATAGATGAGTACATAAGAAAGCTCCTGGAGTGAAATGCCTGTGATTACTTCACACTTATCCTCCCATAGGGATGAGGTCCTGTCTTTTGTCCTTTCAAGGCAGGAAATAGTTTTCTACTCAACTGTATATATACACACAGATCCTACCAGGCTTCGGGAGTCAAAATCAGTATTTGTCATTTTTATGTGCTTTTAAGCATCATTTCTCTATGATGCCTGCTTAATACAGATGGCTTCCCCTGAGACTTTGACTTCATTTATTTATTATTTGATACAATGTCACCTCACCGAAGCTCCAAAGCAGCTCAGGAACATGCAGATGGGATGTTATCATGAATTGACAGAGTGAGCAAAAACTGTCAAAAAGAACAGTGTTAATTTGCATATGGTTTCATGCTGAGCTTTGGTCTGAACCATTTCTGTGAATGACCAGTGGACCAGACAAAAATCAGATAGTAAATCATGAGGTAGAGACAAATGTATAAGATGGTGTGGGAAGTAAATAAAGTTATGTCTTGTCAAGGTTATGAGAACCTTGACAATCAAATCAAATAAATTCTGAGATAGAATAGAACCACCTAAATTTTAAATCACATAGGTATCAACTCAAAAAACATATTAAATGATGCACCTAATTTATGCATGCAATTAAAGACTGAACATGCTGAAGGCTATGCCATTTTAGCAATCACAATAATAAAGAAAAAATCACCAAAGTATATCTTTGTAGATACTTTGTAGAGAAACTAAAGCCTAGTTAACTAGGGACTGTGTAAATTGGGACTAGAAAAAAAATGAAACAAGGTTTCTATCAGAATTAACAGACTTGCTGAGCATATATTATTCAGTCAGCAAAAGACCTGATATTGTCTTTGAATAATATGAAAATAAGATGATGCAGACCAGGTAGATATAGGGACCTTTATATTTAATGATCTTACCAATATATTTTGGTACATTTTCAGCCAGGAAGAGCTATTATTTTGCGCTGGAGTTGAGCTTCTTAATTAATTAAGCTGAACTTACAAAAACATTGTTCCTTTCATTTTTGGACTCCCCCTAGTCTTTCTTTTCTGAATTGTATTAATAACACAATTATTCTGCTGAGTAAAGAGCAGCACTCCTTTTCAAATTTAAGATACAGGCTGCTCTCTCTCTCTCTCTCTCTCTCTCTCTCTCTCTCTCTCTCTCTCTCTCTCTCTCTCTCTCTCTCCTTTGCTGTCACTCTAGCTCTCACTCTCTGTCATTCCATGCTTATTATTTCTAACAGGATCAGCTAGGGCCCCATGGCCTTCAACTCCCTAAGTGCTGACTGAGGGCAGAGAAACAACACACAGCCTACATTCTTTCTGGAGCAAAAAGCACTGGAGATTAGGAAGGCTTTTGCTGTTTTTGTCATGTGCAATTTGACTTAACCTATTTGAAAAAGTAAACGCTGGGAACCAGAGAAGCTTTGTACTCTGAAATGAACAATAATCACACTGCAAAATGGGGGGGGGGAGAGTAAAAGAAAAATTGAGGCTTCTTTTATCTGGAGTTTTCTCTCAGCTTAAGTTTCATCAATGAAATGCATATTCATTCTTACTAAAAATGGTTTGGACTTGCTAGCAAAAGGCCTGTGCAGAAATAAACTATAATTAATGATGCTTTTAAAGACAATTGTATAATTACCTAATTTTTAAAAGTTATTTCTTCTCACATTACTGCAATCTGTTTTTAAGATGGCTTATATTAACAAATTTAATAGCATAAGATATCCAATAATTCATAAATGAGAAAAGTAGGAAAGGAAGAGGAGTAGTTAAGATGTAGCTGGAGGTCACTCTAGTAACTGACTTCTTAGAGTCTGACTGGATGTATGAAATGTGAAAAACAAAACAAGACATGTGATTGACAGCATCCACACAATAATCTTAAACCTAGCGCTCCAGAGAGCCAGAGTGAAATGTTTCCTCAGAGTTCTCATAAACAGAAACATGATGGACAATTTTCTCATAAGCACCCCTAAGGCAAATTCACAAGTAAGCTTTAGGATTACCTTTTTATACACTTTCCTTAGGGTCATCATATTACCACCATCAAGGAAGGGCACTGTCTTTTGTGAGCTAGCTCGCTAGATCTAGGAAAGATTTACATGTATCAATAAAGAATGGGGCACTGTACACTTTTCCTTCAGTCACTCCGGTGTATTTGCTTTCTCAGCATAGATGGGAGAAGCACTGAGTATAGGCTGGTGGCCCCATATAGGAAGCTGGAAAATGAATGTCAGGTTTGTCAAACTGGAAATCAGATTGACTTCTTGTGACTGTTGAAGAGCACTGACACCTGAAGCAGCTCTCATGCCTGTATGGAGTGAATTGAGTTGAATTCTGTAGCAATCTAAAATCAGGTTCAAAATAAAGGTTCCACTGGCCTATAATTGTATAAAATACTGTGAGGCCAAGCCAGTTCAGAAGATGAATACAAAATGTAACTACTAAAGGAAATATTCACTTAAAAAAAAAAAGAAACCCATTTAATGGTTTAAAAAAAAAAACTTGGAAGATACCACAAAATTCTCAAAACTTAGACATATTTCCTATAGTTTTGTCCACAACACCATGCATTTTTGCATGAGAATATGATGATAATTCATTCTTTTTGAAGGGATGGTAGAATTTTCCATTTTTCCCAAGGAACTTAGTAGGTGTTTTGTACTTTACACCCTGTTGTAGACAATGAGATGTTCATATTTAAGACTGCTAATTTTGGGAAAATCTTTACTAATTTTCTCTTTTAGATATGATGTATTTTTAGAATTTGTCCAGAGCATTTTTTTGTCTTCCCATTTGCCTCTTTTCCATTACTTGCCTCCGTACTCCTAGTTCTGTCCCATGGGGTATTGGATTCTGAGCCTTCGTATTCCAATGCAAAGAGAATCAACAGAGTAGGAGGTGGGATTATTTTGCCAGGATAGCTACAAACTACTTAACTCTAGAATTGAAGGTCTTCAAGGATATAAAGTCATAATCTCATTACACTTGACTTAAATTGATTCTAGGTTGAATAATGGCTGCTCAGATACCAAGTCTTAATACTTAGAGTCAAAAGGCTTAGAAGTATAAGTATAGTATTTTTTAAAAGGAAGATTATCCTAGATTATTTTATTAAACCATAAATATCATTGCAAATGTCTCCTGAAAACACAGGCAGAGAAAGATAATAAATGAAAAAGAAGTGATGTAAAAAGAAGCAAAATTTAAGACAATGTGTTCACAGGCCAAGGAGCACCAAGGTATGTCAGTAGTCGCCAGAAGCTACATGAGACAAGGAACAGATTTTCTCCTAGGAAGAGGAAAGCACGGTGCCATCTAACCTCCAGTATTATGGAGTTATCACCTTCCTATTTGGTGTCATATTCTGCCATGTCTTGGCTATGTGGATAAACATTACATATACTGGTTAAGGAGCATTCTTTATCCCCTAATAGTCTTCCCTGCACTTCTCCAGTGCTTCTCTACAGACCACTATTTTTCACTTTTAAAATTTAAAAATAGGTTTGTTGACATTAATCTGCTTTTATATTATCATTTTTTTCTATGTAAAAGTATTTTTACAGTCTTCGAAATCAAAAGCACTCCTGTAATCCCAACAATCAGAAGGCAGAGGCAGGAAGATCATGTAATTAAATCCACTTTGAGATACATAGAGACAACTACTCTCTTTAAAATGCACACACACACACACACACACACACACACACACACACACACACACATTGGAGGGAGATCAGGAATATAATATGATTGCATTTATATACACGTGAAGTTAGGAGGTATTATATAAGTTTGAGAAGAAAATATGAATAGAGATGTTTTGTCTAAGACTTGAGAGGTTTCATATGAGAATTTTCTATAAAATGTAACATGAATTTTCACATGTTTACCTGAGATCTGAAGACTGAGAGATAGCTATTAATAGGCAGCAACTATAAGAATCAACACATACTTTGCAATGCTCCTTTAGAGAGGTGGCTATGTGATTAGTATTTCATTCACAGGGTTGAGGTTATTCTAACATTGATTTAGTAAACAATATTAGGTTGACATACAGTTGTGTGGGTAGGGAGTTGTAAAGGATCTGGGAGAAGTTGGGGAGGGGGAAAGCATGATTATGATCAAGATGTCTTGAATGAAAAACAACTTTGAATTAAAAAACAATTGTACCTTTATGGATGTAAAGTATCCAAACCCATAATAATCTCATAAGAAAAAAATTCTGAACTCAGGTAGCCAACATGAGATTACATTTTCAAGTTTAAGGAAAGATGATAATACTTCTTAAACCCTTCACAACAACAAGAAGAGAACAAAATGTTTCAGTGGGTTATGCTAACACTCATGCTCTTGACTGGTTGCTAAGTGTGTTGGGGGAGGGAGTGAGAAGACGAAGGGACAATGACACAAACCACAGGAGTCAGGTGAAAAGCAAATACCAAATTCCTTTATTCAGCTGTGGGGAGAGCATTATATACCCTCCTCCCAGAACCCAAGTTTTGTCCTGATCTGGTGACATCAAGTGGCCACCCCTATTTGACTGGCAGGATCAGAAGCATTGCACAGAGGTTGTTTCTAGGCCCTCAGACTGACTCCTTGTTGGCTTACAAGGAAGTACATTATGTGCATGCCTTGGTAACTGTCTTGAGCCAATTTCCTTGAACTTTGGGTCTGTCATACTACAACTGACCACACAAATGATTTAAGTTGGAATTAATATTTTCTATTAGAAACTGGAGTGTTCTGTAAGAATGTAATCTCAATCTTTCTAATTCTAGTTTATTCTATGAGTGGATAAAGGAAAAAAACAAATATTCTGTGTCTCTTCCTCAAGAGACATGAGAAATTTAATTCTCTGAACATCCACATGAAAAAAAAAATCATATTATTTTCTCAGTAAAAGCCTTGAGGTTCAGTAATGTTAAGTCACTTGCCTAAGGTCACAGAGCTGCTAACTGAAAAAGCAGATATTCTTGCATGGAAATATTATACAGCTGGAATTGTTTATTTTTTTTGCAGCAACTAAGAAACTTATAGAAGCTACAATAGTAGATTTAGTAACATTTCTATTGTGTGATAAAATATAATGACAAAAAGAAGTAAGTAGAGTCATGGCTGTGGGGTCAGAAAGGTGAAAGAACACATCTTCAATGTATAACGCAAAGCAGGGAAATAACTGGAAGTGAGATGAAGCTAAGAATACTGAAAGCTTACCCACAGTGACTTATTTTCTCCAGAAAGACTGCACCACTTCTCCAAACAGTGCCACTAACTAGGCACAAAATGCTCCTCGGAAGGGGCATTTTTCATTCAGAACACCACATACAAAAAGCAATAGGATGCAAAACATAAAGAAATGATCTTTTCCTAAGACAGCAATACTTGTAATTTAAATATAAAAACATTTAATTTATTATGAATGCTCTCATTTAACTGCCAGATAAATAGGCCCTATTTATCTCATTTATTTTGGAAATATTTTAAGGTTGACTTCTGGAAACACAATGTTATCATTTATAAGACATTGAACCCAAAAGTGCAGCTCCATCCAGAAAAAATAAATCCTGTCCTGTACTACCCAACAGATTTGTAGTTTGTGACTGCATTCACAAATAGTTTGCTTAATAAAAAATAGGGGAAATTGAATATCAGAATGTTAAAAAATGAAATACAGCATTTCTGTAGGGCCATATCTTGATATATATAAATATATATTTCTGAAGCTCTGGTCATGCCCTATACGTTATTGAGTATAAAATTTACATAAAATTTACTTTTCCTCTAAGGTTAAGTTATTTAATTTTATCTTTGTTCAGATGGAATTCTATTACTTTTATAATGGGGGAAATAATACTTATCTCACACGATTCTTTTTCCTTGGTTAATTTTTGACAATTACATACATTTATGCAATATATTACACTTATATTGAGCACAAAGTATCCCCTCTTATTCTATTTCTATTCCTGATGATACCCTTTTGCTCTAGTAGTCCCCCTCCTCTTTACATCACAGGTCTTGTGCAGGTAGCAGTAATTTCTATGTGTTCATAATTTCAACAACCATGTCATATCCAGAAGACATAATTTCATAAAACTTTTCCATAAACATTGGATCTTGCCTCTTTTCTATCTTCACTTCAATGTTGTTCCCTTGGATTTCCCATTCTGATGATTTATAAGTCTGTTAGCCACTGCAAAAAGAGGCTTTTTCTGGCCAATGCTGAGAGCAACTTTAGACTGTGACTCTCAGCATAAATACTCAGAAAGCACTTTAATGACACATCAATTTAGTAAATTATTAGTATTACCTTCCCTATCCCTCAAGGGTTGTAACCACTCTACCTATAGGCTGTTGACTAGTTTTATAATACGAGGTATATATTTTTCTCATATAAAAAGGCCTCAAAAATGGTGATTAATCCCTCAGTAATCATGACACTATTGCATTGGTGAATATTATGCCTGGAAAGTATTTTATCACACAGTGTCCACAGCTGGGTAACATTGATTATTTCTTTACTTTCCCCAGAAGCCTGTGCATTATTTTCTATAATGCTGAATGCTAGCTAGTTTCATTTGATTTCTCTGTGTCCTGTATCCAAAGTGTGTTTTGTCTATAATAGGTTCTTTTCATGTAGTCCTAATGGGCAATAAAGAGCAATAGCAATATCCTTTATTGTTTTGAACTCCCTGTGACAAATAACTGCTAGGGTAGTATCCCATATCTGACACTTAAATTTTCATTTAAAAACAAATGACTTTTAGGAGGAGTATTATCTAACCATATAAAATACTTCTGCTCAAATTCTTCCATTTTAAATTATAATCATTGATTCATTTATTAACTAGTAGCTTTTCCTTTAATTTTTTAACACATCCAAAGGTTTCATTTTAATCACCATCTCTACTTTCTCTACTCCTATCAAAAATTTTATGTTATCTTCTAATATTTTATTAGCATTAATTAGGAATACTTTGAGCAAATTCTGCTTTAAATACTTAAAGTCACTTGACCTTTATCATAGGGTTAATACATTCTTCGTCTTTTGGGAAAATGATAGAAACATAAAATTATGTTTATTAACTCATATTAGTTCTGCAAAATTCTAGATAGTTTATTCCATATGCGAAAATCAGAAAAACTCTCACATGTTTATAAAATACTGAAACCAGTTAGAGTTATAAACACTGTGGTGGACTGGATAAGAATTGGCCCCAATGGGCTCATATATTTGAATGTTTAATCTTCTGGGAGTGGCACTATTCGAGAGGGATTAAGAAGTATGGTTTTGTTGGAGTAGGTGTAAACTTGTTGGAGGAAGTGTGTCACTTTCAAAATCATAAACTAGTCCCATGGTCACCTTTTATTTCTGCTTCCTTCAGTTTGAGATGTAGATCCCTCCTTTCCTTCTCCAGTATCATGTCTGCCTACATACTGAAATACTTCTTTCCATGATGATAATGAACTAAACCTCTGAAATTGCAAGCCATCCACAATTAAATATTTTTCTTTATAAGAGTTGCCATAGTCATAATGTCAGTTCACAGAAATAGACTACTAAGACAGAAGTTCTTACCAGGGATCAGGGTATTTTGTGATAGGCCTGATATATTGGTATATTGCAAATTGTGGGTTAAGAAAGCAGTTGAGAGATATAGGAGGGATTTAATAAACCACACTAGTAGGAATATGGAAAACAGTGGTACTGAGGGCAACATGGAATATGTGGGACCAAGTCAAAAAGTTTCAGAGGAGAAGAATATTAGCAAATGGCCTAAAGACCATTCTTGTGACAATTTGGCAAATAATTTGGTAGCTTTTTGCTCCTATCCTAAAAAAAAAAAAAAAAAAAAAAAAAAAAAAAAAAAAAAAAAAAAAAAAAAAAAAAAAAAAAAAAAAAATCTGCCTAATGCTTATTTGAAGAATTTTAGATTAATGGTATTAGCAGAGGAGATTTCAGGACAGCCTGGTATTGACTTTGACCTGTGGTTACTAGTGGCCAGTCTTATGCATATTTATAATAAAATGGAGAAATCTGACCAAGTAAAAATAAAAATTGTACAGTTTGAGGAAAAAGGAAAAAAGAATATTTAATGGAGCTAAGTCTAGTACTCAAGGAGATAGAAAACTTGAAATGAAAGTGTGGTGCTAAATGTAATAAAGGCAGTGGTGACCTCAGGGCAAGACCTCACCCAGCTAAGGTTCTGACGTATGAAGAATTAAAGAAAATCTTAAGCAGTGAAGGAAAGCATTAAAAACAGAAAACTTATGGAAATATATTTGAACAAGGGGATCAACTTCCAGCTCTAGCAATCAGAGAAATCCATGAGCTTCAGCTATTTGGTTCTGGCATTAGAGTCAACTATAGGTATGTAGAATCTTACTCTGCAACTAAAAAAGCCAATGAGGTTAGGTATGTGTCAAGGTTGTCTGTGTGTGGAGGGCCAGAGAAACCATTTAATTAGGCTGTGAATGGGAAATATGGTATGTTTTGTTGTTGTTGTTGTTGTTTTGAGGCTCCTAACTTGCTTGTTAGGTAAGCCAACCTAAGACAGGCACAGTCCAGTTGCTGAGCCCTCAGGGAAAAGAATTCTGAATCCCACTGTAATAAACCACACAATAAAATAAAAGGTGTGTATATGAACTAAGACAGGCCCATAGGATGGAGAAAATTGGCTCAAACCAGTTGCCAAAGCAGCACATAATGTACTTCCTTATGAGTAGTCAATCTGGAGTCTGCCTGAGAGCCTAGCAAGAGCTTCTGTCCAGTGCTCCTGGCCTAGTGGAGTCTGTCTTAGGATCTAGCAACAGGTGCTGTCAGAGGTTCTATTTGTGCCTAGCCAATGAGGAGTGACTGTGAAACGTCATCAGATCAGGACACAGCCTGGGTCATGGGAGGACGGTATATAAGGATCTTCCCATTGATGAATAAAAGAATTAGGCTTTTGCTTTTCACCTGACTCCAGATGCCTGAACCATTGGCTCTAAATATTCTCTCCCACTCCCAGAAGGAAAATGTTAAGACCCTCCACAGCAATAACAAAATACCTGACAAGGAGAGTTGCAAAGAGAAGTGTGTTGTAATCAACAAAGCTAAAAAGAGTTGGGTATGTCAAGAGTGCTTTGATGTCAGACATGGAAATGCAGAGTTTGGCGTTTTCTCAGCTTGTTTTCAGTCTTGCTTTGGTTCAATTTTTCTCACTATGCTCCCTGTCCTTCCTTTTGTAATGTCAATGTATATACTGTGCCATTGTAAGTTGAAAATATGTGATTTGCCTTTTCATTTTGATTTTATAGATGATTACTGTCAAATATTCTTGAGTGTCAGAAGACACTTGGACTTTGAAAATAGTCTTGAGACTGAAAGATAATATGAACTTTTGAAGTCGTACTGAATGCATTTATACACACACACACACACACACACACACACACACACACACACACACACACATTATGATACAGCTACAAGTATATAAAATCCAGGGAGTGGTGTGTGATGGTTTGAATGAGAATGGCCCACAATAACCTTATATATGTGAATGTTTATTCATCAGAGAGTGGAACTATTGAGAGGGATTAAGAGGTATGGCCTTGCTGCTGTAGGTATGGCCTTGCTGGAGGAAGTGTGTTACTCAGAGTGGGCTTTGGGCTGTCAAAAGCCCAAGCCACCAGTCTCAATCTCCCCTCCCCCCTCACTGATGCTTGTAGTCTGGATGTAAAACTCTCAGCAAATTTTTCAATACCCGCCATGAAGACAATGGCCTAAGCTTCTGAAACTGTAAGCAAATCCTAATTAAATGCGGTTTTTTGTCCTAGCTCTAAGTTTTACATAGGTTTCAGAATGGCTTTACTTCTTTCTGTACTAGCTGTTTTGATTTATACTTTTTCTTATGTACTCAAACTTTTGTTTTTCCTCCTGCTCTCCATGTCTTCCTTCCCCTCATTACTCCTCCTCCTCTTCATTTTTGCTATGTGTGACTTTGTCCCTGAAGGCTTTTCTTTTTCTTTTCATTGGCTACCCCATTGCAGAAACTGTGACTTTTATGTAACTCATGGGAAAGTCCTCTTGTTTTTCTTATAATAATTGTTGTGGCCATGGTATCTCTTCACAGCTATGAAACATTAGTAGAAGTGCTTATTGGATAACATTGCTTGAGTAGATAATAAAAGTAAAAACTATACTTATTTCCAAATTTTTAATTCTACACTTCTGTTTTTGCAATTACAGTTTTTAATTGGGGTTTTTCCTATTATTTACAAACTGAATCTTTGTAGATATCCCAGAATGACCTGAAAGTTTCCATCATTTGAACTTAACCTGCAGAGTGCAGTGATCACAGATTCTCCTTACTTAATTTCTAAAATGGTCTCAGATTTCTGAATTATACAAAGTATTACAGATTCTTCTAGTTCTACAATTTCTGGGAAATATGAAATGATACCTCAAGAAAATGTCTGACAGGTAGTGAGAAGAAAGGCTTTTGAAATATTAGTAATGAGGAGAAACTTAGCAGCACACCACAAAGAGAAGGCAGCTACACCTGAGTCCCTGTTCCTGTCCTAGCAACAGAAGCTAGCCTAGACACATTCATTTCACCCTTTGATCGAATGGAAATTTATCAGATGAGATGCTGATTGTACAAGAGATCATAGAACGTTCTGCCAATGACAATAAAGTATCCAGAAGTACTCTTTATACTAATTGTTCCTTAAGTCTCATATACAAAAGATATTAAAGTGGATGGGTAAAATGAGCAAAAGGTACATACAGTAAATCAACTGGACCCATTCCAGCAGCTTCTTGATCTCTCTGAGCCTGAAAAATACCCATCCTCATTCTAAGGGAATTTGCAATTGAACTCCCAGGCATTTATTACAGAGAAATGAAAACTTTGGCTACATAAAACCCATATATGAATGTCACTATCATTATTAATTTTATTGAGAAAAGTCAGCAATTGCCCTAGATATCCTTAAACAAATGCCTGATTAAGCATACTGTGATGCATATATACATGCAATGCTACTTAGTGATGAAAATAAATGAATGATCCATGCAGGCAACAATTACAATGAATCTCTTATATTCATACAGAATAAATCAAAAATATGTGGTCCCTTCTGCAATGGTGAAATAATTAGACATGGAAAAGTGATTAATAGTTGCCAAGGGTTTAGCATGAACAAAGAAATACCTTTGTTACAATTTTAAAAACCACCAGGCTTGAGTTCTGGTTTCGTAGGACATCCATAGCTTCCTAGAAGACAATTATGAGCTGAAGACCATAGAGGCAAACATGAGTTAAAATCCCAGGAGAATACTAAGGTTTAATACCTCGAAGATCAAGTTTAAATGTCAAGTCCAAATTGCGAGGGTAGACAAAAAATGGGAGAAAGAAGAATGATGGTCAAAAACCAGAAACTGAAGTTTGCACCATAGAAAATTGAGTAGAGCTGCACTAAATTGTTTGCTATTTGCGTTCATTTGGTACTGCACATTGCTCGGTGGGTATGGTTAGTTGACAGTTACAAGGTCAGCTACAAAGATCTGAAACCCGTGTTTTATATTAATAAAAAAGGGCCAACATCCAAAGGGATCACAATAGACCTTTAAATGACCAAAAGAAATCATGGAAAAAGTCAGAATTAAATAGACCTTTCAAATAAACCTTTAAAAAATAATCCTGAAGGATTGTTCATCACACTAGTATCCAGGAGGAACAAAGTTAGCAGGGGTGAACAGGTCACCAGCCCCACTAATCCAGTCTCAACATTCTGCCAGGCTATTCTGTTGTGAAAACAAGATGTCAGCAAACATTTATATAAGGGCTAGCTGGTAAATATTTCAAGCTTCACAGACCATGTGGTCTTTGTCCTCTATTCTTGGAACAAAATTACAGCCACTGACTATATCTAATTTGATTCTTTACCAATAGAACTTCTATATGGATATTAATATTTGAGTTTAATAGACATTTGGGAGGTAATGACACTTTCTTGTTTTGATTTTCATTCAAAGCATTTAAAAGTATAAAAATCTGCAGTTGAAAAGATAGCTCAGTTGGAAAGGCCCTTGCCAAGTGTGTAAGAGAATCTAGCTTTAACCTATGTTAAAACCTAGGCCACCTGTTCTATAATCTCAGTTTTGGAAAATTAGAAACACGTGGATCCCTGAAGCTCACTGGCTAGCCAGTTGAGATCAGTCAGTGATCTCTAGATTCAAGGAAGAGACCTTGTCTCAAATGAAAACAAGGAGAGACATGCCAGAGCTATTCACTGATAACCTTTGACCACCACAAATAGCACACACATGTTCATGTGCTTGTGCAAACACTTAAATGACTACACCACACACACACACAAATCTAAAAATTATTCTTGTGGTATGGTTCCTGTGAAAACTTGATACGCTTGGCTACATTTGTGCTGTGGGCCATAACTCACTGATCCATAATATAAAAAGTGCACAGCCTGATAAGCACTAAAGGCATGCTCTCCCAGGTGGTCAAGTGGAATTTGTTCCTGTAATAAAAACAAAGGTCTTAAGTTACAAATAGAAGAGATATGAGGGATGATTTGATCTTTACTAGTGTCATTATACATTTTAAACAATGTTTGTACTTGTAGAAATACCTATTTTTTAATTGGATATTTTTTTCTTTTAGTTTTTTTTCCAGAAAACTTGGAATCAAGTGGCTTATTTTCTGATGGAAAAGTCATAGTGTCCCCCAAAGCTCAGTTTGCTTAATCTATACAGTCAAATAGAGAGGGGAGGTTTTTGTATACATCTGTACAAGGCAGTGAGCTTTTTTTCTGAGGCTAATTGTAGAGTTTAATGGCAAATTTAAAGATATAAAGAGCATCTCCCCATCCTTTCAGCTCTATCTTTGGAATGCATATTGAGCCTATCTAATTCCCATTGTTTTCATTAATCCTTCTCTGTGAGACACAATCTCACAGCAAACTCTCTGATCCTCTGGTTCTTACAATGTTTTCACCATCTCTTCTGCAATGTTCTGTGGGAGTACATTGTAGAGGTAGCCCCTGGAAATGGGAGCCACAATTCTGAATTTTGCTTGGTTATGGTTTTCTGTACTGGTCTCTGTTTGTTGCAAAAAGAAATTTCCTTGTTGAAGGGTGTAGACTGTAATTATCTGTGGGTATAATAACAAATGTTTATAGATTATTGCTAAGATAATATAGATTATGCTAGTTTAGTAAATGAGTAGCCTGGCATGATAACCCCCAGGATGCAGTAATGGTATACATACCTTGGCAATAATCAACCAATTTCTAATTGGACTTAGGACAATCTCAACCAAAAGGAAACCATATAGGAAATCTAGCTAAGTAGAAGTGAAGTCATGGTTGTTGGACTAAAATCTACTTTGTTTCCTGATTATACCCTCTTATTCATCTAAAAGCCAAACAATCCCTTTAAAATATAAGGCATATAGTATTCTCCTGCTTAGGACAAATCTTACATAACACTTAAAAAATGTACTAAAAGAATTACCACCTACCTTTGTTCTGTAAGTTGAGTTGTGTTGAGATGGAGTTTAGAGGGCATGGTTTATTTATTTTTTAAATTCTATTTCTCTTAAAGAAAGTTCACTTGTAATTAATATCTGTCCATGGAAGAGAAGGAAATAAGAATATGCAACAAACTTCAAGTCATGTTAGATCTCCTGCTCTGAAAGTAGAACGACTCTTTAGAGTTGTCTTGAGTTGGGCCAAAGTGTGGCTGGTGTACTCCCTTGTGCTGACTCCTTAGAGAACACTCATTAGTTAAAACACAGGTGATGATGACAAGTCTTTCAGTGAAGAAAAATCTGAGTAGTGTAGTGCTTGACTCCAGTTTTGCCTACATTAATTCCATCACTGGACAGAATGCTTTCCTTCCTTCTCTCAAACAAATGAAGTATCATCACACCTCAGGAATGTTGTTCTTGTCTTGCACACTCCCTGGAACTCCTTTGCTCAGATGTCTATTTTGGTCACAGTTTCATTTTAGTCAAGTCTCTTGCCAAGTATAGCCACCTCAGGAAAAGAACTTTCTAAAATACCAGCTTCCATCACCTTATTTTCTGTATTCCACTTTACCTTTTATTAGAGTTCTTATAACTATTTGACACATAGAAATATTTTCTGCTTCTTTAATGACCTATCATTTATCTATCCTATTAGAATATGAATTCCTTAGTTCAGGATTTTATCTGTCTGATTTATAGGTCTACCTCCAGCGTCTTCAGCAACACATGACAGAAGAAGTCTCTGACATATGATTGTTAAATGAAGACATAAAACTGTAAACTTCTTAAAAATTTCTTTTTAAAGTTTTGTTTATGAGTTTATATGCAGCACATGCATGCTTAGTGCTTACAAGGACCAGGAAAGGGCAGCCTTGGAATTGGAGTTGTAAGCAACATATGGTATGTGCTGGGAACCAAATAAAGGTCCTCTGCAAGAGCAGCAAGTGCTTTAATTTCTGAGCCATTTTTTCAGCCTCCCAAAGTGAAGTTCTTCATCAAAACACTGACATCTGTAGGATTGGATCCTAATTTTCTAAATTTCTATAATCATCTCTGCTTTGACATAATCTGTTCTGTACACACAAACACACACACACACACACACACACACACACACACACACACACGAGAGAGAGAGAGAGAGAGAGAGAGAGAGAGAGAGAGAGAGAGAGAGAGAGAGGTTGAGAGAGAGGGGTTGAGAGAGAGAAGCTTCTATGAGAGCTATGAGAGCTATTTTCCCTTCCTAGAACTAGACCTTCATCTCCAGGTCATTTTCACAATAAAGGCTACCATTTTACATTTTAGACCTTTCTCCTACTGCATCTGTCATCAATTCATTCTTTAATTCATTTGACACCCAATAGGAAACCTACATTCTCTGACCTTGTTATGTGAATATACTTTGGAGAAGAAAAGGAGGAAAGCATGCATTCATTATTAGTCTAACAATGGCATCAGGTCAACAACGCTGGAATTTATCCTTTCGTTCTTATTTGATCTAATTTTAGCCTGGAGGCTACACCTACAATCAGTCTTCATTTTAAGACTGTCTAGTCACAAAAATTGATTTTACTAAACTAAATTCAAAGCAATTTGAACAGAGTTAAAATCTTTTGTTCCTTCTATGTGGTACTGAATTTTAATTTTAGGTAACTCATGTGTTCTCTGTCTTGATTCAGAAAGAAAAGTATCTACCTTTCTATTCAATTGTGCTAATAATTATTATTCTGATATTATCTAGGTGATATTGATCAATGAAAACTATATTCAGCATGTTCTTTTTTGGGTCCCTAATACATTGGAGTTTATAGACACACTGTATGATGTCTGTTTGTAAGTAAGTACCTTAAGATAGCATGATATAGAGAAAATTACTATATAAAACAGTTAAAAATCACAAAAGAATGTAGAATTAAAGCTTGTGAATATAGCTCAAAATAGTACTGGATAAATAGATCATGGACTGTCTATTTTCCATCTGTTGGAGAGGCTAGTTTTTTTTTTTTTTAGCATAAAAGCAAAAGATATTCTCTTGTCTGCTTTACACAAAAGAGAAATTAATTAAAAATTTGCTACCCATACCTAGAAAGTCATACATATGTCGTTCTTGGATAATAAGCAGGCAAGATCTTGAAACAGAATCAAAACTGTGAGGCTACCTCTGGAGGGGTAAGTGCTGCTGCTGCTGCAAAGTAATGATGTTAGTACATTTTATGATTCCTGATCTAATGGCTACATTCCAATATCCTGAGTGCAAGAGAAGCTGGGAAACAAGGTTCTGGTATTTTGGCTTTTGTTTGTTTATTTTGAGATGAGACCTTGCTATATAACCCCGGTTAGCTTTGAATTCATAACCCTCTTGACTCCACTTCCTGGGTAATAGAATTGCTAGCATGCACTACTGCCTTCGGCTTATTTTACTTGGTTTTTGTTTACTTTTCTAAACCTGAACTGTAGAATCAGACATTGAAATATTACTTTAAAGACAAAAAAAAAATGAAACTAACAGATGTTTATATTCCCAAGAAATAATAAATCCTGCCTGTGCCTCTTAAGAAATTTGAGGTTAAGATGATGAGACAGGCTTTACATTTCTAACCTTAACTGCACGTTATACTAAAAGTTGTTCCAAATCTATATAATCTTAAATAACTTTTTCTTCCTAGGAGGAAAATAGGTGTTAAGAGTAACAGAACTGAGGGATGGGGCTATCTCTAGCTTATTCTCAAATGAGTAATAACTAAGGCAGCTTCCTATTTAGAAAAAAATTCAATATATTGTTCATGTCCAATAAATACTTTTAATAATGACATTTTGTGAGTGATAACATCCACAAATATGACAGCAGATGGTAAAACATTTTTTGCACATTTAATTTCTGCCCAAACAACTTTTGATATTGCCTGTAAGCCATAGAAAATCAAACAGAAAATTAGAGACAGCTAGACAGAGCCTGGGAAATGGCTGGCCTGAACTATGGAGGTTTCCTTGTTTTCTCCAGGATTTTTATTAAGTGTGTATTTCCTTTAGGTCTCATGAGGAAGGAAGGGAGAAAAGACCAGTATATCCAGAATGGTGCTGCATGTTTCTGGAGTTCAAAGGACAACTGTGAAAAAACCCATCTCATATATATGGTAAACTTGTCTCTCCTTTTATATGAGCTAGATTTTCATTTGGTAACTTCATTTGATCTGGAACTTCCTATCTTCTTCAGGGTGGCCTTTATCTCGTGGGGATTCTCTTAATACAGCCTCTCAAGTACTGCAGGGCTGGGTTTATACTCACAAAATACTATACTTGGCTGTAAACTTATCTCTTATATAATAAAGTAATTTCAAGGAATTTTTAACACCAGTAAACTTATATGAGGAAACAATGGGTGAGGGGAACTATAGAGTAATCATTTTCAATATGTCAAAAAGATAACTGAGATACAAAGTGTTTGCATTGTTTACAAGGGGAACATTTCTTATTATCCATATTCTTATCATTTTATAGAAAATGTGCATTGTCCAAACACCAGATTCCTTAAGGTATGAAGATGAGAAAGTCCTCTGCTTTGAAACCCAATCCTGAAGAACATTGGAACTCTATAATACAATACATGTTTTTTAGTTCTAATTAAGAAGGTGATGAACGTTCCTCAGCAAGTCAGTATGGTGAAGATAGTTATTTCTCTAGGTTCACGTCAGTTGTGTATATATTCTATGCACAGGTAAGGATACAGAAGCATGAGCATCCATATATAAGATTGAAAACCCCATACCATGGGAAAGCTAATATTGTTTTGTGCAAGAGGTAACTTGCATTATTTCTGAAATGAAAAGATGCTTACCACTATGTCAGTCTCTTTCTATGTTTAACCACCAGTTTCTTTGTGTATGTGTGTGTGTGTGTGTGTGTTCACCCAAATAAGCATATGCATGCCATGGTTTTCATGTGGAGGCCAGAGTACACACCTTTGTGGGGTCCGCTCTCTCTACCATGGGTTCTGGAAGTCAGTTTCAGGTCAAAGTTTTGCAGGCTGAGCCATCTTGCTAGCCCTTCTGACATCAAATTTTAAACAAAATGTAGAGTGAAGGGTTGATTTCTTCCTCATTGCATCCCAGATCTTCATTTCTCCTTTTTCTGTCAGGTTGACTTTTTTCTTAGTGCACTCTCTTTATACATATACATAAATCCTCCACTCATTCACAACTGCACTCTCCATCTTCTCCTTAAAATAACAATATAGAAGATTTATATTTCTCTCAATAATATATGATTATTTTAACTTTTGACTTGCTTATTTCTGAGATGTAATTTTTCTTTGTCCTCCCTCAAAATTCTCATATATACTCCTCACTTAACCTTTTGACATATAAACATAGAGAGATTATATTATAATTACATCATTTCTTCCTTTCCTTTCTCACTCCAAAACCTGCCGTGAAACACCCTCTTCTTAACTCGTTTAAATTCTAGAGCTCTTTTTCTTTAGTTGTGAAAATGACATGAAAACATTGTGGGGGATGGGAATGAGAAAAGAATAGCAAGACAAGTGATCAGAAGAGGGAAATAGAAAACATAAGAGGCTTTAATTAGCAAGGGGGAGGGAAATCACAAAGATTTATTTTATGTTTAATCATGTCTGTGTGTGGGTATGTGCATGTGAATGCAAATCCCCCTGGAGCTGGAGTTATTGAAGTTATGAACAGTCATGGGTACATGGATACCAAATATGCCTCTGCACTGTTAACCACTGAACCATCTCCCTAGACCCATCACTGAACTTTTAAATTTACCATATGAACCTCTCACAATCAATTTATATATTCAAAAATAGGAATAAAACTTCATATTCTACTTAGGTTTTAGAAAACTCCGTTAAGATGCCATCCATGAAGTTGTATTCTGATAGGGCAGCTGATGAATGTCAAGGTTGAAGGCATTTTGGATAACTAGAAAGAGGTTGAAAAGAGGGAAGCTATTATGCCCAGTGATACATACAAATAAAGCCAGGAGAAAAGAAACTGTTTAAATATTTAATTTGAGCTCATCTCTTCAAATGAAACAGATTTCATCATTAGCTTCTCTGAGGCCCTCTATGAGAAGAGTCTGCCATTTTGCTGGTTCTGAAACTAAAACTGAGTCCCTTGATGGTATATGTTATGCTTTTCTTGGCCATCTGCTAGCTTCTTAGCAAACACCTTCTGCTAAAAAGAAACAAAAATATGAAAAACAAAACAAAACAATAACAATAACAAAAATCCACTCACTGAAGAGCAAGACCAGATGGATAGGACAAAAAAGCTGGAAAAGGAAAATCTACTTCCTTACCGTATTTCGCTCAGTTCTTTTCTGAACCTATGAAACAAGCACTTCCATGAAACTAACCAGGATTATATTTTCCATTAAGGCTTAAATAAATTATCCTAATGTATGTTTTTAAAGAAATAGTGCAATCTAGGGGATCTTTTTTAATATTTGTAAAACAAAATCAGCAGATACAAATGACCTAGAGAGAGTGTGTGTCAAAGGATGCTGCACCTTTTCGGCATTTACCTAAAGTTCCTACTGGCATCATCATTTTAATCTTCACATATATTTTGACACTTTCCCTCAGTCTTTTTTACCAGTTTCATCAATTTCACTAATTAGCAGAGTGCTGAAAATTTGCCGACCTAAATACTTCTGGTTTCATGGTCAAGATGCTGCTACCTTCTTCCAGTTGACATTCCCAGAACTGAAAGCACCCACATATACAACAGACTTCATAGGCTGAAAATGCATTCATGAATGAAAAATGAAGCTATGACTTTATGGAGTGTCATTTCATATCTAGCCTGCCACATTGTGCCTGAATCTTTGGCTCAAACAATTAATAGCACTTTTGCTTTGATTATATAAGAAATAAATCAGTTTCATGAACTTCTTAGTTTTTGACAGCAGGTCCTTTCTTTATCCTAATGACACAACATATTGACTGTAGGATTCATAATATGTCATCAGTACTTTGAGATATATGATTGGGGAATAGTCACTCACTCAAGTGACTATGAACTTTGCAAGAATAATGAGGCCAATTGCATACATATTTATTTCAGCTGTCTGGTGTTGTGTGGCAAACCACTATAAAACTCAGTGGTTGACATCACTTACTCTTCATTTCTATACAGCTCTATCAGCTAGGATGCACTCAATTAGAAGTTTGTTTGTCTTGTTCAGGGTCACTACTATGACTATAGACATTAGACAGTAAGAATTCTGGGAAAGCTTGGCGTCTGTCTTCATGTGATATTATAGCTTCTCCATTTTCAAGTGATCCTTCCACATTGTTTCTCTATCCAAGTGACTTCTCAGCAGAGAAGTCTCATCTCTTTTCTATTATCTTAGGTGTTCAAAAGCCAAAGTCATAGATACTAGGCCTTGGGCCCCAAAGCAGCAGAGCATCACTTCCACGATATACTCTTTATTAAAGCAGATATAAGCCCAATAACAAGACTAAAACATGAAAGCTATAAATACCAAGAATTGTGCTGTATTTGTGGTCCTGTGTTCAACAGATGAACATAACATTAGTCATTAGAAAATGACTCTCTGTTTCTTTCCTCTCACTCTGTCAAACGCAAATATATGCACATTCTATATGTGAATATTTGAAGTTTCAGACAAATTGGAATGGCCATCACATGATAAATATTAAGATCTAAGGCCATTAGAGACAAAAAACAAAAAACAAAAAGACCTACCCTAAATACGAGAAAACAGAATCACGAGTCTGGCACATTTCTGTGTTATATAATCACTTTGGATTTCAGTATTTTCATTTGAAAAACAAAAATAATGATGCATGTCCACCTACTTCAAAAGATTATTATGTTAAGAAAACATCTGTGAAATGTTGTTTCCAAGCTTAAGTCAGCATACACCAGTAGGTTGTTATTAGAGCAGCTGATATATTTCATGATTGTCATTTTGTGCTTAGTTGTGAAGCTTCTGTGGTTATTAAATCATGACTGTGACTTCGGATGAGCATCTTTTCAGCTAACTTTTACTCAGATCAGAATATTAGTGGCTCTGCAGCGAATGTAGACAATGACATTTGAACCACAGGAGAATATGTGGCGATTACGTTACTCCTCCATTCATATTACATTCTGTAGTCTGTGATGACGTAATTTCTCAGGCTCTTTCTCTAACAGTGTAAGATTATAACCATTTTCTGCCCAGTTAATATCTTGGTTATTTGCAGAATGTTTGTAGTTATTGTTTTTGTTCTGTTCAAGGTTGTACTATTTAATAAGAACTATGTAATAAGCATAATTAAAAGTAAAAGTGACAAAACTTATTTTATTTACTTATATATTTATGTATTTTAATATTTTATTTACTTATGGATTTATGTAGCCTTCATTGGCCTGGAAAGCACAGTCAAGTTCAGATTTGATTGGCTCTCCCAAACCTCTCACTCTTTCGTACTAGGAGTTCACATCCAACTGCAAGGACAAAACATTTCCATAATTGGAAGGATCAAAACAGGTTTTCTTTGACATACACATTTTATCCCATGTGCTCCTCAGTAGGAGAAAATAGAAATGCAGTGGCTGACCTACAGTATGAGCATCTTGGAAAAAACATTGACCAGTGTCTTACTATACGCTGCTATGAGAGCAGCTAAACACAGTAGAAAGTCTGGCATCCTGTGTTCACACTGCACAGCCAGCCAGCTGGGCACTGATTCTGGGAACTGTGCACTGCTGTTTACGTCCATTGAGAGTTATTGCTGGGATCCACAGGCCAGAGCATTTGATGCCTCCTCCAAGTATAAAATCTCCATATGCCACACAAGTTGACAGTGTCATTTTTACCATAGGGGAGAGTTTTCAGCCTAATGTTCTTTGGAATTTATACTGAGCTATACATCCATTTTAAGTAGCACCTGAAGATGTCAACTTTTCAAAAATTAAGAAAACGGAAAAATATATTTTTGTTCTGTTGTCTTTTTTACTCTTTCCCTCTATTATCAGTCAGAAGGTAAGTAGCAGAAAATAGAATGAAAAAGTAAACGTGTTAAAAACATGCACTCACATTTAAAATAGTTTTATTCTTCCTAAAATTAATATACCACTTTACAAATCCAAAATACAGAGATTAAAACATGCTCCCTATAAAGTCATCAAATTTACAACATTGCACTTGAAAAGAAATATTAAAAAAGAGACTGGAAAGATGACTGAATGTTAAGAAAACTGGCTGCTCTTCCAGAAGACCTGAGTTTGATTCAGAGCATCCACATGTCCACTAACTGCATGTAGAATCGTTTCCCGGTGATTCAATGCCTTCTGCTGACCTTTGCAAATATCAAGAATGTGTGTAGTGCATAGACATGCAGGCAAAATAACCATACACATGAAATGAAATACTAATTATACTAATACATGAGAACATCAAATGCAATTATAATACATGGTTTCAATCCTTACGAGATGAGGAGAAAAGGAAAAAGAGAGAGAGAGAGAAACTGAATAACTTCCCCTACCTCCCATAGCATCTAAGTAGCAGATTCAAAATTCAAACAACTCTCTTGCTTGGAACTAAATTTCTGAGATGACTGTAATTTATAAGGACATCGTCATTTCTTTAAAAACCAGACAAACTAAATATTACCAAAACTCCTTTAGCTGAAAATATTATAAAACTTGTTAAAAAAAAACAGACTTCAATGCTTATAAACATTAAGAAAATGTATTTTTTAGAAGGCTTGTTTTGTTTTTATATCTTTAGTACCGCATAGGAAAAGCCCAGGGTTATGTGCATACTAGGCTATTATTTTGCCACTAAGTCACATACATATTTAAAGATCAGTGAGCTTCAGTGATGGCTCAGGGGTTAAAAAGTACCTATGATATTGGAAGAGATCCAGGCTTGATTCCTAGCAACCACACTGTGACTCACAACCTACTGAAACTCAAGTTCCAGAGAACTGTATCCTTTTCTGGTCTCCACAGATATCAGTTATGCACATGTTACATGTACATACATGCTGGCAAACATTCTCATACACAAAAATATTAAAGGTAAACAAATTGTTTTAAGGGTTAATAATTATTGCTTTGTTACATATTCTTGGTGTCATACAGTGTTGGGAGCCGCTGGCCCCAGCCCCTCAAGATGGTGCCAATATCCAGTGCTGGCCAACCCACCTGAGTCAGTAATCAAGACAAGGGCCTGAGTCAGTAATCAAGGCAAGGGCCTGAGTCAGTAATCAAGGCAAGGGCCTGAGTCAGTAATCAAGGCAAGGGCGCATGCCTTTGCTAATTTTCCGAGACTGGTCTCTCCGCCTCTCCCGTGACGTCATGTGGGATGATGAGCTGCAGCCTATAGAGAGGTGACACGTCCAAGGCGGAGGTCTTTGGCCTATATAAGGGCTGGGCTTTTCCTACCTCACTGTCTCCATTTTATGTAAGCTAATGCTCTCCCTCAAGGAGCATTAAAACATTGCTGCAGAAGGATCCTACGTGTGCCGTGCCTTTTCTTGCGGGCGAGAAGTGGGCGCGGGACAACTGGTGCCGAAACCCGGGAACTGAACACCATTAGCACCGTCGGAGACCCCTCGGAGACGAGGTGGATTCAGAACTGCAGGTAGGTTGCTCGGAGAGGTATGTCTGAACTGGACTTTGGTATTTTTGAGGCCTTGATGCTTGTCTTGGCAATGCTGTTGATTTTCTTCGTGGTTGCCTTTTGCTTCCACCGGTGCATGGGACCCTCCCAGTCTATCGTAACAGCACTAGACTCCCTGCTTAAGCAGCATGATATTAAGATGGCACAGCGTACCCTAAAGAACTTTGTAGAAGGTAAAGCCTGTAAAGATCTGATAGCTAAAGGGCGAGACGTGATGAAAGAAGTTCAGGACAGCATATCAGAAACCGAGCGCCATGTGAGGTTAGGCGCGCGTCGTAAAGTAATAATACTCAATAAGGAAAAAGGACCCCCCGGTAATATGGGGGAGTTGGGAAACCAGAAACTACTCAATAAGGAAAAAGGACCCCCCGGTAATATGGGGGAGTTGGGAAACCAGAAACTACTCAATAAGGAAAAAGGACCCCCCGGTAAAGTAAAGAATATGGGGGAGTTGGGGAACCAGAAACTAAAGTCTGGTCCCCCCACCTTGTACCCTGTACGGGAACTTGAAAATTTAAAGTGTGGCTCCTTGAGTGGCTCTGATACATCGGAACATTCGGGAGATGATGAGTTGAGCCCTGATGAGGAAGATGACCTAGAGGAAGAGGCGGCTAAATATGAGGCAGAGAGATATTATCCTGATGAATTTCCCCCCGAACAACAGCTCTGGACATTTGAGATGCTGACAGGGCAAGGACCACACGCAGCTGATCAGACTAATTACCCCTGGGGAGCTTATCAGCAGATTGAGCGGGCCCCGCCAAGAGAGTTTGCTTTAAATGTGGCAAGCCCAGCAATTTATACATGTTCAGGTATTAATCTTTCGAGAAGCCTTTCTCAATTTTTGTTACAGAATTGGTCGTCTGAATTTGAGCAGACCCTTCGTGACCTGCGGGTGGCGATCGTCTAGGTCAATTCCACTCGGCTAGACCTGTCGCTGACCAGAGAGTTTTCTACGTGGATTTCCTCAGCCTTCTCCTACTTCAAGGAATGGGTGGGGGTGGGTATGTTTGGCCTAGCCTTTTGCGGAGGACTGGTCATTCTTCTCTGGATGGTTTGCAGGCTCAGAATCCAAAGTCAGAGAGACAAAACAGTTTTGGCTCAAGCCTTAATGGCTCTAGACTCAGGAGCCTCGGTAGATGTGTGGCTAACTATGCTAAAGCAATAGGGATATTTTGGCTCGAACAGCTCCTGTATGCCTAGGACAGCCCTGTCCATTGCACTGGGTGGAGTGTTCGGCCCCTTTCCTGAGGGGGGTGTTGAGCCAAGGGCATCGCACAGGACATAGCTATGTCCTGGGAGGTATGTTGTCCTGCATAAGGGTGCCTGCCTTAACTCCCTTCCCAGCAAAAGGCAGAGGACAGGCTGGGGGAATCTCGATCTGTCGAGGGATTAGAGATGACGCCCATGCAAGTCCATAATGTTTTCTGGGGGATAACCACTGCCTCCACCCTCTTACAGGATTCCCTCATTGCTTAGAAAAAAAAAAGGGGGAGATGTTGGGAGCCGCTGGCCCCAGCCCCTCAAGATGGTGCCAATATCCAGTGCTGGCCAACCCACCTGAGTCAGTAATCAAGACAAGGGCCTGAGTCAGTAATCAAGGCAAGGGCCTGAGTCAGTAATCAAGGCAAGGGCCTGAGTCAGTAATCAAGGCAAGGGCGCATGCCTTTGCTAATTTTCCGAGACTGGTCTCTCCGCCTCTCCCGTGACGTCATGTGGGATGATGAGCTGCAGCCTATAGAGAGGTGACACGTCCAAGGCGGAGGTCTTTGGCCTATATAAGGGCTGGGCTTTTCCTACCTCACTGTCTCCATTTTATGTAAGCTAATGCTCTCCCTCAAGGAGCATTAAAACATTGCTGCAGAAGGATCCTACGTGTGCCGTGCCTTTTCTTGCGGGCGAGAAGTGGGCGCGGGACAATACAGAGTACCCTAAATTTATAGCAAATACCTTCTGCCAAAAAACAAGAGAGAACTTACCATAATTGCCATCTGGAGTTTTATTCACTCATTTATTCACATCATTACTAACCTTTATTTTTTTTTCTCAAATTTGTTGTAATCAAGAAATGAGATAAAATTTGACCTATTGCCTTTACTTTGTAGATGTATTTACTAAAAGGTATATCCAGATACAAATATATACTTTCCTCATGCTAGAAAGATATATTTATATCAAAAAGGATTGTCAGAGAAGAAAGAAGAGTCAGACATTCTAAAAAAGTATTTGAAAAAAAGATGAAAAACTAAAACCTAGTTTTATGTCTAGACCGTACATATGGAATGCCCTTTGTGCCTAGAATGCCTAGAAGATTAGGGGTGGCACAGGACAGTGTTCAGTCTGGGAGTCCCAAACTCAGCCTTTATTACTTAAACTGTTTGACTTCAGAGGACAAGTTTATTAACTTCCTGAGAGCACTTTTATTTATAATGACATCATAAATTTCTTCCTTCCCCAATAGTATATAGGAAAACCAATCAAATGCTTATCAGGATATTGTTTAATTCATCAAAATTAAATGACTGGAATTTTGTGGTGGA
Source organism: Phyllotis vaccarum (assembly GCA_033318265.1). Lineage (NCBI taxonomy): Eukaryota > Metazoa > Chordata > Mammalia > Rodentia > Cricetidae > Phyllotis > Phyllotis vaccarum. Next base: position 132,508,529 of record JARWLC010000013.1, on the reverse strand, counting down.
ATTTTTTAAATTGGACCATCTTCATAGTTTTTATTTAATCCATCAATTTATTTTTTATTTAACTGAGGAGAACATATCCTTACATAGCCCTACTTTTCTATCCTGGAACAAGCTGTGTAGACAAGATTTGCCTCAAACTCATAGAGATCTGCCTGCCTCTGCTACCTGAGTCTAGTATTAAAATATTAAATTTCTAGTGTTAAAGTCCTAGTAGCAAAGCCATATCTGGATTCATCTTTATATTTTAAATGAATTGGACTTATTTACAGTCATATAAAAGGTTTATTATCCCTAAAATTTGTTGATTATTTTTAATGGAATAAACCAAACCTGTGTTAAGCCCTTGATATTTCTATCTTGCATTTTATTGCGCCTCACTGTTTACTAAACATTTGATCTATTCTAATCAAATCATTTTCTGTCTCTCAATTAAATTATTATACATAAAATAAAAATTTCAATAACAAAATCTATTGTGTCTGACCCATATCTAAATCAAAATTATTTCTGAAATTACTTCAATAGATTTATTAAATTAAATACTTACTTGAAAATTTTTAGATCTGACATAAATCAGCTAGTATAAAATAAATCTTTACACTTTTGTTACTATATTTTCATCTAAAATGATATATCTTTAATATATACATTAACTACATTAGTTAGTGAGTACAAACAATTAAGTCCACTTCCAATTTATTTTTTTCACGGCCCAAGATGATCTAGATTGATTCTTTAGTAATGTAGCCTGAATTTTGACACTTAGAAAGGTTCTCCAACAAGTCAACTTACTGTTGTCACTCCATCTCAAAGTGGCATTGTTCAAAGCCATTCTTGCTTCCCCTTCATTTCATTTAAAGGATACTTGTTCATTCTTGGTTTCTGATGTCATGAACAGCACCATGGAAACAAGTTTCCTACAATGCATATGATCATTCAAATCTGCTTACTAAGAACTCGGAGTAGAAATTGCATATAAATTGGAAATTATTTTAGGGAACATATGTAAACAGATTTATGTTTGTTTTATTTTTATTATTTTATATTATCAGAAATTAATCATATATTTCTGTGAACTTTACCCAGCTTTGAGAATGTGATGAGCTAGAGGAGAACTTAAAATATAGTGGTTGTTGCTCCCTAGAGATCCTAAGAGAACCTCACCTAGATTCAGCTCCCAGTGCCTTTGCCGAGCAACACCAATATTAATTTGTTTATGCCTCTGGAATGTTGTTCTTTGAAGTCCAGAGATCACACATCCCTGACATGGTTTTCACTTTACATTTTGACGTATGATGTTGTACTGGACAACTTATTGTAGCTCACAATCTTTTTTTGTTAATATTTTTATTTCTTGATTATTTCACATTAAAGATGCATTAATCTAGGTATAAAGATAGCAATTTAGGACAAAGTTTATTACTATGTCCATTTAGAAGAAAAATAGGAATAATTTCTCCCAGTCTACAATCTAATCATGGTGTTATAGACCAGTTAACAGTACATAACACTGACATTTTCTTATTAAAGAAACTACCCTGCAGTCTCTGGGTAACTATAATAAAATAAAATTTAGTTTTCTGTAAGATATATATATCATATCTTTTCTGTAAGATATATATATATCAAGCACTCTACTACTAAGTTACAACCTCAGGTCTTGTTTAAAACATTACTTTGAGACATGGTATCACTATGTTTCCTGGATTAGGCTTGAATCCACTCTCTAGCATCAGCAGGCACTGTGGGACCTTGTACACTGTAAATATTTGTCATTCCTATTGGTTTAATAAAATGTTGATTGGTCAAGTAGCTAGACAGGAAGTAGAGACAGGGCAAGCAGACTAGGAGAATTCTGGGAAGGGGAAGAAAAGAGCATCAGACGCAGCCAGACACAAAGGAAAGAAGATGAGAATGCTGTATTGAACAAAAGGGTACCAAGCCACATGGCTAAATAGAAATATGGGATGACTTAAACCATGATTTAGTAAACAATAACCCCGAGCTATAAACTAATCAGCTTGTAATTAATATAAGCTTTTTTGTGATTATTTGGGACTAACTGGCTGCAGGACCAGGCAGCCAAGACACAGAAACTTCTGATTATATGCAGGTCTTGAATTTGTGGATCTTCTGCCTGAATCTTCCAAGCAGCTGTAATTATAGGCTTGTGTCACAAGGTCCCATCTCATTTCCACTCATTCTCTTATTGTTCAAGATACTATATTACTTGTACCCCTCAGCTGAGTTTCTTGGGCCTTCTAGGAAACTGTAAGAAAGCAGACCCTCTGTGGGCTAAATCTAGCCATTGTACAGTCATGTGCTCTGTCCTTATCAGTCAGATAGGGGTTCTTCCAATACGCAGGAGGACATCCAGGGCTTTACCAACCACAGAAACTTATGGTTTGGGCCTGTTGTAAGGCAAATGATAAAGCTTCCCACTCTTGGCTAATAATTCTCAAGAAAGGTCTAATCAAGTATGCCATAGCTAATCAAGAAATACTGGTTATTAGGAGTAGGCTAAGATTATAAAGAAAAGGAATAAGATATGAACTGTTCAAACCACTTCTCTTTGTGTTGCCTTTGCTTTGATTCATTCAGTATCCCATTTCCATTAATCAAATGTCCAGGTGGTCAGGGGCCACTTGGGGCCCTGGCTTCAGGTCTTCCTTTACCTGAGATTCTTTAAAACATGCTTGGCTAGACATTTCATTGAGGTATTATCTGCCTTCTGTCACAAATATCAAAATCCTTCTCCCAAGCTTCTGCCATTATGGAAACCTAGGAAATTCAAGATCCAAGCTTAGAAAGAAGTCAAACAGTCTAAAGTTTTTAAAATTCCTCTTATAAGAAAAAACTCTAAAGGAGTTTCCCTCTAGTCAATCCAATACCCCTTTTACTACTTCCACTGCAACCTCAGCTCACATCTATTACAAACACAGACACATACATACACACACACACCTCCAAACAACCTTCAAGGACAGTGATAAATTTCCATTGTTTGTAAGCTGTAGAATTTTTTTTTGTAATCTCATTGTGGCCAGTTTATTATTTGCTAATAATTGTAAAACTCAAAGTTATGGTAAATGGTGATCTTCAGGCCTATGTCTATTGCTAGTTCGTAAGTTTTTCAGATTTCTATTTTCTGTTCACAGATTGAAGCCAGCTATTTCTTCTTAAGCATCTGCTTTGATTCCCGGTACTATTCATTTCAAAGATGCCTCCTTGTGACAGTAAAATGTTTGATGTTATTAAAATCATGCTATTGACATTCATATCAATTATGTCTTGAGTGTTACGTTTCATATATTTATTAATAAAACCTGGATTTTCTTCTTGTCTGGTTCCTAAAAAATAATTCATATGGACACAAGTAATGATATTAAATCTATCAACCATAAAATTCAATACTTGACAGCAGCATGTGATTTAAGAATTTCATAGGACTGAATTCAGATTTGTAACTGTCTAAATGTACATACATTCACTACACACCAGAAGCTGCAAGCTATCAAGTGATGGCTCATAGATATTTTGAAAACGAATTTTTGAGAAAAGTAGGAAAATTGACATAAAATAGATACTCCTCTCCACTAAACCGCCTTAGGGTACATCCATAATGCTATGTCTTTGTTGTAAAATCTGTCCCTTCCCAAAAGTTTTCATTATAGCCTTAAAGTGAAAATTTTCTGAAGGGTAGATAAAGTTCTCTTGTGATTTCTGGAAGCATGCATACAAATAATAAAAACTAAAATCTTTGACTTAAAAGTTTATAACCTCATTAAGATGTTTAATCTTTGTGTTCCTATATTTTTCAATGCTAAAATATTTTCTAGTATAGAAAGTTTCAGCAGAGAAAAATGTGTTTGCTATTATTGAAATCATGCTATTGATATTCATATTAATTACAATATAAGTGTTGTGTTTGGATTAAAAGAAATATCTAAAAGTGAGTTTATCATAAGTGATGTGAGGTTTGGGACCAATTTAAGATTACAAACCATATTATACAAAATAAATTACAATTGCCGATACTTTGCCAGCCAATGCGTAAAAGTAAAAAGGAAGACTAGAAGCTCTCTTTAGATGACCTTTCGATCATATTACTACTCCTTGTAAGTTATTTCTTTTAATACCAAGAATGCTTGAGATTATAAGTGTTTTGATGATTTTCTGATTTTAGAATATTTACATACACATAGTATGGTGAGACCCAATTCTTAACAGAAACCATCTTTATTTCTTTATGTTTCATATATATTTTCTACACATATACTGAAGATAGTTTTAAGCAGTATTTTTTAGAATGTCTGACTGGAGCGTATTACAGGAGGTTGTATGTGGAATTTTCCACTTGTAGTATCATGTAGGTGCTCAAAAAGTTTCAGATTCTGTGAAATTTTAGATTACAGAGTTTGGGATAAAAATATCCAAAATTAATTTATGATCATCTGGTAAATTTCATTACATATAAATAAAATCAAGAATGCATAGGAAAATGAAAACTTTCAATACTGATACAAAATGACAGATAATCTGGTAATGTCTATGAAAGTTCCTAATGCAAAATGACCTCTGACATAGTAATATTGCTTTGAACAGTATAAATGAATGCTGTGTTAGCACATTTCCTAAAGCATTTTTTAAGAAGGCAAAAAATCTGAAAATAAATTGCATGTACATCAGTAAAGTAATGGATAAATAAATTACACCATATCTAAAAGATAATATTCTGAAACTATTTTGAAAAGAATGAGCTAGATCTATTTTTATTTGAAAGTTTCCATGACATATCATCTAGTAAATCATCAAGTGCCAATGGAAAGTGCACATAATGACATACTTTGTCAAAACAGAAGCACAGCATATGTGCCTTTATATTTATTTTTAAGGTTATGGAAGGCTAATGATAGGTATTAAGGCTGATTTATTCAAAAAAGTGAAGTAGATAATACTTACATTAAAGGTAAAATCTTTGTACTGTTTCCCTACTTATAATGATCAATTTGTATTTCAAATATCTTAATGAAGGAAAAAAGTAAGAGGATACAAGAGACTCTCTTGAGAAGCCTGTGTCTACTCTAGGGTGTGAACTACTTCCTTCACTTATACTTCTTTCTCCCCTTTCTTAATGTTTATGTTTAAAGCTGTATTAAAATCTTTTCTTAATAAACAACTGTGCTTCAAAAACATGAAATAACAAGCAGGAGAAAAACTCAAGAGAGTACTACCTCTAAAAGGCATAAAATAAGTAATACACAGCTATGGAAACCCACACCTTTCAGCATGTTTTGGAGTGCCTACAATATGTTTCCCATGTTGCTCAGCATCAGGAGAAACAGCAAAGTAAAATGAGCCACCCTCACTTTTCAAAATCCCTGCTTGCCTACAAAATGCACACAACATCTAAAAGACACAATTTTATACAGTGCTTGTATACACATGTGTCTACCAATCAATTAGAAAGAAGGTAAATAGGGACTCAATTTGATGGAGGGGATTGTGTGGGTACAGCTGAGACTTGTCACTGATCCATTATCTCCCAGCCATTGCCACATTATTGTATGCCAGTCCAATTTTTAACTGCCAAGAGCCACATCTCTGGGCTGAGCATATTCTTCTTTGTCACAGGGCCTTATCTGTCTCCAAACTTAATAGGTAAGAAATATCTGAAAGTTAATGAAGCTCCAAGTTAAGGACCGAGGGCAAATTGGTAGAAATCTCCAGTTTCCTTGTTTCCTGGGTAAATTATCTAAGGTGAACATTCTACCTGTCTTCTTCAGTTTCCCAGTAAGAATATGTTTCAGTTTCTATGACAGCCTGCTTCACAGCAGTGGCCACACTGGCTTTGATCATCTTTCTTTCCCTGCCTTACTCCTTCTACTTAGTCATCCTAGGAATCACTGCAGCCAAATTCTTATATGGTAACCCAAATGTAGGCAGTGGGGGATTACACAGCCTTGCCTTGTACCTTTGAACTTCATATTTTTATACAACCCTTTTATTCATTCATTCCATAAATATGCACATAACACCTATGCTTCAATGACTAGCCAAGAAAATAAACCAATGTAGGTATTTTTGAAGAACCAAAGGAAAAAAAAAAAAAAACAAACCTCTATTTTGAGCAAAAGTCCCTGAACCTCAGCTTTAAACAGGCCTGAGTTCTTTTGAGTACAAAGTACAAAACAGGAGATGGCCTAGAGATATCTGATAGCCATGGAATGTCCCAACCCAAGAGATAGTCTGTAAAGGAAGGTTGGAGAAACAGCTGGCTAAGATAACAGAGAAATTCTGGAAAGTCCCTAAAAATGAGCTAATCAGAATTGTATTAGCACCCCTAATTGATGTAACTTTGTGGGTTTTGCCTTTAAAACCCAGCTTGCAGAATGGTGGGTACCTCATCTGGCCACCTTCATGACAGTGCACTGGATTGGGTCCTTTTCACAACTTGTATCTCTTTTCAATAAATTTTGCTTTTCTGAGAGTTTGTGTCTCTGGTGGTCTCTTTGGGGAGTCTTGTGACCAGGGTACAACATTTTAGGAGAAATTTTATTTCAAAATTATTGTAATAATTTTCTATTATTGCTATGGAAGATTGATACAAACTTAGTAATAACACAATAGATCCTATTATATTCTGGAAGTCTAAAGTCCATAGGTAGATTCCCCAGGATAAAGTCAAATTATTTAAGGGGCTGACTTGTTTCTTCTGGAGACTAAGAGGAGACATTTTTATTTTGTAAAGTGATTTTTAATGCCAGATATTGTATTTTTACTTCCAGAATTACCATTTAATTCCGTTAAATCTGAATAAAATTTGTTTTGGTGTGTGTGCGTGCGTGTGTGCGTGCGTGCATGTGTGTGTGTGTGTGTGTGTGTGTGTGTGTGTGTGTGTTCACATGCATTTGGCCTATGGATGCCAGAAAAGAGTATCAGATCTCCCGAAGTTGGACTGATAGGTGACTTGAGATGCCAAGTACGGGTGTTAGGAACTAAACCCCAATCTTCTCAAGATCAGTAAATGTTCTTAATCACTGACCAGTCTTTCTATATTGGTAAACTGTCCCATGTTATTTATGCTTATGGGAGCAAGATGGGACCCTCTTCTCCTATCTCAGACTCAAACATGCTTACCTCAAAGTTCTTTCAAGATATTTTTTTTTCTGTGGTAGACAGGGTCCATATTTCTTTGACAAGGAGAAAGAGGAGTTATAAACATCTTATGTAAAGATGATTGAGCTTTTAGGAACAGATACATAGTGGAGGAAAGTGAGGTTATTGGGGATGAAGTAAAAGTCTTCAGTGTATTGGCCTCTGTGATACAGTCAACATGTAAAGTCTAATACTAAACTCTTGTAGTAGTTTGAATGTAAAGACTCCACAGGCTCATAGGGACTGGCAGTATTGGGAGGTGTGGCCATTTTAGAGGAAGTGTATTATTGGGGGTAGGCTTTGGGGTCTCAGAATCTCAGATCAGGTCTAGTGTGACATTCACTTCCTGATGCCTGCAAATCTGAATGTAGAATTCTCAGCTATTTCTACAGCACATGCATACCGCCATGTTTCCCGTCATAATAATGGACTAAATCTCTGAACTGTAAGTCAGCCCCAATTAAGTGATTTCATTCATGAGAGTTGAGTCACCTTCATCATGGTATCTCTTCACAGCAATAAAAATCCTAGGACACCACTGAAATGGACACAGTGGCTATATCTTCAGTAGACAATTTCAACATTTTATGATGTCAATTGCTTCTGAACAGTGTAACTTGCTAAGAATTACAAACTTCATAGGCGTGAGGCTAAACTACACTTTTACTCTAACATGGTATTTGATGGCAAGTAATACTATGTGAAATTATAGAATAGTGAATACTGTCTGCTATAATTTTGTGAATCATGGTACTGGCAATAGAATCCCATGAAGAAATACCAATCAACATTCAGAATTCATAAATATTTCAATAAGAGCAAGTAGCTGCTCTGGGTGTGGTGAAAGAGTTTGACATTTGTCTGCTCTACCATATTTCTATCCCCAGTGAATGGTGTCATATTATTATTTCTAGTATAAGTAGGCATAAATCTAACAGTGATAGTAGTAGCTAGACATTTTTAATAGGACAAAAATCTGTATTGGGAAGCTCATATATAGTTTTTACTTTTTCTGTTGCTATGATTAAAAACCCTGGCAAGAGTTACTTAAGCGAATAAAGGTTTATTATGTATCACAACTCAAAGGACACTCATCTTTGAATGGTACTTATCATGACAGAGAAGTCATGATGGTAGGAATTTGAGGATGCAAATGATTGCAATGCATCCATAATCAAGAAGCAACAATTGACAAAATCTTGTGTTGAATTTCTCCTTTTTAGTCACCCCAAGATCCCAGCCCATGGGGTGGTACCACTCCCATTTAAGTTAGATCTCCCGCCAGTTAGTCTAATCTATATAATCCCTTTTAAGTATCACTAGAGGCTTGTTTCTTCACTGATTCTAGATCCCTTCAAGTAAATAATCAATATAATTATCAAACCATGTCTAACCCCTATTACTTATGCCATACTTTGCACACTTAGCAACATCACTCAAAAAAAACTTGGAAAAGAAGCCATAGAATGGCTATTTGGAGTACCAGCTTTGCCTTAGAGAGTGAGAAAATTGATTGGATTTGCATGAGCAGATGGAAAGGAAGAGGTGTTAGTTTAAGCAAAATGAAAAAAAAAAGCAAGGCTGATCATAGAGTTTGGCAAAGTATGGGTGCACATCCTGGCTAGGGTGTTTGTCCTATGGGAAACTAAGCACAAAGCAAAACTTAGAAGGAAAGAGTGTGGTAAAACTATTAACAACAACAATGCCAACACCTTATAGTACTAACTTATATTTGTCCAAGTTATTGCTATTATGTTCAAGTCTTCATATGGAATGTATAATTTAATATTCTATAAAACTCTGTGAAATAGATATTATCACTGGACTCATTTTTCAGAATAGTTCCATGGGATTAACTAAGAAATTATACAACTACCACAGGCATTGGTACACAGAAGCTCTAGGATGTTTATTACTAGGCTCTACCTTGATATTTCAGCTGTATAAAATGAACTACAATGTTACACAAAAACTAATTTAGCAGACTTAAGCAAAAGGAAAGCTTAAAGAATGTTAATCTGGGGCCTGGGGAGGTGACTGTTTAAAACACTTGTTTCATAATTATGAGGACTTGAGTTTGGATTTCCCAGATTTTACATAATCTCTGGGTAGATGTGGTGGCCTGCCTATAAATCTAGCCTCAGAAAGTGGAGATGGAATCCCCAGAGCAAGCTGGATACTAGACTACCTGTATTTGGAGCTCTGAGTTTGATGATGAGTGAGCTCTGTGTTTAATCGAGAGAGTCTATATCAATGAGTAAAGTAAAAGAGCAATGTTTGGCCACATATACGTACAATAGAAGTGAATTGAAGACCCTGACACTAATTTATACACCTATGAACACCTGATTTTTTCAAAGAAGCCAGAAATATACAACAGGGGAAAAGCATATTCAACAAATGGTTCTGGTATAACTGGATGGTAGCACGCAGAAAAATGCAAATAGAACCACACCTATGACCCTGCACAAAACTCAAGTCCAAGTGGATCTAGGAACTCAACATAAACACTAAACTTGGTAGAAAAGGAAGTGTGAAATAGCCTTGAACATATTGGCACAGAATACCACTTCCTAAATATAACATCAGTAGTACTGACACTAAGAACAATTAATAAATGGGACCTCCGGAAACTGAGAAGCTTCTGTAAGGCAAAGGACACAGTCAGTAAGACAAAACAACAGCCTACAGAATGGGTAAAGATCTTCACCAACCCTACATTGGACAGAGGACTGATCTACGAAATATATAGAAAACTCAAGAAACTAGCATTCAAAAATACAAACCAGTTAAAAATGAGGTATAGAGCTAATCTCAGGAACTCTTTACATGAGCCCCCAAGGCTTCTATTATAGAGGTATACTACCACACTCAGTTCTACTGGCTGTCTTGAAAAACAAATTTTGAGAAATAATTGTTGTATATTTTATTGTGCTCTGACAAATGAAGCTTTCCTGGCGATCAGAGAGTGGAGTTGGGCACTAGTTAACCATAGAAGTCTGGCAGTGGAGGCACACACCTTTAACCCCAAGATTTAGGAAGGTAATGCCTTTTATCCTAGTACTTGGGAAGTGGAGACAGGAATGTAAGGCACATGGAGACAGAATCTAGGGTTCGTTTTTGGTCTGAGGTAAGAAGTCTCTAGTGGCTGCTGTTCTGCTTCTCTTCTCTTTCATCTTTCACCTTAATATCTGACTCCTGCTTTGTACAGAGAAGACTAATTGAGATCATGCTAAAAATAATACTGATTTGGAAGATTTTTTAAAGCTGTTAAGACCTTTCCTAATGCTTTGGGGAACGATGTTACACCTAGCCTGAGGTGAATCTGTGGCAACAGACAGGGTACCAGATGAGAGTGTGGCTGGTTGTATCACAAGCTCAGCTGTTGTTTTTCATGTGTATATTGTGTCAAAAATCATGGACTCACAGAACAGAATGATGTCTACAGCACTATGATGCGGACCACCGAAGCCAAAGTTCTATAAATCTTTTTACCCCAGAAAAGGCTGAACTTTGAAAAGTAGAAAAGGCAATCCCTAAGGTACCGAGTCTACCCTTTTATTGACGTGTCTCATTCATCTCCTTTAATTTTTTCCTTTCTAAACATAATTACTATATAATGCTATCATTTCACTATTGCAGAAGTATGTCCCTTGTACTTCTGAGACTATCTATGGAATTAACTCTAGTTCTTACATATGGGCTCAGCATTCATTATGTAAAATACTCTGTACCATGTCATATACAAAAGAAATAAAGATGTTTTCAATAAGCCTCACCTGCTCCCAGTTGACAGTCTTCTGCCCCAAGGGAAATTCAGGCTAAGAACTTCAGTGATATCTTACTGTTACTCATTTTTTTGGTAAGGCTTCAGGGGTTTGTGGGTGTAAATTACCAGAGATGATAACTGTCTGTCCAAAATGAAACATTTTTTTTAAAAAAAAAGGTTTTAATTTTGATATAGGCTCCCAACCTACTTTGTCTGACTTTTAATATTTTCAAAAATTAAAATATAACCTTGCATGAGTTTCATTAGCAGAGAGCTAATCAAATGATATATGATTTCGTCTTTCTCCACAACCCTCCATAGAAGAACAATAATTCACATGACCCATTTTCATTTCTGTTAAATGTAGCACATCTTTATTATTTTACAGATGCTGAGTTTAATATCTTAAAATCCTTGTCAAATCTTAATCCTGTTATAAACTTAGAAATACATCTACATACACACATGCATATACACATATGTACACATACATACACATCACTTCTGCTCTCTCTTCATTGGCCATCCACAATCTCCATGAACTAAGACCAATACCTTTGCCTCAAACTGAACTATCTGTTCTTCCTTAAATCTATGTCTCGTTCCAGAAACTGAATAAACAATTCTCAAGTTTGTGTTCATTGCATGTAACATAAAACAATGCCAATCTCTCTTGTCAATAACACAGCTTACATAACCATGTCCAGCTTTTGGTAATTCCCTGCACTTCTACAAAGAAATAAATTGTTGGAAAAAGCCTTCCACATAACTAGAGGAAGCAGAGTGCTGGTGAAGCTTGGTTCCCTATGAGCAACTCTTGAGAGCTAAAAATCCTTCCCACTCATAGCAGAAGAGTGAAAATGAATATTTATAGGGATAACATTGTGTTTTATCTAACTTTAAAAATGAGAATAATTCTCAAAAGCCTTATTATTTGCTATGAACTACACAGATGCTGCCATACTCCTTCTTACTCTTGCATGCTGATCTGCTCGCCTCTATCCATATCACAACTTGATGTAAAAATATCATCTAAGGTTCAATATAAATGTCACCTCCTCTGATAAAGCTGATGCTGTCTGTACCTCATCCAAACGTCATCTTCACAAACCAATCAAGTATAAGCTCACTGGACTTACAGGCACAGATTCAATCCATATCTAGAGCACTTCACAAGTATCAGAAAATTAACATCTATCCTTTGGCATTAACTTCAAACTCTACCCCCAATATGAACATATCTAGGTATACCCTGAACTTCTCAGTGGAATTTAGCTCTTACTGCTCAAGAAAGCTGCTTGTTCATGTAACCTGATCATCTTCTAAGTTGATCTTATACCCTTGGCTTACTTTTTGGAATATTTTTTGGGAAGAATCCACCATAAGATTTTCTAGAAGTCATTTCAAATTGATACTCATAGAAATGAACCTTTCCCTCTTCTTGTCTCCAATCACATTTAGTTGCATTGTAGAACAGGTTATATACGGTATGAAAAATGATGCAAAGAATTATAGCTATACCATTGTCCTACAAGGAACTTGAAAGTAATAATTATGATGTATACCTATACCCTCAAACTACTGAGCATTTCACTTTTTATATTCCTTAGTACTCACAAAAGACTGATTAATATGCATGACTATCAATAGACCTACAGTATTTTAAATAGAGAACAGTTCTTAATGTTTCTTCTGCCTTGGCTATTATTTGAAAACAAAGAGAAGAAAGATGAGATTTAGTATAAAATATAAATACTTAAAATGCTAAAGTCAACCTTTTATGATATCCCTTTATATAGAGAGAGAGACAGAGAGAGAGAGAGAGAGAGAGAGAGAGAGAGAGAGAGAGAGAGAGAGAGAGAGAGAGAGAGGCTGATTGGATGATGGAATATGTTGTACCACAATAAACAAATGATGTAAACACGAGAGCATGATAAACCTAGGACTCTTTCTGATTATAGAGTAGAAGCAGGAAGGAATTTTCTTTAAGTATACTACATATAAGCATGAATTAAGAAACATGATTATTAGTAGATGTATGTTCAAACAATGTTCCTCCCTCCCATTCCTGCCTCATTGTGCCTGTGTGTGTGCACACGCATGCATGTGTGTGTGTGTGTGTGTGTGTGTGTGTGTGTGTGTGTGTGTGTGTGTGTGTGTGTTGGATCTTATGTATGCTAGTTAAGCATTCTACAAATGAGCTACATCTATAGCTGTGAAGAGAATAGGACAGGGTGGAAAAGGGTGGAAGGAAAAGTTAGGGCCATGCATTAAAATACAGTAAAACAAAATTCGGTGCTATTTCTCCATAAAATGACAATCTTTGAGTTGAGACATCATCTTCTCAAGTCCTTCTCCATCTTCCTTTCTCAGAGTTCCAAATGCCATATGATGAACAGTAGAAAGCAGTGGGAGGTGTGAATGATGGATCATTGCATGCTGAAACATTCTTTAAGGCAAATCAAGCTATATGCAGCAAAGGACTAGGGTAGACCAGGACACACCAACTAGGCCAAGCAAAAGACTAGAAAACAAAGCATTTAATGCAGGCGGATAGAATACACTTTGAACTCAGATAGTCAATACTGTATTAACTATTACTACTGTTTGCAACATTTTGAGTTACCTAATCTAGCTATACTTTAGTTTCCTTACAAGTAACATGGGGCAAAATAGCAGCTGTTTCAAAGAGTTCTTGCCAGGACTAAATGAGATAATTAATGTAAAGATCTCAGAGAAATGTCTGGTACAGTAGTGATGATCATTTCCTCCTCCCACTCTCCTCCTCCCTTTTCAACACTGTCATTAGTCATACATTCTGCAATGACAAAGAGTGAGAAAGATGAAAAGTGGATATTCTCAGGTCAGGTCAGCATACTAACAAGAAAGGAGAATTAACAAGGGAATAAATTTGGGGCTTAGGATTTTGCAAATGAAAATAGCATCTGTCTCAGCTTCTGAGTGAATGAGGTTGGTCATATTTCTACCTATTACAAAGACTAGTATAGAATTACCCTCATTTGGTATGACTTAAAACAAAACAATAGACAATATGGAGCCTACGAGATATTCTTCTCTATGTAGAAAAAAGAAGGTAATTCCCTTCAAGGGATAAAAAAAGGACTCAGTGAAACCACTACAAGAATTGAAAGAAACAAATTAAATAACTTCTGCTATGATCCAATAATATTTTTGTTAATGTTTATCTTGGTTCATTTTTGATACTATAACAGGTCATTTATGAACAACAGAAATTTCTTTCTTTAAAAATAGTGTGCCAGAAAGTCCAAATTCAAGGTGTTAACCTTGAGTGTCTATTGAGAGCCATGTCCTCAACTTGTAAACTGCAGAAGGGCAAAGGATTATGAACTATTTCTGATGTCTGTTTTATAACAGCATTAAACTGTTCACAATGGCAGAACTTTCACAACTTAATTACCTCCCAAAGGTGTCACCTCTTAGTAACTATACAATAAGGATTACATTTCAATATGAACCTTGGAGAAGACATACTCAAAGATAGCACTGCTAATCTAAAATAAGTCTATGATAAAAGGATATTGCGTGATTTAAAAAAAATATTGTCCATGAGATTAAAAATAATAAAAAATAAAAATTTTGAAAATAAAAAATAAAAACATGCATTGGGAAAAAAAATGACAGCCAAACTGACTAGTATATGCAACAGGAAACTGTGATGTAAATAGCAGAGTATCATGGCAGAATGCAAAGGGAAAGACAGAGGTCAAGAAACATTACACAAGAAGGAAGTCTAGAAATGGAGGCATAGAATTGAGGCCTACTGTAAAATTAAAAACTCCTCATGACTGCCAAGACAACTTTCAAACTGGAAACAGAGATCCTCTAAAGATACTGAGAGTAGTGAGCACACATACTGAACATCATTTGCCTCATACCATATACAAGGGCCCCATGACAAGGAGGATATTACTACTGACCTGCCCTTCTCTCTCTCCTGCCACATGCATCTTCTCATAGAAATGACAATTTGGAACTTCTTGATCTCATATCTTTCTTCATGCTGCATGTCCTACCTGATTTCCCACATCTCAGTTTATCCCATAACTATTTCCATTCATCCAAGTATCACTCCTTCCAAAAAGTCAGGTCTGAATGACTTTTTCTACTCACTTATAGTGCTTGTCTTCTGCACTTCGTGTGTGTGTGTGTGTGTGTGTGTGTGTGTGTGTGTGTGTGTGTGTGTGTGTGTGTGCATGCGCGCGCCCGCGCGTGCCCATGTGTGTTTGTAACAATGGTAATTAAAGAAAAACAGGTCATGTATTTGAGAGGCAGTGGAGAGGGTGGTTTGGGAGAGAATGTAAAAAGCAAATGATGTAATTATATTTAATTAAAAATAAATTAACAAATGGCAAAATGACCAGGGTTGCCCCTGATCCATCCTTATATCTCCAATATATAAATTAGGTAGACTTCAGCAATTAGCATGCTCTACTTTTCCATAATGATACAACTGTAGCTTGATCCTTACTAAATAGTACTAAAATGCTGTTAAGTGAATGAATGAATTTGCAATATTTTTTAGAAGATATGAAAAACTCCTTTGGCTAATAGATTTACAGAAATAGGGAGCTTATGGGCTTATGTAGGAATATAGTGTACTTCAAGAGTAAACTGATTTTTTTTAAAAAAAAAAGCTATGAAGGAATTTATCAAAGGCATTTTAAATATGCAACAACAGATTTCTAGAATCTTCATTATCAGGAATGGGATGTGGGGTAGATGATAGGCAACAAAGACAAAATAAAAATAAAATTAAAGGAAAAACTCAAAGTGCCAGAAAAACCCTCAAACCTTGCATCCCAATATTTAAACATTCCCCTGACATACAGAGGTGTTTGAGTTTGAGTTTGCTCTGAATATACAGCATGGAAGATGCCACGGGTTTTGGTTTTTGCTTTTGCGTCAGCAAGGGGTATCTAGGATGACAGAAGAGGGTTGCTGCATTAACAGGAAAGGAAGGGGTTTTCTTGTTTCAGTAGGAACACCTGCACTCCTAACAGCTCACAGGATGTGGTCTTGGCCAGAAGATAGACTTAATAGCCAAAATGAGCTCCCCAGCTGTTCATCAGTGCCCATGGCTGATCAGAGTGATCAGAGAAACATTAAATCAATAGGGGCAAGGTTTCCAAGCCATTGGAACTACTGATCATGATGAGAAAACAGGACCGTAGAGACTACTACATGGTGATTAAAAAAAAAAATCCAGAATAGTTGCAAGATAGTCCCAGTTAAAAAACAGGAATCATGAAGACATAGAGCTGAAACTTTAATTCTTCTTCTTTGGTTTGTCACTAACAGGTTACCACATCAAAGAATTATATAGTTAAGATAGGGCTGGAGAGATAGTTTAGAGGGTAAGGGCACGAACTGCTCTTCCAGAGGTCCCAAATTGAGTTCCCAGCAACCATATGGTGGTTCCCAACCATCGGTAATGAGACCTCTTCTGGTGTGCAGGCAGACTTGCAGACAGAAAACTGTATACACAATAAATAGATACATAGACAGACAGACAGACAGACAGACAGACAGACAGATAGATAGATAGATAGATAGATAGATAGATAGATAGAAGCCTGCTGGGGATTAGATACTGTATGGAGGAAGAGTGGAAATAAAATATAGCGCAAATGCCAGGTGATATTTGTTTCCAATATGCCTTCTGATTAGACGTAATTGAGAAAGAGGAGGTGGTGGAGGCAGGGGAAGAAGATGAGGAGAAGAAGAAATGAATTAGTTCTTTTAACACCTTGCTTTTAAAACAGGTAACTTTGGAAGTTGAATGCTAATAGACTCAAATTAATAGAGACTATGAAAGCAGCCTCTGTTGCTGATATTTTTTTTTGAATAGAAACGTTGTCCATTGGCAGCTTTTGAACATTAAATGCTATATATTCCAGCAGTAATAGTCAATTTAAGAAGCCAAAATGTTGAGGGACAACCAAAGACAGACTAAGAAGAATGAACAAATTTCAAGGTAGACCACTTAACAGGTAGCTCACATAGTTAGTGTCAAACAGGCAGTCTGAGGCCTGGAGCTAACTTATTTCTAACTTTATGTTTAATTTTTTACAAAAAGTCATCATCCTAGCTAGAAAATACTGGGTTGCTATAGAAACAGACCCCCTCTTGCCTCATATTTTACTGTTCACAGCTTCCTATGTGAAGCAGCAGTGTTGATTTTTGACTGATTGAGGAGGGAGCTTCTACAGTTTTTTTTTTAAATACTGTTCATATTACCACTTGCAAAGCCTGTGTAGGCTGATATTTCCTCTCCCTTCTCTATACACAGTGAGATAATTCAATGGCATAATTACAATAAACAATTCACCCCATTCAGGTTTACCGTCTCATCCTTGCTTTCTTTCCTAGAGCATTAAAAATCCATCACTGGTTTGAGATCTCTAAAAATGCATGAAGGGAAGAGAATTGGCAGCACAGTTAAATGAATTTAATTCAGCCAGATTTTACATTATTAACTCACTTCCGAAGTGCTGAATACAAGGAATGATGGAAGAAGAAAGTGGAACTAAAATTGGACCATTGATCTTGGCAGTCTGTGTGCCAAGCAGACGTGGGAAACAGGCTAGCAAAACTGTAAATGTCTTTTGACATTAGAGGTACAGAGCATTCATTTGTTTGAATCAGTGTGGGATGTGTATTACGTGGATCCTGTCCTCTCCCCCCAGTTACTGCCCACTACACCCTGATAACAAGTTAACCAATGCCAGAGTTGGCAGCCTCACAGTTCAAGATTGTTCAAAATGGCATATTAAAGCAATAGGACTTCCCTCTCCTCCGTTTGAAAAAAGAAACAGTGGCTGCCTAGAAACCAGCAGAAGAGGATGCTGGGCACATTATTCTCATGCTCCAGGGCTTTTCTTTTGAAAGAAAATAAAAGTCAATATACATAATACACTATTCAAGCAATAAAGGAGTTTTTAATGCATATTCTATGCATTTGTTTTCTGGTTAGAGTAGCAGAAGCATACCCTCCCCCTGCGACCTTCTGGTTCAAGGACCCCACTTGTACTATCATATTTGGCCTTTGACTTTAAAATAGACTGATTTTCTGCAAAGATGAACACCTTTTCAGTCTCTAACACACTGTCCATCTGCTAAGTGATGCAGTCTATGTATTTGAAATGATTAAGAAGCCAAATGGCTATCTTTTTTTTTTTTTTTTTTTTTTTTTTTTTTTTTTTTTTTTTTTTTTTTTTTTAGCATTCACCAAAAAGAAGATTAAGTTTTCAAAATGGAATACTTAGTAAACATAGGTGTTTGGAGAGAGCCTGCTCTGATTCTGGTAACATAGGTAGGATTGTACTTCTCTTCCTACTTTGTAATCAAGTAAGATCAATATCTTGCTTTGGACAATGAGAAAGTATTGACTGAAGTCTGTGCCTTTGTGGTGAAAGAATAGGTGTATGATCTCTCATGTCTCTTTTCCCTGCTTCAGGAGCAGCATGAGCATGTGATGCCATGCATGTCCGTAATCCCACAATAATCAGTCTCTCTGACAGCAAGTGGCAAAAAATCAGAAGAGAAAACAAACCTGTCCGATAAAGCCCCTGAATTATGGAGGATAATTGTTATTGGAGCATTATTTATCATATACTGAATGCACCTATGTTTCCATTAAAATGTTCACAAAAGAGCAAAATAAGACATATCTAAAGTCATAAAGTAAATGAAAATGTGAATAATGTAAAATCACTTTTAAATCCTTCACTAAACATAGTAGATATAGGACTCAATTTATGAACAATATTGAGAGTATTTCCTCTAAAAATAGCAATGGTATTTGAAGGGCAGAATTTTTATTTGAGCCATCCATCTTCCCTTTGGGACTCTGGAGTTTAGAAAAAATACATAAAGATTATTGTCTTAGTTTTTTTCCTGCTGCTGTAATAAAATAACCCGACCAGTTCAATTTAAGATGGAAAGGATTAACTTCAGCTCACAAATGGATCTTGACAGAGAAGGCAAGGCAGCAGGAGTTTGAATTCCCTGGTCAAGTCACATGTGCAATCAAGAATCTGAGAGCAATGAATGCTAGTGCTCAACTCATTTTCTCCATTTTATAGTCTTGCATCCCTGCCCAAAGAATAGTCCCATTAACAGTTAAGGTAAGTTTGTCAGTATCAATCTAATCAAGATAACCTCTCATAGACATTTCCCCAGATAATCTTAATCTACATAATCCCTCACAGGTATGCCTGGAGGCTCATCTCCTAGGAGATTTTAGATTCAGTCAAATTGATCATTAACACCAATCATCACAGTTTTGGAGTTAAATTTCTTCCTAAATAAAGTAAGGACACTTTTGACAATTGTCAAGTCTCCAATGACAGATACCTTTCTTTCCACTTTAGTAATAAGGTGAGCCAGTGTCACAATGTATGTTGGTGGGTGACAGCAACAAGTCAAAAGCATCTTGATCAAGATAAAAAAGCCAACACATATAAAGAAAATGAATAAACTCTGACAGAGTTTAAGAATGACTCATATAAATGAGAAGATATGCCATTTGGATATAAATTCTAAATATTTTGAAGATTCTGTTTGTTGACAATAAATAATGGTGTTGCTAAAGTGATCGCCAATAAATTCTTAAATGAAATTTGTTTTGAAACAGCTATAAGCTTTAGAAAAACTATCATTAGTATTTTAAAGGATATTAGAAGAATTACTGTGCCAGTTGTTTGTTAAGATATACATATCCTTGCAAAACCACAGATCCAAGAATATCTGAGCAGCGCAAATTGATCTTGGTTTTTTGTTTTTGTTTTTTGTTTTTTGTTTGTTTGGTTTTTTTTTTTTTTGAAAAAGAAAAATTGACACCAAGATGAGTATATGGGGAAGGCGGCAGATTTGGGAAAAGTTGAATGGGGGTCATAATAGGACCAAAATATTTCTCAAAGAATTAATAAAAATTATAATAAATCTAAATATTCTTATGTCTCATCATAGGAGCTATTTCTTGCAGTAGCTAGTAATTAACACAGAGAATAAAATTGTCAATATACAGAGAATAAAAGAATAGAGTGCTGAGCATTAAGTGAGACATTCATCACACTCTTTCAACAAAGACTTAGTTATTTTTGTGGTAGGAGGAGCAAAAACAGTATCAGAGTCTGATGTGGTCAATTACCATCAAGGAAACGGTGATTTACAGGCAAGGCAGATAAACATATGAACTCACAGCAATTGTGACAAGCATACTTAAGACAGGTTTCAGCTAGACAAAATCCTAGCATAGGAGTGGTAAAATAGACATAAAATCCCATTACTAACTAATGAATATTTGGCATTTGATAGCTGTTTGGAGAGGAAGAGTCAGTTTTCTTTAATGATACGACCGCCACAATAGGTTGATCACACAATGGGACAAGTCTCACTCTCAAGAATAGCTGGGCAGCAGAAACTGGACTTCAGAGAAAATTAATGAGTGAGAAATTAAAGAAGAAAATTAAACATGACTGAGATAGGAGGTTGAGGGTGGGAAGAGTTGCATAGGGGAGACAAATATGCTTTTAAGACCATGAAAAAACATTATACAAACAAAAGAAACATGAACTCCAATAGTTTAAATATTGTGTTTCTTGTACAAGGGTAGATAAAAAAAACAAAACAAAAATGTGCTTGTGTGTGTATAAGCAAAGTAATTCATCGTAAAGTAAGCACCCAAAATAAATAGAAAAATAGGAACTATTTAATGTAAAACTGAGAAAATCAATTCAGAAATCCCTATGATACTCAAGTAAAATAAGTTCTAATTTGCTAAAAGAGTAAGATTTTTAAAAAGTATATATATATATGACACTCCAGACAAAAAAGAAATAATTATAGGTGAGTGAATATATTCTAATTTTTAAAATAATATGAAAAGAATAAAAGATAATTTAAAATAATTATAAAAGAAAAACTAATACTTTTATCATAAATTAAATGTCATTAAGAAGTATGACAGGTTGAATGATACTCAAATACAAAGACAATATTCACTTAAATCTTTTTCAGAAGAACCTTATATAACAGTAGATAAAGTTCCTGAACAAATCATTTGCAAAAATAGTAAAAATAAATAAAATAAAATAAAAAAATAAAAAAAACAAAACTAAAATCATAAGTAATACTTCATTGGAAATTTTACATAATACTGAGAAATGTCTACAATTGCAAGCTAAGCACAGATATTTAATATATGGTACTGAATTTTGAAATCAGGAGAATTTGCATACAGTATCTTTGCAAAGGTATTATACATATGCACACATATTTGCATATTCATACACGTCTTTACTACTGATATTCCCATGGACATATTTATATTTTTAAAGTGATAGAAATAAATATATGCAACTTTTAACTGCAATTACTTCTAGGGGATAACTGGTAACAGAAATAATTTTTTTCTTCATGGAAATATTGTCTTTTTATTTGTATTTTATAAATATTGACCATGAATATGTATTATTTTCACAATCAATAAAATTTAAAGATACTTAAATCAAGGTAAATAACCACAGGATCTGCCAATCAGCTCTCAAAATATTCCCTTGTGGGAATATGTTGCAAAAGTATTTCACATCTGATGCCTAGCTTAATTATATATAAGCAGATAGAACTGTAGAAAAGACAAAATAATCTAATTCTAGGAGAAATTAAAGCTAATTCACATTAATCAATGATTTCTGAAATTTTTTATCATAGTTTTCAAGTTTATTTACATCTTTAGTTAGCAGGGGTAGAAGGGTACAGTCATAACTTGCACTTCACTTGACATGGTCATTACTTGTCTATGAAAAGTCTCTTTCCTTTCTATTTCTTTCAAACTCACAGTACCCATCTATCAGTAACCACGATATTAAAAGTTTATTAATACTCTTAGAAGATGTGTATCATTACCTCTTGCTGAAAATTTAAGCAGTGAAACCAAAGCTTTATTATGTATCTCAGTCTTTTCTTGAATTTTTTCTGTTTATACTCTTTCTAAAACCAATGCATGTTCTCAATTCTTAAATTCACTGCATAGTATTCTGTAATGAGTGTGTACCACAATTTATTTCTCTCATACTCAGGTAGACTCAAACTCTCCATGGCTTCATTACTGCAATGAATGAAGTAATGACCTCATATATTTCCCTTTCTGGACACAATTGTACTTTGTTTTACATACTTAGCTTATGCTGTACCAAGTTGCTCCCACAAAGTATCTGTCTTGGTCCTTCCTTCCTCAAGCAATATATCACAAGAGCACTTTTCTCACAAGGCCTTCCAGTTTTTGATAGACATGTGTAATTTGGGCTTTTTGCATAGTTTTAATATGTATTTTTGACAATTGTTGATTATTAAGATTACTAGACATGCTCATTGGCCTTAATGGTATTTGTTTTAAATTCTCTTATGGATATTTTTTCTAATTTTTAATACAATTATCACCATCTTTGGTTTATATGATATAATTCCTAATACATTCTAGATGATATTTTTTGTTTGTTTAGAGTCAATGTTTTCTTCCATTTTTAACATGACATTAACTTTGTCTATAATGTCTCTAGTACTGGTGGGAATCAGCAGGTATTTCATTTCTATCACTAAAACACAGATATTCACATCCAATTTCTTCAATTTCTTTGCTTGCCCCATATTCTCAAAGAGCTATCAAAATTCTAAATGAAAAGATTCCAACAAGATTCAATCAAATGAAGTCAAATAGCTCATGGATTTCATTTTCTACCTCTTTCCCCAGTCCCCGAGCTTAAGATGTCTCATATATGCCATCAGTAGAATTATCCTTGCCTCTCACTTCATCTGCTCCAAGCATCTATCAATGTGCAGCACAACTTAGTGCTATAATGCAGCCATGTATTTTGCTGCACCCACAGATCAAAGATTTAAAGAGAACACAGTGAGGGTGGCTTGTATATACTTTATTACACCTGTAGGACTTAGCTGGGTAGTCTTTAATGCTAAGAAAAACTTAACATCTAGTGCAAGAATCCTGATAATGACTGATTTCCAGTCTGGGATTTGAAATAGAAGAGAGAAAATACTAAGTTCATTTGTGTCCGAGAATACACAAGCCACTGCTTTATTAAACCTGTGCTTTCTTAGAGCATGGCAACCTAGTGGTAATTGGATTTCTAAAGTAGTATCTCTAGGATTAAAGAAAAAAATGAAAAGTTTTATAGATCTATATTCTTGTTAATTTTGTTGTGTTTTGTTAGATAATTCAAGGAAAGAGCCTCCACCTCTTCATAAGAAGAATAACAAATATTTTGTGGCAATGTTTTAAAACCATTAAACTATTCATTTTACACAGTCATTTTTACCTTTCTGAAATAATAAAAGTCTATTAGTGGCTTATTTCCCATGTTACTCACATTTTGTTGCTATCACAAAAACATGGGACACAGCTTAAGGGAACATTTTTTTAATGGTTTATGGTTTTGTGTCCCAGACAACTCAATCCATGATCAGCTGGCTCCATTATACTTCTGGTAAAACAAAAAAAGTCCATGACAGAATACATGGTAAAAGATAGCTGTTTCCTTCCTGGTAGACAAGGAAAAGAGAGGATATATAAGGGTCAAGCACAAGATATAGCCTTTATAGCCAAATTTTCTATCCACCTATTTCTTGTAATTAGGCTCCATCTCTTGCTTTAAATCACCACCAAACAATTTTATCAATTATGGATCTCTCAATGGATAAGTACAATTATGAAGCTCAAGCCCTCATGATTCAGTCTTTCCTGAAAATGACTTACAGATATTATTAGGGACTAAGCACTCGATCAATAAGCTTTAAGGGATATTTAATAGCAAAACCATTAATACTGCCTTATTGGACTATTTCTAAAAGTTGAGTGATTATGTCAAAAGTCCCTAAAGCAGGGCTATTTTCAACTGGTTATCATTTCCAATTCCATTTGTTCTTTCTTAGTATTATCCAGTATGTATCCCTTATATGTCAACTAAACTAGATTTTTAGTTACTGCTTTTGTAAAACTCAACTTATATTTCTTGAACTCTTTACATATTTATTCCCATACTTTTTCTTACTGGAATAATTAGCCCTCAAAATTCTCTCTTATTTCATGCCTATTTCAAGGTGCAGACTTCATGGTTTCATTGATTACTTTCTGTTGCTGTGATAAGACACTATGACCAAAAGTGATTTATGGACAAGAGTATGCCTTACAGTTCCAAAAGGAGAGTTAATATGACTGAGAAAGTATGACACTAGTGGTTAGGTGGTAAATGGGTGCAGGAACCTGGGAGATCACTTCTCAATCAACCATAAGAAGCAAAGAGAAAGAAGAAGCTAGCTAAAGCAATAATCTATCAAAGCTTATCCCCACTGGCATACTTCCTCCATCAAACCCATCCCTCTAAAGATTCCATAACATCCCAAATAGCACCACCAATTTGATATGGGACTATGCTTTTGTACTGTAAATACTGGTTTAATAAAATACTGATTGGCCAAGTAGGTAGACAGGAAGTAGAGGTGGAGCAACTAGACTAAGAGAATTCTGGCAAGTCAAAGAGCAGAGCAACAGAGGACAGCTAGATGCAGAGGAAGCAGGGTAAAAATGCTGCATTGAGAAAAGGTACCAAATCACATTGCTAAACATAGATAAGAATTATGGTTTAAATTAAAGTATAAAAGCTAGATAGTAACAAGCCCAAGACATAGACCAATCAGCTTACAATTAATATAAGCCTTTGTGTTATTATTTTGGACTAAGCAGATGCGGAACTGGAGGTCCAGAACTCGGGATTAAGCTGGACCAGAAATTTCTTACTACACCAACTGAAGTCAAGTGTCTAAATACATGAGCCTCTGAAGAACATTTCTCAGTCAAAGCACCATAATGATCTACCATTGCCATCAGTTCCATATCTCTATAAAATCACACAAATAACATGTTATATTTCTACAATGTTATTCTTCAACTCAGATTTTAATTTTCCCTCCTAGTGTCCCGCGCCCACTTCTCGCCCGCAAGAAAAGGCACGACACACGTAGGATCCTTCTGCAGCAATGCTTTAATGCTCCGTGAGGGAGAGCATTTAGCTTACGGAAAATGGAGAGAGAGAGCACGAGGTAGGAAAGCCCAACCTTTATACCGACCATAGGCCTCTGCCTTGGACGTGTCACCTTTCTATAGGCTGCAGCTCATTATCCCACATGACACCATGGGAGAGGCGGAGAGACCAATCTCGCGAGAGTACCAAATGCATGCGCTCTTTACTGACTCAGGCGGGTTGGCCAGCACCGGATATTGGCGCCACCTTGAGGAGCTGGGGCCAGCGGCTCCCAACATCCTAGAACAAACTTTATTTGGTTGTGTTATTATGTTTGGGATTTGGATATTGCAATACCTTATATAGTTTGTTTTGCTTCAAGTAATAAATACTAAGAACCTTAAAAGATGGAAAGAGTAAACACAGTACCTGTGAATGGAAATACTAGGTTAAGGAAAAGAAGATTTCTTGAGTAGGAAGTCAGAGAAGTTAAAAAGAAAGCCATTTGAAAAACATTTTCTGAAGGAGCAAAGTATTCAGAAAAAATAAACATCTGATCATGCTGAATAGAATATAAAAGGGCCTTGGGTATAATTCAGGGAATCAAGTTCTTGCCTAATATGTACAAGGATCTCATTTCCATCCCCAAAACAGGAAAAACAAAACGATGAGCCCACATTTAGTTAGGCAGGATAGCATGTAATCCCAACTGTCTTGAGGTCATCATATTGCACAACTATTAGATTAGGAAATAAAAATTTTTCTTCAATTATATTCAGGATCTGGTCATTTCTCTCTACCTTCATCACTTAAATTTTGATCTAAATTACATTTTGTTCCTCTCCTTTATTACAAAAAGACTTAGCAGATGTGTGGATTTCTACCCCAAACCTCACGATCTACTGTACATGGGGATAAACTCATTTAAACTCTAACGGATGTTTTACCTGATTTTCCAGGAGCTTCCTAGCTTATTTTTAGCTAAAAGCCAGTTTTTGAAATTGTATAGAAATAGGCTGAAGAAATGGATCAACAGATGAGAGTGTTCATTGCTCCCCCAGCATACACAGTTCAGTTTCCAGTAGCTCCCATACCAAGTGACTCACAAATCTCCTGTAACTCCAGTTCCACAGGATCTGATGACTTCTTTGGATCTCTAGTGGTACAAAAAGCATGCATAATACACATGCATGCTATAGGCACTCACATATGCACATAAAGTAATGACAAGTAAATCCTTGAAAATTGTTTATAAAATTCTGAAATAATCATGTACACACATACACACACATCTGCTAATGCATACTTCTTAGGGTTAGAGACATTTCAATATACTAATAACTATAGCTTTAATGCCTAAAGTATGGTAAGCTTTTAGTAAATATTTGTCAAATGAATCAATGGATAAATAATTAAAATACACATTTTGAAGCTGTATACCAGCTTTTTGGATTGTTCTAAGGTTACCTTTCTTCAACAAGCATGTTTCAGAGATAAATATCAGTGAGAATTTGTTTACATATTTGTACATCACACCATATACTGCACTACAGTCCCTAAAGGAAAAGCGCAATGACATAATTGAAATTCCTTCATATGATTGAATGAGATATCTACAGAAAGGGTCAGTACTCATAGCCTTTTTCCTATTCAGAAGGTCTTTCTCTGGCATGAAGAATGCTCAAACCAGTTTTAGACAAAGCATGCTCATACCACGTTTTACCTTTTCTAAATACTTCAGGGTTTAATCAGTCTTGCTTTATCTTTGATGATAATCTTTATAGGTGGATTCGATGAAATGTTTAAAATGACCCAAATAGTCAGGAGTTGTGAGGCATATATTTTTATCTATATAAATAATAATAATAAAGTGAATGAGGATGAGAGGGAAGAGGAGGAGGAGGAGGAGAAGAAGCTTCTACTTCCTCAAGTTTAAATGAATAAATCAACAGTGCAGGTAGCTTTTGGAGTTTAATTTGGTTTTAATGTTTTATGAGGCTTACACCAAGGAATATTAATGCCATATGCAGAACAAGTCACTTGAGCCTTTCATACACAGGCAAAAGTTTTCATCTGAGCTGAGAGATAATCTTTCTTAATAATATCAACATCGTCAATGGAAGTCATAATTAATTCATACACGGAGAATGTAATTAGCATTCAAATGAAAGAAATGACTGCTATGCCAAAAAATCTACTCCATTATTATATTTGGTAGAAATAAAATGTGCAGAATTTCTCTCCTTATTAGCTGTGGGTTCAGTGTGATCACTCCTTTTTCCAATTTAAAACAAATAATTAAAAAGAAGCTACTAGTTTGTCCTTAGCACCAAGTTTGTCCTTTAACATTTAGTAGTGAAGTACAACCAATTCTTTCTACCTTTATGTCTTTGAAAAAAATCAAGTTTAAATTGCACCTTTCACTGATTTATAGATAAAAAACATGAATATCTAAACTGATCTAATATTTTTATTTATAGCAACTAGTACATAATCAGCTAAGGGAAGATGTGGTCCCTAAAGAAACAGACATCATTTGGATCTTGTTGGAAATGGTGGTTACCGGTTCCATGCTATAGACCTAAAAAGTTAAAAACTCTGAAGCAAGAGCCTAGCATTCAATAAAAATGGATAAATATACTTGCACTTATATAATAGATATCTTAATAAAATGGTTATTAATATCAATTCATTATCTGCTAATAAAATACAAATATTAAATTTTGAAAGTTCTAGAAAACATGTTAATATCAATTGAGGAAGACAACTGATTTGACAGCATTCAACAGCCACCCAAACAAAAACTCCCAGTAAACTAGTAACATAGACTGTACTGGATTTTCTGAAGACCATCTACAAATCCAACAAGATTATATTGTAATATTTAAGGATCAGATAAAAATATTATCCACCTTAGTTTAAGAAGCAAGCAAGAATATATTCTTAGCATAATACTGGAAGTCTCAGCCAAAGCCATAAACCATGAAACAAATACCAAAAGAAAATACAGGAAAAAGATATAAAACCATCTCAATTTGCATATTTCATAGTGGTCTCTGTTGAAAAACTAAAGAATATACAAAAAATCCCACAAAACAATCAACTCGAGTAAACTCTAAACCCTTCCATAATTAATAATTAAGCTCATCAAAGTCACATAATGCAAACTCAGCATAATAAACTCAATTATGTTTCTATTTATTAGCAATGAGTATGTGGAGAACAAAATGTAAATCATAGTATCATCTTTCTGATCATTCAAAAATATAAAATACTGAGGTAGAAACATAACCCAAAAACGTACAGATTTTTTTTTGTGTAAAACTACCAATCGTTTTCTGATGAAAGAAATAAAATCTAAAATAAATATTGACATATACTGAGTCCAAAGGCATTACAAGATAAAGACATTAGTTTTACACAAATAAATTATAATTTAATGCAATTTTATGTTACAATGAGGTTTCCTGGTCCCAGGGCAGCCAGGAGGTCCAGACCCACAGACCTGCAGCCCCAGACCCCTTAGCCACCGCTGCTGCTTAGGCCCCCAGAATGATTCCGATGCTTATATTAAGTTCATGCTATTTGGCCTATGGCTTAGGCACGTTGCCAGCTAGCTACTTCATCTTAACTCAACCCATTTTCATTAATCTATCCTGCCACGTGGCCTGTGGCTCACTTGTGTTCCTCACACATTTCTTCTTGGGTGGCTGGCTCAGTCTGTTCCTGACTCTGCCCTTCCTTTCCTACCTATTCTGATTCCTCACCTACTTTTTCTGTGGTGCCTATCATGGGCCAAAACAGCTCCTTCATTTAAAGATTGATATTCCCAGCATACAGAAAGACATTCCCACATCAATTTTATCTCAGAATCTAAGCAAAAAATCTAACAGTCATGGGAGAATTTATTCTAGAATACAAAACTGAATGCAAAACACTTGACCAAGGACTTGGTAGATAATAGAAGATGTGTGTCTTTTGGTGTAGTTACTATTGCTAATAGTGATGGTAGAACTATGCTGACAGGAACGTTGCCGAGATACTTCATAGACTTTACTGGTTATGTTACTGAAATGAGGAAAAAAGTAGGTAATGGAGATATTCTTGCAAAATGAGGTCATAAACCAACTTCTAGAACACATGAAGAGACCTTTGACAGTAAAGAGAATCCCAGTAACAAACAAATAGCAATTGAATTCACACCATGGGACAGTTTGGCAAATACCTTAATATGAGTATAATAAAAAAGAAGATAAATGAGCTCTGGCTGTCTAATTTCAATAACTCTCTCTATGCTGCTGATTACAACAGAAAATGTGACAAAACACTACCTGAGTTCTCCAGATGATAATGAACAGGCTGCTTATGGAATGAAGTCAAACATTAAAAAAAAAAATGACTCCTTCCAGGGGAATTACTGGCTTCTAAACCATTTCTTCATCTTGTGAGATTGTCTCCAGGTAAATTGGCAGTTTTTAGAACTGCACAGTACTGCAGACTTCTGAAAGAAAACCAAAGCTTACTAGGAAGATAAGTAAAGAAAAGAGAACTTTGAAAGCTACAGAGTAGAAGAAGGATCCCAGAGAAGAGAGTAGACAAGTCAATCCCCCAATTCTGTAATTCAAGGTATTCCTGACCAGTTTGTGTATAGAATGAATCCAAACCACATTGGTAAAGACTTAGAAAATTGATCTAGGACCCAAAACACGACCTAGCAGCAGAGAAAAGTGAATGTTATTGTTAAATAACTAGATTAATAGTCCAGAAAGCAAAAGAATATCTCAGAATTGGAGAGATAGCTTAGTAGTTCAAAAAAACTTGCTATTTTTCCAGAAGATCCATGTTTGGTTCTAGCAGTCAAATTTAGGTGTTCTTAATTGTCTGAATTCCTGTTTTAGGTAATTTGACATCCTCCTCTGACTTTGAAGAACACCTGCATCCAAGGCATACATTCACACAGGCACATGCACATGAGCACACACCCGTACACACACCAAAACAAATCGCACATACATACGATTGTGTATATAAACTTACATATAAGACTATGTGTAATCATAAATATATATGCATGCATATGTATCCATAGCAAATAAAGACTGAAATACATGTATGTAATACAATAAAAATTATGCAACAGAGAAAGAATTAGAAAAATGTAGAGAATATCCAAGAGAAAGAACCAGAACACACTATTCAAGAGATGACCTATATATCAAAGGGAGGAAATTCTCACAGACATAGACACAGCTATTTAAATTGTGTTCCATGACATAAAGTCAACACAGTTATAGAAAGATTAAATTTACAAGGAATTACAATTGATAAAATGTAATAAAATGAACCTTCTAGAGTTGAAACTAAGTGTATTACTTTTAAAAGTCTCAAGGTGGGATCCATACTGCACAGGGAATAACACACAAAGGAGTCAATAGACTTGCAAACAAATTACTAAAATATATAAAATTTAAGTAAAATAGACGTGAGTTCTAGAATGAAATTAGGAAACACTTGATATATAAAATCTATATGTAGCATCAGCGATAAATTTTTCCAAATTAATTTTTTAAACTGATAATCTTAGACATATGTAATTTAATTATTGGAAGCCAGAGTAGATAAAATTATTGAACATAGATAGAGAAGCATGAAATAATGGGGAAAAACTGTTTAAATGATTACATTTTTTCCCAAAAACTCAAAAGCCATGGACATGAGACAACATAATAGCATCTTTAACATATACTAAAAAACAGACTTGTTCATATAAATTTCTGTATCCAGACAAACTATCTAAAGGGATTTTTAGACAACAACTAAAAGAGTTTATCATAAGTTAAGTGGAGAAGAGCTAGATCTAGCAAAGCATGGTTCTAGGTGAATCCATGAGAGCATATCTAGACAGGATTAAGTGATGAGAGTGCTCACTTAACAATGGTTTAAGCTATGAAGAATTCAAGTTTGGAGGAGACTGTTGAGTGGTGGTAGAACTGTAGAAGGTGCTATCAAGCTAGTGGGCTACTATTGGAGTGTCTTTTTTTTTAATCTTTTTTTCTTCATTTTATTTTTTTTTCATAAAAAGTCTTTTTTATCCAATGTCTCCCCCTGCCCCCTCCCTTCCTTCCTCCCAATCACTCCCAGTCAGGCTTCAGCCTCCCCCCTCTCAATATTCCTATCCCCTCCACCCAAAGGGCAAGAAGTCCCAAGGTGGGTCAGCTCAGTGTGGCACATCTACTCCAGGCAGGTCCGATTTCCTCATCCCAATATCAAGACTGGGTTAGGTTTACTACCTCAATTTGCTAAGATGATCTCTATTTTCTCTTCCTAGGGGAAATCTCTGAATGTCTCTCTTAGGTTTTTTCCAGATCCCAAGCTGTTCAGGGGTTGTAGTTTGCAGCTTGGGTATTCTTTGCTTTTCATCTAAAATCCACTTATGAATGAGTACATCCCATGTCTATCTTTCTGGGCTAGTGACACCTCACTCAGGAGGATATTCTCAAAATCCCTTTGCCTGAAAATTTTAGGATGCCACTTTTTTTTTAACTGCTTTGAATTCTGGTTCTTCTTTCACCCTACAATGTTCACATTAAAATGGCATCCAGGTGCCTCCCTACAGTCTTTGCTTGCCCCTGTCATTTTGGATTAACTGTTACTCTTTATTTAAGTTCTTTAATATCATCTCTTTGCCAGTGGAAATAAGCCCAACTATCACAGCACAACAATACACAGTATGGAAAAATCATTCTTTCTCCAACAGTCTTTTACTTATCCACAAGCAATCTATCAAGTTTTACATTGAATGTCACTCTGGCTTACATTCCACATACTTTTTCAACAGGCTACAAAATCCTTGCTGTAATTAAACAATGTTTAATATTAATTAATAGATTACAACCTAGGAAATCTTTCCTTTCACATCTCAGAATTAATTCCTGACACAGTTTCATTGTTGTTGTTTTTTTTTTTTTTCATCAGGGTTAAGAACAGAATCTACAAAGATATCTAACAACTGATAGATGAATAGTTAAAATTAAGTAATATACAAAATGGGATAAAATTCAACTGTGGAGAAAAGTGAAAATATGAGTAAATAGATGGGACTGAAACCAAATCATAAACATATAAACAAATGTCACATGTTTTATCCTATGTGAATTCTAGTTTTGAATGTTTAGATTTGTGTGTTTAGCTTAGAGTAGATGGGGAAGCCAGAAAACAATAAACTGGCCTTGATGGGGTGATTATCTTTAATTTCCCTGTTATTCCCCCTTATTTCTCATACCATCTGTGTTCCTTTGTATGCCCCCCCCCCTTACAATCATCGTTGTTCATAGAAAACAAGTAACACAATGTTACACAATGTCTCAACATCCAGTAGCTGGAAAGTTACTTCTATTTTCTCGCCTATGCTGTCTTCTTAATTGTAGAAAAAAGTTTCTGGCCCAGACTAACTTTAGATGACTGTCAAAGTAACCAGATGCCTCTGTCATTTCCAAAATTTAAAAATTGCTTGCAATGCAATTCCTATTTTCTCAGTTAATATTATATTTTTCTGTAGTCTTTGATGTAATTAAAGATTAAATAGTTATAATTTTCTTCAGTTATAATAAAAAGTAAATTAAATATAAAACTTTACACTCACAAAAATAAGAAAGTTGATAAAATGTTATCTTTAATTTGCTAAATATTAATAGTCTAGATATTGTAACTAGAATTTTTGTTTGAGATATGTCTTGTTATATATAATTTTACTATGTTAAATTTAAAACCTTCCTTTTTGATTAGACATAAAAGAGACAGAGATATGGGATGTCTTTTTGTATGTTGTAAACTACCATTAGATAATAAAGGAACAATTTTGGCCTATGGCAAAACAGTAAAGGCAGGCAGGAAATCCAAGCATAGATAAAGTGGAAGGAGGGTGAAGTCTCACAAAGATGATGCAAGCTGCCACCAAGAGAACAATATGTAAAAGTACAGGTAAGCCCTGAGCCAGGTGGCAAAACATAGGTTAATAAAACTGAGTTAAGATGCAAGAGCCAGCTAACAATAAGCCTAAGCCATAGAACAAGCAACATATAATTAATATAAGACTTTTGTGATTATTTGGGACTGTGGATTCACATCTCAGAGCTTGGCTGGTCCAGAATCTCTTACTACACTGAACAATTAATAAATTTAATTAAAATTAACATATAAGGTTCATGTTCTCATACTTTGTATGATACATATACTGTGCAATAAAACATGTAGTAATGGTGTGTGTATTTAATGCCAGATGGTATTAGTTAGTCTACAACTTGCCTTCTTCCCCCCCCCCCAATATATTTTGGCGATCTACATAGTTACTATCTATAATTACATCAGTCACTTGAATTATCATACTCATACAATTAATCATTCTCTTTTTCTTGGACATTTAGTTCATTTCCATTTTTTTATTATTAACAATATTCCTATAGGTATCACATGTGTGTGTGTGTGCGCGCACACACACACACACACACACACACACATCTCTTTGTACTTAAGTCACTAGAGGTGACACTAAGAATTGAAATCCTTGAGTCATAGAATGTGCATATTTTCCTCAATTATCCATCAATGCAAGTGATTCATTTTTACATGGATTTCACTTGTTTTGAGGAGAAAGCTTTACAGGAGGATTAAACACGATGGTTCATACATAGCATTTATTTACTATATATTATTTTTGTCGATTTCCACTTTATATTGATCAACTTTTGGATTTTGTGCAAATTGTAAAACGAAATGCATTACTTTAATATTTTTTATGAATACTTCCCTGGTTGAGCATTTTCTACTGGCATTTATCTTCTTATTGCTATGAATTTAGTAGTTAGCATACAGCTTTTATGATTTTTATGGGATGATTCATTAATGCTCATTTTACAGACCACTTTAGACACTCTTGATGCTAATATTGTGTATTTTATTTTTGCAGAAATGTTTCATCCAGCCTGTGCCTTGTCTTTAGATTTTGCTAATGTCTTACTTTGGAGGACTTAAAAAAAATCTTTGACCATTTTGTACATATAAATAGTATATCTTGATTATATTTACCCTTGGTTTCCCACTCCCACTTCTGATGATACTTATAACATAAAAAGTTTTAATTTGATCTTCTCAATTTGTCTACCTTTCCTTTTTTGCTTGGTACATTTTGTACTTTATTAACAAGATGTTTGCAGCCACATGATCTAATAAGATTTTACTATAATATATGTCTATCTGCTTTTCTTTTTTTGGTGCTCTTCCAATTTTGATCCAGATCCACATCATGTGGTCATGAAAGTATTCATTTCTGTATTTCCACAGAAATAAACACCTTATGCATATATATGAGTACAAATAATACTTAGAAAGTTTGAATTAATTGGGTCAGTGGATACTAATGTAAACATTCTAATTTCAGCCATGAAAGGTGTCTCTTTTAAGACTAGAGGTATAAGAACTCTGTATTATTTCCCACTAGTATATGCAACTGTGTAAATATATTGCTGTAAAATGTACCCCCTTTAAATAGCTATGACAGTCCAGGCACTTACTTCTGAACTTCACTTACAGCTGCATGTAATTATGCTCCACCTTCACATTGTCTCCAGAGATTACCAAGAAAGGGGGATCTTATTTATATAGCTATGGGGAAGCTGCCATCTGTGCTGAAGTGAGAGTTTTTGGTGATACTCCTGGAGTTTCCCAACACTCTTGAACGTAAGTCCTTACTCATGTTTCCACAAGCTAGCATAACAAACTCAGTTTACAAATCTGGACTTGGGTGAAATTATGAATTGTTTGTTTTTGATGCATTATGTGAAATAGACATTCATATTTCTTTGTGAAAAATTAATACAACAATGTCAAAAAATTTCATAAAGTCCTTGTTCTTCTTGTCCTTTTCCATTCTGTCTGGCACACCCTAGGAAAGCATCTTCACAACTCACAAGCATCTCCAGCCCATAAAGTGTTACAAAGAAAGGACATCATAGACTGAAGATAGATCAGTCATAGTGCTTACGAAGTATGCATATAAACCCAAGTTCCAACTATAACATCATATTTGTCTTAAAAAGAGGCTGCAGTATCTCAGTTGCTACAGTGTTTGCTGGGCATGCAGAAAGCCCTGGGTTTCAGACCTAGTACAATGTAAACCAGGGTTGGTGGTATATATCTGTAATCCTAGCATTTGGGGGGTTAGATAAAGGATCAGAGATTCAATATCATTCTCTGCTAGATAATGAATTTGAGGCCTATTTGAGATACACAAAAGCTTGTCTTTAAAACAACAAAAGAGACTCTCATAGTTTTATAATTCTCTGCCTTCTGACTTTTAGGATTTATAATGTTGTCAACACCTGAAATTCTTCAAATTTTGAATGTGGATATTTCACTGAACTTGCTGGCCATGTAGACTCCATCATCTATAGATTGTAAACCATGGCTACAGCTATGATGTTGAAATATGATAGTTGTGGAAGTCAGTCTGCAACCCCGAGAGCTTAGCACTTATTTAGTGGCCTGCAGTGTTTACTGGAATCAATTGATATATTTTCACTATCTGAAATATTTTCCAAGCAGGTGCTGTGATTAAGGAATCAGGAAGTTAGCAAAGAACAAAGAAGTTGGCTAAGGTCATGTGTTGCTTGTGAACTGCAGAGGTTACTCAAGGTCAAAGGGTAACCCTGGTATATAAGGCTTTCCCTGAGCTCCAATAAAACTGCATTCTTGATTCAAGAGTGACCTGCGTGTTTGTCTCTCTCTCTCTCAATCTCCAGGCCCTTGCTTGATGAAGCTCACTCAGGTGATGCAGGCATCACAGATAGTCATAGGTTGGGTAGATTAAATGCATTTTTTCACTTATAGTATTTACATTTTTGCTAAGTATGCCAAAATACATTCCCATCACTAACCAAGAGTATCTGTTGTGACAAAAATATTTTAGCAATGATAGTATTTTCAAAATGATTATCTAGTTTTGAAAGGGCAAAAATGTGAATAAGACTGCTATGTCAAGATCAATCTCTTAGTCTTTCTTCTTCTCCCAGAAAAAAAAAATGTTTCTGTCCTTTCCTGGCTTTCCAGAGTCCTAGCATTTATAAATACTGGTATTTTGATAAGTTATTCACAATCTCATTTTTATCTGGCAGAAACTTCTGAGACAGTCTTATTTACTTATTTGAGGAAACTAAGTATCAAAGAGACTTTTAAAAAAAAACTTTAGACACACACAATTGGTCAGACATAATTTGGTTACTCGTGCTTTATAATAACTCAGTTATGCCTGTCAGTCACCATTTTGTTGTTGTTGTTTCAAGGTGAAAGCAATTGTTCTATTTAATTTTCTTAGTTATAAAATCTTACTCTCCTTTCTTATGTTTGAGAACTGTACCACCAGGAAGTCTTCTTTGTCTTACTTACCAATATGTAGGTCCAAGAGCAACTATGGGGTATACAACTTCAACCCTGCAAAATAAGCAGTACAAAAGTTCCCTACAGATGATGAAAGAACAAAATCGATTGCTAATTTAAACAAACCCTCTGGAGACATAGTTAATGAGTATCTATCACTCCTCTCTCTAATCCTTCCATCTTGACACAAGACTTTCACCAACTTAGAGGAGGCTCTGAACATTTGAAGAGCTGAATAGAGATGAGTAGAATGGGATATACTTATAATACAAGACACTTCCTTTATTTCAGAAGATCTTCAAGTGTTTGTGTCAGTATACCTATAAAAAGTTATAATAAACAAAATCTTTCTACATAATTTTAAACTGACCTTTTCAAGTTTTCATTATCATGTTAAATAATTACCAAGAAGGTATTTTTAGTTTTGAAATTTTTCCATTTTAGGTTTATTTTTTCAGACAGGTTTTTCAGTGTAGCTTTAGAGCCTATCCTGGAACTCACTCTGTAGATCAGGCTAGCCTGAAACTCCCAGAGCTCCATCTGTCTCAGTCTCCTGAGTACTGGGTATTAAAGGCCTTGACTACCACCACTTAACCAGATTTGAAATTTTTGTACAAACTGTTACATCACTCAAAAAGATACTTGATAGTGTCCGCATTTGTCATGCTATACAATATACTTAAAAATTATTTGAGGGCTTGTGGAGATAGTTTACCAGTTAAGAGGCCTGGCTGTTCTTTCCGAAGACTCAGGTTTGATTGCTAGAATTCATATGGTAGCATGCAACCACCTGTAACTCCATAGAATTTGATACCCTCTTCTGACTTTTATTGATATGAAATATTTAGAAAATTATGCATTATAAAAGAAGATAATAAGTAAAATATGGCTGAAAATGGGTATAAGAAATGTCAGAGACATGACCATACGTGTCTACATGCACAAATATTCTGGTGGAAGAACATTCCATCCAGGTCTGGTTAGTAATGTTCATTGTTGGGAAGTAAGTTCTCCTTTAGGGTAGCTGATATTTACTGTCTTCATAAAGGCAATTCTCCTTTGCCCCATTTGTATTTTCTAGGACATAGCTATATGTATACCAGACTCAATAAATATTTGATAAATGAGTAATAGAATGAGGAAGAAAAATTAATGCCATCCCATCAGGTCAGAAGATGTAAAAGTCAAATTTTGAAAAGTAGTGAAAGTCTATCAATTATCAGTCATGGTGGCAGAAGACCAGTACTCTCCTTTAAGAGCACCATCTCAGAGTACTTGTTCTACACCATTCCATTTATATTTGCTAATTTCATTCCCCCTAAGGCCAGCTAAATAATTTGTGAGCTCAAGTGGTAAAGGAAAATCCAGAAACATTGGCCTAAAAGCAGTCTGTAAAGATACTAAAAGATAAAGCTTTTCCTTTTATAATATCTTTGTTGATATGCTGATTTTAAAATTAGTCATGTAGAAAAAATTAAACGTTTATACTATTCCTATAAATTTTACTGTTCACTTGCTAATTATGCACTGTAAGTTTTAACAG
The DNA here is from genome assembly GCA_033318265.1 of Phyllotis vaccarum. Classification (NCBI taxonomy): domain Eukaryota; kingdom Metazoa; phylum Chordata; class Mammalia; order Rodentia; family Cricetidae; genus Phyllotis; species Phyllotis vaccarum. The sequence continues at coordinate 132,470,551 of JARWLC010000013.1, read as the reverse complement.
AAATATTAAAGAACATATATATATATATATATATATATATATATATATATATAGTCTCACTAAAATTACACAATTCATATTTCATTGTTTCTCCATGAAGATATAGCACATTCTTAAATAAAAAGAGTAAAAAAATACAAGTGTTTTTATTTAATTTCCTTTTCTCTTCTGTGTTTATTGTATAGGATGTGGTGTGTATATGTGTGTATGAATGTGGGTGCATACACACCATGACACAGATGAGGAAGTCAAGAAACAACTTTTGGGAGTCAGTTCTAACCTCCATCTTGTCTAAAACAGATATCTCTTGTTTCTGTCACTGGCCTGGGTTCTTTGGACTGGCTAGTCTATGAATTTCTGGGGATGTTTTATTTCTCCCTTCCATCTCACTACAGGAATGATAGAGCTACATATTCATGCCACTGCAACTGGATTTTTACATGCATTTTGTAATGCGGATTTAAGTCTTCAGGCTGTCTGCTAACACTTTTCATACCAAGCCACCTCCTGTCCCTTTTTCTATTGTGATTTCAACTTGCTGATGAATTATGATGGGATGAAACAAAGGGGAAAGTAATTTCTTATTTCCCATAATTTCTTTTTCTACTATTTCACCATTTGGGGTCTAAGCTAATATCGGGATATAATATGAATAAGAAAAGATACAGTGGGATTTTAAAGTAAATTTTATTTCTTAGAATTTTCTTTTTCTTTTTTGTAATTCAAAGACATTCATAATTCAGATGGAAAACATAGCTTCTTTGAATATCCCATGCCCTGGCCTCAGTCATAGGTGTCTACTGCTTAAGTTGTAAATTTGCAAAGCTTATTGTAGCAACTATCTGAAATCAATAATTTAAAAAGGAGGATATTTATATTATTTATATTTAGGCCCACAATTTCTGTCTCAGTTGATAGTCACTTAGTCCATTACTTGTAGACTGATGGTAAGGTACTACATATGGTGAGAATGTATGGCAGAGGAAACCATTCCTTCATCTCATGGTCACTAGGGATCAAAATTGGGAGAAAGAAAAGGGCCAGGACCTGGGGCTTCATCTCTACTACCTAGAGGGATGAAACAGTTAAGGCAAAAACTTCAAGGCTGCTTTCAACCAAGTAAAGAGTCTGTGTTACTCTACTGACCACACATCCAAAATGCCAGCTCTGTTCTAAATCACTCAGTTGCGGCAATTCTTCCCTTGGCATTTGCTCAGCCTCACTGCTTGCACACAGAACCAAAAGGAGCTTTATTGTTGGGTTCTTCCTTTCTAGTATCAATGAGAGTCTATTACTAAGAACCAGTGCTTGGAATTGTTTAATTGCCTTTGCTAAAAGGCAATTTCCATCATATCAACATTTCCTTAGCAAAGAATTGTGATGAACATGAGAACATATTTTAAATATCTCCCTTCCTGGAAGGCTTTATTGCTCACTCTGCCTCTACTACAAAGAGCCATCTTTACCAAGGTCACAGTTTTCCTGAGTAGACCCCATATAACAACTGATCAAAATCACAATATAAAGACCAATTTATTTTGGTTCAATTTAGATAAAGTTGCCAGTAAAAGCAGTATGTGCAATATTTATTGCATTGTTTTTATTCATACTGAAATGTTTTTTTATCTGAAACAGAATTTAGCAATTTGTCCTGTATTTTCTCAAGTAAATCTAGCAATTCTTGGGGAATCTATGGTCTTCAGTAACCCCCATGAAGCCTGCCAAGGCTATGTCATTACTACTTTGCTATTCAGCGTTCTCCTGAACATAATTCAGCTTGCTACATTTCCCCAATAAATGCTATTCACACCAACTCTCTTTAAGCATTCAACCTAGTCTGATAGAGTCATATCAGGATCTCATGTTGATTAGTCAAATTTGAGCATTAACTGGGCATCATTCACTATCCACTAATGCCTAAGAATTTGAGAAAGTTATGATGCTAGGAAGGCCAGGAAAATAGCTTTAGCACATGGATAGCAGTTATCAGGATAAAAGCTTTGCTTTTTATACCCTTATAAGTACATATTCATATTCATACCCCTATATACATGCCCACAAGTCATTTTAAACTCACATCATACTTTGCCATTAGCTACAGAAATTATCTAGGGCTGTTTAAATAAGGAAAGGTTTAGTCCAAAATGTTGCTATCCTTTGCCCATGTCTTAAGATTTTTAGAGCAATGGTTTTTGACCTGTGGTTCACACAATTCCTTTGGGGATCAAATGACCTTTTAACAGAGTTTGCATATCAGATATCATCCTTCATGTCAGATATTTACATTGCAATTCAAAACAGTAGAAAAATTACATCTATGAAGTAGCAACAAAAGTAATTTTATGATTTGGGAGTCACCACAACATGAAGAACTATATTAAAAAGGTCACAGCATTAGGATGGCTGAGAACCACTGTGCTATGGATAATTAATAGATATACATTACCTTACAATCCAGAAATGAGACTATCACATTAATTTTTGTTTTGGTTAAATATTAGTTAATGCCAGAAATGATGATGATTAAGAATCTGGCTTCTGAAATTGAATAGAGTATGTGTCCTCATTTACAAATGGTCATGATAACTGTACTTACTCCCAAATGTGTCTGGAGCTTTAAAAGAAATAAAGCAGAGAGAAAACTTACCTTCAGAGTCTTTTCCATAATATTTTTATGAATACAGATTTTTATTGTGGAAATAAAGAGAGAATAGTTCTTAGTGCCATGTTCTTATGAGGAAATAACCATAAAAGGGCCAAGTATACTTTCTTCACTAGAATAATATTATCTGATAATCTTCATTTTACAAAAGTCCTATTCTATTACTGAAACTTTCTGCCTCTATTAAAAATGCCTGGCCACATATTAAGTTTAAAAGGTTATTAATATTGCAATGGTTATTAATATGACAAAAGTTTCTATATTATTTACTTTTATATATCTGTAAGAACATTTTCTAAAGACAAAAATGCTAGGGTACCCAACAAAATAAAACCAAAGATAGTTAATGTTGAATAGAAACCTGATGATTGGTAGATTTTTCTTTTCTTTTATAGAAAATACACATTTTTGCATTTTCTAACAGCTGTTACATGTATAACTATGAGGAAATATAGTAGACACAGTAGAATACAAGCTTCTGACTAGTGTGGATTGGCCATAGTGATTTGGAAAATGTGTCATGGTAGATTTGCAAAACAGGATTTGTGGAGGTGTGAATTAGTACCTTATGTTAATAATGTCGAAAGCTTGATGGTGGCTGTGTAAGTATCTTCAAGATAGAGTTCTAAAATTCTCATAAAATAGAAAATCATCAAACATTTTGTGATTCTCCTAGAAATGCTTTGCTGTAGTGTTATTATTGATATTGACATTGAACATAAGAAAACAGAACTTAAGGGAAATGACAACTTCAAACAAATCCCATCTGTCCCTTGATAGTGTGGTAACAGTTATCTCCTAACATAGACTTTGGCTCACCCCCCTGTTCATGAGGCACATCTGGCCAGAAGCATCTGGTAAAAGGAATTTCATTAGAGATTCTCAGACAGTGGCTAGAAAGTTTTACTTTAAACTGTACATTATGAAATACTTACATTCAAGTCTTGATAACTTCTGCCCCTCTTCAAACAAATTTTGTTTTAATATATAACCTTCTTTAATCATCATGGAAAGAATGTTTTATGACCAAACAACACTACCTCTGTCTTGTTAATAAGATAAGTCTGAAAGCCAGAACAAAACCAGTTGAAATTTTTAACAAAGACAGTCTACTGGTTAAAAAAAAAAAAATGTGCCTATAAATCAAAGAATACATTTATGCTGGGCAGGAAAATGGACCTATCCTTTAAGACATTGAAAATAGGTGACTATAAATTCCTTGTTCTATTTCTTTATGCTTTCATTCATTCGTTAATTCAACAAATATTTATTGAATATTTATTGTGCACCAAACATTATATGGTTTGAAGGAACACCAGGTACATTAATAAAGGTTTCAAATCACTGGCAATGGCTAACCCTAAGATGGATGGAATCCATATATCCAGAAAGTTGCAATCAACCTTATATATGTGTATTAAAAATAATTTCTGGCTGTTCACCTATTTTAGTAAATATGCTAAATTATTGAATAAATACCTGTATTGTGCATAAAGGGATTTAAAAAGAAAATCAATAAACTACTTTCATAACTTGTTACTAATAACACCAATATAGAATAATGGGTCAACTAGTTTGGGTAACTTCCCAAAATAATTGGGTTTTCCAGGAACATTACAGAAGATAAACAGCAAGATCGATAAGTCCTGAGGTTGCAAGAGTTGTTATTGATTTATGGTCTTGCTTACTTTCCAGCAAAATAATTGCTGTAGAGAGGTTGGCTTATGGTTACAAATCACAATGCACACGCTGCAGTCTTTCTTAGTTTAAAAGTGGGGGGAAAACACAAGTGATTTTTTAAAAAATATTTTATTATTTTATTGAAATTGACAATTAATAGTATATATCATTCAAAAAACACCAACTTTATGGAGAATCTATCATGTGTGTGACATTCTTTAAAAATATTCATAAACCCTGCAAGAGTTGTTATTGTCCTTATTTCATAACGCGGGAAACTTGAAATTCAGCAACTTGTCCAAAGTCACATATATTTAGAAAGCTGCAAAGTAGTGTTGAAAATCATTCTTTATATGTTTTGATACAACTAAAGATCACATGCAGTTGACCCACTGACAGCTTAACAAACTTTAAGAAATACAAATTGATTAGATGACACAATCATTTGTTTGCCTATGATATAAAAATTATAGATTTTGCTTGATAGAATTTCCATCAACTATGTCCAGGATACCAACACTCCTGTGAAGTTGTATTTGAAGACAATGATGAATAATTTAAAGGCCCATGAATATGAAGTAGGCATGACTTAGTTAGAAAGAGTTTAAAATTGATTCAATATTCCATATCCAATATTGATTCATATTTCTGTCCATAGATTTTTAAAAAGATTTATACCTTTTTATTTTATACATCTTTACACAACTTTTCTCACTTTAAGTTTTGTTAACTTTCTTCAGCCATACACGAGCCCTCTCAGAACCTCACTAATTCTCAACTGTACCTCTTGAAGTAGTTTGTATCCCAATAGAGTATATAAGGAATTCAAAACTTGAGCTTGATTCACTAGTACTCATTTGAGGTTTCAGAAAATTAGGTGTATTTCTGAAAGTGTATGTCAAAGATAAACAAAGTGGAGTCCTTGTCTCTCTATTCAGAAATGAGAGTCATTCACCTACAAATAGTTTTACATCATCATAAGATACTACTGAATGATGTTACTGAATAAATCAAGAGAGAAATTTAAAAAAAAGAAAGAAGTGAATGAAAATAAAAAACAACATACCAAAATCTATGACCTTAATGAAGACAGGCCTAAAAATTATAGTCCTAGGTGTCTATACCCAAATTTTTAGTCATCTAACATTAAGAAATTAATAATGCACCTTAAGGCCTTGGGAAAATTAGAACAAACAACACTGATAAGAATGATGTGAGATAATTGCTCAGATGTGTCTTTTAGCAATAACCCTTACTACAACATAGTGCACCTGGGTCAGTGCTTCTCATGAAACAATTTTTTCCCTATCAGCTTCCTTTATTATTAGATACCTCTCTGATCCTTAACTAGTCACTATCTAGGATCCCCTCCTTATACAAACATATATATCATGATTTTAAGGCCAAAAATGATTATGGGTATTAATTATAAAGATTAAGTACTATATCTTTAGCAAATTAAATAGTATCTCTTTCTATGACTAAGGATGTGTGCATATACCTTGGGCTACTTTTATGCTTGAAAAATAGGAAAATGTATTATGTCAAATATATTGTGAATATATAGGAAGAAAACACACAGAACCACAGATATTTAGAAGTTCTGAATTATGTTAGCATGAATATAGAAAGATATCCACAGAGTATGAGTAGACAGATGCAACAAGGCTTTACATGGCTTTCTTCTCCTCCTGGCTTTCCTGGGAGATAGAAAGCACATTATCATTTTCCACAGAGGAGTCTTTTCTGACTTGCAACATGAAATCCATCTTGCTACACTATTTCCCTCTGAATTTATAGACTTACCTTCCCCTGCAGAAAAAGTGATACAAGTCACATTCAAGAAATTATTCATAAATATGAGTTTTTTCATTGTATGCTGTGTATTTCCCTTTGCTTGTCTTAGGTTCACTATCATCTTCTCTACCCTGCCCTATGCTGCAGGAAATTGCTTTCCTTGAACTATATCAGCAGATCCATTGTCTTCAACCATAAGAATAGCTTCAGTTAATGGGAAATGCTTGCCAAAATGAGAATATGAGTGAAGAATGAGGTGGGAATAATTTATTTTCCTGGATTCACTATGGGTTGATCACATTCTTTTAACAAAAGTTACAACTTCTTCTAAGTTCTAACAACTATGACCTCCAAAGCCTCTCTCAGTCCTAAGGCTGCTTGCGGCCTTCCAATATTTCTAGATGTGGATAACTCTACCATAATTTATTCATTTTATTTTCTTGCTTCTATGAATTTGATTAACAGCCAAATTTACTAAATTTTCTTTAAATTGTTATAACCATGATACATTTGGTTTGTTGGTGAAAGTACCAAGCTTATTGAAAATAGACTTGGCATCAACAAAATCATTTATTTTCCTCCTAGAAAGGCAGTAAAGTGTCTTGGCACCACAAACCTCATTTCTTGTCAGAATGTTCCATGTTTTCACAGGAGTACTCTTTCAAGGACGATTTCAGAGACTGTTATGACCATTTTAGATTAACAAGAATTCTAGAAGGAACTATAGAGAAAACAAATGTGAAGAAGAATCATGAAGGCATTTGGTTGTAAATTTTGAGTATGGATCTGATATTTCTTAGATAGTTTATGAAGAGGTTATTATTCAAAACAGACAACTCATATTTACAATACAGGAAAATTGTAACTAGTGTCACTAACACAGTATATGTCTTTGTATTAACTCATAAAAGGTAAATCATTTCAGAAAAATTAGTTAGCATTACTGTTGTCTCTTCTTTAGCAAAAAGCCAAAAATGTTTTAAAAGAGCATAAAAATCTAACAATTTTTAGTAAATAAATATTTATAAAACTGAAGACAAAAATAAAAATTGAAAATAAAATTGAAAAATCCCTATTTTAGCTAAAATCCCACAATTGCCAGATTATCACGAAAAAAAATGACCATTAATAACTATGACTCTAATTATTCTGAGAAAAATCAAATTTGGAAATCTGTTTGTTCTAGAGCCTAATTTCTGAAAGTTTTCAACTCTGATTTTCTTTTTTATTTCAAATATTTGAAAAAAAAATCACCAGTCAAGAAGGTCTAGATAAATATACAATAAAAAATCCAATCTAGTTGGTATTGGATAATCAAATGGTATATACCTTCCCAGGGAAGACTATATGTCCAAATCTCAGAATTTCTTGGTTTCCTATAGTTCTTAATATAAGACTGCGGCAATCACTTAGGACTGCCTGCTGTTAGTTGTTATTGTCCTTGTCAGCTCACATCTGAGCAGTCATGTTGGTGAGATCATGGGTATAGCTTCTGACATTCCTAGAGGACATGATCTCAGAGACAACTCCATGATCCTCTGGCTTTACAATCTTATTAAAAATAAATTAATACAAGAATTATTGGATTCTAAAAATGCATAATAGGTAGTATGCAGTCAAAAACTCAAAAAATACATAAAGGAGAAAAAGGCTGATAAGGCAAAAAATGTTTACTAGTTGCATTTTTCTCTTATTGTAATCTTTATTTCAAATATAATGGCCAGGAGGTTAGGCATACACCTATAATCCCAGCACCAGGGAATTAAAGGCAATTGGGTTTCTGGGAGTTCCAGAGTATTCTAGCTAGTTCCAGATTAACCAAGGTACATAATGAGACTATGTCTCAAAACACTAAAAATAAATTTTGTCTGAGGCCAGAGGTAAGGCTCAGCTGTTAAGAGCATCTACTGCTCTTAAAAAGGACCCAAGTTGATACCTGGCACCTATATAGAAACTCATAACTGTCAGTAACTCTAGTTCTAGGTGATCCAATGTCCTCTTCTTGACTCTGCCGGCACCAGGAACACAAGTAGCAACATGCATGCATGTAGACAAATTATGCATATACATAAAAATGAAAATATATCTTAAAAAATAATAGTCACCTAAAAATAATCATATTGGAGTTTGAAAATCTAATGGTACCTCCAAACTGTTTCCTCCAAATCTGCTTTTTATTTCATAACATTTTATGTCTAGAAATGTACATATCTAATTTTATATTTTCAATAGTATGTCCCTACTTCAAATTCTTTACTGACAAATGTTTTCATACAATGGTTTTGTGTTAACACAGAGGACATCCTTGTGACTGGCAAGAAGTTGAATGATCAGCTTTGAGAAGCATCTTATAGTTGAAACTAACAATTGTCAATATTCTGTGTTGTGATTTATCTGAAGTTCCAATTCCATATATAGTAATACCTACTACACATTTTTGTTTTCCACAGTTTTATTCAAATACTTAAAGTTGGAAAACAATAGGCTATTATAACTTTCCTTTTGAGAATCATATCTTCAATTTTAGTTTATTTAATGTGGAAAAAATGAGTTTTTATAAATATTTTGAAATCAGTTCCAGGCATGGGGCTTTGATCAGTTTTATACATAAGTATTATATGATAAAATGACACTTATCAATACTTTGTTTCTCAGAAGAGAAATGTAAGCCATATATGCCATTTCCTTATCCATTCTCTTGAGGCTAAGAGAATGGTTCCCCAAAATGTGCTACTTTGGATTTCAGACTGAGTACCTGGAGAGCAACACATGAAGGTGAGGACATTTTCCTGAAGTTTTTTCATCTATAAATATTTAGTCTGTGAAAGAGGAACATAATTGCCTCCAGCCTTTGCTTTTATTGATAACTATTTAACCAAGAAGATTAAACTCTATCACAGAAGAAAAGGCTAGAAATCATACATGGAAGAACTTTATCTGTGTTTGGTAGAAGCATTCATTTCCACTAAAACTTATTTCTTTACTCCTAAATGTTTACAGATTCCATTTCCATATCCCTTGTAAAGAAACTACTTCGGCCTTAATTATCTCGTCATTCCTTGAATCTCATATTTTGTATGGATTCCATATGTATTAATAATTTTGTATATTGGAGTATAGAGATGGCTCAGTATTAAAGAGCACTGGCTTCTCTTACAGAGGATCAGGTTCAGTTCCAAGCACCCACATGTTGCCTCACAGACATCTATACGTAGCTTCAGTTCTAGGGGATCTAATAACCATTTATAGTCTCCATGTGCATCAGGTTAAACATAGTGCACATCAACAAATGCTTGCAAATAAATACACACACATAAAATAAATAATCAAATAAAATAATTTTGTATATATTTACTTTTGATAATTTGCTGTTAGTTAATTTTAGTATAGGCTCATAGACCCCTAAAAGGATAACTTCGTGCTTCTCTTTAACTACTACATTGAGCTAATATTTATTAACTACTTCCACAGATAAAACCTTCTTTCCATCTTTGTCTCCTTCTCTCCTCCCCCTGTGTGTGTGTGTGTGTGTGTGTGTGTGTGTGTGTGTGTGTGTGTGTGTGTGTGTGGTGTGTATGTGTCTGTGTCTGTGTGTGTGTGGTGTGGTGGTGGTAGTGTGTGTGTGTGTGTGTGTGTGTGTGTGTGTGTGTGTGTGTGTGTGTGTGTGTATGTGCGCATGCACTTGTGTGGAACCACAGGTCAATGTCAGGTGTCTTCCATTGCTCCACCTTATTCTTTGAGACAAGGTCTTTTGCTGAACCCGAAACTCACTATTTTGGCTTAATTGCTTGGAGTAGTGAGCCCTTAGTATTTACTTGTCTCCTCCATCCACCACCCCCACCCAAACCCAGTGGTGAGCTGTGTTACATATTTAGGCTGCCACTCTCTTAGATCCTCATGCTTGCTCAGCAAGCAGTTTACCCCTGTAAATATTGCTCTAGCCTTATACTATGGATGCAGCTTTATACTGAATTAAACAGAGGAAGAGAACAGAAGGCCAAACTTCAACAAGTGTGCATCCTTCTCAATAGCCATTGAAATATTGATATTTGCTGGTGCCTTAACCCTTTTCTATTGGGCATGTAAAAAGACAATTCCTTTCCCTATTGTCCCACTTTGTCTTTTGCACTCTCCAGCCTCCAGTTTCTTGACCTCTACTTCCCTCCACTCCCTTATGTATTTTTTCAATCTTATTTTTCTCCTTTGGTGTTATATAGAAACCATTTATCATTTTACAATACCTGACAGATGGTTAGTACTGGGTACATTCACATAGAATGACCGATTTAATTCACAGAAGCCATATGAGAGTTTAAAAGCTTCGAAGGGCAGATGTCTTCAGGTACAAAACATTTTGTCTGGAACGGATTTTAAAAGGCATTGTGTGCAACACATAACACACATACACACAAGCATTTTTTTTTTGAACTGAGGAAAAATGAGATCCTTCTGTGATCTGACGACATAAAATCCTTAGCTTTGGAAGATGGTCAATAAATATCTAATGGTTTCGTGCCCTAAAGTTCACACAACTGTTCAAAAAGCATTGACTGAGTTATGTAGGTTCAATCTTTACTTCAAAACTGTCTCAGGGTGGATTCTTAATGCATTTTGCATTAGTTTTAATATTTAAGTGGCCACTGCAGCTTTGTAGCTTTTACATTATATCTGTCTGTAACTCCTCATGAAGTGATTTTATAGGTTGTTGACTATTATGTGTGATATCCTTTCAATATATTATTCTCTGAGTTGCATACTAGAGCAGAGTGGCTGGGCTAAAAGTGTATTTTATTTTATTGCTGCATCATTGTGTATCATATATAGGCCCAAGAATATTATACTACTTTGAATAAACATATCTATATAGACAGGATAAACTCAGGGTTTATCGAACTGGTCAGGTATCATAGGTGAAATCTCCGACCTCTCCCTCTAGGATGCTTCACCTTATCATCTTCGCATGATAAGTACTTTCCTGATACCTAGCTTGGAAAGCTCACACTGTTTTGATCCACCCTTAGTACTTGTCTCCTGAGCTCTTCAGCACAGGTGATTATCACTTACAATAACATGGTATGTTAAAACATTCCAAAGAAATCTATGGAAAAAATGAAAGGCAATGGAAGTCCAAAAGGTTTAATAGATGCCCAGATAAGCCTGATTCTCTTAATGCAGATCTAGCCAGAAATCACCTACACTGACATCAACTTAAGTTTTAATTCCCCCTGCTTCCTTCGCTCCTATTTGAAAGGCTAGAAGCTAACTCCATGGCATCTTCTAATGTTTCTCTAGAAGAGACTGACAGTTACCTCTACGGGAACCACTGACATCTTAGTTCTCCACAAATCCCTTTTCTAATTCCTCTTCCTAAGTGTAGCCGACAAGGCACACTTTGGAACTAGCTATTCTCAATTTACTCGGGCCACACAGTTTTGGTTTGGGTTTGGGTTAGTTTGTTTTGCTTTGCTTTGGGTAATTGTTAGCAAATATCAATCCCAATCTTGGGCTTTGAGAATTTTGTAGACCGATATATGGTTTCCCCAATGATTACTCTCTCTAGGATTCCTTCTCAGAGTTTTAGATCAGTCCATGTACATACTTTTTCTCAAATGTTCTCAGATTCTGATACTGAACCTGAAAGTCAAAATTTCAAGATTTCATCTTGTCCCCCCACCTTTCCCTTTTTCTCTTCACCCAGAGAACCAGTAAACTATTTTATTTTTCTTACCTTTCTACTTATTTTTAAATAATTATAGATTCACAAGATACTGCAAAGATAGTGTATTGGAGTCGCATACATCCACATCTATGTTTCCACAATGGTTGTAGCTAATATAATGATAAGACAATATTAAAGCCAGGAAACTGGCATTGAAATAATGTGTGTGTCAAGTTCCATGTTATTTCATCTCATCTGTAGATGTATTTCACCATCACTGTCATCAAGATACGGAACTATCATAACACAATGATACCCTTGGGCACTGGGGTGTTCTCTTATGAGATTCTGGATTTTATTTATATCTGTTTCAGCAAACACTCACTATAACTATCCATCAGGGAGAGTAGAATCAGGAACTTTGTCCTTCCATATAGAGTATGCAATTATATTATTCAACCTCTGTGGATGCCAAGGAATAAAGAGCTTTTCTGCTGAGTGTAAGTGGGAGGAAGGGGGTCAAATTCTGGTGACTACTAGGGCTCTGCTGATACGTTCTAGCTGGGAGAGTTGGAATAGTTTATTTCCCCATGTGGCCTCCACTGGCATTGTGGAGGAAACTACATTTTCACTGTGACAAATGTCCTGGATCTCCACTTAGCATTTGTTCTTGGTGCCAGAAGTGGGATCTTAGTCTTACCTATAATGTTTAGAGTAAAACAATTATTGTTCTAAATATTTTGACTCTTCATAAGCTTTCTTTGCCTCTGGCTCTTTCCTAGTTTTTTTTTTGTTTGTTTGTTTGTTTTTGTTTTTGTTTTTAACACCAGATGTAGAAGGAAGGCTTTCTTAGATGGTTTGGGGCTTTTTTCGTCATCTTTTGTCTATTGGCATTCTATCTACATTTTTAGAGTCGTCTTATATATTTGTTACTCCAAGAGTTTCTACTGCTACTTAGTAAAAAGAAAAATAGGGAAAAATACTTCTCTTCCCTCTTAGGGAAAGCTGTGCCTACTATGTTGTTATTATCTGAGAATTTTAGTTTATTTGGTTTTCAAGAAAGAGTTTCTTTGTATATCGTACCCAGCGTACCAACTATTTTTAATAGTGTTTCATCAAGCATGCCATCAAAGGTCACTTCAGCAGCAGCACAGATGTCCATCAGCAGATGAGGCCTTCTTTAATGACTCTTTCCTATAGCTCTACCTGCATGTCTTGACTCAAGGTAGGCCTCACGAAGAAATCTACACAAATAAAAGGACATACAAGAATCTGATGAGTAAAAACTGGTACAGATAAGAGACATGATAAGTTGCATATGAAAAAGAGAACTAACTTGTAAACAGACTGAAGGGATTATAATAAGTAAAACACTTAAGCCAGTAAGGAACATGGAGTGTGCTGAGTTTTTACAAGAGCTCAGAGTACTTAATGCTAGTGCAGATTGGCAAAATATTTTCCCAAAAGTAAAGCTCCATTTTCAGTATCAGGAATATAAAACTATGCTTTAAGCCTTTGAGAGACTGACCACAGCAAGAGAGTATACCTTCTACTGTGTTCTAATTGTCAAGTGGCTTATCTAGTGGCTGTTATGTGCATAGCATGACAAACAAAAGAGCAGAAGCCATCTATTCTGCTATGTAGGGAAGAAAAAGTTGTTATGTCATGTACATTCTAGGAGAAAATATGTTTTACAAGTTGATTATTAAGATTGTTAAGAGTTCAAGAAGAGGGAGGGAGAAGGAAAGGGAGCGAGGGAGGGAGAATATAAAGAATATCAAATTTCTTCAGGAATGATCCTCTTAATAGGTTAGGCAGTCCCAAATTTACAGGCCTAACCAAACACACACACACACACACACACACACACAGAGAGAGAGAGAGAGAGAGAGAGAGAGAGAGAGAGAGAGAGAGAGAAATAATTAAAGATGAGAGGTCACAGAGGTCATAAATTTGTTGAGGGATCACTGATGGAATCCTAGGGTGAGAGAGAAGGGTAGAAATTATGTAGATACACTATTTATAAGTTTCTCAAAATATGAACGAAAAACAAAAAGAATATTCATACAGCCCTAATTCTTTCAATGAACTTTTTTGTCTTAAAGGCCTAAGTGAAAGGTATCACTTTTTAAAGAGACCTCCATAGGAAACATTTTATGCTTAAGAATTTTGTTATTCATCTCAGTGTAGCAATATGTATCATTGATCTCCAGTGATTTTTGTCAAGTTTCTTTGAAAAATAAAAGCTGGACAAAAGAGAATCAGCCATCATTTGCTAATTGGATTCTTATCACAATATTTATTGAATATTCCTCATGGATATTATATTGGGATTTACATTCCATGCCAAACTTCCACTTTCTTTTTTGATATGTAATTCAGATTGATGTCAGTGGAATATTGAAAAAGGTAATTATATTCATGAGTTTCTGAAGACATTTCCAGCTTGGAAGGAGACTAAATTCCTAATCTGAAGGATGGAAAGGGATAAGGAAAGATACAATCATGTTATATATTTAACTAAGCTTTATGCTATTATTAAACAGACATTTGCTAAGCATCTAATGTGAGTAAGGCATTCAATGAGGTGAGTCACAATTCAGTTGGTCTATTGAAAAAAGCAATTAATTATCCAGTGGAAAGAATTATTCAATCAGAGATATTGTGGGTCAGTGGGGCATTTGATGTCAATCTTATTGTGACTCAAGTTCCTCTATTTCTAATCCTTAACGTTTTCATTCATTTCACACTCAGCAGTACCAGATTAACACAGAAATTATAATTAGATCCTACTGCAATTCTAATGTCTCCTTTGTCTGCCCAGCTAGTTTAATATTCTCCAGCCTAAAAATGAGACAAATGATATTTTAACAGGAAAATTCATAGGAGATTATTAGTTCTATTTATATTTTAAATTTGAAGTATGCATCAAGGGTAATTTAGGTAAACGTCAAGTAAAATGGAAACACAAATGTCGCAATCAATGTTAGATTAACAGTGGTGCTGATGTAAGGAGCAAAGACAAAGAAAGAAGCCTCACAAAGTCGGTTCCCCATGATAAACAAGGGGATACAAGCAAAAATGGTCAAAATTAATATTTCTAGAACTGTGAAAATCAGTTAAAAGTTTACAACAATCTGAGATTCATGGATGAGTTTACTAAAGAAATACAACTGAATCTTATTATAAATGGTGAGCTCTGGGCACACTTAACTTCCTAGTCCCACTGTAAGCAGTGCAGAAAAGTTCCTGAAGGCATTTATGAAAATTATCAGCAGCAACTCGTGAACAGTGCAACTATCTGATGTAAATGTAGGAACAAAGAATAACCTAGCCAAATGAATAAGTGAGTTGATTATCAAATAAAATAGTGAGAGAATTGGGTCCCAGATGTCTCTATATTTCTAATTGTGTGCTCAAATTTTAGAAAAGACCCATCATGGAAAATTCAATAGCAATGTATCATAGAAAGGATTAATATTCATTGAGGGGTATATGAACACTCGCAATACAAATTGATCCTTAAGACAATTCTTGGAGATAGGAACTGTCACACAACATGCTGCCAATCTGCTCTCCAAGAACAGTGGAACAACACAGGGAGGAGGTCAGTGTTCTGACATGTTAAAGGAATCTGGTCATGCCCCATTCAGGCTCCTGGTACTCCAGAGACAGGCCTCCAAGCTTTGCCAGCTAACACCTGAACCCCACTATAAGGACCAAGAAAATCCTAAATACTCCCCTTATCTCACATCAAAGTTCTACACAAACAAGAGGCAAATTACACACACACACACACACACACACACACACACACACACACACACACACACACACCCTTTCTGCCATGACTGGCAGAATTACCATTTCTAGAAATTTAAGAGACTCTCAATACAATCATTAGCCAACAGAAAAGAAAATATTATGGTATAGCTTGGTGATAAAATGAGTGCACAATACATACATACAAACACACACACACACACACACACACACACACACACACACACACAAACTGTTCTACATTTAATTCATCACTTCCACTACAAAAACAAAAACACAAAAATGTGTGAACATTTTCAGATGAATTCATAAAAGTCTCTAAGTAAACAATAACATCTGTAGTGATTATTGGAAGCAACAAATCCAAGGGGAAGAAGAGTAGATATTGAAATTGAGGGTTATTATACTGTGAAATTTAAAGGGACCAGATTTATGGGCACTAGCTAAGTATAGGAAAACATTATAAAACACTTAGAAGAAATATAGAGATATTCCATATGGCAATGGAATCTTAGATATGGCATCAAATATCATGAACAGCCAAAAAGAAATTAGATAAGTTGGATTCCTTCAAAGTTCAAAATACCTATGCTCAAAAGACACCAGCACCAAAGCAAAAAGACATCTATATGAGGAGAATTGATATGTAGAAATGTTTCTGATAAGTGAGCAGTATCTACAATACAAAAAGAGCTCTTATAACCAAACAATAAAAAACTTAGTTATAAAAGAACAAAGTAATAGAATAGAATTTTTTCTAAGAAATTTTACATATGGTTATGAAAAATTATCAGGATAATATCTGGTAAGGCTATATGAATGAAGATCACATACCATTTTGCATGAACTATAGAAGCTATAACAAAACAACAAGGGACTAATGGTATTTTTGAAGGGTATGGAGAAAACAAAATGATGAGATACCATTGGTGAATAAAATTTGGAAAACGGTTTTTCAGCTTCTATAAAAGTTATAGTTATGTAGTGAATTAGCAGTAAATTAACTCTTAGGTGTATATAAAAAATTATTCATGGATTTCCATAGTAACATTACTCATAATGTTTAACTAGTGAAAACAACTCCTAATTCCATCACCCAGTGAAAAGATAAAATATAATATTATCATGCAATTAAATGTTATTCGGTCATAAAAATAATAAAAATACTGACCTATGCTGCAACATGGATCTACTTTGAAAGCATTATGTTATGTGAAAGAAGTTAGACAGATAACACCACAATACTGAGTTATTTTAATCATACAAAATGATTAGATAAACAAGTACATATTGATAAAAAATAGAGTCATGACTATAAAAACCTCGGGGAGAGAAATGGAAAATTACTATTGATAAGTACAGTGTGGCTCCTTTGAAAAGAAATTATAAACTCTGAATGCAGACTGTTTAGTCATTGTACAACACTGTGCATATGGAAAACCTGAATTAATTTCATATTTTAATGATGAATTCTATCTATATCATCTGAATTGATTTCAATAAAGATAGAAACAGTGAGGGAACAAACAGGCAAAGGAAAGCATACATAGAGAAAGAAAAGCAAGGAAATCACACTGTTCACTTGAACAATTCAAAAATAAAAAGGAGAAATCCAATTAGCAATGGTTAACAACCAAGCAAGGGAGGAGCGTCATTAAGAGATAATGGTGTTAAGATTAAACCTTAGAGTGTGAGAACAGGAGCTAAACTAGAAAAAAAAATATTTCTTATAGTTTTTGTGATGTTTGTTGAGGGACTGGAAAGAAGTAAATCTCCCCACCCCCCCAAAAAAATGTTCTGAGATGAACTTTCCTCCAAGGTGAGAGATTTATCACTCCAAACAGTATGGTGGCATGTCTGAAGAAAAAGGATCTTCAGGCCCAACAATAAATGCATGTTACCTTCTCTTTCTGAGGGTAGGTGAAGTCCTATATCACAAAGCTATGCTAGATGAAAAAGGAAAGAGACAGGATTCAGGCTAGATAATAGGCATCACAGAAGAGCTTGATAGGGGAGGAAGACAGTTCATGTGTGAACACAGTCAAGCTTACTTGGATCGTAGGCAAGAGTGAGGGAGGATTCATCTCTTGAGAGCATTGGATGACTTTAGCTCTTTGTAGTAGAAGCTCCTGACAGGGAAACAGACTACAGGATTATATAGCTAGATTTTTTTTAAACTCTCTAGAGTGTTTATCAGAACAGTAATCTAGATTCTAGCACTTCATTCTGAAATGCCCTACACTAGTAGGCATACATGTGGAATTCATGGCCTCTAGTTGGTATCATTATTTGGGGAGAAGGTAGAAATTTTAGGAGAAGGTAGTCTGGCTTGAGAAAGTAGATGTTTGGGGAAAGGGTTTTTGAAGGTTATTCCTTGTGTCTTTACTCATCCTCTGTGTTTTTCTGTCATGAACCCATGAGCCCAAATAACTCCTTGCCCATTTCAACTGTTTCCATTGGTATTTTGGCATAAGAAAGAGATGATAAAGCTCACAAAATTATGGACTTTCTGAAAAATAGAAAGGGAATAATTGCAGTGAGTTAATGATATGCATAGAAGGAGGAGAAAACATAAATGGGGTAGTTACTTACCTGTTGCCAGTGCTTTGATAAGAAGTAAAAATAATAATATGGACTTGGAGGGTAAAAATATTGCAGAAACATTTTTTTTTACAAACAAAGGAGAATTCACAAAGCAGTAGATATCCAGAAGGAAATTAATATTTTTTTTCGAG
This sequence comes from Phyllotis vaccarum, assembly GCA_033318265.1. Classification (NCBI taxonomy): domain Eukaryota; kingdom Metazoa; phylum Chordata; class Mammalia; order Rodentia; family Cricetidae; genus Phyllotis; species Phyllotis vaccarum. The sequence goes on along the minus strand of JARWLC010000013.1, from coordinate 132,452,235 downwards.
CACAGGAAAGGCTTTCACATTCAATGAGATTAGTGAAAGTAAAGGTCATAGATACTAAAAGGGATGAGGGATGGTGTGAAGTTGGTGACATTAGATGAAACTTTTACTTATTTTTTTAGTAAGTATAGACCACATTCTCTTGCATGAGAATTAATAGGCAGAAAAACTATGAAAGCAAATTCCCACAAATTTCCTAATTGCACATCAGAATGGTAATAATAGGGATACTGTATCAAATTTGAGAATATGAACAGATTAATATTCAACTGAAAGACAATTAAAGGACTATCAAGAAGATTGAATTGAGGCCAGGGATATCTTGTGCCTCAAATAGAGAATAGCTTGAATATAGATTGCTAGAAACTACAGTAGCCTCAGAGTGAAGCCCAACATTCATATTTTTAACACATTTCACAGTGTCTTAGGGTTATCATTGTTGCCATAATAAAAGCATCTGATTATAAGCAATTTAGGGGATTAAAGTATTATTTGGCTTGAAATTGTGGGATACAATCTATTATTCAAGCAAGGCAGGATACAAACTAAAGGCAGGAACTTGAAGCAAAAATCACATAGCAATCTATAACCCTGCACAAAAGCAAGCCCAAGTGAATCAAAGACTTCAACATAAATCCAGTTACACTAAACCTGATAGAAGAGATGGTAGGAAATAGTTTTGAACACATTGGTACAGGATATCACTTCCTAAACATAATAGTATAGACACTGAGAGAAACAATTAATAAATGGGACCTTCTGAAACCAAGAACCATCAGTAAGGCAAAGGACACAGTCAATAAGACAAAACAACAGACTACAGAATGAGAAAAGATATTCACCAACCCTACATCTGACAGAGAGCTGACCTTTAAAATATATAGAGAACTCAAGAAACTAGAGTTCAAAAAACAAAATCAATTAAAAATGGGGTACAGAGCTAAGCAGAAAATTGTCAACAGAAGAACCTCAAATGGCTGAAAGACACTTAAATAACTGCTCAACATCCTTAGCCATCAGGAAAATACAAATCAAGACATCTCTGAGATACCATCTTTACACCTATCAGAATAGATAAGATGAAAAACACTGATGACAGCCTATGCTGGAGGGGATGTGGAGTAAGGGGAACACTCCTCCATTGCTGGTGGGAGCATAAACTTGTACAGCCATTTTGAAAATCAGTATGTCAGGTTCTCAGAAAACTGGGAATCAATCTACCTCATGATTGATCAATATTACTCTTGAGCATATACCCAAATGATCCACATTTATACCACAAGTACATTTGCTCAACTATGTCCATAGTAGCATTATTTATAATAATCAGAACCTAGAAACAACCTAGATACCTCTCAACTGAAGAATGAAGAAAATAAATGTGGTATATTTACAAATGAGTATTACTCCGGAGTAAAAAAATAATGGCATCTTGAAATTTGCAGGCAAATGGATGGAACTAGAAAAAAAAATCATCCTGAGTGAAGCAACACAGACCCAGAATGACTAACATTGTATATACTCACTCATAAGTATATACTAGATGTAAAGCAAAAATATCCATACCACAACCCACAGCTTCAGAGAAGCTTGTTAACAAGGAGAACCCTAAGAAGGATGCATGAATCATCTTGGGAAGGAGAAAATAATAGATATCTTGAGTAAACTGTGGACAAGGATGGGGTAAAGGAAGATGAAAAGAGAACATGACAGAATGGAACAGTAGAATTGAGATAGGGACAGACAGAGAGAATAATGAAATAATAGATACCTTGATAGAGGGAGCCATTTGGGGGCTAGAGAGAAACTTGGTGCTAGAGAAATTCCCAGTAATCTATAATAATGACCCTAAGCTAAGACTCCAAGCAATAGTAAGGAGGGTGTCTGAACTTCCCCTGTAATCAAACCGATGACTATTCTAGTTTTATCATAGAACCTTTATCCAGCAACTAATAGGAGATGCAGAGATCCATAGCTAAGCACTGGGCTGAGTTCCCACTTCATTTGAAGAGATAGAGGAGAGAGGAAACCCACAGAGACAGTAGACAAGAGCTACTAGAAACTCAGTGACTCTGGACTGACAGGTGGGGAACCTACATTGAATTGAACTTGCCCCTCTGAATATGAATGACAGTTGTTTGGCTTGGACAGTTTGTAGAGCCTCTATAAATATGACTGGGATTTATCCCTAGTGCATGAACTGATTTTATGGTGCCCATTCCCTGTAGAGACATACCTTGGTCAGTCTTGATACAGGAAGGAGGGGCTTGCTTGGGCCTGCTGCAACTTGACATGCCAGACTTTATTAAATTGCCACAGGAGGCCTTATCCTCTTTGAGGAGTGGATTGGGGTGGGGTGGGGGAAGCTGGGTGTGAGTGGGAGGAAAGAAAGAAAGGGAAATGCTGGTTGGTATGTAAAACCTAGTGAATAGCACTGCCCACAGTGGACTTGGCCTTCCTGCATCAATCAATAGCAAGCCATTCTCCTAGAGAAAAGCCCACTAGCCAATATGATCTTGGCAATCTCTTAACTGAAATTTCCTTCTTAGGTGACTTTAGACGAGTGGTTTTCAAACTTCCTAATGCTGCAACACTTTAAATATTTGCTCATGTTGTAGTGATAACCACTCCCCCAACCGTAATTTCTGGTGGTTTTAGGCAAGCCCTGTGAAAGAGTCATGTACCACCCCCAAAGAAGTCATGACCCACATGTTGAGAACCACTTCTCTAGATTCTGTCAAGTTGACAGGTAGTAATATAGATGCTGTTGGTCCAGCACTCACATTTAGGAAACCCTATTCTCATGGATTTAAGCACCCTGGGAAGAGGGAAACAGAGAGTACTAACAGAACTGAGGACCAACTGATTGGAGATAGTGGAGGCTCCTGGAGAAAGAAATCATTGTTGCCCAAGGCTCCAGATGTAATGATTCAGGTACATAGCAGCCACGTGGTAAATGCAACATGGAACATGGAGAGATAAGAATTCCTGGCATGTAGTGGCCATGTGGTAAACCCAATATGGCACAGGCAGAACACTGCCTGCCTAAGGAGGGCAAGCCCCTAGGCGTGGCTAAGTAAATCTGTGCCCACCTAATCTCTTAAAAGGAGCTGCCCACCATCTCTCTCTCCCTCCCCCCTTTCTCTCCCCCTTTCTCTCTTTCTCTCAGCAACTGTCCTGAATAAACTCTTGTGTGGCATCTGGTAATGTGTGTGTCTATCTCTCATTCTGGAAATTAACATTATGGTGCTGTGACTTGGATAGGCCCTCCCCTAGACTTAAGTGCACATAAGCTCTAGGAGATCCTGAACCCAATGCACACTGCTAGGCCACCTTCCACCTGCCCCACTGTAACTCATTCAAACATCACCAGCTACATCTGGTAAGTTTACCCCCTTTCCAGTTGGCATAAATGCAAACTATTGTCTCCAGAAAAGACCGTTGATCATCTGGCTTTCTAGTAGGACTCTAGCCTCATGGAGAATTACCCCCAGCCATGATCTTCACTGGTTACAGCTTTTCCTTCTCACCTGACACTCATTGCTGGCCTTTTCTGCCATAGAGGCCCAGCTTGGATCCTTGATCCTGTGGACATGGCCCTGGGGGCTTTGCCCCAAGTGCCTACTGTAGGTGCTAACAAGTTCCTATGGGTAGCCTGTGCTGGTTCTAGGTGCTGATGGGTGCCTGTGGTGGCTTAGCGTGGTTTTTATGCCTGCTCCTGAGGACTAAGGAGTTTTTAGGAGTGGCAAGTATTGGTTTAGGCTTTGCCCTATGCCTATCATAGTTGCTGATGAGCATCTATTGTTAGCAAGTGTGGTTTGTGCGCCCACCCTCCTGGTGGCTAGCACAGTTTTTGGCTGTGTCCTAGTGCCCGCTGCTGAGAACTGACAGGTACCCTCATTGTGTCCTCCAGGACCACTTGTTGACTGGGTGATGACTCAAGTTTAGCAGTGGAATTTCTCTCCTCTGGGCTTCAATAATCAGAAATAGGTCAGTGAAAAATATCTCTCCATCCTCACCTCTAGGATGTGTGCTTGAAACTCAAGTTGCTTAGTATTATGCCTTATTTAGATACCACCAAGCTTATCCATTTTTGCACAAAGAAATGGCTTTAGTATCCCTTAGATCATAACTCAAAATAGCTGCCTAATGGCTTGTTGGACCCTGATATTTTATGGTAGTTAACTTTTGCAAGCATACCTGCTGTAACCCAACCACCACGATCATGAAAAGGGAGCCTTAGCTAGCCATAACAGTATCAGGGTGGTCCATCTCCTTCACATAGACAGCAGTGCCACAATACTCAGTCCCGCAGGAGTTTTGGGGTTCTACCTCTCTAGCCTCCATTGTTGGGATGGGAAGCAAACAATTGCATTTTCAGAGATATCCCTGTCACCCACTCACTTTTGGTCATGCCAACCCGCCTGTACCCCTAATGGGAAGAGATTTGTTAGCTAAAATAAGAGATTCCATTTCTTTTAGTCATCACATTTACCTGAATCCAGCCTCGCCAGCCACTCCCTTGCTTCTGCTATCTGCTCAGCCTGTCAGTGCCAGACCCAGAAGCATTTCCCTAAAATTTCCAGTCTCTAAGTTTCCATTCCAGCCTGCTTCTCAGAGTCCAGACCATAGGAACACAAAAAGCTCCAAAGTATTTTACCTCGCCCTTTCCCTTCCCTACAGACTAACTCTCCAGCAGCAGCTTCTGGAGAATGGAAAAACCCAGAAGCCATCTTACCATAAGAAAACAGTTGACTGCCACCCACTGAGGATTAGAGAAAAGGAACCAGGAGCCATTTTTAGAGCCAATACAGGTAAAACAGACCATTCTCCCTACCCCCCAGGACCAGAGAAAAGGAACCAAAAGCCATTTAATCTCAGCAACTGGTAAGCAAAAACAAGAGACATTTTAACCTCTTCCCACCCTGAGACCTAGTAGAGATACACGAACTCTATTATGCAGCTGGAGTCCTCTAGACTTTAAGGTTTATTTAAAGCATAGACACATGCCCCAATTTCAAACCTTCTTTTTTTTTTCCTCTTCTCTTAATCTGACACCAGACCCTGTAATAACAGAGACCCACACTGTATGTGTCACTTCCCAAGGTTATCTTACTAACTCGGTTTTTTTTCGAGCTCCAGAAAATCAAAATCCCATGCCTTAAACTCACCCAGACTGCAGGACTAAGTGATAAAACCCACCAGACTGACCACCAGAAAATATAGCTCTTTGCCTATAAGATAGCTTGAAGCAGCCTGTCAACCTTGTTCCATTTTCCCCTGCCCTACTTTCTTTTTATAATAAACATAAAGGTGGGATGCAATGATTCACAGCACCTAGTGGCCACGTGGTAAACCCATCATGGCACCAGCAGAACACCTCCCATGGAGGGCACGGCCCTAGGCATGGATACATAAATTTGTGCCCACCTACTCTCTTAAAAGGAGCTGCCCACCACATGAAACTCTCTCCCCTTCTCCTCCCTCCCTCTCCCCTCCTCTCTTTTTTTCCTCAGCAATTCTCATGAATAGACTCATGTGGCATCTAGTAGGGTGTGTGTCTATCTCTCTCACACACACACACGCAACTAACACCAGACTGGTAAACAAGACAGCAAAATGAGGCCAAGGTCTTTGATCAGAAAAGGCTAGAGGGAAGAAAAGGATGGTAAAAGATTAAAACTGAAAGAGCAGACTGTTTAGGTTAGCAATGAGGAGTTAAAAGTTGTGAGACTAGCTCATTAGTTCCATGTAATACTAATAGGTCACAAGAAATGGCAGAGACCAAAGAATATAAGAATGAGAAGACTGCGAAGCCACTGTACAACTCTCATTAAGTAGATGGTGAGGTGACTCAGAATGATAACAAGGACAGTGACAGAAAAGGGACTACATACCGGAAAGACTAAAAAAGAGAAAAAAATATTGTGCAGGCCAAAAAGTACTCAGTGGTCGGTCCAAGGTCCCTCTGATAAGCAGTAGAAACAGGAAGTTAGCTTCTTTTGATTCCACAGTCCAAGATTGAAACACTGTGATATTCACTTAAAGTATGTTAATTTGTCTTCTTGAGGAAGCTACATCAATTTTATTTCAGTTTTGAAGGTACTTTTCAACTAGATCAAGTATATACAGAACAAAGAAGTGAAAACTGTATTCTCTTTCAAAAATGAAATAACAACTAAGTTATCCTTCTCGGTACATTAAGAAGAATTGCTCTAGTAAACAATGCTGAAGATGATTTTCCTTCGCCTTCCAGCTTCTTTTTATGCATAAATGCTTTTGAGTGTGCTTTTTCTGTGTGCAAAGAAAAATCAGCAGGGACTATTGAGACACATAATGAATCCAAAAAAACCCCACAAATGGCCAATAAACATATGAAGAGATGCTCAATCTTACCAGTAATCAGAGAAATGGAAATTTAAATTACAATAAGATAACATCTTTGACTCATCAGGTTAACCATAATTAAAAACTGTGGCAATTACCAGTATGGAGGAAGGGGATGAGTAAAGAGATTATTTCATACTACACCATGAGTAAGTGAACTGGCAAAGATTATTAAGAAAGTGGAACATTATTAAAAAATTGTGTAAGGTACTGGACCCTGGAGTGTGGTATGAGGTTTCTGGCCCGGACTTTCAGGCCTTACCTCAACATTTAGACTCACAGACTCACAGACCCGCAGAGACACACAGATGATTATAATAGTTTTAGGCTAATCAACCTAAGACCCAGGCATATCACTTGCTAACTCTCTACCCTTCATCTAACCCATGACTCATACTGTTCAGCTATGGGGCTGGGTACCTTTTCTCACAGCAGCATGGTTGTCCTCTGCTTCTTCCTGCTTCTCTCTGGCATTTTGCTCTGTGCTTCTTGTTCTCAGCGTTTTCTTAGTCTGGTAGCCCCGCCCACACTTCCTGCCTGCCGTTGGCCAATCAGCACTTTTTTTTTTAAACCAGTGGGTGGTTTACAATGTAACAACACAATCTCCCACACTGGAGTCCAGCATTTCAACTTCCAAGTATGCAGTCCAGAGAAGCATTTGACTACATACACAATAAGGCACATATGTAGGTATCTTTTTTTATCAAGGTCTTACCAGAAATAAAAAAAAAATTAGAATATCTATCAAGGTATTTCTAGCAATAGATACAAAAATAATTAGCAATGCCCCTAAACACTCATAAAGACATAGGTAAAATACAATATCTTTATAAAATGGATTTTTATGCAGACAAAGGAACACCTCAGAGCTTTGTAAGTACGGATAAATCTAAAATCTTGAGTATTAATTGAATTTTTGCAGTGCTGGAGATTTAACTCAGGACCTTGTGCATGACAGGCAAGTACTGATTTATACCAGTCTTTCCTTAATGTTTATATAGAAAACCTAAGCTGCTGAGTGATATGCCTAACATAATTCCATAGTACGTAGTTTCTTCTAATGATATATGTAAAAGTATTAAGGAGAATGACTAGCAAGCTCATTCTAGCAGTTCATTCCACAGAATAAGTAGAGAGAAATGGCTAGCAGATAGGCTTAAGAATGATTTTTGGAATCGTACTAGCTTTCCTAAAAGTAAAGTATAAATATGCAAGTTGTGAATTTTGTTTCTTACTAACACAGTCTTGCCTTAAGTTGGTGATTTTCTTTCTTCTGATTCTAAATGCTAAGATTAAAAACTCCACAAATTATTCTTTAAAAAATGTATACATACAGAAAGGCCAGAAGAAAATACAAAAATCATTGCAGTATGTTGTTCTTATAACTTTCTAAAAGACTGTCAGCTTCCCTAGTATCATTCCCATGGCACTGTTATTTGTGTCTCCAAGAAAAGAGACTAATAAACATTGTGAAAAGTGATTGAATGATGCACTACATTTTAATTTTCTGTGGCTGACTCATACTAATTCATACAGGTTCATATGTAACCTCTAGATAATTACATGTATGTCTTCTATAAAAATCTCAGTATTATTTGTAGAACTCCAGGTTAGATGTTTAAGAAAAATTATCATTAAAGTGGAATACAAAGGAACTAGCTGCTCTAATAAAGACTGAACAAAATGAATTCTCCCTGGGAAGAAAAAAAACACAGAATATCATAGAATATTTCGGCCACTTGCATTTCACACAATCCCCTTTCCAGATGAGTGGCTTCTAACATACATTGTTTTTGTTCCCATTCACAGAAGAATTCTTAGGTCTCAGACTGACAAGCAACTTTTTCTCCACAGTTACCACAGACATGAAATAATGCCAGTGCATTAGACACATGAATCATAGCAACATTCTTTTGTATTTTGATGCATTAAATCACTGAAAGTTTCTACAGGCTGAATATAAATTGACCTTGGTTTGTTTGTTATGTACTAGAGCTACGAACATCATTAATTGAGTAGTATGTGTTTTTAAAACGTTCTGATACAGTTAAAGAGATGACAGGTGATAATGTTGATCTTTGGATTAAGTAGAAATGACTCCTTTCCATAGGGAAAAAAGAGTCTTAACACCCACAGCATGATAAATAAAGGAAGACAGCGACAAGAAAGAAAAAAAAATGGTAAGAGAGAGAAGGATAGACGCTCATAGTACATAAAATGCAAAGTATTTCATGTAATTGTCTCATCCCATGTTATAATTAAAAAAGGACATAGTCAATAGAAGAATACAGATCTTCTCATTAAATCAAGGCAAACTAGAATATACCACAATTGCCATTTCTACGTTTAAGTAGCCTTATCTCACTTAGGCCAAATCTAGAAAGTTAGTTTGGCAAAGGCTATACCTTGTATTGCCACCACCCTCTTTGGGATTCAGGCAGATAGAATGCCTCTGTTGGACATTTTTCCCAGTCTCCACGGTGGAAGGAATAAATGAATCTCATGTGTACTTCTAAAGCTTCTATCAAAGGGGAGTAAGATAATTTCTACTAATAATTCTTAGAAGAAAATGAAGAATATGGCTAAGTGTGGACAACCCAGTGGGGAAGTGACTTGATCATCCAGCTTCCAGCTCACTGTGATCTTTTCATTGTTTTTTTTTTCCTCCTTAACGAAATGGTTAGGGACCAGGAAAGCATCTTAAGCAATAGGTAAGGTAAACTATAAGATTCCATTGAAGAACATTCAAGCTACTTATATATTGAAAATATCTCTTCTTGGTTATGGGAAAGAATTTCAGCGTCATTCTGAATAAATAAAACCACGTATACAATCTGAGAAGACCTAACTTTGTAGGAAAACATGAGACATGCCTGCTGGAAGTACAGAGCCCTAAAGGGCTTCTTTGAGGTATGATAAATCTTATGCTACCAAATCTATTCCTGTCTCCCCAAACCACCAAAAAAGAAATAGAATTCAATCCTTAAAGCAGAACAAGTCTTTATACACCATCTTTTAATGTATGGACAAACTGAATCACAAAAGTGAAGCAAATATAGTATAATAGTACAACAACCTATAGAGATCCATTCTCTTAGAAGCTCTTTTCTGTCTGTATCCCTTCACTGCTTTCTATAATCTCAAAGAAACTTTGTGTTTAAAGGCATCACCTTCTCCCACTGTCATTTAGGAAAAGAATGTTCTTTTCTATCTAGTCCATTCACTGCTTCAAACCAATGCTCAATAAGGGAAAATTATCATTATATGGCTTGTAGTAAAAACCTTAAAACTTATGATGCTCTGAGGCCCGCTCATTTGAGTGCTCCAACAGTTCAACACCAAATGCTTAAAGCAACCTGAACAGTGTGCAGAAGAGTGAAGTTGTGGCTCACATTGGCCATTCTCATATATGAGAATACAGCAAGGAAAGCAAGAGGTTTGTTGGTTTGTTGGTGTCAGCCAATAGTGCTGCTACCATGTTCTCCCTCATCCTGTAAATTTGGGGGATAGAGTACTTTAATTTGTCATGTAAAAGAAACCCTGGGACAGAGAGTTAGACAGGAAACTGCTGTTCACATTTCCTTTCAAAGATAATTGGTATTGGGCTTGTACAGTTTACCTTCATGTCTCCCAGGTCTTCCATCTTCACCATTAGTCCTTCTCAAGGATAACAGTAGGATACTAAAGCCTGGTGATGCAGGCCTGTAAATCACAGATACTTGGGAGACAATGGCAAAAAGACTGTGATTTTAAAACCTGCTTGAGTTACAGAAAGAGTTCAAGACAAGCATACACAACTTAGTGAGACCCTATTTAAAAACAATAATTTTAAAAACAGGCCATCCATTTTATACAGAGTAGAGGAGAGTACATGACAGAGTTTGGAGGTAGGAAAGGGGAAATAGATAGATAGATAGATAAATAGATAGATAGATAGATAGATACATACATACATACATACATACATACATACATACATACTTTTTAAAAGCAGTCTGGGAATATGGCTCAGTGGGTAGAGGGCTTAACTATCATGTAAGAAACACTGGGTTCAGTTCCTAGCATCACAAAACAGAGTAGATTAATCAGTAAGGAGTGTATCAAACTACCTGATTTGGAGAGGGGATGATTCTTGACAAAGGCTGAATCAGATAGATCACAATGTCAATAGTGCGTGCGTAATCAGTACTTCTATAACATAGTAATATTGAACTTTTTGGTTTATTCCCATTTCAATCTAAAGCCGCAAATATAGTGATGACGCAGCTAAAATTTCGTCCTTAGAGGAACCATAAACTAAAGTCTATTTCTTCTTCTGAGGTCCAAATGACAAACTAAGGCATGATTCTGCCAAAGTTCACTCTCATGACACTCTCCACCCCACCATGGGAAATAAAAGCTGTCAACAAGCCCAGCTAGAATAATTCTTTTATAAGCTGATGTAGCAGCTGCACTCACCAAGATGCTTAGCTCAGGGGATAGGCACACACAGCAAGTGCACTGAAGAAAATCCGTATCTTAGATACTTCACAGGGTTTTCTGGGTCTTGTTAAATTTCCTCTCCTCTGCTGACCCCAAAACTCTTGAGAATGAGTTATAAATAATAAATGCCAGGAGCATGTTTTATTTGAGATAACAATAGTCACAAAAATAATAGACAGAAATAAATAGTGTGTGTTAGACATCATTTTTATTGCTTATGTGAATCCAGTTGGAGAAGCATATTATTATTTTCAATGATAAAACAAGAATAAGCCCAGAAAATTTAAGGTCACTCATAAGTGCCAACCCATAACTTTCTACGGGTCACTGTTGCTATAAAGATAGATTTTTGTTTTACAGGAGACAAAATGACATTTTTGCTGGTAAATGATAGAACCATTATGATGAATACATGCTATTACTATGTATAACTGTACCTCTTTCATAACTTTAATTTCATACATTTTGGTCTCCAACAACTGTCTCTAAATTTATACATCACTTCCTTGCATAACTTGAGTCCTGAAATTCTTCATTCCTAATGAAATTTACAGTTCAGTGAATCTGTCATTTTTGTCTCCATTTCTGACTCCTTGAGTCTCACTGTGACCCTTGTTATCAAATTTTGAAAATGGCATCGGCATTCATAATCAATGAAAACTCCCTTCTTCTCATCTAAAATCATAATTCTCTTATGTTAAAACTACAGCCATACTTGGCTAATGGCATAACTTCTATATATAAATCTGGCTGGAATAAAACATACATCCATGCTGAACAGTCTTTAAATTTATGATCGCTGATATCAGAAGGGTCCTTAATGCCGTATGGTAGCCGCATTACTGTTCTATAAGACAACTTACACATTATCTGTTTTCAATCCACAACATTTTCTTCTCCTTAGTCTTGGCTGACCTCGATTTTGTTGCATTGATTAAATGGAAGAAATCAATAAAGAATGTCAACATATTGCCATCAATGTGATTACCTGCCTGCTAGCATATAACATACACTCAATATTGCTGCATATTCTCTGCTACTACTAAGAAGGAAATTATTCATGACTAAAGCTAAAACCAAGCTTCAGTTCATAAAGTGTGTCCCATTTCTTCTTGTTTCAGTTCTACAAAGATACTGCTTGACATTTTTTCCTTCCTGAAATATATCATCATGCTCTCTAGTTCTGCCCAGTCATGTATTGTTCAAAAGTTTTATCATAACTCTAAATTACCTCCATCTATTATCCTATTTTAACTATCATTAACACCCTTTTTCTCCCCTAAAGCACATGGCTCTTAGGTTTTTATACCCACTGTCTCTCAAAAACTGTTCTGAAGATCACAAGTGATTTATCCCTAAGAAGATAGTTGTCAATTGCCAGTTTGTTTTACTTGATTTTGTTTCAGCAGGACAGAGATGATCATCTCATCCTCATCAAAATAATATCTGTCTTGGCTTTTAGGACATCCCATACCCCAAGTTTTACTTACAATTTGTTGACTTATCCTTCTCTGTCTATTATCCGTCTTTTATGTTCTGCTTTTAAGTAATAGACCTCCTTTTTAATCACTGTAGTCAATTCTTAAAGACCTTTGATATGCTCTGGATTCCTAATATTTTTATCTCTCCTGATCCCTTTGCTCTGAACTACAAATACATGCCTGTGTCTTCACTTAGATGTCTAAAAGATCTTTCAAACTTTAACCAATCCTAAATAAAACTTTTCATCCAATCTCCTATGTTAGACTATTTATTGTTCGCAGTTATTTAATCGACAGGGTTTGAGACCATACATTTCCCAATGCAAGTGGCTTCAAGTTACCTTATTTAGGCATAAAAAGAGTGAAAATAAGTGTTCTGTGTTATTTCTTGACAAAGGCTTACAAGTGAGTACATGGATTTCACCAACTATTGCACCTGTTCCAAGACTGAAGATAATCTAGATAATAGACAAATTTCTTATTGCCATAGGCTACAGAATAAACATATGAATGAGTTATGTGAGAATTGAAAATTTGGGTCATGTTGCTGCATGACCTAGCTTATTCTAATGGATTGAGAAGTTACTGCCAGGAATGATTGTTGCTAAATAGAAAATACAGCATTCCAGGTGCTGGTAGGGAAAAATAATATCAGAGTATATAAAAAGGGTGGTGCTCTATAGAATGAAGTTCTAAATGTATGTGGTATTGAAAGAACCAATGAGAGAGAGAGAGAGAAAGAGAGAGAGAGAGAGAGAGAGAGAGAAAGAGAGAGAGAGAGAAGTGTATTTCATGTAGAAAGGAGGACAGAGTTGTAGGGGTATTGTGTTGTTTCATGGTAAATAATTGTCCCACCCACTGGTTTAATAAAAAGCGCTGATTGGCCAAAGGCAGGCAGGAAGTGTGGGTGGGGCTACCAGACTAAGAAAATCTCTGAGAACAGAACACTAGGGCGGAATGGCAGACAGAAGCTGAAAGAAGAAAGAAGCAGAGGACAACTATGCTGCTCTAAGAAAAGGTACCGAGCCTCATGGCTGAACAAGAGACATGGGTTAGATGAAGGGTAGAGAGCTAGCAAGTGATATGCCTGGGCCTGAGGCTGATCAGCCTAAAACTATTGTAAGCTTCTGTGTGTCTCTGTGGGACTGTGGGTCTGTGGGACTGCAGGTCTGTGGGCCTAGACCTAGAGATTAGGCCGGAAAGTCCGGGCCAGAAACCTCATACTACAAATGGCAGCCCAACGTGGGGCAAATATACCCACAAAAAGCCATAGAAAGCTTAAAAAATGGTCTAGAGCCCAAAGCAGCCTCTGAATTGTGTCTCCCATGTGAGCCCTGGTACAGAGACGTCCTGCTGAAGCACATAAGCTTGAACTACAATGGCGGGCTTTTGGAGTGCAGTTTAAGGTGTAAAATGGCTGGTTCCTCAAGTCTCTCAGGAGCCTGAATATAAGCAAAAGGTTATAAATGATTTATTTAAGGTTTACCTTCATAAGGAGAACAGAATCAAAGATGGCTTTCTAGTGTCAATGTTTTCATGGATCAGCTCTGTTTGCCTGAGGCAAACTGAGGCCTGGCTTTTTGAAGAGAAGCTTCCTGATTCAGCCTTAAAGGCAAAATACTTGTGAGTCTTTTAAAAAGGCCCTTCTGCCTAATACTTAAATAGAGTTAATGAGCAGCAGATGGCAGTTTGACTTGGTCATTATATGGACCTTAAAATTCCCCAGAGTACCTGGATTAAAAAGATAAATTCTATGAAATTAGACTAGGAGCTGGGTGGAGCCATCCACCTATCATACCAGCCTTTAATCCTGGCAGATTAAAGGTGTGTTCAAAAACAGAAAGAAATAGAAGAATCTGGGTGGAGTCAATCACCCTAGACAACCAAAGGTGTGGTCAGAGACAGAAAAAGTTAAGAAATAAATATACAGTAAAAACAGTTTTTTTTTTTAAAAAAAAAGTCTAAGTGGTAAAGAGTGTTTTGAAAATATATATACATAGGCGTAAAGAAAGAAAAAAGAGGTAGAGAAAGCCATTAAAGAAATAGAATAAATAAATAAATAAATAAATAAATAAATAAATAAATAAATAAATAAATAAGCCAAGTAAAGATGGAAAATACAAAGAATGTCTGGATACTGTATATTACTGTCTTATCTTTAAGCTTCTTGACTGAAAATGACTTAGTAAAAGCTGCTAAAAGACAGTTGACTATAAATGCTGTTGGATTAATTCAAGGTATGACACAGAGTCATCAAAGCCTTTTGATAACAGATATTGAACTACATGATTTTGAGTTTTCCCTGCTGGGTTTTCATCTTGCTATGGTCAGGTATTTCCTTCTTATTCTATAATTCTTTCCTTTTGGAATGGTTATGAATATTCAGTGGTACTGTACATTGGAAATTTTTATTTTGCAAGGAATTATAATTAAAAGCATGCCTTAAGTACCAGATTAGATTTCAAACTTTTAAATGGTCTTAAAAATGTGAAATATTAAGGAGAATTTTGAAATTAGACTAAATACATTTTACCTTATGATATGACCATGGGTCTATGGGGTTAAGAGTATAAAATGTGATGGTTTGAATGCGTATGACCCCCATGGGCCCAAATATTGGAATATTTGATCCCCAATTGGTGGAACTATTTGAAAAGGATTGGGAAGTATGATTTTACTGAAAGTGGTGTGTCACTGAGGACAGGCTTTGAGCTTTCAAAGAATTCATGCCATTCCAATTTATCTGCTTCCTGCTTGCAGATCAAGACTTGAGTTCTTTAGTTCTTCCTGCCACCTCAACTTTGTAACAGAATAATAGACTTTAAACCTTCTGAAACTGTAAGCCTAATTCAAAATTTCTTTTATAAATTGTCTTAGTCAGGACTCTTTGTCACAACAATAGAATACTAATATTTACAATGAATGTCTGGATTTAATTTATGCTTTAAAATGCTAAAATGACATGTTACTGGAATATTTGTCTCAATAATATAATTTAAGAAATACACGAGCTTTCAAAAAAGCTTTGAATTAGGAGCAGTAGGAAATAGAAAGGGTAAATTGTTTTAGGAACTCGGGAAATTGTAAGACACAAATGGTGCTCACTTTCAGGTATGAAATAGAGACCTTAGTAAATCTTTGAATTTCAGGGCATTAGAACTTGACCTTGAGGCAAAGATAAAATAAAAAACACAGAACTCACATTCTTTATGGATGAGATTTCATAATTTTTTCATTAACAAAGTATTATGTAACCTATTCTAATAAGTAGGCACATGAAACCTCCTCATGTCATCTTCTTCATTTTAATTAGTGTGAATTCAATAATTCCCATTACTCAGAACCACAAAAAATGACCTTTAGAAACATCTTTGATGATATTTTTGTTTTCTTTAAACATGAAATTATATTATTTATTTATTTATTTATTTATTTATTTATTTATTTATTTATAGTACTTCAAGAGATTCATATTTTTAATTCATCCTGAAGATCAAGAATATCAGCAATTCAAGAGACTGATACATTTCTTTCATTACCAACTGCAACAAAATGGAAAAATCCTATTGTCTCTATCTGAAATATATCTGCCTACTACTTTTCATTATCTCCATTCCTTCCCACTCATCTGAATGCCATTGTGATATACATAATCTTACACATATTTTAATCTCTTAGATGTACAAACTAACCAAAAACCAGAGATAAAGAGAAAGAGCATCCAAATTAACAGAATCAGAAGTGAAAAGGAGGACATAACAACAGACACTCAGAAAATCCAGAGAAATATCAGGCCACACATTGAAAATCTATATTCCATTAAAATGGAAAATCTAAAAGAAATAGACAACTTTCTGGACAGGTAGCACTTAAGAAAACTAAATCGAGATAGGATAAATGACCTAAACAGACCTATAACCACAAAGGAAATTGAAGCTGTTATTAAAAGTCTCCCAAGTAACAAAAGCCCAGGACCAGATGGATTCAGTGCATAATTCTACCAGACATTCAAATAGAAACTAATACTAATACTCCTCAAACTGTTCCACACAGTAGAAACTGAAGGAACATTGCTAAACTCTTTTTATGAGGCCACAGTCACCCTGATTCCCAAGCCACTCAAAGATGCAATAAAGAAAGAGAATTACAGATCAATCTCCGTCATGAGCAATGATGCAAAAATACTCAATAAAATTCTGGCAAACAGAATCCAACAATGTATAAAAAAAAAAAAAAAATCATCCACCACAATCAAGTAGGCTTCATCCCAGAGATGCAGGGATGGTTCAGCATACAAAAAACTGTGAATGTCACCCAGCATATACAGAAACTGAAAGAAAAAAACACATGATCATCTAATTAAATGCTAAAAAAAAAAAAAACCTTTGACAAAATCCAACGCACCTTCTTGATAGAAGTCCTGGAGTGATCAGGGAATTATATCTAAATATAATAAAGACAATATACATCAAGCTGACAGCCAACATCAAACTAAATAGAGAAACAGTCAAAGCAATCCCACTAAAATAAGGAACAAGATAAGGCTGTCCTTTCTCTCCTTATCTATTCAATATAGTTCTTGATGTTTTAGCTAAAGCAATAGAGAGCCAAAAAGAGATTAAGTGGATACAAATTGGAAAGGAAGAAGTCAAATTTACTCTATTTGCAGATGATAAGATCTTATATATAAGTGACCCCCAAAATTCTACCAGGGAATTCCTGCCACTGATAAACACTTTCAGCAATGTGTCAGGATACAAGATTAACTAAATATAAAAATAAAAATAAAAATCAATACCCCTCCTATACACTAAGAATAAAAGGGCTGAAAAAAAAATAAGGGAAACAACATTATTTATAATAGCTGCAAACAGTATTAAATATCTTTCCATAACTCTAACCAAAGAAGCAGCAGACTGCTTTGACAAAAACTTTAAATCACTGAAGAAAAAAATTGAAGAGGAAATGAGAAAATGGAAAGATTTCCCATGCTCTTGGATAGGTAGGATCAGCATAGTAAAAATGGCAATTTTACCAAAAGCAATCTACAGATTCTATGCAAAACCCAGCAAAATGCCAACAATTTTTTTCAGACCTTGAAGGAACAATACTCAACTTCATATGGAATAACAGGAAACCCAGGATTGCCAAAACAATCTTGTTCAATAAAAGGACTTCAGGAGGAATCACCATCCCTGACTTCAAGCTATAATATAGAGTTACAGTAATAAAAAAAAGCTTGGTATTTGCTTAAAAACAGACTTCTAGATCAATGGAATCGAATTGAAGACCCCACCATTAACCCACACACCTATGAACACTTGATTTTTGACAAAGAGGCCAAAAATATTCAATGGGAACAAGATAGTAACTTTAACAAATGGTGTTGGCATAACTGGTATGTAGAATGCAAATAGATACAAACCTATTGTCCTGCACAAAACTCAAATTCAAGTGGATCAAAGACCTCAACATAAACCCAGCTACACTGAATTTGATAGAAAATAAAGTGGGAAATACCCTCCAACGCATTGGCACAGGTGACCACTTCCTAAATATAACACCAGTAGCACAGACACTAAGAACATCAATAAGTTGGACCTCCTGAAACTGAGAAGCTTCTGTAAGGCAAAGGACACAGTCAATAGGACAAAATAACTGCCTACAGAATGGGAAAAGCTCTTCACTAACCCTATATCTGACAGAAGACTGATCTCTAAAATATATAGAGAACTCAAGAAACTCAATCCCCCAAACCTAAATAACCCAATTAAAAAATGGCATTCAGAGCTAAAAAGGGAATTCTCAATAGAAGAATTACAAATGACAAAAAGGCACTTTAAAAAAATCTCAGCATCTTTATCCATCAGAGAAATGCAAATCAAAGCAACTTTGCGATACCACCTTACACCTCTCAGAATGGCTAAAATCAAAACATAGATGACAGCCTGTGTTCTATAGGATGTGGAACAAGGGGAACACTCCAGTATTGTTGGTAGGAGTGTAAACTTGTACAGCCACTCTGGAATGCAGTATGGCAGTTCCTCAGAACACTGAGAATCAATCTTCCCGAGGATCCAGCAATACTGATATTGGATTTATACCCCAAAGATGCACATTTGTACCCCAAAGGCATTACCTCAACTATGTTCATAGCAGCATTATTTGTAATAGCAAGAACATGGAAACAACTTACATGCCCCTCAGCTGAAGAATGGATTAACAAACTATGGTACATTCACACAATGGAATGTTACTCATTAGAAAAAAAAAAATGATATCCTAAAATTTATAAGCAAATGGATGAATTTGGAGAACACCCTCCTGAGTGAGGCAACACAGGCCCAGAAAGATAGTATCACTCATAAGTGGATTTTAGAGAAAAAGCAAAGAATACCCAAGCTGCAAACCACAACCCCTGAAAAGCTTGGATCGTAAGAGAGACATTCAGAGATTCCTCTAGGAAGAGAAAATAGAGTTCTCCTTAGCAAATTGGGATCATAACAGGTTGAAACCAAGAAGAGATTGGAACAAATAATTAAAGAAGGAGATAGTCGAGTGAGAGGAGCAACAAAGAGGGAGAAAAAAAAGGGAGATGGATGTCTTGATAAATGTATCTTGATAGGAAAAGCCTATGTGGGGTTGGAAAGAGACTGGGCGCTCAGGAAACCTCCAAGAACTCACAACCAATAGTGGAGGGGATGCCTAAACAGGACTTCCCCTAGAATCAAATGAATAGCTACCCTAAGTGTCATCACGGAACCTACACCCAACAATGAATAGAGGTAGAGACTGAGATACATGACTGAGCACTGGGCAGAGCTCCTGCTCTAGCTGAGAGTGGGGGAGGAGAGTCTGTATGAGCAAGGGGATAGAGATTATGAGGAGAATTTTCACAGATATGGCTGGCTGGAGCTCTAGGGATCTTACTGAATCAAAAACAGCCACTGGGGAACCGTGGGTAAAGGAGCTAGGCCCTCCAAGGGTAGGCAACTGTCAATTGGCATGGTCAGTATGTGGAGCCTCCAGGGGTGGGATGATATTGTGTTCCTTGTGTGGGCTGACACCTTGGAGCCCATTCCCTGCAGAGGAACACTTAACCCATCATATTGGGATGAGGAAATCGGACATGCCTGGAGTGAAAGCATCATGCTGAGCTTGACCCATCTTGAGACTTTTTGCCCTTTTAAGGGAGGGGATAGGATAGGAGGATGTGGAGGGGGAGGCTGAAGGCTCACTAGAAGGGATTGGGAGGAGGGAAGCAAGGGGAGCAGGGGGATACATGGAAAAATACTTTTATGAATAGAAGAAAAATGAGAACAAAACTTAATATAATGATGATATTGGAAAATAAAAATACCTAAGCCTCATGAGCAGCATAAAAGTGTGGTATTTTTCAGATGATTCAAAGAAAAATGTAACAAAGGAAAAAGGTTAAGAAAAAAGGAAGTGTGTCTAAGATTCAATAAGTTTTTACTCATTCTATAATATAGGGTGCTGTATGTAATTACAAACAGATTAATAGCATCTAGAAACTAAGAGATGCCCTAAGTTTGCAAGGATCTTATTTTATCCCCCCTTCAAACTTAGTTATGTCAACAACCCGAGTAAGAATCAACTTATCCTCACAACTTCTGCAAAGAAACACATCCTTAAATCTTACGTTTTCCATTGATATCTGAAACTAAATATTAACCTATAACCTAAAATGTATTATTGCTATTTTAAGCGATTAAATTTGTTATATTAAAAATAGGAGACTGATGAAGACATCATCTAGTTCCTGAATAGTTACTTTAATTCTTAAACTTCTGCAATATATTTCTAACACAGAAGCCAGAGTGATATTTTTACAAACAAACAAAAAAAGTCTGTCATTTATTTGCTCAAAATATCCAATGGCTTCTCCTGTCACTTTAATTATTACAGATTAAATCTTAAATCCCCTCCACAGCCTCATGTTTTGAACTAGTAATCCCAACCTGATGGGAGCATTTGAGGAAGTACTGGAAACCTCTGGAGGTGGGACCTACCAAAAAGAATGGGTGACTGTGGGTTGGTGCTTGAAGGTATATCAACCATAGTTATTTTGTACAGCTCTTGGCCATGATATGAACAATGAACTATCCTTTGCTACATTCTCCACCCACCATAATGTTCTGCTCCAGCACATCGAGTCAAGAAATTATGAACTGATCCACCTGAAATTGTAGACCAAAATAAATAATTCCTTTCTTGAGGGTTTTTTTTTGCTTGAGTATGTGATTATAGATATGTAAAAATAGCAATAAAAATTTCATATCATTCTTACTCTCTCCAAAGTCACAATGATTGTTTCACATTTTCACTGTAAACACTTCATCTGTGACTTTCTCAATTATGTTTTCCCTGATCATCCTCTTTAAGACTACTATACCTTTTCAGTATTTTTCTGCTTGAATTTTCTCTGAACAATACACTATTCTCAAATATGTCCTCTTTTACTTATTTATCTTCTATTTCTATGTGAAAATAAGAGCACTACAGATGAAAATATATTAGGCTAATTTATTTTTTTCATGGTAGAGCTACAACAGCCTGACACCTAACAGATGATCAGTAAATAGTTCTCAAATACATTAAAAATAATTATATTAACAAGCAAACTAAAAGAAGGACATAAGAAACATGAGTTGTATCAGAATAATCAGAATTTAGTTAAGTCTGAAAGACTCAGACTTCCTGAGACTGTCCATGATCTCTAATCATAATCACGTTTACAGATGTATTCTGTGTACTTTTTTTTTTAGTTATTTCCAATGTTTGCATATCTACATCTCCAGTGACAGAAAGATTCTAATGAATTATTTCCAAACCCTATTTGTTTCACCAACATCTTTTCCATCAAAAATTATGAAGAAAGGGAAAAATAAGACCATGGTATGCAAGATCACTAAGGTAGAATGGTTTAGAATATAGTCAGATTAGAGTTGGGATCCTATTTGTGTCTATAAGGTTATAAGGTGTTAGACAAAGTATTCAGTCCAGTCTCTTCTGACCTCAGTTTCATTATATGTACTATGTGATTATTAACACTTATCCCACATCGTTATTGAGGGATAAAATCAAATCACACATGTAACATATATAGAGCAGTTTCTATGCACACAGAACCTTTATCTTCTCAAGTATTTAATTTAAATGTTATCATGTTATATCTGTAGACTTAGTAATTTTCAAAAAATGTTGCTTAGAATTTTTCATCGTTTTGATATTTATATGCTAAAATTTTCACATCTAGGATTAGGTCATTGGCTTGACTTCTACAAAGTCAACTGTATTGTTTCATTGGAAGTCATTGTAGCATTTAAGTATGACATTTTGGTGGGGCTGAAAGACCATTCCTTTCAACTAGACTAGGCGTACAGGTCAATAACTAAGCCATGTGCTCAGGGTACCAACCTTAATCTCTAATTCTGCTCCAAGAATGAAATGCTATCAGTAATATACAGTACTAGCCAAAAAAAATTATAATTGCCTCAGTGTCTAAGAGATGGCTCAGTGGGTAATGTGCTTTTCAGGCAAGCATAGAGACTTAAATTCAGCCTATCTATAATCCAAGCCTTTAGCAGGCTGAGACAGATGATCCCCAGAGCAATGTGGGTTAGATAAATTCCCAAATCATGGAGTTCTGGGTCCAAGTAGGAAACCTTCTCTCAATATATAAGGTGGGGAGCAATTGAGGAAGATGCCCAACATCTAACATCCACACACATTTGCATACATATGCATGAACACCTATTTATACATGTATGCATGTATGCATACACACCAGACACGCATACACATGTCAAAAGTAAAAGATAAAAATTTTATAAATAATCTCTAAAACTCCAGGAATTTGAAGGGAGAAAAGAAAATTATAGTGTGTGACATATCTAGTACATAGGGTGGGGATAGAAGAAAATAAGCAGAACAAGATGAGCAATTAAAATTAGAGCAACAAAGTAACACAAATGGGGGGGGAGGAACAAATCAAATCAGTTCCAGCTGAAGGTATAATGAAAAGACAAAGAGACAAAAAATGCAGTCCAAGAACCAGGAACGATCCCAGTACTCAAGAGTGTGAGGTAGGACACCCAACTCCATAAGAACCTATGTTCTTTTATTTAAATGTCAACTGATTCATTGAAGTATAATTTACATATGTTAGTCACTCGTGAAAGTGTATCAATTACTGTTTTTATTATATTCACATGTATACTCAACAATGTTACAATTTTACACTACTCTTTATCACTCCCAAAAGAAATCCTTGATCATGTCTATCATCTATTGCTTTTAATAAATTTGGATTATTATCTTTACTTTCTCTCTCTATTCTTCTTTTTATCTATTCTTTGTATCTTTTACATAGTGCATTTATTCATTTCCACCTTCTGCCCTTGAAACCTCTCCCAAAATAAAATAAAATGTAAGAGAATAAAGAAAAAAAGAGAGAGAAGGAAAAATAGTCTCACCATGGAAGCTGTAGTGTGACACAATGAGTCATGAAGTAAACCCTTTTGCCCATACATCCTTACTTGCAAGTGTTCACTGCATAGGCATTTATCTGATTCAAAGCTTATGGTTTCTGCTACACTATCCATGCTGGGCTCTGTGGTTCTTTTTTCTATATTTAATAAAATCAGCAGGGAATGTAAGAGAACAGAATCACCACAGTTAAGCCATGAAGGTCAGAGAGAGATGACTCACACCATTAATCCCATCACTCATGAGACAGTGAAGTGATGTTTCCGTGTTCCTGTGAGTTCAAGGTCTAACAACCACACGGTAGTAGCTCACAGCTTTAATCCTAACTCTAGGATTATGATGCAGAGTTGAACCAGAAATAAAACAGCTGGACAGGGAAGATATATAAGGCAGAAAAAAGCAGAAATTGGGTCATTCTGTAGATGTGACCGTTAGGATTATGTTCTAGCCTCTGAAGCCACATTCTGTCCCCTGAGTTCTGACATCAAGCCCCATTTAAGAAGAATTTTCACTGCTGATTCTCTCTCTCTCTCTCTCTGTCTCTCATATACTTCTTCCCTCTCTCTCTGTTATTATAATAATAAAGTTCTTCTACATAGAAACAGCCTAAGTGTCTCCTGCCCACCATCTCTCATGGTGCCTCTCTTCTATCATCCCGCATCCATGGGGTGTGAGGCCTCTTCATTTACAGATGTCTGCCAGCTAACTGGGTGAAGCATTATCATATCATGCCAGATCAAGCATGATTCCAAAAGTGATCAGCCAGGCTGATCAAATACTCTTGAAGATAGTATTTACCCTGTTAGGCCTTAGAAGTTGGTTGGGTGAGAATTGTCTGTGGTCTGTTTCTTCTATCTGATATTTCAGCTTGTCCCCAATATCTGGCTGCAGGTTTTCATTATAGACTAGCTAGCATTTGTGTGATACTTGGCACAGTGGTGGGGCATGCTATTAGTCCCAGTACTTTGGAGGCAAAGACAGGAGGATCTCTGTGAGTTCAAGGCCAGCCTGGTCTACAAAGTAAATTCCAGGGCAGCCAGAACTGTTACACTGAAAAATCCTGTCTCACAAACAAACAAACAAGCAAACAAAACAAAACAAAACAAATAAGGTTGGAGAGATGGCTCTGTTCTCTGATATTCCAGGCTGATTTTATTAAATATACAATGTATCACCACAGGGCCCTCACTTGGACTCTTTCTTGGACATTCTGCTGTTGCCATGTTGTGTAAATCCTAGAGCGTGGGTCTGCAGGACCAATTCCTTCATGTGCTTCAGCAGATCACAGATAGGGTGGGTGTTGTGGTGAGTCAACTCATAACCCTGGTCCTTGGTATAGGTAGTTGTAGGGTTGGTCAGCCTTCCAGCTTTCCCTTGTTCTCACCACCTGGAACATTGACCTGGCAAGATCACCCTTGCATTGATGTGCAAGTTGTGGGGCCAGTTCTCTGCTTTCATGCCCTCAGGGTCTGATATCCCACATATACACCTTCAGATCAGCTCTACAGTACAGTCTGTGTTCTTTGGTAAAAATATATCAAAAATTAAAAAGGAAAAAATGAACAGGACAAAGCTGATTGCCTACACTGAAGTTAGATATTAAATAAAGTATAATGATTAATGTTATTAGGTTGAAACAACCTGGAATCTAAGAAGATACATATTACTGGGAATGCCTGTGAGGTTAATTGAGGTAGAAAGACTCATCTTAGCCTTGCACAGCACCATCATTATGGGCTGAAGTCCTGGACTGAATAAGAAGAAGAAAGTGAGCTGTGCAATGACACTCATGTCTCCATGCTTCCTAACTGCAGACTCAATGACCAGCTTCTTCATAATCCTGTTGCAATACCTTATCTATCTTGGTGGACCAACCTCAAACTGTGATCCAAAAGAAGATTTTCCTTCCTTAAGCTGTTTTTGTTGGGTAACCATTTCAGTAATGAGAAAATAAGGGAAGTGTAACGGTGAAGAACAGAAAACTAGGCAGAATGAGAGTTTGTGGTACATTGTTGGATGTGGATGCTGAATGAGCCTTCCCATGTGTAGTTCCTTATGTGGACAAAGGTGCTAGTCTTTTCCCTACACAATGCACTCTAGTCTATGGCTCAAATCCAATTTCTGCTTTGTGGAACACCCCATGATCTGATTCAGTGTTTCCTCTCTAACTAAGGTATTCTGAAGGCTCAGTTTCAGAGTTATTCCAGAAGTGAACCATGTTCCTATTGATTTTTTTAATTTCTAATTGTTGTATTAACTGATGTGACCTGACACATCTGGTCATTTTTTTCCCTATTATCTGGATATGGTGAAGAAACAGGAGTAAAGACAGGAAAAAAGATAGCACAGTTTTTAAAAAATTTGAAAAAATTTTTTTAATTAATTTAGTGTTCAAGAAGGGGGACACTGTTATGTTCCCCTCTGAATTAATTCCCATCCATTGTACCAGACTGACTCCAACTTCATAAAGGAGAAGCTTAACTAGAATAAACTTTATTTTTTCACCTTCTTATTGGAACACTATCTTTACTATCACAGATGAATGAAACTGGTTAATCAGGGAAGGAGAAGGTGAATAATAAAGTACAACCAATATGAGAAGCTTGCTTTCACAACAATTCAAATGTATATCTCATTGTTACAGAAGCAGTGATATGTTAGTGGAGTGTAAAATACCCCCTGTGTGTGTGTGTGTGTGTGTGTGTGTGTGTGTGTGTGTGTGAGAGAGAGAGAGAGAGAGAGAGAGAGAGAGAGAGAGAGAGAGAGAGAGAGGTGCTTACTCAGCACAGCAAGCTCTCTATAGCATTTCAGAATGCCATTTTCAGCAGTCATTGTTCCAGTAACCATGGTGAAGTTGAGATTGCACCAGCTAGAGCTGATGATGGGTCTTGAGGGTCTGATTCTGGCTCTTTTGTCACTACATAAAAATGTCCATTATACTCAATTACATTAGAATAAATAAATAAATAATAGTTCCAAACAACTATCAAAGACTACAGCATGGTATTTCCATAAGTAAAAAAAAAAAAAAAAAAAAGCTATTCTTTTCATAGTTTGCATATTCTTCAATGAGACACCATGTAGGCAGAGCAGTTTTGTGAGTCTTTGTTGTAATCTTGTTTTATAAGTCTGTTTGGTGGGCTAAGAAGTTAGGATATTACAATACAGACTTCAATTTCCTAGAATAACTAGCTGATCATGGGATGTGACTGTTGTTTACAGATAGCACATTGTAATTCATTCCAACTCAATACACTTTCCAGGACATAAAGGCTTGCAAAATTATGCTAAAGGCATTGAATTTTTCCTTTTTAACAATAGAAAGCCATTAAAGGTTTCTTTAAAAACAAAAACCCAAATAGTCTCATTGTGGCTTTTTGAAGTTTTATGAACATGGAATTGAATGTTAATACATAGCCTATGCAAATTCTATAAGGTAGTATCAATTTACATAAACTAGAAGGATAAAAAGAAATAGAAATCTTATATTTTATGTTCAAATTGAAAAGACCTGGTAACTCACTAAAGGTATAGCTATTTAATTTATATTATCAAAAACTGTGACATGATAGAATTTATTAAACACAAGTGACATTGATTGGCATCCCAAAACATTTTTCTTCAGAGTAAGAGAAATCTAAACCAAGAGCCAAAAGACAAGCAAGCTAGGGGAGATATTTGGCAATTCTCTCTCATGGGGGAATAATGGTTAAAAAGAAAAGAATCTGGGCCCAAATTCTTAATTGAAGAAACCTAAATGGATTTCTTTAATACGTAAATGATTAAAAATATTTCAAGGTAGGAAAGATCAGACATACAGTGGAAATAAAAAGTTACTCATCATGTGGCCAGAGAGTTCCAGTTATTTTCAAAAGAAGCCCCAGAACCTCTGGGATGGTGGTTCAGTTTGGTCAAACAGACAAATGTATTAAGCTGGACCACAATTAGGTATCATAGGTGTAGATGTAGATTTTAAAAAGATACTTTATTCTTATACAAGATGTAGTCCTCAAATAGCATGATAATATGTTCAGTTAGTTGGTGGTACTCTCTTCCATTGGGATACATCTCATCTAATACAGGTCAAGGTGGATGGTATTCTACATGTTGCAAAAGCCCTTCTGTATGTATATTTGACTGTATTTACTATAGGAACTCATAACTATGTTTTCATGTGTTCATATCCTCCAAAAGATTGTGAGGTCCTAAAGTGCAAGGACTATATAATGGCCATCTTTATGTTCCCAAGTCTAAGCTATGCTTGCCACACAGTATGAGCTCAATAAATTAACAAATCCTGGCTTTACTTTTGGGTGGATTCTTCTCTTCTCACTTTAGCACCAGAAGAAATAAGAACATTTTCTAATACCTCCAGGGGCAATTAATAATCACTATCATTTAATAATAAATATTTGGAATCCCCTATAGAAGTGTAGGGATACTGGAAATTTTTAAGTTTATTCTAGATTTTTATTCTGAGAATTTAGACATAGTAATTCTATCTCTCTTCAAGACAAGGTAGAGTAAAAGATCATGGAACATGAAGATGTAAACGAAATGAAAAGCCCACCATTTACTATGTGAAAATAGCAGACAACCCTCAATTTTGTCATTTGGGAATAGTGGGATTAGAAAGAGTACAATTTTTCATAATTTTTGTGAAGTTCCAATTGTGCAAACTATGAAGTGAATTAAGATGTTATGAAAATATTTGTTGCCTAGCATTATATGGGGTTCCTGCCAAGAAAAAAAATGTAGATTCTTCTTTGACTTATATTTTAAGAAAGCTTGTCAATTTATAGGTTTATACAATCAAGATTTTCAGTTCCGAAATATGGTGAAAACTTTCAACAGTTCCTAGTGTTTTATGCAAGGGCATGCCACAGAATGACTAAAACTGTCTTAAGTTTGTAGAATGCATAGGAGATAAGTTTTTACAAATTCTTTGGGGTAGAGAGAATTTTATAGCTCAATTAACAAAGAATGACTTTAAGTGGAAATGAGACTCTTAATCTGTTGCGAATGTGTCTAATGTCTAATTACTGTGTCGCTCTTTGCATTCTTCTTCAATAAGTGTATCAAAAAATAATTTTATAAATGATACCTTCTAAGAATACATTTTGCAAAAGAAAATAAGGGGGTTTAGAGAATTAGATTGAATTGTCCCACTCCCTGCCTGAATTAAATAACTCACCTCAGACACTTGGCAGAATAACAAATCAAACCCTTGAACTTCATAGTTGACTCTGACTTCCTTTGCTCAGGTCATTTTCCCCTAGTTTCTGAGATATCAATTAAAAGTGTTTTGCAATTTGATGACAATTATAAATGATAAGTTTCTATAGCTTTAACTCCATAAACATAGAAATTGGGATTCAGTATGTTTACAACTTGAATTTTAAATAAAAGCTTCTGTTACTGCTTTCCCTAAAATGACAAACAACTCAATTTAAAATACACACACAGAGAGGAGAGAGAGGAAAAAGAGAGAGAGAGGTGCTTTATATAGCAGACTTCACTCTACTTAAGTGAAAAAGAAATGCTAAAGACAGGGGTTGCTATAGCTGAAATCAAATGGTGAATTTTGAAGTGAAATCCTAATAATTCTTATAATAAAATCCCAGAGTCAGATAGATATTGAGGGTGAAAGCTGAAAAATCAGAGAAGCAGTACAGGTTGCCACCAGAAACTTCTTACCGCTACAAAATCTCAGAGTAAATTGTGGGGCTGAGATTCTGTTTCTACCCACTTTATGTTACTATTTTGACATCCCTGGTGCTGGGACCAATGGTGTGCACTGTCAGTGTTTATCTGTTAGACTATTTCAATCTCCTGTAGCTCAGGGTAACCTTGAACTCCTGATCTTCTTGCTTCCTCCTCCTAAATGCTGGGATTAGAGGTGTGTGGCACAACTGATTTGCTTCTATGGATAACTAATAACTTGTTATGCCATCTGATCTCCAGACAAGCCCTTTTTTGGTCAGAACACAAACATAATATACAATATAATTTATTTGCATTGATATTTAAATTTTTATGAAATTATTATATTCTTAGTTATAATGAAAATCAAGGCATTAATCATAAGTGCCTTTCATTTCTTAAGTATATGTTGAGTGTGTCACTTATTGGCCAAGCATGATGCCAGTTATAAATGAGGAAGAAGACACACTCCTGTTCTTATAGAGCTTCCCATTTAAACAAGGGGACAAAGAGTAACCAGTTTATCACATAATTTCAACTGGACAAAAGGGTTTCAAAAGCAGGAAACATGAAGATGAGCATCTTAGGAAAATTTGCCTGGGAGAAGACAGCGAGCTCTTGATGTAATATGTGGGCTTACAATTAAAGGAGGGGTAGGAGTTTATGGCTAGAGTAGACTACAAACCCAGACCAAGAGGATCATGTATACAAGAAGGAAAGGAATATGATTAAGAATCATAAGTAAGGCCAATATAAGTATGGCAGAGAGAGCAAGAGCTTAGAGGGAACACTGACGAAAGACAAACAACACTAGGGTGCTGTGAAACATATTAGACCATGTTAATGTTCCTGGTTTTTAACATTTTAAGAAACTAAGAGTAATTCATTTGTATATTTGGCATCTATGTAAAGTGATCACTATTACTATGTACTTTCCTACATGCTAAAGATAGAGCAATGAATTAAAAGAAATGTATTATTATGTTTGTGTCATTCATGGCTACAGGATGAAAGAGGAAAATCTGAATTCACCTTCAGAGACTAGTATGTGAGCTTTTAGAGTAGTGTCTTCAAAATATATAGAAGTTTTGGTCTAGAACAATGGGAAGGAGTGAAATTGGAGGGAAAATGAATACAGTTATGGAATATTAAGAGGTAAAATAGCTAGGTCTTAGTGGTAGAAAAGTAATGGGTTATGAGAAAGAAGGCATCATCTCTCTCTGCTGATAAAAGTGTCATTTACTGAAATCAGAAGTCTAGAAAATAAATGGGTTGCATTTGCTCTTCTCTGTTGGGAGACAGTGGGCTACGGCCATAAATACAGCCTCATACATTTAATTTTGAGAATACTGACCTTACGGAATGTGCAATTAGAAATATAAGTAGATAGTTGAATATTCAGCTTTTAAACTCTAAGAAGTCTCTGCTAGAGAAATTAGGGTATCATCACATTATAAATAGAACTTGGGTTTATTAAGTTATAGACTTCATGAGAAGAACATGTCTACTTTGTTCACAATTGGAAATGTGAACTCAAACTGATGCATTGAAAGTGTTCAATATCTATAAAAATGGTGAAGACTAGAATCATTTTAAATATCTAAATATGAACTATAATGTAGCAGTATTGTATTTTGTTACATCATAAATAATTGTACCGCCTACAGGTTTAATAAAAATGCTGACTGGCTGAAGGCAGACGGGAAGCGTAGGTGGAGCTGCCAGATAAGAAAACTCTGAGAACAGAAAGAACATGGAGGGATGCCAGAGACACACTACCAGAGATGCCAGCAGACACAGGGGAAAGAAGATAACCATTCTACTCTGAGAAAAGGTATCAAGCCTCATGGCTAAACAAGATAAGAATCATGAGTTGGTTTAAGAAAAAAGAGCTAGCTGGCAATATGTCTGAGACATAGATCAATCAGCAAAAAAATTAATACAAGCTTCACTGTGTTTCTTTGGAACTTTAGGACTGTTGGTCCAGATCTTGGGGGTAGTCCAGACCAGAAACTTCTTATTACTCCATAATTA
This sequence comes from Phyllotis vaccarum, assembly GCA_033318265.1. Taxonomy (NCBI): domain Eukaryota; kingdom Metazoa; phylum Chordata; class Mammalia; order Rodentia; family Cricetidae; genus Phyllotis; species Phyllotis vaccarum. The sequence continues at coordinate 132,421,639 of JARWLC010000013.1, read as the reverse complement.
TGGTAATATTATAGCATATTGTGTGTTTCCTATGACAAAAATATAAACAAAACCAACATAATTCACTTAGGTGATATAAAAAGTAAGTAGCCTGAGGTATGAATATGGTTTCACCTTCACATTCACTCCTTCTAAATAGTAGATTTCCAAACATGTATAATTTAATAAGTAATAATATTGGACAATGATAAAAATATGTGGCATAGAAGACACACAACAGGAGAAGAATAAGAGGAGGAGAAGGAGATATTGCACAAACTCTATTTGATATTATAATAAATCCCAGAGCCGTATATTAGGGGAAAACTGAAATATCAGAGAGAAAGAAGAAAAAACCATGCCCCCTTCTCACCCAGCCAACTCCTCAGCCTGTCTCTACCAATCCTCTGACCCCAAGCCTCTCCTTCCTCAGCCAGAAAGAGAAGTGTCAGACAAAGCTGAACTCCTCCCTTCTCTGTCTTTGCCCAGCTATCTGACTTCTTGGTTCAACTCTCTTAGAGCTAAGATTAAAGGTGTGTGATACCATTACCTGGCTCTGTTAGGCCTTGAACTCACAGAGTTCCAGAAAGATCTCTGCCTCCCAAGTGATGGGATTAAGGGCATGAGTCACAACTCCTTTAATCTTTATGGTGTGGCTCTGTGGGTATCTTTGACCTCTTTTATTTCAGACTATTTTTATTAAGTATATAATATATCACCACAAGAAAAGTTGTTTCTGATATGGAATTAGCCACAGCAGAAGCTTGTGATAAACAAGTTTTGTACCCACTTTGCTGTATATGACAAAAGTTTCTTTTGCCTGATTAAGGTTGTGTGGAAATTTCTATGTAATTCATTTTGTTTGAAAGAATTAAACTAAAACCTGTCATCTTTTATGACTCCCAGTTCATCATTACAGCAAATTGCTCCCTACCTGTCCTTCAGTAGAAAACAAAACTGAACAATCTAAATCCTTCATCAAGTGCTTTTATGTACAGAATCTTTTTGAGCCTAGGCTGGAAAGCAATTTGAAAAGATCTGTGTATTAGCACTAAGGTATTTAAAATCTGGAGTTAACGTTAGCATACTTCCAATAAATTGTTTCATGTAAATGTGTATAAATGTATATAAATATGTTACTAGTACTGAGACAAAATGATTTATATACTGATAAATGTGAAATTGACATGTATTCTGTAATAAATGGCATCTTATTATTTTTTCCAGACAAGGAGCATGCATGAGGCAGTTGCTGTTTGAATATGGGAAAATTTGTTTTTTTCCTTGTGATATGACCAGACAATTATAACTCTTTGTTGTTTCAAGCAACAAACCATTTGAGGACCATTTGATGGAGGAATGTAAGTTTTTTTACCATAAAATTTTGTAGGGACATTGGATGACCAAAAAATACACATTGGGAGAAAATTTAGGAGACAATGGAGAAAAAAATCTTTCTATTTTTCTTTCCTTTATAGAACTGCATCATCAGGTGTCATGGAAATATAAAAGGAAGCCAATAACTATGAGCCAACACACAACTGGAAGGAAAGGACATTATGACTCTAAGTGAATGTAGTTTTAAGAATACATTAATAAATTTATTTCATTTATACCTCCCATTTTGTATATGTCTGTATGCATCAGATGATGATAATGATACCTGAATAATTCTAAAAAGCTCTTTCAAACAATGACAGTAAAAATTCCAAGTAATAAGAAAGATTTGTACCATAGTTTAAATGTCAGGTTTCACATTACAGAAAATGAGGCAAATAAGTAGTATATCCTATATAATATGTAAAATGTCCTAAAATAAGCAGCACCATGGACTCAGTAAAATAATGATGATAACTTTCACAAAGCACCAATGACCATGACAATAAATAGATAGTAAGGCTCTTTACAATTTCTACAACAGACCAAACAGTAAACCCCAAAGGTAAATAAAAAACATGACACAATTCCTGACATTTTCCCTTTATTTGAAATTTGGTTGTTTAAAAAAAAAAAAAAACTAAACAAAAATCCTGAAGAAAATTGGAGTCACTAAGATTTAGTATGAAGCTACTCCTTGGACAACTCTATAATAGTCTTGATTTTCCTTTGCTAGTAATTTTCCAATTACAATTAAGACATTTATTCACATAAAATATAAGTATACTTGTGAATTCAATACTTTAAGACCACTTCTTGCCAAAAGTTATGTTTTAATCTCATGAATTATTGAGTTAAGTCACATGAGTTAGCCTTGAGAAAAATTATTATAATTTTTTTCTGGCCTTTTGCCCCATTAGGGATGATTTTATGCTTTAAGATCATTGTTTAATATAGTAGGTCATTTAATATACATAAATTTAAATTATAAGCTCTAATAATCTCCTTTTGGAAACATAAAACAAAAGTTGACAAAGCTTACATTTCTGAGATGTTTACCTTCACTCTGTGTTCAGTATTCTAGTGTTAACATCTAGAAACCACATGGGTGATATTAAGAGCTGATCGTTTTGAGGACAGTATCTAAGAATGCTTCATACTGTCTCATATAAACATCATAGCTTCCCTAGGATATCACTGGCTACATTCTTGTGGGTTGAGGAAAAATTCTTTTTCATACTAATTTGAGTAATTCCTCATTGCTGAACTTTTACCACTACCAAATTTAAATCTAAATGGTAACTTTAGCCATCAGATTTTTATCCTTCATCTTAGAGCTGAGCATCCACTCATTTGGGTGATAGTGTTCACTGAATTATTATTTTAAGGCTAAGCCTTTGACTTTTAGCCAAAATTAGTATTACAAATAGCTAACTTTATGATCTCTTCCACAGGAGATACTTGTCACTGAACACCAAGCACAATGTCACACATGACTTACTTCTCAAGATAAGCACTTATTTTCAAATAATTATGAGTATTATTACTTCGATATACAAAATCTGTTTCCCTTCTGATCAGACTGTCTTGTTTTCAGCATACTTTGCTTTTATATAAAAACCTTTCAGCCATTGTATTAAAGCAAGTGTTAAACACACAATACATTTAACACAGCTTTTTTCCTCATTATTGGCAAATATATTCGACTTTTATTGAATAAACTTATTGCTTTATAATTTCACACATACACACACACATACACACACATATACACTTCATTACTTTTACTCCCACCTTCCCTCAAGTCCCTCATATTCCCATCATTCCTGCTTCTCCCTATAAAGCATTATCCCACATTCATGTCTTTTGTTTTATTTGGCAATTCACTGAGGGTAATTTGGGCCAACTGTATGAGTATGAGTTTAGAACTAACTATTCATGGAAAACCGGTGGACTCATATTTGGGGATATAACTCAAGAAAATAAATGTCCCTTCCCAGAACCCATAAGTAGCCAGAAGTTCCACAAGGATAGCCATGAAACCCTCTCTGATACTTGATGACTGTGACATGCCCAATCTTGTCCTAAACTTACTGTAGGTAATCTCAGCTGCTGTGAGATGACATTCACAAGGGCTATGTCATGCCCTGAGGACAGCATTCTACAGCCTCTCTCCCTATCTTCAGGCTATATTTCTTTTCCTCTTCTGTGATTTTCCCTCAACCTTAGAAGGTGGTATATATGTGATCTTGAGGCTAAGCACTCACTCTCAGGACCTTGAACTGCCATAAAACTCTGCATTCACTTCTGTGCACTGCTCTGGATTACTGATAAAAGTAGATTTTTTCCATGGGTGTAAACAAATATTGAGAAGGCAGTTTGGTTGAAATGTTAGTAGTAAATTCCTCTGAAAACCAAAGATCTCCTTGGCCATAGGATTTTAACTGGATTTCCATATTTACTCCAGTGGTATAGGTTCCATGTTTAATCTTAGAGATTTTGGCTATTTCCTAACAATGATGCTACTATTTTACTGGTGGGTAGATATTGATAGACAGGTTGGCACTGTAGTTCAGAGTATTCACAGGTAGGTAAAATCAATAATACCTGTTCTTAATTGCAGCTTTTGGCTTTATGAAAGCTAATTACCTAGAAAGAACCTTTCATTTCAGTTCCAACATGGATCCACTTTGTTGCAACCCATATGTAAAATGTCTTTATCAATAAAGTCTTAACATTTAGTTCTGGTTTAGTTTAGTGAACATTGACTTTTAGGAGCAAAACATGTACTCATGGAGGATATTTTCTTCCTATGTATTTTAACACACACACACACACACACACACACACACACACACACACACACACACACACACACACACACACACTGGTTTACAGGTTTCCATGTGGTTTTTCCATATATTCTTTATTTTGGTTCACTATCCTTTCCACTATCCCCCATGTCTTTGATCCTTACTCCCATTCCTGCTTAATCCTAGTCAGCTTTTTAAGGAGTCTACAATAAACCTTAACCTGATAAATTTGGAGAACAATATTAAGAACTATGGTGTGATTGGTAGAGAACTTGAGTACTTACCATGTACAGGATCCTGGGTTAGAGTCCAAGCACTACAGAACAAAATGAGAGCAAAGGAGTGTGGAAGAAGGAGAATATAATAGAAAAGGAAATGGAGAAGAAGAGAAGAGAAAGGAAAGAAGGAGGGATTAAGAAAGGAATTATTGTGAAGGAGTTAAAATCTTTTCTTTTTATAATTATTTTATTTTAGAGTGTTTTCTAAAGTGTTCAGAAGTTCCAACCTCACAAGATCAAACATTTAACCCAACGTCTCAATCATTACTGAGATAATTCCTGATAGAGAAAAACATTCTCCAGATCCCCCATCCTGGCCCTCATAGTATTCCTTTCCTCACTTGTTTATGTGTCCAGTCCATACAATTAGCCTTTGGAGGATCTTTCAAGTGGCAGGCTCTGTGGAATTTCTTGAGATTACAGCATTGAATAAAATAAGGCACTATGTAGACATGTATAGAAAGAAAGTTTCATCCAGGAGAGTTTGTAATTGACTATTCCTTTGATTTAGTGCTTTATTTCTCAAATTTAAAATTAATGATGTTTTAAAATTTATCATTAACATAAATTAAAACAATCCTAATCACGGTGGTGATGCATGCCTAAAATTTTAGCACTTGTGATAGGGCAGGAGAAACAAAAGAAATAATAGTTCAAGGTCACTGTATGGTAAATAGTGAGTTTGAGAACTACATTGTACTATGTCTTAAAGAAAAATGAAAGCAATACTAAAGCATATGCATAGCCTTCACGAGGCATCAAGTTTGGTCACAGTACCATGAGAAAAATCTTTATACTATTGTATCCAGGGTTTGTTTAATTTTATCAGAGCACTGGATCCCATTTAATGTTCATGAACACAACTGAAACTGATAGAAATTAGCCTTTAAAAACCACAACAGTGCTCAAGAATAACATTGGGGAAGGACTGAAAACATGATATCTTGAGTCTTCTTGGGCTCCAACTGATTTGGACCCCCTGTTATTAAAGCACTTTGTGGGTTTTTCTTTTGATTATCTGGTGGTCTGACACTTCCACTCATGAATCTGACACTCTCTCTCCCTTGTCTTATCTCTTAGTTTTTTAAAAAGTAATTTTCTTGAACAGGGTCATAATGCTTGAGACATTAGAACACACACAGACTCTGCCATGGCTGCTACAGGAATGTGTTTTACTCTAAATTTATCCCCACCTTCTCTCAGTCCCATAGGTAGATCATTCTCTTGGAATAATAAATGTTAATTAGTGAAAAACATTGTTTGCCAGGAAGGTATGACGGCAAATCCTGATTGTCTATTTGACTGAACTGAGACTCACCTAGGAACACAGAGCACCTCTGCTTGTGTCTGTGAGGGCATTTCCAGAGGCAATAAGACCTAAGGCCCTGGCCCAATGATGCATTATTAATTTCTTGATAGATTTATAATCTAATGCCATTATCATGACACAGGGACATAATAAACAGTAGGAGATAGAGCCTACTTGGAATAATTACATCATTGAGGATGTCCTTGTGCGAATATGTCTTATTCTAGCCCATTCTTGTACACACTTTCTCTGTTTCCTATTTGACATGAAGTTAAAATCTCCCTTCCACTACATGCAGACATGATGTTCTGCCCAATTGCATGAAACCAAGTGACCATAGAGTGAGTCCTCTGAAACTACAAGCCAAGATTAATGCCTCCTCCTTCAGGCTATTTATATCAGTCATTTTTGTCACAGTTATGAAAAAGTGATTAACCCAACATCCCACTCAAAGACGGCATTTTAGGTCTGGGAGCTGCCTGACAGTGTCATATAAATGGTCACAATAAGGTGACATCTGTGGAAATGTAAAAAAGAGACAAAACACGCACAAACTATTTCCATCACAGATAATGACATCAAAATACCCTCAGTTTCTTGTTTTAACATCCTATAGCATAAAACATTGGCCCTTCTACTTTTTACCAAGAAAGAAAGTCACATCTGCATGGTGTAACCTAGCCATTAGCTGCTTGAATGGCTGCCCTCTTGGCATTCCTTAGCTTTCATTGCTCATTTACTCTCCTTTTCATAATATCTAATTTGCCAATACTGCAGAGTCCATGACGTCCTTGAGAAAAGAAAATGAAAGCCTGAGAAATCTTTCTTCAAATAGTTCCTTAAAATATTCAGCTCTAACCTGTATTCATTGTTATTATGGAGGGGCTGTCAAAGTGCATCCCTTGGGAATGATTCTAGATATTATATTCATTTATTTTTAAAAGATATTTATAGCAAGTAAAAAAAATTATGTGTCACCTGGTATCATTGTCTGATTGTAATTTGTACGCATACCTCAAGAAACCGGGGAGGGGGTGGTAGCCTGGGACTCCAGGAGTACTAGAATTTCTAGTGTGGGATTTTGAAGCTTATGATTTACACACACACACACACACACACACACACACGCACGCGCGCACACACGCGCGCGCGCACACACCACACACACACACACACACACACACCAACACACACCACACACATGCAAATTAAAATCCTGTGTGTAACCAGCCAATGAGTCCTACCTGCTTCAAATTAATATAACCAGTTGTAGAGTAAAATTAATGGAACTGAATTATCCCTCAGAGCAGTTGATAAGAAAATGGATAACTAAACCCACAAGGGAGAACTATATGAAAGAAGGGGGAAAAGGGACTAGAATTTAAGGATCTTACCACCTACAAGTCACCTACACATGATATAACCAGTTTGATATTATTAGTATATGAATATTTGGTAACCCAGAGGCTTTAGGGACATATAATATACATATGCTAGACAATGTTCATACCATCAGCATTATCAATATACTTCATAAATTGAGATAATAGAATTCAAAATTACTTATGTCTCTGCTTTAAAGTATAGCTTATTGTTTTAGGGTTGTATTGCTGTTAAGAGACACCAGGAACAAGACAACTCTATAGAAAAGTCTTTAATTGAAACTGACTTACTGCATGAAGGCAGTCATGGTGTGGGAGAAGGAGCTTAGAGTACTACATCTGGATCTGCAGGCAGCAGGAAGGGAATGTCATACTAGGCCTAGCTTGAGATCTGAAAGCCTAACCCCCCACATGCTTCTTGTCATATACTTCCCCCAACAAAGTCATACCTACTCCAACAAGGCCACACTTTCTAATAGACATGAGTTTATGTGGAGCATTCCTATACTATCCACCATTCTTTTCTATAGTGCTGGGGTTCACGTGTGCCGATTTAATCTCCCTAGTTTCTGACTAGAATATCCTTCAGATTTTCATGTTACCTCAGTCCCCATTTCTGAGACCATTTCAATTCTCAATTTTCTGAGCTTCAGCAGTTCTTATACTGAACATAACTGAACATAACTTGTGCTGTTTTAAACACACACACACACACACACACACACACACACACACACACACACACACACACTGTCCCTAGATTTCTAATGCTGTGATTAAACACCATAACCAAAGCAATTTTGTTCCACCCCATGATTTCCATCAGGAGACAATGTCTCACCACAGGCCCAAAAGCAATGGGCCAAGGCATTTCTGATGGAAACTTCTGAAAGTGCTAGCCAAATCATCCTTCCTTCCTCATGTGATTCATCTTAGGCACATTTTCTAAGACTCAGAACGATAAGGAACACTGTGTTTCTCAAAATACCTCCTCCACATATCTTGGGTAGACCATTTTAAAGGCATCATTTCAATTGCACTGTAGTAAATCACGGTATCTGTGAGTAGAGTTTTGGAAACTGTACTTACTAACAGTGTGTGTAGTGCATGGACCTTCAAATGTCAGCACACAGTGAATAAGCCCTATAAGACTTCTTAGAACAGATAATTAGGCCCCAGCAGCAGAGGTTCTGATATAGGACAAGGATTTGCATTTCTTGTAAACTTCAAAGTGTTTTTGCATTTCTTTAAAATTTTGAAGTCCACACCATGCTTTGTAAATCAAATGATGACAGTAACACAAGTGTGCAAGAACTGACTTCAGAAAGTTTCTATTGGTTTGCAGTGAGTCATAATGTTGGGAAAAAAGCAAGGAGGAACCCTTTGATAAGAAAATAATACACACAAGACAGTATGGGTCTAGTCAATTAAGCAAGCTAGGCCTGTAGCAGAAGGGAATCTGAAGTTAAGTTTGGTGCATTAGAAAGCCAAAGCATGAGATTGTATGGACCTGGCCTTGTGAGGTCAGCCAGTGAACAAGGAGAAGTTGTAGCCATGCCAGGCAAAGCTGTCAGCAAATATGGAACACAGAATCTGATCTCCATCTTGTCAAATGGTCAGGTTGCTAGAAGTGCAATACATTGCTAGAGTAGAAAGGCAAACAAAGCACCATAATTAGCAGCTATAAGCTGGAGCATGCAAACATCATGGGTACCTAATGGTGGTAGGAGGACTGCATAATCAGCAAGCAGAGAAGAGATTAGGCAACAGGACAAGGTGCTCAATTAGAAGTGGGGCTCAGATGGGAAGCTTTAAGTTTCCAAGTACAGAAATGCCTCCAAAGCTTCAGTGCCCACAAAGCAGAGTGGATGCATGAAGATTAAGACAGAAAGGCGTCAAGGAAAGGGTTCCATTTTTCCCTCTAGGAGTTTCCTACTAACCCAAATGTTTCTATTCTATTCATTTATTGGTTTATCTAATTAGACAACCAATATACAAACATGCACTTGTAAACATTTCAAACAATGAAAATGTATCTGATAAAAATACTCAAAGTTTCTTTCTACTTGTTTATTCCTATTCAGGTGTTGATTTATTTAGATGCACATATTGGTATGCATATTATTCTATTGTTTTTAATTTTCCAAGCAAAAATGAAACTATACCAAGTATATATTTTCAATCTATGTGTTTGTTTTCTTTCTTTGTATGCTGTTTCTGCACTATTATCTGATGGCACATCTTGGATACATTTTGATATAATATATAATCCATTTTTTATTTCAAATAACTGGTGATAGTCTTTAATGAGGTGTGATGTTATTTAACTCGCTCTTTTTATTGGAAATTTAGGCTCTTTTCAGTTTTTTTCTATTACAAATAAATATTATATTGGTTTCATTTTTCTTTTCTGAAAGGAAGGACTAACTAAATTGGTTAAAGGAATGGGAGGGCAGAATAGAGAAGGAATTGTGGGAAGGGATAATTACCCCTAAAGTCCTTTTGAAAAAGCCATGTGGAAATATACTACAGGAAAATCATAAAATAGGCATATGTATTTATATAAAAAGAAGTTTAGTGGTGTTCCCTAAAATGGGGACAGTATCTTAATTATACATCCTGTACTTGAAAAAAAAACACAATAGCAGAAATGGGTCTCTCTTCTGAGTTATTGGCTAATGCTGCCAGATGGACACTCTCCCAAGGAGTATTGTCAATAATGTGATAAGATTCTATTGTTAAAGAAAATACAAACTCGAGTCACAAGATGTGAAGTAATCAAGCTGATACTAACCCAGAAGCTTCATCATTGCTGGTTACTGTTCACAGTGCTAGAAGATTCTATCTGTGTTTCCAAAGGAGAAAAGTAATCCTCAGTCTAACCCAGCTGTGAAACTTGTGATAACCTGTGACTAGATAAGTCATAGGTACTATGAGAGACCCCAATATGGTTGTTAATCTAAATGGATGTGGTATTAACATGGCTCCTAAGGACTTTACTATATCCATAAATTAAAGCACATCTTACTCCTCAGCAGAAAAGCTTCTTCTTTCAGTAGATGGCTTTTGACATTGGTCAGTGTACAGACAATAAAAAAATATGGCATGTTCAGCCTCAAATGGGATATTTATATGACTGTCCTCTGCCAAGGTTAGAGATGGATCTTCACAAAAGAGGGGGCAAAAAGTTTGCAAGAGTTAATAACAAAATAAACAGTGCTTTTAAGACAAAGAAGAATGGATACACATATTAACTCACAGAGATTATGATAGCATAGATAACATGCCTAAGGACAGTGCAAGCTCTAGCCAGACCAAACCCAGGCAAAGAGCGAGAAAGGCAGACATCAAATCCTACCACTACTTGATGAATGAATAGCATTTAATAGCTCCTGGGAGAGTAATAGTCTTTTCTTTAATGCCCAGATGTTGATTAAACACCACATGCATCCCCCACTGCAAGACTAGTTGAGCAATACAAAGTCTACTCCCTGGGGAAAGAAGTTAAAAAGACAGCTCAAAGTTGGAGTGGAAGCAGTTGGGAATGTGGACAGGTAGTTATGAGAAAGGTTGGGGAAGAGGGAATGAATATGTTCAATGCACATTGCATTAAATTCTCAGAGAAATAATTTAAAAAATATTTTGTGGAATATTTTGACAGTATGCAAGCCTGTGCATCATGTGTACACCTGGTGACCAAAGTAAGATGTCAGAAGAGGGTGTTAGATCTCCTCTGCTGGAAATGGATCCAGGTTCTCTTCATGATCAAGTTTTTCTGTAACCACCAACTCATCTCTTCAGCTTGAAAAGAAAGTTCTTGACCTGGTAAAGACCATAAACTCCCACGAAGATTTTGCATGTAGCTTCCATACACAGTTAAAGGTTCTCTCTCTCTCTCTCTCTCTCTCTCTCTCTCTCTCTCTCTCTCTCTCTCTCTCTCTCTCTCATCTATCTCTCTGCGTGTGTGGATGTATCTGTTTGTCTGTTTGCATTTACTTGAACTGTTGTATGTAGATTTGCATTCAGGACTGTTGCTGACTGTGAAAGTAAGGTGTTTTTTTTGAAGCTTATGTATCTTTTACACACACTGTAACCCGTTTACAGGTTTTTTTTCATCTGAATCTGTTGTTGGAAACTCAGTTTCCAACAAAATTTAAAATATAATCTTGTGGGATTCAGGTGTCAGCTGATAAGATCCAAAGATGCTTGACCAGGGTCCAGGGCCCCTGAGGGGGAGTGGCCAACCCCATTGATGAGGGGCTGCTGGGACCCTGGGAAGGCCCATTTCCTGGTTCCTGACTGCTGGAGAGGCCGGTTGGCATCCATCGTCTATCACTCGGATACTCCAGTCTCTGTTCAGGCACCAATATAAGCTGTTACCTGTATCATGAGTGTTGGTTTATATTTTAATAAATATTAGTCTTGGATTGGTCCATTTTAAAAGAAACTCCGCCTACATAATTTTTTTTTAGAATACATTCAGAGAAACTTTCTTTCTGAACTTAGAAGCAACATATTATAGCTGCACAGGGACAGCCAATCCAGACACCAGAAAATGTTTATTCAGGGTTATTGCTTTAAAATCATATATAAAAGACCAAAGCAAACAGAAGTTTTCTTTCTGTTACCACTGAGAATTACTAATAAATAAAGTCTAGTTCATATGATTTTCAACTATATTTTATTAGTTTTACCTACGGGTAAAAACATTTTCTCAGGTTTAAAAAATAAATTGTAACTGTATAACTTTTAAAAGTATATAGATTTTATTTAATAAAGAAATGGAGTTTTTATTTAAAGACAAACCATAAATGAAAATTAAAATACTTGGGAGTGAATGTCAACAACAACAAAAATATTTTTAAATGTTACCTTAAATCATAGTTTCAAATATTAAATAGATTTAACATTAGACATTTGATTGTATCTTAGTCAGTGTTCTATTGCTATGGAGAGACACCCTAGCCATGGCAACTGTTATAAAGAAAAGCACTTGATTGGAGCCCTGCTTAGAAAGACAGAATCTTTGTTCATTATCACTTTGGCAGGGACCATGGTGTCAGGGAGTGTGGTATCAGGCAAATAGTGTTGCAGAAGTAGCTAATAGTTACATTCTACTCCATAGGCTGAGAGAGAGAGATTGAGCCTGGCATGGCCTTTTGAAATCTTAAAGCCCACCCCCTAGAGACATACTTTCTTTAATGAGGCCACACCTACTCCCATAAAGCCACACCTTCTAATCCTTTAAAATAGTGCTACTTCTTGGTTTCTAAACATTCAAATATATGAATCTACGGGGTCCATTCTTATTCAAATCACCATAGACTTGAAAGTTAGAAAGGCACCCAATTAAGTTTAAAGTATGAGCAGAAACTATACACAAATAAAAAACAAAGGGAGAAAAGAACAATTCAATATAATTTTAAATGATACTTAAAATGAATAGGACAGAAAATTTACCCTAAAACTGATCAAAGAGCAAATATATGCAAAACAACTTTAATTAAATAAAGGATATGTAACTATTAGCACAAATTTTTAAAATAGGAGAATTCAATGATCTATTTTATCCACATCACAACTTAAAATAGGAATGAAACACCTACAGAAAAAATGATTAAGCAACTTGACTATTCAACAAATAAATGACAAGATATGGTTTCTCATTAAGAAGCAAAGTGTAGTGGCTAATCTCAGCTATTAAATAGATGAGTTCAAGAACCACTCAAGAGAGAGGCAACTATGCATGCATATGAGGGATTATCCTGCTTAGGTTAACTGAGCTGGGAAGACCTACTTGTTGTGGCTGTTTCCATCCTGTGGGGAGGATTCTGAACTATCTAAAGTGATGAAAAGTAACTGAGTGACAGCATTCATTGTACTCTTCATTGTTTGCATATATGATAGTATATGATATCTCTGATTGTATTAAGCTCCTGCTTCCTTGACTTTCCCACAATGATGAAGTGCACCATAGAACTATAAACAAAAGGAATCCTTTCTCCCTGTCATAGTTAGGTTTTCTATTGCTGTGATGAGACACCACGACCACAGCAACTCCTATCAAGGGACTGGCTTACAGTTCAGAGGTTCAGTCCATTATCATCATGGCAAAAGCATGCCAGCACATAGGCAAACATAGTGCCAATAAAAGAACTGAGAGTTCTACATCTTGATACAAACACAGCAGGAAGAGACTGAGAGACTAGGGCTATCATGAGTATTTGAATCCTCAAACCTCACCCCCTAGTGACACACTTCCTCCATCAAAGCCACACCTACTCCAACAAGGTCATACCTCCTATTAGTTCCACTCCTTATGAGCCTATGGGGGCCATTTTCTTTTAAACAGTCACACTCCTTTCACTTGATTTTTGTCAGGAATTTTATCACAAAAATGAATAGGTATGTAAGATATAGACACATGTAAATTAAGTACAAAAACACCTTTCCATATTTTGGCATATCTGCCTTCATTTTATTTTGATTGAGTTCTGTTTACACAGAAATTGAATTTTGTTCCCTTTTATTGAAAATAGATTTATTTTCAATTTTTTTTCCATCTACTTCTTCCTCCTTCCCTGCCAGTCTGGATCTATACCCATAACATATACACAAAGGACCTTCAAAACTAAGCAAGCATCTGATAAATAATAATAACATAAGATAAGTAAAAAACTAATAAATTGGAAATGATCAAATAAACAACAAAAAACACAACCAAAGAAAAAGCACAAGAAATACATATAGAAGCAGAAATATATGCATTTGGACACTTGAGAATCCCATTAAAAAAATAAAAGCATATAGGAACCCATAACAAAGGACCTGTAAGGCAGAAGAAACAAAAGCAAAATAAAGAACAAAAAGTATCCCAACTTTACATTATGAGACAAAGAACTTCCAAAGATGATGGTAGTTAATTTTGGATTGACCATCTACTTCTGGAAACAGGGCCTACCATTAAGGGTGGTTTGTTTCTCCAGTGAAACTCCCTTGGAGAAAATGAATTTTTCATTTTCCAGTGACTATCAGTTGGAGATAGTTTCTAGATGAAGGATGGAGGCATGTGTCCACTCCTCCTTTCAGCTTTAGGACTCCATTTGGTGAAGACCTATGTAGGTCCTAGTGCATGCTCCCTCAGTATCTATGAGTTCCTTTCTCTGTGAGCCCTTTTTGTATGTAGAAGATCTTGTTCCTCAGTGTCCTCCAGCCCCTCTGGCTCTTATGTTCTTTCTGACCTCTCTTCTTCAGGGTTCCCTGAACACAGAGGAGATAGATTTAAAAGAGACATCCCATTTAGCACTGAGTGTTCTAAGGTTTCTTACTTTCTGCCTATAGGTCTATGTATTTGGTCAAATCGGCAGCAGGAGAATAGTAGCTCTAATAGTGGCTGAACAGGATACTGATCTATGGATATAGCAAAATATCATTAAGAGTCATTTTATTGCTACATCCCTTTAGCAGAACAGTAGTATTTGTTAATCTCCTAGCTCTCTTGGATAGCCCCTCTCAGGTTTTTGGCCAAGAATCAAGCAGAGTAAGATCTAGGCTTCATCTCATGGAGTGTGTCTTGAGTCCAATCAGATATATGTTGGTTACTCCCACAAGCTTGGTGCCACTGTTGGAATGTCATTTCCTGCAAGCAGGTCACTCACTTTTTAAAGTTAAAAGGTTTGTAACTTGGTTTGTATTTACCTTTCTCTTTTGGTAGTGGGTAGGGTATCTTCCAGAACAATTGAATATTTTTTCATAGGGGTGGAAGCTCTAGTAGGTATCATATTGATTTCTCTATGCTCAATGAGTTGCATAGGTATTGTCTTCAACAACAGGACCTCTCCATCAGTTTACAGAGAGCCACCAACAGTCTTGGAAATCATTTAGGTTGTTTGGAAGGTTCCCATGGGACTTTTGTGGTTAAAAATCTAATTAGAAGTACTAGAAGCTTGATTTGGTGACAGGAGATATCCAGTTGGGAATTTTTCTCCCCTCATTATGTGGCAATTTTATTTAGATAACCTTTATATATTTATATATTATAAGAAGCTTATATTGCATTAGATTTCTGTAGGATTCCTCAAATGCCCCTTAGTTTCAGCAACAGCAAAACAGAGCAAGGAAAGGGAACTTAACTATAATATTTAAAGTATAAACTGTAAAATAAAATATTTCTATTAAAGTCTTTCCATACTTCAGAAATGCAGAAATATGACTAGGACACACCAGCCACACAGATGGAGCAACTTTATAAAAAACACATATCTATACACACACACACACACACACACACACACACACACACACACACACACACACACAGGATTTAAACAAATAGAATAGGAATTTTGGGTGCTTGATAAACATAAAAAAGATATATATTGTAATTAGTTGTGAGGGAAATTAAAACAAGTTAAAGAAAATCAAGGGTCTATTAAATTAGGAAGGAAGTAGATTTCTTATAAATTAACAGTAGGTACCAAAATTTTCAGAGAAATTATAATAGTGCTTAAAACCTTGAAGATGCATATAGAATATAGATCAGAAGTTTTATGTATAAAAACTGTGGAAAATATCATAGAAACAATGATATATTGTTTCTCATTGTTCTGTGAATCAAGAAATCAGCAGGGCTCAGCCAAGAAGTTTTCAGTTTTGTGTGGTAGCAGACATATTACACCCAGCTGCATTCAATTTATGGCTGAACTTGTTGGAATGTTCAAGAAATCTTAACTCTGGTACATTGATGTTCCTTTTTGTGCTCTTTCTCCTTAGGTATCCACATGACTAATTTGGATTTTATTCCAATGTGTCAGTCACTGATGTCTTATATCACATTCAAAGTATTCCATGAAGTTAAGAAAATCACAGAGTCATCCTAGACACAAAGAGACATCTGAAATACAGAACAACATATGAATACCATAGAGATAAGTGATTGATAAAAGAAGGAAAATATTTTGAAAGAAAAATCACAGAAGTGTGTTTTTAAACTGTATGAATATAACTAGAATAAAAATGTCAATATAATGATGCCTAATGATATTCTGCTATACTTATAGATTGATGCATAATACAACTGTTATCAGAAAGGATTGATTCAGCAACTGATGGAAACAGATACAGAGACCCACAACCAAAGATTAGGTCAAGCTTGGGAAGTCCTTCTGATGAAAGGAAGGAAGAATTATAGGAACCAGAGGGATCAAACACATCATAAGAAAACCCATAGGATCAACTAACCTGGGCTCATAGGAACTCATAGAGACTGAACAAACTCTGCATGGGACTAACCTAGTCTCTCCGAATTAATGCACATTTTTAAAAGATAGTCAGGAATTAAGTAGAGTAACCATCAGAATATATTAGTAAAAATAAAATGATAAAGAGTAGTATATACAATACTGTAGTGGGATTATGTTGTTAGATTGTAAATAATTGTCCCACCTACTGGTTTAATAAAAATGCTGATTGGATGAAGGCAGACAGGAAGTGTGGGTGGGGCTACAAGACTAAAAAATTCTTAGGGAACAGGAAGAGCAGAGCAGAGGAGCTAGAGAGACACCACAGCAATTCCATGATGAGATGCCAGTAGGCATAGAGGAAAGAAGTTGAAATTTGGCTCTGAGCTGCATGACTGAACAAGATAAGAATCATGGGTTAGTTTAAGAGTAAAAAGTTAACAAGTTATATGCCTGGGCCCTAAGTCAATTGGCATAAATTAATGTAAGTATCTGTGTTTCTGTTGGACTGCAGTTCTGCAGGTCTGAACCACAGGCAGGACAGGCCAGAAACTTAATACTACACTACAATACATATACTATGTATAATAGGCTAACACATAAGTAAGAACCACAGAAAATAAAAATCTGTGAGCATAAGAAATCACTGTAAAGGTAACTTAGGACATTCCACGGAGCAAATTCCTCTGCATATTTTCTTATATAGCTTTTGGTGAATTAACTCTGCTTTATCCAGAAAAGCAAAGAACTTTCTCAAATGAAAAAAGAATGGTTATAGTTGTATGTCAAGGTGCTCAAAAGAAAACAAAACACTAAATTATTTCAAGTTATTGTGAATAGTATATTCTTGTTAAGCATATTACCGTGTTATAAGAAGAAAACAATCACACAGAGATGATAATCTCCACTTAATAGCAATGGTGTGATACAGTAGCATTGAAATATGAAGTTGATATTATTTAAAAAAAGAAACCATATTACTAATGTAAGAGAAAACAAAGGCAAAAGTAGCAGAAAAATTATGAAGCCCCTTTTTATTGTTAAATTTGAAGTGAAATTTTCAGCATGAATTTGTAAAACTCAGCTAATCGAAAAAGCAAGAAGCGATATCAAGTTCCGTGACAAGGGAACTACAAGGTTATTCTGGTTTATTGTGCACCAGAAAATGAGGACATGGCCAAATAGAATCCAGGACAAGCCCATTTTCAAAGGTTTCTGTTGACCAAATGTGAAGGCCTTAAGCATCAGAGGTTATGATAGGAAGTAATAGCAGCACACTGAATATACAAAGATTTGTAAATGAAGGATGTTCATGGGATGCTGTCAGGGGACTTGCAGCTGACAGTACCAATGTTTCTTTCCTTGAGCATTTTCTCTAAAAAGTGAGGCTCTTTTGACTGCCCACAGAATCCAGTTGATAATGTCAGGAATCAACACGCCCTAGGAAAAGTCCTGGAACAATGTCTGACAAGTTGGTGGACAACACATTCTCAAACATGGTATTTTGAAATTTATTTAAAACAAAACACAAAAAAGTCATTTTAAGAGATAAAGCAGAGTTCAGAAAATTCTCCTCTTTGCAACAAAACACCTGCTACATGGGGATCCACTGACAGAACTAGAAAATGACCAGTTTATAGCCACTGGTGACATCATTGATCCATGCATCAATATGTGTTAAAAATCATTAGATAGTAAGTTAAAGGGAAAGAGAAATTCTTTCCAGTTTTTATAAGATACAAGTTATAAGAGAAAATGCTAAATAAAACCATGAGAGAAAATTGTAAGACATCTAAAGGGCCACTAAATAACTACCCTGATGAGTTCAAAAAGTTAATATATGAAATAAGTGTAGTGATGGCTTATAAAAACAAATGTGCTAAGTTCAAAGTCACTATGTCCTATGTAGACAAATAATTGTCATAAAAGGAATTGGGGGGGGGGGATTGGAGAAAATTGTCATTTTACATGGATTGACTACAAAACAAAGTAAGGGAATCATTTCCAATTAACCTGAATGCAACTATGATATCGAAGTTATGTAGCCAAAAACCTTTTACCAAAGAGATATATGTGAACTCATTTAGGGGTGAGAGTTAATGCTGAGAGCTTCTATTTGGACTGTAGATGTGCATGTGAGGAGTGGGGAATGCTAATAAGGGATAGAAGATACCAGGTAGATTGGTGCTTTTTGTGTTGTTTAAAGAAGTTCAGCAAAAAAATTAAAAAGGAAATATACATTTGAGGTAAAGATGGCACAATATCAATATTTTTAAACAGATGGTAGGGACATGTTTGTTTATTATGCTACTGTCTAAATTTCTTTTATGTTTGAAATGTTTTATAATATAAATTTATAAGTAACCCAAACAAAAGAAAATACTAAAGAAATGAGTTGGAGCATATGAGTTGAGAGAAAGGAAGAATACATTTTAGGTGCAGGGAGCATAATGTAATCATGGCGCCAAAGAAAATCTTTTCCCCTTCAGTATGGCTACCCCCATTACTCATAAAAGTTTTAGAAATTTGTTACTAAGCAAGCCATACAGAACCTTAAAGGACAAGGAAACAACTCAGAATTTTGAAGGTAATTAAGCCTGCACTACAAAAGGCCTTTAAGGTGGGGAGAAATGGGCCAGAAAGGCAGAACTTGAATATATATATATATATATGAAAACAGTTGAAGGGAGTGGAGACTCACACTCAGGGCCTGTTTGAGCCAATGGATTTTGTAAGGTTAAAAATAATTTTAAGAATTGCCCATCCCACATTATAGTTCATTCTGCATTCTAATAAAAAGAGTTCAGAAATACCGATTTGAGACTAGTAAAAAACTATGCTTTCTAAATTCATCAAATGAATACAACAGATGCATATTTATAAAACCTGTGTGGGAAGTATCTTGTCTGATAAAAAGAATTATTTCAGCCAACAGGAGATATTTTCAGTCATGGTGGTTTATTTATTGAGATTTCTCTTTGCCCAAACCAGCCACATTCTAATAATGCTAGCATTGGAGGAGTAAACTGCTATATTGTAAAAAGAGGCTTGGAGAGGGCCATCTGGCTAGAAACTCTGGATGCCTCTAGAAACCAAGTTATAGAAGTGGAAGGAATGTCTGTAAATCTATGCTATGTCTCGATTTGTACAAATTTTAGTCACCTTCTCTCAGTAGATTACATGTTTAGCCCTTCCTTTATTATACCTTTACTAAAATAATGAATTAATAAGGGTTTGCATGTGAAAAGAAATGATGCTCGACTACATAAGACTTTGCATGAATTGGGGAAGGTTCTTGAATATTTTTTTAAATTTATTGAGATATAATTGATAAAAATTATGCAGATGCTCTTCAACTTAAAACAGTATAACTCTGTGATAATGTGAAATGTAATGTGCATTCAGTAACAACCACACTTTAAATTATGAGTTGTTGTTGTTTTCTTCTAGGTGAACAGCATACAGTAAATAAAAAATCTCTTCTGTGATGCTGATACATTAGATACATTCAATACATTTTTGTTTGGAATATTTTCAATGTATGATGAATTTCTTTGGATGTGACTTCACCCTAAGTAAAGTGCTCTCTACACATATTTAAGTTGGACATCTTGATGAGTGTATATATGTGTACACCATGAATTAGTCATTTCAGCTAAGTTAATTGACATCCACGTCAGCTCACATAGATATTACTTTATTTTTTTTTAGTAAGATGAATGTGTGTAAATGTGGGAACACTGAAAGTCTAGTATTTTAGAAGTTTTATGTATATGGCACAATATTAGAAACTATAGTCATCATGTCATACAGTAGATATCCAGAACTTATTTGTCTTATTGACAAATGAAATTTTGCACCCTTTGACCTCATATAACTATTAAATCAATACATTATAACAGACAATGTTTAAGGTAGTTCCATGATTTTTGATTCTATATCTTTGTGCAATACCCTCTCCTTGATTATGCACAAGAACTGTGACTTGCTTTAAATATTTAGACTATGAAAAAGTTAATGCCCCATTATATGACTCTATCTTGGGGTTATAAATATGACTCTGTTTAGTATCCACTGTGTAATCATGACGATATAAGTTGAATCCTCGGTTTCCATGTAAACTCTGGGCATGTAGTGAACACTTGTAACCCAAGAAGTGGGGATCCGAGGCAGGAGGATCCCTACAACTCATTAACTGGGCAGTTTAGTTGAATCAAAAAAATCCAGGTTTAGTAAGACCCATTCTCAAAAAATAAGTTAAAATGTGATCAAAGAAGATACCTAACCTCTGCATACCCCTACTCCTTACTCACAAGTCCTTCTTTATAGCACTTGATAGCTTCAGAGAGACAAATGGTATCTTCTGAGAGCACTTAAGGGAAAGGCCATATGGAAAGGAACTGGAGGACTCCAGAAGCATCACAATGGTCATCAAGAATCTAAAGCCCTACTCCTATAACCATGAAGAAATGAATTCTGCCATGACCACAAGACCTTTGTGGCAGAACTGGCATCAGCTGAGCCTCTAGCTCTGGCTAATATGGAAAGTTCAGGATGTAGAGGATCCAGATAAGACATGTCCAGACTTCTGTGAACTAATAAACACATGCTGTATGCCCAAAGTTTATGGTAATTTGGTATGGAACATAGAACACTAGTGTATATTAATTATATTTCTCAGCAAAAAAATACACAACATCTGGCTGTTAACTCCTCCAGCTACATTTATCAGACTCTGTCTACCTTTAAACATCTGCTTAATTTTTGTTTCTTTATCTTTTGTTTCTTTGTTAAATGTGTCTGAGACAGAGTCTTGTTAGGTAGCCCAGGCTGGCTTTGAAATTTATGGTTCAGCCCAGGCTGGCCTTTTTCTCATCCTCCTGCCTGTGTCTCTCACATTTTATGACTGCAGCTGTGCACCACAGCACTCAGTTTTGTCTCTTTCTTTAAAAGGACATGTGTGATTATATTTAGGCCACAAATGAATCACTGACATGCATAGTGGTGCACAATTGTTAGAGCACTTGGCAGATAGAGGGAGAATGGGCATTCCACACTAGCCTGGACTACATAATGAGATCCAACTAGCTCAAGAAAATTCTTGGGGGGCTAAAACTAAGAAGTGTCTACATGTTAAGAGAAGGTACAATTTTCAGCCTAACACTGTGAGCCTAAAATATGTCTTTGAATACAGGACAGAAGGTAGCAGAAGAGACAAAGAAAGAACTAGGGAGGTGCCATTTTAATGGTTAAAACAACAACATCCAATGATTCCATAAATTAAAGTACTATGAGAATAATTGACTGTAACATAAATAAACCACAAACAACTG
This sequence comes from Phyllotis vaccarum, assembly GCA_033318265.1. Taxonomy (NCBI): domain Eukaryota; kingdom Metazoa; phylum Chordata; class Mammalia; order Rodentia; family Cricetidae; genus Phyllotis; species Phyllotis vaccarum. Next base: position 132,399,929 of record JARWLC010000013.1, on the reverse strand, counting down.
AAGAAGCATACTCCAATGTATACAATTTAAGTAGAAAGCTTTCTGGAGCCTTGGGGCAACTGGTATCAGGGAAGAGACACACTCCTGTGAATTTATCTTCTGCCCAGTGCATAAAGCCTTTAGGAGTGTATCCACTCTGAACTTAGTTGAGGAAATAAGTGTAGAGAGTTGGAAGATAGCTAGAACCCTGGCACTCAAAGTTATGTGGAGGGGGGTAGGAAGGGAGTATAGCCAGTTGTATACCACATGCATATGCACACGAAAATGTTAAACTAGGGGTCTATATAGCCTGTTCTTGCTTCTTTGGGGCCTGTTCAATTGAGATGGAATGTCTGCATTCTCTTCCAGTACTCTCACATCAGTTAAGCTATATATTCCCAATACACTGCATGCTGACCCACATGTGATGATAACCTTGTAGAATTCACACTAATCTCTGAACCATCTAATGTGGAGATTAAGGGGATGAAGGTATAATAAGGAGAAACACCCAGGCTAGAATTTTGAAACCACATTGAAAATCAAATCACAAAACTATGTATTTGTCTACCTCAAAGGAACAAACATCTGAAAATCAGGACTTCAGTACATAAATGCCTACTCTACTCTAAGGCATGCTATAATTACTAGTATTTGTTTCCATATGCTTTTGCTAACATTTTTTTCAGTGGCACGCTGCTGATCTGTTATTGCCAATTCAGGAGCAACACACTTCATGAGATTGAAAGAGGTGCAATGAACTAAAACATCAGACATCAATATGTGGAAGACCTGTAGACATAGACATGTGAATCAGTCACACACTTCGGTTATGTTTATAAAATGCTCCCTTGTTTTGACACTGCAAACATTTGACACCACACAAGCCAAACTGGGAGTAAAAAAGCTTAGAGTGGTTAACTGTGACCACTTAAGACAGGCTAAAAATGAGATAATGCTTTCAGTGGAAGCTTTCTAGATTTACTTAGGGACCTATGGACATACTTTCAAGTAGAACCATGTCAACTTGAACAAATCATAATTTAATGTACTCATTTCTACCTACCTAGTAACTCCTTGGATGATTTTTCCTTATTAGCATGTGAGGGTTTTTCTACTATTTAAAGAAATAGAGAAATCTTCCTCTTCGGGGGATTTAGAGGAGGACATCATTTTTAATAGCTGATATCTCTTGTTCGTTTCACATTTGTATGGTTTGTATGTCTATCATGCAAAGCCATTTTTTTGATTCTAGCATGATCACCCTTACTTTTAAACTTGTCTGGTAATAGCAAGTCTTAAAATAAGTTTTGATATTGTCAGTCTTACATTGGAAGCTAAGCTTACTCATCCATTAGCATCATGATCAGACACTTTCCTGTGTGTGCAGTGACCAACTATATGTCATTTTTGTTATGAGTAAGTGAGTCACAGTCTTCATCAATCACTCTGGAAGTACTCTAACATGTGTCATCACCTTGTTGATTTTGTTAAAAATGGGCCAGGAAAAAATATCTTTAAAAATAATATGCTTTTAGTACATCATAACCAAAACAACTTATCAAAGAAAGCATCAAATTTGAGGCTTACAGTTCTAGAGTGTTGGTTCATGACCATCATGGTGGGGAACATAGCAGCAGGCAGTAGGCCTGGCATTGGAGCAGAAGCTGAAAGTTTATATCTAATCAATAAGCATGGGGTAAAGAAAGAAAGGCAACTAGGAAGGGTCTAGGCTTTTTAAACCTCAAAGCCCACCCTATGTGACTCACTTCCCAAAATAAAAACATACCTCCTCCACAAGGACACACCACTTAATCCTTCCCAAATGGTTTCAGCAACTTTAAACGAACTATTCAGATATAGGAGCTCAATGGTGCCAATTATTCATACCAACATACTCAGTAAGACCAGTTTAAGTAGTCGTTAACCATATTTTTTCAGATTTGTTTTCTTAGATAGGTCATTTGATTTTACACAGCTACCTTGGGGAGACTGAAAAGGTAATAGGGATATATAAGCCAAGAATCAAAATCAGGCACAGCCTTTCCCAAATAAAGCAAGGTCAAGCAAATTCGTAGAGCTCAGTTGTTTCTCTTTTCTCTGCCTGAGTTTTAAGTTTCTCTCCCATTGTGCTATCAAGATACTCCAGTCCAGTGAGGAATAAAAGAGTAGGCTGGCTTATCTTAGTCTTTGTCATAAAGCAAAAGATTCCAATGTTTATCAATTGTAGTCCACATTATCATTTATTTTCAGCTGATAATTGCATCTGTTTAAGAAAGCTCCATTTTGTTACTGCTGTGTTTAGTGGAGCTTTTAGACCTACTGATGGCTATATAATTTTTTGACAAGGCTTTTCAGCTTCTTCAGAGGTGTTAAGTCTTCTAAGCAGAGTCCTATCACCATGGTGAATCACATTGTACAACTCTATTGTTAAGGCTACCCAGACTTTCTACAAACAAACTAAACTTGTCAGTTCATTATTGCTGTAAATGGCTATTATATTGCTTGGGTTTTTGCATGAATTGTTCAGCAATACTGACTTGAAATATTGCTTCTTACATATATTAAATTTTCAGTACAGCTATGTTAATTTTTAAAAGTACAGAGTATTTCATTTTTCTCTGTTTTTCATGTCTTTCTGACAAATTGGCACTCTATTCTTTAGTGTTGGTAGAATTCGTTAATAAAATCACTGGAGAATTTTCTTTACAAAAGAGCTTATAAATTCCGTTTAGAAATCCAATTTGATTTTCTGAGGCAAGGTCTTATTCTATAGAATAGCCTGGTCTAGAACTCACTATGTAGCTCAAGCAGTTTCCAAACTCATATTGCCTCAACCTCCTTAGAGCTCCACACAGGGATATGACTTTGTAATTTTCGGATTTTGGATTCCTTCTTGTGTCATGTCTCTAATGTATCTTCCACATAACTTTGTCTAGTTCATCTAAATCTTTTATGTTTGTTAACACTGGGTTGTCATTGTCTCTTAATGTATTTTTTTTTTTTTACTGTATAAGCAACTTTTAAACTTATTTCTTTCTATTGTACCATTCCCTGTTCTGTCTGTCTGTTGAGGTGGGGCCTCACTGTGAAGCCATGACCGGCCTGGAACTCATTTATGTAACCAAACTGACTTCAAACTCACCTGCTTTTGTCTTCCAGGTGCTATGATTAAAGGTACGTGCCACTATGCCTGGCTTCCTTTTTCGTTATTTCTTTATTTACCCACCCCTTATTTCTCCTTTTGAGAAAGCATAGCCTCTAGTCTATGTTCAGGCCTTGAACTCCAAGTTCTCTTATTGCAGGCTCTGAAGCCCTGGAATCTTTTTTTCCAGCCAGGACCATATTTCTAATTGCTTGAGAATAATGCTAAAGCGCATTGATTTTTCACCTTTCCTTTTACAGCATGTGATTTGAAACGCAAAGCCTCCCGCTGAAAGCCAGCAAGAAGCTGAGGCCCTCAGTCATTCTGACAGCCTGGAAGGAAGTGTGTGCTGCCAACAACCACATGAGCTTGGAAATGTGTTCTTCTTTAATATATTCTCACAAGAGATCCGAGTTTGTGGTCAGCATCTTGTTTGCAGCCTTACAGAGGACCCATCAAACACATTCCCAGTGGCCCACAGAAACTATGAGATAATAGTATGTATCTTATTAAGATTTATGGTAACACTATTATATTTCAATAGTAACCTTAATTTCTGAGAAATAATCACTGAATATAAAAGTCTAAAGTAATGTTTTCCTTGGACATTTTAAAGCTATAATTTCAAAGTATTTGAACTTGTAATGCTGCAGCTGGCAATTCCATTGACATTCTATTTGTTTCTTCTTAAAAATTATTGATATATCTCTACTAACTGCTTTTATGGCCATCTCTTTACTTGGGGTATTTAGGAGTTTTTACTATCACAAGTCTAGGTATACGCTTCATTTTATATGACTTTCTTGGAATCAATTGTTCTTGATATCTTTTATTAATTTTGAAATGTTCTGAGGGCATTTTTCTAAATGTTTCTTTGCTACAATCTCTGTCTCATATTTTTCTTTCTAGTATTACAGTTACTTTACATATAACACTTGTCTGTATCAAAGGCAATCTCATGTTAGTCACTCAACATTTTCATGGCCTGAGAGAATCTGAGTTGCCAAACTTTCTATTGCTGCCCTTGTTAACTTATCAAAGATAGTATTCAATTTTTAAGTTGTCAGTCTCTGCTAAGAAAATATCAAATGTTCCCGTAGAAAAGTAGCCTCAAAGTTTGGTGCTTTATGTTTATCTATCTTCCCTAGGTCCATGCTTCAGTAATTCTTCACTCGATTTTTCTATTTTAGCTGTCTGATCTGATATTTTTCACAATATTTCTAATATGCTGAGAGGTGGTAGTAGTGGCAGTGCTGTGCATGTGTTTGTGTGTGTGTGTGTGTGTGTGTGTAGAATGCTAAGAAAATCCAGTTTATTAGACAGTGTGATGGGCTAGCTTAAATTTTTATCTAGATGTAATGTAAAATCACCTGATAAGATCTCAATAAGAAACTAAGTTATGGGCTGTGGGTTTGACTGTAGAGGATTTTATTGGGTGTATTAATTGATGTGGGGAAACCCAGCCCACTGTGCGTGCCATCATTCTGTAGGAAGGGACATCCTAAATTGTGTGTGCATAGAGGAATGAATCAAGATGTAAACAAGCAATTCCAGGTGCATGCAGCATTCATTTCTCTCTGTACTTGAATATGGATGTGATACAGCTACTTGAAGTTCTTGCCTTTACTTCTCCACAGCAATAAACTATAACCTGGGTTGTAAACTAAACTAAACCCTTACTCTCCTTTACATTGTTTTTTGTCTGAGTATTTTATCATATCAAGAGGAAGCAGACAGACAAATGTCTCTAGATGGGCTAATCTTCAACAGAAATGCTAGTCCAAATTGACTTGTCAACCCTCTATCAGAAGTCAAATTTTGTATCTGAGACCATCATATCACTATCTCAATTCCTCCTACCACTGAACTCGACCTTTCTCTCTTATCCTACAGCACTGCTCTAATGCTGTTTCATCTATTTCATTCATATTTGTTTTTTTTAATCTGCCAGAGTCTCTCAAAGTACAGAGAGACCCTCCACAACCCAGTCTTTATGCATTTATTTATCCCAAAGACTATCTCAATCCTAACTTCCAATGAACAAACCTTTAACTTTCTCTTGGCTCTGTGCATATAAAGATTTTTATCAATTATCCAATTTAGTGAGCACTCTAAAGCAGAACTTAGGCAGATCTAATCTAGCTCTCTTCATTTTTTTCTTGTTAAAGGGTGGGCATATATCTAGTTCTCTAATAAAGAACTGAATGTGAAAATGACTTTAAAAGCACACTGTCTGTCACATATCTGTCAGATATGAGGTGACATCTGTAATCCTGTGCCTATCAAATGAGTCAATTTTGCTTCTACATCTGCTCTTATATTTGGTAAGCAATATGGAGTATTGGATGTCCATTTCTCATTAGGAGCCCTCTTAATTCAGTTCTGAGGCATGCCAGGAAAGCATCTTATGCTGAGCTATATCCAAGTCCCAGAAGTATTTCAAAAGTAATTACCCTAACCAAATAATTTAGCATATTTAGTATGGTATATGGTATTCTGTAGTTCATCTTATAGTGTAACTTTTTAAAAAATATACTTTTACTATCGTCTCATTATGACATCTGGATAGTTTTTACTATGTTGAGGTACAGAAAGTGGACCAAACACAAGGTAAGAAATTCATCTAACTTCTACTTTTATTTAAACAACTATAATTTAATAAATTTTCTATTTGCCATAAACAAGGTGAGGTCTAATGTTTCTCAGGAGGGAATATTTAAAAACATTTATGAAAAACATGCTCTTTTGTCTTAATAATTATCTATGAAGCTCAGTATATGAAAATCATTTTTATAACTACATTGTATGAACATATTACTATGTTGCCTAGATTTTTCCCTATTAATTAATATTCAGGTTTGCAGATTTATACAACTTTTTGTTATTAAACAATGGCAAGACTGTAGTGTTTGATTTTTTTAACCTGACACAAACTAGACTTACATGGGAAAAGATATATCTACTAAAATACTGTCTAGAGCACACTGACCTTTGCCCATTTCTATGAAGCTTTTTTTTAAATTTCTAATTGATATGAGGGCAAAGACCACTATAGGTAGGCAGTAACAACCCCAGTCAGATGGGCCCGGACTTTATAAAAAAAGTAGCAACTGAAGAGAACTAAGTTAGTAAGTAGCATTCCCCCATGGTCTCTGCTTCAGTTTCTACCTTAAGGTCCAGATTTGAGGTCCTGTCTTGATTTCCCCACTGATGAACTGAGAGGTGTATAAGAAAACCTTCATACTCTAAGTTGTTTTGGGTCATAGACTTTATCACAATAATATAAATAAAACTATAAAACATGACAAATATTGAATACATGCCTATTTACTAAAAATAAAAATCAATTTCTATATCATATAGGTGTATCCTTTAGACAAAAGATATTGAACAACTGCCTACTTTAGGTACCATTTCAACATCTCCTTAACACATGTGTGGGTGAATTAATTATCTCTGCATCATTCTAGTCAAGTGCAAAAGAAATCACCCGTCAGGTCAGTGACATCACACATTATAATAACATGGCTTCCCTCACCTTTCAGCGATGCTTATATATAGAAACAGAAACAACTGAAAATAATAGAACCCACTTGGTGTTTCACTCAAGACTTTAACATTATTCTCCAAGTCCTACCTCAAAGTTATTGAACTTTGATTTCATTCTCACTTTCTACTTGAAGAGAAATTTAGAATGGTCATGGTAGTTGTAGTCCCAGATCCAGCCTGCACTAACAAAGTTGCTGACTTACTAGCCTTGTGTGACTATTGCATTGGTTTCAAACATTAAATATGTGTTGGGTGTTCTTAAGCAATAAGTTTATCCAGAAAAAAAAACAGTTATTATTGCTTGGCCCTAATTTTTCTGTCCAGTACATGGTTTCTCTTCCATCCACATAGCCCTGCCTTCAGTTCAAGTCCTATTCTACATCAAATAATGTTCTGACTGGAAGAGTTTTAATCTTTCCTTTTTTTCTTTCCCAAAATTAGATTGCATCATGTCTTAGTCAATTCCATTGATTATTATTTTCATTACCATTTCCATTGTTAAACATCTGACACTACGTAATCATTTCCATTGTTAAACATCTGACACTACACTACATAATGTACAAAGAAAAGAGGTCTGTACAACTCATGATTCCAGTAGCTCAAAAGTCTAAATGCCATAGTATTTGGCTTCCTGGGGAGGATCTTACAGCTGCATCAGAAAATGGAAGTGCAGTAGAAAGACAGTCAGCTGACTACAAAATGTACAAGTACATAGAGGGGTCTCTTACAACCTTCTCAACTAAGATAGTCGCAATCCATTTCTGGAAGGTAGAGCCTCCATTACTTACTTGTTTTCCACTAAGCGCAAACTTGTAAGTTTTACTTCATTCAAACAAGAGTACACTGAGGACCATATTGTATCAGACAAACCTTAGTTGTTTAAGTCACAGCACATGACCTTGCTATCATACAAGTGCCACTTAGGAGTTCTTTTAACATGGTTTCGATCTCTCTCAAATTGTTTCTGGTAAGTATACTCTGACCTGCTGAGATAATGCCAACAGTTATTACTGGACATGGCTCATTATTTCTATCTGAATCCACAAAAAATATGTCAAACTAGTATATTAACATATACATCACCAAATATATATAATATTAATCTGTACCATTAAAATTATTTTGTGCATAAAGCATTTGAGTTGCTAAAATACCAGTTCTGACAATAAATAGAGCCTCTAAAACAAAGCAATAAAAACTTCATAATTAATTGTCCAGAAATTTCTCCTTGGGATAGGCAAGGAAAATGACTCTTAGCACCAAGGTTTGAGAAAAAAATAGAAATTATGACCAAGACTACCATATCCCTCAACAGCTCCCCTTTATCTTTCCAAACAGAGATTTTTTGATGCATATGTAGTACCATAGATGGAAATAAAAATGAATTTTATAGAAAAATGGATGGGACCAGAAAGTATAAGTGAGGAGACGCAATCAGAAAGACAGAAACTACATGCTCTCTCTCATATGTTAATCCTACTTTATGAAATATATATGTACATATGTGTGCATGTATATATGTAGTATGTATATACATGGGCATAGGTGTGAGTAAAGACTAAAAACTAAAAAGGAGACCAAGAAATGTAGGAAAAAGATTCTGAGGAAGGGTGGAGAGAGGGAAGAAGGTCACATGTAACATGAAAGCAGAAAGGGGCTAGAGAAGATACAAGAAGGGCAGGAGACTGGGGAGGAGGGCAGAAGAATGAAGCAAAATGTATTGTATTCTAATTAAAGTAAATGAAATAAAATAAGAGTGATCTATTTTCCTACTAATGGCTTTCCTTCCCCTCCCTTTTCTCACTAAAATGGTATAGAAGTCATAGAATCTTACTGCCATTTGAGTTACATCCATTGTGAATGCCTATATATTCATACATGTAGGTGCTAAAATATGACTTTCCCCTTGGTAATCAAATTCTGTCAGCTCAATTCATAGACCCAAATAACTGAACATAAAAAGATAGAGAAGAAAACCTTGCCTCCCCATCACCAAGGAAAGGGAAGATAAAGGAACAATAGGGCAAAAGCAATGGCTTCTCAGTAGGGTCACTTAAGAACTATGTCACTCGGATCTACTTCTACTATTATATTCCTAACATCCTTCTAAAACAGAAACTTTATGTGCATCTAAGTAGGTCAAAGCAGACATGAACAGAAACCAGAACAAAGTCTAAAATGTTACGATGAAAGGTGTGGTTTAAGAAGATATGGTTTAGGATAACTGGAGACCCCAAAGCCTCCTAATCCACAGCTGACTAAGAGGTGAGTAGCACACTGACCCTCAGGCCAAGCAAAGACTATGATCTCCAAACCCCAGCCCTAGGACACAACCCCCCCCCCCCCCCGGCACCCCAACCACATCCAGCTCCACCCTAAACCAAAGAAAGCTGGAAGAGGCCCAAGTCCCATCACCAGAAAAACACAACTGGAGGGACATCCCACAGGCCAAACCTCCCATATACTACAATCTGTATCATCACACACCGAACAACTGGAGACCCCAAAGCCTCCTGTTCCACAGATGAGTAAGAACTGACTAAGACCCAACTAAGAATGACCTCTGTGACAACTGGAGACACACAGATCCTTGGCTTATAGCCAATTAAGAGCAGACCCTGCAATTATGGGAGACAGTAAGTCCCCAGGCTCACAAATGATTAAGAGCCAACCAAGAGTTGACTAAGTGTAAACTGAGGAAGCAATGGGCAGACACCAGTGCAAGAATATATATGACAATATAAAGAACAAGACACCATCAAAAAAGGAAGTAGTTCTTCAACATCAAGAGCTGAGCATAGCAGTGAAGAGAAAAAAGAAGGAAAGAACCTTAAAAACAACTTTATGAAGATAATAGAAGCTTTAAAAGAGGAAATTAAAAATTCTCTTAAAGAAATAGAAAATACAAACAAAACGTGGAAAAGACAAACAAATCCCTGAAAGAAAATAATAAAGAAAACCAAGAAAAAGAAAACAAACAGATGAAAGAAACATCTTGTGAATTAGAAATTGAAATAGAAGCAATAAAGAAGACACAATCTGAGGAAAAGCTGAAATTAGAAAACCTTAAAAAATGAACCAGAACTAGAGATAAAAGCATAACAAACAGAATGCAAGAGATGAAAGAGTGAAGCTCTGGAGTAGAAGATTCAATAGTGGAAATAGATATGTCAGTCAAAGAAAACACTAAAACCAAAAAAGTCATAAGGCAAAACAACCAGAAAATCTGGGATACCATAAAAAGACCAAACCTGAGAATAATTGGAATCTATGAAAGAGAAGAATATCAGCTCAAAGACATGGAAAATATATTCAACAAATATAGAAGAAAACATCCCCAACCTGAAGAAGGAAATGCCTATAAGGATAGAAGAAGCTTGAAGAACACCAAATAGACCTGACACCCTCCACAAAAAAGTCTTCTTGGCACATAGTAATCAAGCCACTAAACCTACAAAACAAAGAAAAAAATACTAAGTACTGCAAAGGATAAAGGCCAAATCACCTATAAAGGTAGACCCATCCGAATAACACTGAATAGTCAATGGACACAAAGCAAGAAGGTCCTGGTAAGATGTTATATAGACACTAAAAGAGCATGGTTGCAACCTAGATTACTATACCCAGCAAAACTATCAATCACCATAGATGGAGTAAACAAGATATTTCACAACAAAACCAGATTTAAACAATACCTATCCACAAAATCCGGCCCTACAGAAAGCACTAGAAGGAAAACTCCAATCTAAAGAGACTAGATATCCCCATGAAACAAAAAACAACTGATAATCCCATAGAAGAAAAACCCAAAGAAAAGAAAACACATACGCTACCACCAAAAATAACAGGAAGTAAAAAAAATCATTGGCCATTAAAATCCAGTAATACCAATGGACTCAATTCACCTATAAAAAGACACGCCCTAACATGATGGATACAAAAACAGAATCTGTCCTTCTGCTGCATACAAGAAATATATTTCAACTTTAAAGACAGACACAGGCTCAGAGTAAAAGTTTGGGAAAAGACTGCCCAATCAAAATGGGTAGAAACAAGCTGGTGTCACCATCCTAATATCTAACAAAATAGACTTCAAATTGAAATAAATCAAAAGAGACCAGGATGGACATTACTTACTCATCTTGGGAAAAATCCACCAAGATGAAGTCTCAATCCTGAATATTACACCCCAAATACAAGGGCAAATACATATATAAAAGAAACACTACTAAAGCTTAAACCTCACATCAAGTCCCACATATTAATAGTGGGAGACTTCAATACCCCACTTTCACCCTTGGATAAGTCACCCAGACAAAAATTCAACAGAGAAATAAGGGATCTAAAAGATGTTATGACCCAAATGGACTTAATAGATATATATAGGACCTTCCACCCAAACACAATGGAATAAACATATTTCTCAGCACCCCATAGAACTTTCTCTAAAATTGGCCACATACTCAGACATAAAGCAAATATCAGTAGATAGAAAAAAAATGAGAATAACTCCTTCTACCATATTAGACCACCATGGTCTAAAGTTAGAGTTCAGCAACAACAAAAGTCACAAAAAGCTTAGAACTTCATGGAAACGGAACATCTTTCAATTGAACTAACTCTGGATCAAGAAAGAAATTAAGAAAGAAATCAAAGACTTCACGGAATGTAATGAAAATGAATCCACAACATACTCAAACTTATGGGACACAATGAAAGCAGTGCTAAGAGGAAAACTCATAGCACTAGATGCCTATATGAAAAACCTAGAGAAATCTCACACAAGAGACGTAACAGTGCAGCTGAAGGCTTTAGAACAATTAGAAGTAAACTCACCTAGAAGAAGTAGATGGCAGGAAATGCTCAAACTTAGGGCTGAAATCAATATAATAGAAACAAAGAGAACAATACAAAGAATCAATGAATCAAAGAGTTAGTTCTTTGAAAAAGTCAACAACATAGATAAACCCTTATCCAAACTAACCAAAAAGCAGAGAGAGAATATCCAAATTAACAGAATCAGAAATGAAAAGGGGGATATAACAACAGACACCCAGGAAATCCAAACAATTGTCAGGTCATACTTTGAAAATCTATACTCCATTAAAATTAAAAACCTAAAAGAAATGGACAGCTTTCTGGACAGGTACAATGCAGAATTCTACCAGACATTCAAAGAACTGTTCCATACAGGAGAAATGGAAGAAACATTGCTGAACTCTTTTTATGAGGCCACAATCACCCTGATACCCAAGCCACTCAAAGATACAACAAAGAAAGAGAATTAGAGACCAATCTCCCTTATAAACATTGATGCAACAATACTCAATAAAATTCTGTCTAACTGTATTCAACAATATATTTTTTAAAAAATCACCCACTGTGAACTAGTAGGCTTTATCCCAGAGATACAGAGATGGTTCAACATACAAAACATTGTGAATTTCATCCATCAGATAAACAAACTGAAAGAAAGAAACCACATGATCATCTCATTAGATGCTGAAAAGCTTATGGCAAAATCCAACACTTCTTCGTGATAAAAGTCCTGGAGAGATCAGGAATACGTAGAAAATATCTAAATATGATAAAAGTGAGATACAGAAAGCTGACAGCCAACATCACTCTAAATGGAGAAACACTCAAAGCAATCCTACCAGAACCAGGAACAAGACAATGCTGTTCTCTCTTCTTATATATACTTGATATAGTTTTCAAAGTTTTAGCTAAAATAATAAAAGAACAAATGGAGATTAAGGGGATAAAAATTGGAAAGAAAGAAGTCAAACTATCTCTATTTACAGTTATGATCATATACATAAGTGACCCCCAAAATTCTACCAGGGAACTTTATGCTACAGCTGATAAATACCTTCAGCAACGTAGCAGGGTACAAGATTAGCTCAAAAAGAAAAATCAAATAGATTCATACCTATTGCCCTGCACAAAACTAAAACCCAAGTGGATCAAAGACCTTAATATAAACCTAGCTACAGTGAACTTAATAGAAAAGAAAGTAGGAAATGCCCTCCAATATACTGGCACAGGTGACCACTTCCTGAATATAACACCAGTAGTACAGACACTAAGAACAATCAATAAAGTGGGACCTAACACAAAGGACACAGTCAATTGTTGGGAGCCGCTGGCCCCAGCCCCTCAAGATGGCACCGATATCCGGTGCTGGCCAACCCGCCTGAGTCAGTAAACAAGGCACGGAGCATGCCTTTGGTAATTTTCTGAGACTGGTCTCTCCGCCTCTCCCGTGGCGTCATGTGGGGTGATGAGCTGCAGCCTATAGAGAGGTGACACGTCCAAGGCAGAGGTCTTTGGCCTATATAAGGGTTGGGCTTTTCCTACCTCGGGGTCTCCATTTCCGTAAGCTGATGCTCTCCCTCAAGACGCATTAAAGCTTTGCTGCAGAAGGATCCTACGTGTGTCGTGCCTTTTCTTGCGGGCCAGAAGTTGGCGCGGATCAGTCAATAAGACAAAACGACAGCCTACAGAATGAGAAAAGACTTCACCATTCTTACATCTGATAGAGGACTGATCTCTCAAATATATAGAGAAGTCAAAAAATTAGAGCCAAAAACCTAAATAACCCAATTAAAAAATAGGGTACAGAGCTTACAAAGGGAATTCTTAACAGAAGAATTACAAATGACTGAAATGCACTTAAAAAATTGCTCAGCATCTTTAGCCATCAGAGAAATGCAAATGAAAACAATTTTGAGATACCACCTTACACCTGTCAGAATGGCTAAGGTCAAAAACACAGATGCCAGCCTATGTTGGAGAGGATGTGGAACAAGGGGAACACTCCTCCATTGTTGGTGGGAGTGTAAACTTGTACAGCCACTCTGGAATGCAGTATGGTGGTTCCTCAGAAAACTGGGAATCAGTCTCCCCAAGGATCCAGCAATACCACTACTGGTAATGTATCCAAAATATGCACATTTGTTTCCCAAGAGCATTAGCTCAACTATGTTCATAACAGCATTATTTGTAATAGCAAGAACCTAAAAACAACCCAGATGCACCTCAACTGAAGAATGGATTAACAAACTCTGATACATCTACACAATGGAGTACTACTCAAAAAAAAAGAAAAGAAAAGAAAAGAAAAGTGACATCCTAAAATTTGCAGGCAAATGGATGCATTTGGAGAATATCCTCCTGAGTGAAGTAACACAGGCCCCAAAAGACAGGCATGAGATGTACTCACTCATAAGTGGACTTTAGACCAAAAGCTAAGAATACCCAAGCTGCAAACCACAACCCCTGAACAGTTTGGGATCAGAAGGAATTTATGAGAGACATTCAGAGATTCCCCTAGGAAAAGAAATAGAGGAAATCTCCTTAACAAACTGGGATCATAATGAGTTGCAATAAGGAAGAGATGGGAACAAACTCTGAGACAAGGAGATGGTTGAGTGAGAGGAGCCACAATGAGGGAGAAAAAGAGATGGATATCTTGATAGAAGAAGCCAATGAGGGGTTGAAAAGAGACTGGGTCCTAGGGAAACCTCCAAGAACTCACAGGATGTCCCTAGCTAGGTCTCCAACCAATAGTGGAGAGGGTTCCTAAACAATACTTACCCTGTAATCAAATGAATAACCATCCTAAGTGTCATCACACATCCATCAACAAATAGAGGTGGAGGCAGAGATCCATGGCTGAGCACTGGGCAGAGCTCCTGGTCCTGCTGAGAGCAGGGGAGGAGAGTGTATGATTATGGGGATAGGAAGTATGAGGAAAATTCCCTCAGTGATGGCTGGTTGCAGCTCTGGGGAGCTCACTGAATTAAAAACAGCCACTGGGGAACCATGGGGCAAAAGAGGTAGGCCCTCCAAGGGTATACAACTATCAATTGGTATGGGCAGTATGTGGAGCCTCGAGGGGTGTGATCAGACTGTGTTCCTGTATGTGGGCTGGCACTTTGGAGCCAATTCCCTAAATGGGAACACCTAACTTAATTTTGATATTGAGATGCATAAATTGGGTTTGCCTAGAGTGGATGTGCCATGCTGAGCTGACTCACCTTGGTATGTCTTGCCCTTCGTGGGAAGGGGGTGGGGGAAAGGGAAGGGTGGAAGCTGAAGGCTGACTGGGAGGGATTGGGAGGAGGGAAGGGAGAAGGATCAGGGGATACATGGATAAAAAAAAAGACTGTTTTAATAAAATAAAGTGGAAAAAAAAAGATGTAGTTTAGCTTGGTGTGATGGCAAATGTCTATAATCCCATAGTCGAGATATTAAGACTGGAAGATCATGAGTTCAAGACAAATTTGGGCTATGTGAGACCCCGTCTAAACACAGAGAGAAGGGGGAGGGGGAGGCCAAGGGAGAGGGAGGGAGGGAGAGAAAGAGGGAGCGGGGAGGGAGGGAGGGAGAGAAAGAGGGAGAGGGGGAGGGAGGGAGGGAGAGAGAGAGAGAGAGAGAGAGAGAGAGAGAGAGAGAGAGAGAGAGAGAGAGAGAGAGAGAGAGAGAGAGAGAAGCTTAAACTTGGCAAATCCACACCTGCATTGTTCTTTTCCAAATGGAAACTGAGTTGACTTTTCATAATATTTTATTTGTTCAATTAATGCTTCAATTACTCACCAGAGATGTTCTGTGATATTTCTCTTCTTAGAAAATTTGATTAAATTCCACATTTAGAGTCTTCTATGAGGACTTGACACAGACAAGGAATTAACCACTGAGAATAAAGGTTTTTCTGTCGCAGGAATTGAGAAATTGCTTTTGCTTAAAAGTGCCGATTCTTCACTTGGACCCACAAGAGCAGGATGAAAGCCTTGTTTGTCTGCTTTCATTGTCTATCTCCTTTAGGCATCTTATTTTCAGCTTTTAACTTAGTCCTGTTTCAGACTCCTAAAAGGTACCTGAAAGTCTCTGTCATTTTCTAGGTTTGCAGTTACCTCAGATTCAGTGGAGTTTCTCAGACCAGTCACCCAATAATACTATCAGCCCCAAGCAGAAGCAATCATCTCACAGGAACCACCTTGCAAAGCCAGAACTACAATAATGATCAACCATACCACACTTGCCAGGATTCCTTGATTATGCATATGTATAATCTTCTGGGCCTATTCTTCCTTTGTTCTAACCCAAAGATCAACTCAATACCCCAAAGGTGGACTTGGAATCAATCACTGGACCCCCTTTATCTTTTCCTTTTTTTTTCCTGTGTCATGCTGAATACATCTCCTTTTGCTGCTTTTCACTATTCATCTCTTGAACCCACTGGGTTGATTAGTTGACCCTAGTCTATCAGACCTTCCAAAGATAGGTCTTTTTTCATATACCCAAGTAACATTTCTGACTGGAATGCACATTAGCTTGGCCTTTTGTTTTAGCCATGATGATAGAGCATTAAGATGTTTCTACTGGAGTAGAGCTCACTAACAGTCTTCAGTTTCAGAAACTTCTGATTTTTCTACTAATCATCATATTAAGGCTGGGCTTACCTCAGGGTAGTCACTAAGCATGGGCGGGCCATTTCTGTCTGACATGAAAATCCTCCAGCAAGCACTTTAGCTAAGGGCTCAACATTAGTCCAGCTGTACTGTTGGATGGGAATCTCCTACCTAACCCTCTTTCTTAGGCTTTCCCTTTCCATGTGGATCAGACCTACAAACTTGCTAGAAAGCTCCCTCTTTCTCTTCCTATCCCTACCTCTTTTACCCACAAGAGGAATAACCCCCTTGAAATATCTCTTTTTTCCCTAATTTCATCTACTCACCCAATAGTTACCAAAGACTGCTGGAGTATAATAACTACTTCTGTAAATCATCAGGTATGGACTAGGCTAAAGATCTTCTGCTAGACACTATAAATTTTCTATAGAACAATAAGACAGTAAAAACAGCGTGGGAAATTTCTTTGAGCCAGCTATCATCCACTCATCAATTTCTGTGTGCCAGATATGGCACTCAATTCTTTTTCTAAGTAGTTTCAGTTAAGCCTCACGGCAACCATATAAAATAAGTGACATTATTCCAATTATATGGTGATGTGCTCAAGGACGTGGCACTACTTATACTTTTAAACATTCAGATTTAGGGAGAATACTACAGAGTCTCAAAATTCATCCTCTTCCATGCATTATATTACCTTCCAGTGCAAGTATAATCATGGCTTTTTGAAGTTAACTAGCGCCATGTACCAAGCAGGAGGCCACTCCTTCTTACATGTGTTACCTCCTGCAATCCTCAGAAGAATCTCACAAAAAATATTATTATTTTCATTTCACAGCTCTAAAAACAAAAAGGAAAGTCACCTATCATAGAGAATTGTTTCCTAGGAACAACTAATGGCATCCTTCCATAGCAGCAACTGACATGCTAGATGTAGGTTGACAAGTGTTTACTGAACCATATAATATGGTTAATGGCCTTAGTCATTAGACACCTCCCTGCAACACACCCCTCTACACCCACCCTGTCCCATATAATGATCTATGGTTTACAGCCTAAGCATTCTAAGACTTTCTCTTAACTCTCTTGGCCCTTCCATTTTATAGGTCAAGAGAGACTCTCATTTCACCAATATGATGTTCTAAGTTAATTCTGAAACAAACAAACAAAAATGATCCACTAAGGAATATGATTTGCTTTGCTTTTATCTAGAAAGCACACCTTATAGTTTGTGACTACATAAGATGATCTATAGTACTCAGAGCTAATTTTATTTTTAGCATTTTCTAGAGACAATTTTTTAGTGCTCTTTCCTGTGGTGCATATTATATATAAGGAACATACAACTGTTTAATAGTTACTACATTTTTTGACTTAGAAATACTTTTGGATTTATCTTTCTTCCCTCTAATATGAGTACCACCCACACATCCACCAGTCTGATTAAATATATTTAACAAGAAAATAATAAAAGCTAAAGGATGCCCCCAACACCAAAGTTCACAGCAGAAGCAGAAGGGGAAAAATCCACTGAGCTTTCGTGATTATGTTTTAAAGCACAAAAGCAGGGATTCCCTTGTTTTTTCATGGATTTTCTGAAAGTTTCCTATAAATCCAATGTTGTGGCCAAAGTGACAGTGGATAGGTGAGTGTGGAAATAGCGTGAGGAGGAAATCAAAGTCTATTTCAAGACGGGCTGGCAGTGAGGATCTTGATAAGAGATCATGTCCATTTTCATAAGCTATCATGTTCCCTGTGGTTATGGAGCACTAGAGTTGGATGTATTTCAAAACTGTTTTGTTAGCTTTCTGTCATCATGACAAAATACCTGAAATAAAGAAAACTTCAAAGGAAGAAAGATTTATTCTGATTTGAGATTTCAGGAAACATTATGATTGAAAGGTACCAATGGGGAAAGCAGGTTCATGGTCAAGAAACACAGGAGAGATGTGAATCCCAATACTCCCTTCCAGAGCAGAGCCTTGCTACAGAGATCTAGTTCCCAGAACTATGCTCCCATCTAAGGAAACTTTCCACCACCTCAAAACAGTGCCACCAGCTGGGAATTAAGCCTTTATTATGTTCCTTTCAGGGTCATTAAACAACGAAACCACAACAAAATCCTATGTAGCAAAGTCTCAGGTTTGAATTTGAAAAAGACCATAGGATCCAATCCACCCACAGAATTGTGAGCCACATGAATGGCTACTAAGGAACATGATGTTTTATTTGACATATGAGGTAGTTGTTATTCAGAAATAAAAACTGACAAAAAGATAAGGCAACATGAGGCAGAGCTGCGACTCCATCTATATTGAAGTTGAAAACATGAAAAATAGCCTATATGTAAAAAGAATTCTGAGAAAATTTCTCCAGTCCACCAACTTCTATATGTTTGTTTGTTTGTTTGTTTGTTTGTTTGTTTGTTTGTTTGTTTGTTTGTTTGGCCAATTATATGAAGTGGCCTCAAACAAAGTAAGATTGGGGTAATAATTTTATCATACTATTCAAGGAGATTATATAATTCTAGGGAAAGCTAGTTTGGGATTCATAATAATACATCTTGTCTCTGACTTACTGTGTTAGACTGACGAATTTTGCAGTTTAGAATAGTGTGAAAGTGATAGGCAGTCAGTAAAAAAAAAAGTGACATTTTATGTGGCTGGAAATGATAGGCAGTGGTAGAACACCTTGCCTAGCATGTTTGCAGTTCTTAGTTTAAACCATAGCACAAAATAAAAACCTGAATTTAGAGCTTCTCCTGGGCTAATACAATGTGTTCTGACCCTCTCTGGAGACATTCTTCAGCTACTATTCAGCCATGTGTTCATGACAGGAAGACACTGATATGCATGCTTGCTATATATGCATACTTAGTGCATATTTTCACTTAGACTATTTTTAAGTTATGTTTTCTTAACATTTGACCACATTGTAAGTCAAAGAGATTGCATTTATCACTTTAATTTTGTTATGAATTGAATAAATACTGTATTATTAGTTTCTAGAAAACATGAAAAACAGATAACTAACCAGCTAGGAATACAATAAAACAATATACAATTCTTTAAAATGAGAGCATGTACTCCCCCCCCCTCAACATCATCAGTTACATCATCAATCCCAAATTCATCACACTGCAATTTGTGTTAATTTTCTCTTATTCTGTCCTCAGTGGAAATCAAGAAGCTTTAGTTTCCTTTGTAATGTCTTAAAAGATACTTTAAATTTTTCTCTTAATCTCTTTTTTGATTGACTAAGAAGCTCCAACTCCCCGCTGTGTTATAAAGTTTCATATATAACTTTAGAATCATCCTCTGGCTCTCAGGGAACATTCTCAAAGTTCTTGCCTCTTTTTCATGATGGCCTATAGCTACGTAAGAAATAAACCCAAACATCTTAGAAATGGCAAATTAAGAATTACCATTATTCCTCATAGTTTGGGCAGGGTGTGAGCTAGTTTTGCTAGCTATCTTGCTTTATGTGGGAAGGAGGTTTATGATAGGATACTACTGAGCTTTAAGTCAGGTTGTCCTTGTTCATATGAATGGTGGTTTATACGATTTATAAGCCAAAAATTCAACTGGAGTTGTCACTAGAAAGCCTAAGTGGCCTGTCCCTTACATCTGACTTAGTGTATTACTCCATTTTTTGTTGCTGTAATAAAATATCTGAGCTTGGGTCTGGTTACTTGATAATCATTCCGGCCAGCCTCTATTCAAAAGGTGGGAAATTCTACTTCACCATTTGATGGAAGGAATGACTTAAAAAACAAAAAGAACAAACCAAACACATGTTAAAATGACCAAAAACAGTTCTCTGTGTTTAGGACTCTCTTTCCCTTCCTGGGTGAAGGAAGCAAACAGGATTCTCCATATAGAGCTTGAATCAGAAACCAGGGAGCCTGGAAGCCATCTCAGGGCTGCTTATGGCAAAGGGCAGAGAAAGAAAAGATGAAGGATTTCATAAATATCAGGGACACAATCCCAGGCAGAAACAGCCAGTACTTATTACTAAAGTGAAAAGATGACACCAAAGAGGTCTCAGATTTTCAGGAAGAAGTTCTTGATGCAAGGGCAAAGGAGATCAAGAGAGCAGCAGTCTAACCAAAGAGCACTCAGGCCAGCACTCCTGATGAAAGACCTTAGTGCTATTTTCAGAAGTACTACTGGAGAATTCCCCACACTGTCTCAGAGCACACCTGAGGCTTTGGGTACCAGCACCTCCCACTGAGCACTACCAAATCTACAGTTAACACCACTCCCCACGAGAAAGTGCAAGATTACTCAGAAATAAAAAGACTGCTCTTAAATAGCTATGTTTCTGAAAAATTGCTACAATCAAGAGAAGGCTTCTTGAGTATGACTGGCTTGTGCTCTTCTCAAGGAATACACTGGAGGCCCCTTATTTCTTCAGGTAAAACAAAAATATGAGGCAAGAAAAGCTGTAGAGGCAAAGGCTTGAGATTCAGGAATGCTGACTTGGATGACCCACGTTTGAGGTCATAAACATACAAGGAACCACCCACTAGCACAAAGCCTGACACACACTAGGTGCTTGTAGAACTAGAGATTTGAGAGATCTGGCCTTCTGTGTCTTCTGATGGATACAGTGACAAGAAGGAGATAAGGTAGGAGAGAGAGAGAGAGAGAGAGAGAGAGAGAGAGAGAGAGAGAGAGAGAGAGAGAGAGAGAGAGAGAGAGAGAGAGAGAGGCTTTCTTTAATAGTGGCTCCCTCAATGAAGTACATGCAAGCATCTTTAAGAGCAGGTACCATGGTTACCTTCATGTGTGAATGAGTTGTCACACGGATTGAATATGGTCACTTCATTCTCTTATTGTGCAGACAGTGGTTATGCACCTTTGTCCAAGCAGGGTATTAGGTATTGGTGAGTTGGCCAAAATTCATAAAATAGAGCCTGTCCCCAGTAGTGACAATTAAGCCATAGGATTTGAAAAATAATTTATACCATAACTTGCAAGTGTAGACAGAATTTAGTTTCTTTGATTGTGCCTATAATTAATCTGACATCCTCCTGTGAGTGAGCAGAAAGTCAATTAGTTGCTTCAATGTAGTTTAATGGAAGGCATAATAGCTCTTCCTACCACCCACCTCAAAGTTTTGCAGTAGTTTGTCTATCAGGGACATCTTCCACTGCAGGATCTGTGCATAGTAAACTGAAGTACCGAAGTATCCTAAGGCTGCCCACAACAAACTTGAACAGACAGTTATCAGACAGAGCAGAGAAACCACTCTCAAATAGGGGGTGTTTAAGTAAGAGTCTGCTTTTCAAAGGTGCAAACCAGCCTCACAAAACAAAGTGGAGTGAAAGCACCAGAGATTTTCAACAGCAATATTCTTCTAATGAGAATATGGGCTGGAGGTCCTCATGCACAGTGACTTCTGCCTGTAAGGCAATAAAGCAACACATCCCCCCCCCCCCACACACACACACACTTGAATATGTGTCTGATGCAGTTTCAAGTTCAGTGGTGTCTTAGCTCCATTTCAGCCTTCTTAGGCTACTGACCTATCTAAAAGCATCTGACAAATGCTCTCGACAAGACATCTGGCCTGCTGTATCACAGACCTCACCTCAGGTGAAAGATTGCTTGTACTACCACAGAGGTTCCTAGGAAAAGTCCCTGGATGCAGTACTTCAGTCTGCAATGAGCAGCAATTGCATCCTACAACTAATAGAAAGCTAACCCCAGGATCTTCTCTCCCTAGCTATGCTGTGTCTCATTAGCCTAATTTCCCTAAAACTCCCTTCCTTTCACTGAAGTCTAGAAGAAGAAATGGAGTATCAGGGATTCGCAATGATAGGCTTGTAATACCTTTACTTTCTCCATTTGTGGCCCCCTCTGTCTTGAGAAGAAAGGGAGCTCACCTACCCCTTTACTTATCCTTGCTCTAGCATTGTTTGTTTTTGTTTTCTGCTACTATGACAAAATATCCAAGACTTAGTAACTTCCAAAGAAATTAAATTAATTCAACTCAGACTTTGGGAGTCTGAAAGTGCAAAATCAAGTGGTACTCTACGTTCAGCTTATGATAATGACACATATCTTTCCCTGGCTGTATCACAACATGGAACAAAAAGGAAAGTCGGTTTATATAGAAAGATATAAGTGGCCTCACTCTATACTAACATAATCTTGAGATAACTATCTCACTCTGAGAGACCAGTATGAATCCCTCCTGAAGAGAGGCTAGCACCTCTCTCATCTAATTACTAGTCACTAGTTCCTACACCAGAGACGAGGCTCCCAGCAAATGAAGCTTTAAAGACACTAAAATAAAATGTAATCCTTGGCAGTTGTATTCTAGCACTGATGAAAAATCCCCTGAGTTTTCTGTGTGAGTTTGGTGGGTTTCAGTTCTATTCTAGAACCCTGAGGATAGATATGCTAAGTCAAAAAAGTGAACACCCTTCAAAAGTACAACGAAAGTTATGACATTGTATGCCTGTCCCTGCACGCCATCATAGTCTTTGAACATGATCACATGTTCCTTCCCATTTATCATAACTAGATCCATATGTTTCCAAGTGCACAGACACACAGAAAGAACATTAACAAATTTCTAGGCATTTCTGTATCATGAGTAAACTAGTGTATGATCCCATGCTCAGAAAGGCAGTGTAGAAAACTGCATTGATATATGTAAATTATTAATCTCTTCTAAAGTGTAACTTTCTATTCCCAGCTATACTGTGGAAATCTGAGATTTAAAGTGTGGAGCACCGATTCTAGGCAGGGGCAGACATGTAAACTGCTAGTAGAGGTTGAAAAGGAAGTAGATAACCTTGGAGGAGGAAGAATTGTAGGGTGATTCTGTGTTGGTGTGTGTGTCAGAATCCTAGAAATATGAGAAAAGGGTTTGATGCTTAAGGTCGTTTCTATTCAAACTGTATGATTAACACACAATAAATAAAAGATCTCCTTTAGCAGCACATAAAGAATTTAATCCTAGGCTGTATCCAACTATACAGTAAAAGGAAAATAACAATAATAGTGATGCAATAATGGCTAACACACAAAATCTTTTCTGATGCAAGAATTGTTCCAAGTACTTATACCTACTAACTCATTTTGCTTTTAAAAACTTACAGAATGCCACTAATATGATCATCAGGATGAAGAAATCAAGACATAAAATCTTAGTACCTTGATTAAACAACTATTTAACTTGGGTTTTATTCTAATTCTTGGCTTTATGGGAGTTGCTTACAGCTATGACCAAAGCATGAAAAGCCACTGCACTTATGTAGAAATCTCATGCAGAAATGGTGTGCCAAGAGTTCAATCTTAGGCTCTATTGAGTAGCCACTAATTCCCCCAAAAAGCCATACTGGTAACACAAATATATCAGCATCAGTCCTTATACCCCAAGTTCTCAAAAAAAGTTGATTGCTTAGTAATTAATAAAGAACTACTCCTTATAAACCCTAGGCTGTTCGGTAATAGTCAGTTAATCTGGTTGTAACTGCATTGTTTTATAATACAGTATGACGTTTCACAGAAATCCTCTGGGTTTCAAAGTTCAGGCCACTGACAGAGACCATGGTGAATGTGCACTTTGGTGCCCTTTGTTGTAAAGAAAACTCTATACAAAATAACTGAAAGGAAAATCTTTTCTGTGGTTTGGGGATCCACTCATAATTGATGACAATCTCCGCAAAATCTTTCACAGAATCAGCATCATTAAAAGAATGCCATGCCAGTGGGGAGTGGTTGACTCATTTGGTACCTATGTCAGTTAATTTAACCAACACTTTCTCCATTAGCCTCTGCTGAGAAATATAAAAAGTGCACTACTCACCTAGCATTTGATGTACTAATGGCATATTTTTTCCTACTGTCATTGTTCCTGCTAGCCATTTAGGTTTCTCATTGATTTGTCAGAAATCTGGAGCTAATTTTACACATACCACAATATCAGAATAGATGTAAGGTCAGAAGCACTATAATATAGTAAAAGGTATGTATCAATTATCTATTACTATGTAAAAAGCCTAATGATTTAAAAATAATAGTTTATTTATTTTGCTTATTTGTTTATTTATTTATAGTGACTGTATTTTAGGCAATATCAGGTAGAAGAGCTTACTTGGAGCCTGAAGAAATCCTTTCAAAATGGCTAACTGGCTTGATTGATGGATTGCTGTTCGCTAATAGAGGGGAACTCAGGTTGATTTAAGGGGTAGGAATTCAGCTTATTCCACAGCAGCCTTCTCCACAAGGTGCCTAGGTTTCCCTGTGGCATGATGATTTGCTTGAAAAATGAGAATTCCAAGAAAGAGGAAGTTGAAGTTGTCAGTTTCCTTGTCTAGGCTTAGGACTGTCCAACAATGCTCCCACTATACTCTATTTGACCTTCAGCCCCATAGTCAGTTTCAATATGGAACACAGGCCCCAGCAATGGATGGTAGAAGAATCAGAGATGTTTTTAGGTGCTGTTTTCAAATTGTCACATAGTTGTAATAACAGAATATTAAACTTGTCATAATTTTTAGTTCATATTTTGTTATTTGTTCTCACAGATGAAGCAAACAGTTCAGAAAGGTGAAAAAAATTCCCCAAGAGCACAAAGCCAGATAATCACAGAGCCAAATCAAAACACGAGCCTTAATTTCTGTCTTTGTTAATTTGACTGAAAAAAATATGGTGCTCAAATTACTCTGTCAAAGCCATGCACAGATGTTCTGAAGACAGCTCTTCCACACCTGTAGCCAGTAAGTTGTGCATAGACAAATCCCTTAAAGGTACACATCACTTAGCCATTGACACCAGCTAATGTTGCAGCAATATAATCATAGAACAACCATAAAAAGATAATGACACATTGATTAATTTTCATCAGGCATCACAGTGTGCAAAGAATACAAAAATAAACAAGAAACAGGTCTTGCCCTCCCATAGTGTATAGACTCATGGAAGTTACAGTAAATTAAATGAGAGGACATGCAGTCTAAGGGATGTTTCTATTGCTGTGAAAGCACATGGAAAGGAAAGCAAATCTTTGCTTGAGGACCTAGAAATGTTTTTCAAATGGTATGATGTGTCAACTAAAACCCGAAGGTTATGGAGCATAAAAAGATAGGAATATTTCAGGAAACAGGAAAGCAATTATAGAGATATATTGAAAACAAGATTAAAATTGTTTAAATGATTGAGTAGATTCAAACAATCACAGTGTCTGGTGCACAGCAGATTCTCAATAGCCCAGAATTGGATTTAAATTATACAAATGATTCCGTGGTATCACTCGTCCCATGGGAAGCATCTTCCTCCCTTAATTCTTTTACAGATGTGACTTAGTACTAGCTACAGTGTCACTTGTGCCTAGTGTCATGGATTGAGGCTAGCACCAAAATCCTGCTTTCTTACTGCTTCCACTAATGTAAGGTTATTTCTCTTTTGGTTTATAAGGCTCAATGTATCCCCTAAAGGGTGTGGGCAAATACTCTCATGCAATTCTGGAGTATCTGTCATCAGAATAGAAAAAAAAATGTTTTTCCTTCCTGAAGTATATAATTACTATATAATATAATATAATTACTAATTATAAACCCACAAATATTGCTTTTGGGTGACTTTCATTTTCTGTCTCTGCCTTTCCTGAACCCTTCAAGAATACTTCTCGGGAGTCTCAGCTGACATCCCAACCTCCCCAGTTTTTGACAATTTCTATGAAAATCTTCCAAAAGAAACATATTTAACTTCAAGAAGAGAAATTCTCCATTTGTCTAATACCTATATCTCCTCTACCCCCATCAACATGCCATAACCTTATCAATCCTTACCTCCATTTTACCTCTGCAAATATTTGATTCAATTATGTGGAAGACATTGAACTATATAAGGATTCTAATGATGAACAAGATACAAATTGTAAACCCCGTAAAGGTAAGCACTCTCAAGAAAAATAAAATAAAATAAAATACATAGCCATGTCGTAGGTAGAAGTTGACTGGCCATTATGTGGAAAGGCTCGGTATCAAAAGTATTTCAGAGTTTGGATTTTCTTCAGAATTTTGTAATAATTGAACATGCACAAAGTGAGATATCTTAAGATGAAACCCAAGTAAATATTTCATATGCATCTCATACACATAGCCAAGATAAGTTCATGAAAACAGCTTTAAATTTTTAAAGCTTTTAATCACGTGTATTTACCTACTTATTTATGTCACATGTACACATGTGTTTATGTTACAGTATACGTAGAAGCTGGTGGACAACTTTCAGGAGATAATTCTTTCCTTCAACCATGTGAGTTCTTGACCGAACTCAGGTCTTCAGGATTGGTAACTAATGCCCTTATCATCTGAGTCATCTCATTAGCCCTATATAATGCTTTTAGTACATTTGTATTTTCAGTGTCATCTGTCAGAATTTTCTACTTATGGTGTCATGTTGGTGATCAGAAGGTTTTATATTTTTGCATTTTTCTAATTTCTGAGCATGTGGAACACATTAAAAGATATTTCTTAGCTATTCTGATTTATTATTCCACATCCCAGTTTTTCAGTTTAAGAATTCTTTAATCTTTAAATTAAAATATAATTATACAATTTATCCCCTTACCTTTCCTTTATTTAAATACTTCCATGTTCTCCACTTCTTTCCTCAAAATTGTAGCCTCTTTTTTTGTTGTTGTTATTATTACATGGTGTGGGGAAACACACAAGTGTGCATGAAAAATACCTAAAAATGTCCTGCTGAGTCTGTTTAGTGTTGTCGTAAATGATTTCAGGTGACTACATAGTATTGGATAACCAACTAAGGCACTAATTCCTAGGGGTAGGGAAATAATTTTCATGTATAAAATTTCCCAAGAATAAATAAAGTAAAATAAAATTTTCATATTTTGAAGCATTGTAGACATTGGTTTCAAATTAGTGCTGTCCAGCCCCAAATGCAATGTAACACATGGCTCTGTTTAATATTATAATAAAACCTGGTGCCAGAAATTTGGAAAAAACTGAAATATCAGAGAGATAGGGAGCAAACCGCAGCCAACTCTTACCCAGCCAACTCTTCAGGCTGGAAGGGATATGTTCTGTCTCCAGGAGTCCTACTGACTGGGCGAGCAGGCAGAGGGGAGAACTTCCGCCCTCTCCCCATCTTTCTTTCCTCACCAGCTATTTTAATTCCTGGACCAACTTTCCCAGTGCTATGATTAAACGTGTGCACCTCCACCACTACCACTTGGCTCTCTTTGGCCTTGAACTCACAGAGATCTAGAGGATCTCTGCCTCCTGAGTGAAGGGATTAAAGACATAGGTCACCACTCCTTGACTTCCATGTCTTGGCTCTGTGGGTGACTCCGCCCTCTAATATTCCAGACAATTTTTATTAAATATTCAATATTTCACCACAGCTCTATGCTGTAAAAAGTGTCTTAACCACAGTGGAAGTTCAATTTCCAGCAAAAAAAAAAAGTCTAAGAAGGTTTTTAATAGAAATAGTATTTGACTTGAAACTTAAAAAGGTAAGTAGGTATGCTTATATAAAAATATTATCCCGTGGGTGGATAATCCTATGATGCATTATTTTCTTCCTACTCTCCTTCTGGAGAGTACATGAAAATGGGGCTGGGAAATAAGCAAATAATTGGAACAATCAACCCTATATCAAATCAGTATTATTCATGTAAATGAGTACTTCCCCATTTTTTAGACTTAACTATAGTCAGTTGACATACATTGATCAATTAATGTGAACAAAGTGATCCATGTTGGTTCTGGGTAGAAGTTTTGAAATTCAGCTCCTTTTTACAGCAAATTCTTTCCCCATACTCACAGCAAACAGCAAAGTTTTAGATCATAGATGCACTGATATTTTAAATCTCAGAGAAATGATAAGGACCACAACCACAGTTAATCTGTAGTGAACAAGTAGTAGGAGTAGAAAGTTAACCTTTCTTGTAACAATATTGGCACACTAAGGTTATTTGTTATGACAGCATAACCTATCCCATCCTGACTAAAACAAATTCTTAATTTGTCCTACTCAGCTAAATTTCAGAAAAGTAATACAGGGCTATAAATGTTATTCAGTTATTTGTTGATGCTCCAAGTATTGTATGGAGCAATTTAGAGACATAATCTCACGTGGTTTGTCAACTTTACAATTAAAAGTCATTAGCTCTGTCTGTCTATTGGGAAGAGAAAATAATAAAAGTTAAGGGCGTAACCCAGGTTACGTATCAGGTAAGAATAGTTATAGGAAATCTAATTCCATACTGTGTAATAAGGAATCTACTCATTTAGTGTACTGCTTATCAATTCATAGTAGTATTCCACCTTAAATGTCCATAGTTTCTTTAGTGGATAATTTCACTTATTCTGAAGTTAATAACAATATTCTTAGCGGCTATACTTAAGAGACAAGTAAGAAGAGCCTTGATTCCAGCTGCATTATTCGTTATATGTGGAAAACTGGCCAATAAATAATTTTATTAAAATCAACAATAAAAGATTACCCTTAGAAACTATTTAAATAAGTTATGGTCCTTCAGATATGAGCGATAAATATTTATCTTTGATTCTAGGTATTTTTTGTTCTTTGTGATCTCTGATAAAGTCAAAGAGTTAGATTTCTTTTGGATACCATAAAACCACAGGTAAAATATGTAGTTTGAGAAAAACAATGTTCTTGAAAAATTATCTTGATCCTCGTGGATCTCTCACAAATGTGAACTAGATTTTTAACTCTCTTGTCAATATAGTCTCCAAATCTTAGAAGTAGCCAGAAAATCCCAGTAAATGGGACCAAGCATAGGAAAGATTCATATTAAGCAGTACATAGTGGAGATAGGAGATGTCACCTGAGGAAGATATGGACACAATGGGGAGATAAGAGCTGAGATAGCAACTGTGTAAAAGAAAAGCTATAGCAGGATTCTTTTTAAAAGACTCAATTGTTTCTTTTTTTATTATTCACCTTTTGTCTCCTAGTTTACCTTCACCTCGCTTCCTTTTTTTTTTAATTCCAGAGTTTATTTGAATATCAAAAATGGAATACAAAGAAGTGACTGACCAGGAATAAAGCAGAATTTAAAATCAGAAGACATCCATAGTATTTCACTTTGGCAACATGTGTGGGGATATTTTGTAATATAATAAAAACATTCAGAGATATCAGAGGGATCTATCCACAGTCAGTCTAGGAAGATCAGATAGTGGTAACTCATACCTTTAATCCCAGCACAGGGAGTATCCTGGGAGAGGTAACCTATGTGCCAATCCGAGTTTGAGGTCATCTTAGTTTACAGAAGGAGTTCCAGGCTCTCAGGCAGGCAGAGATGGGTCCATGCCTTAACTTAACGAAGAGAGTATTTAAGGCAGGTGTAGAAAGACAGAAGGGCAGAGGAAGCCAGGAGGAGCCAGGCTGAGGAAGCTGGAAGACAGCTGGGTAAGATCTGACTGTGGTGTTTATTCTCTCTAACATCTCTGCTTTTCCCAGAGATCTGGTCCTGAGTTTCCTTTATTCATGCAACAAACATGAGCTATGCATTTTTATATACTGGATATAGAAGCAGAGTTACTTAATTGACCACAGTTAGGCATTGTCCTTATCTGTGCATTATCCATTGGAGTGTTCCTAGTGGTACTTTAGTTTAACTTACTCTTAACTCACTCATTCTTTTTTAATAAAAATATGTATCTCTTTATTTATATAGATATGAGCATTTTGCCCTGCATGTGTGCCTGTTTACCTCTTTCATGTACTGTTCACAGATGCCAGAAGAGTTCATATGATCCACTGGAACTGGAGTTATAGGTGGTTGAGATCCTCTACTTAGTTGCTTGGAACTGAAAAGCAGCTGGCACTCTTAACCCCAAGACATTCTTCCAGTCTGTCTTGACTCATTCTTGCCATTGTCATTGTGACAAAATGCCAAAGAGAACTTAAAAGAGGAATTGCTTTCGGTTCATGGTTTTAGAGGTTTTATCTCATTGGTTCCTTTGCCCATGAAGAAAGATTGAATATCATGAAGGGAAGTGCATGATTTTGCAAAGCTGGTCCCATAATGGCAATGTGGATAGGGAAGAAGGAAAGAGGAAGAATGTGCATAACTATTAGAGTCCTAATAGCACCTTCAGATTAACCCCAATGACTTACTTCTTGCAAGACTCACCTCCTAATGATTCCACCCCTTCACAATAGTGCCACCAGCTGGAGACCAGCCTCCATCTAATAAGTTTCTGAAGAACATTTCAGAATCCCACTATAACAGATATGACTACTAATAATTTGTAATCATTGGTAGAGAATTCTCGGGGTTCTTTTTCAAATATCTACTACAGTTTAGTGTTGAATGGATCTTTTTTCTTTCTCTTGGTTGTGGCATGACCAGTTAGCTTTCCTGTTGTTTCTTCTCTTCAGCTGGACTTTTATCTAGTACTTGGGGGTCAAGTTGAGATCTTCATGGAAGTGCCTAGCTTGAGTTCTATTTCTATAATGTCTCTTTTTGTCATTTTGCATCTAGGCAACAACACTATGTAAAATCTGAAAGAAAAACGTCAGTTTAACATCAACCTATTTTAGACGTTTGAGAATCAGATCAAGTGAGGGGATTGGAATAGAAATTTAGGAGAACCAGTGTGTTGGTGTGCAGCTTTTATGGTGGTACTGAAAGTTTCTCTTTAAAATTTTCAATTACATGGCTTCTGGAAACTTTTCAAAATACAGTAATGGGGGTTGGCTTTTTGATTTGGTTTTGCCTAAAACAAACTATTATATAAATCTCTTCCATTATAAAGAAAGGAAAAAGAAGGGATGTTGCTTTTAAAATGCTTGTACTCTGGATCTGACTTATAGTTTGAACAAAATATCTTCTCAGAACTGAATATCCTTAGTCTTGAGTCTCAAAGATCATTTGGTTGCAAGGTTCAACAAAAATTTCAATGGAGACTAAATTATGCCAGCATTTTTATTAAAATTTCTATAATTTTCGTTTGCAATATGGTTAGAAATAACCATGAGATTTGAATGGTTTCATCCAATTATATATTGCTCAGGAGCCAGTTATTCATAGTGTGTGAATTTTTGGCATGATAGAATTTTTAGAAATACATATTTGATACTTTAGCAGAAGTTTGAACATATACAACTATAGATGAAAGTTAACTTGAATCCTGATTTTAACTTACATTTTCCCTACCTCCTTAGGCCCTGTGTGGATGAGAAGCCGGTGCTATGGGAACGGTGTGTAATCAATCCTTCTGTTTATGTCCTCTCCGAAGCCTCCAAAGCACTGCTGCCACCTTCCTTACTAGCTTTCTGATTCCAAAAGAACTATAAGGAGAGGAGCATGGAAAAGAGCATTTCTTGTTCACTAAACCTGCTGGACACTTGAAGCTAGCTTTTATTCTCAGATCGTTTACAGAGATTTCTCCTGAGGCATTAATTTGAACTTTGTGTGAACCAGGCCAGTGTAGCTCCTCCCCTGGCTGCTTCCTTTCAGTATGTGTAGATTGCCTCAAGTCCAGGACACTCCTTCTAGGTCCCTGATGATTCACATTCTTTTGCCATCAATGTTTCTCTAGGATAAAGATGTGCATAACTCCAGGCTGGCTTTCTCTTCTGCATGCAGGGTTATCTAATCCCCAGGAAACTCTCTGACCTCAGGGTACCAGCAAACTCCAGGGCTGAATGATCACCACAGTGCAGGGCTATTTTACTCCAAAGCAGTTTCCTGTTCCTCACAGAGCCTCTATATTTTGAGAAGGCCTAAACCCGGTCCACTGTGTCCTTCTAACTGTGGGACCTGCTTCCCAGTGTCCTAATCATTGGCTCTCTTCAGACTGGAGTTAAAGGGAGAGCAAACCTAATCCTACCCCCACAGAAGGAATTTGTGGGGAGACAGCCAACAACTGTCAAAGACATTTCTTCACAAATCCCCACTGCTGTCTACATCCTCTGTGAAAGAGAAGGGCTTAAAAGCTGAATAAACAATTCTCATAGTTTTACCCTGAAATGCTTGCATGGTGGTGCCTTCAGAGTATTGGATTTATTGTTTTCATGCTTCAATGACATCTGAGCTTAGAAGAGTCCTATTTTAAATTAGGTCACACACACACACGCACACACCACAGCAATGTTTGTTCCTCCTATGATAGGCCGTCTGTTTTTAATTATAAAACAACAGGCTCCTCATTTAAGGTAACGTTTGTATAATACAATGTAATAACACACACACACACATCTGTAAAGGCACATTCTACCACCTGGATTTTATTTATTATTTTTGAACTGTCTTTTAATTTCCAGCTTTTTAAACACCTCATTTAAATTTTAATGCGATTGTATCAAACTATCAAACTATGCACACCACATGCACACACACACACACACACACACACACACACACACACACACACTACACAAAAAAATTGTAGGGTATTTTTGTGAAAATAACATCCACAGACAGGTAGCAACTTCTATCTGCTTCTCTATATTAAGTTGCATCTTTATTCTTTGCTAAACATGTTCATATGTAAAAGTTCCTTGTTTTGTGACTAAAACTCGTTAAATCACTTTTTACAATTGGTTGTTGATTTTCAGATTTTATTTTCAGCCACTAATGTCAATATTTCATATTGTTTCTAATTGCTTGTTGACCCTCTTATATTTTCTGTATAAACACTCAAATTGTCTGTAAATTATGACAATTTAACTTCTTTCACTCAGTTCTTAAAATTGAGCTTGACTTCTTTGTCTTTTGTAATCATTAGAAACTTCTTTTTTGTATATGAATAATATATATTCAAACATTTAATTGCTTACGAAAATCAGTTCAATAACTTTAAATGTTCTCTACCATTTTTATTAATTATATTTATTTGTTTGTTTTATAGTCTGACTACAGTTTCCCCTCCCTCCTCTCCTCCTACTCTTCCCTCCTCCTTCTCCTCTGCCCCATCAATCAAAGAGACAGGCCTCCGATGGGTGTTAACAAAGCATGGCATATCAAGTTGAGGAAGGACTAACCTTTTCCTCTTATATTAAGGCCTGGTAAGGCAACTGAGTATGAGGACTAGGTTTACAAAAGCCTTCCAAAACATCAGGGACAGACCCCTCTCCCACTGCTAGGAATTCCACAATTAGATCAAACTATACAACTGTCATGCATATTTAGAGGGCCTAGGTTGGTCCCATGTGGGCTCCTTAGCTGTCTGTTAGTACAGTTGTCTCTGAGCTCCAGGTTAGTTACCTCTGTAGGTTCCCTTGTGATGACCTTGATTCCCCTGCTCATACAATCCTGCTTCCCTATCTTCAACAGGATTCCCTCAGTCCAGTACTTAGCTGTGGGTCCCTGCATCTGCTTCCATCAGTTAATGGAGGAAGCCTCTCTAATGACAATTAGGGTAGTCAGAAATATGATTACATGGAAAGTTCAGGCTACCTGTCCACTATTTTTAGGAGTCTTATCTAGGGTCATTCTTGTAGATTCATTGAAGTTTCCCTTGCACGAGTCTTCTACCTGACCCCAAAATGTCCCTTCACCGGGATATCTCTTTCATTACTTTACTTGTTTCTCCTGTCCCCAAATCAATCCCTCATGTTTCCATCCCTACATGGCCCTAGTTTACCAGGAGATCTCTTTTATTTTCTCTTCCCAGGGAAATCCATGCATCCCTCTTTGTGCCCTCCTTGTTTTCAGCCTTACTGGGGCTGTGAATAATAGTGTGGTTATTTTTCAGTTTACAGCTAATATCCACTTATGACTGAGTACATACAATACCATGTTCGTCTTTCTGGGTCTGGATTACCTCATTCAGGATGATTTTTTTTTTTAGTTACATCCACTTGCCTCAAATTTTCTGATGTCACTGTTTTTATCATTGAGTAATACTCCATTGTATAATGTGCCACATTTTCTTTATCTATTTTTCATCTAGGAACATCTAGGTTGTTTCTAGGTTCTAGCTGTTATGAACAATGTTTCCACGAACATAGTTGAACAAATGTCTTTGTGGTACAATTGAGTGTCATTTGAATATATGCCCAAGATTTGTATAGAAAGATCTTGAGGTAAATAGATTCCCAATTCTCTGAGAAACCACCATATTGATTTCCAAGTTTACGGTCCCACCATCAATGGATGAGTGATCCCCTTAATTCACATCACTTCCAGCATAAGCTATCATTAGTGCTTTTATTTTAGCTATTCTGACAGGTATAAGATGGAATTTCAGAGTTGTTTTGATTTGCATTTCTCTGATAACTAAAAATGTTGGACAATTCTTTTAGTGTCCATAAACAGTTCCAACAATTCTACTAGGGAACTCCTATAGCTGATAAACATCTTCAGTGATGTGGCTGGATACAAGGTTAAATAAAAATATCAGTAGCTCTCCTATAAACAAAGGATATATGGGCCGAGAAGGAAGTCAGGGAAACAACAGCCTTTACAATAGCCACGAATAATACAAAATATCTTGAAGTAACTCTGACCAATCAAGTAAAAGACATGTATGACAAGAACTTTGAGGACAAGTCTTTGAGGAAAGAAATTGGAGAAGATATCAGAAAATGGAAAGATCTCCCATGCCCATGTACAGGTAGGATTAACATAGTAAAAATGACAATCTTACCAAAAGCAATCTACAGATTCGATGTAATTCTCATAAAAACTCTAATGTAATTCTTTACAGGTCTTGAAACAACAATATTCAACTTCATATGGAAAAATGAAAACACCAAGAACAGTTAAAAACAATCCAATATAATAAAGAAACTTCTGGGTGTATCCTATTTCCTGATTTTGAGCTTACTGAAGAGCTACAGTAATAAAAATATTTGGTATTGGCATAAAAAATGTGTGGACCCAGAGAATCAAATCAAAGACCCTGACGTAAATCTGCTCACCTATGAAATGTGGGATGCCTTTCAGTATGCTGTAAATTACTATTGGATAATAAAAGAATTGTTTTGGCCTATAGCAAAGCACCTTAGAGACAGATGGCAATTCCAAGTATAGATAAAGGAGAAAGAGGGTGTAGTCAAGAGATATGTGATCCAACTGCCCAAAAAGCAAGACATAAAAATACAGGTAAAGCTATGAACCATGTGGCAATAAAATGGGTTAATGAAAATGGGCTTAGTTAAATTGTAAGAGCTAGCAAGTAATGGGTCTGGGCCATGGATAAAACAGTTTGTAACTAATATAAGCTTTTGTGATTATTTGGGACCTAGAGGCTATGGGCGGGTCTGGATCTTGGCACTCAGCTGAATTAGAAACTTCTTACTACAAATTGCATTCCAATATGAGGTACAATCTACGTAGATCTGAGAAAGCTTAAAAAGGGTTCTAGAACACAGAAATGGAGCCAAAAACAGCTTTTTAGTTGTGTCTCTCAAGTCGGTCATGTTACCGAGACACCATGGCATTTGAGAAATGTTTTGTTTTTTTCTAAAGAGAGGCTTCCTAACCCAGCCTTAGTGACAAAACTTACACAAGTTACATTTAATAGGCCCTGCTGCCAAACATTTAAATGAGGTTTATTAGCAGCTGGCAGCTGTGCTTTACTTGGTGACAGTGGGAATCCTAAAATTCCCCAGGTTTGGTGTGGTAAATGTGGTTCCTGTCAGTACCTCTGCTAAAAAGCTAATCTCTCTATGAAGCTAGACTAAGGTGCTGGGTGGAACCAGCCAGCCATCCTAGTCAAGCCTTTAATCCTAGCTTTGGTTTACCAGCTTAAACCAATGTTTTCAAGTGGATAAGTTAGCCTGTCATCTGTGAAAACTAGGATGACCCACTCCTCCATCATACAGAAGTCAGAAGCAGCCTAGCTCTGAGGTCTGGACCCACAGTCTCACATAAACAGAAGTCAGAAACAGAGAAAGATAACTATACAGTAACGACATATTCAAAATACATCTGAGCAGTTTACAGTATATTCAAAAGTATATGTAGGCTTAGGAGAGAAAAAAAGGAAAAAGAATAGAGAAAATAATTTAAAAGGGAATAGAATAAAATAATAATAGGCCATGTAAAGATGGAATATACACAGAGAAATGATATTGTATGTTATGATGTCTTTGAATTGTTTGATTGCTGAGGAAGAAGTAAGAGCTACTAAGAGACACTTGATTATAAATACTGCTGGATTAATCTAACCTATACATTTTGTAAGTGACCTGACTGTTGGCTTCACATGTGAGAATAGCCACACTATCAGTGGCTACACTAAAGTTTATTTGAGAATTTACCAAGTGAGTATAAGGGAAGAGAACTGGAAGAGAACAAAGAAATGACCTTCAAGTGGCTTCTCCTTATAAGAGAACAGGTGGGCACAGATTTACATAGCCATGCCTAGGGGCATGCTTTCTGTGCTGGCATGTTCTGCTGGCACCATATTGGGTTATTGGCTGCTACCTGCCAGGAATTCTCACATTTATTTCTAAACTGAAGTCAAAATATGTTACTTTGGACAAGAGGTTACTGCTTATTTCCACAGAAAATGAGAGATTGTAGATTTGTTCTGGGGTAAGAAAATAAAGTTCAATCAAGGAAGACTCCTTGAAAAATCTCTGATGGTAATGGATGGTCCAGATGATCCAACATTTCAGAGAACCTCTGTTTCAGCTTCCTCTGAGTTCTACATATGGAACAGCTCAAGGCTACTGGCTGAGATAATCCAGCTTCACTGATTACTTCACTCCGGACTTGATCATAATCTTAATTTTTTTTCTTTCAGTCCCTGTAAGATTAACAGTGCCACCAATCAGTAGGATGTAGTCTAGAGAACTATACCCATATTCTCCCCAAAATTGATTATTTTAGTTTGTTTTTGTTTACAGTGTTGGTTCAAGTTGTTATAAATAATGGTGAGAAAAATACACCTATACAAAGAAAATTAGATTGGGGGTTTTTGTTTTTGTTTTTTATAAAAACAAAAAGAAATTCTGTGGGATTATGCTTTTTTACTTTGTAAATGTTTGTCCTTCCTACTGGTTTAATAAAACACTCATTGGCCTTAAGGCAGACAGGAAGTATGGGCCGGGCTACCAGGAAAAAAAAAAAAAAAAAAAAAAAAACTCTGAGAAGAGGAAAAGCAGAGCAGAGACACCAGTAGCATATGCACAGAAATAAAATTAGAATGATGCTCTGAGAAAAGGTACAAAGCCACATGGCTAAATAAGTAAGATAAGAATCAAGGGTTAATGTAAAAGTAATAATTAGCAAATAATATATCTGAGCCATAGGCCAAGCAGCATGTAATTAGTATAAGACATAGTGTAATTATGTGGGACTGTGGGTCCAGACCTCAGAGCTAGGCTGAGCCAGAAACTCTTACTACACCTATGAACATCTGATTTTTCACAATGTAGCCAAAAAATTTACAATGGCAAAAAGAGAACATCTTCACCAAATGGTGCTGGAATAACTGGATGTCATCATAAAGAAGAATGCAAATAGATACATATCTATTACCATGTTCAAAAGTCAAGTCAAAGTGGATCAAAGACTTCAACATAAATTCAGTTACACTGAACCTCATAGAGGAGAAAGTGGGAATTAGCCTTGAACACAAGACAACTTTCTGAATAAAACACCATTAGTACAGACATTGAGACTGACAGTTAATAAATGTGACTGCCTGAAACTTAAAAGCTTCTATAAGGCAAAGGACCCTGGCAATAAGACAAATCTGCAGCATATAGAATGGGAAACGATACTTGGCAATCCCACATCTGACAGAAAACTGAACTCCACGATATATAAAGAACTTAAGAAACTAGACATCAAAATACCAATGAATCCATACAAATGGGGTACAGATCTAAACATAATTCACAACAGAAGAATCTCAAATGGCCAATAATGCAACGTCAAGTGCAAACAGTGATAATAAAAGACATTTTTTCATTACTAAATCTAAAAGAAACTTTCAGCACATTTTGGTATAACAATTGGTTTAGTTTTCTAAGGCTACAGTCAGCAACTGTCTTTCCTTAGTGTTCTTCTTTGTGAGTGGCTGTCAATGTGCAGAAGTTCTAATCAATAGTAATAGAAGTTTACCTGAACCAAAGCTCTCGAAACAGGTAGCAGCAAGCAAGTGCCTTCCTCTATGTCAGTGGTTTTCAACCTGTGGGTCAAGACCCCTATAAGACCACTGGAAAACACAGAACCTCACATTTTAATTCATAATAATTGCAAAATTACAGTTAAGAAATGTCAATAGAAGTAATTTTATGGCTGGAGGCAACCACAACATGAGGAACTATATTAAAGGATCACAGCACTAGGAAGGTTGAGAACCAGTGCTCTAGGTTTTATGGAGCATTTGGCATAGCCAGTTCTGTTAAACTATTTGCCCAGATCACATGCATTTGAAAAGCACTGTTTATTCATTTGCTTTAAATTTCAGTGCATTATAATTTTAGTTTAGTGCTGTTACTTTACATTACCATGTATTCTTAAAATTATATGAACTACCTACAAGGTATATTTTCTGAGGGAAGGGACTTTGCTTTGCTATAAATTCTTTAGTATATAGGACAGTGTAAAGCACAGTGGTAACTACATCTTTTTTGAATGGATGAATCAGAATAATGTACCTCCAGCTCCTAGCATACTACAGCCCAAGTCTGGCAATTTGCTGCATTCCCTGAATGCATTGAAAGAAACATTCATAGAATGAATGAGCCATTCCAACCCCCTCGTCTTTCATTTTGATTCAACCATTCTTTCACCTGGACATCTCTATTTCCAATCCACTTTAGTAAAGCTTTATGTTGGTGTTTTTGTCAGTCAGAAGAAAATGTATGACAAGTATGCAATCTTACTTCATGAATTTCAAAACAGATGACACCCGTTTTGATAAATGCATATGATTCTGCAGTTGATGAGAAAGAAAAATGAAAATAGGGCTAAATTACAATTTGGTACCCAAGACAATAATCAATCTTTCATCATGTTAATGGTCTGTCATGAGCCTGTAAAAGCACAACACACAAAGACAGGAAACAGTAAAGTCCTCACACCAGCATTCTAAGGAAGTCAACATAATTTGGTTAACAAGACACACTTATCTGTGAATGCATTAAAACTAAGTATGAACCTGGCAGTTCAATTATAAAATATGTCATAGCTTTCTAGAAACTATTACTACCAACACATTGAATAAGGTTACCATGGGCAGAAAAAAACTAATTGGTCAAGTTGGGTCTATTTTTAAATGTCATACAACATCTTTCTCCTTTCTCTGTTGTTCTCTGTGTCTTAGCTGAGAATATTAGCTACCTTCTGGTTTCTCATTCTCACTATAATGGTCTCTCTGCATTTGTTTCCTGACACATCATAGTTAAAGAGAGATAGCTGGAAATCTATATTAACCAATTCTAGCTCTGTCTCTGATGAACTCTCAGTGATGAAGGACAGGAGAGGAGAGGGCTGTGAAAGGACAGGTAAGAGACTGGAGTGATGATAACTTATAAAATCTCTTCTTGCTGTAGCATCTCTTGATGAATGGTACAGTGCATTGTAAGCAACTTGTATATTTTTGCCTATGAGCCTGGGTTCCCAGACATACATGTCACTCAACTTCTACTTATGTCATTTGTACTCAACTTCTCTCTCTCTCTCTCTCTCTCTCTCTCTCTCTCTCTCTCTCTCTCTCTCTCGTGCGCGCATGTGCACTTTCTTCCTTCCACCTATCCAGCACATGAACTCACCTCCCTTCTCACTTAAAATATTATTACCTTCATGAAAAAAAATGTACAATCTGAATCCATGATACCTTTACTGGCTAAAGCTGCTCATGTCTCTTCCTAATCTATTTATATGAACAAAATCTCAACTCCCAGGTGTCATTGCTTGAATTTTTCCAGAGGCAGATGTTGAGTCAGGGGTTTCTGTACAGACAGAAGTTTTGGAGAGGTTCTCAGAAAGGATCATTGTGGGTATAGGAAAGGAATACTGAAAGAAAATGCAGCACAAGGTACATTGTCTTAAAGTTAGTGCTGAGGACAATGTGAAATCAGTCTCATTTGGAAATACCAGATACACCATAAAACACAGTAGGTAGTGTTACACAATCCAGGAGACAAAGAAGGCTTGAGAAATTTATTTAGTCATTTTTATCTGCCTCCGAGTGATGAATACTCCCAAAGAGCATTAATATCTGGGTATTCTTGTCCTTCTATGAACATAGTTGGCTTTAGTACAAAAAGACAGCCCTGAGGCATAGGTAGTTGCAGGTGTTGAAGATGAGGTAGCTAACAGTGAAATCTTTGAAGTTGAGGTGATAAGGGTGACTATCTGACAATGACCATTGTTATGACCATTCAAGAGTAATTTTAGTGACACAGAAGCCCTGCCAGTAGCTTGTGTGAATAAAAAGAAACTGAAATGTTAACCCTCACAGAAAATCTACCCATTCCAAATTCCCTCAGTCATTCCTTTACTCCACTGATTCCAGGTCTTCACATTGACCACGTTCCCTTTGCAGTAGAGATTAAATATGTCATGAAAATGTTCAACATTCAAATATACTTCTTTTCTCAGAAAGGAAAAAATGTCTAAGTAGATAATATTTTATTAGAGCTAAGCAAATAGCTTTGTGTGGGCAAATGTTCTTATTTTAGAAATAGCAGAACTATAAATCCTAAGGCAATTATCTTGAGGAAACCAGCAAAGGAATAGGAGAAGGAGTATTATCTTACTTTTAATGACTTTTTATAATATCAAAATAAATCATTACTGACAGAGCTGAGAGGTAATTTCAATATGATAAACAAATCAGTGAAACAATTAAGTTATCAGAATGGAATCACACTAAATATAAAAACCATACTCCAGTAACCAAAGAAGACTTTCTACC
This sequence comes from Phyllotis vaccarum, assembly GCA_033318265.1. Classification (NCBI taxonomy): domain Eukaryota; kingdom Metazoa; phylum Chordata; class Mammalia; order Rodentia; family Cricetidae; genus Phyllotis; species Phyllotis vaccarum. The sequence goes on along the minus strand of JARWLC010000013.1, from coordinate 132,358,990 downwards.
TTTAATAGGAGACTACTGAATTCTAACCTTCAATTCCACAAGGAATGGCATTTTGAATGCCATTTTGCCCCATGCATTTATGATAGAGAATGGAACGTAGCACCTGTAAGAGAATAAAAGTGAATTTTTAATCCATAGTGGATTTTGAACCTGATGAACCCAAGTATGCATCTTCATTAAAACACTGAATAAATCAATGCCAGGTGCCAATGACAAAATTCTAAAAGGAAGAGACTATTATTTCCATTTGGCTACTTTCTCTTTTCAACGAGAAAAGTCTGTTTTATTTGTTTCATCTGAAATTCTTGTCACAATGCAGTTCCATAAACTTCATGCTGAATCTCTCAAAAATTACAAAAGATAAAACCAAGCACCATAGCATTATCTTAAAAATAAGGAAACAAAGGCATGGAATGTGTCAAGTGCCTTCCATGATATGCCACTAATTACAATGGAACATAAAAGTCCCTTTACTCCACCATGAAAGAGGAATTCTTCTGAAAACATATGAAACTTCTGCACAAAAATATGTAAATCTATAACAGAATGGCATCTCGCCATCTTTCAGAAGAGAAATCAACTTCAGTTATGAAACTAGATGAATTGAGGACAACAGAGCTAGGAAGGGTACAACAACTCCCATAAATATCATCATTGATGAATCTCTATTTAGAGTCAATGAGAACACATATCAAGGCTATCTAATATTAGTCTTTGATGCTCTTTCACTTACACAATGGGTAGAAAATAAATATATACAATTCCTGGAGCTCAGGCCCCAAAGGAATGCATAATGATGGCAAGAAAACTCTATAATTTCACATCCTTTCTGAAAATTAACAGTGCTCTGAAACTTTAGAACATACCAGAAGCAAGGAAGGGAAATAGTAATTTATTTAGTGATTTTATAAAACATAAATGAGCCTAAATGAAGCAGTCATAATCCAATGAATTGTTTCCACTAGATAACATCCTTTTAAGACTGTTACCCTATCTGCATACAATTGAGGACAACTCCAGAATAGTCATATCATTTAGCTGAGTATAATCTTACTACATCTTACAGGCTCTAGACTACTAATCAATTCATGTTCTGCCCAAGTATCTATTATGGAGAATGCTAGAGGTGCCTTTTTAAGGAAAAAAAAGTAGCCTCTGCTTGAAAGAATCCCAAAGTAATTGTTTTGAGAAAAGTAACTGCTTTACCAATGACCTTGGATGCCCAGGAAAGCTTGGTGACCCTTTTAACATGCCACTACTTCTTAGATTTCATTTGAGACAAGGGAACCATTTAAAGTACAAGGAATACACTAAATGTGAACTAAATGACACTGGTGAAGAATTTTATGCAAGATAGAGTTGAGAATGTAGCTCAGTGGTAGAGTGTTTTTCTAATATGCCATAAAACACCCCCTTCAAAAAGGAACTCCATGGAGTAAGTATGATAATCCAATTTGGAGTATGATCAAAATCAACAATGTGCCCAAATATTAGCAATGGTGATAACTTAAATTGAAAAGGCAATTTATTTTGTTTCAAACAGGTTTTCATAATTTACATCCCAGGATACAGTTACTCATCTAACTTGTATTCTAATTTCACTGCTTCTTTGCTTAACATCTCTCCCTCATCCTTCATTATTTTTGGTTTCAAAGGAAGAGATGTTCTTTTTCAAAGTCAAGACTACCTTGTCACCTGTATTCCAACCCTCCTTCTTTCAACCTGCCAAATTCATTCATTATTTAACTTCTTTATAGCTCCACTATCAATATGATGTAGCTCTGAAGGCCAGAGAAATATTTCAGTTAGTAAAATCGTAAGCATGAGGACCTGAGTTCAATCTCCCGAGATCCATGTGAAAAGACAGGCATGGGGCAGAGAAACAGAGGCAGGCAAGATTGATGGGGCTGGTCAGCCACCTAAGCTAACCTAATTGGCAAGCTCCAGATCCTAGTAAGAAAGAACAGGAAAAAATTATACTCAAGTCACCCAGGCCACCAAGGACAAATGCCACATTTTCCTCTAAAATGAGTGTTCTAGCTTCAAATTTTTGTTTAGAGTGTTTGAAATCATTTTGTGCAAAAACTAGGAACTAGAAACCGGCTGTGGGCAGGAGATGTAATTAAGAAGTGAGGATAATATAATAGAGATGAAATGAAATTGAGAAGGGAGATACTGGGAATAGATGGTTTTAAGCAAATAGTGAAGTGATTAGGATGGGAGAAATGAGAGGTCAGGAAAAGGCTTAACAAAAGGAACTACATATGGAGGAGCTACTTAGGAAGCTATGACCTTACAATGTAATAATAGGGAATAGTGGAACATCTGTGAAATTATGTAAGAGGGCAAGCATACTGGGAGCTAACAATTTTTTATTGTATATACTTTTATTAATTTGGTTTTTATTCAATTTACATACCAACCACAGTTCCCCCTCCCTCCCCTCCTCCAATTCCTCCCTCCCACAACCAACCCCATCCCTCCTCCTAAAAAATAAGGCCTCCCACAGAGAGTCATCAAGGCCCAGCACATTCAGTTGAGGTAGGGCCACCATCCCCCCACCCCTGGCCATGCATGAAGGCCATGCACGTATGGAATGGGCTTCAAAAAGCCAGGAGCTAACAATTTAAATGGGGATGAGGACAAGGGGTAGAAAAAAAGGAAGGTTAGGGAGTTAAGCCAAATTGAAAGTGGGTGAAAACGCCTTATGAAATCCTACTAATTTGCAAGGTGGAAGACATAGCTTATTAAATGAAAATACTAGTGGCAGGCATGAATTACCCCCTTGTAAGTTATTATTTAAAGCAGGTCCAGAGGCATCCAAAACTGTTTCCATTTTTCTTGCTTGTACACCATAACTAGATATTAAGATCCTATTATTGAAGGCACCACACAGTTTGGCTGGAGAACACAGAGAAATCGATCTTGAACTGACCAGGAAACTCTGTCTACTATATATTACTTGAAGGTGCCATTATGTAGGCTGTTTTGGGGAAAAATATGTCAGTGTCTTATTCAGTGTAGAACTATGCATACTATTGTAAAAACATGCCAAGTACTATATTTCCATTGGTACAAAAGTGGCAAGAAAGTTTATTAGGGTAAACAACTACTCTGTTTATTGGAGCTGACTCCTGCTCCATGAAATCCTGATCAAAGCCCACTGCTAGAGAAGTTATAGGAAAGTACTTATTGCTCTTCTTTTTCTAAGTAGTCGTGTTGCTAAACTGCCTTCTACACATTTATGTTTGTATCCACAGATTTGTGGTTGTGTTCAATCTTGACCCAAGAAGTTTCTTACTATAGTGTTTAGTGGCTAGTACAGAGACCCATAACTTGTCACAATACTGAGAATAAGCAATTGAGAGTACTCAGCAAGAGATGGGGCATCTAAATCACCGCCTCTACACCCTCCAGCAAAGCCAGGAAACATTGAAGAATAGAAAGGAGAAAGAATGTAAAATCCATAGGCTGGGAAGGAGTATTATGAAATGTTGTCCACTGGATGTGACATAGCTTTACACACATGAAATCACAACATCTGTGATTAATTATATACAAGCTCAAGGTAAAGATTACTGCAGGGCTGGAGGAGGGACTTATGTTTTACCACTCTTATCTATGGAGCTACTGCTATTGCTATTGACAGCTTCTGAGTGAAGAAGAATCTGTTTTCTTTAGGAGTGAGGCCACTGGTAGGACAACACAACAACACAACATCAATGCACATATAAGCAGCATTAATTGTATTCAGTGGTTTAAAAACAAACAAATAATGACATGACCATGAGAGAGAGTTGTGATGGGAGGTTCCCGAGGGTAGATAGAGATGTGAGTTAGGGATGCATAGCATCAAGATACATTGTATACATGTATGAACATTTCAAAGAACAATAAAAATAAAAATAAGGCAAAGTTTCAAAGTGGTCAGCTCTTGAGAAGGAGCATCACCCAAGGTTGTATCTCACCTCTCCTCTTCTCTCTCTCTCTCTCTCTCTCTCTCTCTCTCTCTCTCTCTCTCTCTCTCTCTCTCTCTCTCACACACACACACACACACACACACACACACACACATATCACCAAAACATACACTTACACAAACATACATGCACCATGTACTGCTCTTAAAAAAAAAAAAAAGAATAGAATCTCCTTAATTTGCTACTTACCTTCATTCTCTGCCAATAGATGTTCCTTAAAGTTTGTCTTCACAGAAAAGCAATATTCGAACCTTATAGCAAATTTTGAACACATTCAAAATAGTAAAAGAAAATTTACTGAATACAAGTAATCCGAGCTCAGTGGCATCATTCTGTCCAGACTGTATGTTTCCTTAATAAGACACCAATTGTGTTATACTTTTCTTAAGTATGTGGATGGCGTTATAGGCACCCTTTAATACATGACATTTACTGTATGACAACCCTGTTTCAAATAGGCTGTTCTTAAAAATACAAACAACAAAAGAAAGAATAGACGTTATTTAGAGTTTCAATTAAGAAAACATATATTTAATGTTTGAATCTGCTATAATTAAAAAGAAAACCTAGTGTTACAATGAGGTTTCTTGCTCCTGGGGATGCCAGAAGTCCAGACCCACAGACCTGCAGCCCCAGACCCCTTAGTCACCCACCGCTGCTTAGGCCCTCAGAAATGACTCAGATGCTTATATTTAACTTCATGCTGTTTGGCCTATGGTCAGGCACATTGCTAGCTTGCTCTTTCATCAACTCAACCCATTCTCACTAATCTATCTGCCACATGGCTCGTGGCTCACCCGTGTTCCTTACATGGCTCTTCATGGGCAGCTGGCTCAGTCTGTCTGACTCTGCCCTTCCTTTCCTACCTATTCTAATTCCCCACCTATTTCTTCTATGGTGTGTGTCATGGGCCATAGAAGCTCCTTTATTTAAAGATTGAGATTCACAGCATACAGAACGACATTCCCACATCAACCTAGGACAGAGAATTCACTGAAAAAGGAGAGTGACAGGGTATAGTGACTATTGCAGCTGTCATGTACACCGTTTTCTTTTGGGGATTGAAACACTTATGTCTCAGAAAGAGCAGGGATTTTTTTTTCAGTACATATGGAAAAACCTCACAATCTATCAGGCATATGCACAGAGCAATTGGAGACATGTTTATAAGATTAACAAATAAAGAAATAACAGTCAGGCTGTAAATCTAGCTTCTCCTTGCACAGGCAGTTTACCACTTAAAATGCTCTAACACATGGACAAAGAGTTTGATCTGTGTCACGGATACTAAAACTCTGCAAGGAAATAAGTACAGTTTCTCAATCATTGTATAATAATTTATTTTTCAAATGAAATTCTTGTATATCCGCATATTATTAGTATTATTGTGTGTATATCGCACTATATATCTCCATAACTAAATAGAAGAGGATCAGCCTACTTTAGCTCCAGTCATTTATCTAAAAGGTTGAGCCAGTCTACTCAGCTGCCTGCTGTGGGTACAAACAATAATGACTGTACTGTCATTATCTGTGTACATTTTAAAAACTTACTCTATTGGTAAGATGTCATCTTATTTTTTTCTTTGGATTTGTGTTATTTTACTACTAGGGAGGTCTTGTATGATTATATAGAATAAATTAATCTTTAATAACTGTCCATTTCATTGTCCATTTTAAGTTGAAGTTATTTTTATTATTTCATATGTTATTACTTTTCAAATTCATAAACTTTACTATTTAAAAATTACAAGGACATAAAAACATCACACATTATAATTAACTAGATCCCAGATCTATATAACGCAGTGAACTTTCATATGCTTGGAATAGGCATTGGGAATAGATGCCGTGACATGTCACATTAAATCTTACATTTTCAGTGTCCAATATATTTTTCATACTTATATACTACTCCAAAAGAAAAAAACCTGTGACATAATTATAACTAGAAAACTAATTAGTATTACATCTTTTTTCATAATTCATGTCCATTCTTCATGTTATACTGTATATTTGTTTATATATACACACAGATTTTTGGATAGATTTCTCATAAGAAAGATAACTTGTGGTGCTTTCTTTCTGAGATTGTGTGAACTTAACATTATATATTCTAAGTACATATATTTTTTGTCAAAAATTTAGCTCGATTTTTTCTTTAGAGATGAGTAATATTCATATATATATATATTTGGCACACATGTAAATACTCCAAAGTTTCATATTTTACCATGTTTTATCTGTTGATGGACAATGGTATTGATTCTAGTCCTTTGCTGTAGGGAATGAAGCAGCAATAAATATGGAGATCTCTACGGTAGGGTATGGAATTCTCTAAGTATATCCTCAGGAGTGAAATGTCTGGGTCATATGGTAATTTTTAACTTACTGAGAAATCTTCAAACTGGTTTCCAGAATGGCCATACATCATTATTGACACACCTACCAATTTTCTCAGTCCATTTTTTCTGGAGACATTAATGCCTTGGTTGCTGGTTGAGTATCATATTTCTCCTGTTCCAACATGATTTATTCAGCATCTCATTTACTTGTGTTCCAGTGTAGTTTCAATATACTTAAGACCTATTTTTGTTCTTGTGCATTTAACACAAAATAAATACTTTTTCTTTGTTCTCTTCCAAGGTTTTCAAGGGTGTTAAATTTTTTTTCAACTAAAGATCAGTTTAAAAGTTAAAAATATCAGTTTAAAGGTTTAAAATATCTATTTGATATTTGAGTGTTTCTATAGTCATATATTTAAGCCTAAACCAGCTGAAATATATTTTGCTGCTTAATATGGGAATGTAACACAGTGTTTCCCCAAATAATTTTCTCAATACTTTTGTTGAATATGGCATCCCTTCTCATTAATCTATGACAGATCATATAAAGTATACTATGTTATTTCACACTAGGATCTGTTGAGTGTTTTCTTTTTGTTCACTTGATGACTATGTGTTTCTAGTCATAAATATGCAATAATTTTATAATTTATTTGCCATTTGATAAAGAGAATCATTTTAAGTCCCTACACTTTCACACATCATAACATTATTTACAAATTTATTCTTAAGAATGAACTTCTAATTGTCTAAAGGAAAAATCTACTCAGATTTTAACAATTCCATTACTCCCAATTTATAGGAAGGGGCAGGGAGGGGAGAAAGTAGTTCTAACTCATGGAAGAAGTGAAGATCTACCTTTCTTCCACAGTAATGGAAAAAAGCACTAATTTTTGCCAAATCTGAACAAAAGCACAATTGAAATGAAATTAGAAGAAATGTTCCAAGGGAAACCCACCACAGAGACACTGGCTGCTGTCCTGAAAGTCATGAGGACTATCACCAGGTCTTGTCTTGAGATATAGCTACAGAAAGAACTTGCAGGTCCATTTTCAACCCCCCTCTGAATGGAGAAAGGTGCCGCAGACCATAGAAGATGTTGGCCAGAAGGCACTGCCTCTCCATTGGATTTGTCCAGAATGCTTGAGTTTCACATGGGATCTATGAAGTGCTTCAAAGGAAGCAAAGTTGAATAAACTTTACCCATGTCTGAACTATGATGGTGATAGTTAGAGAAAGTATGGATGGGGAGAAAATGGTAAAAAAGAAAAAGTAGGTAACAAATATCTTTCTACCCCTTGTGAATGTTGTTCTTAGATGACATTACACAGAAGGTGCTAATGATCTATCACAAAAGTTGCAAAGACCTTAAGCATATTGCAAGGGAGCCTAGCTGGGCAACTCAACAGCTTTCTTACTAGCCCCTACCCACATTAGGTCACTGAAGATAGGAGGAAAAAACAGGGAACTCCTAGAGGAGACTGCCACATGACCTATATATACTCATTCCTCTCAGATCATAAAATTGGCTCATCCTTAAGTACATAGAGTTTCTTCAGAGAATATGTGAAATGAACAGAAGGAATCCTCTTAGAATTTTATTAAGTATCTATGACCCAACAGAAATGGACTTGTCCCAAAAATGTGACAGTAATGGCTGCAAGTGAGAAAATAAAACTTACTTTTTTCCTTTGTATATCATTGCGAAGATACAGTTCAATAAAACATACATGAATAAGCATAAAGGAAAAAACAAAAGTCATCTGTTATCCTATAAGACACATGACATCTTTAACTAATATTTCCTGGTTTGTGTCGAGAATTTTTATGTGAGTTTCTTTTCATTCAATGATGGTGTATGTATATATGTTTTCAAATCTATCTTTTATCTTTAACACTATGTTCTAGATATTTTTGCATTTAACAAAATATAAGCAACATAACTTCCAAAAGTCAATGTCTTCCCTCAGGAGTAGACAATTTACCACAATTGGACAAAGCTTTATCATTATCTATGTTTAAAGCTGTTTATTTTGTTTTAACCATTATATATAATTATGTAATGGACATCCTTAGGACTAAATCTTGATTCTCCTTAATTATTTTCTTAAGGCAAGTCATTAATGATAGAGTTGCTTTGTCTCATTGTAGACAAATCCCTGTATCTACAGGCCAACCAAGCAATGCTTGAAAATACTGAGAAAGTACATTTGTATTCAACACATGCAGATTTTCTTTCTTGTGATTATTCTCTAAAAAATTCAGTGTGATGACTACTTTCTCAGTGTTTGCATTATATTACATGATATAAATAATCTAGAAATTATTTGAAGCATTCAAAAAAGTGCATAAGTTCTATACAAATACTTTACCATTGTATTTAAATATATTTGAGCATGCTTTGATTTCAGTATGAGGGAAGTGTTCTGGACTCAATCCACTTGAAATAGCAAGGGCCAAGGATACATTTTAAAGTTTTTCGTATATGCTACAAATCCTTCAATTTTCACAATCAACAAAAGCCTGTAAGAACCTGGCTTTCTACATTTTGGCTAATATTCTTCTTTGATTTTCCTGATAACACTTAATGATATTGAAATGCATTTATTTGACTAGAAGAGAGTGACATTTTATTAGCTAATTGCTTATTTATAATACTATATCACCTATGCCATGCACAGCTTATTTCTGTCTTTGCCTATTTGTCTTCTAATATCTAACATTTCTTAATATCTTACAAAAGTTTTACTTAACAACCATATAGTGTAAGCTCTTATGCCATGTATGAATTATTACAAGTGTTATTTTCTGGTAATTTATTGTTCAAAATGTTATTTTACATGTCAACATTTTCAGGTTTGACCACATAAAATTATTTTGCTTTATAACTGTAGTTAGCAAACTTTTTCTGTAGTGAATAAATAGCTTAGGCTTTTCAGCCAAATATTCCATGTCTCAGTTGTTCCACACTGTCTTCTTAGAGAAAAAGCATCTGTGGACAGTATTTCAGTGAATAGTTAAATTCTAAATTTCACAGTGAACTTCTATTTTAAGCCACTGGTATCATGTTTTTTAGATGATTTTTGAATATATGCATAAATTACTCTCTATAGTCTATTTTTTCTATATTCTCACCTCTGTGACTTTACTTCTAAATTTCTGTTTTAATAAATTTATAATGATTGTGTTGAATTATTTTTTTCTCAAATGGTTAGCCATCTGATTTAACATCATTTATTTACCAATACACACTTCCTCACTAAGTTGGAATGCAATCATTTTCAAACTGAAAAAATAGGCAGGAATACATGTACTTGTATTAAAAAATCTCTGGTTACGTTCTTGAAATATTAATTGTCAGACATTTTCAGAATATTTTAATAGTAACTCCAAAAGTCTCCTATATTTTTTATGACTTTGATGTTGGTTTTCTTTTATTTTCCCAAAATGTCTTTCATACTCACTTTGTCAAGTAATAACAAGTTTCATTATATTTTCATTGGAATCACATTGAGCATATTCATGGGAAAAGTGACAGCACAAGTCAATTTTATACACATACTGAAGGCTCTTTGTCACTTTTTTGCCTAATAATTTTTTGCCTTATACTCAAGAAATACAACTGAAAAAAAGTAGTTTTGGAATTTGAAGTTAGGAACAGTATAGCATTTGATAGTAAGAGTTAAGTGTTTACATTTTTTATATAATTCATTTACATACATTTACTATTATTACTGGTTTGGTTTCTGCTGTGTTTTCTCTTCTTTGATAGTTACTGAACTTGCTATGCCCACATCTCAGGACCCCCAACCAGCTCACCATGAAGCTGACTCCGATGTAAGAATAAAAGATTTCTTTATTTAAGTCTAGGCCGGGACCTCTTCCAACACTCCTTTTACCAAGAGTGAGGGAGAAAGGTCCAGAGTTCTTTTTTACAAGAGGTTTATATAGAATAGAGTTTTAAGTGACAGACTATGTATCCTGGCACTGCATTATTGGTCAGGGGAATTAAAGATGTGGAGGTTGTTGGAGAAAGTGTATATGACTGTTAACAGTTTGCCAGTATGTCTGTAAAGGAACTGTAAGGTTCTAGCAGGATATGAAGTATCTTATAGGGACATCTTGTCTTTGCGAAAAAAAAAAAATAATTACTGTTTGACTGTATTCTGTTTTTGCTAATTCCAGGATGTATCCTTTATTTCTATTGCTTCACTGATTTCTTGGGGCTTGAGTTCATGCCTCGGTCACCAGTTGTCTCAGGCCTATTTCTCAAGATGGCACTGGATCTGCTTCTTCAAGCTTAATTGTAATAGTAGCCATGTCTGAGCTATTTTCATAAACAATTTCCATTCACTTTATCTAGTTTGTGTTATGAAGAAATCATCTGTGTCTCTTCTGTGTGAAAGAAGTAATATAGTATTACTATATCTAACTCTCACTAGTAAGTTAGATAGTTCTTTTATTAATAATATTATAGAATATTTAAATTATCATCTTTTAAAGTTGCAGTTTAATTGGAAAAAATAACGTTTTTATTTGATGTTATAATAAAATTTTAAAGTAATATATTGCTTTTCTAAACGTGTACAGCTATTTCATGAAGATTGTATCTGGTTGTGCTCTGTTGCAAAAATCAGATAATTTCCTGAAACTTTCCTGTGAATTTACTTACTTTTCAGAAGTTGCTTATTTTATGTGTTGTTTGATTTCCCTTATTTTGAGTATTTTTCATAGCCTCCAATGGAATTTTTGTCTCTGATTCATTAGTTAGTTCTTGGTCCTACAAACCTTTCCTTGCTGCTGCTGGAATATCCTTCTCATGTTTAAATACAATTTACATTTGTATCCCTGCATACCTAATACATATGTCTTCTTCCTGAATGAAATAAGTTATGGTTGAGGAGGGTTTTTTTTTTTATTGTAGATATGAAGGAAAGTATAGCCAGAGACATCTAGAAGAGTCCAGACTGAACCTAACCATGAGAGGAGAGAGAGAAGGGGAGGGTGAGGGAGGAAAGGGAACAGAGAGAAGAGGATAGAGGGCAAGTGGAACAAGAGAAGGAGCTTGGGGCCCAAGTGAAGCAAGAGAGTGAAGCTCCTGGCTGGAGAGCTTTAGGGTGGGGGTACAATTAGGAGAGCTGAGAGGAGTCATAGATGCTAAGAGAACCTAGAGGTCTGTGCTCCATGCTGCTTTGGTATGCTAATAGACACCACTGTTAAAGGTCATTTGTCCTGAGTTTCTTTGGGACCTAACTCTTCCTACCTGTGCAATCAAAGCAGGCATCACTACCAGGAGTTCTTTCTACAATGGCCCAGTTTAAACAATGTAGAACCACTTTGTAGTATGCCAATGTGCTGTCAGGAAAAAAAAAAAATGCCTCAAATCCTGAACTCATTTTCCAGATTTTTATGGTGTTTTCTTTGTGTATGAACCCAGATCTTAGCATTTTCAAGCGTTTGTACTTTATATTACAACACTCTTAATTTCCTTTGCTAGAGCTTTCTATATTTTTTTCTACCTAGATGTTACCAGAATTGTTTTTGTAGATTTTGAGAGAGGTTTCTCGGGACTCCTAAGCAAATAGCACTCTGAATAAATAAGAGTAGCTAACTTTTACTGAACACACGTACACTCCTCCACCCATCCATTTCCTCACTTAACCACCAAAACAACCTACTTTTGATGTAACACAAATTGGCCAGAGGACACTCTGCTAAGGACACACAGATTCATGGAGAAGAATTTTTTTTTTTAAAAAAGTTTCTAACTTCTAAGCTATATGAAATCCAAACAAATAGAGGTCTCTATCTTTTATAATACTTTCCTAAATTTACTGATTGCTGTAACCTGTAATTAACCTTTTAAATGCTTATATTTTATTTTCCTTTCCTTACATGCTGAAATAATAAATGGTCTCAAATATAACTCTGAAATTAATCTTTTATTTGAAGAACATTTCATGATATTCACTTTCAATTTATAGGCATTCAACTATCAGAAATTCTTTAGTAGTATTTTAGTTAGAGAGGCTGTATCTTCTAGGTACTTGAGTGAATATTTTATTTATCCCTGTCATTTTTTAAACTTTATAGAACAGCCTTAAAAAAATATCTGAGTCTCATATATCCTTTCAGACATTTACAAACATAAATGCTCACAACTGTAGAAGAGTATAGTAAATAAACACTAAATTCATTAATAGACTTTAAAGCAAGCACAATATCTGAGCACAATTGTTACAGGTTGTTTTGTGTGGAAGGGAGAGTCTAGGGTGCAGTTTAATGTGTGCAATGCTTTTTAGAGAATGGCTTATGGAGTGATACTCCCATTGGAAGAGCTAGCAGTGAGGGAGAAGGGAGGAGCATAGCTAAGGACACTCTAGAGCCTGAGGCAATCTCTGAAATGATGGAGTCTAACAGCACTGTTGATGACTGTGGCAAACAATTTTTTATTTAAGGAAGAGCTGGGTAGGTGAGCCTCCTAGTATCATTGATGGCAATTTGCTGTAAAAACTCAATTATTTCTGAGGTGGCTAAAATGCCTCCCTATAGTTCAATTACTTTAAGGCTTATAATTTTTCAGTATTTTTAAAGTTCTAATAAAATTAAAAATGTAAAGGGAATCCCTGCTTTCTAAGGGGCATGGCTACTAATTACCAAATAGCAGAGCATTTGGGAAAGAAAACTGACTCTCATTGGCCGTTGTTCAGCCAGCAGCCAGCAGCCTGCCAGGCTTTTCACATCTTTAGCTTAGATTTTTTTTTGCCATCCCAACACTACTTCTGTTTACAGGTGAGAAAATGCAAACACACACAAATAATTACCCACACATAATAAATTGTACATGTAGAACTGCATCACTATAAAACTGTGACCTCACTATGATGGTTCTGTCTGATAAAATGGCTGTGATATCAAAGACATCTCATTCCTGATTTTTGGCACATTTTGACAAATAGTGGCAGACACTATGTTCAGGGAGCCTGAGCCAAGGCAGATGGTCTGAATAGTGTCCAGAATAACCCTAGGAGAGAATAAAGGCTTCCATGTTGTCTATGGACAAAATATTAGTTATTCTCTTTTCAGAAACAATAAATGAAAGATCAATGACCTTCAATTATCTAAGCATGTTGATGAATCTTGAGTGTTTTCTAGGAAACCAAATGACAGAATGTACCAACTAACACATTGTAAAATAATTTGCTACATGCTTAGGCAACAGAGAAGACAAAGGGAAGCATGTTATTATTAAGAAAATATTGGCTTCCTATTTTACATAGAATAAAATCCAAATCCTTTGCCACTGTGTTTGTCAGACATTTTGATGCTATAACAAAAACATAAAAGAAGCAATGAAAAATGACAGATTTATTTGGGCTCATGATTTTAATGGTTACAATCCATGCTGGCTGACTGTACTGTACTGTCTCTGGGCTTATGGTAATGCAAAACATGGCAGAAGAACATGGTTGAGTAGAGTTCTTTTATCTCATGGCAACCAGGAAGGATAAAGCAACCACAGGATTATACCAGTACCGAGACATATCATTCAAAATGATTCCTCTAGGCCCAATTAGGTTCCACCTTTCACAGTCCCATAACCTACCAATAGCCTATTCTGATTATTCAATGATTAATTCACTAACGAAGCCTGATCCCTAATGATGTAATGATTTCTAGAACTTCCCTTACAAACACACCCAGAGATGTACTATTTAATCTCCATACACATTGGCAATCAATATCAGCCATAATACATGTGACATAATTACTTCCTTAATCTGTGCCCCATTTCTTTGATTCAGCCACATAGTGGGTTTTCTATTCTCCTAATAATTTTTCCCAAGTCACTGAGTAACTATATTCTCTTCCTTCAAATTTCAGTTTAAAATTTGCTATTTCACAGTGGTTTTCTTTTGATTCTTGTAGATAAAGATATCTTTCAGTTTTATTTTCTTCACAACACTTCTAATTTCCTGATGTTATTTTTTTTGCCCCATTTAACCATTTTATTCTCTCAAATAAGTAAGCTAAATAGAGCTAGAAACATTTCCCCCAATATTTAGAAAAGTCTTTCACATGAACTTCATAGTCACTACACATTTATTAAATGAATAAAGCGGACAGGAGGTATAGGTTCCATTTTTACTTCTACAAAATGAGAGAAATAAGAATGGCCACCTCATCACACTGAATAGAAGTTTGTTCATCCAGAGCAAGCATTAACAAACTATATATTGTTCCATTATAAATAATTGTCTCCACCTATGAGTTTAATAAAAAGCGCTGGTTGGCCAAAGGCAGACAGGAAGTGTGGGCGGGGCTACCAGACTAAGAAGACTCTGGGAGCAGGAAGCACAGAGCAGAATGCCAGAAAGAAGCCAGAGAAAGTAGAGGACAACCATGCTGCTCTGAGAAAAGGTACCGAGCCCCATGGCTGAACAGGATGTGTCATGGGTTGGATGAAGGGTAAAGAGTTAGCAAGTTATATGCCTGAGCCTTAAGCCGATCAGCCTAAAACTATTGTAAGCATCTCTGTGTCTCTGAGTCTGTTGGTCTGCGGGCCTAAACCTTGAGGCTAGGCCCAAAAGTCCGGAACAGAAACCTCATACTACATCGTCCACATATCAAGTTTACTATATCACCTATTTTTGTAAATAAAATTTTATTGTAAGACAACCATTCTCAATTACTTACATATTGTCTATGACTGTTTTCATGCTACAAAAGCTGAGCTGAATAATGCCATAGATAATATATGAATCACAAGACTTAAAATATTAAAATGATATGCCCTGCATAAAAATGCCTCTTGATATTTTAGAAAAAAGGTGACAATCTTATCTTGCCTAAACTCACTTCAGCAGTTTGAATGAGACAATGCATGCCAAAGATTTTTATAGGGTGAAATTTCTACTCATGCATGGTAGTAATTTTATTATCTAGTAAGATGATTGTCATGAAAACATTGCAACCTATAAATCAATTAATAATTATGCAAAATAAAGATTCTGCATTTTATTGGTCAGATAATTCCAAGTCAACATCAAAGAAGTTTGAAATAATCTTTCTAGGTATAAGCTAATCTTTTCTATTTTAGCATGAGCCCAACTTTGGAGTAACAATGTTTCACCTAATAAACTTACATAAAATTAAATTTATACTTCATTTATCAGCAATGTGTTTTTGGAACCTCATTGACTCTGCACTTTAGGTTCTCCACTTGTTAAAGGAAACAGTAATACTGAAGTGAGTATTGCATAGGATTGTTGCAAAGATCAAGTGAACCAAGTTTATTGCCACAATTCTAGACATAGTCTAGAATCACCTGGGAATAGAGTCTCCATGAGGGATTATCAAGATCAGGTTGACCTGTAAGAAGTTTTCCTAACTGTGATAATTGGGATGGGAATGCCTATTCTGATGTGGACAGCATCATTTCACATGCATGGCTCTAAAGTGAATGAAAAGAGAAGGAGGTGAATATTAGCATATACATAATATTCTGCTGTCCTCTCCTATTATCTGTGGATGTTATATGACCAGATGCTTTACATCCTTATTGCCTTGACTCCTCTGCTAAGATAAGCTGTGATCTAGAATTGTGAGCCAAAATAAGCCCTTTCTCCTCTACGTTGTTTTTTGTTGGAATATTTTGACACCACAACAAAAACTGAATTAAAGTAGGACATCCCTATGGTAATATTGGACTATTCTCAACATCATTAATGGAAATTTTTTACATCATCTTCACTGAACAGTTCTGCTCCTTGAACTAATTGTGTATCTAAGGAAATAAGTTTTCACACTTGATTTTTTTTTTTTTATTCTATGGAAGAGTCAGTGCAGGACACCAGTGATCTTGTTTTCCCACTGTTTGTGTTATATTCATTACTTCCTCAAATGCTATATCATCCTCTTCCCAAACGGCCTTGGAGTGTTGGCTTTATATTAGCCTCTTTTTCCCTTACTTCCTACATTGAGCAAACTACAACTATTTGTCTTTCTAGAATAAATAATTCTGTGCTCTTGGGCTGTATTTCATTAGCTTCCTAGCTCTGTCTCAAGCTTGTGATAATCATACAGGTAGGGATGTACCTGATTTCAGTGGACTCATTCCAGTCCAACCTCCACACAGCATTCATGCTGCCCTCTAAAACAAATCAGGCTGTTTCTTTATAGCTCTCTGAGCTGTAATTTTGCCCTCTGATATGGAAGCTAATGGTGGTCTGGTTGTGGTTTGAAATTATTAAATGGAAAGCTCCAGAAATAATAACTCAAAAGTTGTAAATTGCATGTTTATTCAGGGTTTTGTGACAACATCTTGCTCTGTCTCAAAAGGGACATTTGTTAAGAGTATGCAGCATACACATTTGTATATTAAAAATGTATATACATATACACACATACTATAGAGAGTCTAGTGCTATTGCTTCAGGCCACCACTGACACTCAGAACATATCTTTCTATGGGTAAGGGTGAAACTGGAAATATTGGAGTTAATAATGTCTAGGTTTCCTATTAGTTGTTGTATGAAAGCCTTCTAGACCTGCTGCCTGCTCCCCTTTGGTGGGTTGTCTTCTACTGGCCCTTTGCTCGTACTCACACTATATATTTCAACATTGTGCACCTATTTGCTGTTCTCTCAGTCAGCCTTCAAATAATTGTCGATGATTTAGTTGTTGTTTTCTGTGGCATTATCTCAGCACAAATTATAACCGAATAACCAGGCATTGAGCTAAAGCTTTCTCTCCATTAATATAAAATATCTACATCATTATTTCTTGCTAAAATAAATTCCTGGATTCAAAAGTCACAATACAATTATCTGTAGATTGGGAAATCATTAAGTGTCTTTGGGAAACATTTGCTAAATATGGGTCGCTGCTAACAAGGGCAATTTTCCTTTTAAAAATATCATAGCAAACATACTACAGACAGAAAGTATAACTGAAGAAAAATCAGAGCAGTAAAGAACAGAAGATAGCATTCAGTAACTAAGGTTGACTGAATGATTCTGGGTGGGGGGAGGAATTGCAGCAAAAATAGACTAATCACCAAAGGAGCTTGAGAATAGGGGGCTTCCAGATAGCAGAAAGATTCATCAGAGGACTAAGTTGAGCAGTGGTTTCAATGTGGATCAGAACAAGCTGAGCCACCTTAAGGAGGGCCATGAGCTCTACCTAAATAAGGTTCCAGGTCAGGGAAGCACAGTGCCCCCAACCCTGGGAGTAGTAGGTTAATTCATTCTTTTGAGCACTTATCACAGGGTTTTAATGGATGCTTAGAGATGTCTTTACCTACAGTAGTTACTACTGTACAATGTACAATATGTATGCTGCATAGGGAGAACAGTAAAGAAACTGCTATAATGACTGCCCCATTACTAATGAAAGTATTTTATTGTGCATAAGAAAGAACAGCCAGAGAGTATATTGGACAAGGTTAGGGCTATAGAAGGAAGGTAGTAGAAGATAATAGTGAGATAGTGCAATAGCAAGAGAGACATAGAGAGAGGGATAGAGGGGGGAGAGAAAGGGAGAGGGAGAGAAAGAGAAAGAATAGTGAGACTAGTGACTTATAATGAGGATGAGTAGCTGATGGTGGGGAGGACTAGAAGATTGATGTGGTGGCTTTGAAATGTTTAACAAGTACTTATGAATAGGGACTGAGGGAACCTGGAGGCCAGCATGAGTTTTGATATGCAACCACAGATAAGTGTCAATGGAGAACCTTATGTCCCTTCTGCCAGAAGGGAAATGACTCCTTTTGGCAGATGGAAAGCAGTGTCACTGAGGAATACTGGTTTTATTCAATCACTAGAAATCCTCCTATAGTGCAGGTTGAGCTTATTCCTGGATATTCAGGCAACCTGAAACCTAATAAGTTGGCCTTCGGTGAAAGTTACCATTGGGTATACTTTTCCTGGCTAATTTTCCTGACTCCTTTGATAGTGCCACATATATAGCTCCTTTCTCTAATGCTCTGGTGTATACCCTTTCAGTAACTGTATTTTGCCTACCTTATGCTGTTGCTGGGAAGAAAAGAAGAAATGGAGGTAGACAAAGAAGAAAGAAAAGGAGGGAGGGAGGAAAGAAAAGCAAATTATAATTCATTCTTTGAAACTACTAGATAAAGCACCATTGGGATCTTGAAAATTACTCAGCAATGTAAATATGTCTTACTTGGTTGCATCTGTGAAGTCAGAATAACCTCTCAAATTAATTTAAGATGGAATTCATATCTAATTTGTGATGTGGTCCTCCTGCTTCTGCCTGTCATATTCTACTGGCATACACCACCATAACAGGGCCATATCTAATTAATGTCTAAACCTCTTAGATCCTTTCTGGAAATAAAACCCGCCAATTATCACAGAAATAATTTGTCATCAAAGGAAGCAACTTGTTCTCACAACCTTTCCATACAGTTAGCAATTTGATGTCATCTGGGAGCCGATGGTGTGAAATGGGTACTGAGTGCCATGGAAAAATGACTTCAGCTATTTGTAGTAGGATGGGCCCATTGGGTTGAAGAAATTGGCTCACACCAGTTGCCACACATAACATACTTAATTGTGAGCCAACTTGGAGTCTGTCTGAGAGCCTAGCAACAGGCATTGTCAGAGGTCCTGAACTTGCCAAGCCAATGAGAGGAGAATGGACAATGTCATCAGATGAGGGCACAGCCTGGGTGCTGGAAGGAGGGTATATAAGGATCTCTCCATTGCTGAATAAATGAGTCTGCCATTTGCTTTTTACCTGGCTCCTGATGACTGAGTGATTAGGACTCAACAACAGCTCTTCATGTGCTTTGTTTCAAAATAGAATTTGATAGACATGAAAGAAGAAAATAAATGGATGATCTCTTGTTATTTAAATATTTTTAAACATTCCATCTGGAAATTATTTCTGACACTAACAAAATTCTAGTCTCTTCTAGAAATACCTAAGTTTGCTGACTTTCCAATTTTCATGAACCTCAGCATGCTTTATCTTTGGAGTTAAGTCTAAAAACTCCATTTTATCTAGAACATGGTATATTAAATAAATTAAAATAATTTAATTAAATAAATTATGAACAATTATCTTACATCATCATAAAAGACACTGAGTGATTCTGGACATGAGAAATGAAACTACTTGAATTTCACTGTCCTGGTCTAGATTTCAAATGTTCAGTTAGAATAGAGCAATTTATAGTACACTATGACTACTTTAGAAAATAAATTTTTCATAACATTTGTTAGAAACAAATTAATGGGGGGAAGGAAGAATAAAGGGTACTCATTCAATGTAGTTACAACATTTTGGGTCCCATTTAACTTACTACTACTTTAAATTATTTGTATCTATGTGCAAAATAAAACAATTCAAATAAATGAAACTGGGGGTATGGCTCAGTGGTAGAGACTTGCCTAGCAACATCTAGGTAAAATTACTGGCACAGAAAATAAAAGATAAACACTTTCTACCTAGTGTAGCAAAATTTATGTCAATTAACTAGTGAAAATATTCTACCTTCTATTCTTTGAAATCAAACTCAAAATCAAAATTCTTATAGAGATGTTAAAGGTGGGTGACCATTCTCTTCTTCCTAATTGTGAGTTATGCAACAAAGCCATTATAGAAATGAGGGAGACAGGAAGTAGAATGTGTGCATGGGTAGTTGAGGGATGATGCAGAAAGTTTAATGAGAGAATTTATGTACTAAAGGTGTAGAGACCTTTGGGATTAAAGAATTCCAGGAAGAGAAGAAAATACAAAAGCTGTTACATGAAGGAGAGAAGGAAAGTTGTAACAAAAATGTGACAAAAAGATTACAAAATAACTAGCAGATAGATCCCAGGGACCAAGAGAATGACAACCAGAGGAAAGAAACAAGAAGGAGCAAACTTGAAATTCTCAGACACATTTAGAGAGAAAAATAACAGCAATAAAACCTATAAAAGAACAGCAAGTTAATAAGAATGTCAGTTAATGATCTTTCAAAGTAGGAACTAAGATAAAAAAAATATGAGACAAATTAGTGCCATATTTGATTTTCTTTGGGGATGTATGAGTTACTTTTTTGGTGTGTTAAAATACCAACTTATACAATAGACAACTTATATAAGGAAGAGATGGCTTGACTCAGTCTCAGAGAAAGAATGAGAATCCATAATGGTTTGGGAAGCATGGTATCAAATTGCCAGAGCAAGAAGCTGACCAATCACATCTTATCTCTGTCCACACACAAGTAGCGTAAAGATGGAACTGGAAGGGGAGGGAAGCTATAAACTCTCGACACCTGTCCTTGGTGATATGCTTCCTCCAGTAAGGCTGTACCACCTCACCTAACAGCATTACTAACTAGGACTAAGTGTTCAAATTTGTAAGCCACTAGGGAATACTTCTCATTCAAACCACCACAGGACTCTCATTTGATGTCTTCCAATAAGACTTTAAAGACTAGTATGGGGTTAGAGGAACTCCACAAAGGTATTTACAGTAACATTCCCACAGCATTGCCTGTTCCCATGCTGTGTATTATTAATTACATGCTAAGTACAGTAATTCCACATTTACCTACCTTTCATTTAGAAAATATTGTTGAGTAAATGAAGCAAGCAATGTAGAAACAGAATGAAGGACAGATGTTGAGAGTGGTAGCAATGAATGCAAGCAAGCAGTAGAATTGGAGTTAGCAAGAGCATTAAGGACATGTAAAGAAATGAGCCTTTGAAGGATAACTGGACTATGATGACCCTTTGGTGGAGAGCTAGCTGGTCTGAATCTGCTGCTGCACCCGTCTAAGCTTGGAAGCAGATATAAAGGCTCAACAGTTGAGACAAAGTCTGCAGCATTGGAATAACATAGAAAACAGCTATGGAATTCTAGTATCTTCATATCTATAAGTGATCAGTGATCATATGACATACAGACTATACTTAGATTAAGCTAACATAGCATTTATGAAATGAATGAGATGTATTATCAAAATGTTCCCATTCAAAATTTAATTACTTGGAGGTAGACATTCCAGGTACAATTTAGAGATTAAAAACTCCTCTGTTTCCTATACTGAACTTCCAAGTCACTGAACTAAGAACTTATATTTATCTTTGCACAAGCTAAACACTACTAGAATTAACAATGATGTAAAATCTGTTAATTTTACATTCAAGATAATAGATTCCAAGTAGTTAAATGCATAGAACTATAGATTGATAGTTTATGCCGTATCTAAAAAGATTATTAATTAATAAGATTAAGAAGAACATTAAGTCCTTTCTAAGCCTAGTAGTACTTCCTAAACCTTAAATTTAGTAATAAAACAGCACAAGAAATAGTGTATAAAATATGTTGACATTTTGTAGAAATCATAAAATTAATTTTTGAGAACTTTGTATGTTAGTACTGAATCTACATATTACTACCTCCTTCCTTCTTCCAACTCCTCCCATGTCCATGCTTCTTCTTTCCAAATGCATGGCATCTTCATGAATTTTACACACACACACACACACACACACACACACACACGCACACGCACACGCACACGCACACGCACACGCACACGCACACGCACACACACACACACCCTAGTTGGTGTTGCACATATAGACATGCATTAAGAACTGACTTCTTGGAATCCAGGGATGCACTAGACCTTGGAGGATATTTTATGATATCAATTCTATTATACACTCTAAATGCTTCCCGCTCCTTAGAAACCTTAAGAAAACTTCCCTAAGGAAATGCAGAATTTTACATGGAAGGTATTGTTTCAGTCAGGGGCCATTGCTCAAGTTCAAGATGTAAAGAAGAAACTGTTTTTTTAGATTGAGTTGACTCTAGTAAACAGAAAGGAAAGTGCAATAATGTGGTGTCAACCACAGAATTCTATATTGACAGAAAAGGCTTCAAACTATCTTCTTTACCCTTCAATCTCATTTGAAATTAAGCACCCATTGGCTAATACTAATGTGCACTAGAGTCACCACATAACCAACCCTGTAACTGATAATACATGTGAAAATAATGGCTCTGATTTATCATTCTAGACATTTAATAATAAGCATTTTATGTTTTCGAATATATCCTTATAATCTAGAAATTCATTCTATTATGGTGATTTTTTAGCCATGGCCCTAGTTTGGATTGAATGTGATTTTTATACTTGCCTTTTAGCATTTAGTCAAATATAATCCAGTGCACTGCCATAAAGATCACACATAGATCATGGTAGCCTATAGGTAGTCCCTGCAATATTTAGAAGACACTTATAACTTCAAATTTTGAAAAAAATGGCATATTTGAGAGGGTTTGTATCCTGAAAGGTGAGCTAGGCTAAGTAGGAAACTAGGCCAATCCCTTTTACTCTAATTAAAGGAATGGAAGGAGTGAGGTGAAGCCTCTCTGAACACAAGATATAGGAAAGAGGGTAAATAGTGGGAAATTGCAATGAGTACATATATATACTCCTTATATATATACTTTATATATATAACTATATATATACTCCATATATATATTTTTTCTATCTTTACCAGGCCAAAAATGGTCATTAGAAGAAAAACAAAAGAATCTTAAGACACCCACAGAAAAAAAAAATTAGGCCCCTTCTTCAAATAGACTCTAAAGCAGGCATTTCTCATTCTATATTTCTCTTCAGAGCAAATGTCCATCAGTACAATGACTAGAGACACTTGGGGATCTGTGGATAGATTTATGGATGATTCAACATACTAGTGGATATGTTGGGAGCTGCAAGGAATCACCAAGTGGCCCGATAGAACTAATTACCCAGTTGCCCCCTCATAGCCATTTGTCAGCCTGTCTACTTGCCCATTTTGGGCTCAACTCTCCACTGTTAATATAATACTCCCTGTTATTCACAGAGACAGTGAAGGCAGAATAAACTTCATCTTGCAATGGCATAGGAAGTTTGACTTGTTCCCTCATGATGCATAAATTTATCTGGGCATTCCCCCACCTAATATGAGGAATAATAGTTTCTAAAAGAGTCACAATAATTACTAGTACAGAACAAGGTCAGGGATATAAAATATAGATTTCAACAGGATTTAAAGTTCTGAATCTGAATCTTTCAGCCTCTTAATGTTGGGTAAATTATCAAATCTTCTTTGACGCTTATTTTCTCCATCTGTAAAATAAGGTTTACAAACCATTTGGTGAGATATGATCTCAATGTGCAGTCAGGATTGTCTTAACTCACAACTTTCCTACCTCCACTCCAAAGTGATGGAATTACAGACTCATGTCACTTCACTCTGCTCAGATTGAGTCTTCTGATCTTCCTAATCTTCTAGCTATTCATTTGACCTCACCAGCTTTGCTCATGGATACTCTCTGTCTCTCTGTCTGTCTCTCTGTCTGTCTCTCTGTCTCTCTGTCTCTGTCTCTCTCTGTCTCTCTCTGTCTCTGTCTCTCTGTCTCTCTCTCTCTCTCTCTCTCTCTCTCTCTCTCTGTGTGTGTGTGTGTGTGTGTGTGTGTGTGTGTGTGTGTGTGTACACATGCATGCACAAGCTCTTTTCAGAGACAATCTACTAGAAATACAGGAATTCCAAATTGTAAACCCTTTATGGTTGATGTATCAGTCAGCCTAAGAGATGCCAACTTGGGTTATTTTCTCCAAGTTGATTAAAATATTGTGTGTTTCCATCTTTAGCAGGTATAAGGAGAAAACTCCTCTCAAAGTCTCCCTGATGCATTATGAAAAGCCTTATGCTTAATTACTCCATTTGTTTTCACAATAGTATTTGCAAATTTGGAACCTTATGAGGGTTTAGAAAGGCATCTCTCTAAAATATACAGGATTAATGTGTTTGTTTATAGATCCTTTCTACTCTTTTAAACAGTATTTAAGACAGTTCCCAGACTGTATCATGGATACACATATAAGCTACCAAAGACAACCAAATCAGCAGCAAAAAATGAGCTATTTGCTTAGACTTCCTGGTCAGGGGGTGTTTCCATTAGGCTATGTTAGAACAGCATGTATCTGAGCTGATGAATTTTTTATATAAGACTTTTTTCAAGTAGATTCACTAAGTACATAGCAAACTTAGGGAAGGGGGAGTCACAAAGGTTCTACTTGCAGGTTATTTGTACTTTAGTTCAACTAAAATTAACAATCCTAATTTCTGCCTTCTTGAAGTTTTACAATTTTCCTCTTGTCATCCTCAAAGATGCTGGAAAGGCCAGTACTATTAAATTTATTTTAAAGACGCAAAAATTCAAGCTCCCAAAACTGAAGATACTTTTTGAAGGCTGTTAACATGATGTTGACACATAATAACTATGCAAAAGCAGGCAGTCTGGCTCAGGTGGAATGTTCTCATTTGCCATAGCAAAGGAGAGCCAGCTCTTGCTAAGTCAAGGTACAAGGAAAGGAGGTCAACATTGTTTTGACTGTTTTCACTATTTTTTTTCAGAAGCCACATAACTTTATCCAGACCTCGCAAACACACCATGGAAGAATGAATGAATGAACGACTTGTTTCCTGTCTTCTAAAGGCTTCCAAGTTAACTGGATGGTAAGCATACATAGAGTAGAGAGAAAGTAAAAATTGTGACTAATAAATTGACTGGACCTGGAATCAGTGGAATGGTAACATATATGCAAGGAAATGGTCCTTGTCCTACTAGAGCTTAAGATATTTACCAAGGAGTCCTTGTCCTTCAGGGGGAATGGATGGAGGAATGGAGTTGGGGAAGGCTAAGAGGGGATTGGGAGGAGAGGAGGGAGGAGGAGCAGTGGTGGGTATGGGAAAAACATTTTAAATAAAAAAATTTACCAAATTCAAAATTGTGCATTGGAAGAGTCTGCCAATGGGTCATGGACCTAGTTTTACACACACACACACACACACACACACACACACACACAGAGAGAGAGAGAGAGAGAGAGAGAGAGAGAGAGAGAGAGAGAGAATCAGAGGTAAAGAAATAACCACAAAGCAATTTCAGTATATAGTATATGATGAAGAGAAAATCAGGAAACAATAAAAATTAGATGTTCTGCTTAATGCAGAGGAAAATTGGGAAGTTCACTGTTTGGAGAAAATCAAGTTTGAGATTGTTCTATACCGTCTGAAGAATAATCTACAGTAGCCATCCTTTTTATTTAGAATGAGTGAATTTATTAAGTATATAGAAAGCAAAGGAGCAAGTGATAGATAGAAGCAGCAAATAGCAGAACATCATCAGACGAGGAGCTTTAAGAATCCGGTAGAGAACACTGGAGAAGTATGATTGAGAGAGCAAAGGTAACTCACTCAAATTTGGGGCTTACAAATCTCCACAATTAACTGGGAAAAGTGAGGCAGTCAGCTGGAGTTCTCCACTGACTCTTCTCTGAGATTTTTCAGACTTTTACTGCACTCACTTTCAGAATAAGGTATAAACAACAGTAAGCCCTGTGTAAAGAATTTTGCTTCTAGGTGTTCTCAAGCACACAGTATTTGAACACCCTTATCTGCTTGCTATATCCTCAACACCCCCTTCCTGTCATAGGCCCACCTGACTCAGCACAGGGAAATAGGAGAAAGAGTGCCTCTGTCCCTTTGGACAGATTTTGTCCTTAACATTTGACTCCAAATCATCTAGAATTTATTTAATTTTATGAGATAGGCCTTTGCAATGTAAATTATCTAGGTATGCAGGCATGTGCTGTTTAAACTTCTTTCAAGTTTGGGGGGGGGGGTAGAATGAAGGAAGGAAAAGCCGGGGACATCTCAGAGTGACATAAGATTTCTCATTTGAATCTTTCATTTTGATTTTCTATGTCTCAGCAAATTTTCTACTTTTTTTGTAATTTCTACATTTTTGTAATGAAAATTATGTAAGACTGAAAAGCAAACTTAGAAACACTTAAGCAAACAGAAATACAAATATTTTATTCCAAATAGTTCTCACATGTTTTGGTATATCAGGAGTTATTGTCAAGAAAAGAAAATGGGCATTTTTTTTTTCTACACAGGAATAAATGGGTATCTCTTATACTGGATTTTTATTTACAACATGAATTGCATAGTATTTGTATGATGCAATGAAATATATTTTAAATAGTATATATCTGGCCCCAATACTCTAGAGTAGACAAAAGTTTCAAAATTGATATAAATTTTGCGGTGAGTATGAAATAGCCCTTAAGTCCTTTCCAAAGAACCTGGGGATAAAATTAAAACATTCCCTTGTGTTTTTTACTTAGGTTCCGTGGAAGCAGATGGCATAGGGCTAGCTTAACTGAAAGCATGTCATTTGTACTAAGAATCTGAGGGTTCAAGAAACAATATCAAGGGTGCTATTGTGTAGAAGACAAAGATCATGTGAATAACATTTATAAGATCTGTATACATTTTTTAAGACCCTTAACAAGTCAAAAAGACTTTTTTTGCATGTGTTTTTTCACCTGACAGGTAGTAAATTAATGTTAGTGTTAACATAACAATATCTGATATTAAATGACCACTTGCTCTGAGTCAAACATTATAGTAAAGTTTGAATAATTATTTCTTTTACTCTAAACCTCAACAGATCTATCTGAATACCCATTTAAGAGATTTTTAAAGATGAACTTCAGAGAGTGTGAATAACTGTTCAAGTTCCTAATATAGTACAGGTAAAATTTAAAGCTAAGTTTATCTTGATTCAAGTTCCATGTACGTAATAATAGATTTCTTAAGAGATCTACTACAGCTAGGCAATACTTACCCAACACATCCACATGGTCACCAAAAGAGACATATTCACTAGAATGTTCAATAGGTGCACCATTCTTAAGAGTCCAAACTAGAAAATTCCCAAATGCATACCATTAGATGAACAGATAAACAAATTGTGATCATCCAATCATGCCTGTCTTATGAAATGCTATACACTGATGAGAATAAGCTGCCTACAGCTACATGCAAGCAAGCAATAAACAAATATCACAAATATCGTGGTAAGAAAACAAACAAAACCCCAGATGCTAAAATGAACACAGTAGCTTCTTTAATATTTCTCTTTGAAACATAAAACAGATTAAGGGATATCAGTGATTATTCCTTAAGGTCAAGAGAAAAGCAGCACCGGCAGTCTTCTAGGTGTTGGGAATCTTGTTTCTTGACCTGAGTTCAGTTTACAAGAGTACTGAGTATTCCCTGCTTTGGAGTTCTTTGATATCTACAACTGTGGTGAATGTGCATGCCTTTCCACATGGGCAATAAGTTCAGGAGTTAAATCTAAATGTTCCTCCAGTTAGCATGGATTAGACCCACCATTAATAGAAATAATTGAGACTCCAAAATGCGAACTCGAGACATTACTGACACAGCATACTAAAAAGTTCTTGGGACCGCAGAACTGGCTATGAGCTGTCACTCACTGTCACACACTTCTTGGTGGCACCGTGATACAAGATCCACAGCAAACTGCTAGCCCCCAAAACTATCCAAATTCAAATTTTGAAGTTTGATATCTAATAAATGCATATCACTTTTATGCCACCGATTCTGTCAGGAACCTTTTATAGTTGATGACTGACATCTGGTGTAGTATCTACTTCTAGGGAAATTAAAACCAATCACACACAGAAAGGTAGCACAAAATGATAGAGAAAAACCGTGGAGATACTGATTTGATAATGACGTCCTTTCATAAATATAAACAATTATCCCTGGAGAGTAACAAATAATACCCCACAATAAACTCACTTGGTTACCTTGCCAGAAGAATTCAGCAGCACAGTGTATCTATTTGGACAGCAGGGAAGTGTTTGCTTTAATATCACCACCTGCAGAATGAAATTCAACCAATTAAGTTAGGAAATTGCCATTTGCAGATAATTATTATTTAGCCAGTTTCTAACTTCACAGCTCCACAGCCATCTGAGGACAAGGTCTCACAACTGCCACAGGGTGTGGTGTTGTAGATGGTCTATTTTAACTTAACGATCTGGAAGAGGAAATAACCAGCATGGTAATGACATTGCAAACGATGCTAAAGTGAGAGAGTTGCAAATGCTAATAAAGGCAGCAGAGCAAAATGGGAAGACTTTGCTGATAAAATCTGCACTTTAGTGAAGAATGTCAGTCCATTGAATTGCCAATTGTTGGCCCAGGCCATAGATGCCTGAGCATACTCGGCTCAAAAATGAAGGTCTCCTATCTAAAGTAATTAAATATTTTATTTCAGCACTGCAATTTCAAAGAACCCCTTTTAAGTTTTCAAATTGCTTCAAAGTTGCAGAAAAATTGACACTCTAGTGCAGAGAGTATCCATGCACTCTACATTCAGTTTTCTCCATTATTGACATCATACATTAAAAAGCACATTTGTCAAAATTAATGAACCAATATTGGCATAGAATTATTTTTAACTTTTGTTTTTTAATTGTAACTTGACAAATTACAGCATCTATTTCTGGAGTATAAAGTGATTTTGTGATGTATTAACACAATATGGAAAAATTAAATCATGCTAATTAAAATAAATCCATCATCTCAAATACTTAGGTTTATGGTGAGAACATTACAAATTGACTTACTGTTTTTGAAATATACTTTATTGTTTAGAATTTTCAGTACACCATATTTCAAATAAACCAACCATCTTCCTAGTGTGGCCTTGTTTCTTTTGCCTATCATCTTTCCATCCCAGTCGCCTCACCAATCTACTCAGCTTCTTGGAGCTCAGTTCTTTTAAATTAGACATATATGTTAGAACATGCAGACTTTTCTCTGTGTATCTGATTTACCTTAGCATATTGTCCTCCAGTTCCATTCATATTATTCTAAATGACCAAGTTTCATTTTTAAAAGGCGAGAATAGTATTTCATTGTATTGGGATATCTCATTTCCTTTACCCATTCATCTGGAGAAGGGTGCTTGGGTTGATTCTTTGTATTGGCTATTGTGAAAAGTGCTGCAATAAACATGGACGTTCAGACATCTCAACATAATGATTTCAAATCTCTGGGTAAGTCAGATGGCTAGATCAGACAGTGAATCTAATTTTGATTGTTTCAGAATTGTTCATGCTGCTTTCTGGAATGACTATACTAACTTTCTTACCAGCAATATAAAGGTTCCCTGTTCTCTGTATCTTGGTATGATATGTATGTGCATGACCCACGTCTATGAAACAGTATACCTTATTCATCTTCTACTTTTGTTTCTCCCACTCATGTGTTAACCTCTTATCTAGGGGCTGGCTTTGATGTAAGTACTATCTCTTGCCTAGCTGAGATAAGACTTTTGAAAGGTTTTACTCTGGGAGAATGGACATTTTTCATGAAGAAGGCCTTTGGAGAAAACTAGAGTGATTATGTTTCTCATTCCTGAGTTCAACTACTAAGTGAGCTCTCTATAAACTTTACCAGGAAATCTTGTGGGTTGCTAGAGGTAAGTCCTCTGAATGCTGTCCTTCCCTGAGTCTCTTACTCTCATGCTGCTCCACACTCAGCCTCACAAAATTCTAAATATTGTTGTGTACATATTTCTCTCAACTTCTCTCTTGAAAGGCTTCTGCTCCAGGGAAACATAGCTCAGCTGTGACTCCAGATGTGCCTGCATTTCCAGATTCTGGGTTTAGAGTTTGCCTAAAATTTGTTCTCTAGTGCATTAAAAAATAATTTCTGGCTTTCAACTTTTCTATCTTTCCCCCTAATAACAATGAGTAATGACCTCTTCGCATCAGATATGAAACATGTATTAGTGTTCAGTCAAATAACACGGCTAACAGATACCATACACTACTATTCTAAGAAGTGCCTTGAAAAGTTACACATGTTGAGTGTCTCAGAATTATGTTACATATTAATTTGGCTGACAAATAAGTATGTGGCCACTAGGCATCAGATATTATTCTTTTATTATTTATTTGGTTTTTAAAAGTATAATTGCATTGTTTCCCCCTCCCTCAGCTTCTCCCATGTTCCTTCTCTTCCCCTCAAATTCAAGGTATCTTTTTTTCTTTAATTATGTCCTCCCACTGTGTACAAATGCAACTTTTGAGTCCACTTAGCATTGTTTGTGTTCTTCCGGCTGCTATTTGGTATCAGATAATCCAGTAGGTGGTTCATCCCTGGAAGAAATTTAGTCTCCCTCGGTTGTTAATTGTTTGTAAAGGTGAGGTCCCATGAAATTTCTCCCATCTACACCAAGATGCCAACTGTTCATAGAATTGCTCAGGCCTTCCTAGTAATCAATGTTGTTGTGATTTCAAGGGTATAGCTTCAAAGTCATAGCTAAAAGTTGCAAACTCACAGCAGACTTTCTAATCTTCTGGCTATTAAAAGTCTTTTCACCTGCTCTTCTGCCATGTTTCCTAAGCCTTAGCTACAGGAGGTGTGCTGCAGATGTTTTAACTGCAACAGGGCCACGATGGTAAGTTGTTCATTACATTTTGACAAGTTTTGGTTTTCCATAACGGTCTCTTTGTGCTGCGAAAAAGAAGTTTTTATGACTTGTAGTGAGAGATACACTTATGTGTTTCTAAGAGGATAACTATTTAGAAACAAAAATATTTTGGTTTAGAAACATGACAATAATGGTTCTCCTGGTCTAACGCCTCTCTAGTCATTGGTAATTGGCTATGTTTCTGGTACCAGTCATGATTTCCTTCCTGTTGGGTGGTTCTCAAGTTCATTCAGAGAACTGTTGATTCCTGCCAACATATAAATGCCACTATTGTACCTTTAGGGATATCTTTCCACGACAGTCATTATTGTGCTTTAGAGGTATCACAGCTGGGTGGAATCAATGATTGCTTTCTTTTCTTAGCATCCTGCATAGTACCTTCTGATACTTTGAAAGCTAGTCCCCAGAGAGGAAACTTTCTGTACAGTTCCAGCTCCAATCTTCTGAGTCCTATATTCAAAATTTTCATCAACAGGAAATTACTTTCAGCCTTTATGAGGTAACCAAGGTCAGTAGCAATAGCCCATATTGTTTTGTTTTCAGTCATTTGGACTCCCCTGATCAACAACTTCAAAGGAGTTTTCTCATACCTGGTACTAGGGTTTTTGTCAGATCGTCTATATCTCTTGGGGGAATTATCATCACTCCAACTGAGGCAACTGCATTTAGTATATGGCTGTATAAACTTACATAACTTAGATATAACTGTAGGTAAATTTGAAATAATGATTACTTATGCCATTTACAAGTATCCTTTGTGCCCAGGTATTATTCTAGAGAATGTAATTACCTCAGCGAACAAAGGAAAGCTCCTGTTTCTGAGAAACTTACATGCTAAGCAGAGGAGGGCAGAAAATTATAATGAATGCCATGATAAAATAAAGCTGAGTATCAGTAATAGAGAGTGATAATACATTTGTTGGGGATTCTATTTTACAGTGACTCAACAGCAAAGCAAAGCAAACAAACAAAAAACAGCCACAGAATAAAGAAAGAAATTTCAAAGAAAAGCTCTAAAAGAAACTGAAGTGTTCTCATGATATATGTGAAGTCCTTTGGGAACATACTTAAACTGCCATAGTGAGGAAGTGAGCACTGCTTTTAAATGAGGATAGAATCCATTGGGAGAATTTTCAACAAAAGAATTATGTGATCAGACAGATTTCCAAAGTACCATCCAGGCTAATGCATTGAAAGTCAATGGTTTGTGGCGGGGGGGGGGGGGGTGGCAAAAAGAAGCTACAGAAATTGTGTCATTGAAATCATCCAGACCAGAAATGATGGAACCTTAGAAAAAAATCAAAAATGGCATGCTATCAGATTTTACAATCTCTTTAAAGAAGTAATGGCAGAGTTAATGGAGGATTGGTGGATATTAAGCCTCAGTAAATGGAGATAACAAAGCTCATGTAAATGTAAGCATCTTCTCCTCAAGTAGAGCTCATCTAGGTACTGAGCTGAGTGGCAAAGTAACCCTGAAAATCAGTATTTCAAGGTTCAAAACTTTTAACTGATGCTGCTATCCACAGCCTGTTAGATATATGAAGACTATTTATTCTCTGTTCAGTCCAACTGTTTATTTAACAGAAGAAAAAAACGATGTTCCCTGAGGTTAAGTGACATTTTATAAGTTGGTCATACTTATGTGAGTCTCTTATTACTGCAGCATGCTTGTCTTTCATCTGGTAGGTGAGAATGTGCAAGCAAAGTAGCAGATGATTGCTAATTACACTCAAATTCATAATACCATGTTTCTATTGTGAAGTCCACGGCATGGGGGTCATATTTGAGACAGCATATACATGGTTTTTTATTACACTTCTCTCTGAACACTGCATGTATTTTTCCTCACTAACAAAAGGACAAGGTCTCTAAGAGATACTTTCAGAAGAAAAAATAAAACAAGCAAGCAGACAAAATCCATAGGGTCATCCAGTCACAACTGCCTCAGAAATGTGTCAGGGCTGCCAAAATGGTTTGCTTCCACACTTTTGTAGGATCTCTTGGCCATCTTAGTGCTGCTGATTTGTGCATCTGTGCCACAGAGGGACTACTTTGGGTTGTCCCTTACCAGATGAAATAAAAGCATAATGCAGTAGAAAGAGACCCACTTAATCTTAATTGGCTGAGTTCTTCTGGAAATGATATTCCTGGATAAGAGAGAAACATGAATAGAAATCCTTAGAAATAAATTGAGGGATTTCATAGTTTATAAAATATTTTTTTCTTAACCTAAAATGCCTATTATTTCTTCAGCATGTCAGAAGCTGGAATGGGAGATATATGTATTGTTTATATAAATGTTCTAAGCAACCTTTATAGGTAGGCATTGTTGTCCCTATTTTGTAGATTAGATGATGAACTTAAGTGCTTTGAATGCATTTACCATGAAAATTTCTCTTTCTTCTTTAGTACAACGTGAAAACTAACCCAGATATTTTCTCCCAAATATTTCACTTAGTGTAATGAGGATGGTGAGATTCATAAAACCTGGGAAATAGACAAATGAAATTGACAGCCATTCATTAATGATATACACTCATGGGACAGGGGAGAAGGGACACTGTGCTATGCAACATTGTTTGAAGGTTGCACCCACAAACAAAAAGAATGCTACATCGGTAAGAGACAAGTTTTGTAGTATCACATTTATGTTGGGACCCTTTGGCTCCCATGGGATTGTAAAATTGGCTTACTTGAACAATTGTATGACCTAGCAGAGAAGGACTCATGTCCCACCACTCGGGTCTAAGTAGGGACTGTGCCTGTGATTAAAATCATTTCTCTAGGTGACCATGCCTGTGTGAGTTGTGAGAGGAAAGTTGGAGGAAGTCCATTCAAGATCCACTTGGTTTTACCAGACACCAAAGAAGATATACTTATACTTTCCTTTTATACATACATACTTTTCTCTCATTATCTCCATTTGAGCAAGCAGATTGTTTAAATTATGGACAAGCTCACAGAACTGCCAAGATCACGAGGTTAACTCAGAGTTCCTCAGACTTCAAGCTCACATTTAGTTTACAAATGGTATACATTCAGTCTCTAACTGGCATTTCAATATGACTTCTAAGAAGAATGAGTCTGGAAAGGAAACAATAACCATTTTCTGGCTGAGGGCAACTTAGAAAAGAATGTGTTGTTCCCTGTGAGCAAAAGTCATCACCTCTGCCTAAAAATATCTTGCCACAAATACTTTGCAACCATTGGTCATGAAGGGTACTCTCATCCATCTATGTGTCTATAATTTATCCCATTTAACTGTGATTTGGTGCAGTCTACCATAGCTCATGTGACTTGAAAAAACTGACATGAAGATTTTGACATGTGTATTGTTGTTTTGGGATATTTGGACTAGTTAAATATCTTAATGGCTACTATTTTCTTCCATTCCTGCATTTATGTCTCCCTGGCCTGTGATGAGATTTAAGCATTGTTTGCTGTTAATCTTGAGCCTGTTTTGTACAATAGATATGTAAGTACCTCCCTGCCTCCAAGTTAGCTGGACCATTCTATTTCGATCAGAATTGCAAGGTAAAAATGATTGTTATTTTTACAGACTTCTTGGGAGCAATTAACTTAGTTGTAAAAAATCTTATAGTGCTGCTGTTTATAGATGGGAAATATAAACAATATTTTTAGGTATTAGAGTTTAGGAAACTTCCAACAGAATACCTAATGAGTAATTCAACAGTGCCAGTAAACTGCATTATAATGAATTAGGAATTTGGTTCAATGTGGTTTTCAGGTTTTGAAGACTAGCCAGCCCACTTATCTGTGAAAGGGGGTCTTGAGGTTTTAAAGCTAGTCATTTTCCCAATAAAAGAAAATTACAAGGAGCAAAATGAAAGCTGCTGACAATGCCAAAATGTTTCAGTTGACATCATTCTACATAAAATAGTCAAGATGAAGGTGAAGTATAATCAAAGTCCCAGAATATCTTGATGGTGAAGTAAAAATGGGTATGTATATGAATCAAACATCATATGTATATAGAACAACTGATTTAGCCACCCTATCCATGGGAATAAAAACACACTGGGAATACAGTAAGACGCATCCTGGGAAAATTACTACTGTTTGGATTAGAATAGCCAAAGATTAGGAATAACTCAAATATATACTACCAGCAAAAGAAATATGACATATCCACCCAAAAGAGACTTCAGTAGTTGTGAATAGGAACAAAAATATCTTACACACTGATAATTATCATGTTACAAAAGGTAGGGAATGCTAGAATAGATGAGACGTGACATGGGAAAGATATCAAATACCTTGTTTTAGATTCTCATCTAATATGCCATACAAAAGATATTAAGATAACTAGCGAAAATTAAACCCAGACCAGACATTAGGTAATAAATAACCACTACTAACTTTGCTGTGGTGAAATGACATTTTGGTCATGCATTCTTAAAATGACTTTGTCTATAGAGATAACACAGACTCTTTGGGAGAAAAAAAATATATTGAATTTCCTTTTCTCTTAGTTTAAAAAAAAATTGAGATAAGATATGATGATGTAGCCAAAGATAACTCAGAATGTACATTGTAATCCAGTCTGGTTTCAAACTCAGAGCATTGTCCTGACTTGTCTTCCCAAATGCTGAGACTATATTTGTGAGTTTGAGTTTCACTTTAAAAACATGATGCTTGTGAATAAAGAAGGTAGAGGAAGGGGTAGAGAAGGATTAAATCCAAAATGACAGACAATGCTAAATGTTGAAGTGGGATGAGGAAGCACATGGAGGATACTATTTTGCTATTTTTGTATATGATTTGAAATTCTTATAATATGTTAAATGGATGCACTACATATACACATACAAATAAATAGAGTAATAGTGTGAAATAAAAAAATAGAAACATCTGGGTTACGGATATATATACATAAAGCTATGAATGAGAGAAATAGATATGGGGAAGAGAAAGAGATTGAGATTAAGAATGAGATTTTTGCCTCCACCAATGTAATATTTATGCATCTAATTTTTATAATTCATTGACAATTTCATTAACCAAACAATGGGATACGGCATTTAGTGGTTACAAATTCTGAGTGGTTTTAACTGTTAAAAACCTATACTGACTGTTAAAGCCACAATGAATATAGATATTTTTCTCTCAGATAATTCTAAAATCCCTTAGCAGTGGTTTTCAACATTTCTAATGCTGTTGTGGTAACACAAGCATTATAAAATTATTTTTGTTGCTGCTTCATAACTGTAAGTTTCTGTTGTTATATATCATAATGAAAATATCTGATATGCAGGCTATGTGATATGAAAGCATTTGATATGTGACCCCAGGGGTTGCAGTCCATATGCTGAGAAGCACTTAGTTTAAGTGTTCTTAGCTGACTTCAGGTTACATGAATAACATGTGTTTTTCTGCTTTCATGTTTGAATTTTCTGATTAACAAGGAGTTCTGGTTAACAGACAGAGATATAGTATGTTTAAGTATACTTGAAGGTAGGGCTGGTGTAATGTCTGCCTTTATAGATATCCACAACCCCTAGGACTTCAAGGGACAGACAGAATATAGAGAGGGGCTAATAAGGACCTTAGTATAAGTACTTTAGCATGCCCAATGATGACTCTTTAAGAAAAAGTTCAGGTATTAGATATGGGAACAAGAAAAATCAATCAACCAAGTGACCTGAGGAGAAGGAACCAAATATGGTGAGTGGCCTCATCCCCATCCAGTAGTGAAGGTATGAAGGAAGAACAGGGAAGTTTTCCCATCTAATTCCCACACATACTCTTTCCAGTTTCTGCTAATGCATCAACTATTCTGTGTTTCATCTATGACAACACAGTACCTGCCTATTCCTGTCTCACACTATTTACCTTCTAATTCTGTCAATTCTGTCTCCAATGACGGGACTTTATTCTTTTTATAGCTGAATAGCCTCCCACAGTTCCTTTACTCATTTTTCATTGATAAATACTTCAGCAATCTTCAATTCTAGCTTTGTAAATATTGTTGTAATTAATATTGAAGTACAGACATCTTTGGAACATACTGATTTTCTTTGACTGTATACCTATGAATGAGATTAATGAATCATATCATAGAGCTAATTTTACTTGCTTGAGGAGCCTCCATACTATCTCCCATTATGACTCATTAATTTATATGCACACTAACAATGGGAAATGATTTTATTTTCTTCAGATCCTCTCCAGCACTAGTTATCTTTAGTCTTTTAGGGAATAGCCTCTTTTTACTGAATGCATTGACATAATAGTCTCGGGTTGTTTTTAAATTGCATTTATGTGATTATTAAATATGTTGAACATTACTTCATATATATGAATATATATGTCATTAGATTGTTTTTATTCATGGCATGTCTACTTAGTTCAAGTACTAGTTCTATAATTAGTTTAAAGAAATTTTGTTAACTGTGATAGCTTTAACTCTCTACTGGACACAATCTAGAATCAGCTAGGGTAAGAATCTCCATGAAGTATTTTTTTACATTGGGTTGGTCTATTGGCATGTCTGTGAGGGCATGCCTTTAAGTTAATTGATGTGGGAGGAACCACCCCACAGTGTGTGCACCATTCCTTAGCCAGCCAGGATATCCTGAAGTAGCAGGAGTAGAGAATTGAATGATTACAGGAAAGTGAACAAGCATCCGTGCGTGCATCCACTGTTCTTGGCTGTGAAGGTAGTATGAGTAGCTATTTCAATTTGCCTACTGCCTTGACTTTTATTTAATGATAAACTAACCTGGAATTGTAAGGTGAATAAACATTTTCCCCTTACAATTGCATTACTTAGGATACTTTATCACAGAAACAGATATGAAAATAGTTGCTATTATACTTTTGGATCTTTTGTTCTTACATTGTAGAGTTCCTTATATATTCTGACTATTGACCGCTCATCAAATTTGTAATTTTTGAATATTTATTCACATTATGTCCCTTCTTTCAGGTATTTTCATTGCTAGAGGAAGCTTTAGGTTTCAGGCAATCCCATTTGTCTACTGTTCCTTTTCTTTCCATGCGCTTTTAACAGTTTCAATGTTCTGAATGTTTTCTCTACATTCCATTTTATTACTTTCATAGATTCAGCTCTTATGTTTACATCTTGTTTGTTTCAAATTGATGTAACTGTTAAAAGCCCAAATCTAGTTTCAGTCTTTCACATGTGGCTATATAATTTTACCAGCACAATTCACTAAAAAGACTATCCTTTTTCTGGTATATTTTCAGCACATTTATTCCAAAATCAGTTGGTTATAGATGTGTATAGATCATGTATTCTGTTTCTTTTGTCTGTGTATCTATTTTCATCACAATAATATGTTATTTTAATTAAATTTTACTTTATTATTTTGTATGTATGTGTTATGTGTGGAGGTGATGATATGCACACACATAACAGGGCACACATGTGGTGGCTAGAAAACAACTTTGTAAAGAAAGTCATCCCCTTCTGCTGCCTTTATGTTGATTATGAAGATAAAACTTAGTTTGCCAGCCTATTATGTTACTTTGGTTACTGTAGCTGCATAGAACATTTTCAAGTCAGATAGAGCAACAACTCCAGCTTTGTTATTTTTGTTCACAATTTCTTTGTCTATACATTGCTTTGGTTAGTATGAATATTAGAACAATGTCAATTCTTCCACTTCATGGACATGAAGTAACCTTTAACCA
Organism: Phyllotis vaccarum; assembly: GCA_033318265.1. Taxonomy (NCBI): domain Eukaryota; kingdom Metazoa; phylum Chordata; class Mammalia; order Rodentia; family Cricetidae; genus Phyllotis; species Phyllotis vaccarum. The sequence goes on along the minus strand of JARWLC010000013.1, from coordinate 132,320,575 downwards.
TTTAGCGCCTACGATTTCTTTCATTAATGCTTTATATTTTTTGTTATAGATTTATAGTACACCTTTCATTTATTTCTAGATATTCTAAGTATTTTATATTTCACAACTACTGTAAATGGTGATGTTTTCTTGATTCTACCTCATTTAATTTACCTTTAGCAAATATCAATGCTTCTTATTTTGTTGTTATTTTCAAGACAGGGTCTCTGTGTAATCTTGGCTGGTCTGGAACTGGTTTCTAGCAGGCTGGCCTCAAACTTACAGAGATCTACCTGTCTCTGCCTCACGAGTGCTTGTATTAAAGGCATGTGCCAGCATTTCTAGATGCTACTAACTTTTGTACACTGATTTTTTTATCCTAGAACTTTCCTAAATTCATGTATAATTTTAATAGCTTAAGATGAGGTCTTCAACCCATCCCAAATTGACTTCTCTTTTCCAATTTGTATCCCATTTATCTCTTTCTCCTGCTTAATTGCTCTGGCTAGAAATTATAGATCTATGTTGAATAAAAATGGTTAAATGAAAGGCAGGCATGGGAATTCATGCCTATGATTCCAGAACTCAGGAAGTTCACCATAAAGTGAAAATCAACCTAGGCTACATAGTGAGTTCAAAGCCAGCCTAGGATATTAAGTAAGTTCAACACCACAACAGCACCAACACACACACACACACACACACACACACACACACACACACACACACACACACACACATATAAAACAATGCCAAATGGCTACCTTGTTATAGATCTTATAGGAAACCCTTTCCCTTTTCAGTATGTTACTTGTCGACTTATTATATGATCTTTATTATGTTCCTTCTATGCTTAATTTGTTCAGCATTTTTAACATGTTGCATCTATCTTTCTGTAGTCATTAAGATGACTATATGGTCTTAATATTCCATTGATGTGATATATCAAGCTTATTAATTTGTGTGAAATAACATATCTTTTCATCTTTGGGATGAATCCCATTTGAGCACATTGAAAATCTCACTTGAACATTGAAATTGATCATTTTTTAATATACTGTATGATTCAATTTCATGTTATTTTATTGAGTACTTTTGCTTCTACGTTCATCAAGAATATTAGCAAGTGCTTTTTTTCCTGTAGTACATTTTTGACATTCATTTATTTAATGTGTGTGTGTGTGTGTGTGTGTATGTGTGTGTGTGTGTGTGTGTGTGTGTGTGTGTGTGTGTGTGTGCTCATTTATGTATTGGGTATGTACAGGTGTGGGTATGTTTGTGCTATAGTTTACATATGGCAGTCAGAGTATAAGGTCACAGGAGTTGGTTCTCTCCTCCTACCATGTAGATGGGTTTCAGGGATCAACCTCAGGCAAGCAGGTTTAGTAGGAAGCGCCTTTACAAGGTTTGCCCCAATTTCCTCGTTAGTGGGTTCACCAAGGAAGAAAGTAAGTACTTAAAATGGGTAATATAGGAGTGGAAATACATCCTCAATGCTTAGATAGGCCCAGACACCTTAACTTGAGTCACTGGACTATAGTCAAGCGCTGTATGATCCTGCTTAGCTCTACTCCCCTAAAGCATTCCTAGGATCCCCAAAACAACAAAATTATGTCACATGTTGAACCCATTTGACAGCATAGATATGGCCTGTATGGTGCCAAAGTAGAGTCATGATCACAAATGAAATCAAAGTCTAATAGAAGGGGATTTTGGCTCTCTTTCTAATGTAAGAGCTGTTCCAGAGGCTTTATTCTTGGGCAGTGGCTTTGAAATGGACATCATTAGGATATTCTCAGTGTTAAGGTTTAGCAATCTGGCATTGAGTTGTAAGATAAAATGCTAAATTAACTGCTTTATACAAACTTCAGTAAGGATAGATTTGATCTATGTTATGTTGCTTGAATTTGGAGTAATGAAGAAGAAAGACTAGAGACTATTGGCCACCCTACCCCACTGATGCTAGGCTGCTGTGTCTTACAGATTCAAAGATTTACACAGTGATAAAACCAGGTCCTTTCTGTAGCTGGTAAGATGTAAGTGGAGTTTCACATCAAAATATCAGTCTTTTTGAAACCAACTGCTAAGCTCAGGCATTTGTCTCAGTTGATAACCTGAAAAGATGTATAATAGTGGAAAGGATAAAATCAGTTAGAACAGGTAAAGAAATTCAGTGAGCCCAAATTTGTCTTCTTAAGGTACTGATGCAAGTGTTATATTTAAGAAGAGAAAAAAAAAATGGAGCAGGAACAGAGGAGATTGTCATAATTAGAAAATTCTTATCAAGATGTACTATCATTGATCATTATGTCAATTTTGTCTCTAAAAGGTAACATGAAACTTTTATTGATGTTGTCATCCCCTGGGGAGAATAATCATATTCCCATGAGATGACTCTTTCTGATACAGGATACAGCCTTTTCATTATAGATAGCTAACCTTATTTGAGGGTTGCTAGGTCCTGTGAAGCTCCCAATTTCTTGTATCAGCCTTGTGTTTAGATTTTATTAACTCTCACAAAGTAGAGTTATCCAGTTCTTGAGATACAGTTCACATACCTACATCTTTTTTTGCATCATTTGATGTTATAGTGCCAGTATTGAGTATAATCATAAACATGGGACATGTGAACATAGCTGGTCTGGGCGTTCTATGACACTATTGTCTAAGACTCACTACTTGGCAAAAAGTTCGTGACCTGAATGCTTTGAAGTAAATTACATGTGGTATCCATTTGACCACAAAATAAATGATTATGTACAGTGTGCTCCCTTAAAAATGACTACACACTTCTCTAAACTGATAGTAAAGATGGTTGTGAGTTTCTGGAAGTAAAACAAACTGAATGTGTTATAGTTTAATATGGAATGTTTCACTTATAATACGATCAATTGATAAAATAATGACATCCAAGTCTAAGAAATGTTACCTTCCATTGCCTAGATGAGTTTTGAGAATGTTAACTAATTGGGACCATCTCCTATGAGTCTGGAGTTATGGCTCAGTGGTTAAGAATACTTGTTCTTTCAGAGTACTCAAGTTTGATTCCTATGACTCATGTGGAATTATAAAACTATCTGTAATTCATGCTCTGGGGGATCTAACATCTTCTGGACTCCCAGTGAACTGAATATACATGGTATACAGAGATACATATGGGATAAACACCCATGTATGTAATTTTTTCTTTTTAAAAAGGCATTACTTCCATGGATATAAAGAAAACCCAGGGCTTGTCTTCCACTGACACTATCAAGATTTGTAGTTGTGTAAATGAGAAGATTGTTGCAACAGTGCTTTATGCCAGTTTGTATACAATAACTTCTTTATAACTATGGAAAAGGGCCAACTAACATATTCTCATTTAGCTACCTGACCCCACATTTCTGATCTCCTAGAGTGAGCCCTCAGTAACTGTTAAAAAAGGATGTCAATTCACTTTCTATTTTTCTTTAGAATTTGTGAGGGTCTCTATGGGATTCAGGTACTTGTCTAACCAGTGTGCCAGAGATGAGGAGGAGATGGGCGAGCCAGGAGGAGGAAAAGAGGGAGGACAGAGATAACCACATGAGAAAATAGACTTGAATGCCAAGGCCAGAGAGAGATTTTTCTTCTTTAACTTTTCTTCATTCATTAGCTTTGAAAACCATAAGTGGGTCATAAAAGAACTTTCTTGAACCATGACCTAGTACAGTAATATATATAATTGTGTATAAAGTAATCATATAATCTTTATGTATAATTTAGAATGTAAATTAAAATTTAAAGTAGACAAACACCTGATAAACTAGCATTAGACATACATGTATTTTATGAAAGTATGTAATTTTAAGGAACTGTATCAGTATCAAATTATTTCTTACTGTTGTTTTATTTTTCCATTGTATCATTTTCTTTATATAGTCTAGCGCTTTGCTTTTCACATTACATGAAAACTTGTCACTATGTGGTCATCATAAAAATTATGCTTTTTAGGGATGTAATGTTCTGTCTTACTATATTTGACCCCTTCACTATTGACTGGCACTGATATCATATTTAATTTCTCACTGTGGGAAGGAACTGAACAAGAAGCACTGCATACAAATTCTTTGAGAACATCTATTATTATTGTAAATAAACTTAGTGAAAAATTACTTAGTAGAAGAATATTCAGACTTCTACGTTTCCACTGAAAAGAACACACATCTTAAGCACACAGCTTGACACCTTTTTATCAGATGAGCATAATCATGGAACAAATCCTACTCAAGTCAAAGAGATGGAAGGCTAGACATTTGCTGCAAGGAAATCTCTTTCAAAACAAAACAAAGGACAAAGATAAGAAGAAGGGAGAATCTGGGAGGAGTGGGGAGTTAAAATGAATATGATCAAGATGTGCTATATGAAATTCTCTAAGAATCCACAAAAACATTATGTTAAAAATACTGACAGCCCTCTGAAGCCATTTTTCTCTACTCTTAACCACTCCATAGGTAGTCATCAAACTGACATTTCACATAATAAGTTCATTTTACTCATGTTTTAACTTAATATAAATAGAATCACTCATATGCCATATACTCCTTTTGCTAATTTGGTTCATTATACTCAACACCATGCTATTAGCTGGTAGAGATCGCTTATTTATTCTCCTTTCTGGGTGGTATTCCATGTCATACATATGCTCTTCTTCTTTATCTAGTCTGCTGTCAATAGGCATCTATTTGTTCACTTCCCAGTTAGGTGCTATTAAAAATAGTGCTTCTTTGAAGATTCAAGAACACATTTTGACAACATATATAAACACTGTGTTTAATATACATGTAACTATGGGTAGAATTGCCAGGTCCAAAAAATGTCCATATGTTCAACTTCAGTGGAGACTGTCAAAAGGATTTCCAACATACTCACAAAATATGCACATTTTTACTTTTGACACAACTGCCATTCAGAAAGATTCCTTTCCCTACACTCCCAGCAGCATGTGAGATTCCATGTGGAGCCCTTCACTACATTTGGAATAACTCATTTTTTAAAAGGCCAGGCATAGTTGCACATCTTCACTCCCAGCTCTCAGAGAGGCTGGTCTGCATAGTGAAAGGCCTTGTCTCATGCCAAACAGAACATAAACAAAAACTTTACCACTTAAGCAAAAAAAAAAAAAAAAAAAGAATTTCTTGCTAATGTTTCAGTTTGAATTTTTCTATTGTCAATGAACTTCACATAAAAGAAGAAATACAAATAGCTAAATTAAGCATTTAAAAATATTTCACATCATTTCCAAATTGGAGCTTTTGAAATATTTGTCTTGTTCTGATTATCTAGGAAGGCTTTGCTTTATATTAAAAAAATTAAGGCAGATTTTAAAATAATAGTTCCAAAACATGCATATACTCAAATTAATGAAAGAGTATGTTTTGAGACTTCTATTTTTAATTTTTTACTCACTAATCAATTTTACTGGGCATACACTTTGCTCAATGTGAAACTGAAGACATGAAGACATGGAGACAAGAAAGTGTGATTTTTCTTGTTCTTCCTTCCAATAAAACTTTTGCTCAAAACTTTATGTTCTGTGCTTCAGGTTTCAGTCCTACACTCTGTTATTTAAAAAAAAAAGTTACCTCACATCTAATATTCTATGTGCTGCATGTTATAGCAGACACACCATTCCAGATGTATAGACTCAGCTGGGCAGTCTTGGCACATACCTTTAATCACAGCACTCAGGAGGCAGGTGGATCTCTGTGAGCTGATGACAGCCTGCTTTACAAAGTGAGTTTCAGGACAGCCAGAGTTGTTTACATAGAGAAACCCTGTCTCAAAACACTGAAAGAAGGAGACGGAGAGGAAGACTCTTTCCACAAGAAATTTCTATTCCACTAACTGCGTAGATCCCTCCAACTGACTATCTGTAGATATGCAGTGCAATGAACTATGCAAAGTTCCTGGGCAATAACACAGTGAGAGACTTCAGACAGATGAAGGAAAGCAACCAAAAATGGCTGGACTGATAGGATGAATTGAAGGTACAGAAGCCAATACTGAAGCATGAAAGCTAGTAGGATTTTCCTCACCAGGTAAAGTTCAATTGAAAGCACACGGTCATGCTGGCACTAAGGCAGAAAGAGGTTTAGTGGGAAGCGGCAATATGCAAAGCATAGAAAATAAGAGAAGTGTATAGGAACAGGAAAAGTCCAGACCGTTCCTTATATGGAATGTAGGCAGGAGAGTGTTAAGTAAAAATAAGATGAAAAGGTGGGCTGAAATCAGGGAGTAACAAACACCTGACATGATTTATACAGCACCACGTCCCTGAACCATTATAAAAGTCTGTCTTCCAATCCAGGAAGAAACTGATCTATGAACTCTGACTAGCATCCTCGAATTTTGGACCTAGTTGAATAGGCTTCAAATGCAAAGTTAGAGTCTTGCTGTTGAACAGGAAGTGATCTGGCATGGTCTGTTTGAAAAGTAAGGAAAAACTAAAGCAAAAGCAAAGAGAGTCTTGGCTCTAATCAAAGAATCCAAGGACTAGTGATTTTTAGTGTGTGTTTTGAGGGGATAAAAGCTGAATATAGAGGTGAGAAGGAGAGAAGCAGTGGATGAGCGGTCAAAGAAACTTCCAAACATACTGACAAACACATTCCAAAATGCAGATTAGGCTTTAATTTATTTTTAGAGCACTGTAGGGTGGTGGAGCTTTCCTTGGCATATATGCACATACTTGAACGTGTGTAGCCAAATCCCTTTCCCTGTGTTTACTTCATCCCACCACTACTCAACCCTCGAACACATAAACCTGGGCGCTGGTTTAGAGCCCAGCAAAAGAAAATAAGATTCTAGCTGTGAGCACCACTCATTGTATGCTGTTCCACAGGTTTATTTCCTTAATGCTATTCAGTTGATCTAAGCGCATCAACAGAACTGTTGCAAGAGTGGGAGTTACTTTACTTCATGGAATTTGACCAACCACAGGTGAGGCAGTGGGAAGGCTTAGTTCCAAGTGCAGGCAATAAAGAGGCACATTGTTTGCAGATAATTTAAAGCAGTAATGGTTCCAAGTAGTCATGTCTGCCTTGTTTTCACCATGCATTGGCAATTACAAACAATTTGAGGAGACCGTAGTACTCCTTGCAGAGAAATCTCATGCTGTTATGGTTGCTGTGAAAGGTTTAATACTCTAATACATATGTGAACTTTAAGGCCGCACTTTGGATTGTTTATACCTCAGTCAACATGGGATTTTACAATGAAGTGAATTCAGAGATTTTCCAGTTAGAAAGCCAACTTGATACATACCAACTCAGCTATATCTGCTTACTTTGAAAGAAGATAATAGGTTTACATACCTTGGGGGGGTCACATTAAAGAAAATTACTGTCTCCACCTTCTGTATTTGGGCCCATCCCAACATTTAACAATATGTTCAAAAATAAGAATGGTGCGCAAATGCTCCTAAAGAAACCATTAAAACAACAACAAAATTCTTTCCATTCTGTCAATCAAACAATGAACTCCCTCTCTGAGCCTGATGCTTTTGTGCATCCTCACTTTTTTCCTAACATGACAAAAATGTAGCTCCAAACTATTCCTCTGTAGTTTTGGTTGAGCTATCACCTTGATTTTTATATTTTATTTATTTTATTGCAGTAATATATAAAAAGTTCAAGAAACTTATCAATGTCTACATTTCTTCTCTAGAGAGTGTTATTTCTTTTTACCTTAAAAATGATTTGGTTAAGAAACATGCCACTGTCAATATGGAAGGCAAAGCACTGAGGGTGATCACTTCACAGGAACCATGATGAAGGCTAGTTCTAGAAATCCAGGGACAGCCTGAACCATAAGATCTCTCAGTATCCCAGAGGGGAAATGTTGGCTTTGGAGCTACCCATAACCACCTGCAGCACCTTCTCAATTCTACTGTGGAAAAAAAGGGGAGGGGGCTTCATGGAGAACCTGTCTGTAAATCTAAAACACTCTGATTTAACAGGTTCCTGGTTTCAAGAAGAGATGGCCCCTTAATGCTAAATTTCACAAAAAAATTTATGGGTCCAGCTACAAGACTCCAAGACATCAGAGGACTATCATTGCCATGCCCTCCATGTGAATAATGGATACACCTTAACTTACCTCTGTCCCCCACTTTCCCACAAATTTTAAGTTACACATTAACAGAATCCCTTCCTTCCTGGCAATGCAAGATCCCTCAGCTTGCCATTTCCCTGCCCTTGGGGAGTCATAGACAGCCTGAGTGCAAGCAGTACTATGGCCAGCTCATTAGCCAGATGCAGAAAATCTCCTTCTTCTAATACCTATAAGAAACTCTTTGCCCCATGGGCCTGAGTTCTCCTCAGAACCCCCACTATGCTTTATGATGCTATCTTTTATGGTGTTAATAATTCTTCTAATAAATGTTCTACCAGAAAGGCAATTCACCTACTGATACCCTTGAACCTCAAGCCTTTCTGGGAGCTGCATGCTAAACAAAAAGGAATAGAGCCTGACCCATAAGACACCAAGGCCTCATAGCCTTAATATTAAAGACAAGGAAGGCAATTTACAAACTACGATAGAGCCTTAAGGAGATCATTTAGTATATGAGATTAGAGCATCCAAGCCTTCACTGTAGCAACCAAGAGGAAAATAAGTAAAAGCTCTAGTTTACATGTAACTGGGACAAACATGCACATTAATATAAAAATGCTTGAATTATAGATAATGAAATCTGTTTCTTTCATTAAAAAATATAGTTGTTATTCAGTAAATTTATTTCATGGCCCAATGTTGAATTGTGAGCTAAAGTTTAAAAATGTTGGCATAGGAAAATGAAGCCTTGACCTTTTGACAACCACGTAAGTCTTACCTTTGTTGGCCTTTTAATCTGGAAAAAGCTTCAAGGAGCTAGGGACTCCTAGTTATCTTTTATCCTGACCTGAGCTCTGACTTTACTAGGAACCAGAGACAAGGATGCCTCATGGATAAACAGCTCAATAAAGTAATAGCATTTTATTACCTTACCTTACCTGAAAATTTTCTAATACTTTTAATACATTTGATCCATTTAAAATTTTGGTTGGCCTACATTATTTGTATATTAGTTGTACAAATCCTAATTGGTCTTATAATAAAAAACCCAGAGTCAGATATTGGGGAAAAGCTGAAAGATCAGAGAAACATAGGAACAAGCCACAGCCACTTCACCCAGACACCCTTCATGAATCATGTCTCTGAGTCCTCAGTGGAAAGGAAAGTGGTTTGCAGGTGAAAGGCTGAACTCTGGCCTCCTCCAGCCTTATATAGCTTTTTTTTCCCAACTATGTCACTTCCTGTTTCAACTTTCCTAGTGCTGGGATTAAAGGTAAGTTTGTTTCCCAAGTATTTGGAGCAGAGGCATGGGTAACCAAGAGCTTGGACTAAAGGAATGTGTTACCACTACCTGGCTCTGTTTGGCCTGGAATTCAAGGGGATCCAGATGGACCTCTGCCTCTGCCTCCAGAATGATAGGATTAAAGGTGTGTGTCACTACTCTCTGACCTTCATGGCTAAATCTGGGACTGACTCTGTCCTCTGATCTTCAAGCATGCTTTATTAGATACACAACCTATCAACACAGCTGTTTCATTGTGATGCATTGGCATATCAAACTTTGTTTAGAATGTACAATGTTCAGACCAAGGTAGTTCCACATCTGAAATGAATCACTTCCTTCTGTTGAGAACATTCTAAATCCTCCCTACTAACATATTTCCTAATATACAATTAATTTTTAGACATTTTTAAGTAGTAGGGTGTAAATTTACTGAGAATATCCTAAGTTTAGGACTTCATTTATCACTACAGGTAAAAGACAATAGAGACTTCAAAGAAAAACTTAAAGAAAGGAAATGGCATAATATACTATTACACCTGATAGGGCACAGTATTTACACAGGGACAATAATATAAATGTCCTCATTTTCCTCTCACAGAATCAACACAAATAAGGCAATGATTTATTTCATTAAATTTTGTATTCAAAGCTATTGCCAAAGTTAGTGAGAAGGCATGTAAAAGAGGTGAGGAAGTTAGTGCACTTAAGAGTCACATTAAATGTATGATAGTTAGTCTCTGGCTGATAAGAGAAGAATTTAGTTATAGCACTGAATGCCACAGAGGTAGCTAACAGTGGGACTGAAAGAGGAATATAAATGTATTGGTTGGATGGGGAAAAATAGATCTGAGCAAAATTCACATTTAGCATACCAGAGAATCAGTATATAATTTATGCAATTGACACACAAGTTGCTGTCCATGAATGAAGTTTTAAAAAATGAGATATATATATATGTATATATATATATGTATCTATAATATGTGTGTATGTATGCATGCATCTACACAAAGGTAGGGTTTTACCACAAGGAACAACATTATGTGGTTATTTTTTTCAGGAAAATTAATGAAACTGGGAATCATATTAAGTGAAATAAGTGAGACTTAGATGGCCAAGTACTGCATACATTCTCTCTTCCATGGAGGAAGAAAGAAATATGAAAGTACGAGAGTGAAAGTTAAGGAAGAGGAATGGGATCAGAGCTAGGGAGTCAAGAGAAAGTAAGAGAGTAAGGAGGGATAAATATGATCAAAGTACGATGTATGCATTGTATGCACGTGTAAAAATCTCACAATTAAACCATTACTTTATATAATTAATATGCAGTAAGAAATGATAGAAGGGCTAGAGAGATGCTTCAGTCAGGAAAGCATATACAGCATGAGGACCTGTGTTTGATCTCCATAACTCACCTAAAATGCTAGATGTGATGGTTCAGGCTTATAATCTCTATATGAGTGACAACATGGAGATAGATGGATTCCTAGGGTTCATTGGCCAGCAAGCCTAGCCTAATTAGCAAGCTTCAGGCCAGTGGGACTGGCCTTACCTTATTTAAAAAATGGATGGCTCTTGAAGAATTACACACAAAGCTGTGTTCTAATTACACACACACAGAGACACATACACACACAAGTACACACTTCCACATGCACCTGCACCTAAATTTATACACACAAAGGTGTCTTCTGGTCTACACGCGCACGCACGCACGCACACACACACACACACACACACACACACACACACACATGCACACACACAAGTACATGCATACACACAGAGAGAGGTTGTAAAATATCTACACAGTATTTTGAACTGTGGAAGGATAAAAATAGTATTTGGGACATTATATCTTATATATTTTTACCATAAATAATTGACTGTTAGATCATTTTATTGAATTATTCCAATTAAAGAAATTTCAAAACTCACAGAGAAACACTGTCTCAAAAATAAAAGTTATAAAACTAACAGAAACTATGATCCTAATAATTGGTGTGACTTGAAAGTTAAAGATGTTATCCTTTTGACCTCCAAATGTGATTCAATGGGTGAGATCACAATTATCAAAGTGTTTTCAAGTTCTTTCTTCCTTATATCTTTGGTGCCATTAGCCAGAGTCTGAAATTGGTTTCATATACCATCCATTCACAGATGAAACTTAAACATATGTTAAATAAAAATACTCCTTAGGAATTAATCAACTTCAGAGAGACAGAGATAACTCCATAGCACTTTGATTATATGCCATATTTCATATTTGACGAATCTGCTGCTCAGTTCCAGCAACATCATGCTGCAAATGGGAAAAGCCACTTTCTACTCTGTTACTGGTATCTTGCCCTTCCAGGACCTCCAGAGGATACTTCAGTGGTCTCCAGAGGGAATAGTTCAACATCTGTGTTAGCTAACAGTGCTAGGTGATAAGCATCCAGGACTCCTACGGTCAGTGTGATCAGGTCTAATGGACTGCTGGAGTCAAAATAGGCCTCGTGACTGTCTGGCATCTAGGTACTCAATGTAGGAGCCCAAGAACAGCATCTGGACCAGCATTAGTGATCTGATCTCAGGCTGTTTAATTAGCATCTCCATTTAAAACCACCTCTCCTGTTGATAGGGCTGATTCAAGTACATATGAAGTTTAAAGAAGCACTGCCCATTCTAATCAAATTCCTCAGTATGAGACCCTCCTTTTCCAGCATCTCTGCCTAGCTGTCTTCTTGGATTATCTGTGTTGAGAGAGGTGGCCGTTGTTTTCGAGGTACAAAATCTTCATTGGCTGGATGGAAACCAGTTTCACTATGTGCTCAGAGTTGCCAGGCAGAGTGAGGCAAGAGAAGCAGCAGCAGCAGTGGGGGTCAGTTGAAATGAGGAGCAGGACCATGGAGTTCCTGTGAGCTACTAGAAAACCCGGCTTTGCACTATAGACCAGCTAGAGGGAAGGCCTGGCTGGGATATGAGAGTTCAGCCAAGGGGCAAATCTGCTGTGAGCAGCCAAAACAACACTGCTGGCAGAGACTCAGAAAAGACAGCTAGCCTAGGTTCAAACAAAAGATGGTAGCGATAAAGAGCTCTTTCTGAAAATTGTCTCAGTCTAGTAAGACAATAGCATGCTTTCTCTTTTTTGAGCTTCTGTTTATGAGTTTTTAAAAAATAGCTTTATTGACATATGATTTACCAAATTGATGTGTACAATCCAATGATCGTTAGTATATACATACATGCATATACTAAAAGACAAATTTAGGTTTTAGACTCTTCAGAAGTAAATCCGAAATCATTTAGACATTACTACCCATTTCTTCACCCATCCAGGGAAACCACTCCTCTGATTTCTGTATGCTTGGATTTGTCTATCCAATGAATTTTTTCATATACTGCTCAAAGTTTCGTTTAGTGTTCAATGCTTGTCCGTGTTGCAGAGTGTATCACATTTCATGAGCTTTTAAAAGCAAAACTAAATTGTACTACAAATGTTATCTTCTTCACCCCACTTCTGATGCCTCATGTCCTTGTCTCAAACAATTTAAAATCATTCTATCATTATGGCATGTTGTATTATGGCTGTGTGTTTTTAAAGAACTCTCCTCCATCAGCCTTTCATCTTGCTTGGCCTGATGACAAGGTTATCATCCTAGTATTTCCTTTCCTTGGTGTGATGCTAATTTTGGCTGTCAACTTGACTGGATCTGGAATAAATTCAAATCCAAGCCACTAGGCACTCCTATAGAATACTTTCTTGTTCAGATGATTTGAACTGGAAAGACCCACCCCAAGCATAGGCAGCCCTTTCCAGCAGCAGCCCATCTAGGAGGGCATGGAAGGAGGAAATTTTGCATTCTGCTTGTCCAACAAGTTCATCTATTCTCTAAGAATATTCTATACCCATCTCAAAGTCTACAAAGCCTTTTAGAATCAACTCCACTCTATGCCACTGTCTTCCCCTCAGTCCTTATATATCTATACTTCTTCGGTGTTTATTCACACTATATACTATACACATGTAATGAGCACTAGTCATACCAGACACTATGCCATACACTAATAATGTAGAAATGAGAGGTAGGAGTTAGCTTCTACTTTTCCAAAGTGTGTACTCATTACATAACACACATGTACACCTGTTGTTTTAATAAATCATATACTCTCTAATTCTGACCTTAAGGCAGTTATTAATATACCACATGTTTCTGTGTTTGACTTTTCCTATTTTATCTAACCCCTTTTCATGTTTAGGAACAGTTCTTTCCTTTAAATCATTTGCCATTGTATCCAGGAATCCTTTATCCTCTCTTAGAAGTCATAATTTTGACAGGCACTTTCTCCATGCCAATATCAGAATGTACGTGCAATGATCAAAACTGTCAAATACATCAGCCAGAAAGGTAAACACAGAGATCTGACCTTTTGTAGTCTGCCTGTTTGCAAACAGCCTCTGAAACCATACCAGGAAAGTGATACATTTATGACCTTACCTAAATCTATTCTTATGTGTTCCTTATAAAAAACAAAGCCCTTAACAGTGTTTCAGGACTCTAGTACATGTGCACGCACATTGTGTGCTATGTACACATTTGCATGAGGCTAGTGGAAGGAGAAAAAGAGAAAGACATGCATGCATACTAGGCATTCCTCCAGACCTTGGATCACCTTTCTCTGTGCCATTTTGCTTTACCAGTCTCTCAGCCATCTGTATAGACAGTTTATGATAACCATTGCAGCTTCATATTCTTCTGACTCAGTTCATTCTAGAGTATGGGGATACTTTCAAATACAATAAAAACAGTCAGAGATATAAGAACCACCTCCTCCTGTCTTTTGTTTTTGTTTTGTTTTTTCCAGACAGAGTTTTCCATGTAACAGTCCTGGCTGTTCTGGAACTTGCTTTGAAGACCAGGCAGGCTTTTAACTCACAAAAATTCTTTTGGATCTGCTTCCTAAGTGCTGGAACAGTGTGAGCTATGGCTTCTTCTGTCTTCTCTGTAGCATTTCTGCTCTGTTCTTCCTGTTCTCAGAGTTTTCTCAGTCTGGTAGCCCCACCCATACTTCCTGTCTGCCTTTAGCCAATCAGTGCTTTTTATAAAACTCACAGATGGGACAATTATTTACAACGTAACATCATAAATCATATATATATATGTATATATATATATGTATATATATATATATATATTCTTTTTAAATCAAGAACCCCAAATCTAATTTCTTTTGTATAATTCTTTTTCACTATTTTCTATAACAACTTGTAACCAACATTGTAAACAAAGACAAACATCCATAATCTATTTTTTTGGGAATGTGGGCATCGTTCTCTAGGCTACTTCCTGCTGGATGGGGATGTTGGCAACCCCATGGGAATCCAAGGAAAAATTTAGGATCATGCACAAGTCTTTAGTGGAGTAGTCTGTAAGGCTGGGTCATTTCTGCCAGTCTCCTTGAAATTGTTCAGGATACAAAGCTTGGTAAACTTCAACAGAGGAGCTCTGAAATGCTGAATCATCTGGGCCATCCATTTCCATTGGAGATTTTTCAGGGGTTCTCCTTCTATCAAATTTCATCTTCTTTATCCAGGAATAAATCCACAGCCTTTCATTTTCTGTGGAAATAAAAAGAAAACTTCTTCTCCAAAATAGCATATCTTTGGATTTCAATTTTAAAGTTAACTCATTTACAAAATATATAGGTTGAATTAATCCAACAGCATTTATAGCTTTTAATACTTCATTTTCAGTCAAGAGGCTTAAATATAAGACAATAACATACAGTATCCAGACATTAATTGTATTTTCCATCTTTACATGGCTTATTATTTTTTACTCTATTTCTTTTAAAGGACTTTCTCTATCCTTTTTCTTTTTTATCAAGCTAACATATATTCTTTTTAACACACTGTAAACCATTTAGACTTTTTTTTGAAACTGTCTTTATTATATATCTCTTATTTCTTATCTTATTCTGTTTCTGACCACACCTTTGCTTGGCTAGGGTGACTGACTCTACCCAGCTTCCTCAATTACTTTGTTACTGTCCACACCTTTAATCTGTCAAAGTGTGACAAAGGATTATAGGTTTAGCTAGGGCAGCTGACCTCACCCAGTTCCCTCTATTTCTTTCTGTTTCTGACCACACCTTTAATCTGACAGGGTGTGGTTAAGGACTAAAGGTTGATAGGATAGCTGGCTGGCTGGCTCCACCCAGCTCCTAGTCTAGCTTCATAGAATTTATCTTTTTATCCCAAGTACTCTGGGTAATTTTAGAGTCCATATAATCACCAACTAAAGCATTGCCATCTGCCGCTCATTAGCTCCATTTAAGTATTTGGCAGCAGGGCCTCTTAAAAGACTCTCAAGTGTTTGCCTCTAAGGCTGAATCAGGAAGCCTCTCTTAAACAACCAAGCCTCTGCTTGCCTCCAGCAAACAGAGCTGATTCAAGAAAACATTGCCACTAAAAAACCATCTTTGATTCTGTTCTGTTTTTGTCCTTATAAACAGAAACCTTAAATCCATACACTGGAGTATTATTACTGTAGTTTATTTTCCCACAAAACAGAATCTGAGATGTGCATTAGCATTTTGGGACATACATTAGGGACAATTGTAGAAATCTATGTCGAATGGAAGAGATTATTTTCTAATCCAGGGTGAGTAGAAAAAGTCCCTGGACTGTGAAATACAGCCAGCAACGCTTTAGCCATCCCCTACAATAGTTCTGGGGCCAGAGTGGTTTTCCTTGTATCCTCAAGGCAGAATGAGATACTAAAGCCTTTGCTTTTTTGTACTCTCAGTCACTGGATAACCAATTATTCAGGAAGGAGGCAAGATCTTGGTCAAGGCAGTATTCTCCAATGGAAATAATCTTCAAAATGCTAATAACTGAAGATGAACATGCCCCGATAAAAATGATCTGCTGATAGTACTCTCAGTAACTCAAAGGAGTAAGAAAATAGGATCAACAGGTAATGGCTTCCTTCGCAGATAAGCTTTTCAAGCCTGTGTTCAAGAAACTGCTGCACTAAGGAAATACTATATAAACACACCAAAGTCAATTCTAATGTTCCCTGCATTGAAGGGGAATTTTCTCGTTCAATTATGCCCAGGACTGAGGGAAGTACTAGCTGTCAGGTTACTAGTATGTGCATTCAGGTCAGTGAAGACAAAGAATCAATCTGAGACAAAAAAGAGGGAAAAATACAAGTCTCCATGCTCATCTTTTTATTTAGAGTATTATGTCGCCATCTTTTGCACCATTCTATTTGCTGGTGTTTTTGACCTCAAACTGAAAATAATCTTTTGCACTCAGTTGATGATCGATAAAATGTGTTTAAATAATGAAGGGAACAATCCAACTTTTTGCAGACCACCCTTCAACCCAAGCACTGTGAAGAAAATGTGGAAAATGAGAAAGTAAATTCTATTCTTTATGGTTTCTCATGGCTACTTATATATGTTTATCTTACATATAGCTTGTTATCTTACATATGTTTGATGTTGACTTTATTTGCTTGATCACTAAGAAAACATTTATGATTAAAGTAATCAACAAACAGCCACACCCACTCATTCCTCTTCCCCTTAGCATCCATTGCTGTTTGTGTTCTAGAAATGTTAAGTGAAATTCGTGCTTTGGCTTGAGCCTCTGCTTAATAGTGTTTTCTATTTTCTCTGTGGGCCTCCAGGAACATTGGTGAAGGTCAAGGCATATGTCTCTGACATCAATGATATTTTCAAAGCTTGTTATTTGAACAATGTAAAAAAATAAGAAAAGACAAAAATAAAATATCTATTGAATGCATAGTATCTAAATGTTATCTGTCTCGTTGCCTAGACAGTATATGATCATAGCAAGGAAAAGCCTTTAAACTAAAAGATGCCCCAACGGTGGTTTCTTTGTCTTTCTGTCCACAATGTTTAGTATCCCTGCCTCTGATGCCCAGCTGGACTGTTGAGAAGCAGCAGAGCTGTATCCTCCCATACCTTAGGCCTCTTTCTTCAGTCTTCTAGAAGAGATTGTTCTTGCAGAAACAACACCAGTGTTCTGGGCTTCACATACTTAGCAAAATGACAGGAGCACTGCACTCTGTCAAAATATAAAATGTAGCCTCATCTGAAAAGCTCTGTCATTTCTCCACACACTCTTCAGATCCTCATTAGCACACAGAATACCCCGTACTGCCAACACTACTGAGCATTGATACATCCTCCAGACACTCCCCTCCTCCCTGTTATTGCTGCTGCTACCATTGCTTTCACCACTGAGAATTTTTCATCTGCTCCTGTGACCAAGATATTCATCATTGTTAGTCCTTAAGATCCATGCCCTCTGAACCCTGATGTCAAGCCACACCCTCCCTTAAGCTCTGACTTCAAGCCCTTTTAAAAGCAAGGTTTCACATGCATCTGCCTCTGTCTCTGTCTTTGTCTTCTCTTGGGAGCTCTCTCCCTCTTTTCTTACCATTTATTTCTCTTTCTTCTTAACTTTCTTTGCCACTATAATCATAAGCACTCTGTTAATCATTATCATATAAAGCTGTTTTCTACATAGAAACAGCCATTAAGAGTCTTCTGTTACCCACCGCTGCCTTCCGCCACATTTCTCACATCTTGCATCCATAGAAACCAGCTGCCAGATAACTAGGTATATGTGAACCATGCCTATATATGCTCAAAATCCTAACAATCATGCCAACTCCTCAGAACACACTACAATAAGTCCAATAATAGGTTACAAGATCCTAGATTTAGGAGGTAATTATAATTTGAAATGGGAGCTTGATCTTTCTTCTTCAGACCACATTATATCAATAACTCCACAAACATGCCCTAAGGCTAATTTCTGGAATATGCAAAGAAGTCCAGCATTATTGAACTCTCCACAAAGACAATAGTGCTTGCAATACACATTTGTATCTCAAACTGACAACCACAAAATTTGAATTTAAATCACGAGAAATCCTTAACATCTAGTCTTTAGTTCAACAAATTTCCAAAGTCCCAGGAATTTAAAATGTTTGCTATGATTTATTAGTCTAGTTCAGTTACTGTAGTGTAGGGGGATTATGCCACATTATAAACAATTGTCCAGCCTACTAGTTTAATAAAAATGCTGATTGGCCAAAGACAGGCAGGAAATGTGGGTGGGGCTAAGTTCTGGTAACAGAAAGAACAGAGCAGAAATGCCACAGAGAAGGTAGAAGAAGCAAAGGACAACTATGCTGCTCTGAGAAAAGGTACCGAGCCCACAGATGCAGAGGAAAGAAGTTGAATTGCTGCTCTGAGAAAAGGTACCAAGACACATGGCTAAACAAGATAAGAGTCATGGATTAGACTAAGAGAAAGAGCTAGCAAGTTATATGCCTGGGCCTCAGGTCAATCAGTGTACAATAAATATAAGTGTTTGTGTGTTTCAGTGGGACTATGGGACTGTATGCCAGAAAGTCTAGGTCACCAGGATAGACCAGAAAGTCCAGGTCAGAAACCTCATACAGCACTATAGGAATATGGAGAATTTGGTAAAATGAAGTAAAACATATCTATGTTTTACTCAGGTAAGACAAATTTGGTTTTTTTTACAATGTTTTATAATGAGAATATAGGGGGTAAATAGAGAAGAGGAAAAATAAGATGGAAATACATCTAAAGATGTCGGTTAGTGGCAAAGTTAGCCTCCCATGACTTTTTAAGACTGACTCCCTTTATCCACAGG
This sequence comes from Phyllotis vaccarum, assembly GCA_033318265.1. NCBI lineage: Eukaryota > Metazoa > Chordata > Mammalia > Rodentia > Cricetidae > Phyllotis > Phyllotis vaccarum. Next base: position 132,301,529 of record JARWLC010000013.1, on the reverse strand, counting down.
TGTGGGGTGTTTTCATGTTCATGTTATGTGGGCAAAAGTTTTACTAGATGCAAGGGAGACACTACCCCAGGCTGAGCAAATCACAGTCTCTCCCTTTGAAAGGTGATATTCCAAATAACTCAAGTTGATCTTCTCTTGTGTCTAGAATGAAGGATAGGTAAACATAGTAACTCCAAATCAGTCCTTCCCTACTATGCACGATGACAAACCAGCATGCAAGTGACAGAGTAGGGAAGCCAAGAGAACTTCTAGAGAGAGAGACAATTTCAACCTGTAGATATAACTTTCTACTTATGAATCTAAGTCCCCCAAAGGATTGGTTCCACTTTCTACCCTTGAGCTTTATGACTATCCAAGTATTCTCACAATAAATTACTCCTTGCAACATAAACAAATTTTAGTGGCTTTCTATAAAGTTCAGCTAAAAGAATTTTGACTAAGAACAATTCTTTTCTGTTACTATCATTGAGTAGGAACCACGATTCCAATTCTATTATCCCTGTGTACTGTCCCCAGAATATCTTAATGTCAGAACTACAAACTGTAAAATCCCTAGATTTTTCCATCCCATTCAGGCATGAAACAAAACATTCTGAGAATAAAATGGACTTGAGAAAAACATCAGCCATATATGATACCAGAGTGAAGAAGTAAGAAGTCTCTCCTTCAGTCACACACTCATGCATTCAAGCATGGGAAACAGAAATCCTGTTTGCCTTTTCTAGAGTGGAGAACATAATTTAATCTTTGGCTTGGCTGTTGAGAATTGGAAAGGAGACAGGAGAAAGAAGATTTAAGATTCCTGGCACTAACACTCTGGGTGCAGCCACTGGAAGCATCAATTAAAGTGTTCAGGTTATTTTTGTTCAGCTAAATAATTTTGCACAGGGCACCAAAAATTCAGCTGGTAATAATGAAAATTGTCTTTTATGTTCTAAACACAGTGCCAAGTCACTCTGACTCTTATATGTCAGGTAAGAGAAAAAGAAGTAAGAATATTAACTAGTGTGGCTGTAACAGCCAACATTTAGTGACCTTCATTGAACTGTTGTGAGCATTTCACTTAGGCTTACACATTTAAATCTTTAAAACAGCTTCAATAGGTGATACTATTATGATCTCATTGGTAGCGTGGCTGAGTGCTCCAAGGCACTGAATTATTATCTCTATTTTCCAAATTAAAAGAATACCCTGAAGCTCAAAATGAGTATATATATTTCAAAGGTTGTATAGTTAGTAACTGATATTTGGAAACAATCTTATTCCAGAGTTGGAGTCTCAAAGTCTAGATGTGTCTCAACAATGGAGAAATTGGTCATTTATATGAAACAATAACCTATTGACCAAAGTAAACTCCTAACACCTTTTATTAGGTTTTAAATCCATACTTGTGTGTACTAGGATGCTGGCAGCAATTTATAAAGTATTCTCACAGTCACTGTTTAAAAAATGAGGAATTATTTGTAAACTATGGACAGGAACAAGAGAAAAGAATAAACAGTGATGTGTTCCAGTGTTCTCAGGAACAGTAGGTTGCTAACATCCCTAGAACCAAATCTGAAAAGAGAGAAAACCAGCTCAAGAGCCTTGGGAGAACTACAGTTGTGCCAGAGCATCATAAATGAGTGGTTCTTGCCATGCTTTCCTCTCCTTTTATTTTATAGAACCAGCTTAAATGGCTATGAAGACTGGTAACTCAAAACTCATGAGCAGTTTAGCGGTAGCGATACTGTTGTCCACAGGCAGAATTTCTTCTACTCCAGAAAATCTACATTTCTGCACTTCTGCCCTTTCAACTGATTGGATCAAATTCAACCTCAGATTCTAAAGAATACATTTATCTATTCAAAGCTAACTGCGTTGATCTTAGTCATGTCTACAAATCACCTTCACAATAAAACCTAGATTACAGTTTGAATAACTGCTGAATTCAGTCTAGGCTAAATAATGCAAGAAAATTCCCACTCTAGTTTTGTATCTCTCTCCCTCAATGACTTTTCCATTCATTCTCTGTGTAGATCTATCTCAAATAAGGGTTGACTGGAATGAAAGAAGTATAGCGGGACAGAAAGAGGAAGGGAAAGAGAGATTACTATTTCTTTATCCCCACCACGTTTCTCTAGGATTATGTCTTTCTAATGTATCTCTGACCATACTACTTAAACATCTGTTCTCTATAGTCCATCATAATACATACTTCCATTCATTAGAAACATTTCCAAGGCTCCACTGCTTCATTCCAAAATCACTTCAGAGTTTTAACTTCTGTTATTCCTAACCAAAGCCATGCCATTTACTTTTGACTCCTTCAAACTTCATCCTTTATTAGCCACGCGCACACTCGTGTTTATGGCAGAGATACAAAGTAACTGCTTACAAGGGTCTGAGCAAGTAACATAAATTTAAACATCTGGGTTTCAGTGGTGGGATAAGGGCTGTTGCTAGATGAGGCTAAGAAAACTCAAGATTTGAAAATCAAATTAAGATCTGAGATGATATTGGGATAGCAAATGTGATAGAAAAAAGATAAAGGAAGACTATCTTTGTGCTATCAATATCAGTGTCCTATTGGTGTCCCACTCAGATATCCTGGATCTTCCTTCCCTTACTTTATGGCTGTATGTTTGTGTACAGTAACTCTATGTACCCCATATCTCCATAGATAAAACCATTTCATTAGTGTTCCTTTTATGGGTATTCTTTCTTCCTGATTCTTGTCTGCCTACCAGTGGTTCTTAGTCACAACTAAGTTTACTATAAATTTCCATATTTGAGAGTCACTAGTAGATGGAAGGAGGGTGATCCAAACTACAGTATACACTGGACATATACAATAATGTTATGAAGGGGGGAAGTATAGAAAAGGAAGGAAGCATCTAATAATATGAAGAGCTTTGAAGGTCAACAGTTCTGTTTCAAGATGGGGAGATAAAGAGAGACCCTACCACTTTCCACTGAGTATTTTTGGCCCAGTGAATCTAATGCTTCAACAGATGCTTCAAAATATATAAATTTAGAAAATTTCTTACTTTAAAACTTTCACATAATTTATACTTATACACTGAAAATCATAGATGGGCTTGAAGTTTAATTCTGGGAAATTTATGTTAAATAGACTCAAAATTATCTACCTTGGTAAATTTGAGCTATAAAAATATTGTTCTTTCAAATAAACAGTAAAGTTTCATTTTCTGTCTGCAATCAGATGAAGGGGAAATAAATTAGGAGGTGGTGAGTGCATATGAGCCATTGTTTATGGCTCTTGTTACTTAGCAATTCTAAATCACACATTGCTTCCTAGGATCATAAAAATATCACTTTTTCCACTCAACAAGAGAAATGAGAGACAAAGAAGGAGAATGTTATTTTGCAGGAAGGGAAACAGAGCTCTGGAGACTTATCCTGGCCTGCAGTAGAATAACCAGGTGAACAGGGAGCTCCTATTCAGAGCATTTGAATTTCGAGTATTTGTTTAATCTTGCAGTCTGAAAAATAGATGAGACACAGGGCCTTCTGCAAACACAGGCATAGCTGGGTTACAGATTTCTTATGATTAAAAAAATATCATTACCCAGCTCTTTCTTACTGAGAATATTTTTGGATTCTGGAAATAATAACAAACATTTCAATCTTATTTAGTTAGCTTTAATTAGTCTTGTATTTCTTATTCTGCTGTGATGCATCATTATTATAACAGAGAAACAGGCGACATCATGAAGATTTACCTCCTCATATAGACTATTTCTCACTTTTTAATATATAACTTTATGGTGATATTTATTTTATTTTATATTGTTTCTGACTTAAAATTTGTACTTTCTAAGTGACAGAAGTTAATAATACAAGTCTACTGAGATCCTGGAATCTAACATTAAGTTTATTTTCCCCCAAAATGTGATGTTGACATGCATATTGTACAAGTAATTATTTTTTTTGATTATTAGCTAAGTCATTTTCTATCTTTGCTTGAATTGTTTTCTTTGCTACTTAGGCCAAAGATTAAGTGTTAAACTGATGAACTTGACTCCAAAATACAGGTTAGCACATACATCTTACATGAGACACTACCTCTCACTATGTATGATGCTACCTGTTCATCACTGAGAATTATCTAGCCCAGATACAGCTGTGTCTCCTCTTCCATCAGTTACGCTACCTACCCAGTTCCAGCTTTCTGAGAAGAATCTAAATGTAAGAAAAGACACAACTTTATAGAGAATCATCTAAAAAAATGTATCATAAGGGTTGAACCAATGCAGAGTTAAAGCATCCCCTCCTCCATAATTTCTTGTCCTAATACAGAGACTCTATTACTCTTTTATCCTTGAGAAAGATTGGTTCTGGCTTTACCTTTAAAGACTGAGATAGGAGTTGGGGCATGATATTCTAGGATTTTTCATTTGTTTATTTTTGTTTGTAAGTAGATATCTTAACAATAATGGCATATCAGAAACCATATGTAGTGTATGTTATGACCTTTCTTTGACAACAAATGAGAATACACAGCCGTATGCTGTTCTGTTTCCAAGTGTCTTTCATTCTGATCAAGTGATCATTTGCTAAGACTGTCTTCTGCATATATAAGATGAAAACTGAAACTTCAGTTCCACAAATAAATGGTGTGTGTGTTTATGTATAGCAATTAAAACACCCATTTAAATTATCATAATTTTAGTTTTTGTTTTAAGGAGAGAAGAGTTTACTTGGCTTATAATTATTGATAAGAATATAATTGCCAACTATCCCCAACCATGAGTTTTCTAGGAGACTAGCATCAAGAAGAATACAGGCAAATCTATAGACACAATTAATGATGCATCTTTTCTTTATAGGTGATGTAGTAGTAAAAGGTGTAAGACATCCATGAGTGCTCAGGTGATTAATAAATGTTGACATTTTTATGTTAGGAATTTGCCTCATCCCTTCTGCTCACTTAGTGCATCAAGAGTTTGGCAGCAAATTGTTAAGCTGGAACTTTTGGTCAAAGCTAGCTATATGTAATCACACAAAAGGATTCAAAAACAGTAAATACTACGAAGAACACAAGAATGCATATTAAAATAACAGAATCCTTCTTTAATAGCAATTAATTAAAATATGTATTCCTCTGTATATCCACAAAATAATAAAAAAAAATCTTAGTAATGCACATGAGATTTGTACTTGTGATAGGTACATCTAAAGTTCTGATAGCCACTATTTTTCAATTATTTTGTGTGCATTATGGCCCACGCTAAGTGTTTTCTATTTATTAATTCACTTACGTTTATCAAGTTCTTCTACAAAAATTATCATTGTAAAACTAAGGAAAATGAGGTCCAGGAAGATAGATCATTTTCCTTAATGAAGAAAACTAAAAATAAAATAGTGATAGAGGACATATTTGAGCCCATAATATCTGATTCAGAAACCTATGTTCTTAATTGGTTCTTTAATAATAATTTCTAAGCTCTTCTCAATTAAGAATCTTTTGTGGAGGTCTGGAATTAATGGAGTCATTTCTATCCTGGATTTGCCAATGTCTGGTCCAAAACAGTCACAATATCTTTCTTGGCAGTTTGCCTTTTTAAAATAATATTTCAATAACTGTATTCTCTGATTCACATATCCCAGATCAGGGTTGACTTTTTACTGGGGCAAAGGCAAAGTTGTGTGCTTTATAATGCTTATACTACAAGATAATGTATATGTGCAAACATTGTTTCAGAATGTTCATGAGAAAGAACATGTGATTTTTGTCTTTCTGGGTCTGGATCACCTAACTCAAATCTGACCATTTCATTCACATTTCACAATTTCATTCTTATTTACAGCTGAGAAAAATCTATTGTGTATGAATGTCATAGTTACATTGTCCATTCATCTATTAAATAAAATGGAAGGCATGTGGGCTAAAAACCTAGATAGGACACCATGAAAATAGAGAAATGCCAGTGTTAGGGGATGAGTACAAAAGGACAAATGTGTCACGAACTGACAGGAGGCTACTGTGAATATAAGAGAATGAGAATGACAATGATAACAACAAATTTTGTTTGCAAAATCCCATAATGAAACCAAACACATTCTATGCCAATAAAAGTCAATTGAAAGGGGAAGAGTGCAGTTTATATCTAACTTTTTCATGGAAAATTTATGCATGACTTTTTCTTGACCCAATAATACAATCAAAAGATTGAAGTAGCTCAGTCCATGTGGAAAGGCATGTCATCCCTCAACCCTGGCTCAGCTGTCAGTTAAAAGCAAGTATGAGCTTGACAGCCATGAGAGTGAACTGTCTTCAGAATGGTTCCTTCAACATCATTTGAACCAACCCAGTGCATACCACAAGTTAATCACTGAAGCTCTCCTTCTCAGTAAGTCCTCACCAAATCAAAGATGTGTAAAGTAAGTAAATAGACTTCTAGTTCTGACCTAAAACAAGTAGCTCCATTCATCCCAGGTGTCTCATATTACAATTAAAATTTTAAACTTGATATACTAAGTATATAACATAATACAATGACCATGTATATAAAGACTCAGAGAGAACAAAGGTAGACTTCTAAATTACTTTAGAACTTCAGGAATGAACCAGTAATGAGTTTCTTGTGTTTCGTTATTTCCTTCAATGCATTCCAGATGCAGAAACCACAAACTTAGAGTCATCCAGTGGAGAAAAAGTTATAAAAGAATACATGTATAGACTCAATATGTAGCAAAACTTCAATTGAGCAGAACAGAAAGATAAGGCAGACAGACAAAGGAATTTGGATGATAGTAGCTATAGTATGATCTGAGGTTAACTCTTAACTCAGTGCATCACAACAATTCATAAACAAGTCATTTAGAAGCAGAAATAACAGAACAAAATAAGAGAGACGTTTGACAACTGGACAAGTATAGATATTAGAAACATACAGACCATCTTAATCTTCTAAAAAATGAAATCAGAGCTCTTTTGCAAGGGAGGAATTATTTTGGACTTATATGGGTTATGAAATGAAACAGAGCCATGAGAAGAAATATAGGCAGTCAGTATATTTGTTATCTCTTCTTATCTAATATTATATGCCAGAGCTCAAGCCTTTAAAACAATTGAAATCATTAGCTGTCCAGAAGAAATCATGCAAAATTCGTCTTGGTAATTTTTCATGTTTGGCAGTGTTCTTTAATGAAAAAGTATAAGTTTGCAGGGTTTTTTGTCTTTTAGAAGCCTTCAATTATGAATTCAATTTCTTTAGTGGTTATAAGTCACCTCACACTATTTCATCTCAAAGACGTCTGGCCTTTTGAAGAACTGAGTCATCTAAGTTGTCATATTGTGAATTCATAATATTGTGGTTAATTTTATGTGGCATAAAAGTTGTCTGGGGCATGGAATATCCAATTATCTGCATAAGCATGATTTCTGGGTATGTCTATGTGGAAAGAACTATCATTTGAATTAGTAGAGCAAATATAGTGAATAGCCATCTTCAATGTAAATGGTTATCATCTGACCACTGAAGGCCTAAAGAGCACAGAAAATAAAGCAGCCTAAAAATTGATTCCAGACTCTGAGTTTCCAATAGCTCTGGTCAACTGTCTCTGGGTTTCTCCATCATGATTTTCCTGCAAGAGATGTAAATGTGGGTGACAGTAGTTGTGTGACTTGGTCTATTTGTGAGGCCTCTGGCAGTGAGACCAGGACTTGTAGTGCATGAACTGACATTTTGGAGCCCATTCCCTATAGAGGGCTACATTGCTCAGCCTTGATACAGGGGGGAAGGGCTTGGTCCTGCCTCAACTTGATATGCCAGGCCTTGTTGACTTATCATGGAAGGCCTTATTCTTTCTGAGGAGTGGATATAAGTGAGGTGGAATATGTGGGGGAGCAGAAAGAGGGGGTAGAGGGGAAACCATAGTTGGTATATAATATTTAAAAATAAATTTAAATTAAAAAAGAATAGATTCCAGCTCTTTTTTGCTCAGCTGCAGAACTGGGCTACTTATCTTCAACCCTCACATCTATATTGAAGCTTACAGCAACAGTCCACCAGCAGTCAAGACTTTAAATCTCATCTACAAACTTTCCTGAGTCTCCAAGTTCTTAACCACAGATTGTGAGGTTTCTTAGCCTTTGCAATCACAAAATCTTAGATGCTTCAAGAATTTCAATTTCTATACATGCGTGTATGCAACACTATATTTATATACATAAACATATATAGAGAGAAGAGAGAGATTCTATTGGTCTTATTTTTCTGGATAACTCTAAGATACATATTTGATCAACTTTTTAGTGCAGTTCTATTAGATTTCAAGAGTGGAGTGGTGAAGTATGCAATTCTAATAGTGACTTTTCCTAAATTTCCCTTCATCTCAATCAATTTCTATTGAACATTTAAAATATTTTTCATTTTCTCTATACTCATTTAGTCATTCTATCTACTATATAGATTAATTCTTTTATTATTATATTCTTTGGTTTTATCTGAATTTTACATTAATTGATAACAATATAATAATTTCTGCCTTTCTATAACAAGCTCACATTGTATATCTTTTTCTTGCATGTTCAATATATACACTGTGCTGAGTTTAATATTTTTATAAAATATGTATTTTAATTATGGTCTTTATACATTTATACTAATTAATTATTATGCTTAATTGTCTATATTTAAGGTTACTATGATTAGTTAAGATCTATTTATTTCATTTTATTTTTCATATTATTGCATTATTTTTATTGCATAGCTACATCTGTGTTACATCATATGACATCCTTAAACATTTGAATTGAAAATAGATTATAATCTGTTTATGTTTCCCCTCCCAGTTCTTCCCATATAATGCCCACCAATACCAATAATCCCCATCAGCACTAATCCACATCATTATGTTCTTTTTCATCAGAAAACAAATAAACATCTTAAAATGTAATAATAAAATAACTCTAACTGAATATGCCAAAAATTAACAGGAAAAAGAAAGATCCTAAGAAAAAGCACAAGAAGCACATATAGACACAGTGACATACACACTATCAAATACAGAAATCCAAAAAAAATGAAAATCATAATATATAAGCAAAGATCTATGGGGAAAACCTTAGGCAAAGCATCATTAGAAAAACAATAACAGCATCTTCGACAAATGGGGCTGGCATAACTTGATGTCAACATGTAGGATAATACAAATAGATTCATATTTATTATTCTACACAAAACTCAAGTCTAAATGGATCAAAGACCTTAAAATAAATCCAGTTACACTGAACCTGATAAAAGGGAAAGTGGGAAGAAGTAGCCTTGGATGCATCTAGTTCCATACATTTACTGGCACAATTCATTTTATTTTTTTAATATTCTGTCTTTTCTTTATTCTTTCATTGATTGAGAGGCATCTAGGTTGTTTCTAATTTCTGGCTACTATTAATAGCACAGCAATATTTAAACAAGTGCCTCTGTGATAGAATGAAACAAGGTCTGAGTATATGCCGAAGAAGTTTAATGCTGAATCTCTAGGTAGATCAGTTCCCATCTTCCCAAAGAACTGCCACAATGATTTCCACAGCAGATGTACAAGTTTGCACACCTACCAGCAAAGGATGAGTGTTCCCTTTACTCAACATCCTCACCAGCATGAGCTGTCACTTATGTTATTGATCTTAGCCAGTATGACTGGTGTAATATGAAATCTCAAAGTAATTTTTAATTTCAATTCCATGATGATTGAGGATGTTGAACATCTCTTAAAGTATTTGCCAACATTTGAGTTTCCATTTTTGAGAATTCTCTGTTTAGATCTGTACCCCATTCTTAAATTGGGTTATTTATTGTTTTCTTTATATATGTATGTATGCATTTATGTATGTATGTATGTATGTATGTATGTATGTATGTATGTATGTATAGCATTATTTATTTCCAATGTGTAGTTGGAAAAAACAAACATTTCTTATTCTATAAGCTGCTGTTTTGTCCAAATAACAATGTCTTTGCAATGCAGAAACTTTTATGCTTCATGATATCCCATTTGTTAATTATAGTTCTTAGTGCCTAATGCTAACAATATTCTGTTTAAGAAATTTTGTTCTATGCCAATGAGTTCAAGGTTATTTTCTGCTTCCCTTTCTATCAGGTTCAGTATATCTGTTTTAATGTTGATGTATTTGTTCCTTTTGGAGTTCAGATTTTCACAGGGTGACATGTATGAATCTGTTTGGATTCTTCTACATATAGATATCAAGTTTGGCCAGCATCATTTGTTGAAGATGCTATCATTTCCCAGTGTGTATTTTTGGCCTCTTTATCAAAAATCAGGTGTTCATAGGTGTGTGAATTTATGTCTGGAACTTCCCTTTTATTACATTGATCCATGTGTCTGTTTTTGTGCCAATACCATGTTGTTTTTATTACTATAGCTCTGTGGTACAACTTGAAATCAGGGGTGGTGATATCTCTAGCAATTCTTTCATTATACAGGATTGTTTTATCTGTCCTAGAATTTTTTTTGCATTTTCATATGTAACTGAAAATTGTCCTTTCAAGATCTGTGAAAAATTGTGTAGAAATGGACTGAATCTATAGGTTGTTTTTTATAGGATGTCCATTCACTATGTTAATTCTACCAATTCATGAGCATGGGGGATCTTTCCATCTTCTGATTTCTTTTCTGCAATCTCTTAAATTTTTTATCATACAAGTCTTTCACTTGTTTGTTTAGAGTTACCTCAAGGTATTTTATATTATTTGAGGCCATTATGTAAAGAGTTGTTTTCCTGATTTCTTTTCAGCCTTTGTAGATAGGAAGTCTACTGATTTTTGTCTCTTAATTTTGTATCCAGCTTTATTTTTCAAGCAGTAGATGGTTTTTCAGTTTCAAAGAGTTTGTAAACCTTTTCTTTTTCCCCATTGTTGCTTATGTCCATTTGCTTTATGACATTTAGTTAGCTCCTGCATTTTTCTGTTTAGATTTTGTCTGAATGGCCTGTCTGTTGGTGTTAGTAGAAAACTTAAATCTCCCACAATTAATTAGTGTGTGAGTATTAATATGTGATTTATGTAAAACATTAAAGCCTTCCTTTATAAACTTGGGTGCCCTTCTTTTTGGTGCGCAAATATTTAGAATTGCAATATCCTCTTGGCAGATTTTCCCTTCATTGATTATGTAGTGACTGTCTATCTCTTTGGATTAGTTTTGGTTTAAAGTCTATTTTGTCAGATATTACAATGATTACATTGGCTTGTTTCTTGGGTACATTTGCTTGGAATATATTTTCTTATCCTTTTACCCTGTGATGATGTCTCTATCCTTGATGTTAATCTTGGATGTAGCAAAATGATAGATTCTGTTTTTATATTCTCTCTATTCGTTTCTGTCTTTTTAGAGGAAAATTGAGACCATGGATGTTGAGAAAAATCAATGAGCAATGATTGTTGATTCCCTTTGTTTCATTGTTGTGTGTCAATCCTCCATGCTTTTAATTCGCTGATGTAGGATTATTTTTTCCTTTTATTTTGTTGAATGTGGTTGATCTCTTCATGTGGGAGATTGTGTTGTTTCATTGTAAATAATTGTCCCACCCAATGGTTTAATAAAAAGAGCTGATTGGCCAAAGGCAGGCAGGAAGCATAGGCGGGGCTACCAGACTAAGAAAATCTCTGAGGACAGAATGCCAGACAGAGCAATAGAGAGAAGCAGCAGGATGCAGAGGACAACCATGCAGCTTTAAGGAAAGGTACTGAGCCGCATGGCTGAACAAGAGACATGGGATACCTTAAGGGTAGAGAGTTAGCAAGCTATATGCCTGGGCCTAAGGCTGATCAGCCTAAAACTATTGGAAGCATCTGTGTGTCTCTGTGGGACTGCGAGACTTCGGGTCTGTGGGCCTAGACCTTGAGGTTAGGCCGGAAAGTCCAGGCCAGAAACCTCTTACTACATCTTCAGGTTGAAGTTTATATTCTAGTGCCTTCTGGAGAGTTGGACTTGTAGATAGATGTTGCTTAAATTAGTATCCCCCCCCCCATGAAATGTCTTATTTTATTCATCTATTGTGATTGAAAGTTTTTCTCGATCTATTAGTCTGGGCTGATATCTGTGATATCTTAAAGTCTGTTGAACATTTTTCCAGGCCCTTCTGGATTTTACACTCTCCACTGAAAAATATGTGTATTCTAATAGCTGTATGTTCAAAGTTATTTAGTATTTTTCTCTTGCAATTTTAATAGTCTTTCTTTGTTCTGTATATTTATTGTTTCTATTATTATGTGTCATGGAAACTTTCTTTTCTGGTTCACTCTATTTGGTGTTCTGTATGCCTCTTATAGTTAATAGGTACCTTCTCCTTTTGGTTAGAAATTTTTTTCTTCTATGATTTTGTTAAAAATATTTTTGTCATCTAAATTTAGAGGGCTCTTAGTTCCTCTACTGTCATTTCAGAGTCAGTGAGTTCCCAATAGCTTGGGTCAACCTTCTCTGTGGGTCTCCTCCTCATGATCCTGATCCCTTTGCTCATAAAATCTCTCTGTCCTCTCTTCAGCTGGACTGTGAAATTGACCCAGTACTTGGCTACGGTAGAATTGCATGGGCAGTTTGTGGAGCCTCTTGCAGTAGGACCAGAATTTATTACTGGTGTATGAACAGGCTTCTCAGAACCCATTCCCTACAGAGGGACATCTAACTCTGGTATTAATACTGGGGAAACAGAGGGAGGACTTGGAAGAGGGAGGAGAGGGAACAGTGCTAAATATGGGAAAAATCTTTTGAATTAAAAAAACAAAAGTATTTTCTGTGCCTTTAAGCTGGGTTTCTTCTCCATTTTTGATTCCTATTATACTTAGATTTGGTCTTTTCATAGTGTCCCAGGTTTTCTGGATGTTTTGTGCCTGCATTCTTTTTAGATATTAAATTTTCTTTGATTGAACTAACCATTTCTTTTTTCTTGTCTTCAATGCCTGAGATGCTATCTTCTATCACTTGTATTCTATTGGTGAGGCTTGTCTTTGAGGTTCCTCTTCAAGTTTCTAAATTTTTCATTCCTAGTTTTCCCCATTTTGGAATCTTTTTATTGATTCTGTTTCTAATTTCTGGTTTTAATCAGCCTCTTAAAATTTTATTTCACTGTATGTTTGGGTTTATAGAGATGCTATTAATAGATATGCTCATATCCTCTTTTAAATACTGGAAGGATAATGGCAACCTGTTTAGCTGCCTCCACACTACTCAATGTACTCTAGCTTCCCAGCTGTGGTGAGCTGTCTTACTCATGATGGCACTGAGAATATTTAACCTGATTTCTACAAATACTAGTGGTATGAAGGGGAAACGAAAGGGAAGTTTAATTGTGAAGGAGAACGTTATTGTTTTTCTATCCTCTCCCCATCCTTCTACATTGGCTCTTCTGTCTGAAAAAGGCATAAGGAGTCAAATTAATTTTCTTTATAATTTACCTAAAATTACCCACTCAGGCTGACAATGATACTACCTCCAAGAACCATAGACTCTATAAGAAAACCAGTTTTAGACATTACGCCCCCCCCAGAGATATTCAAGAGACTTCCAAAATAATATAGAATATTGCTGTTGCCCCTGATTTCCTCCCAGAACTTGAAATAAGTCCCTATTGCTGAACATACTGTGTACTTTGGATATAGGACTCAGAGGATCTGACCTGGATCTCACCTGAAAGCCTCTGCCTTGAGGACTAACTCTCATAGTATCAGAAACTGTTACCCAAGCAGCAAGAGGAGAGAAACAATCAATTCCTGTGAATCACAACAATGACCAGCATGACAAGATATTCCCTAAGGTGCAATAGTGGCACTCATATCTTAGCAGTGACTAACAGCTATCTAATCGGACTTAACGCTTGCTCAACAGGAGAGAAATCATTCCTGGCACTGGAAATCTACCCAACTTCCTGGGAATAGTGAGATCATGAATCTTAGAGAAAAACCCTCTACCTCCACTTTATTAAACCAACATAATTACTTACTGCATTGTAAGTATTTACCCTTATACTTACTAATAAAATTAGCTCTCACCCCTTCTCAAAGAAGCTTATCTTTAAAGCAGATAGAGACCCTTGCAAAATATCACAACTTGTCAAATATAAAGAACTGATCAGGGGTACGGTGATCTATCTACAACACAGCTCCTACATCTAGGCCTAGGAAACATCTCAGAAGAGAGGCCAGAAAGATTTTAAGAGCTAGAGAAACAGGAAGCCTGATGTGGTATCTTGTCTCCTAGAAAAAGACTGTAATGATATTCACTTTTTGACCCTATTCTATCATCCCCACTTATGTCCCAAGCATACACACCTATTTCTTCCAACTGTTTCCCATCTATAATCATGTCTTATGCTGTGTGAAGATTTCCTACATATGGCAGTGTAGTGGATTTATGATGTTACATTGTAAATAATTGTTCCACCTATGAGTTTAACAAAAAGCGCTGATTGGACAAAGGCAGACAGGAAGTGTGGGCGGGGCTACCAGACTATGAAAACTCTAGGAACAGGCAGAACAGAGCAGAATGCCAGAGAGAAGCCAGAAGTACCAGAGGACAACTATGCTGCTGTTAGAAAAGGTACCAAGCCCCACGGCTGAACAGGATAAGACTCATGGGTTAGATTAAGGGTAAAGAGTTAGCAAGTTATATGCCTGGGCCTTAGGCCGATCAGCCTAAAATTATTGTAAGCATCTGTGTGTCTCTGCGGGTCTGTGGGTCTGCGGGTCAAAACCTTGATGCTAGGCCCAAAAGTCTGGGCCAGAAACCTCATACTATATGGCAGAGCTTCTATGTGTTTATAATTATAGTCAAAATATTAACTAAATTTTAGGAAACTCTCACACTTGGTGCTTCCATGTATCTGTATTATAAAGTGCGCTATATTTATTAAAATCCTTGTTCAAAATTTTAAAGACGATTTAACTTGAGATTCACTTTCTTAACATTTTAAAGTATACAATCCAGTGGTATAACTGTAGGCATAGTGTTGTACGGATCTTTAGAATTCTTTCCTTTCCCTTAACTGAGGTTCCAATCCATAGAGAAGCAGCTCCACATGGCCTTGGCTCTCAGCCACTGGCAGCTACCATCTATTTATTTGTGTCCATAAATTTAACTCTTTCTTTTGTTCATTTTATTACTTGTTCAATAAATAATGTCCTTTTTTTCCTTGTATCCCCCTGCTCCCCCTCCCTTCCCTCCTCCCATTCCCTCCCAGTCAGCCTTCAGCCTCCCCTCTCCTTATCCCTCATCCCCTCCCCCAAAAGGGCAAGAAGTCCCAAGGTGGGTCAGCTAAGCATGGCACATCCACTCCAGGCAAGTCCAGTTTTCTCATCTCAAAGTCAAGACAGGGTTAGGTGATCCTCTGCAGGGGTGACTATTTGGTTTGAATGTGGATTATTCTAGTGTTCTAGGTACTCGGTCATCTAGTGTAGAATTGTACAATGCTGAATCTAATAATTCCTTTCCTATCAAGTGGTCAGTTATTTTTATATCATTGACTAATATAATTTTGTAGAATTTATCAGTGGAGCAGATCATGTGTCACCTTAAAATCAAATTTCAAATGGCTGAAGCTGTTCTATATCATGAGCCTAAATAGATCTCTTTTTGTTCAACCTTTATTTTTCCAATCTACCTAGTTTCTGGATATTTAATTGTGAACTTCATTGACACCCTGTACTCTTAGTCCCTTTGTTTTAAGCAAATCTTTGGCTTTATCATCTTTAGCTTCACATTTCCCTTTATTTTCATTTCCTATTAGGTTTCATCTCTTATTTCTCTACTGTTGCTTAGAAAAACTCTTGCCCACACCAATTGAGCTTCTGATGATGCATGTCTGCTGCCTGCTTGAATCATTTTATATCCCTCTCCCTTCCGTACACCCCTCCCATAACCTACATTAATGCCTGCTCATAGAAAAGTATGCACTGGGCTGGCTTTCTCTGGAATAGCTTACAGACTGCATAAATTGTAGGTTCTTTTCCTGCCCTGAAGTGCTCAAAATGCTTGTTCCATCCACGTTGATTTTACATTCACCATAGAGAGAACGACAGCTCCATAGAGCCTTCTTCATACTCCCTCTACACTCAGAATCCAATGCACCCAAGGAAGAACAGTTCAGAGATTTGTTCTTTAGTTATTTGAGTTTCAAGGCTTCTCTGTGGAAACTACAGTTTCACTGAATGCAAATATTCATTAATGTATTTATTTCTCTTCCCCTCTGTTTCATTATTGTCTGCCTAGTGGGCTGAGACCAAGTCTGGCTTCTTCAGTACATCTCCCCAGTCCAGCATCATATGTAAATGGGTACTTAATAAGTGATTTTAGTCATGATGGCATAATTAAATCTTTTTCTATTGGAAATTACACACGACTCAAGGGCTGAGCTGTTCTGATTGTGTTTGTGTTCGTTTTTGTTGTTGTTGGTTTTTTTTTTTTTTTTTTTTTTTTTTTTTGCTTTTGCCGTTATCTTGCCTAATCCTGTGTCAGGAAAGGGGGCTTTAAGTTCTAAGGATGCTCACATGGTATTTCAATCCAGTTCCTGTTTGTTATTTACCAAAGATAAAAAATTAAAAATATGAATATATATATACATATATAAATAAATCTGCATGGAGAGCAGACAGACTCATCTGACATTTAATATATTCAAACCTCTAATGCTGCCATTCCAAGGAGAGCGAAAGGAAAGGCTGCTGTTATTTCTGCTTAAGAAACTGAGTCTTATTTATACAGCAGTGTCTATAGAATGTCTTGTCTTCAAGGAAATCTTTTATTATTTGTAAAATTTCCAGCTACTCTCTATTATCCAAAGCTAAGATAAAGTTTTGGAAGTTGAGGCCTACCGTCTGGAGGCTGGGAATGAAGACAAGGGAACTCTTCCAGTAGGACAGCAGCTGTAAGGGGACAATGGATGATCAAAGTTACTGGGCTTCTCTTTCAAGTTAAAGATAAATATTGTCAATTATTCTATTTTGCTATTTTCCAAGGTTTGCTTCTGTACTGTGCAACACAGTAGCCTCTAGGCATGTGTGGCAATTTAAATTTAAATCAGATGAAATAAAAATTCCATCCTTCAGTTAACCTAGCCTCATTGCAAGTGCTCAAAAACATTTAGCTAGTGGGTATGTATTGGAAAGCACAACTCTAGTGTATCCCCAGTATCACAGAATTTATACTGAACAATGTGAGTCTATCTAAAAGCATGTTAAATAAACATGTTCACCACACACTAGAATTTGGTGTTCCTTGTGTCCTACTTAGTACTCAGAAGTATAAATTATGCTAGATGGTTACATGACAAAGTACCACAAGCACATAGAATATCCAGGATATCCCAACTGCATTATAGAAAATTTTGACAGGAAGCAGACCTAACTGAACCACTTCCACATCACATTTTCGATTGCTAATCAATTCAAACTTCATACAGCCTTAAGCTTTCAGCTTCTTTGTAAATTTTTCTTTCTTGTTTTGTTTTGCTTTGTTTTTGAGATAGGGTTTCACATTGTCAAACATTGTAGCCAAATGTAGTCTCAAACTTGGAGTCTTCCTGTCTGTGCTTCTGTAGTACTACGAGTGCCGACCTGTAACATCATGCTCTACTAAAACCAACAACTTCTTAAGATCCCTTTACTTAAGCATGGGGTGTGTTCAGATGAAGGTGTCTAAAACCTCATATTGCCTCTGATGCTTTATCTTGCATCCTTTGTGGTGTCATTTCTTCATACTTTTCCTTAGTAATATTTTGCATTTATAACCGATGTACTTATACAATATGATGATAAATTTAACAGAAATCTAGATAAGCAACAGTTTTTGAACTTAAAACTGTCACATCCCTTACAAGAAAGGGGATATACAAAGCCTAGCCAGTTAATTATTTGCTACCCCCTGTGATAAATAAGTTCTTCAAATCAAAGCTTCCTTTCAGACACAAATATACTACCTGTCCATGACCCAAGGACACAGCCACAGCAGAATAATCTGATGTATCAGATATGCTCTTAGAAAATAAGGACCAGAAAAAAAATTATTCAGTGAACAAGTAAAGCCTCATGAAGAAACGACAGAGGATGATCTGTGTTATTTCTTGCTAATGCTTCTGGAAACTGAGTTGTGGTTCTGTTCTTTCTTTTCCATTCTTTGGTTCTCTTAACTTAAATAACAGCTGCAGCATGAAAGCACAAATTATTCTTAAAGACTTTGAATTAATAGGCTCCTTTCTGTCTACTTTTATCCTCCCTAACTGCCCTGTTTCAGCTTCCCTTCCGTGCGCTCTGCCCACTGGAATTGGCGAAGAGTACAGTCAGTTCCTTCTTCTAAGCTGGCCCTTCTCCAAGGCCAGCTTTATGGCCACTGTAAGATGTGGCTTCTTAAGAATATATAGTCATCATTAATTTCCCTCTTTAGGCATTTATTCCCTGGCACAAATACTTCACTCCCTTTTGTGTACCAGGTGGAGTACTCATTAAAAATTTGATTTGATTCTTAAACAATGATTTCAGATCATATTATTTCCTGCAAAGTCATCAGGCTCTGGTAGGCAGGGTACCCTATTACTCAGAATCTGTTACATTAGAATGTCTATGACTTTCCCTGTAGAAAATGTACTTCCACAACAACTCTTAGTCATAAAGGAAAACTCTAAGAGGAACATGGCAAATAACACGCCACCAACACACTATTGTTTTTGGATGCTTACTGCATTTCTATGAAATGCTACAAAGCTGCCATGTGATTGACTAAAAGGAGACAAAAGAATACAGAAAGATTCTTCTGTATGGAGAGCTCAGTAAATATTACCCAAACCCCTGCCAACGATGTTTAGAGGTTCAAAGCCAGTATTTTTCCTTTCCCAGTAACTGATGGAGCCCTGAGAATAACACTTTCTTCCAGAATAGATCAAGGAGAAGAAGATACCAGTATAAAATGGCTCAATGATTTGGCAGCTGTAAGTCCACAGTCAGATTTTTAGTGCACTTTACCACCAAGGTTATTAGCACCTACATCCTCTGGCTCCAGTCACTGGGAATTTCGCTCCACCAAGGGAGGTTGCAGAAGAAGAACAGGGTTCAATTTGAGACAATCACTGATGCTCATAAAATCAATATATGAAAACATAAACAAGAGATTTTAGGGAATATGTCTCCACATCCATAGAATGCAGCTTTTGCACAAATAAAGAGCTGGGAGGACTTTACTACGTACACAAGACAACCCTTTTGTAAACATCACTAACTGGAAAACAGTCACAATTCTATTATTTTGAATCTTCTTTGTTTTTTTAAAGCTAACAGAGACTTAACAGGTCAAGTTATTAAGTGCATATGGTTATTTAATCTGCTCCTGTAGAAGATCTAATTCTAGTAAATATCTCTTCTTTATTACAGAAGATCCTAGGTGTGACAAAGAGAAATTAAGCAGGAAGATCAGAGTTAGAAGCATACTGTGTCTTCTTGTAGCCTTCTTCACACTTGCTAATGTGATTGCCTCTCCCAAGTGCATCTTAGCTCCAGCTCTCAGAAAGAAGAGTTCATGGCCAGAGTGGCAATCATTTATGCAGGAAATGGATTCTGGAAACATCCATAGGGAAGTAGGAAGCAACAAGGAAAGATACTAGAAGCCAATCAAAGACTTATGATCAAGATATTTACTATTATGGGCAGCTGGAGGTCCATTCAGTGAGGACCTCCAGAACCAGACAAAGGTATCCATATCCTAGCGATAATAGCTTATTGCTGTTACTAGGAAATGTGAGTTTGCTGGTCTGTCCACACTGTCCTAATGCTGGTCAACAAGCTCTAATAACCATAAAAAGACCTCTGACAATGGTATATAAGTGTCAACTAATGGTAGAGGGGTAAGAGCTGTATGCACTGAATTAGTAATAAGGTTCAAGGATAGCCACAGACGTCATACGCTACTACTAACTGCACATCCTATCTCTCCTGTATCTTCACCATGTGTTACACGGCACAATAGGTACTCAATAAGCCTATTTATTATCTGGATTTCTTGGCATACATTATTACCATATCTACTCCACTATGAGAAGTATATTTCTTTTGTGTCAAAAGGTGATCATTAAATCTCAGCTCTCACAACTATGTTGTAAAAAAAAAAAAAACAGTAAGAAATAACTAACAAGCCAAACTGAAGGGCAGGGGAAAAAAGCACAAACATTTCTTTTGAGCATCAACAATCTCCATATTTTCTGAAAGTAATTGCAGCACAATGGTGAGAGTAATGAGTATCTTTCCTCTCTCTAGGATTTTGCTAACAAAGAGCCCTGGTGACAGAAATTCTCTTCTGTGGCCTAAAAATTGTACAACTTAGATGGAACAAGTAAATATGAGGGCAAAGGAAGGTTTAAGCTATTATTGGATGCATATTTAATCCACAACTCAGAAGATACTGGACACAAAGAAGTCCTTTGCTTAAGTATAGAGAAGGCCTCTCCTTTGTTGTTCTCAGAGGAAGAAATGCCCGGTGTCCATCCCATTGTTTCCAAGCCACCATAGCCAGGACACCAGATAGTCAGACTATCAAGTCTTTCCCACAATTCTAGGATCTACTGTGTCCCTGGAGTAATGTTTTTTTTTTTTTTCTTTAAAGCACTCATTTTATTTATTAGTAGATTTTGAGCTTCATACATGAGCACTGCATCTCCATTATTCCTACCACTTCCCTCCCAAGTTTATGATCTCTTTTTAATTATTATTGCTGTTTGCACACACACACAAACACACAGTCTATTGGGTCCACTTAGCCTTGCTTCATGTGTGTGCGTATCCAAAGATAATCTATCAGAAGCTTCTCCCTCTCTAGGAAATATTTACCACCCATAGCTCTCTATCTAGGAGTAGAACTATGTAGCATTTTCCTCGTTCATGTTGGCACATCAACTACTGTTGTCATGATGCAAGTTTTGTTCACATAACCACACTGTTAAGAGCTCCTGGCTGCATTTCCCCTGATATGTCTAGATCACACTTATCTAACAATAGCTGTCCTGTTCCTCTGGCTTTTACAGTCTTTAGGATTCCTCCTCCATGATTACCACTGAGCTTTAAGTGTGCAGGTAGTGTTGTTGCATGAGCACCCACCGCAGTAGTGGGTCTCTTCCATCTGTTGAAATAAAGAAGATCCTTTAATGTGTGAGGCTAAATTTTCTGTGGGTATAAGGATACATATTTAGAAAAGGGAAATAAAATCATTTTCGGAAATTGACAATAGTAGATTCTCCCCTCTGTTCTACGACATCTCTAGCCACTGGTAGTCAGTTAGATTTCTAGTATTATACATTATTTTCCACTACTGAGCAAGTCTTAAGTCTAATTAGACAGCTGTTTGTCACCACCAAGATAAAATTGCCACTACTGCATCATCTTGTCTATCCCATGGGCTTTACTGGGTAAGACTCTGATTGCTCCTCTCCTTGGACAACTTGCATAGCACTTTCTGATACTATGAGAGCCTGAGGAGGAGGTCAGTTCCTGCTTGATTTCTGTAAGGTCTGTGTTTAAAACGTGGAGCGTCTTCAGCAATAGGCTCTTACCTTTAAATTCTGGGGACAGAAAAGAGCAAGAGTAACATTCTATATTGCTTTAGAGATCTCTTGAACTCCCAAATTGCCCATTTTAGATAATCCTTTGTGTCTATAGCAAGCACAAAGGGCCAATTCCCTTGCATTTTCTTCTGTTACAAGAAAAGATAATGTGAACAAACATTGAACAGAAATGACAAATGAAGCAGAAAATAGTGAATACATGGTTTATAGAGTGACATAATGAGAAAAGTGTCTCTGGATCGAGCCATACAGGTAGGCGCATGCACACACACACACACACACACACACACACACACACACACAGAGAGAGAGAGAGAGAGAGAGAGAGAGAGAGAGAGAGAGAGAGAGAAGAAAGACACACATTCTCATAACTCTTTGGTTGTGAAAGGATAGCATAACTTCAGAAGTAACAATGGGTCACTTGATGCCTGTCTATTGCTCAAAGAATCTCCTATCTATTATTTCATTATATAAACATATTTATATGTTTCATCAAAACTATAAAACTATCATACCTGAGTTACTAACACTCAAGTTATGATGCTCTGATAATAGACACAATGTTGTGATTTCCAGGCATCCCTTGCAGAAAAAAAAGAATAATTTCACTGGATGTTGGGATTATTGTGAGCAGGTAGCTCTCAGATGTAACACTTTCTTTCAGGAATAGCTTGTATCAAATGTTTGTCCAAAGTTTACATATAAAAGTCATACATCTTGCTCCAATTCAAGAAAGTTTTAAGGGGTACACAAGGATAAGAACTCCTTGTGAACTAGGTGAAGACATCGGTAGAGGCTATGTCACCTGTTTACTCTGGCTTCCTTCTTTTGCTTGGTGCCCCTGGTTGATCCCACTTCTTTCCCCTTCAGAACTTTGTGCACATTCATCTCCCACACTATCACCAGGGAACCTAATAAGTAACAGAAATCTAAATCCTCCTTTGATGATAAAAAGTAGATTGTCACTGAAATGTCCAGATTTTATAAATCCTACTGCCATAGCAATCAATACATGATGATGATTATTTATTAGTGAGAACATCTTATAAGTCAAAGGATACTACTTCTTAGCTGAGTTGATATAATAAACTGGCCCAATAAAAGTATTAGAGGAGTCCCAGAGCTAGGTGCTACTATTGTGTTTTCTGTCCTCTGAGCACAGCAGCTACTACCACTTTAATCAGAGAAGCTGTGATCATCTGAGTGGAAAAGGTCCTACTTTGATGTTCTTCATAGAAAAAGGTGACTAGGAGAATCCTAAGACTATCATCTCACAGTTCAGCCACTCCCTTCCTCCTGTTCCCTTCAAAGCTGTATATAATTACTTCCCAGCTGCAATTTCGGATGAGCTAGAGTACATCATGGAAAGCCAATAGAAAGAGTCCACCTATGCAGCTATTGGGAAGTCCCATGCTGGGTTTAGACTTCAGTGACATGGCTGTTATAAAGTCATCTATGATTCTGTAAGTAAGCCAAACAGACTCACTGATTCACCAACCTGGATATAAGTGAAATTGTTTCTTTTGTCTATTGTTGGAGAACTAAGTAGATACTTGTTTACATTTCTTCATGAAAAATTCACTCAACCTTTGCCTCATCTGTATATATATATATACATACATATACATATACATATATATATATATATATATATATATATATATATATATATATATATGGCTGGGTGGTAGTGGTTCACGTCTTTAATCTCAGCATTCAGGAGGCAAAGACAGTCAAATCTCTGAGTTCCAAGCGAGCCTGGTCAACAGAATGAGCTTCAGGATAGCCAGAGCTGTTACACAGAGAAAACTTGTCTTAGAAACAAAACAAAAATAAGACATAGTCATACAGCTATACTGAGTAAAGCAGCCTGGATTTGTGTCCAGGCAATTGAATTTGATAATCTAAACTCTTCTTTATTATAGTTATTATGGCTAATCTTGATTGTCAACTTGATAGGATTGAGAAGCACGTAGAAGGTTACCACATCACACCTCTAAGTTCCTTCAAGGAATTTCCAAAGAGGACTAAGCAGGTGTGATGGTTAGTGTTAACCATCAATTGAACAGAATTTAGAATCACCTGGGCAATAGACCATGGACGTGCAAGTGGGGAGACTATCTTGATTGCTTTGATTAAAGTGGGAGGACCCACCCACCTTTCCCAGACTTTCTTACAGCTGTGATTTTAAGTTTTACATTGCCACTATTCCAATGATATTTGAAAGGAAGAAATAAAAGTAAGGCTATGTGTTAGAGCCTCCTGCTGTGTCAGCTGCCAAGTTCACATAGAGAGCCATTGAATTTTCCCCAAGTATGTGCAGCAAAAATGCCATTGTTTGATCAGAACCAAAAGGATCCAGGAAAGTCTGTGGAACTTGAGAAAAATATAAACTATTTCCTTAAGGATGTTAAAAAATAAAGTCTCCCTGAGGAAATAGTATGTAAACAAAGACCTGAATGGATTGAGACATGTGAAGATCTTGTGCCAATATTTAGATCATAAGGAACAGCTATTGCAAATCTTGAGGTGAGAATCAGTGCAAAAGATGGAGTTGAGCTCAGCAAGATCACTGTAGCTTTGTTTTTTTATTTAAAAATTTTGTTTCTCATACCGCTGCTCCCCCTTCCTCCTCTCCTCCTAGTCCTCCCTCAGCCTCCCCCCCAAACACACCCCATTCTCCTAACAATACCCCAGGGAGGGCAAGGAATCACAAAGTGAGTCAGATCTGTCTGGCCCATCCAGTTGAGGTAACTCTGAGTCCCCCTCCCAGTGTCAAGGCTGAGTCAGGTGTTTTCCTGTAGGGAATGGGCTCCAAGATGTCAGTTCATGCACCAGGAATATACTCTGCTCCTACTGTGAGAAGCTTCACAAACTTCCCAGATTTGTAAGCTGTTGCAAAGTATTTGAATTTTATTCTTAGTGAGTTTGGAAGCCTCTGGCAAGTTCTTCCACATGCAAGGACATGAAACCAAGTCATATGACTTTACCTAGGTACATAGACCTAACTAAGAAAATATATGACCATTAAGATGCCTCAGTGGTTAAGAGCACTGGCTGATCTTCCAGAGGACCTGAATTTAATTCCCAGGAACCACATGGTGGCTCACAAACATCTATAGTGAAATTTGGTGACTTCTTCTGGCACGCATGAATGAAGGCAGAATGCTATATACATAATAAGTAAATAAATCTTTAAAACAATTTCCTCTTGACCCTGCCATCTGTGATTGGAAGGGTGATGACCCTCCCCCTTATGAGCTGCAGAATTGGGGAAAGTGGACCTTGCACCTCACCTACGTGGCACAGTAAAACTGGGCCTCTTGGTAAAGGTGTGGGTGAGCCAGACCCCATGTTGTGAGCATCACAGAGCTCTTTCCATTACTTATCTGTCATGTGGCAGCATGGTGGGGGAGAGATGTCCTCACCCCAAGCCCACCAAAGCCTGAGGCTTGTGGAAAAGCTGAGGCCATAAGAGCAGGTGAGCTCTCTCTGCCCCTCATGGGCTGCAGCAGTCAGAGTGGACCCTACACGTTGCCTGGGCAACACAGCAGAGCTGACCCTGAAGGAAAGCTGGAAAACCAGCCCAGCCCAGCCCCTTGATCATAGCTGCAAGAGGCGAACTAGCCATTTGCTGAGAGCTCAGTCTGGGGGAAAAGCTGGAGGGCTGACCAATCCTGTAACTACACAGGTCTAGAACCAGGGTTAAGAGTTGGCCCCCACCAGCATCCACCTCAATCCTGCGGACCCAAGGCTGCAGGATCTCCATCACACAGGGCAGGAACAGGATATCTAGGAATGTGGACAGTGTAGCAGAGATCAAGGTCTACAACCAAAGCAGTGATTCTTTGTGATAAATGTCCTCATGTAAAAATGTATGGATAAAGGGGATTACTGCCTGATTCAATGGGTTGCACTGCAACTTCAATGACAAGATTTTCCGTTTCTTCCCTTTTCCCCTCTTTTTGTCCTCTTAAATTTTATTTTGTTTTATTTTGGAGGAGAGAGAGATGGACGGGATTGGGAGCTATGATATGAAAGACACAAAGAATAATTATAAAGAATGTATGCAAGTAAGTGTATAAGCAGATGTATAGATAAGTAGAAGAGTCAGGAACAATCGGTTGCTCCCATGGAGGATAACAAATGTTATTCAAAGACCATTCTAGAAATCTAGTGTCCAGAAGCCAAGACTAGGTTAGTTCCTTTCTCATCACTAATCACCTGTGGGACACCTATTAAGTACCCACTGTTCATAAGTTTGAACATCTAGCAGGTGTTCCTTGATACATGCTGGCTTTCTAATTGTTGAAGAATCAAAACTGTGAAGATGAATGAGATATGATTTTGGCTTTGTGGAGTTTCATCATCTGGAGGGAACAGGCCACATCCCAAGTAACTTAGGAACAATTTGCCTTAGAAAGGAAAGTAGAGTTGCCATGTAAAATACAGAATACTCAATTAAATTTGAATTTCATATGAACAATAAATACAATTTGGGTACATTATATAAGTTAGTTCATGAGACATACTAGTTATGTGATTTATTATTTACGTGAAATCTGACTTAGCTAGCTGTCTGAGATTTTTATTCTCTAAATCTAACAGTAGCTATAACTAATAAGTACAGCAGCTTTCAAGCTAGAACATAGATTGGACTACCATGAATACACCTCATGAACCATGGGAACACAGCTGGATTTGAAGAGAAACAATGTCCAGAGCCCCATTTAAAAATATACTTCACAACAAGCTAGTAATGGAACTAATCTCTTTCCACTTCTCCTCAAAACATCACTTCTCTCTGTTTTAGAGAAGAAATAAGTACCTAACTCTTTTCTTTCTGAATCTTTTTCAAGTATATTATCATGGGATTTGAAAGCCTCTAAACTGCTAAGTGAAGCTACACTCCTAATTTATGCAGCCTTAGTATTGAAAAGTGAAGGACTCTCAAAACTATTTCAAGTTAGGTGGTCAAATATTTTATTCAGATTATGGGATTGTCAGATGATTATCATTGAAAATAGATTTGTAGTGTGTAACTTGGAAATAATTCAAGGAAAGAGAAACTGAGATAGTAAATACCTTCCCTTTATCTTCTTATTCACATCAGTTTTATAAATAGAATACAGTCCTGATAGACAGTATTTCATTCTAGCAATAAAAATATTTATCCACAGATACAGGGATCATTACTCAAAAGTGTTTTCAATTATCCAGTGGTTACAACTTGTAAACTTTCTCTCTGGTAAAGACAAGCTTCTCCCTGTATTGTTTCAATAGGTGGTAGTTGGTGGAAAGTAACTGTGATACTTAAGTAGCACTTATAGTCATTAAAAAGGATGAGATAAACAATTTATATTTCAATATCAACATTTAGAATATGCAAAAAATTTAATCTGTACCACTAATTGTATATTTTGCCACTATCTAGGTTTCAGTGAAAACTTTTACATTTCAATTTAAAAATATCCTAGGGTTGGTATGGTTTTTGTGGACATTATTTTACAGGGTTGATCTGGGGCACATACAGGGCTTATTAGCCTCATGAGGCTAAAGCTCAGGCTTTTAATATTTCAAGTTTCAAAATATGGATTATTGTTGTAGACTCTCCCCAGAGAAGAATCTAAAAAAATAATATGAGTGACTCCTGTAGTGGCTAAATATCTGGTTTAGAATCAGTTGACAAGTTAAAGGGATGAATGATCAGTGTCAAAAGGTTAAGAAGGTGAACATATTATTAGTTCCAGGGATTAACGCAAAATTACAGCTTATATTCAACTAGTCTATGCCATGGTTGCTATCCATAAAAAGAAGGAATATCCTCCTGTTTCGAACAAATGAGCTCTTGAGGGTCATGATTGAGTTCTTATCCTTATAAGGAATATAATAAACAGAGTTATCCAAATATGTGGGTATATAGAGACATTGATTTGTTGTATTACTGCTAACAACAGAAACTAACTTGCTATTCAAGTCTATAAAGCAAGGCAGAAATTCTGTCTTTACAGCAAATGCAATTCATATATAGCTAGCACATTATTTATAACTCTGGTCACAACACTGGAAAAGTTGAACCAGACATCATAGTGTACTTCTACTGAGCATTCAAGAGGTTGGGGTGAGAAAAATGTGAACTCAAGGCCAGTCTGAGCTACATAGATAGATTAGATAGATTGTGTCTCAAAAATCTATTAAATAAACAAGCAGACACAAGATAAAAATAAAGCTAAGGTGTATGGAATGATCAAGAAAAAAATGGTCCATGTGATATGACAAAACAGGATCCTGATTGAGCAACTTCTCAGGAAAGATGAAGATTGACAGGCAATTTTTAGAATGGTGAATTTTGGTCATATGCATTGAGATAATTCTGTTGGAATGTGCTATTGGGAACATGGGGAAATATAGATATTAGAAACAGTAGAATGACATAAATGTTGAGATGTTTTCTTATCTCTCTGGCCACTAAACCTACCTTAAATTAACAATTATCACTTAAAACAAAGACAAAGTAGCCAAGATCCCTGACATAAATAGCTTGAAGGAAAAAAAAAAAGATTGCTTTTGCCACATGGTTTCAGAAGGCTTAGTCCATGTTTATTTGCCTCCATTTGCTGGGGGAAACAATAACATGAACATATGATATAGAAGATCCGTTCACTTTCATGAGGATTGAGAAGTTAGAAAAGTGATCAGGGCAGACATTCCCTAGGACCTCCTCCTTCTAACCTAATTTCTTCAGGTAGATCCTACCTCCTAAAGTTTCCTATTCTTTATAAAATAATATTGTTAATTGAAGATCAAGTACTTAAAAAAAAAAAAAAACAAAACAAAACATGAGATTGGGGTTTCCTAGACTGAATCTTAATGCCATATAACAACACTTTATGTTTCCTAACAGGTTTCAGCAAGTTCTGACTGCTCTCAAATTCCATAGTAGTGCCCCTGAAGCTGATTTTCTTGAATTTAATGAAAAGATTTCTGAGCAATTTGTTTGTTTTCTTACAGCTTTCCATATTCAATGCAAGACTCAGCAGTGAATCAAATGGAAGCCAGGCTGGGCAAGCCATGAACAAGATTGCTCTGGAACCTGTTGGAAGCACTTCTCTTCTACAATGACTGCAGGCTGCCTGCTACTTACTGGGAAGAATTTGAAGCACTGTAAGAAACAAATGTTGAGAGCTGTTTTATTAAACCCTTGGAACAGTGTCAGGAACATATTCCTGCAAGCCTTCAGCCAGGTGTGTGCTGGAGCTGGTTTGTACTGGTTTGGTAGAGTTGATTACATTTTCAGGAATCTGCAAG
Source organism: Phyllotis vaccarum (assembly GCA_033318265.1). NCBI lineage: Eukaryota > Metazoa > Chordata > Mammalia > Rodentia > Cricetidae > Phyllotis > Phyllotis vaccarum. The sequence continues at coordinate 132,272,665 of JARWLC010000013.1, read as the reverse complement.
CTGTTTAGCATCCTGTTAGCAGCTTTAAAATGACCACAGGAGAAGTCCTTGCACCACAGAAACTGGCAAATGTTACTGATCAATTATTATTCTATTTTTTTTAGAATCACTTGTTTTATCACCACAATGCAGACTCACTGGAGAAGACACCAACATGTACTCCACAGGGAGGCCAAGGGCTCACTGCACCACAGGGAATGACTTATGGAAACTTCAGGTGCTCTATAAACAACTGGACAGCAACAAAAGAATGCTAAAGGCCAGAAGGCCAGCCACAACACCCAGCCAAGGATAGCAGCAGTCAGAAGAAAAGAAGCCCTACTCCCTTCTTGGGAAATCCTTCCATCTAGACAGAAAAGGAAAGCAGTATGTTTTGCAGACTAGAGAGAGGCCTTGATTCAAACTGCTTTCGGGTTAGGAAGAAAATGGCAGCCACCTCCATACTATCAACAGTCATGCTACAGAAGCTGTCCAAAATGCCCACACTTTTAAAAAGTCCTTTAAATGTCATATTGGAAAAAGCTCACCAAAGGATTAATCATCTACAGAAATATACCTTTGTTTGGTGTTGCTATTTACTCGTAATTATTGGTTCATATTGTCTGAAGTTATCTATCACTTTGCAGATCTTTTCAGGTAACAAATAAAATTATTTCTACACAGTTTTTTAATCCGCAAAGTTATAGTTTTTATTGACCTATAGACATAAATCAATATTGTATCTAATAGGAATTCATTTTAATATCCTTTTAAAAGGTCTATAAATACCCAAGCCTGAAAAAATGCTTCTCAGCCCATTTTTACCACATTACTGATTCTCTTATTAATAAGTTAATAAATCTTCAACATGTGCTCATATTAAAATTATACTTTGACAGTATTTTCAGAGTTTGGTAAGGTAAAAGTACTTTATCTTGGCTGATCCTAGGGATAAACATTACTTGGTGCCTTGTCATGGAGGGCTATGATGTGTACCACTGACCACTTGGATACAGTTTCTGATCTTTAGAAACCCAGCTCCCCAAGCAGTATGGGGGACATTGGCCAGGCTAGGTGGGATGTGGACAGAATATCTCTCAGCAAACATAGACACTGATGTGTTTCGTATCAAAAGGCTTAAATTTATGGTGGAAGAAGATCCGTGTATATTTGACTTATTTACGTTCTTATCCAATTTGTGTCTGGAAATGCCTTGAATGATGGTGTGTCCTACTGCCCCAAAAATCAATCACTCTTCACAAACAGCTTTACTTGATTACAGAGGCTTTGAGAAAATCTCCATTTTTTTTGTCCCACTCCTACTTCCCGGGCAGCTCATTCCAGAAGCAAAGATTCTCTGAAGGCCATTTTAAGTGAATAAACTTGCTCCAACTCTGCTGCTTGGTTTGAAGCTGGGGCAAAGCTGATGACAACACAGAGATGTCTTCATCCCTGCCCTGCAACACCCTCCAGGGCTATTGAAAAGGATGGGTGGTTTTCAGTGTGATCTTCCAAAGAAAGATCGCAGGCCTGGTTAGCTTTCTTGTTCATTTTTTCCTTCTTCACAAAGCTCTTGAGAAGTGGCACAACAGTGACAGAATCCCATTCAGACCCTTGTGACAGTTCAGGTTCTCTTAAGATCCTACTTAAAATGAAGTGTGACATTTTGTGTTGAGTACTGACCAGAAAGAGACCTTTCGTTCTTGTGCATGATTTCAACAGCAGAGTCCTGTGGAAAGTCAAGTTTGAACTGCCCATTCAGCTCCTGCTGCCTTCATCCCTCACAAGTAGGCAGTTTGCTCTCCTTTGTTAATGAAGCTTGTACTTGTTTCCATTTAAAATATCATTACAAAAATAATGAAACCAGGCTACTATATAAAAGAATTTGTATACAGATTCATTGATATGAATATGTGAATATAAAATAGCACCCAAGAGTCTTGTGTTTAGAGCTCAAATACAGGAGAATTCTGATTGACACAGAGATCCTGGTAAGGTAACTGACAGTGGAAAACAATAATCGTTCCTGCAATCTCAACTGCTGGCTAGATGCCTAGATAAGTCCTAATATTCTTAAATCTATAGTTAATACCTGGGAATCCAGATGGTTGAGATCCCCAATTCTTTGTGAATCTGCTCTCTCTTACAACTCTGCCATGCCTAACTGACACTGCTTTTTATACACATGCTAGCGGTGCCCATAATCCACTCTGGAGGACATGTTTAGAAGTCTTAGAAGTCATGATCATACTAAGGACAAGCAACTCAATTAAACAAATCTGGGAAAAATGGAACATAATGCATTGCCAAATGGTCTATGAGTTATTTGATTGTAGTGGCTATACTGCCATTCCTGAGAATTATTGGGAAGATGTGTCATATTCTTACACCTGAAGTTGCAACACAAATGCATAAAGAAGCCATTCAAAATCATGGCAAGATTATTGGCAGAGGCATTCTGATAATACATTAGTCTAGAAGTGTAAAAAAGTTAATGTGAAATAATCTCTTTTGCAGCAAAGAAACACTATGGCTTTCCTTTATCTTTATGCTTATAGGGATTGATATTTGCTAAAAGTAATAAAATATCTAAATGTTATTAATAAAGTATATCTGGTGCTTCAAATTTAACCCATAACCTGGAAACTTACTTGCACATTCACTTTTGATGAAATCTAAATGATGAGATTTTTTTCATCCTTTAGAAGCGGACACAATGATGGAATCCTACTGTACTTTTCATCTTTGGATCAATAAGTTCCTTAATTCCAGGATCTGTACTCAAAATATCTCAGTTTAATTTCTTATATAATATTTGTCTGAAAGATTTTGTATTTTTCACAACTGTTTAAAATTGCATACAAATCAGCATGTTAGCAAAAGGCCTCGTGTTCAGAAAAAAAAAAGTGTGTTATTTCTCGCTATAGAGAAACAGAAATAAGCATTCAGTTCAACCATTATTAATTGCCTGTTGTTGCATTCTGTAAGCTTTTATTAAAGATTAAAGTTAACACACTATCTAGTTATATTAATATAAACTTGCTCTTATTTTTTTAGTGAATCGTGTTTTTGACAATAAATGAATAAATGGAAGCAAGGACTATCTACTTCATTCTGAAGATCTCAGGAATTTTCAATAGAGATTTCTTGATAAAAGCATAGGACCCAAAGAATTTTGTAAAGAAATAAGCAATAAAAATTTAAAGGCAGTCTGCTGCTTTGAGAAGGAACAAAACAGTCATTTCTTGGTTGTGTAACTCCAGCAGGCTTTTCGAAGGCCACTTGCCTTCTTCTTAAGCCTATTTACTTGTCATAATTTCCTACAGTTTCTTAAGAAAAAAGTCATCAGTGTGGGCAGCACATTTTTCAAAGGTCAAAAACTTAATTTCTTCTACAGGGAACGTGCTGTTCAGATATTTCCAGGTAATTCTGAGACTCAAACATTCTAGCTGCCCCCGGGCTTATGTGCATTAAAACCCATTATTTTAAAAAATTATCTAAAGCTTATTACTCTTCATTTGTAAACTTACTGACTTCACCTTTAGTCTGCCTCTCCAGTGTTTTGAGAGGAGTTTTTTTTTCAAGTCTTTTTATTTTTTTAATCAACATCTGGAGAGGATCCCCCTATCATTTAAAACAAACAACAATAAGCAACCACTCCTCACAGAATGTTCAAATATAAAGTCATTTTTTTCACCCAGTAAAAACTATCATAACAGAAAACATTTATCTTTTATGCCACTGGAGATTCATGGTGTGCTTATTTAAATAAACATAAAAAATGACTAGAACTGCTCAAATCAAAAGGGGGGGTAAAGAGAAGGTGAAGACAAATAATGGAGAAGTTGAAGTATAATATATGTACGATTAACTATGCTATTTTAGTTAAGTATATATACGATTAGTTATGATATTTAGTTACTATTAAAAGATGCTTTTTGTTCTAGGGAGAATAAAAATATATGGTGTGATATATCAAGTATCAAATTTTGAATGAGAGCTAAAGTCTTTTTCAAAATAGACCTGGAGTCAAATACATCTCTAGAGTGATGAATTTTGACTACTGCAGATTTCTATTGGTATAAGGCCAGGCTCAGACAATTTTCTTAAAAGAAGTCAGGCAAATGCTCGTGGCAGCATATTACTAAAACAGACAGCTATGTTGTTCACACTACAAAGAAATTAATAATGATGCTTTTCTCAGAATGTGATATCATGAGGTGAATTTGTGCCTAAAATGCATGCCTGTATTTTAGTTTGCCATGTAAATGTTGTAGGAGAGTGAGATGCTTTTGCAACTATGGAATACTGGCATGCCAACACACAGTATGGAAAGCTAATGGAGGTTGCACATAACTAAAACAAATTATAGGACCTAGCATAGCATGCCTCTGCAATTACCCAAGCCTAGAGGAAAGGATGCTGGTATCTCTGAACAGTGGTTCCTCCCATCAGCCCTTACAAAAGAACTACCAAAAGCAAGGGGAATTATTCTGCTTTGAAGCTTGAACACCCTTCAAAGACCCAAATGCTTAAGGCTTGGCCACAGGCCTATGGAACTAGTAAGATTAAGGGTAGCCTTTAGTAGATATGGGTCTCCTGGAAGAAAATTAAGTCATTGGGGTGATGCTTTTGAAGAGAATAGGGTAGTCTTTTTCTGTTTTCTCTCACTTTCACCTCATGGCTGCAACAATGTTATGAGCATCACTCTACCACACAAGATACCCTATTTCACATAGGCCCCTGAAAGTCATAAGCCAAGCAGCTATGGGCAGGGATCTTTAAAATACTAAAATAAAATCAGTCTTCCCTGCTTTTAAGTTGCTTATGTCAGGTATTTTATCAAAGTGGCATAAATCTAACACAGGAGTAATTCCCTACTAGAATTGGCCAGCCCTGCTCAAATGGAAGCCAGAGAGAGCCTCAAGTAAATAAGAGACAGGGCTGGCAATTAGAGGCAAGCTTGCCAACATGCACTGAGACAAAGTGTTGGTCTCCTGGGGATGCTGGAACAAAGAGCTATAAACTTCATGCCTTAAACACTGGAAAAATTCATTTTCTCATAATTCTAGGAACTAGAAATTCAAGATAAAAGTGTCAGTGAGGCTGTGCTCATCCACGATGCTCTCTGAAAGACTTCTTTGTTTCCTTGGGTTTTGGTTAGCTCCCGTCTTATATTTGTGTCTCCAAAAGTCTCATAATAACAGGGAAGATTTTATAAGCAAAAACTCTGGTCTGCATGCCACAAAATGTTTTTAATGAACCCAGAATTTCATATTGAAATACGAACAACAAGTCATAAATACTGTTAAGTCACACTCATGGACTAAGCATTAATTGGGGTCCAGATATTAGAGTATATCTCTCCAACTTTCCATCTATGGCCTGAAAATTTAAAATAATCCCCTCAGTCAGGTGAACGGCAAACAAGCAGATACATTGTATCATGACTGATATTCACAAGAAGGCACATGTTAGGCTTCTTGAGGGTGTTGAAATTCTTTTCCCCAGATTAAAAGTGTTCATTAGTTCCCTGGTTTAAACTCTGACTCCCAATCCACTCCTCAGAGTTCCTATGGAGAACAGTAAGGAAGAGGGGTGCTCTGGGAGGCAATGCAGGCAAATAAACTGAAAATGGAAAATTCTAAGAAGTAGGTTGTGAGATGAAAAACCCTTTAAAGATCCAGTAGATCCTCTATGATGCTGTCACAATCTGGCAGCTATTCTGAAACTGCAGCAATTAGCATTTTGAAAAGTCTCTCCATCCCAGCACATTCTGTTGAAATGATCAGAGAAGCTATGAGTAAAAGACTTGCACAGAAGGAAGCACATATCTACCCCATCTACTGTTTCCAAGTTTATCCATATACACATACTGGGTGATAACCTTGATTGTTTTGTCTTTGACCTTGGTTGACCTTTATAATTTCTCTATTGTGTTAAGCCCAGGTGCCATATAAAATAAACTATAAAAATGCTTCCAGCATACCACAATTAAAAAGGAAATAAGTCTAAAGCACAAAACGGAGTGTTCTAGCATATTTATTGAAAGCAAGAAATGTGAAGGAATCCAAACAATACTCATTCTTCTAGGAAGGTGATCATTCTTCCTTAGCAGAGCTTTAAGAGCTATGGAGTTCTTCACAGGTGAGAAATTCTGCAGCAGAGACCCTTAACCACAGATTCAAAAAATGAATTATAACCTCTCTTGGTTTAATTACTCTACTGAACATCCTCCAGCCCAACACTTAAGAATGACTCAAGCTTCTCAGTCCCTGTCTTAAGTTATGGGCTTAAAGACGTCAATGCTAGACAGGTAATAAGAAGCAGACTTTTGGAAGGGAAGATAGGAGTTCAAAGTCTTCCAGTCTCTTGAATGCACCCTTCAGAAAGCTGTCCTTGCCTCTCACTTTTTCAAGACAGTTAGAACTTGGTGATCACGGGAACTGTTACCTGCAGAGAGTACGTAAATTAGTATTCTGAGGTCACATCCCTAACAATGTTGGTTAAGTTGTTCTGAAGCAAAAGTAGCTGCTGATTATACTGTGAAAAAATCAGTGATTCTGAGGAAATTGATCTTAAATCAGTTACTTCGGTACTGTAAAAAACAGCTTGATGACAGTTAATTTTTTTAAAATTGTAATTGTTCTTCAATGAGCACTTACTATATGCTAAGTATAAGTTTTATTTGATTCTCACAAGGACATGAGTTAAGCAAGGAACAGTTGCCATTGGCAACAGCTAACCAAGATGAAGCGATCAATGAAAATCCCAGTGTTCTCTAACCGAGTCTTAATACTGGGATGAGGGAATCAGATCTACTTCAAATGGATACATCAGACTGAACTGAGCCACCTTGGGACTCCTTGCCCTCCTTGGGAAAAAGATGGGTGGATGGGGTGGGACAGACTGAGGGAGGACTGTGGAGGGTTAGGAGGAGGAGAGGGAGGGTCAGCAGGGGGAATACATGGAAAAAACTTTATTAAATAAAAATATTCAATTTAAAAAATATTAAAAATAAAAGTACACCTAGAAAAATAACATAATTTAATATATATGTAAATAATTTATAGGTGGAAATTATATACTTAATGAAATTTTCATGAAAGAAAATCCCAGTGTTCATAGAAATTGTGCTTGTAAGTAACACAACTTCATACATTGATCACTGTACAAGGTCAAAGAGACTATGAACTTTTACTATCACTGTTTTATCGAATATTAGATCAAACATTCTGATGACAACAGAGACAAACTCTAAAGAACATATAAAGTCACTATTTGAAGGTAATTGACAGTAACCCAAAGTAGGAAGCCACTGGAGTTTCCCCATACTAAAGTGCACATCCATATATCATTCTTCACAAATCTTTACATTGTGACTATAGCAGAAAGTTTGGAGGCTTAATGACCTGAAGACTTAGAGGACAGAGTTCGGAAAAGTAAATTCCAGAAATGAGGAGGACACAAAAACTGTATGGGCACAATATCAAAATTTGTGTAAGCTCAGAACTGTATTACATGTGCTGAGTGAGGCTCCAAATAACTCAGGCGAAAAACCAACCAAACAAACAAACAAAAAACACCTAATGATTGATTCCTTCAGGGCAAACAAGCTTGGTGTTTGTGTACTCCCAAGCTAAAAGTAGCTGCTAAACACATTTCCATCATGGCAAAGGTCAGGACTAAGGGAGATATTCCACAATAGAGACATAGCTCTATTTATGCCTTAATGAAACCTACATCTAAGTCCCCAAAAGATTAAGATAATCCACCCATAACTTAACTGCCTCCTGAATACACTTCAGAGAAAGATATGAGAATAAAGAATCCTTTAAATGTACATTTACATTAAAAATTCCTAGATGTGTAAGAGAGTAAAAATATGTCTAAAATCAGTCAATATAAACATATCCATGGATTATCTAAATATTGGAATTAAATGCAGGGTTTCTAAATTTTCTATGATACATGTTAGCTACTTTACAAGTAAACAAAATGGGTAAATAAAAAAGGTCTGGGGGGCTTCAATACAAGTTCTTAAACTCTAAATAATATTCACATAGTATCTAAAGCCAAATTCTAGAACAAAAAAAATACAATATTTCAAAAAATTAAATCACGGAATGGTGTTTATAGCAGATTGGAAGCAACAGAATGACAGATCAGTAAAACTGAAGAGAGAATACTAAAATCACTCATGGTTAAATTGAATGAATTAAAAGCAACAACAAAGGATGAAGAGCCAGAAAGATGGCTCAGTGGCCAAGACAGACTGTGGTCAAGTCTGACAACGTGAGTTCAATCCCCAGGACCCACTTGGTAAGGGGGAGAAACAGATTCCCATAAGTTCTCCTCCAACTACCATATGTACCCAGTGGTGCACACACAGCTCACAAAATAAATAAAATGTACTAAAAATCAACTTTAAAACAAAATGGATGAAGAAAGCATATAACTTAAGTCCCAGCTGAAGAGAAGAAGGATATTGATTCTTTTTTCATATTTAATAGAAAAAAAACAGCTCTCATATTCAAAAACTTTTTAAACAGAAAGGGAAGCAAACACTAGTATATGACAGTCTACCTACTGAAAACAACAAGAATTGTTGGTATTTTACACATAATGAAATAGAATTTCAGAAAAGGTAAGGATCTTTCCTATGCTCACCAGTCAACGGCAGCACTGAGAGTTTGAAACATGGCCCAGTGTTCATATTCCTAATGCTAATACTACATCTCTCACACACTAAACTGGGCTCAAGACCCAAAGATCACCAACATATAGCCATCTGGAGCACCAGAAATGAGTGTAATGCAACTGTAATGCACTGGGGGTGTCTACTTTGGCTTGAGGCTCTTTTACTAAGTGAGCTATCTCTGCCTCTAGAAGTGACCCAGGGATCCACGCTATATCACTTATGTGCTCTGTGCCTGGCATACCTAGAGGTGAGCCAGACTTCTGAATATTGCTCCCAATTGTGCAGGAACAACAGAGCAAATATGTACCCCATCTGTCTTTGGTATTAGCAGAGTTCTGGTCCCTGAGCCACCAGGATAAAATTCTTTTCTTTAGCACACCTAAGATGGCAGATGCTAGCCTTACAGCCAAGCAGATGTTTTCCCTGGAGAATTTGTTTTCAATATGTCATGATGAAGAACTGCCTTCAGAGAATCAACAAATGTACATGTGTGTAACCTCCAGCAAGACAGAAGGCATCCTTTTCAGCTGGGACAGCAAATGACTGGTGCTTGAGGAAATAGAGATCAGATGGGCTGGAAGTCACTCAAGCATTTATTTTTAAGTGTCATTTCTATTTTGGGTTTTGACTGCCCCGCCCTGCTTCCAGCCATTGCAATTGGGAACACTGATTCTGCATTTTCTTATTTATTTTTCCCCAGTGGAGTTTGCATCATACAGAAAAAAAAAACACTTGTATGAACTGTGTATGCAAAATGTGCTTATTTAACACATTCTGCAGAGCTAGAATTTAAAGCAGGAAGAAAGTAACTAATGTACATATAGCAGGGTTACTTTTTCCAAACACTTTGTAGATTTCACTGTAGATTTAATCTTTGCTGGAGTTGTTTAAATGAAGAGATTATTTCCAGAGCTAGAGCTACCAAACGTTTCGTGCAGTTCCTTTCCAACAGCCAAAGCTGATCAACTTTATCTCAGACTACATTATGGAATTACAAGTATCCTCTTGTTGGAAGTAATTTTACTTTTCACTTACATTGTTCATTCAGTTGATATTTTCATGGTAAGCCTTTTTCAGTGTTGTGAGCTTCTTCAAATATGTAAAAGACAAGTGGAACATATGCATTACATATTCCACTTCAATTGACATTTGGCTGCTTGTCATAGGCTAAATAATGGTTCTGAAAACCGTACCTACCACCTGATTCCAAGAACCCAGGAGACTCTATATGATAAGAATAAGTTATTGATCTTGATATGAGGCATTTATCCTGCGTTATTGGAAAGTGTCCATATGTAAGGTAGTCAAAGGGATTTGACCCAAGTATGAGAGAAGGCCTTGTGACTGCAGAGGCATAGTTTGAACTGATGTGTCTCTGAACCAAGGAATGTTTTCAGTCCCTCAAAGAAGGAAGAGACAAAGAATATATTCCCTCTTGGAATTTCCAGAGAGATTAGAGCATAATTCTGGTAATATCTTTGTTTTGGGTCAATAAAACTGAATTTGAACATCTGGCTTTTAGAACTTTAAGAGAATAAACATTTTGTTCTTTTAAGCCACCAAGATTGTGGTCATTTCCTATTAAAGCTCCATAAAAGTGTATATTCTGTTCTACATATTCTATATGTCAATTGAATGTTTGTATCTTGGTGAATTTACCCATAAATGTAACAGTGTGCGTAGTGAGTACTCCTTCCACCTATGGCCTTGGGTACAATCCCCTAGAATTTTGCCTTTTGGTTAGCTTAGAATCTGAAAACACTTAACCAGGGCCCTTTTCTCTTGCTCTCCCGGATGGTGAAGGCCAGGTCAGACAGCAAGAAGCACGGTTGGATTGGTCCACAACCTTCCAGGGACTGTGTGACTTAATTTGCCTAATTCTGTATCAGAGTTGCTTCCCCATAGAATCCCTTAATAAATAACTATTTTCTTACTCACTCATGGATTTCTTGATTTAATTGTGGGAACTAAGCCACCATCTTAGGCAACACAATCCTTTTCAACCCACATATATTAAATTTGTACTACCCAGCATAGTTATTTGAAGATTTCTCTCTGTTTCTAGCAGGAAAATATTGCTATCACTTTGGGATCCCCCTGAAAGTGGTACTCTTCCCTTAGGAGACATCAGAGGCTCAGAGACTTATGTATAGTGATATGAAAGTTTCATAGTAAAATATGTCTAGTTTCCATACCATAAATCCTTAAAGAATAAAGTAAAATCACAGAAGAAGCTATATCAGGTGATGGATGGCTAAACAGTCCTGCTCCTAATGATGTTAATATGAACGCTAAGTAGAACAAGATTATGAATATATATTAAATATGAACAACTATTGGCTCCATTTTGTGCTAATGGCATGTTTTGCCTAAAAGGAATGATGACATATGTTTTCAGCATCTAATCAAGGCTTTATTGTATAAGTCTCTCCAGTGTTCAGAAAGTGTGTTCAGCAATAAAGTATCATGGTTTCTAGGATCATGGGCAAACAGTACACTGATTATGCCCAGCAGTATCCCCACTTGAATATTTAACACATGCTGAATCTTATTAGGAGTAGTAAGAACTTGAATTCTCAGATTATTTTTGAAGAGGGCAAGGTGTATAAAAAGAAACCTGGAGTTTAGAAGAATACAGCTTTGGATAGCTAGGTAGAAATGCTGCAACCCTTCCTTAAGTGCAGTTGCACTGGCTATGGTTTTAAGTTTTAGTTACCTATTGTCAACCACAGACCAAAGAACATCAAATGAAAAAAATCTGAAAATAAACAATAAGATTTAAATAATCGCAATTGTCTAAAATTTAAATTGTCGAAATTCTGAATCATGTAGAAAATCTCTCTTAATCTCACTCTGATTTACCTAGGATCTAAATCATGGCTTTTCTAGAGTATTCATGTATAGTTCCTACCCTTTAGTTGTATTACTGCAGTGATCATCTTCAATGAGGTCCCAATTTATTACATAATAGTAGGCTCAAATAACAAGAATAGTGATAAAAAAAGAGATTAATATTATTACAAATTAGTAATTTCATTGTGTGGCAATACTATAGGAAACATAGGAAAAACATAGTGTATGTATGGTTCAATTACTATGTGCAATTTGCATCATACACTTGGAATCTTGGAATATACTTTTCCATAGGTAAGGGTAAATAGCTGTATATGAAAAATATAATCAGGTGTGGTGGTGCATGACTAGTCCAAGCACTAGGGAGGTAGAGGTGGGCAGACCTTTGAGTTTGAAGCCAACCTTGTCTACAATGAGAGTTCCAAGACAACCAGAGGTACACAGAGAATCAGCTAATATAAACCATTTTGTCACTAGGCTAAATATATATATAAATATAATATATATATAATATATATATCTTAATTTTATCAAAGGATACAAAAAAAACCACCCATTGACATCAAATCATGCTAATTCTCCACAATGTTTTTCGGAAAATGGTAGCAGGAGAAACAATTCCCAACTCATTCTCTGGGGTCAGAACTCTCCTATTACTGAAAAAAAAAATGTGAAGACATCCTGGAAATGAAAACTCCAGAGTAGTGTGTCTTGTAAATGAAGATGTAAATTTCAATAAAATATTGGTAAGTTGAATCTGAGGATGAATAAAAAGTATACCAGAACCAAATGAAATTTTTTCTTGTCATGCGAGGCTGCTTTAATACTTGTAAAAACTCAAGCAATGTAGTCCATCAAAACTTAAGGCTAAAGAAGGACAATCACATGATTGTATCAATTGATACAGAAAAGAGCACTGGATAAGTGTATTGCTTATTAGTGATTTTTAAAAAATTCTCATCAAAGTAGAAATTTAGGATAAGTTTCTTAACTCTATAAAGAATGCCTATTAGAAAATCTGAAGGTAATACTACACTTAAGAATGGTCTTAAATGTGGGTACTTTCCCCCAAGGTCAGAAACAAAGCAAAGTGACCACATCTATTTAACCCTGAACTTATAGGCAATACAAAGAGACAATAATAAAGAATAAATGTAATATATCATAAAAAGAAATAAACCATTGTGCATATGAATAGAAGCATATAAAATTAAAAGAAACAATTTAATAATTTTGTATTTTTTTATGAGTATCGGAGTTTTGTTTGCATATATATTTGTGCACTACATGTATGCAGTGTCCATAGGAGCCAGTAGAGAGAATCAGATCCTCTGTAACTGGAGTTACAGATGGTTGTCACCTGCCATGTGGATGTTAGAAATCTAACCCAGGTCCTCTGGAATAGCAGCCAGTGTTCTTAACTTCTGAGCCATCTCTCGAGCCACTACCATCACCTTGCCCCAGAATCTACTTTAAACTCATGTAATAAAATCACAGAAGATTGACATAGAAAAGTCAACTATGTTCCCATGCACAAATAATAAATTATTAGGATTTGAAGATTAGTGAAAATGCCATTTATAACTGTTTTACATGACTAAATGGGTATAAATATATATGATCTCTATATGGAAATCTAAAACTACTAATGAGAAAATTCAAAGACCTCAATAAATGAAAAAAACTATCATTTTTATGTATTGCTTAGACCAATGTATTTAAGATGTTAATCCTCCCATAATTGACCTAATTTTGACAACTGCAAATGAAAACTCTATCTAGGCTTTTTTGCATATTGACTCTAAAATGATTTTAAAATAGAAAATAAATTGGAATTATCAAAAGTGTTTTTTAACTGAGGACAAAGTTGAAGAATTCACATTATTACCTAGTATTGACACAGTTTAAAGCTATAGCAATCAGAAAGGGGTGATATTGATGACAGAACAGACACATCGACCGAAGGAAAGGAAAAAAAAAATGATTCTAGAATAGATCCATATAAACGTGCTCAATTGACTTCTTGCAAAGATGCAAAGGAAATTCAAGAGCAAAAGGATAGTTTTCAACCAGTAATGCCAACAATTGCTTGCTTGTATGAAGAACCTTTCCATGTATCTCATACCACATACCCAACATTCAAAAACTGATCAAATATTAAAACTATTAGAAGAATAGAGAAAATTCCCTGAGACTATAGGGTAGGCAAAGATTTCTTAAATAGGACACCAAAAGTACAGTCTACATAAAGGATTAAAATGGAAAACTACTTTTGCTCTTTGAAGGACACAATAAAGTAAAACGGCCAACCACAGATGAAAGGAAATATTTGAAAATCATGTATCTGAAAATAAGATTGAACTGATAAGAAAATAACTCAATTTCATTACTAGTCAAAAGATTTGAATGAATATTAAAATTCAGAGAACATATATAAATAACAAATAAGCAACACAGAAAGATGTTAGAGAGTACTAGCAATTAAGGACAAATAAACTAAAACCACAATGACATGCTATTATACCTCTATTCCTATTCAGAAAAGTACTGGTTCTGGATGTGGTGGCATATGGCTGCAATCCCAAACACCTGGGATGCTGTGGCAAAATTTCAAATGAGTTTGACATAGCCAGACCTACAAGATGAGATCCTGATCCAGGAGAAAAATGGAGATAGAGAAAAAGGAAATGGAGAAGGGAGGGAGAAATAACAGAGGGAGGGAGAGAGGGAGGGAGGGAGGGAGGGAGGGAGGGAGGGAGGGAGGGAGGGACACAGTGAAAGAGAGCAATAGAGAATAAATTTGCAGAGGGGCAATTGTACCTTTCATGTGTTCCCAAAATTCTATCCTCACTCTTATTAACAGTTTTCCAATTTCTTATCCATTTAGGCTTGCATTCAATATCCAACTCAGCAATTCCTTTACTATTTATCTGCTTTAGTAAACCATGGCTTATATTCACACAATCACAAGACCTTTTACATGAGCATTTTAGCACCATTATTTGTAGCCAGCAAAAACAAGAAACAACACAAATGTCCTTCCGTGGATATATAAGCATATTGTAGTGGTCAGCAAGAAAACTGACAGTTGCACAAATACCTATGGCAGATGTAATGTTGGGAATTAATCTCAAAGCCATTGTGCTACATATTATGGCTGTTTTAAATATCAACTTGCAACAAGCTAGAATCACCTGAGTGGGAAGACTCACTGGAAGAACTGTCCTGATTGCCTTGGTTGATGTGAGAAGGCACACCCAACTGTGGGCTGTGGTTGCACCTTCTCTTTGTAGCTCAGATAGAAAAGGATTTTTCGAAGGTAGCTCGTCTTGCTTCTTACTCTCTTGGTCTTCCTTGTTGGTTCTGTTCCTCCAAGGAACTTAGCTAAACACCAAGTAAAAGAAACCATCTCAAAAAGCTGCACACACTGATTTCGTCCACATGACATTCATCAAAAGGCAAAAGTATAGGGAAAGAGAACAGATCAGAGTTTATCAAGGATCCAGGGCGAGGAGAATGTCGAACTGCAAAAAAGAAGCTAATGGAATTCCAAGGACTATTTAAACTGTTCTATATCCTGCAAAAAGTAGCCACTAACCCTATGCACTTGTTAAAATTTAAGTGAACTTTACTGTTTGTGATTCTAAATAATAAAATAAATAATAAGCAAATCTAAACTGATATGTTAATAAATGTATCAAACATTTTTATCTTATAATAAAAAATCATAAAAAATAAATTAAAATACAATTAAGAGGAAACTAAATTAAAGCAGGAACCAGATATCATGGGGGCAAACGTAACCAAGTAATTGGGTACCAACTCTCTCTTAAAGGGAAAGGGATTATTTCTCTTTGTTTAATGTGTCTTTGCTACATTTAAGTAATAATTACCATACAGTTCTCACATTACTGTTACTGACTCAGATCTGTTCACAAAATGAAGATTAAAGACTAGTGAAAATCATTTCTAAAATGGAATCAATTCTTTTTTAAGTGAATTAAATGTGTTGTATTGTATAGTCATTGTAATTAATTTGTTAGAAACCCACCAAAATGGTGGTAAAACACTTAAAAATAAAAACAACAAATTAATGGGATTCAGAGATGATTCAGTAGCGCAGAATACATACTGCTCTTATAGAGGGACCAAAGCTCCATTCCCAGCAGTCACAGTGTAGGGCTCACAACCACCTGTAACTGTAGCTTGAGATCATTCATGCTCTTGTGGACTCCAAGGGAACCTGCACACACATACACACACACCACATCACAGCAATATAAATAATTTTTACAATAACAAAATATTCTTAAAATAAAAATTCTGAATCCATAGGTATATATCACTTGGAATTAAAAACACATCGTTCTCTCAGTGTCTCCATTTTGTAACATCTGGAAGGAGAGTAATATTTTTATTTTTGTAATATTGACTTTAATTTATGAAAGTACCCAAACAATGTGATTTTTTAAAATAAAGTGGTTTCTAAGCAACTACATGAATTCTTCCCAAGCCAGAGAATAAAAATATTTGTGGTGAATCCAGTTTGAATAATGTGGTGGCCCTTTTTTTTTTTTTTTTTTACTTAGTATATATAGTTTAATCAATCACAGGAAATGACACTTCTGACAGAAAGAAAATAAGATGCAAATTATCTAGAGGAGAGAACAGAGCAGTGACTATTCCATTTGGAATAAGGGAGGTTCAGAAAAGCAAATTGCCATGCTAGAGTTATGTTCCCATTGCGGTTTCATCACCTAATTTCCAAATGACTTGCAGCCTTTCTTCCAACTACAAAATCTGCATTATTTGACATGTTCAAAATGCCCTAGTGGGGACAGAATCACTTGAAAAAGGCTAAGTGGGACTTCGTGCTTCTCTGAAGGGAAGTGTCCTCCAACAGAAAGGTGATGTGAGCCACACATGTGATTTGAAATATTCATAGTTTTAGTCTTACTTTAAAAAGTATAAAAGAGTCAAGATTTATTTTTATTTGATTTAATCCAATTTGTCCAAAATAGTGCAATGTCAACATCTAATCAACATTAATTAATTAATAATGAAAACGTGGTTCATATTAAGTCTTCCTTACAGTGTATTTAAACTAGGAGAATCTATGTTTCAAGCATTCTATAGCCTTATGTGGCTAATCACAACCATAATGCATATTGCAATTTTACAGAATTCTTGTATGAATGGTAAATGGGAGGTAGGATCATTGTTTTAGCATTTGAAACAAAGAATTGATACAAGAAGAGATACTGAAGGAAAGCTGACCAACTTATCTCTCTTGGAGAAGATGATAAAAGATATTATTGATATTACAATTTAAATGTGCTATGGTTAACAGCCAATATAAGGACTATGTTCTATTTCCTTCTGAAAGAAGCTACAAATTCACTTACTTCATAAAGTCTTTCTTGACTTTATACACCTTCTGTATGCCAATTGGTATTAATCTTCATCTCTACTTCTTTTACTTTCTGCCCTAGGAAATCCTGGCAACAAGGTACTATAGGAAGTGGAACAAAGGACAAAGGCGTATTTCTCCCAGATCAGAAATGCGTAATGCACAGCCTCATTATCGTTGTTGTCCACTGAAAGTATCCATGCACAGTCAGTTGTGGGACAGAAGCAGAACACAGCAGAAGTCTAGGTATCCCCACAGGTGGAAGTTAGCATTAACATCACTAATGGGCATTTAACTTCTCCTATGTTGACTTATTCAATGACAAAGAGCTGCTGCTTGGGACTCTGCCAACCACTGCAGAATAGCTGACTATTTATTTCTATTGCTGTGATTTATCTGCAGAAATGCCCTCTTCCTTTATGTTGATTTTGATTGGAAGCTAGCTAGTTGCTAGAATCAGCCTATGCAAACTTTCTTTCTGGGACCATTCTGAGGTAATTCAATTTGCCAAGTTTCTGATTTATTGCTGGAGGGTCCTCCAATAAACTCAAAATGCTACACTGTCCTTGAGCCTACTGACAATTTGAAACCACACTAGCTATAGTGCATTGAGCAGATAATTTAGCTCCAGCTTCCACATTTGTCAAGTTGGAACTATAATATTCACCTCACAGGATTATGCGTATTAGTGAAAAAAGGTGCATGAAGGAACATTTTGTAAACTATAAAGGTCTATGTTGTATTTAACTAAAGTTCTGCTTGGTCTTAACAGTCTTTAATTTATATATACAATTAACATTTTAATAATCATAACTATTGTAAATAGAACACCTATTTGATTATTCAATTAATTATTGTATGGATAATTTGATATATGACAACAAAATACCAGAAAGATGAGAAACAAATCTAGGGCAATAGCTGTGACTTAGAAATTTCTCATTTTCTATTGCCATTTACTTCAGTAACTCACATTGTTCCAGTTTGTATACTGTAGCTAATAATACTCCCCAAAAAATGTACAATTAATTTTCTTTTAAAAAAATAGTTTTATCTTTTAAAAAGTTTCACACCAGCTTGGTTTAGAGACACTTACAAAAAGTTCATTTATTCTGTTCTTCTCAGAGAAAGAAATGTTAGTAGGTGCAAACTCTTTGGGTGGTAAGAAAAGAGATTTGGAAATCACTTCTCAAAAGAAAATTATAGAAGGCCATAGTAAAGTTGATGTCATGGTTCCCCATCTGGACGGAAACCTTACAAAGCTAGACTCACTTGTGCTTCTAATACTGTAAGTTGAAAGAAGAAACTGTTTTAACTCCCTTTTAGAATCAATTGATCTAGAGACCAGCAGAGATGTTAAAAAGAAGCTTCACTCATGTTTTACTAAAAGACAGTATCAAGGGACTTACTGGTTTCTTGTATCATGTGTATAAGAGTAAGATATAGAGCATACTGGGACTTTGAGGATGATTTCACACTGAAAAGAGATCAGCTATTCTTAAAGAAAGCCAAGACTGGGAACACCAACTCAGCAGTAAGGATTGCTGTACTAATCCCCCAAGCAAATCACTTACCCATGGCAGAGCACACTCTGGCTCTCCCTTGCAGAAAAGATCTGTTCAGGTAAACGGCAAGGTGAGATATATTGTCAGTTTGCGTTAGCCAGATCATAACAGGAAAACATCACTTCATGTAGCTCAAATAAAGAGGCTTTAGTTAAGGTCCGTATTCATTAATTTTCTTTCTGTTGTAGCCAAAAAGTGACAAGAAGCAGCTCAAATAAGGAAAGGTTGTGTTTAGAACACAGTTTAAGGGAATTCAATTTGTCAAGCTTGCACACTCAGGGCAGGTCTGATTACCTACCTCAGTTGATCTTCTCTGGAAATGCTGTCATGGACATACCCAAATGTATGCCTTACTAAGGCCTTAATACAATTAAATTGGTGACTGAAACGAACAGGCAGGATCAACCTGCAAAATTTTGAGCAAAATTAAGAGAAAAACAAAAGAGGATTCTCCAATAGAGCAATGGTAGGATGTCATTACTCTTCCTAAGTCCTGAACTAGATCTTGGGCAAGGAGCACCATGGTGAGAGCTGTAGGCAAAGAAAAAATACTACTCTGATAGGCGTAGCATCAAAGCCTTGTTCTTTGCACTGAAGTTGGAGCCTTGCATTGGCCTAACACATCTTAGTGCTTCAGGATTTGTAAGTCATACAGTTTGGAGTCTGTTGTCATTTGAAAATAGCCAAAGATAACACATAAATAAATGAACATTGCTGTATTTTGGTGAGTTGGCTTTGATCAATGGACCCAACTCTAATGGGAAGTTACCTTCTTTTGACAAGGCCTAGAAGTGAAGAGAGAAAGGATTTGAATTTTAAACAAAGGAACCAACAGTGGAGTGGCCAACAGATGATTCCTTAGATAGCCTAGTTAGAAAACAGTAACAGTCTTCACAGGATACAGAGAGCAATCAATGTTCACCAACAACAGTGTAAATGGAAAATTTAGAAGGATCTATAGAGATATAGAGGCCTCATTCAAGCATGCTAGAGCTTAAGATGAGGTCCAGAGCTAGAATAAGAAAATAATATTCCCATGGAAACCCAAGCTAGAAACTCAACCACCCATCTGGGTCATCAGCATAAAGAAACCGAAAGAGAAGCTGATGTTGATTAACCCTGGGATGAGAGGAGAGAGGAAAGAGAAATAAGACAACTTGAGACTCGTGCCAATTTGCCACTTCCAAATTCCTAAAACTTAGTTTGGGGGATTAAAATGGTTTACCAGAATTCCCTGAACTTACAGAAATCATCAGCTATGCTTCAGTATTTCCAGTATCCCTACCTTTTTTGACTCATCAGCATGTAAATGTAACTTTTTAATAAATAGAAAGTGTTGAGTTGTATAAAGTCTACAAAGGGCTGAAGGCAGTAACAGACATTTGAACTAGAAAATACTCGCAAATATTAAACAATATTCAAGTAACATTAAGGTTCCTGCCAAGCTTAATAGCGCTACATGGAATCATTTATCAAAATTGCCAATTTAAAGACTTGTTTCCTCCCAAATCTTGTTATTTCTTGGAACAACACTCATAGGGCTCATTCAAAGTATGCTATATTTATAAATTGACTAATATTTATATTGTTTTCAAGTATGATTCACTATTAGCTGCTAACAGGCTAACAAACATAGATATTAGATGGTGACACCTAGAAGCAGGAATGACTGGATTGTCAGCACTTCCCTTCTTGAGTTCTTGTATATATCCACATTACTCTGTTGCTCGGTGTGCCAGGTTTCTTGTGCTTGTCTTCCATTTGAGGTCAGTAAATTCTTTCCCAAAGTATGAAATTTTCTTGAGAATTACTAGGAAAGAATTCCAATGTGGAAATACCCTCAGGCACAGCATGTAGTGTGGATGGTAACTATACTTGCTTCTATCTGTTGAATAGGTTCCTTGCAAGGAATATTTCAGATTGTCAAGCTTTCTAATGGTCATCATGGCCTATATTTAGACTGAACTGCACATGGGCTATCATGGTATGAAAGAACAATCACAGCCTGGGTTCTTTGCTTATCACATATGTGTTTAGTTTAACAGTAGGAGACCGGAACTAACATAAGTACTGGTATGTTATATTTCTGAATGGGGAAAGCTAATACCCCTTTATCTCTAAGAAGCCAGATTTATGTGTATTTTGAATACAAAGTTGAATGTGTGTGTCTTTGTATTGATATTCTTCTCCTGCTTCCTCATACTTCTTTCAATAGTACTCTCATTCTTAGGTGCTTTTCAGTCACTTACACACTTAATGAACATTCCTGGAGTGTTTGTTATAGGTTAGATGCTCTACTGGCCTGTGAAGATAAACTACACAGAATTCTGTTTGCACGGAGTTTTCAGTGCAGTAAAGGAGATAAATAATATGCAAATAATTATGCAGTATAATTAGTCAAATCTCATATTCTTCTAAAAGGTATAAATAACAAACTATGAAAATTTCTGTAAGAGGTCTCTGAGTTGGCAAGCAATAGGGAGTAGAGGATGTCAGGAGAAGCTGTGCTTCCAGGAAAAAGAAGAGTAGGCACAGAGGTCCAAGAGAAAGAGACAAGATTTGAGCTTTGTGGAAATAAAGCAGGACTGAAACATGTGGACAAAGAATAGTAGACTTAGAGACCACATCCAGGGAAAGACTTGCCCAGCTTTCAGCTCCTCCAGCATCTGCTAGGGCTACAGAGATCCATTTCACCCAACTTCCTGCCAGGCACATGTATGACATCAATTAGGCTTCCAAATGCAGGGAAAATGTGGGAAGAAGTAAGGCTGCTGGCAGCTTCCTCTGGAGCCTTCTCTGAGATGATAAAAGAATGCACAAGAGAATTTCCATCCTGTTTTCAGTAAGAAAAAAAAAAAAAAAGAGCAGGGGAGGGAAGAAAGAAGTTTTTGTCTCTCTGACTCTCCGCCCTGATTTTAGGAGAACAGAGACAGAAGGTGGAGAGTTCCTCTAGGTTTTGATGGTTTTCAGCTCAACAGCCCTTCACATCTTGATGGCAAATATGTTATTTTCCTTCATCGCCATGAAGAACACTTTCTTTCCTGTTAGCAGAGACAAGAGGACACAGCACAGCTCTCATCAATGTTTCATTTGTTTCACTGTCTCTCTGCATCATCGCACAGTTCAAGTGTGATTCCTAAATTACTTCTCTCCCTCTCCCTCTCCCCCCCCTCCCCTCCCGTATCTCTGCCCTCAGATAAAGAATAATTAAGAGCATACCCATAGATTTTTAGATTGCTTCTGAAAAAGGGAGGTTCCTCTTTTCTTGGCCAGTTCATTTTTTACAAATGGAATAATCAGCCCTGTAGTCTTTTTGATGTGGGCCACGAGGTGATGAGGAAAATGAAATCAACCTTTTTTTCCCCCCAGTTTTATGTTTCTCATCTTACTGAAATTGCTTTTCTGTAAGATTTCTGGAAAGAAATACAGTGGTTTGTTACTTAAAATGAATTACCTGTACCCTTAACCACAACCAGGATAATTACCACATCTTTCAGTGCCTATGGACTGGATTTCTAATTTCATGATTTTTTTTTATTGAATTTTATTGTTTTACTTTTGGCTCTAAGCTTTAGAGAGAGTCTAACTACAACATATAGTTTGATCATAATATTCCTTTAAATCTCATTTCCTAGCCTATCTAATAAATTACCATTATTTCTCCTTTAGAATGTTCATAAATATTTTCCTTGAGGCTTAAAAATTGTTGCTTAGTCCTATCTTAAGTTTTCATTTTGGCAACATGATTTATATGGGTTGTAGCATAGTTACATTTAGAATTGTTTAAGAAGTTTGTGATCTCTTAAAATAATTTGGTTTATTTTAACTTTAGTGTATCAATAATTACAGATTGGCAGCTTCCTATCTAATTGGTTTTTAATAACTAATGTGATTTTACTGTTTCAGGTTATTTTGGCATTGAACCAAATCCCTTCAAAAACTGAAAATAGTAAATATAGTGATATAAAGATTTATGAAACCAATTTACATGTTGTATATTTATCTGATTTGGTTTGCTTTAGTAATCTTTTTAATTGTAGTACAAGTCTCCCCATTATGTCTTCTTTCCAGACTGTTCTTTCCTGGAACAGTCACTGGAGTCTGAGTTAGCACTGTCTTCAGAAACTCATGGCCAGGTACTCTGACTTTCCAGTAGGTAGGGTTTCTGAAGGAAATCAGAAAGTTTCCTTGGAATTTCCATCCTTCGTAGAAACACAGATAACTCCTATTATTTTTACCGGCTCACCCTTCCTTTAAAACTGTTTAGCACATAAAATTTCCTAGCCAAATGGTTTGGAGAGGCCATGTGAGGTCCCGAATGGCTGTGGGAGTTGAGTGAGCTGAGAGTAAGTCTCTGTGAGCACTGATAATAGAGCAGGCTGATAAGTCTCACCCTGGAATTGCTACTACAAAGAGTGCATGGACTACCACTTTCAGGCAAGTGAGGAAACATAGAATGAATACAGGCATAAAGAAAAAGAAGAAGGTCATGCCACATACATATATAATTCATGACTCACTTGTGGTCTGAGCTAAAGCCAAGCAGCAGCACAAAGTGGATTTATTTACAACGTTCCCATCTCATCAAGTAATCTGGGAAAGGACCACCATCAAGTCCTTTGCAGAGCTGATTTAAATGGACAGAACTTAGGGAGTTCTTAGAGAATGAACTTAGGGAACATCATTCTAGATATTTTATTTTCAAGGTCACAAATTCTTCGATACATTGCCTGTCAAGAGATAGTATCTACATTCTTTCCTATTTAACCTAGACAGATGGGAGTCACCTGTGCCAAATGAAAGTGGTATAATACATGTGTTCCGACTTCAAGGCTAGGTCATTAATGGAAAGTCAGCTTCCATCTTTTCCTAAAAAGTATCTATGATCATAATATAATGATTATGTTTAGTTTTTGTAGTAATCTCTTAAAAAGCAGTCATTATGAAGAAAGATACATTTGAATAAAATCCATTTATTCAGTTAATAGCTTCCTCAAATCCTCAGGGTAAAACAATACACATATATAACTATGTTGACCTGGAAAATGTACTTAATTAAATCACGTTTGAGATATAATTTCCAGTTCTGTTTACAACTCATTTTTTGCCTTAAGCATGCCTCTAACCTGTCTTCAGTGTTTTATGTGTACACTTCAGATACCTGATACCCAAACACCCACCAGAATAAATACCCACGAGTCTTCTGAGCTGGGCTTAACTAGTGGCTTACTCATTTCCTCTTCCTTACATACCTTGGATATCTTCTTGAGCCTACACA
This sequence comes from Phyllotis vaccarum, assembly GCA_033318265.1. NCBI lineage: Eukaryota > Metazoa > Chordata > Mammalia > Rodentia > Cricetidae > Phyllotis > Phyllotis vaccarum. Next base: position 132,248,879 of record JARWLC010000013.1, on the reverse strand, counting down.
CATATAGAATCTTGTCCTCTAACAAATCCACATAATAAATATGAGGAATAGTAATAGCAACTTATGACCAGCATGATTTATCGTGTACCTATCAAATATTATTCTAAAAGTTCTGCATAAAGTGGCTCATTTAATTCCTGAAATATTTATGTGACATGGGCATGACTCTCAAGCTTATTTTGCCATGAGACTGCTACTTCACACAGTAAGTATTGAAGGTAACATCTGAACCAATCTATATGATACCTACTACCTGTGTTGCAAAAGCATATCAAGTCTTAAAAGCCTTAAAGCAAACAGCCTGTTTGTTGTGGAATATTAGTTTAAGATGTGTTGTATTTGTTTATGCCATGGAATGTGTTTAGTGATGCAAAGATGTGTTGCATTTTTTTTTATGTTGTATTTGTTGAACTCTGTGAAGCTGTGTTATTTGCCTGCCTAAAACACCCGATGGTCTAATAAAGAGCTGACCGGCCAATAGTGAGGCAGGAGGAAGGATGGGCGGGGCTGACAAATAGGGAGAATAGAATGAAGTAGAAATCTGGGCTTGGGAAAAAAAAAGAAAGGAGGAGTGAGAAGAGGAAAAGAAGAGAAGGATGCCAGGACCCAGCCATCCAGCCAGACAGCCATGGTGAGAAGGAAAGAAAGGTAAAGAGCCCAGAGGCAAAATGGAGTTAAAGAGGAGCTGAATAAGCTGGTTAGAAACAAGCCAAGCTTTCATAAGTAAGAATACTTCTCTATGCATTTATTTGGGAGCTGGGTAGTAGGCCCCCCAAAAGGAAAACACATATATAAACAGACAAATAAATATTAAAAACTCAACTATACCTTTTAGTTGGAATGTAAAGTAAATTATGCCTGAATCCTTTTGCTTCAGTCTCCTTCAAATTCAAACATTCCCTTTCAGCATTCATAGCATTCTGTGCACATTTTTCTTCCATGCTTTAAGGAATTGTGTCAATAAAGCAAATAACATGCCTAAAATGTCTGCCTTCTCTATACCCCAGTGGTGATGTGGGAACGTCTTTCTGTATGCTGTGAATAACAATCTTTAAATAAAGAAGCTGTTTTGGCCCATGGCAGGTACCATAGAAGTAGGTGAAGGAATCAGAGCATAGGTACGAGAAAGAGTGTGGATTCACAGTCAGATGAAGCAACCGCCCAAAGAACAAACATGTGAGGAACACAGGTGAGCCACAGGCCACGCGACAGACAGATTAATGGAAATGGGTTGAGTTAAGATGTAAGAGCAAGCTAGCAAGGTACTTAAGACATAGACCAAACAGCATGAACTTAATATAAGTGTCTGAATCATTTAGGGGACCTAAGCAGTGGCGGGCAGCTAAGTGGCCTGGGACTGCAGGTCTGCTTTTCTGGACCTCTGGCCAGATGTGGTGGAAACCTAATTGTAACACAGTGGCTCTTCCAAATTACTCAGACTGCTGGATGGATCAGGCCTTAACTCAAACTATTTTAACAGAAAATATGGAAGAGGATCCATTGGCCTTGTACTCTTGAAAAACCCAGGGAATGGAGTTAGCTTTCACAGAGCTACCCTTAAATTTATGCAACATTGTGTCATCTTTTTCTTCCCGTTCTCTCCTCTGCCCCCTGCCCTCCTACTTGATTATACTTCTTAAATCTTTCAGAATGCATTTTCAGATTCTTATCTGGTAGCATCAAAGTAACTAGTACCTCTGTCCTTGGATCCTGCCAGCTCTGACATTAAAACAAAAATAATAATCTTTCCTCAAACAGATGGAAGAAAAATCCCAGCAAGAATTATACTTGCCCTGACTGGGACTTGAGATAAAATCAACCATTATTGCAGCAGAAATGAGCTTGTTTTGTTTGTGAGGTCTCCAATACTTGCATATCCTCACTGTCAAGATCAGCCTCTTTGTATACTTGGCAAACTTCTGCTATGGTTCAATCTACTTTACTATGTGGAGAAAATAAAGACTCAGTGATGTGGTGGCCAAGCTGTTGCTTCTGAGTCTGCTAGAGAGACGGCTAAGTAGGGAACTCAAATAACGCAATGCATTGCTGAAAGGGAAATTTTCAGAGAGAGACATGCGAAAGGGAAATAGAAATAACAAATACTCTTTTCATCTATTTTATTTGTGTCTGAAAACTTCTGATCTTCCAACACACAGTATAGGCCTGACCATCCCCTAAGCTTTCAGCCCTAGTCCGGTCTGAAAAATAGAAACTAGTTTCATTGCAGATGCCTCAGCTCAAGAAAAGCTGGCAGAGATCATGTTCTGTTGTTGCTTCTTGCTTCTATTGCTAAGAGTGTTGCCTAAACTCAACAGTTACTTGCATGTCATTTCAGCTTTCTGAACATAGCGAATGGTCACCTTCCTTCCACAGGTGAGATTCCCACCCAGGAAACTCAGTCCAGTGACCAGGATCCTGCTACTGACCCCCGCAATTCTAGGCTTTATGGAAGCTGAAACTAGAGAGAATATAAAAACCACAGGAATTATCTTTGATTCTTTTATGTTCTTCCTTCTCTGTATAGATTGTCTTTCTTCACTTACTCAGATATAACCCAAAATGGCAGACATGTCTATTGCATAAGTTTCCAGCTGAAGAGCACACCATACATTGAACATGATCTCTAGTAATCAATGAAGTTATTTGTAAACAACACTGAGAAAACTTGGCCAACAATTCCCATGATCTCTGAAGACTCAGGTGGGAATTAACTTGTTATAACTGGCTCAGTTGCTCCACATGTGTACATTCTAAGCCTCATGTTATAGAGGCATAAGTTTTCCAGAGCTTCCTGTCATAAAATTATAGAGGCACAAGGCGTCTTATTATAAGATGATAGAGGCATGAGGAAATGAGCAGAAACAGAACCATTTTTAAAGTTGAGGCTCAGCATAGCATACTGATCTTTCCATCTCCATGTCATTCACCAAGGTACATAGTATGTTAAGCTCAAGGCTCAGAGTAGCAAAGCATTCCTGAACTATCATGAGACCATAATAATGAAGCAGATTTTATGGGATAATAATTGAATCTTCCCTTAAGAAAATATCATTGGTCAACCCAATTCATAGTGTGAAGATCAAAATGTCTAATTCTAATCAACTAGCTGTGTCAAGGGAAATGAAAAGAGCATCCTATGAATATGAGGTCAAAAATTGTGGGTAGGTCTATTAGAATACAAAGTAGCCATAAGAATAATATCAATTGACATGACTTATAGTACTTCAAAAACAAACAAACAAAAACCTGCTCTAGTGGATAAAATTCTACTCTATAAGATGGACAAAATGTACTCAAGCAGTGAGAGGCTCTTCAGTGTCTCAACGGAAATAAACAGGAGGAAAAAATTTACTGCAATTTTACCTTACATACATGTTAATCCATATTAGGGAATTATTTGAGAAGTCAATCACATCTGCTGTTCTTCGCTTACAGAAACATTGGGAGAATTACATAACATTCTATTCAAGATCATTAGCCAAGACTGTATTATCTTGGAAGCTCCTCTATTTTGATTAAACAATTACAATTCAGTGTCATTTTTTTTCTAGATTCTAGACTTCCTGTACTGTCAACATCAGTAGGGGCTGACCACAAAAGATGTTTGTCAGTCACCTGATACTCTTGAACTTACCACATTCCCTATGTCACTAACTAACCCCCAGCAATGGCATGCCATAAGCCGAAAAAAGAGAAAAGTTTCAGTGTTCTGCTTCTTACCATTTTCAGCACTATATAGGTACCCAAGCTTGTAAGTGGATGATGAACTCTGACTTTCAGAGACCCTCACTGCAGGTCATTCCATGCATAAAAGCCATACTGAATTTGAGTGGTGCATTTCTGTCTTTCCTCTCTGTAGATAAGCTTTGAAGTTTTAACAGAAGTAAATGAATGAGTAATGCTATTTGCCACTGATTCTGAAGGTTCTACATCTGTATAAGGTTTCAAGAGTAGAATTCTTAGAGATCCAGGTTTATTCATTATTGTTGTTTACTCTAATATCAACTCTACATAGTCTTCCTTTAATTCTAGATGTCATATGAAATCTCCTGGGTAAACTGGGGTGGGGGTGTGGGAACATGAGGGATAGGATTGGGCCAGTTAGGGGAAAAAGGAGGGGGAGAGTAATGAAAAAGAAGTCTTGGTTGTGGGGAGGGGGCATTTCAGGGTTAGGGAGAAAACTGGTGCTAGCGAAACTCTGAGGAATCTACAAGGATGACTCCAGCTAAGATACCCATTAATAGTGGAGAGGATGCCTGAACTGGCCATCTCCTTTAATCAGATTTGTAAATATCCTAATTGTCATCAGAGAGCTTTCATCCAGTGACTGATGGAAACAAATGCAGGGATCCACAGCCTAGCACTGGGCCAAGCTCCAAGAATCCTGCTGAAGAGAGGGAGAAAAGATTTTATGAGCCAAAAAGTATCAAGGCCATCATACAGGAACCTACATAAACAACTAACCTGGGCTCATAGGAACTCACAGACTCTGGACTGACCACTAGGAGCCCTGTATGGGACCAACCTAGGCCCTCCTACATATATGTGGCAATTGTGTAGGTTGGTCTGTTTGTTGGATTCCTATCAGTAGGATCAGTGCCTGCCCCTAATGCTTTGGCTTGCTCTAGGGAACCTAGCAGCAACCTGGATTGCCTCACTCAGCCTTAATAAAAAGGGAGGAACTTAGTCCTACCCCAAACTGATATGCCATGCTTTGTTGACACCCATGGGAGGCCTGCCTCTTTCAGAAGAGAAACAGAGAAAGAGTTAATGCAGGGGAGGGACAGTAGGGGGGGTTGGAAGAATGGAGAGAGGAAAAGTTGTGGTCCTGGTATAAAATAAACTAAAAAAATTAATAAAAATTTTAGTGAAAGGACAAAAGCTCTTTATCTAATTTTAGTCATGAAAAAGATTGCCCTCATGTATATTTTCATTCTATTTGTGATTAAAGACACTTGAGGTGGTAGGAAGGAGACATAATGCAAAAGCTATTCAATTTTTTCTTTGCCCTTTTTTTGTGGTACCTTAACAAGACCAAATGAATAATAACAGATGCCTCTGAAGTTAGATGCACCCCATAGGAGTCACTAGCGCAAATAAGTAGCAAAGGAAGGTAAGAATGAAGTAAACAAGAAAATTCTGTTAAGGAAAATGTAGGATTTTTCTACTTACTTTTAAAATAATAGCAGTAGCCAATCTTTGTAAATATACCAGGCACAGGTCTTAATGCTTTTTAATTTGCATGCTCATCTAATCCTCAAGCACACTATGAAGTCTGTGCCATTATGAAACAAATAGCTTCTTCATCATAACTCATAGGAAAGAAACTGAAACACAGTAATAGTCAAAAGTAGAACTAGAATTTGCATCTATTCAGTCTGTATCTACAAAACTCACTATGCCTTATAATTCCTACTTAAAGAACTAAGAAAGTAGCAGTGCTAGATCACAAATTAGGGCACAATACAAGTCTCTGCAAACTGAAAATCAAAATCAAGTGTCTTTTCTGACCACCATGGTAGAAAGCTAGAATTCCATAAAAAGAATTTCTGAAGTTTTATGAAAATATACATGTAAATGAAACAAAACATTCCTGAACAAACCACAGACTTCTAAAAAAAAAATGAAAACATCATGAGACAAATGAAAACAGAAACATAGCATTCCAAAACCTACAGGCAGTTGTAAGAGAAGTTTATAGCAGTGAATGCCTACATCAAAGACAGACATTGGAATTAGCAATAAAATGTCCAGATCAAAGAAAAGCCCAGAACCTGAGAAATTCACTGCTGAATTCTACTGTTTGAAAACAGAATAGCTTCTTGTAAAAATTAAAGGGAAAGGAATCTTTTCAAACTCATTCTGTGAAGCTAATATTATGCTGATATCAAAACCAGGTAAGAATACAGCAATAGGTCAATATATTTGATGAATATTAATGCAAAAATTCTTTAGCAACTTAATAGCAAACTAAATCTAATAGCACTTTGAAAAAAAAAACATTCACTCTGACTAAATGGTACTCATCCAACAGGTGCAAGGATAATTTGACATATGCAAATCAATAAACATAATACATCACTTTAACAGAATAAAGGAAAAACATCATTTCCATCAATGCAAAAATAAACATTTGGAAACGTCAAAATGTTACAAACTCTGAATAAATTAGCTATTCAATATTTACAACACCAGAAGAACCATGTAGAACAATCCCACAGTTAACATCATGGCCAATGAGACAAAGTTGAAAGCACTTGGCCCTAAGAACCAAAGGATGACCACTTTAATTACTTCTGTTCAGCATAGTACTACAAGTCCAAGCCACAAGAATTATGAAGGAGAAAGAAATAATAAGCTCCTCACTATAAAAGAAAGGTGATCTTATGTTCATCAAAACTTGCTTAAAATGTACAATCTTATTGATCCAGGATACAAAATCAGAATATGCAAACGAGTATCATTTCTATACACTAATAGGGAACAATCTGAAAAGAAAATGAAGAAAATAATTCCACATATTACATAAAAGTAAATTTAACCAGGAAAGGGAAGATCTTTATAATGAAAACTATAAAATGACTAGGAAAGAAATATAAAGCAGCACTGAAACAATCAACAGACACCTATGCCCATAGATTAAAGAATTTATATTATGAAAATGTGCATGAAATCTAAAGCTAAGATGCAATGCAATTCTTACCAAAATACAAGTGGCATTCTCATGGAAAAAGAAAAAGAATCTTCAAATTCATATGGAATCATAAAAGACTTCAAATAGCCAAAGCATTTTTTAGTAAAAAATATAAACTTGATTTCAAAATATAATGCAAGACAACAATCAGTTAAAAAGCATAGAACTGGCATAAAAAATGTATAGATCAAGGGAATAGAAAAAAAAGGCAAGAAACATTTGCAGGCATTTATAGCCATCTTATTTGTTGACAAAGACACGAAGGATACAGGCTAGGAAAAGGGATATCTCCTTCAATATATGATGTTGAAAAACCTGGTTATACCCATACAAAAGAATGAAGGTAAAACACCATGCATGAAAATCAGCTCAAGACACAGACTTTGACAGCTCCTGTTGGATCAAGAGGTGAGTGACAATTCACACAGACCAGCTGGAGAGGCCAGTCTCTGGAGACCTGGGCCTCAGGGCATAATTTGTGGACCCCCCCACTCCTGTCCATTGCTTCCTCGGCCCTAGGCTAGCAGGGAATACTCCTGCAGGCTGGTATCTCCCATTAACAACCAAATTTCTCTGACCCTGCAATCTACAAGACCCTCTCCATCCCCCAAACCCACCCATCACTCTATGACCTCAGTACTCCTTGAGATACAGATTTCATCAGCCCCTATTGGATCAAGAACTGTTCCTGAGACACAGAATCAGCTAGCCACCACTGGGCCAAAAATAGCTCTCTGTGACACAGAATACACCAACTCCAAGTGGACCAAAGCTCATATTGGACCAAGAGTGTGATACCTGTGTCACCTAAGCTAGCTTCATTGAGCAAGGGCCTGGAGATTTAAGAGCGAGACACAGAGACAAGGGCCACTCTTGAAACAACAGTGCCCTTTATTGGAACTCAGGGAAAGCCTTATATAATAGTATTGCCCTTTTGACCTTGAATAGTCTCTTCAGCTCACAAGCAACAATTGACCTGGGTCAATTTATTTGTTCTCTACTAACTTTCTGATTCTTTAGTCACAGCACCTGCTTGAGCATTGTTTAGATGATGGAAGCTGATCAACTGGTTCAGGTAAACACCACACAGGCCACTAAATACTGCTAAGCCCTGGGGGCTGCAGGGTGATCTCCACACAAGAGAGGCAGGCTTCTTGAGACACAGACAGAGCCAAAGAAGATTGGACCAAGATCAACTCCCTGAGAAACAGACAAATGCTACACTGAATTGAGAAAGTGATGGCAGAAACCAGTGCAAGAATATATCTAACAACATAAAGAATAACATGGTACCACCCGAATCTAGTGGTTCTACACAACAGAAAGACTTGACTATTCTAATGTAGAAGAAAGAGAAGGAAACAACGTTAAAATAACTTTATGAAGATGATAGAATCCCTTAAAGAGGAAGTTTAAAAACTCACTTAAGGAAATCAAGGAAAAGACAAACAAAAAATTGGAAGAAATCAACAAATCCCTTGAAGAAAACCGAGAAAAAGCAATCAAACAGGTGAAGTAAACTGTTCAAGGCTTAAAAATTGAAATATAAGCAATAAAGAAGATATAAACCATAAGGGACCCTGGCCACTTAATCCCAAGTCAGGCTGCATGGTTTGTTTTCAAAGAACTGTGTGTCTACTTCAACCAGTATGACAACTGACTGAAAAACTAACATTAGCTCTGTATCACATAACTCAGAACCCCCTTAAGTAGGAAATGAACCCACCCAGAATATATTTCTTAAGAGCATTATAAAGATATCCCATCTGGAATAACAATAGATTCAACAATAGCTTAAGAGGAAGAAGAGAATACAGAAACTCTTGCAATAATTAAAGCATTGGAAAGTAGCTGTGCATATATTGCAGGTATTTTACATTGCTATGAAATAATCCTTCTGTACACTGTATAAATCATTCCGTGACTGGTTTAATGAAGGTTTACTAAAGAAGCTAACTGGTCAATAGCTGAACATAATGAGGTTAGGTGAGAAAACCAGACTATGGACATTGGGAAGAAGAAGGGTGGGGTTGCCAGGAGACACAGAGGGAACAAGACATGCTTAATATAAATGGGTTGATTTAAGTTGTAAGAGCTAGTTAGCAACAAGCCTGAGCTATTAGCCCAGCATTTATAATTAATAAGAAGATTCCATGTGTTTAATTTTTGAACTGGGTGGCTAGAAAAAAAGTCCATCTACACTGTACACTATCAAAAAAGAAATGTAAACATCAAGCCAGTCGCAAACCTTTTTAAAGTAGTATACTACCTGAAAGATATGCTATCACAGTGGTGGCACAAAGACTGTGGGAGTAACCAAACAATATCTGATTTGACCTACTGCAAACTTCCTGAAATGTAACCCATACTCAATCATATTCAGTTGACCAAGAACCTGAGACTAGATTGCCAAGGAACATAAGACAAAACCAAATTTTGCTAAATGAATTCAGCAATAAAATAATTTTAATGATAATCTGAGATACTCATAGTTCAGTGCCTTGTTCATCCATTATCAGAGAGCCTCCCTAATGCGGCAGATGCAGAAAATACAGAAACCCACAGATGGAAAATGTTTAGAAAGTGAGAGACCCTGAAACATTCAGCCCTAAATGAGATGTCTCCATCAAATACCTTCTCTCAGAGCTCAGAGAAACCTGCAGAAGAGATGGTGGAAAGAGCATAAGAGCAAGAATGGATGGAGGACTCCAAGCAATCAAGACCCTCTAAATCAACACAAGAAAAGTTCATATGAACTCACAGGGGCTGAGGAAACATGAACATGACCTGCTCGGGTCTCTACCAAGTCCTTTGCAGTTATATTATGGCTTCCAATTTAGTGTATTTATGGGATTCTTCAGTATATGAACAAATGGGTCTCTGATTTTTGTGCCTTCTCTTGGGCTCTTTTCCTTCCGTTGGTTTGTCTTGCCCAATTAAGTGTGATAGTTTTTGTTTCATCTTATATTTATTTATAATAGTTTTGAAATGAATAAATGAACGAATGAACGAATAAATGAAAACTAACTGCAAAGGTAAAGATTAACAATTGAACTGTCATACCAGAAGAGAAACATAAAATTAGTTTTCTTCAGTGGGATAATACTCCACATATGGATCACTCTAGGGTAGGGCAGGTCTCATGTTCAGGAGTAGTTGACTAACAAATAAGGAACTTCATGGGTTTTGTGTGTGTGTTTCTTTTGTTTCAGTTTGGTATTTGGGGCTTTTATTTGGGGGAAAGTTGTGTTTTGTCTTCTAGGTTTGGGATTTTCTGTTGTATTGTGGTTTGGGTTTGTTTTTTGAGAAGGAACTTAAAGTTGGGTGGGTAGAGAGGGAAAGAAGATCTAGGAGGACTTTAAGGAGAAGAAAAATATCAAAATATATTTAAATCTTAAAATTGTTTAAATAAAAACATTAATAAAAAGGAAAATAAATAGTAAAGAAGTTGTGCGTGTGTGTGTGTGTGTGCGCGCGCGCGCGCGTGTGTGTGTGTGTGTGTGCGTTTTACCATTTTTAATGTGAATTTACCTACAGGAGAAAGGATATATATGGGATTTTTGTTTGTGGGTTGGTTGGTTGGTTCATTTGTTTGTTCGTTTTTCAAAACATCATTTCTCTGTGTAACAGCGCTGGTTGTCCTGGAACTCATTCTGTAGACCAGGCTGGCCTCAAACTCAGAGATCTGCCTGCCTCTGCTTTCTGAGTGCTGGGATTAAAGGTGTGTGCCACTAGCACCAGGTGAGCTATAAGTTCTTAATTTATGAAAGTTGTACAAGATAAGGCTGGCAACTTCTCAAGCCCCAAATAGCCATATATTTAATGATTAATATTAGGGTTTAATTTGGAGACTTCTGCTAAACATGGAAGTTTTGGCTTCTTTATAAAATGGTACCTGTGTTCCATGTTCCATGAGGTGGTAGAAGGAAGGAGAGGGGGAAAAGAGAAAAGAAGAATAATCAATTTTGGTCAGTTGCAAATTGTGAACATTAGTACCACTTTGCCATGTCATATACCCATCATTGCAACTGTTGCACTTCAGAGTCCTTATTATATAATGGAAATGGACAATATTTCATTAAATATATTGATTATATAAGTGAGGTTTCATTCAGAGAATAATTAGTACATGTGGGGTATACTGTATGTAAACTATATATGTGTGTGTGTAGTGTATACTGTGTATATGTGTGTGTGTGTATATGTATACAATATATTATAGAGAGAAAGGGAAAATTTAAATTAATTTTTTCTGAGCCACAGATTCAAACAACTGGGTGATAAAAATATGAAAATAATTGCATCTGTAATATATATATACAGACTTTTCTCCTTGTGAAAACAATAACAATACTGGAAAACTACTTCCATAGCATCTACATTATAACAGGTAATAAAATTAATCTAGAGTTGGTACAAGTCAATGACAGCATGTACACGTTTTATTCAAACACACACCATTTTATAAAAGGGGACTGAGCATCTGTAGACTTATTATCTGTTGGGGTCTTTAAGCCAATTCCTCAGGAATAGTGAGGGACAAGTATTAATAGATATGGATTTATCATAGACAACTGATTTGCATAAATATGGGAGCTAGCTAAACTAGCAAGGCAATCTTAGCATCTAATGTTAGATTTTGAAGCCCACATGGAAAGCAGTCAGAACGGGAAGAAGAAACCTGGCAAAGATTTCATGATCATGAGTTGGAAACATACATAAGATTACAAAGATGGACTGAAATCAGTATATGTTCTTGTTGCCTCGGATACAAGCAACAAGATACCAGATATCTTTGGGTTTTTCCTGCTGTGATCAAACACCATCACCAATAGTAGCTTGAGGAGGTAGGGGTTTACTTCATCTTATATTTCCTTATTAGAACCTGGAGGAAGGACCTGGCTGCCTCATTCTTCATGGTGTCTTAGTTCTACTACCATCTGTCCAGGCGAACCTGTGAGCTGGACCTCCCCATATCAAATGTTATTTATTTAAGAGAATGCCTTACACACTTGCCTACAGGCAACCTGATGAGGGCATCTTCTCAATTGTGGTTCTTCTTCTTGGGTAACAAGATGTGTCTGGCTGACCAAAAAAAACAAAACAAAAAAAAACAAACAAAAAAACAAAACAAAAAAAACTAACTAGCACATTAGGCTATCCTGTGGAAGTAAAACAGGCAGCAAAGAGCCCAATGCATGGGTCAAAACAAGAAAGTAAGTAAATAGATGAGGTGTGTGTGTGGGGGGGAGGTATCAATTCCAGGGCCTGACTACCAGTGAGTCACATCTGTAACCCCAAACCACACAGCCTAAAACTCCGATAACCAAGAAAATAGGTACCACTGTTGGAATCTCTCTGGAGGTCTCTCTCTGCTAGGTCACTATGCACTTCCCTCCATAGATGAGTAAGATGGAACTTCCACATTGACCACTGATCCCAGGTGTGAGATGTCTGCAATGCTCATCTAGCATTCATGTTTTTAAGCCCTTGCCCTTACTTGCATGACTACTATTTTAATAAAGTGAATACAAATGGTAATGAAGAAATTTACATTAAGAAATATTACCAATCTTATTCTATAGTATGTATTCAGCAACAGTTTTGATAATTACCATTTATCTAATATTTCTATTTGTCCTACCACAATGTTTTATAGATTTTAAGTACTCTTATTCTTAGTTCAGATTTTGTCCATTTTCAGTTAATAATTGTACTCATGTAAACCTATCATGGCATAAGGACTTCAAGTTCTACAATTCCAGACATAGTATCTATAATTTATACAGTAAATAAGCATTTAGGATTTACAATCTCATGTTCAGCGAAAATAAAATGTCTCTGATATATGAATCAGGTATGCATTGTGTTGGGAGGGGTCATGCTTAGAATAAGAACACAAGATAAAGGATAAAACTGCCATGTGCAGATAAACAATGAATTAAAAAAAACAAGAAAGGAGTTATTTTAGTAAAGTATTTTATGATTTTTGAGAATATTACACAATACATTACATATATAGTGTATTTTCATTGTACTCAAACTTTGCTCCTCCTCCTCTGCAAGATGTACCTCTAACCTCTCCTAATTTGTGTTCTTTAGTTTTATAGCCGGCCCAGTCCAATTTGTGATGTCTCTAAACCCATGGGTGTGGGACCATTGACTATGGCATGATCAATCTACCAGGAACCATATTCTTAAAGAATATTGACTCTCCTTTCTCCCGAATCCATCGACTGTCAAAAGTACTTTCCTTATCTATGGCTCTGGGCTCATGAGCCCCTCCTTTTTCCATGCTAGAATGTCAACAGTCTTGATCTAGTGCAGGCCTTGTTTAGACAGCCACATAGGCTGTGAGTTCATGAGTGCACAGGTATGGTCGTGTCCAGAAGACCATGTTTTGATCTGGTCCCATTACTCTTACAATCTTCTCACCTTCTTATCTGTGATGATTCTTGAGCTGTGGGTAAAGAGACTTGTCATTTGCAACTCAGCAGCCCACAAACAGAATGCATTTTATATGTTTGAAAAATACCAAAAACAAAACAAAATCAGAAAAAAATAGCATCATGTTTTTATTCATTAAAACCCTGATAGATTCACCTCTATAAGACATCCTCCATTCTATTAATGATTATGATTATATTACCTTTCCACGTGATTCTTTTGCTGTATCATTTCAACCAGAAACAGAAAATTCAGTTGCTTAAACATTTCTTTTGAAAGTTTATTATTTTTAGCTTAGAAACTTTTGATTGCAACTTAGTAATGTCATTTTATACAGACTATTAAATTCATGGAAAAATCCCTTCCATGATTAAAACATTTATTTTTATTAGATATCAATAAGGTACAACTCTTTGGCTTTAACTTTACATATTTGATGATTAGAAGAATCCCCCACCCCCGAGGGAAAGGTAATTTCTGGCTTATTGTAATAACTTTGAGCGTCCTTAGTGGTCAGTTGGCCAGCTGGTCATTCTTCCTCTTAAAGGAACTCACAGTTAATGTTTGTTATACAGCAATGTTATTTGACAAAGTTCCCAAACCACTATTAAGAAAATCATTTGATATATAACATGCTTGATAAGATGAGAAATACCACACACAAAATCTTTCCCAATTTCTCTTTGCCAGGCTCTTGTCTCCATGCCTGCCCTAGACAATTTGCTGTCATATTCTTATTTCTTCTCTATTTACTAAGAAAACTGCAAAAGTCCATAGATCTCCAGAGAAATTTCAAAGTTCTATTTCTGCATGTAAAACAGTCTTTTCTGTATTTACAAGTCTAAGGTTTACAAAAGGGAATCTCACCTTTCATTACGATTTAATTTTCCAAATTACTGGGAAGTGGGATTTTTGGCTGTTGATTGATCTTGTCCTCTCTGAATTGCTTACTCATCCCTTCACACATTTTAGTTGCTTCTCTTCGATTCAGTTATATTTATTATCATTTACTTCAGATATACTCCTCTAATAGGTTTTTTATTATTTTTATTTTTGGTCATTGTGATTTATAACCCTTTTACATTTCAGTGTTGAGTTTACCATCGTTTCTTGTTATGCCTGTGCTTTGGGGGTTTTGTTTGGAATGGTTTGGCATTCAGATAATAATCACATCGCACATATTTTCTGCTCCGTTTTAGTTGTCTTTTCTTCACTCAGATATTATGTTTATATGGAGGTTTGATTTTGATAGGGTGAAATTCAAGAATGCAGTTGTTTCCTGTATGAAAAGGCAAACATCTCAGTGATAGCTATTAAAATATTTAATCTTCACCCTCTGTAGCAGGTCACACTGTATCCCCAACACACACACCCCAGATAGACCCATATCCTAACCCCTGGTGCTTAAAATATGTTTTATTGGGTGTATATAATTGAGTGGTGGGTCTGGAAAGGAGAATATTCTGTATTAATTAGCTATTGGGTCTTAAAGACAACAGATCATGTTATGAGAAGAGGGAGTTACATAGATAACAGATGAAAAGCCATATAGTGGAACAGGCAAATGTTGTCATGTCCCCACCAGTCATAGGAAGAGAGAAGAAGTAGAGAAAGTCTTCTCCTCTTGATTCTGAAATAGAAACGGGTCTCTGACAGCACCTTGAATTCCAATTTCACCATGTAAGAACCGCAAAAGATTTTCTGTTGTTTTAACCACCAAGATTGTGGGGCGGGGGAGGAACAGATGCCATTGGAAACAAATATATGCCAAGTGATCTGTGCTGCTATCCCTGTCACATGTTGAGCTCTCACATATGTGGAAGCTATTTCTGCTTGTTTCTTTTGTTTCATTGATCGATTAAACACACTTGCAACACGATACACGATCTTAGCTACTGCAACTTTTAGTAGATTGTGTTATCTGAGCTGAGGGCATGGTGCAATCAACAAAGGTTTTGCTATCATGAGCGTCACGACTTTCCTTTGATCCCCAGCACTGGCATAAACGTCAGAGATGGTGGCTGGCACATGTGTATAACTTCGACACTGGGGAAGGCAGAAACCAAAGGATCATGGAGACTTGCTAGTCAGTCATATTAGCCAAATCAGCAAGTTCCTGATTAACACACCTTGCATTGACCTCTGGGCTCTTCACACATGAGCACATGCATGCACATACACATACATAAACACACACATATAAATACATCAAGACATCAAAAATTACATTATCTGTTAAGACAGGTCTTTCAATTATTTTAAACATTGCTTTGAGTATTGCTGCCATTTTTTGCTTCCCCAAAAATTTGACAGCAAGATTAAAATTTTCTTAAAAAGTCCTCCATTGTAATTAAATGACACTGAATTTTTTAAACAGCTTGAAAACTTGAGATGGTGTAAAAAAAAAAAAAGAAAAAGAAAAAGGAAAAAAAAAAACCCAAGAGTTTTACCTATAGTTCTTCATTTATTTTGGTTATTATAATTGTTTTCTCTTAGAGTTTTAAATTTTTCTCAAAAATGTTTATACATTTATGTTAAACCCTCCCCCAAGAACTTTTATACGAGTGTTTGCTACTTGTGAAGCAAGTTTGGGGTAAAATGAAACTCAATTTTGTATCATTTTGTTATCTATTTCAAGCAAACGCTGCTTGAATTCTTTAAATTTGTGTATTCTAAATTCTCTTGGATTATTTATATAAGAAAATTGGGTACAGCCCTTTTTTTAAAAAAAAATGGTTCTTTCTTCCCAGTGCAAGTGTAATAATATGACCATGAATATACACAGTAATTAATAACTTTTTGTCTTTTTCTTAATTTCCAAAGAATGTTTATAATATTGTGTCACTAATTCTAATGTTTAACATAAGCAGATTTTCTTCACTTCTAAGATAACTGTCAGATTTTGTTAAGATTATAAATTATTAGCTTGAGCCATATAAATGGTCCTTTTCATGACGACAATAAGTCTTACATCATCAGTTTTATATGACTCGACTTAATGTATTCATAGAGTCTAATGTTAAATTCTCTTTTTGTTCCATTATTTCATGAGACTAACTTGACCAAATTAGATTTGTTCAAGATGGGTTGGCTGCCAAAAGTAGTCTCATACAAATCTTGTGAAATATGACCCTTTTATAAATCTACTTTTTGTATTAGTTGATGTAGATAAGGACTATGGTTTGGGGATATTGGGATATTTTATAGGAATTATCTTGTAAAATTGTAAAATAATCTTTGCCAATTTTCTTTGCATGTGGAGGAAAGAGTAGGTAGATTTATTTTTTTCTGATTCACTTTCTTTAGTGTTATAATCCTTAACAGGTGTAAGCTATATTTTTTATTTATGATCGGGGTTTTGTGTGTGTGTGTGTGTGTGTGTGTGTGTGTGTGTACATATGTATGTGTGTCACTTTTTGTACCTGGGTTTTTCATTGGGTGTAAACTTTGCCATTTTCTATAGATAAGCTGGGTCATAAGCACCTGATATATGCTGGTTTCTGATTCCAGCACTAGGGTTACAGGAGATGTCCTCCATGTCCATATTTTCAAGAGTGCTGGAGATTAAAGCCCTCAAGCTTGTGTGGCAAATACTTTACACACAGATCCACCTACCTACCTTAAATAAATAATATTTTCTTAGACGTTTTATTTTCTAAGTTTTATCATAAAGTTTTTCATAATGTTTGCTTATAAATAACTTAGTCTCTATTCATGAATAGTCCTTTTTCCTCATTTCCACACCTCTACATTCTTTTCTTTTGAGCCATATTGGGAGGGAATTGTCTGTTTTACTGGTTCTTTTAAAAAGTAGCTACTGGCTGGTAATATCTACTTGTATGTTTGCTTTGTATTTTAAATCTTGTATCCCAATCCTTGTTGATCATTTGCTTTTATTCTGACAGTAATTACACTAATAATTTGTTTACTTTCTGAAAAAAACTTGAGTGGGATACATAATTCATTAATCTTTTTTCTTCCCCAATTTTAGAATCTGAAACTATCATTTTCTCTTTAGCATTTTTAAAAACTGAATGTCACAATATTTTATAATGCATTATTTTCTGGCTCATTCTCACCTACGTTAATATTGAATTTTTGACTCATGTATTATTTAGGAGATCATAAATCCCTACTTATTTGCTGTTTTAGATAATGCTACCTTATTAATTTTACCTTAGTGTATAGATCTCATAGGCCAAGAGCATTCTTCAGTAGCATGTGCCATACTGTATTAAAATGATCTGTCTCCCTAGTATCTGGTACGTATCATTCTAAAACAAGACCTTTCACAATTAAAGTGCTAAAAGTTATTCAACAAATTCTTGTTGACTTATGAAGGACAGAGACGGGTGGGAGGAAGGGAGGGAGGAAATGGAATGTTCCTAAAGAGCTATAAGCCCAGCAAGTTTCTATAGCTTCCATCTTCTACAAAAGTGGAAGGTTTCCAATGCAATAAAATATTTTTAGAGTAATCTTGACCAAAGACTGATGTGGGAATGCATTTGTGTGTGCTGTATCTTTAAATAAAGGAGCTGTTATGGGTCATGGCGGGCACCATAGAGGAAGTGGGAGGAGAGTCAGAGTTTAGGTAGGAGAAGCAGGGCGGAGCAGAGGCAGACAGAGCTGAAGCCGCCAAAGGAACAACATGTAAGGAGACACGGGTGAGCCACGAGCCACGTGGCCAACAGATTAATAGAAATGGGTTGATTTAAGATGTAAGAGCTAGCTAGCAATGTGCCTGAGCCATAGGCCAAACAGCATGAAGTTAATAGAAGCGTCTGAGTCGTTTCTGGGGACCCGGGCGGCTGGGCGGGTCTGTGGGTCCAGGTCTCTGGCCGCCCGGGACTGAGAACCCCACTACTACAAAAGACTATCTTAAAAGTTAAACAAACTAAATATATTTTATTCCATTAATGAAGTATGTTAGTAATCAAGAATTCAATGCCTGGAAAAAGGTCATAGGTACAACCCACAGATACTCCATATAAGAACTTTTATCAACTGATTCCTCTACAGTGAAGCAAAATGCATTTTGAAATAGCATAGTCTTCTGATAATTATTAAGCTGTATCTTGGATAGATTTATGCCAATTTTATACAAGTTGAAGTCATTTTGGAAGAATAAACCTCTGTTGAGAAAATCTCCCTATCAAATTTACCTGTGCACAAGCTGGTGAGGTATTTTTTGTTTGATGATTGATGTAAGAGGGCTGAAGTCACTATGGGGAGTACCACCCCTAGGCTGCTGCTCCTAGGTGCTATAATAAAGCGTGATGAGCAAGCTATGGGGAGCAAGTCAGTAAGCAGCCCCTTTCCATGACCTGTAAATCAGCTCCTGCCTCCAGATACCTGCAATGCTTGAGTTTCTGCCCTGCTCCTTCTTAGTGATAAACTCTTACCTAGAAATGTAAAAAGAAATAAACTCATTGCTCTACAAGCTACTCTTAGTCATGGTGTTTCATTACGGAAGCCGAAACCCTAACTGCTTGAGCAAAAAGTCTCAGACAGTTACATGACGTTATTAAAATAAATGATCCAACAGTAAAACACAGAAGAAATTGTCAGTTACTTGGGATATTTTTGTCATAGTATTTTCAATTCATAATTTGTCTTCATAATTTCTAGAACATATCATATAAATAAAAGTGTCTGGTATCTAAAAAGATAATAATTAAAAACTTGTGAGATCATCTACTTAATCTATATTACCATAAAATTTCATATGATAAATCATCATTTTAGGAAGCCATTAAAGTATAAGTGAAAGCACTGTTAAATGTATCAAATGAAGAAAAGTATATGACCTTTAAAACAGAAACAAAAAACCCTTTCTTTAATCTAACACATAATTAGGTTGCAAAACTTCTTAATACATTCCATCATTTTGTTTTTGTATAAAAATATCCTTCCAGGCAGCGTTTTTCACTTTTACTAAGTGTCAAAGTGATGTGAAGTTTTTATGACACAAGTTTCCCTCGTACATCTCAGAGATAAATAAGCAATGATCCATCTCAAATCTAAGGCAAGAAAGATATTAATGTTAAATTCACTGAATCTTACCTATATTTTAAAGTACTGTCTGTCAACACTAAGACATATTAATTACTAAAAGTGTTTTCTGAATTGGTTTGTTGGGGAAGGGCAAGGTCTGGTAAAGTAGCTCTCTCACTCTCTCTCTATTTCTCTCTCTCTCTCTCTGAGTCCTAGTCTCAATAGGACTACTTTATATTATATATCACATTTGAACACAAAATACATAATTTATCAACAAATATTTTGTTGAATGAATATAATTTAAAATATTTTCTGTGGATTTATAATATTCTTGGTTCATTGGACTACTCATTACTCTTCTTTGTTCCTAATACATATGATCATAAACAATAATTCTTGGAAACACAAAATGAAAACACAGCAGTGTAACTCAGCCATTTATGTGTGAATAAGAAATAATGTTTTCAGTAGCTGAAACTGACTACTTAGGCTGTTCTTTCCTTAAATATGTTTGAGCATATGTACTGAAAAACCTCAAGTCTGAAGTGTCACATACGTTTTTCCCCAAGCTATTTATCAGGAAAATTTTTATTTCTTCTTTAGGCCCTACATTCTTAAACTAGAGATGTCACCCCATATGAAATTGTGTAACTGAATGTGGCAGTCATAAGAATATTAGCAATAGTAAAGTGTTTCTGAGGGTATGAAAAATAGAAAGCAATTCAAAAATCAAACAAATAATGAATCTGGTGTTTCTAGCATCTCTGATAGTTTTGAACACAAAATATGCACGCTTTGCACTGTGTGTGACATTACACCATGTAATGCCAAAAAGCACTACCTGAAAAACTTCATCTCAGACTAAAGAATATTATGTGTTAGAAACTGCTGTGCTATTATTGTGCCTACAAAGTTTCTTCTTTTATATGAACCAAATATTTATTTGAAACCAAATACATTTTGGTTTATTATGAAAACCAAATACTATGAATATTTTTCTCTGTTATTCCTCAGATTAAGTATCAAATTAGAATAACATTGGATTGTAATGTGTTAGACTGATTTTTTTAAATTGATGTTTATGTTTCTGAATTGATTTTTATTTTTAAAACTTATTGATAAAATTTGGCTTCAGAATAAGACATAATTTAAAAACTTTTCTCAAATATCAGTAAACCTACTTCTAACATTTTGTACTATGTATTTATACAAAGCTGCCATCCCAACTCCGTATAGATCAACTATGGAAAAATTCAAGTTCTTCTGAATACTTCAACATCAAATATTCACCCAAGGTTTATAGTGGCATGCAGAAGAATGCATATAGATCCATATCACCCTGCACAAAACTAAAGTCCAAGTGGAATAAAGACTTCAAAATAAGCCAAGATACACTGAACCTGATAGAAAAGAAAGTGGGAAATAGTCTTCAACACGTTGGCAAGGTGACCACTTCCTAAATATAACACCAGTAGCACAGACACTGAGAACAATTAATGAATGGGACCTCCTGAAACTGAGAAGCTTCTCTAAGGCAAAGAATATGGTCAATAAGACAAAATTATAGCCTACAGAAGGGGAAAAGACCTTCACCAACCCTATAAATGACTGATCTCTAAAATATATTTAAAACCTCAAGAAACTAGAGGTGGGAAAAAAACCAAAATAAACAATTTAAGAATTCTCAGCAGAAGAATCTCAAATGAAGGAAAGACATTTAAAGAATTGTTCAACATCTTCAGCCATCAGGAAAATGCAAATCAAAACAACTCTGAGATATCATCTTACATCTGCCAGAATGGCTAAGATCAAAAACACTGATAACAGCCTGTGCTGGAGGGGATATGGAGTTAAGGAGGACACTTCTCCATTGCCAGTGGGAGTGTAAATTTGTACAGCCACTCGGGAAATGAGCATGGCAGTTTCACAGAAAAGTGGGAATCAATCTACCTCATGATCCAGCAATACCACTCTTGAGCATATATCCAAAAGATGTACATTTATAGCACAAGGACATTTGCTCAACTATGCTCATAGCAGCACTATTTATAAAAGCCAGAACCTGGAGACAATCTAGATGCACCTCAAGTGAGGAATGGATAAAAATATGTGGGACATTTAATTAAATATAGCAGCATAAATAAAAACTGAAATCTGCAGGCAAATAAATGAAACTAGAAAAAAAAAATTCTGAGTGAGGTAACATAGACCCAGTAAGACAACTCTGGTATGTACTCAATCACAAGTGGATTTTAGATGTAAAGCAAAGGATAACCAGGCTGCAATCTAAAATCCCTTAGCAACTAGGTAACCAGGAAGAACCTAAGAGAGACATCTATGGACCACCCCCTGGAAATAGGAAATAGATAAGATCTACTGTATAAATTGGGACTATAGGGGAGAAAGGGGGTAAGAGAACATGAGGGAATGGGATGTTTGAGTTCAGGGAGGGACAGAGAGCGTGAACTACAAAATAGTTATCTTGATAGAGGGAGTCATTAATGGGCTTAGAAAGAAACCTGGTACTAGGGAAATACCTAAGAACCCACAAACATGACCCCAACTAAAATTCCAAGACATAGTGGAGAGGGTACCTTAACTGGACTTCCCTTGTAATCAAATTGATGACCACCCTAATTGTCATTACAGAACCTTCATCAGGCAACTGTTTGACGCAGATGTGGAGATCCACAGCTAAGCACTAGGTTGAGCCTCCAGCTTAGATGAAGAGAGGGAGGAAAGATACATGAGCAAAGGGGTCAGGATCATGATGAGGAGCCCCACACAGATAGTTGGCCTGAGCTATTGGGAGTTCATTGACTCTGAACTGACAGCTGAGGACCCTCCATGAGACTGAACTAGGCCCTCTGAATGTGGATGACAGTTGTGTGGTATGGGCAGTTTGTGGGGGCCTCTGGCAATAGGACCATAATTTGTTTCTGGTGAATGAACTGGCTTTTTGTAGCCTATTACCTATAGAGGGATTCCTTGCTCAGCCTTGATACTGGGGGAGGGATTTGTTCCTGTCTCAACTGGATATGCCAGACTATATTGACTCATCCTGGAAGTCTGAGAAGTGGATGGAAGGACGAGGTCAGGGGAAGCTGGGGGATGACTGGGAAGAGGGAAGAAAAGGTATGCCAAAACTCTTTTAAATAAAAAATGCTTTAAAATATTCAAGTTTTAATTTTTTATATTCAAAGAGGTACATCATCTTATTTGTATGGAAAATAGCTTTGTCTTTGATAAATTGCAAAGTGACATGTGTACTAAGTAGCCATTATAAAAATAAACTTGCTTATGATTTAATATCCACAAACATTTGATTTACATACTTATTTTGTATGATTATATACCTGAGATCATTTAAAGGCTTCTTGAATGCAAAGTGATTAGTCTTTAGTAATTTGATTAATAAAATGATTTAATTTTAAATGAGTAAGATATTCTATCAAGTAGTAAATATTTGAAGATCTGAAAGCTATGTAGTGGCTCCTACAACTTTGCAGCTTTACACTTGTAATATGAAAGCAGCTATTAGTAATACAAAATAAGGTGTAGCTGTATTCCAATGAACTAAATGGATAACAATTTAAGGAAATCCTAAGAACCATTGCTTTTGACTGCATGGTTAAAAGCCATCTAACCTGCAGAGATGCAAAAGTACTCAATGACTGAAACACAGTCTATGAAGCCAAGAAGGCTGAATTCTTATTCTACTTCAGCTACTTATACACTGTGGATATGGTGCAAGCCATATTTTTCTCTTTATCTGTTATCTTGTCTACCAAATACTAAGATACTGTGTGTACATAGAAAGATTTTGTAAAGTATTAAATGAATTAAAGACACTAATAAGGTCATCAAAGTACATGGTAGATAATAAGTACAGTATTGTATTTCTATTGCTGTGAAGAGATACCAGACCATAGTAACTCTTACAAAGGAAAACATTTAATTTCAGTTGGGCTCCAATTTCAGAGGTTTAGTCTATTATCACAGTGGTAAGACATGGAGGTGTATAGGCAGACCTGGTACTGGAGAGGAGGTGCAATTTCTACATCTTGATCCACAGGCAACAGGAAGTGAACTGTAACATTAGGCACGGATTAAGTATATATCACAATGCTTTCTTTTGTCTTAGAGGGAGATTCCATAACCCCTTTCTTCTATCCTTGACTCAAAAGCTAGACCCATGTGGACAAAGCTGCCAAACTCTGATGCTCACTGGGGCTGTATCATGGCCTCATTGTTCAATTATATCTTCACCAGCGTTCTGTTTTCAGTGGTCTCTTTCATTATCTTAACTCTGCTGTCCTGAAAGTTGATGTGCAGACATTATAAGATGGCCTCAATCTCAGAGATTCACCAGCCTCTGCCTTCTAAGTACTGGGAATAAAGGTATGTACCAATACACCTATACTTAAACTGTTCTTTAATTTCTTTTCATAAATTGGAAGCTTAGCTGAATGGGGTCATGCCTTGAGGACACTTGTCCCTCAGATTATTCCATTTCATAATATGTTTACCTCCTTGAATACAGGATTTAGATCCATCCCCCTTCCTTGTGCCCACTTTTTCCTCAGTCTGTACATTTTTGCATTGTTCCTTGCTCAGCTTGCTCCTTTTCATTATAAATCTTCATAAGCATAAACACTAGTAACTCCCTAACAAAATCTATACTAGGCTGTTTTGCAATTTCTTTTGTCAATATAGTTAATCTAAAGCTGTACACTTTAGCCTCTGGCAGACTTTTCAGACAAGGGTAAAAAGCAGTCATGTTTTTCAATAAAATATCATAAGAACCATCTCTAGGCAACATACTAAAATTCTTCTCCACCTCTGAATTTCTTGAGCCAGGCTCCCATAGTTCAAACAACCATCAGCACCACTGTTTTTCTATCAGTAAGGATCACTAAGCCTCACTTAAAGTATTCAACTGCTTTTCTAATCCAAACTCCCAAAGTCCATACTTCTCTAAACAAAAGCATGTTCAGATCTATCACAGCAATACTCCAGTCCCTGGAACCAACTTGTGTCTTGGTTAAGGTTTTTATTGCTATGAAGAGACACAATGACCATGGTAACTCTTAAAAACAAAAAGAAAATTTCATTGAGGCAAGCTTACAGTTTCAGAGATTAGTCAATTATCATCATGGCAGGACATGCCACCATGCAGGCAGACATGGTGCTGGAGAAGAAGGTGAGAGTTTGACATTTTGATCTACAGGTAACAAAAAGTAAACTGTCACACTGATCATGGATTGAGCATATATGACACCCCAAACTTTCTCCAACAAACCAACACCTACTAATAGTGTCACTCCATATAGACCAAATTTTAAAATGAGTCTGGGAGTCAATCCTACTCAAACTACTATAATAGGTTAGGTATTCCATCACTCTGTAGTTTTTTATTCTATGATTTTTATACTATTCCTTTAGGCCAGGGATACAGGAGATGAACAACAGTCACAGACACACACAACTTTAACCAAAGTGTTAAAGGTCTTAAATGAAAATGCTATTTTTAATATGTGTAAAGCCAATGGCAGCTGTGAGTTGTGGTAGTCATCTTAGTCAACTAGACACAGACTAGAATCAACTGGGAAGACAGTTTGAGTGAGATGTTATCTTCAGCAAGTTGGCTCGTAGGCAGGAAGAGTGTCTTAAGTTAACTGATATGATAAGAAGCACCTTACTGGACGTGCTGTCTTTCTCTAGGCAAGGGAACCTTAAATGTATGTGGTTGGAGAAATCCGGCTGAGAACAGGCGAACAAGCAAGTCAGCCTATATGCACTCATTTCTCTCTTCTCTTGACTATGAATGTGATTTTATCATTGGTTTAAATTTTCTGCTGTTAACTTTCCTACTGTGGTGGAATATAGCCTCAAATTGTGAGCTATTTAAAAATAAACCTCGTTCTCCTATAAATTGATTTTTCTGAGTATTTATCTTAGCAATAGTAATAGAACTAGGAAAAAAGTCATCTAAGAGAAAGAAGGGTACACGAATCTGAAAAAATATAAGCAAGTGTCTTCATCATGGCATTTTATAAAGGGGTGGCCCAAAAAGTAAAATGAATGCTAAATGTGACTGCCATAGATGGTGGGAAAAGGAGTCATTAGCTATAGTATGAATATAAGAGTGAGGAAGGTGTACTTCAACATGTACATTCTGAGCTTTGCTGTCAGGCTCCCAGTTGTTCTGGTTATGTGACAATTGTCTGGTAGAATGTAAGTTTCATAACTGACAGGCCACTTAGAGAAATCGACAAATCTCAGCATGATATAAATGTGAAAGTCCAAAGAAAAGTGCCTAGATGACAGAGAAAAATCACAATTAGCTGAGACCAAGACAATTTGTCTGACCCTGAAAGCCTTATTTAAGTTGGAAGTAATAGAAAGGATTATAGATTTTGCCTTTTATACAGTTTCTTTTGGGGAGGGTCAGAAGATAGGCTAGGTTAGGAAATGTTTCACCAGGAAACATCCTGCAAATTCAATGACCTAAAACAACAAAGTCTTATTTGTCACATATATTACATGGACGTAAGTTGTCAGAATTCTCTGTTCCATGTGATTCTCACTCTGAAAATTTAACTGATAGAGGAGCCATGACCTTTAGTTCTGCTTTCCAGTGGAACATTGCATGTTATTATGGTTGAGCCGAAGAGAAGTTTAAGAAATTTGACATTAATAAATTCTGTGCTCCGGCATGAAATTAATATTACTTCCAAGCCAAATTTTAGAAAAGAATTAATCATGTGTCTAAACTAACCAAAACAAGACTATCCTACTAAGTGTTAAAATATTTTGCAGAAACAAATAAACCCCAAGATTTTCAACCCAACATAGAGGACTCTTATCCAAAGTTTCTTATATATTCATTAAAAACTGTCATCTCCATCAATGTATCCCCCTGCTCCCCTTCCCTCCCACTTCCAATCCTTCCCAGCCAGCCTTCAGCCTCGCTCCTCCCTATCTACCCATCCCTTCCTCCAAAAGGGCAAGAAGTCCAGCAGGGCACATCTACTCCAGACCAAATCCGGAAAATCAAGCCATTTGTGTCTAATAGAGAACTACAGACTACAGGAAAGAGGCCCTCTTTCATCCAAGAAGATTTAACAAATTAATTAATGTAGTTATCAAACTGGTCAGCCATCAATAACCCTTAAGAAAAAAGTAACAATAAGCTGGAATAAAGAGGGGAGTGGTTGGATTCCAGTGTTTTCCATGATTGAAATTGAACCACAGTTACAAAGATGACATCCGTTGAGGCCTAGTGAAATGAAGGGTTTGTTCATGCTGTTTCCTACTGGACATAGGACTGGGATTTGTTTAAGCATATATGTTGGCAAGAGATGGTGAAACAAGTATATAATGTGTACTCTCTTCAAAATGAAGCAAAGAGGTGGCAATCTATTGATTACAACTCAACTGTCTAGTCAAGATACAAAGGAGCAACTGCTTAAGGACTCTGTAATATAAACAAAAGCAAGTAAGTTGGGGAGAGAAATAAATATTAAATAAATCCATTGTGGAGATGGGAAATGAGATTCTGGAGAAACTTGTTTTCTCATATGTGTCAAAGATGAACTCTTATTAGGATTTAAGCGGCGGCATTACAAACATAATATCATTAAGAAATACCTTTTTGCTAGACAAACAATGAAGAAGGAATTTGTGTTTTGGACAGAGTAGGAGTCTAAGAATCCCAAAGAAGACAGATATAGTGAGCAATTTGACACATCAGCTCAGATAAGACTTGAATTTGCACCTTACCTATCTACATGCCTGGGAAGACTAAAATCACTGCATCAAAGACTGAAAACTAAACTAGGGTGGAAATCACTTCTGAGTTCTAGTATACTTCTTGAGTAGCTTATCCATTCACAGAAATTAAAAAAAAAAGAAAAAGAAAAAAAAACCTTTGATAGTTTAAATACTGCTGACAAAGGACCAGATAGAATTTCCACTCTAAATCTAAATGGTTTGATTGCTTGCTAACTGAAGTCTCTCTTTCCCTCCTTTTTCCCTCCCCCACCTCCTCCCTCTCTCTCTCTCTCTCTCTCTCTCTCTCTCCCTCTCTTTCTCTCTCTCTCTCTCTCTCTCTCTCTCTCTCTCTCTCTCTCTCTCTCACACACACACACACACACACTTTGATTTTTTTCCATATGACTAGAAAATAATTCAGAGTTTCACAGCATAATATTTAAAATGTCTAGAATATTTTCCAAACTTATTCAACAAATAATTAGGAAAATATGATTTTTTTTCCAAAAGTTAAAAAAGAACAGGTACCAATGCCAAGGTGACCCAAATACTGAAATTATCAGAGGCATTCTAAAATCTATATGACTATGCCCCATTAGGTTCAGGCAGTGACATTTCACATAGGGGGAAACACAGGGTTCAAGGATCAACAAAAGAATATAAATAACAAAAGACAAGTGGAATTTGTAGGTGCGTTAAATTATTGACATGAATAACAAAGTGAGAATCAAGATCAATTACAAGGACATTATAGTAACTGCTTTGTTTTATGTCAGAGACATGAGGATCCCAAATGGCAGGTAACAATCTCAACTTCAATACAGTATTTGTCACAGAAGTTGTGACAGCATTCACAAAACCCACACAGCTAAAGCCAGGCAAAATCACAGCACATAAGAGGAAGGTGGGCATGAAGTCCCATCCCTGGCTCAGGAGTTAATGGTAACTGATATCTTCCACATAGAGTGTTCTAGTATTCTTTAAGGGTGTAGGCCCTGTGAGGTCTAAAAACCTCAAACAGAGGGCTACACATCTAAGAATATAGCAGCACCAATGGGACTCAGTGAGGGTGATAACAAGAAGGACACAGAGTTGAATGGGTACGGAGTGAGAGAGGTGGATCAAAAATGAAATGGAAGAAGGGGATGAAAATGTTTAAAATACAATGTCAAAGAATTAATGCAATATAGATAACAGTAACAAATAAAATAATAAAGAAAAATAAAATAATCCAATAGAAGGCAACAAGAAAAGTGAAACAAGAGAACACTGCACCAAAAATTAAGTTAAATGAAGCATCTAAGAAATGTAATTATAAGGTAAATATTATTCAATTGATTAAAAATATACCAATGATATGCTAATATTAAGTACAAAGAGAAAATGTGACAATGTAAAGAAAGTACATGCCATGCAAGTTCTAACTAAAAGAAAGTTGGAGGTAGTATATTAAAAAGAATATGAGAACAGGTAAAGCCTCCAGGGATAGAATTGAATATTATCTAATGACACATGAGTCAATTCACCCAGAAGACATGATAGTTGTAAATATGTAGATTCAGAGTACATGCAGCAAACACTGATAGATGAGAAAGGTCAGATGAACAATTACAGTCAAGTCTTCAACACTCCTGTCTCAATAACAAGTTCAAATACCTAGAATTAGCAGGGACTTGCAATGGAATGAATTGTGTCCTAATTCCTATTATGATTGTCTATGAGTCTTCTAGAATTAATTAAGGTTAAATGAGCTCATAAGAATGGGCTCTTACGTTAATAAAATTGAATGACCTTATTTGAAAAAAAAAGAAAAGAAAAGAAAAACAGATATGGGTCACTGAGATGACTTAGTAGGGAAAGGTGCTTCATGGAAAACCTTGCCAATCTAAGTTCAATTTCCAAATTCCACTTAATGGAATGAGAAAATCAAGTCCTTCATCTAAATACTTCATGACTAGAAAACATTTTTCATTGAACCAAAATATATGATACATGACAACATATGCCTTCAGTTGGAATAATATTTAAAGTACAATGTATAGTATCATGTGCTTATATTAGACATGGCAGGTCTCAAGTCAGTGATGCGAAATCCAAAGTTAGGAATTTGGGACAAAGACTGGCTCCAAAGTAAGAAGATGACATGAAGGAAAATTGAAAACAGAGATTGATGAAATTTAAAGTAGAAAAAAGATCACTGAAATTCCATTGAGAAATGTCCAAGGAAATTTCTCAGACCAGGAGATATAGGTCATAATATAGGTCATAAACTTGAATCTACATAGGGAAATGAAGAACATTAGGGAAATGAAAGTAGAAACTAAATTCCAAGAAAACATGGATCCTTCCTTGAATGTTTATTCTCACTGACCTATCTCCCTATTTTAAATAACATTTGTGGGAGATTGTGCTGTTTCATTGTAAATAATTATCCCACCCACTGGTTTAATATAAAACACTGATTGGCCAAAGGCAGACAGGAAGTATGGACTGGGCTACCAGACTAAGAAAACTCTGAGAACAGGAAGCACAGGGCAGAACGCCAGAGAGAAGCCGGAAGAAGCAGAGGAAAACTATGCTGCTCTAAGGAAAGGTACCTAGCCACATGGCTGAACAAGATAAGAGACATGGGTTAGTTTAAGGGTAAAGAGTTAGCAAGTTATATGCCTAGGCCTTAGGTCAATAAGCCTAAAACTTGTAAGCATCTGTGTGTCTCTGTGGGACTGCGGGTCTGTGAGCCTAAACCTTGAGGTTAGGCCCGAAAGTCCAGGCTAGAAACCTCATACAACAAACATTGCCACATTAACCTAATGTGTGTCAGGGTTTCTCTAATCTTCTTTGTCTATGGTATCTTTGCTACTCTAGGCTCTTACACTTCTGTTTGAATGTTATTAATTTATAGATATTTACAAAAGGACCTACTATGATTTCAATGTGGATTGTAGCACATATATAAAGCAATTTCAGATGAATTATTACCAACAGTGCTTGTGGTAATACTGGGTAGGTTTGACTACACAGGCTATAATTAGCAGGGTTCAAAGATAGTCTGTAAGATTCCTACCCCTTAATGATACACGGCCACTGTAATTTCCTTCTCCAAAGTATGTAATATCACTCCTATTTATTATTTAGTTGAGTTTTAAGTTAATAAATAAATAAGACTAAGCTGGGAGTGGTTGTATACAATTTTAATCCCAACACTCTGGTGAGGCAAAGGTAGAGGTAGGTGGATCTCTATGAGTCCAAAGTCATCCTGGTTCATATAGTGAGTTACAGGTCATCCATGACTAGGTAGTGAGACTCCATCTTTTAAAAAAGTCAACATATCTTAGGTGTGTCTGACTTAATTTGGGGTAATTCTTAAAAGAGGATGAAGCACCAGAGAAACAGTCTCCTGAGCCTGCTGGCTTCAAAGGAAACAGAAACTACTAGTTCAACATTTTCAAGGACCAGAACATCTTTGAAATCAATGAACTTTGGGAGATTTCCAAGCATGAGATGATACCAGTTTCAGCTAGCACCTTTTCAGGCTGATGCCCTGTAGCCTCTAATAGAGTAGAGAATTCACCTAAGGTATACCTAAAATGCAGTCACAAAGATTTAAATTCATTTGAACTCCTAGAAATAACACCATGGACAGAATATCATGTAAGCAACAAAACAGCACTTTGAACAGTTCTGAAGTCTGGAAAATCCAAAATTAATGCACCAGTAGATTTTGTGTCAAAGCAACATCTTTTTTCTTCATTATCACATGGTGGGAGGGAGATTAAGGATATTTCCATAGTGCCTTTTTCATAAAACTAGTTTTATTAATGCATAGTAATTCCACATGCTTATAGGGTATGATGTGACATTTCAGTATGCACATAATAATCAGATCACAGGGACTAACATATCCATCACATACTCAACTTTCCAACACATATTTTGAAATGTACAATTAATCATTGCTACCCATAGTGGTTCTGCCATGCTGTGTAATGTTCATTGACCTTCCTCACAGCCAACTGCACCTCTCTACCCGTTAACAATCTTTTTCCTTCTTCCTTCATGGTCTAATGACCACCTGAAAGCACATGTTCTACGACCTCCATCACCTTGGGGAGTAAGACTGTATGTTTGTTTCTTTGCTTGTTTGCTTACTTGGTTGCTGGAGACAGGGTCTCTCTTTGAAACTCTAGTTTGCCTGGAACTGACAGTGATCCACTCACTTCTATCTTTGCCTCTGATGACATTCAATGTGTGTGCCACCATCCATATGGAGATTAAGACATAAATTTTGTGTGAAAGGAACACAATATTCAATTTATGAAATGTAGATGAATATTTCCCTAACACTATGACATAATAAATACATATGTTTCCAAGTCTGAGCTCCTGCAAAAGAAACTTTTGGGACTCAAAATTGGTCCTTTTAAAAAGTGAAATAATAAAAGTAATGTGTGCTGGGTAGAAAGGATCTTCCCTGACCACAAGTTTTGTTACTAGTTTCATAGTTATATGACCTAATTGATCAAAATTTCTTGATTTCTTTGTTTTCCTACTTTATGAGACATAATCACTGTGAATGGCTTGAATGCAGTGATATTTTAGAGATCTATGACATTGTTAATAATTATTATTAATATGATAGCATATAACCAGGAGAAATCTGAGGAATAGTATTATCAGTGCCAATTCAATTAGTATTTGTTTAGAGAGTAACACAGATTTATTAATTGCACAAGTCCTTATACTTAACTCAAAATTATCTAACTCCCATATATGCTCTGTTGATTTTTTTAGCCACCTCTTAAACAACTATATGCCGTAAAATTATAACCATAATTAGACACTATTTAAATGCATTGCCAGGCATGCTGAAGTCAGCCAAACAGATGACAGTGAAGTCAGAGGTTTTTCCCTTCATGCCTTCCAGAGTCTGAAATATTGGCATTTTCAAAAAGTTTGCAGAATGGTTCTTTTATTTTTCCTCCTTCTGGGTGGTAACTGGTACTCTGTGAGACTGTAAACAGTTCCTCAAATGACTTACAGTCATAGCCAAAACAAGACAGACACAAAGCATTTTTCCTGGGATGAGGGTCGTCAAGTGTTAGCTTTTGTCAGGAGAGAAGTGCTTCAGAAGAAATAAGAGGAACGCAATGCTGGTGGCTTCCATTTGACATGACAGCAGAGTCAGCAAAGTAGGGACTGCTGGTAGGGACAAAGGTCCCAGTGAGGTCAGAGATGAAAGCACAGACTGTGTAAACCCTGTGCAGAAGAGGTTTAGCTTAGTCAAAGATGACCATAGAGCAGTGTTTGTGCTAACATCCATCCATACTAACCAAGAAATAGAGTTCCCATCTTTCAGCCAACATAACTTGCCAGAAGTCAAGGCTACTGCAGATTAAACAGTGGCATTTAATAAGGAGAATCATGCATAAACATTACAATTGAAAATGTCACCTTTTCTAACAAGCACTGACATTTAGGATTGTATCATTCATCACAAGTACTGTTAAAATTCAAGTTTTCTGTGAAAATACTTAATTATAATTGATGGTTTTTAAGAGCCAAAAAATAAATAAGCTGCATTTTAAGAATCATAATAGAGATTTGGAATCCTCAAAGAGGACTCAGAATTATTGTTAGAGAATAAACAAAGGTATAGTGTTCTTTCTTTGTATTTCTTTGTGTTTTCTCCATTTTTTTTTTAAGAGAACTAAGCTTTATTGTGAACCAGCTTCAACTAGTCAGTGTTGTTTCATCCCCTGTCTGAGGCATTGCTCTCTTCATCCTACATTATTCTAAGTATAAAACAAATCCATGATGCTATCATGTCACTTACAAGTATCTCAGTATTTACCTCTAAATTTTACTAAGAATACCAACAACACTTGTAAAAATTTACAGATAACATTTTCAATATTCTCAAGTGTTACATTTCAGTTTTCTGTGCTTTATCTAATTTTGGCATTTTGTAATATACTTATTGATTTCATCTGAATTAGTCTAAGATGGAGATATAGCAATCTCTTATCTGATTATCACATTTATTCAGCTTTTACATCCTCTCTTATCCTTTTTGCTTATAGTATTTTTAGTGAATAAATTATATTGGTGGCACCATTATATTTACTTCAGTCTGGACTTTGCTAATTATGTTTTAACAGAATCATCATTTCTCCCACATTTCCCATAAATTGGTCATTAAAATTAAAGTCTTGATCATATTCTGCCTCAAACTTTTGGTAATAATCGTTAGTAGACAGTGCTGCATGCGTTCATTAAGATGCCAAAAGGACTCATTTTCTCTGCTGTGTGTGTGTGTGTGTGTGTGTGAGAGAGAGAGAGAGAGAGAGAGAGAGAGAGAGAGAGAGAGAGAGAGAGAAGGAAAGAGAGGCAGAGACACAAACAGACAGACAGACAGATAGACCAACACAGAGAGATCTGCAATCACTGATTATTGTCCATTTTCAATATTTTCTAGAAGCTGAAAATTAGTAGTGATAGTATTTTCTCTTTCCTTCTGCATTTATTAGCAACTATTATTTTCTAAAATTTTACTGATTTTGTTTGTTGGCATATTTGTCTGCAAGTACTACATGTGTGCCTGCTGCCTGCAGAGACCAACAGAAGATATCTCTAATCCTAAAACTGAAGTTATAGATGGTTGTAAGCTGGCATGTAAATGCTGGGAGACCAACCTGGGTCCTCCATAAAAATGAGTTCTTTTAGCAACCAAGCCGTCTCTTGAGCTCCACAACTATTATTCTTTTAGGAGAAACTTCTACTTCTAATTTATTCAGTTATTGTTTTGTGCCTTCCAATGTAGAAAAGACAGGACAAAAATTTCATACATCTTATTTTTCTATTTTCAAAACAGGTACTGGTTCTCTTGCACATACAAAGTAGGTTTCAAGGTAAAGAGTGAGCTTTTGTGCTTAGATCAAAATGACCACATGGATGAAGAAATATGTCTAAATACTATCATTGTTATTATCAGGAATAAAATTGCTCCTGTACAAGGGGTTCTTGTGCCTTATGCTCTTTTTGTGTTTGAAAAACATGACTTTGCTAAGATATTCTAGGCATAGCTTGCACACTTCCAGCCCCAAGTGTCATGCAGTTTTTCATCTTATTCATATTTATTTTCATTTTATAATTAGAATTTAAAATATAATTATGAAAAATAATTGCATGTTTCTAAGTTCAAATCTACAAAAGTTATATCTAGAGTCAGTCCACATCTGTGCCCTTTCCATTCACTTTCTCTTTCTTTCTCTTGTTTCTTGTTCTCAACTGATAATTTTTCCATTTCACCTTTAGGTTTTGTAAGAGCAAGCTAGGAATGTGCCTGAGCCATAGGCCAAATAGCATGAAGTTAATATAAGTATCTGAGTCATTTCTGGGGGCCTGAGCAGCAGCCAGCGGCTAAGAGGTCTGGGGCTGCAGGTCTGTGAGTCTGGGCCTCTGGCCACTAGAGACCAAAGAAACCACAATGTAACAAGGTTTATTCTTCCTGTTTAAGATAAGCCAATGTATAATATATCTATAGTCTTCTTTTCTTGAAGCAAATGAGTACATATTATATGTACATATCTACCTTTATTTTCACATACTAATATATGCCAAAATTATTTTCCAGTGTATACTATACTTCATTGTTTAGTATAGCTGTATAGTATTCCTGTGCAGATGTAAGACAGCTTTTCAGTATCTTGCTGCAGGAATTATACATGTTTCCCATATTTTGCAATAATTATTTTGCAATGAATAACCTTGAAGATGTATTACATAAGTTTGCCATTATATCTTTGGAATACATTGCTAGAAGTAGGATTAGTAATTAAAGGGGTCAATGTGATTTTGCAATGAATTATACAATTTTCTTTCATAGGTACTATTTTGCACCACTACAAGCAATGAGAACAGCAAAAAAGATGCATTTTGAATGATAGGAATCTGTGCTAATTTTAGGTAACAGACAAGTATTCCCTTGCTCATAATCCAATTAGTTTTATACTCTCTGTTGCCACTCTCTGGGCACTGCCCACAAAACCAATAAAATGCTCCTTTTGGTTCTATACACAGAGAGCAGAGGAAACTAATTATTTCAAGGGGCTGGAATTGGCCCATCTCAGACCTTCCCAGTGGGACAGGATGTGATACTAGCTTCACAAGCTGCACACAACTTAGATGGCCAGACTCCGACAGGGCAGAAGCCTAGCAGGCATGCTCTTCAAATGATCATACAAGATAATGGGAGCTGCAGATCCACAAGGCAATAAAATCATCTGCTTTGAATATGCTCATCTTTATATCATTCCCCTGCTGAGAAAGCTACTCAGGATCCTTCCCATCTGTGTTGTCAAATTCAGGCTTATCTTCCCAGTGTCCAGATCCTCTAAACAAATCAGCCTCCAGTCTGTTCTCCCCTGCATGTCTCCTCTGCTTTTGCCAAACCAAGCCACTTGCCATCCCTTACACTTGTAAAGACCCTTTATGCCTATGAGTATAGCTTGTCTTGTTCTATTGCTGAATGCTAGACATTAGCCAAGCCATTCTGTTTGCTTCCTCAAAAATCTGCCAGCAGCAGACTCCACTAGAGCCAATGATTTTCTTAACAACTGTTTCATGAATTGGAGGTCACATGAAGACTGATGTTTCCTACATCAAAAAGAAGCTCTCAAAAGACTAATATTGTATTCTGCTCATGGCATGGGATTCACATGTGTTGGAAATCTAAATACCTACCACTTACATTTATAATCACATATAAATTAATATGGAAGGGAAATTTAGAACTACATACTTGAATTTATTTTTCTCCAACAACAAATAGAAAATTAGAGATCCTTGTTCATGCTCACAGTACAACACACCTCCACACACTGTGGCACAATGGGAAAAGAACCAGGCTATAAAAACCAAATGTGCATAGCAAACACATCACATGCATCACATGAGACACCATATAGTTCATAGAATAGTCCACTATTTTCAAAAAAATTTTCAAAATTGTTTAATCAGGCTTATGAAAAATGTATGAGAAAAATGTACAGTCATCCATAATGAGCATTCATTGTCTGAAATACTTGGGACTAGAAGTGTTTTGGACTTCTAACTTTTCAGATGTCAGAATATTTGCATTACATAATGAGCTATCTTGGGAATGGAACTCAAATCGAAGCATGAAATTCATTTATGTTGCAAATATACCTTCAACACACAGCCTGGAAAAATTTTATGTACTATTTCAGTAATTTTCTGAGTGAAGCTAAGTTTCATGGTGTCTAACACTCTGAATGTTGTTTCCTATCAGCACTCAGAACAATTTATATTTTGAAATATTTTGGAATTCATATGTTCAGATTGGGTATTTCAACTCATATGCGATTTATATTTATAGATTCTAACAATATTTCTGCATATGAGGTTCCAGATTAATTTTTCTTGTTTATATTTTTGTTATGCAGTATAACTTTGTGATGAACATGAATTACTTTTAAAATAAGTCATGCAAAATTGAAGCCACATAAAAAGTAGAACAGTAACTGTTTTTTAAACATACTTTAGATATATAAATAGTATAGAATTTTAAACTTGATCAATACCTGACATTTCCAAAGGGCTTTGGAAGTGAAAGATTCTAAAAAGAACCAAAGGCAATCATCATTTTAATCGAGCCAATATTTGAATAGATATTATTTATAGTCATAATTTTTAAAGATCAAAGCAGCCTTCTCCTTCCTAGTGTCAAAAGAATGCAAAAAGATGAAGTTACTGAATCCACTCTAGAAACATGGGGAGCACAGTACACGGATCTTATCTCATGTGTAATGGTATGTTGTCTACTGGAAGGAAGACAGAGGCAGAAAAGAGCTATAAATGGAGAAACGGTGCAGATCTCTTATCCCTGCCTTAAGACTAAGTAGAGGTGTTGTCTGCACACCCTCATTTGTCTGAACACCCTCATTTGTCTGCACACCCTCATCCAAAACCAATATTGTTTCTTCAAGAAAAAGATTTGGGCAACAAATACATTCAGGGGTAGAATTTTTAAAGAATAAACTGACTTTCCCTCTGAAGTTCATAAAGTGGTCATGATGGGAGGCAGGAGAAATTATAGGGGTGTCAGTACTGTAGTTGGGTGCTTTTTAATGAGTTGCCCTGGGCAAACAAACGTTCCTAATCAGCCTCCACTATTCATTTTGTTACTGTCCACACCTGTGCAAATTGGTTCTCATTTTTATGACATAATAAGCTAGAAACACTAGAAACCTTCTATTTTTAATCTCTTGAAACCTATCTCATCATATGTCATTTCTAAAGACAACCTCCTCTCATTTGGGTTGTTTTTAACAAGGACAGAATTGATTCAGGGTATCCCTTGTTTTTCCTCCTCCTCCTTTCACAGTTTCCATTGGAATGAACATGTGAACAATATGAGATCAACCCCCAAATAGTCATATCCCCATCTCCTGGGATGGAAAACTTTCTCCATCCCCTCTGCCCCTGCCTCAACATGTTTGAGTTGCACTGATTCTTCAAAAATAAACAAGGTGATCTGAACATTCTTTATCAGTCTAATAAACTGATTCTTCTAATTCGTGTCCAATTCACAGTCTGTCAACACAAACAATAAACCTTCATAACAACAAAAAACCCAAAATGATTCTTCCTAGTGTCTGGTGAATGCCTCTCTGACATCCTTGGTGTTCTTTGGACTGTAGCTTCATGGGTCCAAACTTTGACCTCATAATCATATGGACTTCTTGTATTTGTGTTACCAACCATTCTAGCTGTTGGATTTAGGGCCTCCCTGAATCCATCATGAGAACATATTAACCCAATTGTCATATCTTCAAAGGTCTTATTTAGAAATAAGAGCACATTCACAGATTCCAGGTAGATATGAATTAGGGTAATACACTATTTGCTATGGCTGAATATGGTTTTATTGTTCTGTTGCCTATGTTGAAATTTAAGAACCATAACCAGGAAGAAGCGTCAAGGGATAATAGAGCTTTGTTCCTATCAACAGATTAATCCATTTATGAGATTGATCCATTAATAGGTTTGATAGTTAATCTGGAATGATAGAGTTACTGTGAAAACAAGTTTGACCATGTCTCTATCACAATCCTTCTCTCATTCTGTCTCTCAGCATGTGATGCTCTGAGTCACCTCAGGACTCTTCCAAGAGGGAGGCAACTACTATATGTAGCTCTTTGATCTTAGACTAAAAGTATGAGTCAAATAAACTTTTTCTTTATAACTCGCTCAGTCTGCCATACATTATTAGCAACAAAAAATGAAGTAAAATGTCCAACCCACTACAATGCTACATATACTAACATTCCACTGGCTGAAGCAAAACCACATAGCCAAGTCCAAAAAGCAATGAAGTACAGCCATGCACTCTACTTCCTCAAATGATATTACTACAAAGTCAGATAACGAAGTGGGTGAATATATCACTGTATTACAGAGCTGGAAACATTACTCCAAGTTGCCAGAGTTCATACACTTTTAAAAAACATTTTATGCAGCCATGTCATATCTTATAGTTCACATCTGGATTATATGTGCATTGAAGGAAGTATGACTCTATTGAGACAGAGAATAACATCTTTAATCAAGCTAGTGTGGGACAAAGTTCAAGTTGGACATTTTTCTGAGCTTATCTCCTATAATCATCAAAATAACTCCATGAAGTAGTTATTAGTATTATTATTACCAATTCCCATCTTGCAAATTGATGCTCAAAAAGTTAGAAAAGCTGCCCAGGTTTCTTGGCACAAATTAGTATGACCTCAGAGCTTGAATATTAACATGGTAACCAAGCTGCTCTGACTTTGGGCCTCCTTTCCACTATACTTTAAGTAAGACATGGAAACATGATGAAAATAAATATAGAGCTTTATGTTGGCCACAAATTTTGAATTTACAACAACAAATTGATGTCTAAGCAGTGGAGATGATGAATATTTGTTTGAATTATCAACCAAATAAATAAATACTTGGTGCTGGGCTGGGATCTAAATACTTCCTTGTGTTAGCATAAGAGGGTTAGTGTCAATGACAAGCACTTTTCTGAGACATTAATTTAAATTAATGGCCACATTAAAATGCTAATTCATTTGAAGGCACTCTGTCTCTATGTGAGATACTAGACTGAGTTTTCCCAGAGCTCTGGATCTAGTTGTCTTCCATCTGCAGACCTGGCCTCGTTCCAGGCTGTGGATCTGTTCCTATGGCTTCACAGTGTATTTAGGAAGTGCTGATTCAACAAGTTCAGTGGTATGCTTGAGCAGGGAAATCAAGCCCAGTCTGAAGTTAAATCCCAAATGTAGGAAAGAGGCTTTACTTTTGTTTATTTATTGATACATTAATTCTTTCAAAGAACATTTATTAGACAAATACCATTTGCCAGCCTAGGTGAGATACAGACAATAAAAAGGCAAAAATGAAAGAGAAGAAAAGAGATAATTCTATCTTAGGAACATTTATGCTTCCCACAGGTGAGCATGAACGTGGACCACAACTTGGAGAATTCAGTCCCACCACAAGCTAGATTCTCTGGGACTGACACTGAGGCAAAAATGAGTGTGCAGAATGTTTACTAGGAAGTGCCCTTATGATCCACACCTGGGAGAAAGTGCTAAGGAGACAAGAATGGACAGGGTTGAGTAGCCATGCTGTTGGCTAAAGACTGCAAATCCATGTTTAAACATTCTAATACAGCTACATTTGGAGGGTAGGTCTTTACTGGAAAATAAATGAAGATTAAAAAAGCTTACAAGAGTGGAGTCTTTGTGACAGAATTTGTCCCCTTGTAAAGAGAATGACAACAAAAAGTATTTCCTTTCTCCAGGTTAGTGCCGAAGAAAGGCAATGGGGGACTCAACAACAGGTGCTGGCAGCCAGGAAGAGGGGTCTTGTGCTAGAAACCAACCGCACCTGCCATTGCCTTATCTTTGATTTCTACACTCCAGGACTGTAAGCAAGTAAATAGCTGTTGTTTGTATTTATCAGTCTGTGGTATCTGACTAAAGTAGCCAGAGAGGACTACATAGAGTCCAAATAAAAAGCCTCAGTGATGCCTCTAGGCAGATCTGGAGCTGAGATAGCTCTTCAAGGCTGTCTCATGTTTTGGTAGGGACACTCCTTCATCAATGGGAAGGAGATTACCTTCCCTCAGATAAGATAGTTCTCTTTAGTGAAACTGGCTCTCTTCAACGGAGACAACCCCAAAGGGCTGACAATTCAGACTTTGCAGAAACCCTTACAGTAGGAATGGGACTAAGGTTTTCATTTTTCTGCAGGTAACATTATAAGTGTGTGTCATCTTTTGTGTTAAAACATTGAGTCTGAAATCTAGCCTTATTCCCACAAGTGTCTATTTCTGACCTCATGGAAAATGAAAAGCAGTTTGTTTTTTTTGTTGTTGTTGTTTTTTTTTATTCCTTCTCAGTGATAAGGGTATGTATGGTAGGTAGCTTCTTGGTCTCTGACCTCAGCTCTCTTCTTCTCTGCCATAACTTTTCATTGCGCCCCATTCCTACAGCTACACTCTGCTCACATGCAAAAACCCTATGCTGGAATTTCCTAACGTTCACTTGTCTTCCCCCTGCCTATCACTTGCCACACTGTTAATAGTCATCACCCATTCTACATATGTATAGATTCCTCAGTAATTGACTCAACCAAAGGTTGGAAATACTTGGGGGAAATGTGTCTGTGCTGAAAAGGAAAAGATTTTTTTGCCACTATAAATAGCACAAGCACAATGTAACAGAACAATTATTTACATAGAATTTGCATTACATTGGGTATTATTAATAATAGTAGTAGTATAAGAAGATTGCATGGGTTCTATGCAAAAACAATACTGTTTTCTATAAGGGAATTGGATTCCTATAGATTCTGGTAATTATGAGATATCCTGAAGTCAATGCTTCATGGATTTCTAGGGATAACTATCCTGTGCTTCTTCTGGCTGGTACACTGTCTTCTGCCTATACTGCCCTTAAGCATTTCCTTTTATCTCCACTGACATACCAATTTCCTGGAAATTTCTTCCTCAGTAGTTAGCTGGCCATAAACCATCATGCCCCCATCTACCACATTCTGAAAGAATTTCTCACTCTCTAGCTTGCAGAAATATCCAACACTTCAAAATGCAGTAGGAAATAAGGGCTCCTAACTTCAAATTACCCTGAGATGCTTTGGATAAAATATAAGATTGAATGTATAGTAAAGGTTCTGAAAAATATTGCAGGAAAACCATATTTATTGCTTTAGACTATCTCTTGCTATATATTAAAGCAATTCCCAAATATAAAAAGTTAAAAGATATTTTCTCTTAAAATACATTGTTCTCTTCCTTATTGCAATCTAATGGTCAAAAATTCAGATTGCATTTATCTATCTATACTCAATGTTTAACCATACTGGAAAATCCAGAATCACTTCATTCTCAACTTCAATGAGATTCCATGGGATCTCTATACATAGCTAGCATGAGATGCTCACAATATGATGGGCATAGGGGCTTCAGGGATGGTGCAGCTGTCAAGAGTGCTCACTGCTCTTGCAGAGGACTAGAGTTTACGATCTAATATCCACATCAGGCAGCTTATAACAGCCTGTAATTTTAACTCCAATTATCCAATATTTTCTTCTGGCTTCTGCAGGTGCTACATTCACACACATACTGCATAGACATGTATATCTACAAATGTTAAAAAATAATAATTTAAAATACAGTAATCTCAAAGCAGGCATGCTTCCAAGAGGAAGGAAATGGAGGCTATTTCATAGTCGTAAGGACTGAGATTAAAAATCTCAAAATGTAGTGGACTTATGTAACATTGTAAATAATTGTCCCACTCACTGGTTTAATAAAAAGCTCTGATTGGCCAAAGGCAGGCAGGAAGTATGGATGGGGCTACCAGACTAAGAAAACTCTGGGAACAGGAAGAACAGAGCAGAAATGCCACAGAGACTCCAGAGTTGCCAGAGAAGTCAGAAGATGCAGAGGACAACTATGCAGCTCTGAGAAAAGGTACTGAGCCCCATGGCTGAACAGGGTAAGAGTTATGGGTTAGATTAAGAGCAAGAGCTAGCAAGCTATCAGGTCAATCAGTGTACAATTAATGTAAGCATCTGTGTGTCTCTGTGGGACTGCGGGTCTGTGGGTCTGTGGGTCTGCGGATCCAAACCTTGAGGCTAGGCCTAAAAGTCTGGGCCAGAAACCTCATACAACACCAAAACATCACTTTTTTTCATATTCTATTAATCCAATCATGTCAAAGCTACTCTACACCCAAGTTATGAGGACAGTCATAACATAAGAAAAAATATGCCTGTGAGAAAGTCCATAGGAGATAGTGTAAATCAAATTTTTCAGTAATTATAGAAACAATGAGAAATACTTGCCTCTAATTCCCATCATTACTGAAAACAATCAAAACCCATTATTCCACATAGCCAGTTTAAGAATCTCTGTTATTATGTAATCAGAGTCTTACTGTGTTATTGTCATTTTAGGCTCCAAATTTAAAAAGATAAATAAAGATGCCTAATCAAAAACTAACAAATTAGGAAATTTACAATAAACTTCCAAACCTTTTATGCTTACCAAACAAGTTCGTGGTTATGAAGTCCTCAAAGTGTATGTTGTAGCTAACCACTTCCACTGAGTAGATTTGAAGGAAGATTTGGCTTCAAGTCTCTCTGAGATTAATTGGTTTAAGGGCAATCTCACTTTCTTTCCCAGTGATTGACCCAATAATGACTTGTGATCAAATTTCAGCCAGAGTGAGATTTAAAATAAGGTTTGGTAAAATTTTATTGGAAAGAAAAATAATAGAAAGCCTCTTTCCTCTGGCCTACTCCTAAAAGGAAACAGCCCAGAGTCCTACCACTTGTCACATCCAGCTGAATGACATTCATTGTTTTCCACCAGTTAGGATGTAGTAGTTTGTGAAGAGCCAACAATGGACAATTATAAATCAGTCAATCTGAAGTATACATAATGCACAATGACTGATAAACAGAGAAGCCCTGGAATAATATCCCTTTCATAAAATAAAAAAATACCAACAATTTTCTGAAATAAATATTTCTGGGCCAGGTAGAAATCATTCATATTCTGGTGGTGAAGGTAGTTCTAAAGGCAATCAATCTATATGAAATAATTTCCATCGTCTATCAATGGTAACATCAGATGTGAATATTGAAGCTCTTGTAAGACGTTACTAGAACATGTAAGAGTTCAAGAGCAGGATTTTATTACTACCAAAACTTTCAATGCTACAGCTTTCAAAATAAATTGGAGAATAATAAATATTTTACTTCCAAACCTTAAGGTGGGGATGTGTGACAGTGATAGAAAATTTAACCTTCCTCTAACTTTTCTCTTCCACACAAAGAATTCCATACCTTAAGATTTGTTATTTGCTATGCTTCACTTCTGGCATCAAACTTGATAACACTTACTGTTCTTTAAGCTGAATAAAATTGAAAATTCAGCTCAAACTATTTTCAAACATAATAAAGAAGTTCTTGTCAATCAAAAACTAAAGTTCAGCTTAACTAACATACATTAACACTAGGGGGACTTTAATCTCTCCATTCTGACACTAACACAGCTCCATCCTAAAGCTTATTGCTCTCATGACTGCAGGATGCCCCCACTTGCAACCAGAGCTAGTGGCTTCTTTTCAAAATCAATAAGAAGCTGGCTTCCTCTAACTGTGCTAATCACAAAAGTTGTATTTCTTGTTTCTCTTTGAAAA
Organism: Phyllotis vaccarum; assembly: GCA_033318265.1. Taxonomy (NCBI): domain Eukaryota; kingdom Metazoa; phylum Chordata; class Mammalia; order Rodentia; family Cricetidae; genus Phyllotis; species Phyllotis vaccarum. The sequence continues at coordinate 132,205,172 of JARWLC010000013.1, read as the reverse complement.
ATAGGGTCACCAGCCAGATGTGGAGGAAGCAAGAGGAACAATATAGACATGAGGTAATGAGTCTCACGGAAGAATATATATTAAAAATATGGGTTGATTTAAGTTATAAGAAGTCTTTAGGAATAAGCCTAAGCTAAGACTAAGCTTTTATAATCAATAATAAGTCTCCATGCCATTATTTGTGAGCTGGCAACTCAAAGAAAAATCTGACTACAATATTTTTATCATGTTCTTTTCCTCCCTCAGTTCTTCCCAAATCCTCTTCACCTCCATCCCTACCCAACTTTATGTGTTCTCTCCTTTTCTTCACTTCCTTTCTCTCCAAAACCAAGAAACAAAGAAAAATGAAAATAAAATAGGCAAACAAGAAGTAACATAAAAATAACCAAATCAAATCAAAAAGCATACACAAAAAAAACATTCAGAACATTTTGCGTTGGTTAACTACTCCTAGGCAGGCCCCATGCCCAGGAATATGATTGATATACTCAGTGACACTATACTAGAGAAATATGATAGATTTTCCCTTTCTAAGTGGGTAACAACTACAAATAGCTTTTGTTAGGGGTGGGACTTTTCATCCATTTTCCCTTTGGTTTAAAGTTGCGCAGGTCTTCTGTGTGTTGTCACAGTCTCTGTGAGTTCAGATGTGTATAAGTGCTGTTCCATCTTGTGGTAGTGTGAATGTAATTGGCCCCCATAAACTCATATGGAGTGGCACTATAAGAAGGTTTGGCTTTTTTGGAGTAGATATGGCCTTGTTAAAGGAAGTATGTCACTGTATGAGTGGGCTTTGAGAATTCTTTTGCTCAGAATACTGCCCTGTGAGTCAGTTATTTCCTGTTTCCTGCAAGATGCAGTGGTCTCAGCTCCAGCACCACCTCTGCCTACATTCTATCATGGTCCCTGTCATGACAAAAATCGACTGAAGCTTTGAAACTGTAAGCAAGTCCCCTCAATTAAATGTTTTCATTATAAGAGTTGCCATGGTCATGGGGCCTCTTCACAGCAATAAAACCTAAGACACATCTGAAAGACACTATTTCTTTAACAGTAATTTAAAGCAGTTTGTTATAGTCAAGAAGCAGACAGTAATGAATGTTTGTTCTCAGTTACTTTTCTTCTTTTTATACAGTCCAAACTCCCAGCCCAGGGAATGGTATCACCCATAGAAGGCTGATCTTTCACCTCAATTAACCTAGTCAAAATAATCCCCCACAAGCATACCCGAAAGCTCATCTAGATGACTCCAGATCTAATCAAGCTGACAACTGACAACTGATATTAACCATCATGAGCATCAACAGTTGAATTAACTGGAATAAGATATAAAAGGAATTGGAGAGATGGGTTCATTGGTTAAGAGCATCTGTTGCTCTTCAGAGAACCTGGATTCAATTTTCTGAAGCTACATGGTGGCTAACAACTATCTATGACTCCCGTTCCAGGGAATACACGACCTTCTGGCTTCTACAGTGACCAGTCATGAACATGGTATACATACATACATGCATGCAAACATAAAATAAAATTAAAATGACAGAATCTTAAAAATATTTATAGAAATAAAAATAAAATGGAAAAATTATGATTGTATGGACAGATAAATTGACTCTCAAGTAGTACTCACAAAGTTTGTGTGTGAGAGAGGAGATAGAGAAATCCAAAAAACATTTCTAATATTTCACAGTTTCTATTAGTAACAGCCTTTAAGATGTCTTACTGTCCACTATAAACATATTTATTATTATTACTTCTCCAAAAAATTGTCAAATAAAAGACATACTGTGATCTCTTTCACATGTATACAGGGCGTCTCCCTAAACAGAAAAAGATTTAGTTCTACATTAACAAATGCATTCTCAAGCTTCCTTTTATGCTTAAGAGCCTATAAAATAGTTCTACCTTAATTATCAGGAGAAATATCCTAGAGTGTAAATGTCAAACATTGAGCCTGTGGGACAGATCCAATCTGTAGAAGGTCACCATTCAATGACACAACCTCATTGAAAACAGCTTTACCTCCATTGGCATTTTTTAATGAAATATTAGTTCAGTCTACCAGGATTTTCTTGAGAGGAGATTGGTTCATGAGGAAATTTAAGTTGACAGTCTTTTCCTGAGGTAACAAAGTGCCATTTTTTGAGAATGTAAGATTAATGCAGTAAAACATTGTTATTTACCTGAAACTAAGCCCTACAAAAATCTATAAAATTGAGACATCAAATACCAACACCTAAACATTTGGATTAGTGCAGTGTGTTAGTGTGTGTGTGTGTGTGTGTGTGTGTGTGTGTGTGTGTGTGTGTGTGTGTGTTTATGCATGAATATAGACCCACAGTATGTACAAATCTCATGAACATTAGAATACTCCAAATAAACTACAGTTGCATATTTAATGTTAAATTATTGGTTTTCACTTCTAATCTGCTTTTTATATTATCCTATGCATAATTTTTCCTGTTTTGCTAACTCTTCTTAAGAAGGTGATTCAAATGTAGTTTGATTTTGGCATGATGTCATCAAAGTGTGACGCCAATTTGTTTCCTCTCTCATCTTAAGATAAACTCATACTAATGTTGGGCTTATTTCACAACTTAACACACAATTTCTGTAGTCTCAACATTGGCTAATCTGAAATTAACAATACATGTCTTAATGGAGCCCCAAATTAAGGAAAAAATTCAAGGGTAGGCTCCTTAACTCTTCTGGGAAATTACAAGATCCTTTTCCAAATTTTTTTTTTTAGATTTTATGATAATGGTTATTTTTAACATTAACAATATGATATTGCATTGTACTTAATTTACCTGATACTAATCAATATTTTTAAGTAGAAAATATAAAGGAAGAATTCTTTATGATAATTTCCAGCTTTATGTTAATTTCTTAAAATTGTAAGTTCTACCTATATTATTTTGCTTTATTATATTTTTACACAGTAAATAATTCCAAGTTTCAGTATTCAGTCCTTGTGTTGTTCATCATTAATAGTATCTAGTTTTTTTAATGGACATAAGTTTTACTTCAATATAATACTTGTTAACTGCTTAAATAAAAAAAATTCAAGTCTCTAGAGGACAATGTTTCAATAACAATGCACGTATATGTCCATGTGCCTAGACCAACAAGTTAAGGTGGCAAGAAAAGCCTTAGGCCTAAAGGGTAGAGAGACTTGGACAATATTTAAGGTAACTATATCAGCAATTGATTTTTCCAATATAATTATAACTAAATCTCAAAACTCATATTTTTTAAAAAATGCTTATTTTATTTAAAGTAGTTTTCAAACATTGATTTTGGTACAACCATGCTGCAATAATTTTCCTGGGAAATCTACCTCTATTCATTCTAAATAGAGAAAACAACAGCAGAAAAAGAAACCAGTATGTCCAACTTCAACTTGCTGTACTAGTGAGTTTGTTGGTATTATTTAAAATAGCATGGTGAGTAAGGGGCTAGTTAGAGAAACATAGGAGGCATCTGCACTGAAATGCTTTCTTCAGCATGATGATTCACTATTCATGATGCATCACTGGATTTATGTGTAGCGTATATAGGTTGCTCCTCTAAGGAACAGTTACCCATTCCCTACCTCTATCCCTTAAATTGTTTACAACTGATACGCCCTCTTCTAGGAGAGGCCTCCTGAGGCCCATACATTTCCTGAGCTACTCAAAGTGGACCATGAAAATGTGTGCTGATTAGTTTTTATCAACTTGACAGAAGCTAAAGACATCTGGGAAGAGAAAAACGGAACTGAAAAATTTCTCCCTTCAGCTTGTCCAAGGAGAATTTTCTCGAGAGCCAATTGATGGTTCAGAGGCTTGCCCACTGTAGGCAGTGGCCTTGGGTTGTAGCAATCCAGTAAGCAGTGCTCTTCTATGGCTTCTGTTTCATTTCATACTCTTGGGTTCCTGCATTGACTCTTAGCTTCCTTGCATGATAACAGCAAGCTGAAAACTGACATAAACCCTCTCCTCAAGTTACTTTCTGGTCATAATGTTTATCATAACAGCAGACAGGCTAACTAGAACATAAAGATGAGAAGCAAAGAAACAACTGTAAATAAATACAATTTAACAACTTGAAGGTCCAATGCAAGATTTCTGATCACTTGTACTTAATCTGTGAAGATGAATACATAAACAAAATATGGTATACATGCTCAAGAGAATGAAAATATGACACACTTTAAAAACTGAATAAATTTTAAAACAGTATAGTAAGTGATTCATTCAGACACAGGACAAATATGCCATGATTCTGCTTACATTAGGGATCTATAAAGTAGATTCAAGGATACTCAAAGGATGGTAGTTGTCATGAGGGAGGCTAAAAGGTGAACACAACGTTACTGTTCAATGGCTACAGAGTTGTAACAAAAGATGAAAAAGTTCTGAAGGTGAATGGTGATGCATGGCACCAAAAGTATTTCATCTGAATTATACATATAATTTGGTTAAAATGCTAAATTTTTGTATATATTTTACCACAACTATCATATATAAATTAGAAGGTTTAATTCATTTGAGGCATCAAACTACAGGTATACACATGGGTTGGTTCATCGGAAAGGTGCAGCCTTCTTAAGGTAGGGTTCCTTATCACGCAGGGAGGGGACTCCAACAAGGAAAGAGAAAGAGAAGTCAATACAGAAGGACAGAGGAAGGACAAATAGCACCAAGGACATTTGATAAAGCCAAATGACTTTGTATTTACCTAAAATTATATGCAATATATATGTATGGAATTTAAGTCACTTGAAATGACAGTGCTGCTCACAAGAAGCATAGACTTAACAAGAAAGCCCTTCTATAGTGGTTATAGCATAGATTAGACCTGGGATCTAACCAGAAAGCCTTCTGTCCATAGTCTAGTTTGCACAGCACAAGAAAATACTATACAGGCTGACAAGGGAAGGAAATAGTCCTATGCAGCCATGACACCTATGAACCACAAAAATAACCAGAATGGTAAGATATCTACAAAGGTGCAATAGTGTCACTCACATATTGGTGGTGACCAGTAGCTCTCTAATTGAACAGAAGTCCTACTCAATAAGAGTGACATCATGTCTGGTCCTAGAAACATAGCCATCTACCCAGGGCTAGTAGGGTCATGGATCTTTGAAAACTACTCCCATCACTTTACTAGACCAGCATAATTCCTTAGTACATTCCAAATATTATCTTTATACTCACAGGTAAGTGTAGCTGTCATCCCTCATCAAAGAAGCTTCTCTTTACAGCAAATGGAGTCTGTAAGAAAACCACAATTGGACCCAATGCAGAAATTAGTTGTCAACCCCATTGGATCCATCTATGCACAGTTCCTAAATCTATGGCTCAGAAGATGGAGAAAAAAGACTTCAAAGACCCCAAATACTGGAAAGTCAGCTGTGAGACTGTCTCTCTTAGAAATGGCTACATAAACAAGTGAGAACAATGGCAAAATTGATGGATATGTTAACACAGAAGGGGTGAAATCTAGTGTTCCTGTACCTGACAAAGAACTACAGGCAACTAATGACTGCAAAGAGGAGAATTAGCTTCCTTTGTGGATGAGCCTCACAGCTGGTTAGCCCTGAAACCATGTACATAGAAACAATGAAAATGGGCTCAAATGGTGTGTGTGTGTGTGTGTGTGTGTGTGTGTGTGTGTGTGTGTGTGTGTGTGTACCAGTAAGAACCAAAGCAAAAGAGTCCTTCATTTTGAGACTTATAAAGGACATGACAAATGTTACTTGGAAGGAAGTTATCATAGAGGTCTGGAAGGAGGAAAAGGCAAGGGGAAAGTATTGAAACTTTATTTTAATTGAAAATATATTTTTAAGCATTAATGAAAATAAAAATCATTATCTTTTAAATAATAACAACATTCTTTTCATATAAGAAACATCACTGCATTTCATATTAAATAAAATAAATTATTATTAAAAGAAAATATGGGGCCATTTGAAGATGCAAGTAAGTCTACATCTTTTCCTTTGCATCTGAATTTTACAAAAAGGTCTCAAATTTTAGTACTTTTGAATTAAGGCATAATTTAGTATTTCTCAGTGATAAGTACATGGATAGGATGTTCAGTAAGTACTGCCTATGTATGAAATAAAGAGTGGGTTGACCTACATAAATCTATGATGTTATGATTGTAGATCTGTTTCTAAATGTGGTATATACCCAGTTCTCTTTTAAAAGAAAAAATATGAAGCTTGGGAAATAACTCAGTTTGGCAATGTGTTTTTAGTGTATATTAGTTGCTTTTTGGTTAACTTCCATAAAATACCATAACCAAAAGCAACTTCCACAAAGAAGAGTTAATTTTGACATAAGGTTCCAGACAAGTAAGAATCTATCACGTCAGGAGGCATAGCAGGAAGGTGCATGGGACCAGAGCAGAAATATGAAGCTCACAAGCTTAACCACAGCCATAAAGCAGAAAGAGGAAATCAGAAGTGGCACAAGGTTTTTAAACCCTCAACCCCTACACCACTTCCAGTGACATACTTTCCAACAAGATTATACAACCCCATAACCTTTTCAAATACTATTACCAACTAGAAAATAAGTGTTAAGATGCCTGAGCTTGTGGAGGACATTCATCATTCAAACTACCACACCATGGAAACATGAGGACTTGAGTTTAATAACTAGCACCCATGTAAAAAGCTGACTGTGCCCATTGTGGAAAGACAAAGACAGAATTGGAAAAAAGGTAGATCCCTAGAGCTCACTGGCCAGCTGGTCTAATCCAGGTCCCAGTGAGAAACTCCACCTCTAAGAACAAGTTGGACACAAGAACAAGAGCCACAGAATCAACTAAGCAGGACTCATAGGAACAACAACCATGGAGAATGCATGGGTCTGACCTAGGTCCTCATATACTGTTGTGTAGCTTGGTCTACTTGGGGACCTCCTCAAAGTAGAAGTGGTGCTATCTCCAACCCTTTCACCTACTTAGGGAACACTTTTCCTCCTACTGGATTGCCTTGTCCAGACCTGATAGGAGAATATGTGCCTAGTCTTACTGTAACATCTTATGCAGTGTTGGTTTGATATCCCTGAGAGGCCTGCTCTTTTCTAAGGGGAAATTGAGGAGGATTAGATCTGTAGAAGGAAAAAGAGATGGATTTGGAGGAGAGGATGGAGGGGAAACTGGTGGAAGTGTAATATATGAGAGAATTAATAAATTATTAGTAAATTTTAAAACACTAAAGCAAGACCAAAAACAGTTCCGTAGCAACTGAGAACTGAAATCCAAGATTGAACTTTGGCCTCCACACATATGTACATTCATGTACCCCCCCACACACACACACACACTTTTTGATTGCAGAGAAATGAATAACACAGAAGGTCTTATGGTTTATTAATTCTAAGAATTATTTTGAAAGTCACCAAGAAATCAGTGGTCTCCTTAAGGAAAGAAGGTTGCAGTTGAATTTTTCTCACTTTCTTTACTGCTAGGGCATTCTGTGTTAGCTTATAAGTATCAACCCTTCTGGGCCATTTTTAAAGCATCTCAAATATGAAAACAATGTCAGTGCTTGGTGTTCTCAGAGCAGGCTCTGCAGATACTTCTTGGCATCAAGGCTGCTACTTAATTCTGAGAGTAAAATTCAGGCCAGATACTGTAATTCCACACTTTAAAATAATTTTTACACCTCCCTGGCATGGCTGGCACAAAAGAAATGGAAGGTATTATCGTAGAAAATGGAATAAGGAAGAAAACAAGGAGAGACTGTCTAGATTTCCAGATGCGCTTGCTCACTCAGCAACCGCTTGACATGATTTTGCTACCAGATGGCAGAGCAATCTTTCTATTAGCTGTCCTTCTCATAACAGGCACTGATGAAACATTGAGCTAATTCCTAAATACACTGTACTACAGATCTGCAAATTGAATGAGTGCTTCATTATTCGGTTATATCAAGTAATATGCCAACAGATGCCTGAATACCCACAATAGCCAGTGGACATAATGAATGGATTTTGATGCTATCTTCTGAATGCCTGTAATAAATTATACTTAGTATAGTATATGAAATAATGCCTTTCTTCATTAGAGAGAAGTGCTAGCACTAAAATCTTGATGCATGGTCAAATGTTCTCTGCTTTGCTTTCTTCCATCACTGCCCTGCCTTACATAGATAGAAGACGAAAACTCCAGAGATACTGGGATTTTCAGTCTATAATAGCAACCAGTCAATTGAAGACATTTTTGTACTTCTATCCAACACAACAGTCTATCAGTTCATGTTGCTTGCTACTATAGAAGTTGAATAGATAAGGAGTGATCATAATAATAATATTTAGTGATGATTATGTGCTTAAAGGCCATCAGTTCCATAATCACTAAATCCATTTAGTATGGGTCTTATTTTTGTCCATGTTGCACAAACAAGCCAAGGTACATAGAGAGGTTGAGTAATTTATCTAAGGTCACAGAGATACTCATGAGCAGAGCTGGGATCAAGCCCAAGTAGTAGAGCTACAGGTCCCTGCTCTAACTTTTATATAGCACTGCTTAAGAAGGAAGGCAACACATTATGGAATTCTCTTGTTCTGTCTGGACCACAATGAAGAATAGCTACATCCAGTAGAAGGAAGCATCACATTGTCCGTCTCCCATAGCAACAATCCACATTACCACCACATCACAAAAAAAAATTGATGCCTTATGTGAAAAATGGAATAGTTCGTGACCTCAGACAGCATGCTTTTAATTTTGAGAGAAGAAAAAAATATTCTTTAAGTACAAAAAGTTCAGCAAAGTCCTTTATCAAACTCCTAAGTATGGTTGCTTACTATGGCATCAGTGGAATTATATCTTATTTCTTTACACATTTAAATTATTGTATCCAATGTTTTGAAAATGTTTAATAGCATCAATTAATTTTATAATCATATACACACAAGAACCCGAGTCAATCAATACACCTCCTGAGGCAAACATTCTTCACAGTAGCCATCTTGAAGCTGCCTGTCTAAAAATTATTCTTGTTCTGAAGTTTTGGGTCCTATATGCCAGACTCCATAGATGAAAAAGAAGTAAAAAAAGGAAACAATTATGGAAATCCTAATTGTTTTTATAATAATTGGTCTAACTAGGGGTATGTGAACCAGTTTTGGTAAAGGAGAGAGAATGTGTTTGATAGACTCAAGCTAATATTTTGCTGTAAGAAGAGAGAGCAGTTGGTACAGGCAGCATTTTTAATCCCTTGTACCTCCCCACTAGTATGTGAAGATAACAGATTTAGAGCAGTGATAGCCACCTGGAGAGCATAAGAGAAAACACTGCTGACACACCATAGAGGCAGGATGGAAAAGACTGAAAGAACCCACCCCAGATATTTGATGTTTGTAAGCCACTGAAACCATCCTGGCATTGCTGCCTTCTTAAGGTTATATCATGTACATTAGTTCAATGTTTATATTATTTAATATTTTGTCATTGTTGTGGCAACATACAATTAGGGATGTGAACAAATGTTTATTAGCCACCCCAAATAAAATCCTATAAACTTACAGATTATAACCATATGAACATATAAAGGACATATTTAGATCTTATTACCACCTGATTTTTTTATCTTTTAAAAAGTTTTTGTTGTACATATTAATAAGTCTCAGGCTGACACATACATACATATATAATGTATTTGGGTCATAGTCATTCCGCATTACCCTTTCCTGCTTCTGCTAATAAATGTTCTATATTCTGTATATCTCATTTAGTTTTTAAATTAAATATATATGATTGATGCTCACTTTCTTTTTCCATTTTATTGTATTTTCAGGTGGTACTGGGGATAATTTAGAGCCATAAACATTGTAAGTCGAGTATTCTATCACTGAGCCATTACCTCACCATATCATGTTGTGAGGCTAAGATTTAAAACATAAAATAATTTAGCCATCACCTATGGTAGTTGATATGTCTAGCAGCAAAGACCACATTAGTTGTTGTTGTTGATTTGTTCTCTGGAGACAAGGTTTTATTGTGTAGCTCTGGATACCCGGAAACTAACTCTGTAGACCAGGCTGGTCTGAAACTCAGAGAAACTCAGCCTGCCTCTGACTCCTGAGGGCTGGGATTAAAGGCGTGAGCCACCACTATTAGCCTCAAAGACTATATTATGACTGTTATCTAAATTGTTTCTTCTAAAAATATTTCTTTATTTCTATCTTATGTGTTAAGTATTTTGCCTGCATATATGCATGAATGTCATGTGTGTATTAAGGCGATTCATTGGTTTCAAATGCCTTCCTCTGCATTCATTTCTCATACAGGGTTCCCAAGATCCACTCACTAGGAACCCGGCCATATTCCCACCTGCTTTTTTAAGAATGAGTTTTAAGAAATATTTCTTGTATATAAAACCTCTTCCTCTCAGATGGGTGCTTTGCATCACACATTTAAAGTCTCCCAATTCCCATTCCTCAAGCTATTCCACCCCATGTTTCACAGTCACTTTACATTTATGTGCAGACAATATATAATATTTCAAACCTATAACATTTCTTGGTAAACCATTCAGAAACATGTGAAACTCAACATTTGTATTTAGAGTTTTCCTGCTTAAATCTGAACACCTTCCTATAATCCTTACTACAGTGAGTGCTACCAAAACTGATTCAGCCATGCAGTCCTGAAATCTTGAAGTAGTCCTTGCCACAATTACTAATCACCATTTCTGAATCACATTCATCAATAAGTACATTAGTTTCACTTTCTAAACCATTCACAAATTTAGTCCCATCAATTTTATGTATCAACCATACCATTCTAGCTATTATACTCTTTCAGCTAAACTCCAAAACAAATTTTAGTTGTTTTTTATATATATATATATCCATTCTTCCACCTCTTAAATTTGTCTCTGATATGGGATTTCCTTTGTAGGCTTAAAATATGTGTTGCTTTTATTGGTTGGTGAATAAAGCTAATTTTCTCTATATCCAGACAAAATAAGACTGGACAGGAAAGACAAGCAAAGATACAGGAAGAAATGCAGAGTTGGGGAAGATGTGATCCAGCCACTCAAGAAACAAGATGTGAAAGTACTAGTAAGCCACCAGCCATGTGGCGATACATAAATAGATATGGGTTAATTCAAGGTGCAAGAGCTAGCTAGCTAGAATTCTGAGCCATAGGCCAAATAGTTTTTAATTAATATAAGCCTCTGAGTAACTGTTCTATAAGTGGCTACAGGACCTTAGGTAGGAGAGATTTGTCCAGATCACTGGCAAGGCAGGACAGAGAAACGTCCAGCTACATGTTTCCACACCATAGTTGATGCAATCTTCCTTTAAATTCAGTTCTGGTTAGATCATTCTTTTTACTGGCTTTTAATTTCTCTTAGTATAAAGAATAAAAGCTTTAAATTAATCTATAAGGCCCTGAAAAAAGATGCCTCTTATCCTCACAGCCTTTTATCCATTATGCTTTACATCACATTCTTCCCTTTTGTAAGGCCTTCCCACTAAACCCAATCCCAGGCTCACTTTACCAAAATACGTTTATTAATGTTCTGTCTAAAATATACTTACCTCTCCTCTTTAACAAATTCTCAGTCACCCTCCTATGTTCAGCTTAGTACTCGTTTTTATGGCCTCCGTCTATAACAGATAGGTATCCATGTTATAATTTTTCATAGTTTGTTGATAGGCTCCCTAACTGTTGTCCCTCAGCTTTTATATAACATACCTCTTCTACATTCATATATCAGGAACCATCCTCAGCTTCGGGGAGAGAATGCTTCCTAGCATAAACCAATTATGACCACTTTGTTTTTCTGACCACTGATAAGATTAGAAATGAGCACATGAAAAAAATCTTTGCTAAGCAGAAAGTAAATGACATAGAGATGGGGTGTCTAGGAAGGAGTCAGACAGAAATCATTCCTTTCCACCTTTAGAGAATATAAGATTATATGATGCTTAAGTAAGTTTCACCCATATTTTTCTATTATAAAACAATTATTAAATAATATTTCTGTCTGTGTGCTGTGCAGTTGATTGAATTTCTTTTCCAACCTCTTCATATATCTGTAGTAGACACGACATACCTACCATGTTCTGATGTATTTATCCTTGCTATTTGATTTTTGGCATGGCCATGTGACTTGTACAATAAAATAATGGCAAATATGGAGGGGGGGACCTCTCTACATGGACTTTTGTGATTTGGTTTGATTTCTTGTTTTGTCTATGTGAAAACATCATCTTTTGGATACTTTCCCTTCAGCCTGGGTACCAAAATGGTCACATATACAGCACACAGTCTCTGTAGTTCATGAACCTACACTGTAAAGTAGAGTTACTTTCACCATACCAGTATTCTTCTGAGTATAACAAGTGCTTGTTCTTGTGTGTCACTGAGTTGGGGATTATCTATTTTTGCATATTGTCATGGCAGTAACTTACTGATGAGCCAGGAAAGGACAAAAAAACGAACTGCTGCTGTAAACATTAGTTAAATAATCATATAATTAAAGACAATTCTCCCTCTATATTATGAGGCCCACACAAGCAAAAATGGTGTCAAATTTTGCTTGCAATTTTCTATCACCACATAACCTATTGGATTTTTATAGTAAATATTTATTCATTGACTATTATTAATAATAACTAAATGCTATAATAATATCAAAAATGTTAGTCAGGTGATAGGAAAACAAGTGATACTTATGTCTTCATGTTTTCTCTTACAATAAAGTTCTGGATTGTAATTATAAATTACTTTATAATCAAAAATAAAAGTAGGAAGTTATTTCTGCTGATGAAATTTCATGTACAATTATTTGAAAAAAATACTCTCATGGATCAAACAAGAAGCCATTTGTGTGATTTAAATCTACATGTAGTTCCAAATTCAGAAGACTATAAATTCACACAAAGGAAATGAATATTTAGGTGCCAGTAGAGTAAAAAGTTTTTGGTTAGACAAAGAATTAAGAAGTTTCTGATCTATGGACTTTCTTAGACTTTGCTCTGCTTAGCCTTACTTTACTTCCTAGGATCAAACAGGAATATCTCTAAAAAGGCTAGAAGTGGCAGAGAAATGTAGGGAAACTGTGTCAAACAGAAATTCTAGTGGAATACTGTTATTAATAACCTTGTATTCCCAAACTCATTTTTCAAATTTTTGTTTCCTAAGAATATCTCTTAAGCCACAACTCTTTACCTTCTAGTTCCTTCTGTATCATTTCCCTACTCTCTCTTTTTAACTCATCTTTCAAGATGAGGGCATTGCTCTCTTCCCAGGGACCCTGACACCCTCTGGCCCCACTTTGTTCCTGTGATCCCTGAATAGCAATCAAGGTGCAAGAGTCAAAACACAGAAGCCGGGTACCAAACAGTCACATGGATCATTCTTAAAGAAACAACATGAAAAAAAAATGAAAAAAAAAAAACTAAAGGAAATTAAATTTTCTGTAGAAGAAAGCTTACATAAAAATAAAATTTATGCATTCACATGAATATATTATATTACTTACATATGCAAGAGTATTTTGTCAATTATTTGAAATCTTACCCACTGGGATGTAAGAAATGTGGGTAGGCACAATACAATATACATGGAAAGGAATAACAAAATAAAAGCATTCATTTATAAGGACAAAAACAAAATAATTTCATCCTCTCTCATTTCTTTCAGTTCTTGGACTAAGCTATTAGTTCTCCCTTTGATACTGGAGCTACTTCTGAATAAGGAAAATATTAGGCAAATCCCATTAAACTAAAATCAAGGCATTGGAGTAGGTGTTCTGTATTTCTTCTAAATCATTGGAGTAAGTTGTTCCTTTGCCTTTTCTACTTTCCAAAGCCTGTTCACATTCCTTTGCTTATTCCCCACCCCATCCACCATCTTCAAATCCAGCAATATCTAACCTTTCTCTGACTAGGCTCTATTGTTATATTTCCTAATCATGACTGAGAAATTTTGTTTGTTTTTAATTATTTTATTATTAAAGTGGATCTACCCAATACTTAGGGGACTAAGGAGGCAGTACTTTTTATGTCTCTTCAAATGAGCAAAGACAGATTTGGATTTACCTAAATGAATATTTAGGTCTCCCTCACTCCTTATCTTGTTACACAATGAAGCCAGCTAGAAATCACTAAATAAAAGAAGGTGGGAATATGAAAAGTACACAGGAACGATGAAACAAAGGCTTGTCAACCTTTCTGTAGAGGGTTTCTTGAAACAACTCCTTTCCAAAGTGGTGCAAGTATTAGAAATTCCCCTTTATGGTGTCAGTGTGTTAACTTGAAATCTGCTGGATATTAATTTATAAAAATCTAAAAGTTTACGTAGCTGGAAAAGAATATTTTACTTAACAAAATGTTAATTTAACTCTGAGTAGAATCCCAATTTGAATTCCTCTCAGAGGTATCCTCTCTAGTACACCCTATCCCCTGATTCTCCTATTTTCCAAAGATACGTGACCCGATATCGGCTTGATTGTAATACAGGTTACAAACTCCTCCTTAGACCTAACCCCTGTCTAATTCTGAAGTGCCAAGGACCGCACTACAGTGACCAAAAGTCAAATGTGACAGACACTGACATGGAAAGTTAACTCCCGTCTTGTTTCCTATACATCAGTACGAACATCTTCAAGGTTACTCAAGCTTTACCCAGAGGCCGCAAATATCTGTAAGTTCTCTTCAAGTACAACAGTCACCGGGATGATACGCAGCCTGTCACAGCTGGCAATGACTTTCAAACACATCAGCAGTTGAGGAAAGCCCTAATCAAGACCGGATATGTGAAAAGAGAATGACACACCAGCATTAATAATCTCCTAGGTGTCTCTCAATCCATTCAAGTTAACATTAGTTATGGTACCAATTAACATGCATTATTTTCCCAATCTCACTCCAGGCCTTTCTCCTAGTGTGGGAACTGAGGACAAAACAACAAACATAAATTTGATGAGGATTGCATTCAATTTGTACACCTGTTTGAAGATTGTTGCTGTCTTAATACTACAGAGATAAGCTCGAGTGATGGCTCAGTAGTTAAGGGCACTTGCTGCTCTTTCAGAGTTCTTTCCAAGAGCTCACATCTAGTGGCCCACAACTGCCTATAACTTCAACTCTAGGAGATCTGACATCTCCCAGCCTCCTGGGCTTCTATATACACATGGCATGATTCACATAGACACACACACACATACACACAAATAAATCTGTAATAATATCTAGTCTTCCAATATCCCAACCCATCTATAAACAATGTATCACCATTTATTTAGGTTCTCTTAAACTGATGTCAACACTTTAGTGTAGTGTAGAAGTCTTGATCTTTTGTTAAACTTATTATTATGAATGAAATTTGCAACTTTAATTCTTTTTAGTTTTCATTACTAGTAGACATACAATTGATTTTTGCATAATGGTCTTATATCTTATGACCAAGATGAAATCTGTTAATTCTAATAGTAGTTTTCCAGTTACTTTAGGATATTCTGTATTCTGGATCATTTGCTCTTTGAACAAGAGCATTTTAGTAGTATCTTTTCAACCCAGTGCTTTTTTATTTCTATTTATTACCTTTTTGTATGGACAGAGATCAAGAATGTTACTAAATTGGAATTAAAAGGACATATTCTTATCTTTTTCCTAATTCAGGTGGAGGGTTAGTCTTGTAATATTCAGTATACAGTATATGATATGCACTCATCTGCTTTATTTGGCTGATGAAATTTCTTTCCATTTTCAGTTTGGTGGTCTTATCATCATGAATATGTTGAATTTTATTAAATGTTACTTCTGCATCTATTAGGATGATCATGCAGTTGAAATCTTGCTTCTATTCCTTTCTGAATGAAAATAGAAGTGATCTATACAGTGGTTTCACTGCAACAGTTGTAAAGGGAAATGTCTGCTATTAAATTTGCAAATAAAGCTTTCTACATAAGAGATGGGAGAGCTTATCGACAATACTATAAATTTTCATAGTTTTGTCTGCATTGCAAAAAATTGACAGATATGTGAAAACTCAGTAAATCTCCCCATCCCTGTGTGTGTGTGTGTGTGTATGTGTGTGTGTTATTTATGGCATGTTTACTACTTTAGATAACTTTCTGTGATTATATACTGTTCAGGGCCTAAGGTATACTAAATTGGATGTTTTGTCAAGGAAATATGGGTTTTCACCTTTAAACTGAACAAATGTGACATTAAGATTACATTTTTTGTACAGATTCCATTAAGTCCAATGCAACATTTTATTAAACTTTAAAAATTATAGACCTACTAGCTAGAAATGAAACTAAAATGTTAGAGAGGGAAGGTGGGGAGGACTGGAAGGCAGGGAGAGAGGAAGATATCCATACTCTTTTGGCATTGCATTATACTTGGAAGAGGGTTTTTTTTTAGTCAGTCCTAAAAATGTATCTGAATTATTAAGCATCTGTCTTATATATGTAGCTCAGCTTTATAAAATAATTTTAGGCTGAATGTGATTACTTCTTATCATGTAAGACAAAAGAGTCTCTTGAATTTAAAGGCATATAGGATCTATATGATTAAAGTGCAATTTCTGACCTTGTGGTATAATTTAGCAATGATTGAATCATAGTGACTCTAAAAAATACACTATTTTATGTAAATGTCCTCACAAAGATAATAACTATGTTATGCATTTTTTTCAAAAAATGTTCATTTATAAACTAACTTTACAAATCAATCATTATGATGACAATGAAAATTCAGTGATTGGTAAAATATTAGAATATCCTTTGTCTCGGGGAGCTTGCATACAAATAAGAAAGAGGCAATAATATGACAAATAACTACAAGTACATCCATATACACCAAATTTTTATAAAGGAAATACATAGAGCACAATGAGAGAAAAGAACTTGGTCAGTGGACATCCCAGTGTAGAATGTCCATGCACAAGCTCCATAAATAAGCAGTTGAATCAAAATATACATTGTGAATACAGTTCTGCCTACAATGATCTTATGTAGTATGAAGTTTCTGGCCCAGCCTTTCTGGTCTAGCTCTGAGGTCCAGACCCTCTCACAGCTCTGCTGCCACTTACCCCCAAATAATCACACAAAGGCTTATATTAATTTCATGTTGATCAGCCTATAATTTGCTAACTCTTAACTCCTAAACTAACCCATGTTTAATCAAGTGACTTAATACCTTTTCTCAGAGCAGCATCCTGGTCTCCTTTCCTCTGCATCTGCTGGCATTTCTGCTCTGTTCTTCTTCTTCCCAGAGTTTTTAGTCTGGTAGGCCCACCCACACTTCCTCTCTGCCTTCTGGCCAGTCAGCATTCTACTAAACCAGTAGGAGGGACAAATATTTACAATGTACCAGAACATAATACCACAGAATCTTTCTCTCCCATCCATCTTCTCTTACCCTCTATTCTTTATTTTGTCTCTGGATAACATCTTGTCAGTCATAGTTTAGGAATGTGATCTGGAGAATTGGAGAGGAAGTAAAAATTATATGCCTGAAGATTTTAAGGCTCAGTTTTGTAGAAACAAGACACATCTAAAGATAAAAAGGAAAGGAGGAGCTGTGAAACATAACTAGCAAAGAACCAGCAAGGAAAATCTAATGTAATAGAAGCCAAGCAAGTAGAGCATGAACAACAGACTGCTCTGAATGCTGTTGAAAGGTCAATTAAGATAGGCTTGAAACCTAATATGGCCATTGTGCTTAGCAACATGAAGGTCAGTGGTGATGTTATTAAAATCAAACTTGGTAAATAGTGTCAGACAAAATGTCAGAGTAGAATAAATTAAGAGTGAATTAGCCAGTATAAGCTAAGGATTACTGTTATAGGAACCTATCAAACTTTCAGTTGTTCAATATATGAAATATCATTTATTTATATAAGATATAATATGCAGGTGATGCATGACTTTCCCTGAAGCAGTCCTAACAGATATTTTCTCACTCCAGACCAGTCATGAGTGACAGGCTAAAGAAAATATTCTTCCAATATTTACTTGGCAAATCAATGAATTTACTGTGATTAAAATAAAGGTGAAAGGTTACTTACAGGAGCACAAATGACTCGAAGGAAGCTGACCCAACTGACTAATAACTCCAGCATAGGTTGCCATTCATGGAATCTGCCACATACAATTTGAAAGCAGCTCCACAAAGACTATTCTCTCCAAAAGCTGTTGCTTATTGTTTTTATAACCCCAGAGGGAGGCCCCATGAGTCTTGGAGCTTTCTTTTAAGATTGATGAACACTACCTTTCCATCTTAGAAGGACTGTTTCGATTCATAAGAAATTGCTACTCAAGAACAGGTCAGCAGAGGTTTCAGCTGACATAGTCTTGATTAAATATGGTGACATTTCCCATCATCTTAAAGTTAGGCATTACATCATCATTTCTCTTGGGTTTTCTTGGCAGGGGAAGAAATCATGAAAACTCATGCATTTACTCTGTCTGAACACTTCCATGGTCTCATACCACAAATTAACCAGAAAATGATGAACTGCATTTGCTATGAAATTAGAAACAGATATTGGTTAACTTTCAGTAATATAAATAAAAATTTAAATTGCTAAGGAAACAATGATGATAATTATAGACCACAATTTTAGAAAGCATATTTTAAAAATAAAAAGCTCATTGAGTAAAGTGTCACATGATTATAATCCCAATACTTGGGAGCTGGAGGCAGTAGGATCAGGTCACCCTTGGCTATATACTCAAGTTTGAGGCTAGCTTGGGCTACATGAGACTCCACCTCAGAAAGACAAAATTAATGAATTGTTTGATTGCTAATTAAAGTAAGAGAAATAAAAGAAGTAAACCAGGATATACTGGAAAGTAGTGGGCTGTACATGTCTTTATGTGCATGTTATTTATATTTGTATATGTTTTGATAATTGCCTAGACTCTGCTTAATGTTTAAGAAGCAGAAAGTGGTAAATAGTATTTATTATGATAAAATATTTATTATGAAACAGAGTTCCATCAGCATGCAAAAAAATATAATCTACGAGACAGTGGAAATTTTAGCTTTAAATATGAGGAGTATGTTTTCCACTATAGAAGGAAGTAGAATATAAACCAGAAATTAAAATAAAGATAAAATTTTGAAAGTTAACAGCTAGAGGTTGAGAGAATTCCCTTCCAATACTCTGTAATTTACATAGGAAATATAAAGTTATTTCATCCACTAAAATTGAAAAGAGAATGATATGAAGACCATAATCAAAATTTTGAAGAAAAACAGCAGTGGTGTAAAAAGAGAGTGTGTGAGGTCAGAAAGTAGAAGATAACCAAGAAGGCTTCCTAGCAGTGTCAAATGTCTGGTTCTGCTTCATAAATGGTCACAGTTATTTTTGTCATTGGAACTCCTACAGGAACACCTGTATGGTTATGTCAAATCAGTGGATTCACTGAGAAAGTTGTTTATCCAACTATAGTAACTAAATGACATGGGGAAAATGTAGCAATAAGATCTACCAAGGAATGATTGTGAGGTTAGGTGCACCTACTCTCTATTAGCTAAAGAGGTTGTAAGAACATAAATATGATTTATAGAGAAGTAGTGAGTTCTCAGTGAAAAAGAGACTGGAGACATCTCAGTAGAGTGAGAGATTCAGTGGAAATTAAAAAATATGAATAGTAAATGTATTTGAGCAATAAGCCTAAGATCTTTGAAAAGTCGTCATTGAGATGGCATAATTTTGAATTACTAAGGCCAGTGTTTGACTGTGGAACTGGATGGCTGAAAGATAATGAGTAAGAAAGTGATCAAAGATGAATCCCAAGGACTGAGCCACCAGAATGTGTGAAAGATCTTCCAGAAGGGCAGTTAATTTATTCCCAGGATAATTGATATGAAAATTGTGACATAGGAGCTAAATATTTAATAAATGGTGAAGCTAACAAATAACTTTGAGGAGGGGGAAGAGAGATAGGTGATGGGTATGGTGTCATTCTATAGATGACAAATGAACAATCTGTAAAATGTCAAAATTCATATCACTTTTCTCAAAAATTGATTAATGACCACCATATGACTCAAAAATATGTGAATTAATCTGAATAAAGTTGATTAAACTACTTGTTTACTGCTTTGGTATTCACACCAAAATCTACATTTTTGTAAAGCTCATCATAGTCTTTGCTAAAAATTGTGGCTCAGTGTTTACAGATCATGAAGCTTCACCTGTGTGGAATACTGATTACAGAGGTATCACATTCTTGCCTGAACTAGATGATCAAGAAACATACAATCATAGGTTTTTTTTTCAAGTTCATACTAAATAAGTCCCAAAGTATCTATACTTTAATATTAGCAACACATTATTTTCTTCTAGTTTTACAGTTAAATGCCTTGACCGCTGTGTAAAGATCCAGAGAGCTAGCTGGACCCTTTAGGCTACTATGAAACTTTTTCACAAAATCACATAAATGGGCTTGAAGGAGAGTGAAGAATAGCAAAACACAAAGCTTCAATGTTTTCCTAGTATTTCAGAATTGGTCTAGGCATGCTGTAACTACTTGTGATTAGTTTTTTTGACCTGTAATAAGGCAGATGGTTAATTTTAAAATTAGTCATTGAACATGATTCCTTTCAAGAAACTCAATATTATACCCTATTTTGTTGTTTTTCAAATGTCAATCATTTGAAACTTTGCCATTTAATTTTAGTTTAGAAAAAGGATGCATTGGCTTTAAAATGTGAAGTGGAAGTCTTTGGGTAGTAACATCTTCCAACTGTTGATATCTCTGAGTGCTTCCTCCTTTCTTGGTTCCCTTAGCCTCACTCTACCTCCATAAACTCCCCATTAACAGTTTACAGTTAAATCCCTGAGAATGCTGATTTTTTTGTCGGGGCCTAGAGGCTTCCCTTACTAAAGGGAATGTGCTACATAGAACACTAATTCAAGGAAGCCCCTGAGCAGCCCTGCTATGCTAAGTTCCATTTGAAGCTCATAAGATACTAAGTAAGCAGGTGGGCCCACCAAACATGGGGGATTCCTGATTATTACTCTACATACACAGAGCAGATGGGACAAATGGTGTAGTAAGAACGTGCAGCCAAATGGTGGATCATAATGATAAATTTTTCCTGACAACTTTTGCAAATTTATAACTAAGACAGTGTTTTAGAATAATATATTTGGGAGAATAAGTGTCTTGGTTCTATTATCTGCCTTACCAAATCTTTTTTTGGAAAAGACAAAATATATTATTACCACAAAGTAGAGCTAGTATCCAGTAAAAAACTAGAGCAACTAAGACTTTTGGCTCTATTAGTCTGCTATCTCTTTGTATGATCTGCTGGGAGTATAGCCTCTGTGCTTATCACAGAAAACCTTGGCTTTTATAATGCTGATGTATCAGAAAGTTCATATCAAAGAGCCTTCAATTCAGTCCTTTAGGGGTTACTATGATCAAATGTAAAAGGTTATTATGCAAACATAGGTAGGTAGTAGAATGGCCAAACATAACTAGAAGACACTATGGTAAATCAAAATAAACCTTTTTGTGTGTGAAAACATGGATTTGATATGCATTATGTATCTCCAAGTACAGAACATGATATGCAGAGTTTCTAACATATATGTAACAGAAATCTTTTGTTAAAGACATAGCTCATAAGAATTGGGGCAACACTTTTTTTTTTAACACTTTCTATATATTCTTTTTTTCTTTTTTTATTTAAAAGTATTTTTTTAACATATCAACCACTTTTATCTCTCCTTCCCCTCTTCTCAATCATCCCCAGGCTTTCCCAATCCCATCCCACATCCATTCCTCAGAGAGGGTAAGAACTTCCAGGGTGAGTTAATTCTGTATTTTTCAGTTGAGGTAGTACAAAGCCTGCCCCCCTTACCTGCCAGTATGGAGGCTGAGCAAGTGTTCCTCTGTAGGGAATAGGCTCCAACAAGGGCAACACTTTCCTATGGTTGGAACATAGGTATGTAGTGGGGGAGGGTCGTGGTGGTAAAATAGATTATAAGGTTTTCTAAGGAAGTTCTCTTGCTTTCAGTCTCCTAGCTTTTGCTGAACCTGAAAGAATTGTACATCTTACTGAATTTACTCTGCACACTTCATTTGAAATTTGGCACCAGCTTCGATGATCAGAGGATTTTCATCTGGTATAAGAAGTTACAGAGGAATTTTCCTACCCAGATCATGCAAGGCTTTCTAATTAACTTTAAATGGTCTGTGAGAGTCCTGTATATAATGAGATATAAAGTGAGTGCATGTGTGCGTGTGTGCGTTTGTGTGTGTGTGTGTGTGTGTGTGTGCGTGTGTGTGTGCGTGTGTGTGTGTGTGTGCGATGGGGAAGGGTCACAGAGTACAGGAAGGAGAGAATCTAATCGAGTCCTTCCAGAGCCACTTCCTTTTTATTTGAGGAAGAACACATTTCTTGTTTTGAAATACAAGTTTGCAAATCAGATTTCAAACAGAAAATAAAATAAAGCCTTACAAATATGAGCTGCAGAGTGTTGTGTCAAAGGGACCTGTATGACAGGTAGTTTGCTCTTTTAGAATAAAATTCATAACAAGCCTTTCACTATTAAAAAGATACTCTTTCTACTCAGTCCCCTCTTACAGGTGACATAGAGCAAAGAAGATCCCCACAAGATGACGTATAAATGACAGAGGAACACTGTAACTCTAGAACTTGAAATAATTTCTTGGATAAGATCTTGAAAGCAAGAATTCAACTTGAGCAAATTCTGATAACCCTTTGGCAATGTGATATGCTCATGCACAGAGACACCAGGCTCACAGTAACCCCAAATGGAACTTGCCACAGCTAGGCAATATCCAGGAGCTGCTTCAGGAATATTTTCTCTATTTTGTTCCCTTACTTCTAGAATGCTCATGTAGGCACTCCATAAATCATGTATTAATGAAGGAAGCTAGTTAGGAGAAGATGAATTTGTCCCACAAAAACAGTCTCAGCTCAAATTTTCAACTCTGCGCTAAAGGCTTCATTGAGGAAAGTAGGGGGAAAAAAAACCTATGAATGAATCTATGTACCTCACATATATATATGAGTTATTAAAATTTCAATTTATTTATAGACACTAAAAGCAATGAATAAAGCTAAAAGACTAATATATACTATATTTAAATGATCATATCTTATAGATTTTCTCAGTCAATGTGTATAGAAAGATCAACCTTCAGGAACAGCTTCCCTAAAAGTTTGCATTTAAAAAGGGGTTCTACATGAAAAGAATAAAAATGATTCCTGTAGAATGAGGTTTCTGGCCCAGGGATTTTTGGGCCTAACCTCAAGGTTTAGGCCCACAGACCCACAGACTCGCAGACCCGCAGAGACACACAAATGTTTACAATAGTTTTAGGCTGATTGGCCTCAGACCCAGGCATATAACTTGCTAGCTCTCTACCCTTCATCTAACCCATGATTCTTCCTGTTCAGCCACACGGTTCAGTACCTTTCTTTAGAGCAGCATAGTTGTCCTCTGCTTCTTCTGGCTTCTCTCTGGAGTTCTGCTTTGTGCTTCCTGTTCTCAGAGTTTTCTTAGTCTGGTAGCCCCACCCACACTTCCTGTCTGCCTTTGGCCAATCAGTGCTTTTTATTAAACCAGTGGGTGGGACAATGATTTACAATGAAACAACACAATCTCCCACAGAGTCCTCTATTCTTCCCAATGTCTTCAATAAATCTACTTTGAAATCTCCCCTATATGTGCCTTCTTATATAGCCCTCCAAAGGAGAATTCCTCATAGCCACGGAAATGGCATGTTGTTCCATGTTTAATTGTTCTTCATTTATTAGATTGAACCAGCACCTGTAACTCAGAAATTGTGTATCTCACAATGACACATTTTTACAGGTTTCCTGAAAATTTGTTGACAGGGAGCATCACAGTATACAGGAGTGTGTGGAATCATTTGGAGAGAACAACCTTGTCCACTATGGTGAGAGTAGATTGTCTTCTAGATAGTTCCTGGTGCTGGATGGGAAAGTTGCTGCTAGGTTTAAGGCATTGTATAAATCAGCTCTGGCAAACTTGTTAGGAAAGAGTGTGCTAAGGACTGCTGCTTCAAAGCAGAGGTGGGTTTTGTTTAACCTGAATCAAGACATTTATTTACTGCTGACATGGAAAACTCCAAAGTTGCACATCATAATCACGTACAGCTCTCTAGTAGTTATTACCAGTCCATCTCTGCAGCCCCAGCTGTCATTTCCTTGATGGCAGGCACTTCTTGATTCAGAGTTAGGATGAAATTATCTGCCCTGAAACCCTGACTAATTTTCTTATGCAACCTAAAGGAAAGTTTTGCTATTGGGGCATTACATTACAACTTTTCCAGTGGGTTTGTAACATGAACATTTTGAATCTACACATTTCAATTCACAAAAGATAAAGAAATGTCAGGGGAAAGCAGGTGGGCTAGCATCACCCACCACATGTCATTTCTCCTGTTGGGTTCAGAGCTGGCACTAGCACACTATTAAACGTGATTTCATGGCACCTTCTATAACCAAGAGATTTTCACTAAAAGAAAGGTTTCTTGCTTTCTTTATACTGTGGCTGCATTTTATTTATACCTAGGTATAATAAAATAAGTGTATTTGTTTATACCTATATTATTTATACCTGTAAAATAAAGGGATTTATAAACATATACTTCATAAATAAGCTGATGTATAGGTATAAACTCATAAACTCTTACTTATAAAATAGCTATCAATTGGTTTGCACAAACATTTGCAGATGTATTTAAAGGGATAAAAGGATGGTGGTAGTCACCTACAAAAGTTAGGGCATAATTTAAGTGTGACTTCCAAAGGTACATGTGCTGGAAACTTAGTCCACAATGTAAAAGTACTGACAGATGGTATCACCTTTAAGAGTTGAGGACCAATGACAGGTATTAAGGTCATGAGTGAAAAAACCTCAGAGGGTATTAATGACACTTTATAAAAATAGGTTGTCTTGCCAGATTAGGTGAATCAGAATGAGAATGGCTTGTTATAAAGCAAGTTCATTTCTCTTATTTGGCCTCTTCTGTGTGTCATGATATGAAAAGCAAAAGGAGACACACACTAACTCCAGAGCATCTGTTCGATACTACAATTTGCCCTCACTCAAACATTTATGACAATAACTAATTGAGCAGTTCATTTTATCATCTGCTTCACAACTTGATTCCAATGTCATGTCAGTGAAGGCTGTTGCCTGAGCATGCTATATAAGATTTCTCTTCACTCATAATCATGGCCACCACTTCTTTCTGTCTTCTATTTAACTTTCTCCATAGCACTTCCTACCTCCACTTAAGGCTTGTGATCTTATTTTTAAATTACATTTCAATTAAAACACAATTGCATGCCTCCCCCTTTGCCTTTCCTTCCTCCAGATTGTCCCATGTGCCTTCTCACTCTCAAGTTGATAGCCTCATTTATTGATATTATTATTATTCTGCATTGCTTGCTGAGTCTATTTTTGGTATTTGTGTGTATATTCTTTCAGAGACAACTACTTTGTTGTCCCAGGAGGCTCAACCCTTGGAGATAAAATTATTATTATTTTTCTATACTTTTTTGTCTAGGAGTAGGATCCCATGAGATTTTTTTCACCTTCTATATTACCTTGTTTATTAAAATTGTCATTGTTCAGGTATTGTTTATGCAACCATTTCTAAGTTTCAAAATAACTATGGGATGCTACTCAGCTATAAAGAAAAATTAAATTTTCAGGTGAATGGATGGACTTGGAAAAGATTGTATTGAGTGAGGTAAGCCAGACCTGGAGAGACAAATGCTACATGTTCTCTCTCGCTGGCAGTTCCTAGCTGCAAATCTTCAGATGTGAGTATATAATATGGAGTAAACACAGAAACCAGAAAAATATAAAGGGATCATGGATGGTGGTGAGGGCTGGGAGGGTAATAACAGAATACAGTTGGAAATGGAAAAACAGGGAAAGGTTCCAACTTTAAAAGAGGGATGGAAGCAATACAGAAAAAGTGATGAGAGATAAATAACAAAATTGTTTGATAAAGCCCCAGTAATAATTTTATTTTATACTTACTTTAAATTACATGCAATTCACAGAAGTATATGTATATACACACACACATATATATATAAATCTTACACATATATCATAAATGAAAATATGTCACTTGGGCTGGTAATGTTTCCCACAAGAACTATAGCCCAACAAAAACTCCAGCATCATGCTCAATTAACCTTCTTTCAAGTGATTGTTCAGTGTAGTCCAAGTGACTGTCAAAACAATATAACCTATTGTTGTTGCCCTTGGATGCCTCCCAGATGTTGTAGACAAGGCCATATTGCTGAAGATAACCACACACTAACGTGTTAAAGGCTAATCAAGTTCCTAGAGAGAAGATAGAAAGTATAGTTCGGGAGGAACTGTGCAATATCACTAAAGAACTTAATGATTTTGCTAATTCACTCAAGCAGAAGTCTGAAAAATACATATGAGAATGGATTTTAATAATGTGAAATAATGGTGAAAACAACATAAAAAAGGACCAGGCTAAGTCTATTGATATGGGACCACTGAGTGAAGAGTCTAGATTAAGTATGGAAGCTCACACAGTGGTTTTTTTGTTTTGTTTTGTTTTGTTTTTTTTTTTTTTAAAAAAAAAAAGATGCCAAAAGTTTGTTTTAGTGGTTGGTTGAAACATTTGTCAAAAGCAGGCCTACTGAAAAGGAGTTGTAGATAGCTGATATTCCTTAGCTTAGTGTTGATGAAGGGATTTTAAGGCTCAGGGAAATTGCAATGCTAGAGTGGGCACACTGTGTAAAACCTTCGTCCACCATGGGAAGGCCCAGAAGACATGCCCTTCACTAATCCTGTAAGATATAAAATGATGAGACAGGCATTCCCGCATCTGAAAACTTTTATTGTTGTCCTTTTCTTGTGCCAGACTTTAGAACTGGAGACACTGATTCTCAGATGAAGAAATTAAAGGCAATGGATTTAAATGGGCTCCTAAGAAGCAGGGCCAGGTGACAGTGGTGAATTGCCAAAGACAAGGTGATTGTGGTTAGCATAATGGGCAGCATAGATAAAGCAATGTCCATAAGGTTGGACCAATAACATTTTGCACAGACAAAATGATTTTTATAGTGGCATGACTTATATAGACTTTTAGTACTACCTAATCAATCATGATATTTCCAGGTATAAAATAGCCAAGAAGCCTACTGCATTTTTCTTTTGATCTGTATAAGCAGAAAAAAAATTTAAGCAATAAAAAAGGCTACATTGGACCATGTCACACTCATCCTGTGGTTATTTCCCCAGTTCCATGAAATATAATTGGATAGATATATACTTAGAATTTGCAATAATTCTTACATTGGTTCCCTGACCCTCTGGAGTGAGGGCTATTATGGTTGGAAAGGATAAATGTGTGTGATAAATAGTGTTGCCTCTGCCAGGGAAAATAATGAATAAAACAGTATTGTATCTGTGAAGTAATTACAGAAATTAACACCATCACCAAGGACTTGAAAGATGCAGGGGTGACGGTTCCCACCACATTTCCCTTAACTCTCCTGTCTGGCCAGTGCAGAAGATACTTGGATCCTTGACTATGAAAATCTCAATCAACTAGAGCCTCCTGTTGCAGCTGTTGTTCCAGGTGTGGTTTTCCTTATTCAAGCAGATTGTACACATCTCCTGGTACATGGTATACAGTTATTGATCTAGCAAATACCTTTTCCTCAGTGTGTGTTCATAAGAACCATCAGAAGTAATTTGCTTTCAGTTGGTAAGGTCAGCAGTATACCTTTACAGTTTTACCTCAAGAATATATTAACTCTCCAGCCCTGTATCATAACTTAGAACAGATCGTGGTCATCTGTCTCTTCCACAAAAAATCACATTGGTGCACTATATTGATGACATTATGTAGGACATTGTGAGCAGGAGGTAGTAAACACTTTGGACTTGTTGATAAAACAATAACACACATATGCATCAGAGAATGGGAAATAAATTCAAAATTCAAGGACCTACCTCAGTGGAATTTTTTGAGGTCTAGTGCTGTGGGGCACACAGAAATATTCCTTCTAAGATGAAGGATAAGTTATTGCACCTAGCTCATCACTAAGAAAGAAGTATAGCATTTAGTTAGCCTATTTGGATTCTGGAGACAGCACAGTCTTCACTTGGATGTGTTACCCATATTCCAAGTTATTTAGAAATCTGCTAGCTCTGAGTGGGGCCTGGAACAGAAGGTTCTTTGACAAGCCCAGGCTGCTGTGCAGGATGCTCTACCTTCAACCATATGATCTAGAAGACCTAATGGAAGTTGAGGTATCATTCCTATAGGTGAATCACAGAACAGATTTTGGGATTTCGGAGCAAGACTCTATCATCATTCCAGATAACTATTCTCCCTTGGAGAAACAGCTCTCAGACTGCTTTTGGACTTGCAATGTAGTGGGGTATCCCAAATAAGGATATGCAAATATATTAATAATTATGAGTGCTGCAGCCTTGATACTGGGATGAGGGACTTGGACCTACCTCAACTGATTATGTCAGACTGAACTGACTCACTTTGGGATTCCTTGACCTCCATGGAGAAAGAAGAGGGGGATAAGGGTGAGAAAAGCTGAGGAAGGACTGGGAGGAGGGGAGAGTGGGGGAGCAATGGAGGGAGGCGAAAAACTTTTTAAATAAAATATAAAGGTTAAAAAGTTAAAGTAAAATAATAAAAATATATATCATGAGTGTTCAACCTTATCTTATGTTTGTCCCCCTCTAACTCTTATAACTTAATTTAACCTGTTTATATCCATCCATATTTTACCTCAGGACATTTTAATCTTTCTTTTATTCTCTATGTACTATGCTCCTCTTTCCTCCATGCCTGGCTGGCTGGCCCCTGGTAAATCCCTGGTGTTTCTTGTCTTTCTTTTTCTCTCTCCGCTCAGAAGTCCCACCTATGTCTCCTGCTTAGATATTGGCTGGTTAGGTCTTTATCAAATAAATCACAGTGATATATCTTCACATAGTATACAAATATCCTACAACAGGTCACCACATTACTATGTGACCTGATCATCATGAGCTAGGTGTTATCTGACCCACTAAACTCATAAATTAGGACAGGTACAACAGCAATCTATTATCAAATGGAAGTGGTATGTACGTGATTGGGCCTGAGCAGGTTCTAGAGCCCCTAGGAAGTTACATGAAGAAGTTTCTCTAATGCCTATGGTTTCTAAGGTTTCTAATACTATTACAATGTTGTCTGTTGCCAAATATACATCTATAGTCTCATGAGGTTTGACCTCTGATTGGTTGACTGAGGAAGAGAAGACTAGGACCTGGTTTACTGATGGTTTGGTACGTTATGCAGGCACTATCCAGAAGCAGACAGATGCAGCATTACATCCTCTTTTTGGAACAACCCTGAATGGTACTAGCAAAGGGAAATCTTCACAATGGGCAAAACGTCGGCAGTACACATGGACATTTTTGTTTGGAAGGAGAAATGACTAGATGTGTACTTGTTCACTGACTCATAGCCTGTAATGGCTGATTGGCTGACGGTCACAGATCTGGAAAAAGCATGATTAGAAAATTTAGGAGAAAGATATATGGGAGTATGTTTTTTCAAATGGGTGAAGGAGGTGAAGATAATTGTGTCTCATGTAATTACTCATCAAAAGGTAATTTCAGCTGAGGAGTCCAATAATCAAGTATACAGAATGGCCTATTCTGCACACAGTCAGACTATTTCCCCAGACATTACTGTCATTGTCCAATGGACCCAAGTATTGCTCAAAGTAATCATAGTAGCAGTGATAGGATTTGTGCAGAGGTTAGACAATATGGATTTCCACTCACCAAGATTGACCTGCTTACAGCTGCTACTGAATACCAGATTTGCCAACAGCAGAGAACAACACTGAGCCCCAGATATGTCACTATTCCATGGGCGACCTGTAGCAAGTTGACTACATTGGACCACTTTCTCCATGGAAAAGACAAAGATTTGTCCTTACTGAGACAGATACTTGTTCTAATTACGAATTTGTTTTTTTCTACATGTATGCTTCTGTCATAAGAAGGATTATAATTGACATGAATGTTTCTGTCATATTTTAAGAATGTGTTTATAAAATAGTTAATTAAATAGTGTGTTTATACTGATATTTGTAATATGAAATTTACAGCCTGGACCTTCTGGCCTAGCCCTTCCAGCCTAGCCCTGAGGTGTGGAACAGTTCTCAGCTGCTTAGCTCTATATAACTCTGAGGTTCAGACCAGAAGTCCCAAAGAAACACAGAGAAGCTTACATTAATTTCATGCTGATTGACCTATGGCCCAGTCATATAACTTGCTAACTCTTAACTCTTAACTAACCCATGTTTAAGCAAGTGGCTTAGTACCTTTTTCTCAGAGCAGCATTCTGGTCTTCTTTCCTTTGTATCTGCTGGTATCTCTTCATGATGCTTCCACTTCCCAGAGTTTTCTTAGTCTGGTGGCCCCACCCACACTTCTTGTCTGTCTTCTGGCCAATCAGCATTTTATTAAACCAGTATGAGGGGAAAATATTTACAATGTACCAGAATATAATCCCACTACAAATATTTGTATTTTTTCTCAATTTCTTTATCATGTAATATAGCATCAATTAAGAGATATAAAAATGGCTATTATATTTAACTTTAAAATACTAAAAGAATACCTCTCAAGGGACATTGCTACCTATTACAAATTTATAATGTTTGGTTGAATGAGGGATAGTTATATCATGATATGCATAATCATGACCTAGTTAATATACAATGCATTTGTAATTATACTTGGAATAGTTTTATAATATTAAGAATAATTATAACTTGGTTGTGTTTTGTTTGGAAATAAGCATGACATAAGGAGATATGATTTTGTGTCAAGTTTACAAGGAATAGACTTCATGCTTGGTTGTCTACTTGACTTTATCTGGAATTACTAAACCCAAAATTAGCTGGACATACCTGTGAAGGATTTTTACTTAATAATTTGATGTGTGGAGACCTACTTCTAATCTGGAACTCTGAGGTATGAAGACATACCTCTAATCTTGGTTACACCTTGTTCTGTAAGCCTATATAAAGAATGTAGAAGATGAAAGTTACTCTCCCTGTCTGCTTACTTTCATCCTCCATAGCAAGTCCTTTCCTTCACTGGTATTAGAGCCTCTATCTTTGGGATTCTAATAAATAACTGAATATAAACTAAGATATCCAGCCTCACAGATTGAATAACTACTGGATTCTTAGACTTTCTATTCATAGGCAGTCATTATTGGATTAGTTGAACCACAACTTCTAAGTCACTCTAATAAATCACCTTTCAATATCCATCAAGATTCATTCCAAAAGTTATGTTTCTCTAGAGCACCCAGACTAACCTAGAGAGAATTGCACTACCTAGAAATGGGACCTTTGGAAAATGCCTCTGCAAAAATATATTGAGGAGAGATTAAAGACAATATAGCTAGAAGGGCCTGTAAAAAGTGAAACTTATCTACACAGGAATAAGCCTCTCTAGAATTGAAATAACCGCTCAACATTATCCAAAATCAAGGTTCCGACAGTAATTGGCCATCTGCTCTAAATACTCTTACCAGTGTTGTGTGTCTGTGTAAGAAAGGTGGGATATTGGTTCTTGATTAAATACTACAGTGTCCACTAATAATCTCCTGTATCAGTCCCATGCTTAGAAACTTTCAATGACCCTGCAAATTCTATCATTTCATTCTGTGTCTTGTCAGCTTTCACTTGGAGAAAGAAGTTCTCTGCAGACTTAGCATTTAAGAAAAAAGAGAATTTGCATAGTGAGTAAATATATTAAAGAAACCTACCATTAAAAGTGTAAAAATTGGCTACAAGGTGCTAAATTTAAGTGCTCATATATAATTAAATTTCATCAATGACGCAAAATTCAAAACACTCTTTCTCAGAAGGGTTTTCCTTCTATGCTGTGCTGTTTGAAGTTGTGTGTGGGGGGAGGTTCTCACTTGGAGTGAGGACAAAAGTGCCTGTCAAGGCACTTGTTATAAGAGGGCAATTAAAACATCCTGAATCTTTGGATCCGGTATGACTAACAAGAGCCCTAATGCTCCTGAAAATACTTCACTAATTGCAGCCTCTTTTAGTGGCAGGCCCAAACAAAAGCAGGCTACCTTGGTTTTTTAATTTTAAGTAAAGAGCATTTAACACTTAAGAGTCTATCCTCAGAAACAGGAAAGCATGGCCTTCCACATCCCACATTCTGTCAAGGAAACCTTCACAATCTCTCCAGTGTCCTCTCTAGGAATGTGGAGTAGCCTGACTTCTTGGAGAACTTACCCCTAGGGTAAAATTATGTATATACCACAGACTCCCTTCGTTTTGCTATCTCTTCTGAGTCTAAACTTTTCCTGAAAATGGTAACTACAAATGCACTTTTTATTAAGTAATACAGAAGAAGCCTGTGTATCATTTTCCCGGTTCCCATCCACAGAAGCATCTTGTAAAACTACTAGAATGGCACAACCATGGTGGTGACAATGATACAATATGCTTATTCTATGCAGATTTTGACAAAGGGGTGTGTGTGTGTGTGTGTGTGTGTGTGTGTGTGTGTATGTGTGTGTGTGTAGTTTTAACATAACAACATCACCCATGTAGGCTCAGTTATCTATCATCACAGCTAAAATACAGAAAAAATAATCATTCAGAATAGTTCAAATAGACAAAGCTTTTTCTTCTTGCCCCTTTATGATGCCCACTACTTTCTAGTCCCTTCCCATGCTCTTTCTTTCTCCCTCTCTTTAAGTACCCTGGCCATTCATAAGTCCTTGCAGCCACTAACCTACTCTCTGAAACTGTATTGTAAAAATGTCACATACATGGAATCATGTTCATATTATTTTGAGTTTGCGTCTTACTAAATGCAACTCCCCAGAGACTCATCATAGCTGTTTTATATGTATCAAGAGTCAATTTCTTTTCATTACTAAGCAGTATTCCATTATAAGAGCATACTAGTTTTTTTTTTTAACAATTAACTTGTTGAAAGGCATATGCTTATCTTCTTGTTTAAAGTTATTATTTATAAGCTGCTGTGAATATTCTTATATGTCTTCTTGAGTGAACATAAGTTTTCATTTTTCTGGGCTAAATACCCAAGAGTACAACTTCTGGGTCATATGGTAGTTGCATATTTAGTTTATTACCAAATCGTCAAAGTGCTTTCTAGAGTATCTGTGTCATTCTTCCATTGCAGGCAGTTTGAATGATATAGGCTCTCTCCATCTTAACCAGTAATTAATTTTTCAACAACATTTATTTTAGTCATCGGAATTGGTATATAGAGATAGTCTTTACAATTTTAACCTGAATTTCCATGGTGGTTGATATGAGCATCTTTTATACACCATCTATCATCTATATAGTCCCTTCTATAAAATGTCTTTTCTATTTCTTTACTGAGATTCTTCTTATTTATTCAAGTGCTACCTGAGTGGATAGGAGGGGTTTCCTAAGGCATGGCATGCAGGTGCCTCTGAAAGAGATAGAATGTCTTTGGTTCATGGGGTTGAAGAGGCTTCCTGTACTGCTCTGTCAATCGGGCAGGTGTCTGACTTTCTTCAACTCCAGTGTACCAGATCAGCTCATTGTCTTGCCACTATTTCAGACATCCCCTTTTATATTAAAAGTTAATTAATGTCGCTATCTAAAAATAATCTGGAAGAAATATGTCAACATCATCTAGGCTGCCACATTAAGTGGAACTCAGGGACCCTGTGGGAGATGGGGAGAAAAAATTGGTAGAAGCCAGAGGGGTCAAAGAAAACAGGAGAGCACAGTCTACCGAACTAAATAAGCAGGGCTCACAGGAGCTCACAGAGACTGAAGTGGCAAGACTGAGCCCACATGGGTTTGTGCTACATCCTCTACATACAGGATGTGGTTGTTTCACTTGCAATGTTTGTAGGATGACACTCAGGGGGAGCGGGGCTGTCTCTGACTCTTTGCCTGTCCTTGGAACCTTTTTCCTCCTACTGGGTCGCCCCAATGAGCCTTAATATGAGGTTTTGTGCCTAGTCTTGTTGCATCTTATTTTGCCATGTTCAGTGGTTATCGCTGGGAGTCTTGTTGTCTGAAGAGAAATGAAGGAGCAGTGGATCTTGGAGAGGACAGGTAGGGCAAAGCTTGAGGAGGGTGGAGGGAGGGGAGACTGCCATTGGAATGTATTGTGTGAAAAAAGAATAAACAAACGAGTAAATACATGAGAATAGTACTCTGAAATAAAAAGGACATGCAGTATTATAGTTAAATTTTAAAAGCATTGTTTGGAGTAGAAGAAGCCATATTCAAATAAAATGCTTGCTGTTTGATTTTGTACTTATAAACATCTTTGTTTGTTGCCCTAGGGGTCATACCAGGACCTTTTCTATGTTAAAAGCACAGGCTCTATGACTGAGCTATATTGTCAGCTTTCATATATGTAAATATCATAGCTAACTCTAGTAGTTATGATTTTCTTTTTGAGCATTCACCTTAACATTTCTTTCTTAGAGTGCTTATTTTCCATAATTCTTTTATTGGCATATGAAGTGACTCAAGATGCCACTCATGCTTTATAATCTTTGATTCTGTACCTAAATGGAACCATTTACTTAGACGGCATCTACAGAGCAAAGGCTATATTGAAATTATGATGGTCCAATGCATGGGAGGAGATAGGATTGCTAAATGCCCAAAAACTGTAATTCAGAGGTTAGGTGAGAACATCAGTAACAACCTGGTGGAGATTGAAATGGACTCGGCGAAGGCTCTTAGAGCTCAGTGGTACTTCAATAACCTAGAAAGAGAACCAGTCTCAATCCTACGTCTACTTGCCATCATCCAAGTACTGTGTTCTATGTACTTTGCTCACAAAAGATAGCACCAAGGTGCTAATTTGAGCTTACAGAAACCATATAAGGAGTCTCTACTCCTACTTCATCTAAACCAGTGGCTCTCAACATTCCTGATGCTACAGCCCTCTAATATAGCTCTTTGTGTTGTAATAACCATAAAATTATTTTCATTACTTCATAACTATAATTTTGCTATGAATTTTGTAATGAGAATCTTAATATAAATATCTAATATGTGGGATATATGATAGCCAATCTCTGTAGAAGGGTTTTTGGCCCTCAAAGAGGTCATGACCCACACTTTGAGAGTCACTGATCTCAGTAGATTATCCAATGTTTTTCACTATTAGAATCTGAAACGGTCAGTTTTGAATATCAGCATTATAGGATTTAGAATTACATAGGAGACAAACCTCTCAGCATCTCTGGAAAGGTATTTTCAGAGAGGTATTACTGGGGTGAGAAAGTCTACCATATCATAGGCTAGGAACCCAGGCTGAATTAGAAAGAAGCAAGCTAAGCAGCAGCGTTTATCTTTGCTTCCTGATAACAAATGCAATGTGACCACATGCTTCATGTGCTTCTAATCACAATTTGGGTGGCTCTCATTACCAGGACTTCTATGCCTTGATGGAATTTACCCTCAAATGGTGAGCCAAAATAAACTCTTCTTTTCTTAGCTTCCTTTGTCTGCTCTTTGTCACAGCAACAAGAAAAGTAACAAACAGAACCCATGTGAACAACATGTTCCATAACTGGAAAGTTTTCAAGACACCACTGACTAAGATGAACTCTACTCAAACCACCTCTCTAGCCACAAAGTTTCTATTCTGAGACTTCAACAAGTATTAAATATGCTTTTCTGATCATGGTGATGCTCCCATCTAGGAGTACCATCTAGGTCACCAGTAAAGTGTACATGCCATATCTCACCCCAAATATCTCAATCCTCACAGATTATGTTGCTGAAAGGGCAGATTTTTATTCACCACTAATTACTCTGCAGTCTCAACTGTGGACAACATTTCATCATGGTATTTATTGTATCATTTCCTAAGGAGTCTCAGAAACTTAATTAGCTGGCCTGAATAATGAAAGAATCACAGAAATTTGTTCCATAGCAAGCATAGAAAAACAGAAGAGTGGAAGGATAAACTGAAGGCTGACCACTTGATACAGTACCCTAGAGATGGTCTTCTGGAAAATAATAAGTGTATCCTGTATCTCAGCTCATCCTTCATTCCTCCCACAAAGCTGAATCAATGTCAAGGCATTCATTTTACCCACAAGGATGAATATTGATCTGTTTGGTCAAATTATAAGATTCTAAATTAAAATTTAATCTTGGTTTTAAGCAAGTAGAGTCACTGGATATTAACAGGTGCCTTGTTTCTTATTCCACTCAGGTGACAAATCATAGCAGGACCACAT
This sequence comes from Phyllotis vaccarum, assembly GCA_033318265.1. Taxonomy (NCBI): domain Eukaryota; kingdom Metazoa; phylum Chordata; class Mammalia; order Rodentia; family Cricetidae; genus Phyllotis; species Phyllotis vaccarum. The sequence continues at coordinate 132,168,841 of JARWLC010000013.1, read as the reverse complement.
CTGCTAGAGGATGGCACAGGAGCAGAAAACTACCAAGTTTTCTCTCTCCTGCCTGCAGTAGGTCATTTGAGATAATCAGAATTTCCCTCTGTCATATTTTCACAACGTCTCTGCCCTTATTCATAGCCAAGAACACCACCTCTCAACTAAACTTGTGAATACATTCAGACTAGGTTATGAGGGAAGAGGACGAAAGACCAGAGTAAATTTTCAAAACTAAATTAGATCCTGATTGGTCCACACTAGCCTCTAAAGGTCAACATTACTGATTTCTTAATCTGGTCTGATTATTGCTGATCTGGGATTTTATCCTGTTCACCCTTTTCTTTCAATCGCAAGCCACCACATCAATCAACCCAGGATAACTTTCAGAACTGAAGACTCAATAAGCAGAAGTTAAGAAGGGCAAGAGATCCACTGACTGCAAACAGTTTGTTAGAAATGTACAGGAATTACTTTTCATATGGAGATAGTGGAATAAATGGGCCCTCGTGGTTCTCTGTCCTTAGATCAGTAGTACTGAGACACATCCTCAAGGAGCAAACTCTGGTTGGCCTGTTTTGTGTTATGTCCCCACCCATTGGCCACTGGGACCATATAATGTGGATGAGGTGGATCCAGTTATCAAAAGGAGGTTAAGCCCAGTATGATAGTAAATACCTGTAATCTCAGAAATCAGAAGGCTGAGGCAGAAGGGTGACAAGTTTATTACAGCCTGGAGTATACAGTAACTTTTGTGTTAAAAAAGGAAGAACAGGAGGAGAAGAAAAAGGAGGAGGAGGGAAGGAAGAAGGAAGCAGAAGAGGAAGAGGAAGGATAGTAACAATAATAGAGGTGATCCTTCCATGTATCACAATCAGTTAACAGCAAAACAGTGATGGCCCTCACAAGTATTAGAGTCAGACCTGGGCCCCAAGAACTTAATATGCTACTTACTTCATTTTCCTTATCAGGGTCTAGGACTTCTAGCACTCTCAATTAATTGGGCTTTGTCTCAACTTCAGGCTTCTCCCTGTAGAATATCCCAAACATCACTTAACTGGCTCCAGCTCACCTTTAAACTCTCAGAGAGGCTCTCCAGTAAATTTGTCCATCCCCACTCACCATTCACCATCCTTACTGTATTTCCAATCTAAGTGAGATTCTGTACTTCTTTCTCACAACCTGTGTTCCCATAGCTTACTATCATTTGTGACAAGTAGTATCCATCCTGGGACTGTTAAGGCACGTAAAGAAAAGGTCATTTTCTTCTTTCTTTGCAATAGTATGTAATATGAAATTGAGAGCTTGCCTAAAGATGACAACAATAGAAGAGAATTGAAAATGTTAGGTCTGTGATTGATTTGGTGATCTGTATACCTGATAGCCCTTGGTTTAAATTCCAGTTACCTAATTGTGTGGCCTGAACACTGTACATTCTTATGACTATGTGGTAAACTGCACATTCTCATGCCTATGTGGTAGCTGAAAATTATCTTAGAGGGACAGAAACTAAAATAGTGCTCATCAAAGGCTAGGAAAAGTAGAAAACAGAGGAAAACGTTGGATAGCAGGTACAAAATTATAGTTAAATGGGATAAGTAAGTTCTAATGTTCTCTAGGTCATCTCAGTTGATATAGTTAACAATTTACATTTCAAGACAGCTACAAGAGAGTACTCTGAATAATCCTAACATAAAGAAATGCATGTTTGGGATAATGAATATGCAAATCAATCTGATTTGAAAAGTACATATTATATGCATAAGTGAAAATATACATTAATACTTCCCTTAAATATGTATAGTTATTAAATATAAACTAGATCTTTAAAAACTAAAGCAATATTTTCAAAACTGAATTCTTGAAATATCCACATTGCAGTGTATATATTAGATTATTTAAGACATAAGTCTAGCTCTAAGGAACAACTATAAAAGTTAATTTTCACTACCATCAGTCTACAGTGGCTGCATGGTCTTGTGTGTAGTGACCTATATGTGTTTGGGGACCTGCAAAGGTAGGCTTGGAACTACTGTGCATTTTATTGAAAGAGATAGATATTTTCACTTCAGAAATGATAGAAATGTGGGTATCCAGGGATTGGTAACACTCTCTGCCAATAAACTGAGAGCCAAGTTCCACACCTCAGGGGTAGTTATTTCAGGTATATACTATTGTGTTTTAAATGGATCAATGAATGGTCACAGACTGAACAAATGGGAAACTATCCAAGCTTAGAAGCACCCATTCCTAACTATTGGCAATTTTTCACTGGCTAAGAAGAATATATGTTTGTAATATTCAATTCATGAAGCAAGTTGTGAAATCACAAAAGTTTACCTTTACTAAAGAAGAATACATGTTTGTAATATTCAATTCATGAAGCACAAGTTGTGAAATCATAAAAGTTTACCTTTACTATTATCTTATTATCTCCCTGCTTTATTTGTTTTTAAATATTAATTAGATAAAGAGTTATTCTCCCTTTCCCTGCCTTCAAATAAATAATACCTTCAGATCCCTTAATTTTCTGTTCACTGTGAGATAAAAGACAATTCTGTGCTCACTGTGAAACCCTAAAGAGACTCAATTCAGAAATTAGAATAGTCAGTCTATTAAAGAAAGCAAAGCTGTTCATATAATTTAACTTTGTAAGTTTTCCCTTTCCCAAATAGGGTTTCCAATAGAAATCTTGCTGAGGCAGATCACCTCTCTTCCCTCCTAACTTCTGTAGTAGAACAGGCTCAAATCAGTTGCCAAGGCATGCACATAACATGCTTTCTTAAGAGCCAATCTGAATGAAGTCTACCTGAAAGCCTAGCAAATAGCCATTGTCAGAGGTCCTGTTTGTGCTCAGCCAATGAGGGGCTACCCTGCAACATCATCAAACTGGGACTCAAGCTGGGTGCTGGGAGGAAAATATATAAGGCTCTCCCTAATGCTGAATAAAGGAGTTAGCTGTTTGTTTTTCATCTGACTCTTGGTACCTGAATCATTGGTACCATGTCTTCTAATCCCCTTCCCTGAGGGAGACATTAGGATCCTGGACAACATCAACATTCTTACAATCCTCAGTAAACTGACTAGTGAAATGGGTATCCACCATTTCATTTAAAATCACTCCAAAACTTAATAGATTAAATGCAATAATAATTCATTGTAATCCATAAACTATACTTCATAATTCTGCAACTTATTCTGGGTTCAACTGGGCAGATTCACTTCCCATGAAATCAACTGAGGCTAGAACATTCATAGTAATCATCCCCTATATGTCTAGCACTTGAGATGGGATACTTGGAAGAACAAGAGGCTGAGCTGCAATGTGTCTCACTTTATGTGATTTCCTGTCAGTCTAGGCTGGACTTCCAGAAAGCACAGTAGTCTCTAAATACTATTGCTTCTCACCTGGATGCTAGCTGCTAAAAATAGATATGGGTTCTCTTGAAGGCCAAAAATCAGCTTGGAATAGTAGTTCAGGCCCTTAATTCCAGGATTTGGGAGGCAGAGGCACCCACATTCTATGAGTCTGAGGTCAACTTGGTTCACATAGAAAATCTCAAATCAGCTAAGGCTATATAATAAGACCTTGTCTAAAAAAAAAAAAAAAAGAAAAGAAAAGAAAAGAAAGAAAGAAAGAAAGAAAGAAAGAAAGAAAGAAAGAAAGAAAGAAAGAAAGAAAGAAAGAAAGAAAAAACAAGTCCCAAAGTCACTTTTATTGCAGTCTGTTCATCAAATCAACTAACAACTGCAGTCTGATGTCAAGAAAATAGGCAAAATTCTACATCCTGGTAGAAGAAATGGAAAGAAAGATTGTAGTATGAGGTTTCTGGCCCGGACTTTCCGACCTAACCTCAAGGTCTAGTCCCACAGACCTGCAGACCCAAAGACCCGCAGTCCCACAGTCCCACAGTCCTACAGAGACACACAGACGCTTCCAATAGTTTTAGGCTGATCAGCCTTAGGCCCAGGCATATAGCTTGCTAACTCTCTACCCTTAAGCTATCCCATGTCTCTTGTTCAGCCATGCGGCTCAGTACCTTTCTTTAGAGCTGCATGGTTGTCCTCTGCATCCTGCAGCTTCTCTCTGGTGTTCTTTCTGGCATTCTACTCTCAGAGATTTTCTTAGTCTGGTAGCCCCGCCTACACTTCCTGCCTGCCTTTGGCCCATCAGCGCTTTTTATTAAACCAGTGGGTGGGACAATTATTTACCATGAAACAATACAATACCCCTACAAAAGATCAATGCAGAATTTAAAGAATTGCTTGCCACTATATTTGGAGATTGGAGATTCTGTGCTGTAGAGATAGTAGGTAGATTGAGATAGGAATATATGACTTAAATAACTGATTCTCCGGTCCTGCCATTTTTTTAAAAAAATTCTTTCTTGGCATCCTCAGATAATCACCAGGCAATTCTCCAAAAAGTCTCCCCTCATTGAAGTACCTATGTCTCTAAGTTTTATAGCTATTAGTTTCCTTAGTCTCTAAGAATTTCAAGTAACAAAAGAATTAGTTCAGGCCTGACTTGAGTCAGAATGTTGTTTTAGCCGGGTGTAATGAACTTCACTGTGGTATGTGACAAAGCGGGGTGTTTTGAGCACTCACACACTTCTATTAGATGGGATAGTATGAAATGTGTAATTAGGGAAAATTCTTAGTGTAATTGGAGAACTGATTTAGAGCAGAAACTGTCCAGTCATTGAGGATCAATTTTCTGATTTATACATTCTAGATTGGGCTGGTGATTCAGGGCCTCTTACTTCTTAAAGGACACATGCACCATAAGGCTCACCATTCATGTGATGAAAATCAAATTCACTGTCATACCTAGAAATGAGCTTGACAAATTTCCCATTGAGGGTATGTCAGCCTGAGCATCAAAGCACTGGTACTCAGTGTGGTCCAACATACTCCTTAAAGGGACACCTAATGTTCATTTCAAAACATTATTCATGCCATCATATTGGCATATTTTCTATGATGGACACACTTGCCACCATGCCATTTCATTGCTCATTAAGTTCTGGAATGGCCCTGTCCACAACTTTGGCAGCACCAATGGGCATAGGCTTCGCTGTGGCCTTCTGGGTTATAGTGATGGAAGTGACTGTAGTCACCAATCCCTCCATGATGTCAAAGTTTGAAATAGCCAAGTTCTGTGAGAGCACTAAGTAGTTTGTATCAAAGAAACCATCACTATTTTGAGGGACTTACCATATTGCTAATAGTCCTTGCACATGACTAACATGAAGGTATTAGCTGAGGAGGCAAAAATGATTACATATTTTGGCACCACTCTTCAAGTGAACCTTGGTCTTTTCCATGCAAGTAAAGATACCAATAGAATTGACACCACATTCAGTGTCATCTACTTGATACTGGCATTATCTGGCTCCTGGAACATGGATGCAGTCTTCCCATTGATGACAAACTTCCTATTCTCATCCATGACTTTTCTATAGCACTTGCTGTGGATGATATCATATTGTAACATACAAAGGCCACGCAATTAAAATTAATTAAAAGAGAATTGATAGCACAGGCATTAGCTGCAAACAGCTCTGATGCTCAATATAGCCTAATTCATCCATTCTGACCCTCACCATCATGTCTCAGGAAAGCAGCTAACATGAGAATATATGGTTTTCTGTTGAATATGGATGAGCAAATTGCCAGGATCAGAAATTTTATAGACTATAATTTACAACTCCTTTTCTAACAATTATTTCCTCATAAATTCAGTGAGATTAATTATTAGCTTCAGAAAACTAATTATTCACCTATGCAGTTGACTGGCAGTTGCCTATAAAGTCAAGGTTTAGTTGTAATATACCAGCTAGTGAGTAATATACTCACTGTGGGTGGAATATACCAGCTAGTTTTGTCAATAATAATTATTTAACCATTATCTTTTTTTTTAATAAAGTGTCCCTTGTCTATGAAAGACCTCTTCTTTTGCATGGATGATTGTAGCAACAATTTGAACTATCATAATCATAACTAAATTAAGTGAATTTTCCTATAATATTAATATCAAAGTTTTGGTGTTAAGTTTTATTAGGAAAAGAACCTCAAAGATCTCATGCCAGCTCTTTTCCAAAATAGTCATATCTATCTTATTCCAAAAATTAAAATCGTCTCCATGGGCTAGAGAGATGGCTCAGTGGTTAAAAGCACTAGCTGTTTTTCCAGAGGGTCCAGGTTTAATTCCCAGCACCCACATGGCAGCTCAAAACTGTCTATAATTTGAGATTCACAGGATCTCACATCCTTGCACAGACATACATGCTGAGAAAACACCAATGAACTTATGCCTTATTATTTTATAATAAGAATTAAAAATTCTTATCTCCAAAGGAAAGAAACTACATATGTAAAAGTGACAAATTTCTTCTTTGTTGTTATTTTTTAAACATAACAACATAAAACATAAATTATAAGTTTAAAACCATCATATCAAAAGTTGCCATTTCAAGCAAACAGAAAAGTAAAAGACTTGAAAGAAGGCACAAAAATCAGAGACCCACTTATTCACACGTAATTCCATAAAATTACTAAGCCAAAAGCTAAAGTATACATGCAGAGGACCTGGAACAGACCAGTCAGTGTAGACCCTGTGCTTGCTGCTTTTGTCTCTTTGAGTTCATATGAGCCTTGTTCAGTTGTTTTACAGAGCCTTCTTTTCTTGATGTCTTCCGTCCTCTCTGTCTCCCCTACTCCTTCTGCCTCTTCTTCTGTGGGGTTCTCTGAACTCTAAGGGGAAGGATTTGATGGAAACATTCCATTTAATGCTGTATGTTTCAAGGTTTCTCTTAATAGCGTTTGGCTGTGGGGCTCGGTATTCGCTCCTGTCTGCCACAGAAGGAAGCCTCTCTGATAAAGGCTAACTAAGGTACTGATCTATGAGTATAGCAGAATATCATGGGAGCCATCTTATTATTATTTATTATGGTTTTAGATCAGAAGTGCTTGGTTTACCCTAGGTCTATGAGATATTAAGTCCCCAGTCCTTGGTCACCCAAGTACTGTCAGGTACAGGTTCCAACTCATGGTGTGGGCTTTAAGTCAAATCAGACATCAGTTGGTTACTTCTGCAAGGTTTGTCCTACTGTATTTGCAGGCAGGAAATATTGTAGATCAAAAGTTTTGTGGCTGGATTTACTATTTTTGTTTCTCTTTTGGTAGCCTGAAGAGTACCTTTCTATGTTAAAGACACCAAGAAGACACGGGTATAAAGGTTCTATGAAGGCACCAGCTTGACTTCTCCATATTTAATGAGTTGTGTGAGTGTTGTCTTCAGCAATGGGGCTTTGCTTTCAGTCTGTGGAAAACAACCTATCAAAAAAGATAAATATCTAACTCCACAACAATACCCAAAACTTTCACACTTGCAACAATTAAGGAATAATAATAACTTGGCCATTATCTTCCCTTGCTCCCCTTATCCTTAAATTAACAATAAGCCATCAGAATACCCAAACGATATAAGGTGCTGCATCTATGTCAAAAATTAGCAGTAAAAGGACAAAATATAAAATAGATGATGCTCCAAACATAAGGAATTATCTCTTGATCATTTATCAGTAATTTTCTGGTTTCTCCTTCTCCTTCATGCCCTATGAAAGTATGAGATTAGTTTAAATTCCACAAAACTCACCTTCACCACAAAGTCTCTAATCAATGATGTTCTACCCTTCTTAGAAGTATTTCAGGGATTTTGTAAATACCACTTTATAAAAAAATCCATTCATTTTAAACATACACGTATTATCATTTCTTACAAGCAGTTAAGAATGTGCCTCAGGGTAGCTTCTGCTTTGAAGTGTGGTGTGCTGGATACTTTTATGTCAACTTGGCACAAGATGGAGTTAATTTGAAAGAGGAACCTCCATTGAAAAAAAATGTTTCCTTCCACCAGATTGGCCTAAGTACATTTTCTTGAGGACCCAACTCACTGTGGGTGGAATCACACCATGCAGGTGGTTCTTGGTGCTATGAGAAATCAAGTTTAGCAAGCTACCAGTAGCAAGCCACTAAATAGCACTCATTCATATCCTTTGAATCAGCTCTTAGGTTCCTGCCTTGTTTGAGTTCCTGCCCTGAAACCCTTCAATGATAGGCTGTGGTGTAGAAATGTAAGCCAAATAAACCCTTTCCTCTCTAAATTTCTTTTGATCATCGTGTTTCATCACAGTAATATAAACTATAACTCAGACATGAAGTTCTGTCCTCTTTAGATCAACATAAAGCAAGCCGACTTCTATTTCTCTGTGGAGTACTTCAAATGAAGACAATCAAAAGTCTGTCTTCCTGGAGATTTATTATGAATTTCTGGATAAGTACTTATTCTAAAACTAAATGGCCTAAAAAACATTTCATTGTCTGTTAGTCTTTGTATTACTAATTGTACAGGTCATCATGAAAACTCACTTATTCTATATGACTCTGTTGTATCTCAAGGGTTCACTCTATGGAGTCCCTCGTATACCTTCAGCCTGAATTCGTGCTGGCAAGCATCCATCCGCATTCTGCCCTTGTAACTTCTTTCTATCTCCACTTAGTTTTCCATTCTTCACTTGTCCAGCACTAACTTCATTATATGGTGACAATCTTCCAAAAGGAGAAGAGCAGAACCTTCTAGAACACTTATAACCCAAGAGTAGAATGTCACACTGTAATTTCTATCACATTCTAATGGTCAGAGTAGTTACAAGGTCAATTAAAATTAAAAATTTGAAAAAATTAATTCTTTTTCTTGAAAAAAGATTAAGTAAAGCCATATTGCAAAAAAAAAGTGGGATGGCAATAATCCTAGCAGCTATTGCTGATAAAAGAGCTAACATACAAAGTTATTCAATAAAATGGTATTCAACTCAGTTTCTCAGCATTCAACTCAATAGCTTCCTGAAACATTCTAGTTTAGGTACCACATCTTATAAAAAGAAGAAAACTCATAAAAAGCAAAAACAAGAAAGAATGCTCAATGTCAAGAGTATTGAAAGCTGAAAGGGAAGGGGCATTTTCATCACACTGGCAAAGAGTTTAAAAACTGTAAGTCTTTGGATGTAACATGCCTATGAGACAAACACTGGAGATTTCAACTATCTGAAAACAATTCAGAGGCTAGGTTTTACATGAAGCAATTTGAAAGTATGCTGAGCCTCACATTTGAATACCACATGCTAAAAATGCAGAAATGAATCACCAGAACTAGAAATGGAGCCCTAGAGAGTCTATAAAACATAAGAAACATAAGTCTCAGTTCAACTTTGCTATTTTCTGCTACTTCTGCATGTTGGTCTTACTTAAAAACTAGCAGGAAGTAAGCCAAATGCCAAGAATACTTGAATAGTGGATGCTTTATGCTGTCTTTAAAATTTTGAGCTTTTCAAATTCTTTGTTTCTAAATATTTCACTTGTAATACTCACCTTAAAAGAGTAAGAACAGAGCATAGGTGTAATGGTCCAACAGCAATATTCCACTTAGGGCTTCGTTCCTTTTACTTGAATAAGACAAGAATATTCACATGAGTGTCTTTCTACTGTAGTTCATTGGAGTGTGCCATCTACCCCGCTCTTGAGATATCCAACTATTTTCTTTATGGCGCTCAATCTTACCAAAATGTCACCTTCTTAATAAAGTCATCCCTGACTACACTACCTATGATACTGCTGTTTCCTCCAACCATATTTTTTCATAGTTCCTATATATCTTGCCAGACCACTCTCATATAATTTAACTGCAAATTAGTTAAATATAATTTAACCAAAAGGATATTGTATCCCCAGGGCCCAGAACAGGACATGCAGGAGATGCTTGATAAATGCTTCTAATATGAATATCTGGTCTTTAAAAATAAGATTTAGAATAGAGCTTAGTGTGGATAAATGACTCTTGCATTTCATATTCCTCTTCATTCACTATCCATCCATATCAGCTTTCTGAACAGTAACACTAGGAAGCTACTCCTTATTAAATCTTGTGTATGAAACATGCAGACCCTTTACACATAAGCTACTCTCATATCCTATCCTCGACACACTGTGATTCTATATTTATTTTTCCTATTAAGCTTTTAGTTCAAATCCCTAAACTTCTGTGGTGTTAGTCATCCTTCAAGCTAATCAAAATCTTTTTTTCTTAAACTCTAGTAAGATGTGTCACTCATTACTATTGTCTGTATATTTAATGCATACTTCAAATCTCTTCACCGAGTTTCTATGGAGACGATCCCAGTAAACTTCTGGGAAGTACTGAATAAATGTTGGATTGTACCACTTAATGTGTTGATATACACATATTCTAAGTGGATTATATTTCCAAATTAAAAATATGAAACCAGGGGCTTAGATAAGTGTATAACTTGTTCAAGGCCTCTCGTATACTAAAGGGGAGATCCAGGATATTTCCTTGGTCACCAAAGCTCACATACAGCTATGACTTAAAACAGAAACCTTTATATAAAGTTGAAGTCATAAGAACTGTACTCAAAAACAATGCTTCTAGGTCAGTAGCTAATCTTTGTTGTGCATCAGGATACCCTGGTAAATTTTAAAATGCACACAGAGATACTAAGATTCCACATCTTTCCACAGAATTTGTGATTTAATTGTTTGGTATTAAGACCTAGACACTATATTTTATAAAAAGCTTCCTGAGTGATTCAGATATACATCCAAAGCCGAGATACGCAGCCTATAAACAGAATAGACAGAATGCAAAATTGCTACCACTCAATTATTTATAAGTGAGAAACACTACATCTGCAGAATCTCTCGGCTGCTCTTAAAGATCCAGGCAGATTTTATATATGTATCTGGAAGCCAAACAAAATTTTCTTCTTTTCCGCCCTCTCTTCACTCCACCACAGGAAGCTTAAAATCCTTTTATCTCACTCCTTATTGTTACCACACATCTTTTCCATTCAGGTCAGCCATAAGCATCTACCAGGAAGTGTTATCCTGTGATGGTAAGCCTCTGTCAATTCTCTTCATGACAATTACATCTTTCTTTGGGTATAATCCTTAAACCATTTGGATATTTACAAGGCATATATAATACTTTTATATCCAAATTATGCAGTGAAGCAAACTTTTATCCAATTGGTATTAAGTAACTAGATCTACTTTTTCATTGTCCTTGTACTTTTATTTTTACTTCTCAGCACAAGGCTTTATTCACAATATGCATTAATTTACTTCAAAATTTTTACTAATTATTTAAAATTTCATATATTATATTTTGATCATATAAACCTCCACCTGTAAATCAGAACCCAGATCCACTCCCTACTCTATACTCATCCAATTTTGTATCCTCATTTAAAAAAACTCATTAAGTCTGATGTTTTTCTATGTTGTCTATATATGTTTGGATGTGTGGCCATCCACTGGAGTGGTATGCACCGTTTAAGAAAACTACCCCTCCTAGAAGCTGTCAATTAGAAATAGCTCTTTAACTACAGGTAAGGCTTTGTGAACACCTCCTCCCTCCATGCTGGAATTTGCATAGCTTGAACTTATATCAATATTAACAATGCTATCACAACTGCTGTGAGTTCATATATGCAACTAACAACCTTTCTATGCCAGGAAACACTGATTACTTGTATTTCCTCACCACCTCTGGCCTTATAGCCTTTCTGTTCATTCTTTCCTGATGATCCCTGGGACTTGGAAGAAGGGGTCATGATATAGATGTTTCATTTAGGGCTGAGCATACCACAGTCTCTTATTCTGTGCACCTTGACCAGCCCTGAGTCTCTGTGTTAATCACCATCCACTTCAGAAAGAAGCTTCTCTACTACATGGGTTTGAGGATATGTCATTAGGAGTAGCTTAATACTATGTCTATTTAGTAGAGCAATTAATAGAAATAGATTCTCCCCTGGGGCCTATGAATGATATATGTACAGGTTCTTGTGCTATAACAGTGTCACACATGTGTAGTGGAGAGCAACACTATCACCTTGACCTAGAGATGTGGCCTTTAAATCTTAAAGCCCCAATATTTGGGGCATGGCTGAAGGGTCAGTTTAGGATCCATGTATGTACAGCCCCTTCTCCTCTCTTCCTCTTGGAGGAAAGAACTGGTATGCTTCAACCATGTGCACAACTGCTTTATCTCTTCTATCAGTGAGTGTTCCCCTATAAACCCGTTAATAAATATTAAACCTTTCTATATCAGTTGCCAGTGACTATTAATTACAATAGTAACATATGGGTTCCATCTTTTGAAGCTAGTTTGAAATCTCATAAGAAAGTATTTGGTTACTCCTATGGCATTCACACCACTATTACCCCCATGGGCATATTCTGCCAGGCCAGCTGTTATCATAGCTCCAAGAGTTCACAGCTGATGCCTACTTTTCACCATTAGCAGTGTATAGGGTACCTTTTAGCCCAATGAAAACTAGACAGTAAGGATGAAGTTTCTAGGTCAGAACTAGCTTGATTTCTCTGTATTCTATGACTCAAAAATGTGTTGTTCTCAGCAGTATGACCTTCTTAAGTTCTGGAGAGTATTCAAGAGCAATAGCAATGGACTGTGATTTGGAGGGTCTTTCGGACCTCACTGTTCCACAGCTCTAATAGAAGTAACCCATTCATGGACTGAGCTTTTTATTTGTTAGCCTGTGGAAAACAGTAGGGCATTGTCACCCTCTTATATGGTAAGCTCCATTTAAATTCTTTTTGTATATGTATATGCTTATATTATAAGATGCTTCTACAGTTCCGAATTTTTATATGATGTTTCCAGAAAGGCTTTTGTTTAGTTAGCCTTCCCCATATTCTCCCCTCTGTCCTGCTCTCCCATGCCTCACCTCTTTTAACATACCCTCTTCCATTCTTTCCACTTTAAATGCATATGTATGTTTAAATTCAAATGCATTTTAAATAAGTACATTGAAGTAAAAATGGCTGAGAAATATTTCAATAAACTTATTTTAAAATGGCATTTGAATTTAAACATACTTTACATTTCAGAGCCACTTATCTTTTATTCATTTCCCTAGGTGACACTGCCTCTCACTCCATTTTCCATTGTGACTCACAGTCAACAATCTGAAAGAGCAGTATAGAGTTAAATTGAAGGGAACATTGAACTTACCCAGCTGTTAAATAATAATGCAAGGCATAATTTACAATTCCATATTACTGAGAATATATTTCCCAGAGGGGTTTCCATTTGAGATTGTTTTCCTTTTTGTTTTCTTTCCTATTCTTATGAGAAATCAAGTCCCCAGCCAGATGATTTTTAAATGGTCAATGTGAACTCACTGTAAACATATTTATGTTTAATGCTAGTGGCCCCTACCTTTGTGGAGGGAGTAAATAAAGACCTTCAGAGAATACAAAGAAAATACAGTCAACATCAATCAAAATGCTCTAAATAGTGGTATGCCTGTAATATACTTTCCCTTTGGGGGACATCCAACTCATACTTTGTCATGTTGAAAATTAGCCATGCATGTTTTGCATTGTGGGACTACAAAACGCGCATTTCACCTTACTTTCCTCATCTGATCAGTAAAAAGAAAATGATCTCAAGTATAGTCTGATGAAAAGGAAAAGTATAAAATGTTTTCCCCCTTACGCTTTGCCATTGAAAACCCAAAATGTACTTCTCTACTTGTTGTCAAATATAATACTTAATAGATTTTTGTTCAAGAATAATATTTCTCAGATTACCCTCTTTTTTATATCATCCTTGTCACTATTCAAAATACAAATAAAGTGGACTTTAGAACATCACTTATTCTCTCTGAGCCTCAGTTTCCTTTCCTTATTTTGTCCTTACAAAAAGAGCAGTTGAGAGGATTACGTAAGAAATCGTAGTTATACCTCCTAATAAGACACTTAGCAAATAGTGATAGCCATACTGCATCAGATATGATGAGATATTGAATGAACTAACAAGAAGGAGGATGGATAAAAGAAACTAAACCAACCAACTTTAAAGGAAAAATATCAGCATATTCAATAATTCAATTGGTTAGTGAGAAGGTTGAAGGAGAGGGATAGAGCTCTGGGCTTCAATAAGATATTCTAACAACAAATCATAATACTAATCATAATAGGGCCTGTTACCTTTGTACTACTTTGGTCTTTGCAAATCTTTTATTATTTTATTAAATGCTATCACCTATAGGGTATTAATAAGAAAACCTTGGCTAAAAGGATTCTGATTACTATTAGCACATAAAGGAAAAAAAAACGATGTGATCTCTGACACTCGTTCAATTAGTCATTATTTCAAATCAAGACAAACATTATGATAGAGCATTACAACTATGTTCTTACTGTACTATTTTCACAACTGTTCAAATACTTGATAGAATTTCTCATCACAGTGTGGTTTATAAAAGAAAGAAAGGGAAAAAGGACAGATGTAGTGCTAATTCTAATTCATTTTAATAATAAAACTTGGAGCCAGTTATTGGAGTAAATGTTGAAAAATCAGAGAGACAAAGGAGCAGTTCATAGCCACCTCTTACCTCTACAACTTCTCAGCCAGAAAAGGCCTAGTTCCTGTCCCTGCCCAGCCATATCACTTCTTGTTTCCTCCTCCCAAGTATTGAAATTGAAGGCTTGCATCTCCCAAGTACTGGGATCAAAGGCATTAGATCCCAAGTTCTTGGATTAAAGGTGTGAGCCTCAACTTCCAGGCTCTGTTTTTCTTTTAGAATTAGTCAATCTTCTGTAGCCCAAGGTGGCCTTGAACTCCTGATCTTCCTGTTTTCTCCTTACAAGAGCTAGGATTAAAGGTATGTGCCACCACTGCCTGGGTTCTATGGTTAACTAGTGGCTAACTGATCTTCAGGCAAGCTTTATTTGTTAGAGAAAAAAAACGCAGCATTACCACATACTCATTAAGTTATGATACCTGCAATACAATGTCATTGTACACAGATGTCATATGCATAATTATGTGTTAATTTAAAATTATTTCCAAGATCCCTTGTTACGGAGAAAGTATTGAAGATTAAACCTAAGGCCTCATCCATTATAGAGACCAATTCTGTCACTAAGACACATCTCTAAACCCCCAAAGATAGATTATAAATAGATTTTTTAAAAAATAAGACAAAACGAAAGTCTACAGAGTGGGAAAAGATCTTCTCCAGTCCTACACTGGACAGAGGACTGATCCCTAAAATATATAGAGAACTCAAGAAACTAGGGTCACCAAACCAAACAATCCAATTTAAAAAATGGGATACAAAGCTAAATAGGGAATTCTCAACAGAATTTCAAATGGCTGAAAGACCCTTAAAGAATTTTCAACATTCTTAGCAATCAAAGAAATGCAAATCAAAACAATTCTGAGATACCAGCTTACATCTAGCAGAATGGTTAAGATCAAAAACTCAGATGGCAGCCTATGCTGGAGAGGATGTGGATCAAGGGAAACACACCAGAATTATATGCCTTTTGACAAAGGCAGCCTTAAAGAGCAATTGCTGGTAGGAATGAAAACTTGTATAGCCACTTTGGAAATCAGTATGGTGGTTCCTCAGAAAAGTGATAATTAATCTCCTCAATGATCTAGCAATACAACTACTGGGCATATACTCAAAGTATGCACATTCTTATTCCAAAGGCATTAGCACAACTATGTTCATAGCAGCATTATTCATAATATCCAGAACCTGGAAACAACCTAGATGTCCCTCAACTGAAGAATGGATTAAAAAAATTGTGGTATATTTTTACACAATGAAGTATTACTCAGCAGTTTAAAAAAATGATATCCTATAATTTCCAGGTAAATGGATGAATCTGGAGAGTATCATTCTAAGTGAGGTAACACAGGCCCAGAAAGATAGACATGGTAGGTACTCACTCATAAGTGGATTCTAGGCATATAGCAAAGGATAATCAGGCTACAATCCACAACCCCTGAACAGCAAGGAAAATAGAAGGAACTTAAGAGATATATCTCCTGAGTAAACTGGGAATATACTTATGGGGTGGAGGTGGGAAGAGAACATGAAAGAATGGGATGGTTGAATGGGGGAGCAACAGAGAGAGAACAAAGAAATAGATATCTTGGCAGAGGAAGCCATTGTGGGGTTAGAGAGAAACCTGGTGATGGGGAAACATCCAGGAACCCATAAGATGTCCCCAGCTAGGACTCCAAGCAATAGTGAAGAGAGTGCCTAAACAGGACTTTCCCTATAATCAAATGAATGACCACCCTGTCATTATAGAACCTTCATCCAGCAATGGATGGAGGCAGAAGCAGAGATCCATAGTTAAGCACCAGGTCGAGCTCCCAGTCCAGCTGAAGGGAGGGAGAGGAGAGAGGATATGACAAAGGGATCAGGATCATGATGAGGAGACCCACAGAGATGGCTGGACAGAGATATTGGGAGCTCACTGACTCTAAAATGACATCTGAGGAAACTTCATGGAATGGAACTAAACCCTCTGATTGTAGATGACAGTAGAACACTGTAGGCAGTTTGTGGAGCCTCTTGCAGTCAGACCAGAGTTTATTCCTGGTGCATGAGCTGGCTTCTCGAAACCCATAACCTACAGAGGAACATCGTACACAACCTTGATACTGGGAGAAAGACTCGGTCCTACTTCAACTATCTATGCCAGACTGAATTGGCTCATCTTGGGAGTCCTTGCCCTCTCTGGGAGAATGGACAGAGGAATGGGGTGGAAGGATGCTGGGGGAGGACTTAATAGAGGGGAGGGAGGAGGAGCACTAGTGGTTATGGGCAAAATTTTTAAAACAAGGTAAATAACAATGTAATCTGTTTTATGTTTTTCAAAGAAATTAATTTAGACACGAGCATCCACAAACACACACACACTTCCTCATAAGGATTCAAAAAACTTACTAACAATGATTTTTTTCAGGTGTAAGATAGGAGTTAATGGAAAAACTCATTATTTCTGTAGTTTCCATTTTTAAGAATTTTAGTCTGCTTGAGTGATCCACTGTGTAAATATATAGTTTTTCTTAAATGAATTATCTTCTAAAAGTCTCTGTGAGTTTGTGGAGTCCTGTAGGCTGAAAACAAGCTTAAATTAAAGAGACAGATAGATTTTTGCCTAGGTTGATCACTGTATTTGGATTCTCTCTGCTACTTGTTTGCCTCCAAAAGAACTTATTTGGTGGTAATTTAAAGATAAATCAACTATATTCATATTTCTATGAATACAAAGCACCAGAATTATATGCCTTTTCACAAAGGCAGCCTCAGAGAGCAGTAGGACAGCAATCATACAACACTAATAGTAACAAAGTTAGCCTATCTTTGATTGTTCCCAACAAGGTTCTCGATGTTTTGCATGCATCATCTCATCTAAGCCCCACCAAATTCTTGTCCATACCATTTTAGAAAGGAAGCCAATGATTACCTTCCTAGCTGAGTAATTCTTTTAACAATTTTTCAAATGTTTGTACTTAACTATTACTAAAACACTATTTAGAAATTATGCTTTATTTTCATCATTGCATGTCTCTGAGGCCTTAAGACTGATATGCCAAATTTTTATGGGTTCCTCTCTCCAAAAATCTACTTGTAGGGCTTTGGAAGTAAAACATGGCATTTATCTGGCTCAGTGAAACGTTCTTTTCCCACATCTTTTATCTTTAAATAAAGAAAAGCACTTCTCTAATCTACTTCAGAAATTGATAAAATAATTAAATAATGTAATTATGCAAAATCTCTAGGCCTGTAAATACAGTTATAGAACAAAGAATAAATGTGGCTTTTCTTCACACACAGTAAGATATATAGTTAATAATATTAAACTTCAAATTGCAATCACTTCAGAAGATCAAGTATTTTTGTCACTAAAGGGGATCCTGGAAAGCATATATTGATGACTTTGAAGATGAGTATACTTAAGTGAAAAAAGACAATATGTTGCATCCAACAGAGAAGTCAGTTTCCAAAGCCACGTCTTCCAAGACGAATTTTCAAACACTTTCCTTTTTCTTGGCTGTGTTACCTTGCATCCTTATCTGTAACTTCAAGATCCTTCTTATGCCACATGCTCTCTTAGCGAGTCAGGAATGATTCCTTGGATAGCGGTTTCTTCATTTCCTGCATAAGCATCAAATAATGAGGCCTCTGGCCCTCATAGTTTTTCACTTTTCCTGGTATACATTGTTTCCAGAAAACTGTGAGTTCTGTCCATAAGCTAAGTAAGACAGGGAACGATACATGTGACAATTGAAACTGCCTTCCAAAGAAGCATCTCAATCTTAATAACTCCAAAAAAAAAAAAAAATCCTCGGGAATCCTATCAAAGAGTTATATACAAGGAAATATTCTGCTGAATCTTATGGTTCTCAGTCAATATGCAAGTATACCTGAAAAGTGCAACAACAGAGACCTACTTCCAACCAATGACTTTTAAACATGCAAAGTTGGAAAAATGTGTAGTAGCTTGGAAGTCACATTCCAGCTGCACGTGTTTGGAGAAGGAACAACCACGCCAAGCTTTAGTTTTCACACTTAGGAAATTGTTATGAGTATTCTCAGCCGAGTAGGGCAAGGAAAGTTAAATGGAGTTAGATATGTATAGTAGCTTGGCAAATGGTGTTGTGTTGCTATTAGTAGTATTACTGATGTTCTATTTAGAGTTGTCTTCTAACCACATGACTGGGTACACAGAGGATCCCAAGATAATATATTTGAATAGACTATCAGATATGCCGCAACAACAGGCACAGACCTGACTCAAGATTATGTTCAAAGATAATTTTTAATAGCATATAAGCCTAACTGTCTCACAGATACAAAATGAAGACATGCCAAAGATATCCTTGAACTCACTAAGTCATGAGGGAGCCAATAACTTGTCACACATTTTTCAAAGAAAAATGCAGAGTCCCACACTTCCACAGGCAGACAAAGAATGCTAAAATGAGATTAAAAATACATTTTAAAAATGAATCAAAACCCAATTTCATTCCACCAGGCACAATCAGTTTTCATTTCTATAGACAAGAATTATTTTGCATTATTATCAGTTTCCAGCAACTTACTGTATGGTAAAAATTGTTCAAAGACAACAGATGGTGCAGGTAACAGTACAAAGTATGCCACAGCAGGCGATCAGTGGTTTTGATGTTACTATTGTTTACTTTGTTTTACTGTCTCTTAAAAATATTCACAAGTTTTCTTTTTCAGTTCTACAAAGTGTTCTGGGTCCATAGATGCCCCTTGCAGTCAGGGTACTGGAAAAGAGGGCAGAAGATGGGAGGAGGCATGAAGATAAAAAACAGGGCTAGGCTTTCCCTTTTTTGATGAAACCTAAGATGAGCTGTAATAGAATATACCACCCCTGCTGGAAGTTCCTTTGCTTTGTCCTTAATAAAAGTTAACCAGTGTGTGACAGACACAGTTAATTATCTCTTGATATTTGTTCTCCTCTTCTTTCCTTCCTCTGGTTTTAGATAGCCTCAGCTTCACTTGAACTGGCTGAAATCATGCAGCTGTCTTCTGACCAAGGGGATGCTCACCCAACAGTTCTCAACAAGTTCTAACAAAGATTCTTACTGCGAAATAGCGTGTCCTTTCTGATCCATATATCATTTTATTTGTTTGTAGATTCATTCATTCATTCAGTAGCTAAAAGTGGATCCAGTGACTGGAACTTGAGTGAGCATCCTTGTGGAAACCACCTGTTGAGTGATACTGAACACCAAGAGAACGAGAGCCTGAGAATCTTATGGAGGCGTTACCTTGTACATGGGTAAAACTGACCTTGACCTCTTGTTGATTTTCTTCTGGTGTTTTCATGCTTTTATAGGGGGCTGTCTGTCCCGTACAGCTAAATGTAGTCCTAACTGCTAAGAGTAGAAGCTCTGAGGAACATTGGAGTTGTTTTCTAGAGAGTCTCAATTTCAATTTACATTGTTCCTCTGAAGAATGCATTTCTGTTTAAAGCTGCAGATGAAATATCATTCTCGACTATCTTCTTCCCACTTAAAACTACACACTTTCCTGGAAAGAGGATTATCTTTACCTCTGACCCACATAAGACATTTGAAGGCTTCCCTGGAAATAACTACTAACTGTGGTAGGGACTCCTAGTTTAGGTTGGAGGTGTAGGCTGCCACATAGGAAAAACTACACTCAGACCTCAGTTCTCAAACTCTCAGCTCAGAAAGCCTAGCTGGGTTGGGTAAAGTAAGGTAGCCTGTGGCAAAACCAGCCATAGGAGGGGAAGTCCCACAGGCTAGGAGGAAAAACTCTGACATATTTCTGACGAGCTATATTACATTTTTCTGAATATTCTAAGCCACATACAAACTAAAAGCCAGTGGTGTATGGTTCTGGAACTCATACATTCTTGCAGTAGCTGCAAGTTCACCTTGTGGATTATGTTTTCCTCGAATTAATAATGGAGTTGGCTGGCATTCCTAAACACATACTCACTAATTGCAAGAAAAATAAGCTGAAGAAACCATAGTGGGCTTCAAATTTTGTTCCAGATAATAAAGAAGAAGAATAATTTACTCTCTAATAAATTGACCAAGCTTACACACACACACTCACACACACACACACACACACACACACACACACACACACACACACACAGGTGTGATTCAGTATTGCTACATAGCCCAAGCTGGCATCAAATTCATCACCTTCCTGGCCCCCAAGCGCCTAAGGGCTGAGATATATATGGATATATGTTATTCACCACTGAACCCGGTGCATGCTCGCTCACTCTCTCTGTCTCTCTCTCTCCCTCTCCACCCTCCCCCCTCTCTCTCTCTCTGTGTGTGTGTGTGTGTGTGTGTGTGTGTGTGTGTGTGTGTGTTTAAACGTATAAGAGGAGACATAGTAGACTGGCTATATCCATATATGTGAACATTAGCTACTAGATTCTCCAGTCACATCTTTAGCATGATAATCAGAATTTCATCCACTTCTTTAAATGGGTTTTGAAATTTTCACCCATTATCTTTCCATCTATGGGAAAATTATTATCTATCAAGGTCAAAGTCCATTAAAAGTTCATATTTTGAAGGACAATTCAAAAGATCATTCCCACCTAGAAAGATCTTTTTTTATGCAAAGAAACCTAGCCAACCTGCAAACAGACACTGGAGCCCTGGAAATTGCATTTCTACTTGATGCACGCTGGAAGGCTCAAGTTGCACATTCTTTTCCACACAGAGAGGAATGCAACCTCTCATTATTCACAACACCGGTTTCTATTCTTTTCTGCTTTCCTAGAAGCAAGACAGAAAACAATTGTTGTTGTTATCTGAGTCTCGTCTTTATCTTCACTCTGAAAAAAACTATGTGGAGGGATGAATAGGCAGAGTACAGTGGATTTTTGCCAGCAGTAAAGCACTCTGTATGACATTATAGTGGTATCTACATGTCTTTGTACATGTAACCCAAGCCTTAGGAAGCACAATACCAAGAACAGACTCTAATGCGAAGTGTGGCCTCTGGGTGATTTGAAGTGTGAATGTTAATTCTTGGATTGTAATAAATGCGCCACCGTGTTGTGGGGGGTGTTGACAAAGACAAAGGTTCTGCAGGGGCTAGAGACAGGATAATATGAAAAGCCTTAGGATCTCCTTCTAAAGTTTGTCAAAAATCTAAAGCTGATCTAAAATTAAGTCTATTAACAAAAAGTATAAAGCCCCCCATCTCTCTACACACACATATATGCACATATATATACATACATATATATGTGTGTTAATATATATATTATGTGTATATATATTTCAGACTCTGTTCTTAATATTTCCAGAGTCAATTAGGAGACTGACTCAGGGTCCAGAGGCAACCCTTCTCCAGGAAGATGCAGACTCCTATCATTGCGGCAGGCTACTGGAGTCAATCTTGTGAAGTAACAAGTTTCATCTTTTCCACTTCCCATTGCTGAACTTTGGATTATTATTTCCTGTCACTTCCCTTAAAAGACTTTTAAAACTGTATTTACATCTTCTTTCTTGGGCTGTATCCATTTGGGTCAGAAAGTACACATGATCTGTGGTTTTACTTCCCATAATTTTGGTTTTATGGCAAACCTCATCCTAAAAGTATTAACATCAGAAATAATTTTTAGAAGTGACTCTTGTTATAGCATATTGTTGTATAATTTTTCTGTTTCATTGTTATTAATCTCTTACTGTCCCCAATTTGTATTGCCATTTTTTGTTGATGTTGTTTTGACACAGCATCTCACGGTGTTGCCCAATGAATCTTGAAGTCAAAGACAGAAGCAATCTTCCAACTTCAACCTCTAAAATAACTGGACAATTTACACATACCAATAAGCCCAGTACTGTGTATAATTTATAAATTATGCTTTCCGTTGGTATTTATATAGAGAAAAAGCATCTAATGCTGAATATGAACCATACATAAGTGACTCCTAAATTCCATGTGTTGAATTGCCTCTCCCTCCTAGTCCATGATGTTACTTGAAGTGGTAAAGTCAGCCTTAGGACCTAATGGAAGAAAAGTTATATCATTAGGAGCATGCATTGAAGAAGATAAGAGGAGCCTGACCTCCCCTCCTTCCTAGAAATCACAAAATAATCAGTAAGTCTCTGCCATGTGTTCCAGCCATAGGCACAAAGGAACAAAACCAAGTGATTGCGATTTCAATCTTCTAAAACCATGTACAAGTAATTTCTCTACTCACAAATCAACTTATTTTAAGTATCTGGCACAGAAACAGAAATCTGACTAATACTGCTATTATTCAGCATTATCTGAAATTTCAGGTATTCTAATAATGTGGATTATCTTAGAAAATGATAACTGTATGATTTTGTATATACCAGAATTAAGTTCCTATTTCATTACTACTAGTAAGTTTTAAATCAATAGTTCTCTGAGCATGTAGCAGGAATGCAAATTCCAAGATTCCACCACTGATTTAATTTAAGAATCTAGAGGAAGGCGGGAAAATGATAGCAACCTGCCCTCATGTGATTCTGAATGCAGTACACTCAAGTATGCAAACACTACCTTAAAGCAAAGGTAATTATCAGGATCCTGTGACAGGACCTTCCCATGCCAAATCCTCAGGCCCAGATAGGATTTGCTAGGTCTGAGGGGTAGCCAGAATGACCTAAAATACGTCAAGTACTTTTTGGATATAGTTCTAAAAATAAATTGATATATAATCAGCTTTAGAGAATGCATCCAAACAGCTACTTATTTCTACTATATTTCACTACAAAGAAAGAATTGGAGAAGGAGAACTGGATGATGAGTGTGAAGAATGAGTGACGAAACCCTAGAGTTTGTCTCTACCTCTAGTCATAATAACAAGTGAATAGTAGAAATCTAATTTGGAATCTCAGAAACAAGAGATGACGCCATAAGTAACTACAAACCAAGGTCATCTATGATCAAACTCTAGTTTTCTCCTCTTCACATATAGCCTTCTCTTAACACACTTTCTTCTTTAGACATAATCTTTATTTAGAGGAGAAGAAAATCTAGAGACATTTATAATCAGGTGCTTTACACTAACTGCCTCAATAATCATCACAATGAACATCAGGGAAATATTAATATGCCTTGTTTCAGGAGAAAAAAAGTGAGATCCTAAGTACCATTTTTGATGTGGGAATG
Source organism: Phyllotis vaccarum (assembly GCA_033318265.1). Lineage (NCBI taxonomy): Eukaryota > Metazoa > Chordata > Mammalia > Rodentia > Cricetidae > Phyllotis > Phyllotis vaccarum. Next base: position 132,145,259 of record JARWLC010000013.1, on the reverse strand, counting down.
TCTTTCTATATGTTGTGAATAAAGGACTGCTTTGGCCATAGCAGGCACCATAGAAAAGCTAGGTGGGGAAATGAGAGAATAGGTAGGAGGAGGGCGGAGTAAGAGACAGATTGAGCCAAATGCCCACAGAAGAAACATGTAAGGAACACAGGTGAGCCACGGGCCATGTGACAGACAGATTAATGAGAATGGGTTGAGTTAAGATGAAGGAGCTAGCTAGCAATGTGCCTGAGCCATAGGCCAAACAGCATGAAGTTAATATAAACATCTGAGTCGTTTTGGGGGGCCTAAGCAGCAGCAGGCTGCTAGGCGCTCTGGGACAGCAGGTCAGTGGATCTGGACCTCTGGCCAGATGGGGTCAGGAAACCTTATTATAACACTTTTTTTTTTCTCACACAGGTTCTATTTCTTCCTCATACTGGCATTTACTTGTGTTTTGTGTTTGTTTAAATAAGTTCCAACTAATAATGAATTTTCCATGCAAGAAAATCTCCCTCGATTTCCCATTCACAGCAAACTTCATTGCCCAAAATTATTGTTATTAACAGTTGAAAAGGATCAAACTCAAACAAAAGGGGAAATGTCAAAGGTGCATGAATTAATTGAGCACTGAAAAGAAATTTAAGATTCAGATTAATTTTAATAAGAGTTCTTAGAGGCTTTGAAGGCTAAATTTCATTAATATAATGGAAAACAGATTCAGTGGCTCCCTAACTTCACTGGGAATCAAAAAGGAAGCATGTGTCTGTCCCCATCCTGTGAGGCTCTTAAATTCCAAACAAGTATCTAGGTATCTATGTTGCATGCCCTGTGACCTTCTGTTTGAGCTTCCTTATCTAAGGAAGTAGGGATCAAATTTCAAAGAGAAAACCAAAGTATTATTTTAATAAACTTCTATTTCAGATAACACCAAACATAACATCCTTGGCTCACTTGCTGTGTTCCGAATATTTATGTTGAATACATATAGTTGAATAGTTGATCAACTCTTCAAAAGAAACAGAAGCAATCCAAAATATCTTTTAGATAATAAAGTTGACAAATTAACTGATAGACAGCTGACTTCATCAACAATGGCTGGGATAGGCTTCTACAGTAGTAGGACATGAAATTTACTTACTTGTACATCAGTGTTGACATTACAACTATACCCTCCCCATATCCTGCATTGTAAGATAAGTGCCAGATCTATTTTTGCTTTATCTACAAGCTTATAAAATAACCAGTAAAGACAAAAAACCACATAAAATCAAATGTCACTTAACAACAGGTAAATATGCTAATAAATGAGTTAGTAGGGGTTGGAACATCACTGTGCACTTAACACATATAACAATGGCCATGTTGTCACTAAATGATGTGATCTTATGGTGCTATCACTGTATGTGCAGTCCATTGTCAACTAAACATCATTATAAGGCATGTTGCTGTACTTTCCACACAGGCTTCTTTATTTCCATTTTCATAAACCAATGTTTGTTCTTAATCCTTGGAAACATTTAAGATTTGAAATAGATCAAGAAAGCACTCAAATTCCTAAACACTTTTCTAATCCAGCCCTTAAGAATTGCTTCCTTGTGAAAGTGATATGTTTATCTTTTAAAGGGGGCTTTCATTGCACCTCCATTAACACTCCATCCTTTCCACAGACATATTATGATGAAATATCCCCAGGCATACCCACAAGGAAACTGGAAATCTTACAGGATGCATACACTAATTTCAATCACCTATCCTTGGTAGGTTATTTCCCAAGTGAAACAAGGAATTACTAACAGATGACCCCATTTCTTTTCTGGAGCTGGAGAATCTCATCTTGAAAGTCTGGAGATTAAATACAAAACATATGTGTGGCAGATGCTCACATTCAAAGATCCTGAAAAAGGCAGTATGCACATTCTTTGGCAACTTAGAGGCCGAGTCATAGCCACAGGCTCAATGCAGATGAATATCAGCATTCTCTGGGGCCATAACTTCAGCCATATGATGAAGAGCTATAAGCACATGAATGCTCATTACCTAGTTTCTAGATAATAAATGCAGATTCATCCTCACTTTCTTAATCCAAGTGCTTATGGGTAGGGCCTTAAATAAGCATTTCTACCAGTCCCAAATTATTCTATACATGGCAAACCAAGGGTGAGAATTGCTGCTGGCAGAACTTCCATTCCAGCTGACCAGGAGAATTCCATCACCATGGTAACATGCTTTACAACCATTTGGAAGCAACTTGCTCTAATGTCACAGTAGATGGGAAGCATGCAACTGCTGGGGGTGATTAAGAAATGGTCCAGTCACGGTATAGGAAGATTCAATCAGCACCAAACTGGTCTGCAGACTGCAGAGAACAGAGCTTTTTTCAAAGATGAGAACAATATAGAAAACAAGATTTTTATCATTGCATTTAAATCTTATGGTCAGCTGAAATGTATTTTTAAAAAATGAATAGGAAGCTCAGAATATTAGCTCTACTAATATCCTGAAAAGAACTCTAAGGAAATAAAAAAATCGAAAAGCAAGGCTAAAATTAAAACTACTTTCAAAAGGCTAAATTGTTGCCTTTTCCTCCTCCTATGTGTGGAAGCTTTGCCAGAACCCAGCCTATTTTTAAAAACTCTGGAAACCCACTCTGGGTGATTTTCAGAGGATGTGACCACAAATGGTACCCGTGCTTTATCAGGTCCCAAATAATATATGTGTGGATCTGGGCAACTGTAAAGGAAACTTTTATCATGAAAGTCATGAAAGAGCAAATGAAACTCTGGCGTGTGTGAGCTAACAGTTTTAACATCCATATTAGTCCCAGATGTTTTCCAAGGAGACTGGATTTTATATAAAAGCGGAGACACAGTATGGTTTTTATTCCATCTCATCATATCAATAATATAGAAAATATGTGCCAATTAAGTAACAACACACACGAGTTAATTACTATTTTAAGGTGATCTATAGTAGGTCATGTTTCCCTTCAACACATTTTGTCCTCAGTTTTTCTAATAAGTTTGTGTCTTTTCAGAAAAAAAAATGCAGTGAATGGGTAGAAACATAGCATTTGGGGTGTCTCATTGAGGTATACGAAAAAAGTTGAGAAAGTTTGAATTACTAAGCAGCAGCTTTTAAAACAAGAATCAACCTTTAGTTTCTTGAATGGCCCCAAACTAACAAAGCATAAGAAGGAAGTGTAGCAGTCCACTTTCATTACTATGACAAAATACTTGCCAATGGGTAATGTTACAAAGAAAAGAAGTTTGTTTTGGGTTCATCCATCTGATCCATGGTTAAGGGACTGAATCTGATAATGGTCATCTTACTGGCAAAATCCCAAATCAGTGCAGGGCATTGCACAGGAAGAAATAAAGAGGGTGCCTCCCTGTGACTCTTCTACTTCCCTGATTTCTGGTACAGCCACTAGAATTCAGCCAAGAGAACTCCATCCTGATGACCCTATTTAATTGTCTTTCAAAGGCCCCACCTCTTAATAGCAAAGTTTGATTGAGTTTCTACTTTCTTATAATCTCTCTCTTAGAGTTACTATTGCTGTGATACACACCAGGACTAAATGCAACTTGGGGAGGAAGGGTTTATTAGGCTTACATTTCCATATCACTATTCATCATCTAAGAAAGTCAAGACAGAAAGTCAAACAGGGCAGGACCCCAGAAGCAAGATCTGATGCAGTGTCCATGGAGGAGTGCTGCTTACAGACTAGCTTCCCCTGGCTTACTCTCTCTCCTTTCTTTTAGAACCCAGAACCACCATTGATGTGGGAATGTCTTTCTGTATGCTGTGAATATCAATCTTTAAATAAAGGAGCTGTTTTGGCCCATGACAGGCAACATAGAAGTAGGAGGAGAAATCAGTGCATAGGTAGGAGAAGCAGGGCGGAGTCAGGCAGATCGAGCTAAAGCCCAAAGGAGCAATATGTAAGGAGCACAGGTGAGCCACGGGCCACATGACGGACGGATTAATGAGAATGGGTTAAGATATAAGAGCAAGCTAGCAATGTGCCTGAGCCATAGGCCGAACAGCATGAAGTTAATATAAGCGTCTAAGTCATTTCTGGGGGCTGAAGCAGTGGCGGGCGGCTAAGTGATCTGGGACTGCAGGTCTGTGGGTCTGGACCTCTGGCCACCCAGGACCAAGAAACCCCATTATAACACACTATCCTAGAGATGTCCCCACCCACAACGTGCTGGGACCCTATAGAGGAACACTACTTACTGGCTTATTCTCTATGACTTGTTCAACATAGTTTTTTTTTTTTTTTTTATGAAACCCAGGCCCACCAGCCCAGGGGTAGCACCACCACCAACGAGCTGGGCTCTCCCTCATCAGCATCTAAGAAAATGCCTTACAGCCTTTAAAAAGCTCTTTTATGGAGTCATTTTCTCAATTAAGGTTCTCTCCTCTCAGATGCCTATAGCTTGTGTCAAATGGACATAAAACTAGCCTACACAATACTCCAGGACAGAATTATATTTCACTGCATGAATCACAGGCAAAGCACTCTCAAACCCTATCCACACTATAACAGAACGATTATTGCAATATATCAGAAGAAACTGTCAGATCTCAAAAGCTTTCCTAGTATTCTTAATTAGCATACACTCAAGACTATAATGCAAAAACCAGAGTTTCATTCCCCACCCTCTCTTTGCTATTTTCCAAACACCTGACAAACTAGCCTCCTCTGAGTCCCCCAAACTCATTTAACTGCCTTTACTAACTTCTTACTATAATATTTTCTCCACACCTTATCTCATCCTTTCAGCTACTCAAATTCCCAACTTTCTGTCATTGTAACAAAACACCCAAGACAATTTCTAGACAGGACAGGCTCATAGTTTCAGAGGTTCAGGCAATAGTCATTAAGTTTGAGAATCTTGAGCACAGTATATGATGGCAGAGGCACATGAAAAAAGATCTTTCTATCCCATGGCAGCTGGGACAGAAGAGGAAATAGCTGTAAAGGACCAAGATTCCAACATCTCCTCTAATGGTCTATTACCAAGACCCTTACTTTCTCCAGCAAGGCCTATCCCCTAAAGATTCCATCCCCTTAAAATGGTACAACAAGCTGATGATGAAGCCTTTAGCTGAAATATTTCAAATCCAACTCTCCCATCTTCTGTCTTCTAGCTGCTGAGCTTACTACTCCCTCTGACTCTAATCCTTCTAGGCAATCACTGTCAATTTCTGGTATGGGGTATGGGTTGAATTGTGTTTCTTCCTACTCACTTCCAACTCACCCACGGAATCATATGTTCAACTCAAACTTCTGAGTTTTATCCATTTTTGTTTGTTTGTTTTAAAAACAGAATGATTGCAGATTGGTGTTGGTCCCAGTCCAATATAACTTTGTCCTTATAAAACAACTATTCCATGAAGAAATAGAGTCAGATATAGGGCAAAGGAGATATGGAGAAACAGAAAAATGATCCCCATTTATAATCCACATACAGAAGACTAGAATAAATGCTTTCCTTAAAGCTCTGGAAAGAAAATAACGCAGATGCCTTGATCTTATAGAGTCTAAAATTGGGAGACAATGTAATTATTATTATTTATTATTATTATACTATAATTTAATTTTATGTATATGTGCATTTTGCCTGCACATATGTCTGTGCATCACATATGCCTATTGCCCACAGAAGTGAACAGAGTTTGTCGTATCCCCTACAACTGGAGTTCCAAACAGTTGTGAGCATCCATGTGGTTAATAGGAACTGGATTGGATTAAGTGCTCTTAACTACTGATGCATCTATTCATCCTTTTGCTCCTGCTGTTAAAATCATCCAGTCTGTGGTCTTTTGTTACAACAGCTCAAGAAACTAAATATGATAACTCTAGTTTAAGATTTGACATTTATAGCCAGCACCACATTTTGCTTTCTATGACCTTGTATACTTTTGCTTTCATAAGCCCAAGACTATATACATATATATTATTTTAAATGTATTTTAGGACTTTATTAAAGCTTCACGATGTCAAAGGCCATTAAGACCTTGTTTGCATTCTCAACCCACAGCAGATTTTTCAGGAAATAACTACCAATCAATTGATCTAGTCTAACCTCATCTTTCCAGGAAGTACTTAGGCATCTAAATCATCTAGATTATTTCATTGTGCCTGCCTCTTCCTTTTAAGTCTCAAAAGACAATAGCTCAATTTCAACATTTATTGGAGTTTATGTCTGAAATCATCTCACATGCCTTTCAATTTAATATCATTTACAAATAGTCCTAATTACAAATGTTCCAACTCTAACCTTGTCATCTCACTGTGTAACCTCAGGTAATCATGTAATTGCTCTAGACCTTGGTTTCCAAATACGTAAAATGGGACTACAGTTCTACATACTCACTAAAGAAACTTTCTAACTAAGTAGCTCAGAATGGATTAAAACATGACTCAAAATCTGGTGCTTTTAAAGATCATCAAAGACAAAAAATGTTGAGTATAAATAGCTGACGAGGCCATATAGCCTTTTTAATTTTTTCAGTTTCATACAATAACTTCTGTTAGTCTTTTCCTTTCATTTAGAACCTTAGTTTGGAAAATGCAGGCACCTAACAAATTGTCTCATGGGACCCAGAAGGTCAAATTGTACCAGATACTGCTCTCACCTCCACAAATGATTCAGTTAGCATCACAAAGCTCTTGTTCTTCCAGTGGGAAGGGGCTTTATCACCATCACTTTCCAGAAGTATTAAAGATATTTTTTGATTTTTAGTTTTGCCTTATGTATCAGCATTGGAACAGACAGAATGAAAACTGAATCTTCACAAGAGCACATTTAGAAAAATCAAACTGTGTTATCAGAGAAATGGATAATGTAGTAGGACATATCCAGCCTGTGAAATGCTATGGGTACCTGATGTACGGCCATATTATAAATTGCTAAAAAAATTATATGAATTAATTTAATATTATATATTAAACACTATTTTTAAATGAGTCATAATAATAGTTATTTATATATATATATATAATTATATAGGCATCTGCTGTTATTCTGTGGGAAATCAGTTCAGAATGCCTATGGATACTAAAACCTGTGGATACTCAAATTACTTACACAAAATGATATGGTATTCTCTTGTAAAGATGCAAAGATCTTTCTGGAGCAAGGATTCCTACATGAGTATTTTGTTTGGGAAAAGATCCTGTGAAACACTAATGCAAAAAAGAAGGGATAAGGTGGAAATGGAGAAGTCAATCAAAAATGTTTTGTTTTAAATAAGTTAACACTGTGAAAAGTTGGTATTTAGTGCATCTGGAGACCACTGAGACATGGCAAAACATATTTTAGAGTTGTGCTAACTGAAAAGTAAAAGAACCGGGTAATAAATATAAGTACTTGTCAATTACTGCTCAAGGCCTGGTCCATACATACCTTAAATCCTTACCACTGTCCCCTTGCCATAAGCAAACAGAACATGTTACCATTAATGCAGAAAGCTTTCAAACAGAGAGTTACATTTGTTAGAAGTTAGACATCATAGAAGTATATGCAATATTGATTAAAGCCAAGGGCATTTATCAGAGTATACTTGCATATGTTTGCTTGCAAGCACATGTATAGTAGACTATTTACAGAAGTTACTTATCCAGTAATTCTTCAAAACTAACTCATGGCCACTGTGGTGGTTTGAATGAGAATTGTCCCCACAGGCTCTTATATTTGAATACTTGATTCCTATTGGTGGAACTGTTTGGGAAGTATTAGAAGGTGGTCTTATTGGAGGATGGAATGTCGGTGGTGGCAGACTTTGAAGTTTCAAAAGCTCATATCATTTCCATTTATATCTCTCTCTTTACCCGATGCTTATAGGTCAAGATGTAATCTCTCAACTACTGCTCCAGTGCCATGCCTGCCTACCTCTTCCTATGCTTCTTGCCATGATGATCATTGACTTTAAATCTCTGAAACTGTAAGCCCCCAATCAACTCTTTCTTCTATAAGCTAGTTGCCTTAGTCATGGTTTCTAATCACAGAAAGAGGAAATAACTAGGACAGCCTTCCTTCACACTCTTTTTCTTGACTGCAGACAACAGAACTTCAACATTCTGCTGAAAAAGACAAAACTCATGGTCATCTCCTTGAATGCTACCAAAGCATGTTCTTCTCTGCATGTATATTTCACAGTGATAGGTAGCTATCATGATAGCTTTTCAGTAACTATAATAAATAACTTGGCCAATGAAATGAACCCTTTCTTTGTCTCCTCTAGGAATCTAAATCCAACACAGCCCTTACATTTGTCTTTTAATCAATAACATTTATATCAATCAAAAAACCCATAAGATTCCATGATCCTCTGCTTAATCCTACACTAACTCTCTCGTCTGTCATTTTCTACATCAGACTTCAAAAAATTGGCCATATTATACCATGCCCATCTGGTAGGACTAAATCAATCATTCATCTAACAGGAGTCTCTGACACCTTCTATTTTCCCCTCTGCACAGGATTTCAGATCAGTTGGTCACATTAAAAAAAAAAATGATGTCCCTGCCATAATCCACCTATTCACCAGAATACATATCTGAAGTTAGCCTGGTTTTAACCAAATACGTTGAAAGAAAAATGATCTGAACCCAGTATCATCATTCTCTGTATGTCCTTTAAAAAAGTCTAAACTTTGCTTGAGTGTTATTTCATTTGTTCATCTAACCACTTGTTCAATGTTTGCAAATGAGCCAGGAACTATGCTGAACATTTTGCTAACATTCAGTACAAAGGCATGGATAAAACTAGGGGGCAATTTAAAGGAGGCACTTTCTAGACTGACTTCTCTTTCAACCTTTTCTCTGTACAATCTCTAAACCATGTTAATTTCCCCCTAATTTAACCTGTCCTTGTAAATGCCAGAAAATATCGATATCTATAACCTAAAACCCAGATGTGAAGGGAAAGAGATACTCTGGAGCTGGAGCCCTTGGCCTTGTTGAGCTCATCACCCACAGACTTACATCAAAAGTCAGCTCATTTTCAGCCTCACCACTCCTTCACATTCACTGCTAAGACTGATTTTAATCTTAATGTCGCTTCAGCTACTACACTGATGCTTTCTTACCGTCTAAAATGTAAATAAAAAAATCTTCTCACAGATGACAGAACAACTCCACATAGGCCAATGGTGGAGCTGCTTCTAAAGCTTCTTCTTTATGGAGAAACAGAGTCTGCAAAAGAATAGCCATACACAGAGTGAAATCTGGGGCCTTGAGCTAAAGCACCCAGTCCCTTAATGTGTGATTTATTATAGGACATGTACATAGGCTTAGCTGAGCCACAAAAAAACTTTATCTCCTTTGGCTTTGTAGCAATATGATTCAAATAGCCTCTCTGGGTGTAAAAAGATCCATTAATGCATACAGCCTACATATCACATCTTGTAGTCAAACATGTATTTGGGATTTGGGACAAAACAATACATACAGATGCTTCACCCCAAGGGACAATTTCTTTCATTAGAATTATTTTACTAAACAGGAGATTGGAAGCAAAGAATAAAATTTTATGTAATCTTCCACTCTTTGTAAAGAAGCAATTCATTTGACATCTTTTATGCAGTGAAAATGTGGAAACTAATTGCTATACATTATTGGCTCTTTGTTTGAAGCACCGCTCCCATGGCTACCCTTTGAATTAAACTGCACAGAAGAAGAAGGTTGCAGGTAGATAATGAAAAATAATTATCCTAGTTTAGGGTAACATTAAAGTTCCTGCAGTTATGGATCAAGAAACCAAAAGCAGGCACCACTCTCTAAGACCTTTCCTTCAATTATCAGCACACTACTGACTAGAAGGGTGAAGAAAACACCTGCAAGATTGTTTTCCCCTGTATTATTGTTCCAAAAAAGCCCTAGGTGAAGTTTGCATAAAATGAATAGATTTAAAAACCCATATATGCAAGCAAAAGTACATTATTTTCCAAAAAATGCATCTAACTTTGAACACCTATATTTATTGGGTTATCAGAGGGATTTCCCTATTCCTGAATCCTGGGAGATATACAAATGCCCTGGGGACATGAGATAACACTCAAAGATTAAGGAAGACCTTATGGTCCTCTATCTATGCCTGAAGGGAATGAAGATCATCTATTTTTGTACCACACTTCTCTTATATGTCTCCTTATCCATGCCCTTCAAGGCTTTTCTTTCTCTCCAGCCCTGTAAAAGCCAGGACCATATGCCTCCATTACCAAGGAAGCCCAATATTATCACTACCTTTCTGATCTTCAAGATATTCCTTTTTTTTTCCTGTTCATGGGACATTTGATGTTTCTCCGAATAGATCAAAGGATGAGTAAATGTGTTAAAAGCAAGTACAGCAGAATATTAGCAGTAAGTCTCTTGGTGAGTAATGAAAATTCACTGTTAGTGATGAGAATTCACTGTAAAATGCTATCAATCCAGTCATATGTATGAGCTATTTAATAATAAACTGTAAAAATAGAACTGTCTCCTCAGCCTATACCTCTATGTGTTGGCTTTTCATTCAACAAAAGAATGGAAAGAAGCTTTGCACAGTGGGATACTTAGCCCTATCACACAAAACTCTCCCTAGACAGGGGAAATGAGCTGGAGAGCCAACTTCCTTGGAATCCAAGAGGTAAAAATAATCATGAAAACAAAGCAAGATTTCATATCTCATCAGATTTTCTTACCACACTTCAAATGACAGAGAATCAGGTGTGTCCATACCCATTCCTCATCACTACCCCTATCTGAAATCTGATTGCCTAGATACCAGAGCCAACTTGATTTTACTGTAAGCCTTAGAGTCTAAGGTATATAGGAACAAATCTCTTTACCTTTATATATTAAATCGAGAACACAATGAATAAACTTTTTGCTTCAGGACATATACAGTGAAGGTATCCCAAAGTGTTGATGGTCAAGAATTCAAAAAACTAACTATGTTCTCAAAATAGTCTGTGGATTGGTTATTAGGGTTGTACTGAAATGATCTTGCCATTGCTTCAAATGCTGAGAAATGGCATGTGCTAGAGGTCTTCCTTAATTTTGCTTTAATCCCCAGCAGCAAATGGGAAGCTCTGCACAGTGAAAACATAGGTAAAAGCTAAAAGATTCTTTACTTACATGGATGAAGTCAAAGTTTTGTCTCACAGTTACCACATAATGTAGTAATGATTGGGTGGGGTTTTATCAAGTTGGGAAGATGTTTTTAATTTCCTAATAGCTAAGCATTGAGTAACATGTGAATGATACATATTAGATTGCCACTAGACTCTTCCACGTGCAATAGTTTGTATGTTGTTTGGTTATTAATATTCAGTCTGTTATTGTGGGGATTCAATAAAAGCTTCAGAAGTTTCAGAGATATCAGAGGGAATCTACCCACAGTCTATGTGGGGATTTAATAAAAGCTCCAGAAGTTCCAGAGCTCTAACCACAGTCAGTCTAGGAGAATCAGAGTGGTGATTCAAACCTTTAATCCCAGCACAGGGAGTATCCTGGGAGTGGTAACCTATGCCCTTAATTCCAACTGAGTTGAGGTCATTTTAGATTATAGAAGGAATTCCAGGCTCCCAAGCAGGCAGTGGTGGGGCCATGCCTTAATTTACCAAAAGGGTATTTAAGATGAGGATAGAAAGACAAGGCGAGGAAGCCAAGGGAAGCAAGGCTGAGGAAGCTGGAAGACAGCTGGGTAAGATCTGACTGTGGTGTTTATTCCCTCTAATATCTCTGACTTCGTCAGAGATCTATCCCCGAGTCTCATTTATTCGTGAAACATGTTATTTGAGTGTCCCCAATGGCCTACTGTAACCCAAGGCTTGATAGGTAAAATGACATAACTGGAAAGTGATGGGCTATTTAGAGGGGAGGCCCTTGGGGATTGGAGGTCTAACCTCATCTACAATCATCTTCTCTTCTTGCTCTAGTTGCTTTGGTAACTACGTACATTCCTTCCATGGAGTGCCTCCACCCACTGAGCTCACTAGAACCAAGCTGATACAGGTACTGTGCTCTTAAAAATTTCAAAGCAATGAGCTAAATAAACTTTTTCTAAATTGGCTGCTTCTCTTTAGGACTGTGAAGCTGATTAAGGCACAGTGAGGAAAGTAGTCGGTAGTGCAGAGAAAGCTAAAGTATGTTAAGATATTCATCAGACCACCAGAGAGACAAGAAATAACTAAAGGATTAATTTTAACTTTGGATCCTTAATTGAATGGATGATCTGCAAACTCTGAATTGTGATTAGTGTGTTTCTCTGCAGACAACTGTAAGGAGATGCTCAGTAATGTTGCAGTAGGAATTAGCTCATTTATCTAAAGATGGCTAGCAATTTTTCTGAGTAATATTGAAAGGCTTGGTGGTTTATAAGACCAAAGAAAACTGTAGTTAGAACACCAATAATGATGTAATTGTAGTGTGTAGAAAATGTACCCAACTGGTCCAGATACTGTAATAGGCATCATCATCATCATTATCCCTATCATCATCAAAACCTGGCATGAAACAGTCCTACAACTCCAAGAGTGTGAATTTGCATGCAATCTCTCATCACAGTTTGGTCCATCATGTAGACAAACAACACACTTTTCTATTTATTCCTTAACAGCCTTGCTGTCTTCAATACTTTGATGCAGGATAACTTTACTTCCAACACTGTTTCTTGACCGACGCACACTTTCAAGTCAAAGAAATGAATTTAACTTAGAGAGGGAAAACAAATAATGGACAAACATAAAGGTTCTTTGTACAGAAATACCACAGTAAGGTTTTCATTACAATGAAATGAATATTGGAAAGAACTGGAATGTTAAAGTTACTCCTATATGAGCAGGGAGAGATAGGATGAAATCACAAAATGCTTAACTATGAAGGCAACCAAATAGCCAATAAGTGTATAAGAAAATGTTTAAATTTACTAATTCTCAGAGAAATGAAAACTAAAGACACAGTGAGGGGGGAGATGGAGAAATGTCATAGTGGCTAAGAGTGTATATTGTTGAGCTCCATGCCTAGTGTCCATTTGCTGCACTTCACAATCACAACCACCTGTAACTCCAGTTCCAGAAAGTCTGACACCAGCTTCTGGATTCAGCAGGCACCTGTCATCACGTGAGTGTGCTTGAGAGTACATTTGCATGTACACACACACACACACACACACACACACACACACACTAAATCAAATCTTCAAGAACACAATGAGGGTCTGAAGAAATGGCTGAGAATTAAGAGCAATAGCTGCTCACCCTGGGGAACTATGTTCATTTCCCAACATGGGTGGCTCACAACCATTTGTAACTCCTATTCCAAAGGATCTGATGTACTCTTCTGGCTTCCTCATGGCATGCACATGGTGCATAGACATATGTGCAAGCAAAACACCCCTTCATATAAATTAAAATAACTTTTTAAAAAACTGCAACCTATCACCTCACATCTATACAAAAGAATATCCTTGAAATACTAAAAGTACAAAGAGAGTAGAGAAAAAATGGAAAGAAGTGGGAATGTGAGTTAACACAGCTGTATGGAAAACAGTATGGAGATTCTTCAAAAAATTAATAAAGAGAACAACCACATGCCTCAGCTGTCCTGTTTGCTTATGATTATTTTCCCAAATGTAAATAAAAGAGCTGTGTGAAAGAGATGCCTACACTCTCAGATTTGTAGCAGCATTATTCACAATAGTCAATTATGGTAACAATTGAAATTCCATTAGCAGATGAATTTTTTAAACTATAGCACATACACAAGGAAATATAACACAAACATAAAGTAAAGAAATTCTGCAATTTGCAACAACATGGATGAACCTGGAACACATGTTGCTAAGCAAAATAAGCCTGTCGTAGAGATGACCGCAATGAGATTCGATATGAATTTACTTAGAGAAGTAGAAAATGGAATGGAGGTGACTAGAGACTAAGATGAAGAAGGCAAAGAACTAAGAAATGTTGTTCATGGGACATTGTGTTTCAGTGAGATATGAGGAACACTTTTTTCTGATCCAGTGTACAGAAAGATGACCACAGCTAATAATACCATGCATTTATAAATTGCTAAAAGCATAATTTCAATGTTCTTCCTGATAAAAACTAAATATGTGAAGTTAATTAGCTTGATTCAATCATTCTACATGTCTGTCTATACCTATGTGTATTTAAGGTTATATATGCATTTGTGTGTATGTGTGTGTGTCACTGTAACCTTTAAATATGTCCAGTTATTATGTGAATGAAACATAAGAAAATTTATTTAATAAATAATAATTATATTAAATATGCATATATTGAAATTTTTTAGTAATACTGAGAGGCTGAGTGGCAAATATAACCAAAGAAGACTATAATTAGAGCAGTGATAATGATATCATTGTAGTGTGCAGAAAACATATTCAACTTGTACGGATGCTATAGCGGGCATCATTGTCATTATCACTGTCATCAAATCCTAACCTGAAACATACATATAAATATTCCTTATACATAATCGTTCATGAATACGGACCTTGGTTATCAATGTTCCCCTTTCATAGTTTCCTCCATTAAAACAGGCTTTCTTAGAAGACCTATAATGATACACAGAAAGCCTTTGGTTTAAGAGACTTAGGCAAATTTACTTGTAGTCTTTTAAAGAAGTTACCATGATATAGTAATTCTATGGATGAAGAGTGCATCATTGTAGATAAATAGCTACATATAAAATTTGGAATGAAACAGGTTTAATCTTATGTCTCTGAAAATTCACAGGTTGAACATTATTTTTTTAGAAGTATGTGAGGATAATTAGAATAGCTTCTAGGTACAGAAATGTATTTTGTAGAAAGCATCCTGTCTGGTCCTGTATAAAGCCTAGAGCCACTTAGAGTCCCAAAATGCACATGAAGACTACCTTGCTGTCTTATTACACTTGTGTTCCCATCAGTAGGGAACTCTATAAGCCAATATATATCATAACTCAAAATATGAAAATTTCTTCAATGAGGTCAGTGAGCAGAATAGAAAGAATGGTTTACAATTATAAGTAAGAATTGTCATTTAAGAATAGTGTTCTAACTAGTAGATAAAATCCTGGATTCAGATTGTAGTAAAGAACAAATCACAAGAACCACTTTGACATCAACTACAAGATTTCACCTTTTTAAGTATGAATTCCCCGATTCCTCATAAAAGAAATACTATATTCTCTAAAATCCAACAGCAATCAAAGTGCTTGCTTGTGCTTGAGCTACTGCTAACAATGTCACTAGGAACACAGCTTCCTAATTCCTCAGTCTGGTCAGCATATTCCTGAGAAAAATAAGTCAGAGCTACTTCAGCTACATTCCCAGAACCTACCTAATGATCATTCAAGGCATTGAGTAAATGAATAAATTAATGAATTGTGTGTGCTACACTACCACTGAATGTTTTTGTTCAAAAGTACACTCAGTACATTATCAGCCTATGAAAATTCTAGAACTCTGAAGGCATACAAAGGCTTGTTAAAATGTCACAGGACAAATTACAACAACGAAATCCTTGGGGTTAAACTCAAAGTTGGAGTCCCAGTTCAGTGCTTCGATCCACCAGATAAATTATAATCTCCTGGTGCCAGTGACCATGCCCATGTCTTCTCTGGCACCCTCAACTCTCTAAAGAGGACTCAGAGTGAGTTGAAAAGCTGGGCCTCTCACTTTCACTCTGCATCCATTGCTCCTTCTGTTATTGGTGAAGCATTGAAGAGTAACCCATCCCAGCTGGCAGCCCAGTGTCTCTGTGCTATACCCCAGGCCCTCAGTGTGGGAAGCACATCCACCTGGCAGGATTAGAAGAAAGGAAGATGCCAGGAGGTAAAGAAAAATCCTGTGTAAATATCTAATCTGGCCTGTCCAGCTGAAGAGCTGAAGAGCCCCTGCCTGACATCACCACTGTGATTTTACATAAATGACATTCAGGCTGGCTGCAAAATCCCATGTGAGTCTCAACAGTAAAGGGCCTCTGGGTAATTCACCAGCTGGCTAGCTTATTTTAGCACAGTTAGTAAAACACTGCATTAACATTTAGCTTTTGTGTGTAGAACAAGCTGTGCAGTAAATTTTTCTAAATGTTACTGAAATATATTACCTGCAAAGTATGGGCTAAGCTGAGACAGCAACAGGAAAAGCCTCTTTTCTCAGAAAGTCCAGCTTCTAAAACAAACTTAGTATATACTTGGGGAAGGCACAATGGGAAAAGTTCTCAGTATGTGATGGGCATGCTTAAGGTGAAGGACTCTCTACCTACGCCATGGAGTAAGCACTCATTTATTTTTTACTCTATACGTGTTGTATTCTTACTGCCTATAAACCCTTTCATTAGGAGCCAAGTAGTTTGAGGAGCATTAAGCTCGGCCTTTTCTATATTGTGAAATAGAAAAATTGGCATCAGAATCTGCCCTCAGGACTCTGCTGCTTCATTTCTTGCTGTCAGCTCCATCCAAATCCTCAGAGCATGTCTTTTTACAAAAATCTTTGCAGTTTGTGCCTAGGGAATTTGGGGGATTCAAACCAAGTGCTTCCTAGGAGTTTTGGGAAAGTAGAAATAGGAAATTCTCAACCAGCTGGAGACTGGAATTTGGAAGCAATTATTGTTGCACAAGTAGGGGTAAAACTACAGTATACTCCCCCGAGGTGTCAAAGAGTTCTACTCTTTCACCTTGGTAACCAGCATAAGAATACAGTCCTGCTATACATGCCCCTCAACCCAAGATGACATTGTGTCCTTGTAAAAGAAAAACATGTTAAGTCAAGAATGCATTCAACAAGTTTCACCTACCCAACATTCAAGCTAATTGTCAACACACTGTAGAATATCTGTTATCCCTTTCACAATGGTCTGGCTGCCCAGACAGAATAAGACCACAGACCCCTAGCCTAGGAGATCAAAAACAAAAATTTGAACTGTGGTTTCCATCTAATATCTAACTTTTGCATCATTATATAAAAAAGGAGCTGGAGCAGTGGTTCAGTGATTAAGAATACTTGCTGTTCTTGTACAGGATTAGCATTCAGTCCTAGAAACCAGGCCAGGTGGCTCAACCACCTATAACTCCAGCTCTAGGGAATCTAATTCTCTCTTTGGGTCTCTGTGGCACTCACATACACATGACATATATTCACATAAACATGTAATAAATTGTAATAAGAGGTGTCTGTCCTAGACTTTCGGGTGTAGCTTCAAGGTTTGGATCCACAGACCTGCAGACCTATAGTCCCACAAGTCTCACAAAGACACACAGATGCTTAAATTAATTTTAGGCTGATTGGCCTAAGGCCTAGGCATATACCTTGCTAACTCTTTACCCTTAAACTAACCCATGACTCTTATCCTGTTCAGCCATGGGGCTCAGTACACATTCTCAGAGCAACATAGTTGTCCTCTGCTTCTTCTGGCTTGTCTGGCAACTCTGGAGTCTCTGTGACATTTTTTCTTTGCATTTATATTAATTGACTTTTTTAAACGATAAAACAGAAAACAAACAAAAATATTCATAAACAGTATGATAAGCATTATGATAGTCTGTAGTATGAGATTTCTGGCCCGGACTTTTGGGCCTTGCCTCAAAGTTTTGGCCCACAGACCCACAGACCCACAGACACACAGATGCTTACAATAGTTTTAGGCTGATCAGCCTAAGGTCCAGGCACATAACTTGCTAACTCTTTACCCTTAAACTAACCCATGACTATTATCCTGTTCAGCCATGGAGCTTGGTACCTTTTCTCAGAACAGCATAGTTGTCCTCTGCTTCTTCTGGCTTCTCTCTAGAAGAGAGAAGCTCTGTTCTGTCTGTTCCTAGAGTTTTCTTAGTCTGGTAGCCCCATCCATACTTCCTGTTTGCCTTCCTAGAGTTTTCTTAGTCTGGTAGCCCCATCCATACTTCCTGTCTGCCTTTGGCTAATCAGCACTTTTTACTAAACTCATAGGTGGGGACAATTATTTACAATGGAACAACATAATCCCCCTACAATAGTCCCATCTACTTTATTTATTTTTTTCTTCACTGGTTGTAATACCAAATCGTCTAGCGAAAGATCACAGAAGGACCAAGCACCCTCCATTGCCTTAAACAAATTCCCCCTTTAAAAAAAAATTGATTTACTCACCAATTTGTTGTCTGTGATGATTCAATAAACAAATATAAATCAATCTTTTTTATTTTTTTTCAAAAAAAACTCTTGTAAATTGAGCTATGGCAAGTAATTTGTATTGTCTGCTGACTCATTGTCCACTCCCTACAAGTACTTCTCTGTAGGCCATTTGATCTCCATCTACATTGTTGACTAAGAATCAGCTTCCTATCACCCCAGTCTAAAATAGACCCCTTTATTTCAATTTTAATGCAATTTTCACTCTTGCACACAAATCACTCTGCAATCCCTACTATGTGCTAATTGTCCTGATAATTTCCTCAGGTCTCCATTAAACAATTACTAATTGTTTATATAATTAATTAAAGCATCTTTCTATTTCATTAAAGCCAGCAATTCATCATGTTAATGTGAGACTGATGCAAAAGGTCAAAAAACAAACAAGCAAGAATGAGCCCTTCCCCCAGAAAGCCAACAGCAGCTGAAGGAATGCAAGGCAATCCACATACACTGCTAGTCCTAAACTTGATGACCCCAGGGAATTCAGACTGCAGAGATACCTATTTGTTTGAATTTTCACCAAAGTGACCCAGAAATGTACTGCCTTGCTACATTTTAAGGAGAGATTTATTTTGGCTGTATACGTCAAGATGTTAGAAATCTAAGAACACAAAATCAGCATCAGTGTCACATGCTATGAGCACTTTGCTCAAAGGACATAAACCTGAGACCCGATTTGTTTTATGATAATAAATTCTTTAAGTACTAATAATTTAGCCCCTCAGGAGCAAGAACTCACAAGTAAAGGAAACCCATTCATTAGTTTCTCTGTCTTACGACCCAAACCCCTTTCTCTAGGCCCCATCTCCCAACACTGTCCCAAGGGAGTCAAGACCTCAACATGGGATTTGGTAAAGTCAAGGGGCTTTCAAATCAGAACACTTCAGAAGGCAGCATGTGAGAGGAGAAAGATAACAGTCCTGGGGCCTTCCCAGCTCTGCTGCTGCAAGCTTACAGAAGATCAGAGGGCTCCTTCTGACAGTGACCATGACAAAAAATAATGGCACTACTTTGGCCCTATGACCACAAGCAGGAATAGGCTTGGATAATGTCAAGCAAAACCAGGCAAGGAGTAGATAGGTAGTGAGAAAATGCAAAGGGACATTGCTTATCAAGAGAGGACAGAACTATATTCACAAACAAATAAATACCAAAGGGAAAGCTGGAAACATTTGCCCACTCTTAATTTTGTTCAAGTGGATTATATAGCTGGTGAAGAGTCAATAGCAGAGTGACCTGGTGACTTTCCTGAACAAAGGCTGATAGATATTCAGAAAATACAAAGCCATTTGCATGTGTGCAAAACCCAGGAGAAATGTTTTCTCATTATTCTCTGTGGCTTTAATTATTTAGGTTCCCAGTGCCTTCCATCTACATGGTTACAGTTAGGAAGCAACTGTACACAAACAGCCCTGCCAAGAGACATCCACTAGAGAGAGAGAGGTGGCCACTGGCCATGTTGTCCAAGCTTCCTGCCCATATATGACTGCAAATAGGTAGCTGAATAAATTCAGAAGTTATAGTAGTCACAAAAATGACATATATTCTAGGCATCTCCACTAAAAGACATAATGTACTGATAAGGTTGGTTTTTGTTTTGCTTTGATTTTTGTCAACTTGACACAAGCTAGAGTTGTAGGGGAACTTCATTGGCAGAATGCCGCCATCAGATTGCTGGGAGATGAGTCTGTAGGCATTTTCTTGATTAATAGTTGATGGGGGAGGGCCTTTGTGGGTGGTGGGTCTTGGACTCAGGTGCTATTACAAAATAGGATGAGAAAACCTTGAGGATAAGCGGCACCTCTTCATGGGCTCTGTTTCACTTCCTACCTCCAGGTTCTTGCTTTCAGTTCTTGTCCTAAATTTCCCAACGGTGGACTGTTATCCAGAACTGTAAGGTGAACTAAAACTTTCCTTCTCAAGTTGCCTTTGGCCATGGTGTTTGTGATAGTAGAAGAAAGCAAACTTAGCTGAGTTGGCTGTTTGATCATTCAACAAATACCTAAGCATCCACCACATGCTAAACATGGGACAGCAAGGGAACTTTAGTTCAGTAAATACTACCCTTTGTTACTTTTAAAAAAAATATTTAGCTGTTATGCTAATTCTTTTAAAGGCAACACAAGGAATTCTGATGTTATTAAGGAAATAATAGGAAAGATGTTGATTCAAGAACCTAGCTTTGCCACTCGCTTGCCATGTAACAAAAAGATGAGTTCGTTGTTACAAAGTGGTTTTTTGGTCCTGGGCAGCCAGAGGCCCAGACCCACAGACCTGCTGTGCCAGACCCCTTAGCCGCCCACCCCAGCTGCTCAGGCCCCCAGAAATGACTCAGTCGCTTATATTAACTTCATGCTGTTTGGCCTATGGCTCAGGCACATTGCTGGCTTACTCTTACATCTTTAATCAACCCATTTCTATTCATCTTTCCTGCCACATGCCCCATGGCTCACCTGTGTTCCTTACATGTTGTTCCTTTGGGCTTCTGACTCAGTCTCTCTGACTCAGCCTGGCTTCTCCTACCTATGCTCTGATTTCTCCTCCTACTTTTTCTATGGTGCCTGTCATGGGCCAAAACAGCTCCTTTATTTAAAGACTGATATTCACAGCATACAGAAAGACATTCCCACATCAGTTTGTTGTCATTATTACTCCGTTTTAGCATCCTTCAAATGGCCAACAGTAATAGGACATGCTACCCAATGTCCTTTTCGCAAAGCTAAGTAAAATATTAGATGGAAGGGCTTAGCACACTGTCTTTTACATAATAAGTGCCTTATTAATTTGCTATTGCTTCTATAACAAAGTACAGTGAATTTAGTGGCTTGGAATGTCATCTACTTTCTTATAGTTTAGGAAGTTGAAAGTTCAAAATAGGTCTTACAATTCTAAAATTGGGGTGCTAGAAGTATGTGTTTCTTCTGGAGGTTTCAAGGGAGAATTCACTCCTTGCTTCTTCCAGCTTCCAGAAGTGATGAGCAAGTTTTTTGATCATCCTATCTCCTCTTAACTCTGCTCATCCCCTTTTTTTCTCTTACTTGGTCTTTGTGATTGTCTTAGGCCCTCCCAGATAATCTTGAATATCTTTGTCTCTTAAGAGTTTTAATTTAATCACACTTCAAAGCTTCTTTTGTGATGTAGAGTAACTGGGAACTGGAGAAGCCTTTGGGGAAGCATTGTTTATCTTAACACAGTGTTTATTGGTTTTTCATTTTGTTGTGTTGTTAGAAAGCCTGCTGCTGGCTTCTTTGAAAACAGATAGTTTTGGGCAACTTTCACATACTGTGTTCCTCTTACCTACAAGTACCTAATAAGTACTTTAAAATGCCAAAGGTCATCATGATCATCCCACTGTCCTCATGGATAAACACAGACATGAAACCATGGAGAACTTTTAGTAGAGAATAAAGAGGCAGAAGCTGAACAAATCAAATGCAGTAACAGCTGCCTTTGGTCCCAAGAACATAAGAGAGGATTTGATGAGGATGTAACTTTTTAACAAAAGAAAATGTTGTTAGGATTCTGTCCCAGCCTCTGAAGCCCTGGCCAATGGCATTCTGACATTCTGACTTCTGACTTCAAGCTCCATTTAAGAAGGCTCTCCATCTTGGACTCCTCTCCTTTCCTTGTTCTACTTTCTCCCAACCTTGCCAAAGGGTGCATGCCCCTCACCCTCTCTCTCTATCTATACCTATCTATCTATCTATCTATCTATCTATCTATCTATCTATCTATCTATCTGTCTGTCTGTCTGTCTGTCTGTCTGTCTGTCTATCTATCTGTCTATCTATCTATTTTTTTTTATCTATGTCCCCCTTCTTACTCTATAAGAAAGTCTATCTCTTTCCATGGCTGCATATCACTGCTTGCTTGGGGCCACCATCTGCTGCCCTCCATTGCCAGCCACAGGTATGTGTGTTATCATAACACATCAAGGGTCACAACTTTGCAGACACTGCCAAGGTCCTCTCAAAACTAGAGAAGAAATTTGTAATAAAATCGGATGATAATGGCTCAATATTTCCAAAGGTTTTTTCCGATCACCTAACCATGTGAGGCCTTCCTTGACTAACGTTTTGAATGAGTATAGCACCCTTTTCATGTCCCATATCAATTATGTCTTTTCCTAGGAGTGTTGCCACCTCCTAACATAGTACATATTCATCTTGGTAATTCTGAATTTCTCACCTTAATATATGCTCCAGAAAGGCAGAGTTCTTGTTTATTTGTTTCTATGTCTCCAGTGCCTAGAGATGTACCTAGCACATAGTGAGTGCTTAATAAATAATAACTCTGTGAATTAATAGAATTGATAGATGTACTTCTGGAACAATGATATTCAAATGAAAAACAAAAAAATGTTCATATTTTAGGGCTGGGAACTATATCCTGGGACTTATTGAATCTAAACTTATTATGAGAAAAATCAGGTCATAAATTGGAATTCATTTGTTTGCTTGTCTTAAAACTTTGATTATAATCTTTCAAGAAACAAAATAAAATGGTTATGGACAAGTTTTCACTGATAGAATATATTAACATATTGATTGTTATTTTATCCTAGGCTTCCTTTTTCCTTTTCTTTTTGTTTTTTCAATTTGTGATACATATTTACTCTAGAGAATAAATTTAGCCACAGAAAAAGAAGATATTCCTTTGGCAGAGACAAGGAAAGAGAAACATAAAATTTTGCTCTATGTGTATCCATTTTTAAGCAGGTAGCATAAGCATTCATCCATCTTCTGGGTAGAAATAGATTCATATAGATGAGTATGATCCTGTGGCATATAGATAGACAACAATTAAAACATGAAAGCACTCTCTTTGCAGTTGTGGTACATCAAGAAATTATGTTGCTTGCTTTATCATATCCACATATTAAAATGAAAAGTTAATACTATAGCAGCTGATAATTCCCAGAGCTGGGGAGAAGATGGGATAGATCGATGTGTACTCAATTACAGTTAGAGAAGAATGAGAAGTTCTGGGATGCTTTGTGAAATAGGATAATTATAGGTGACAAGAAAATACTACGTAATTTGGTTTGTTGCTTGTGACAGGGTAATTCAGGCTAAGCTGGACTGAAACATCCTATATATGCAATGATGACTTTGAACTCCTGATCCTCCTGCTTTCATCTTCCCAGTGTCAGGATACATGGCATCATGTCCAGTTCATACTACACTTTAAAAAAAATGTATAATGCAGGCTTGTGGATGCTTTCATCATAAAGAAATAAAAAATGTTTTTTCTTAAATTAGACATGTTTAACTCAGCATAAACATTATAAAATATATACATGCACCCAAACATTTCTAATTTTCAAGTATATAAGGTAACAGCTAAAATAATTTTAATTGAATTAAAAATAAATTATGGTTTCAAGGTTTCAGATGTTTAGAGTAGAATAAGAAGCAGGTTCTGAAGACAGGTGACAATGGAAGTGCTTAATGTCAGTGACATATATTAGTGATGGTTAAAATGATGATGTTTCTAATTATTTTTATTTTGTCACCGTACAAAGAAACAAGAAAAGAGAACAAGCGTCAAGTCCAGCTGAAAGAGTGATAGGCCCTTTGGCCTACCACTACCATTTCCCAGCTTCAGATGTTATGAAGATGCGAACTCAGAGTTGCAGATCGCGTCAATCTAGCAGAGGTCTCACTCAACCCCTTAACTGCTAGGAATGCCTGAGGTGTATTCAGTGGGCTTAGTTGAGTCCAAGAAATTATCTTGTCTAGTTCTTGCACCTGTCTCTGTAATCCTGCAGCTCAGGACTCTTGTAGAACAAATCAGTTATCAGTAAAACCATCTGAATTATATTTCTAGTTTGTAGTATACATAATTAGACTTCCTAAGATTTTTTTTCCACAATATAGATTATATGTGTCTGCTAAAATCGGAAGACTGTTCAGGTAGGACAGGTATTGTCATATAAAGTAAAAATGTTTGAACACTGTTCTTGTGAGTTACTGTTTAACCTATTTCTTAAAGACTAACTACCTTTAGATATGGTAGCTTCCTATTCTCGCTAAAAATAAATACTGAAGATCAGGCTGATGACCCAGGAAGAGGCTTCTAAGTATCCACCAACCATCCTTGTTCTTTCGGATTTTTGTTTGTTGTTTTGGTTTGATTTTTGTTTGGTTGGATGGTTTGGGTTGGGTTTTGCCTTAGAATTTCTTATTCTTTTCTCTTTTTATGTACATTTGTTTATTTTTTATTATTTGAAATTACTTTTGAATCCTGATTGCAGTCTCCCTCCCTCCTTACCTCCCAGTTCCTTACCCCACCTCTCCTCTACCCTCACCCCCATCCCCTCCTCCTCCATTGCTCTTCAGAAAATGGCAGGTCTCCAGCCGATATCAATAAAACATGGCATATCAAGTTACAGTAAGATTAGGAACCTCCCCTCATATTGAGGCTGGACAAGACAACTCAGTATGAGAAAAGGGTCCCAAAAGTAGGAAAAAGAGCCAGAGATAGCCCCTACTCCCATTGTTAAAATTTCCATAAGAATACCAACTTACCCAGCTGTCAGATATATGCAGAGGGCCTAAGTCAGTCCCATGCATGCTCCCTGGTTGTCACTTCAGTCTCTGTGGCCTCTGTGAGCCCCTATAAGCCCAAGTCAGTTTATTTTCTGGACCATGTTCTCATGGCATACTTGACCTCACTGACTCCTACAACTCTTCCTCCCCCTTTTCAGCAATATTCCCCAAGCTCTACCTAATATTGGGCTGTGGGTCTCTGCATCTGTTTCCTTCATTTGCTGGATGAAGCCTCTCTGATGACAACTGAGCTGGGCATCAATATATGGGTCAGAATATCATTAGGAATCATTTCATTAACCTTTTTTGCCAGTCATGTTTGGTTCTATCCTAAGTCTCTGGGCTCTCCTGGCCTTCAAGGCAGTATCAAGGATAGATTCTCTCTCATGGCATGGGTCTCAAGTTGGTGGTTGGCCGCTCCCATAATTCTACACCACTTTTACCCTAGCACATCTTGATGGTAGGACAAATTACAGGTCTAAGGTTTGTGGATAAGGCTTGGTGTCTCCTTTATCTATTGAAGAAACAGGTGCTAGGAGAGGAGTCAAGGCTGTCCTATGTCCATTGGTCTACTCAGATGCACTCATTCATTGGCTGAATAAAATGAATGAGGAACCTTTTCTTATGGATATTTCTATAGAAAGAAACAAATAATAAACAAAATTCAAACTATGAATAATATTATACAGAAAACAGATTATATTTATGAATATATATGCATATGTACATGTATGCATATAACAGGAATTAATGAAAAAAAGGCAATGAACTTGGAAAAGTACAAGGTGGAGTATATGAGAGTTTAAAAGAAGGGAGAAATGATGCAATTACATTCTCTGTTAACTTTCTCTTTCTTTCTTTCTTTCTTTCTTTCTTTCTTTTTCTTTCTTCCTTCCTTCCTTTCTTCCTTCCTTCCTTTCTTTCTTCCTTTCTTCCTTCCTTCCTTCCTTCCTTTCTTTCCTTCCTTCCTTCCTTCCTTCCTTCCTTCCTTCCTTTCTTTCTTTCTTTCTTTCTTTCTTTCTGTCTTTCTTTCTTTGTGTCTTTCAAATCTTGTACCTTGGTCCCATTCATTTTCTATCCCTTTGTATCTATCTGCCTTCTGCCCTTGCAACCTCCCCCCAAAATAAAGAAAATTTAAGAGAACAAAAGGCAAAATCAATCCCATCATGAAACCTGTAGTGTGACACAGTGAGACACTGTAAAGCCTGTTGCAAGTGTTCATTGCAAAGAATCATTAGTCTGGTTTGAGGCCTCTGGTTTCTGCCACTTTATTGATGCTGGGCCCTCATTGGGACTCTTCTTGAATATTCTGTTGTTGTCCTGTGTCATGGAGATTCTGCAGCTTTGGATTTGCAGGTAAGGTCCCTTCATGTTCTCCAGCAGATCCCAGATGAGGTGGATGTTGGGATGGGCCAACTCATAACCCTGGGCCTAGGTAGTTGCAGGGTTGGTCAGCTCACCAGCTCTCCCTTGTTCTTACCTCCAGGATGAGCTCTCAAGTATTGTCCAGGGGCAGGGGAAGTTTTCTGTTTTCATGTCCTCAGAATCAGTTCTCCCACACCCACACTTTCAGGGCCAGCTCTTCTGTGTTGTCCAGGTGAGGTGCAGGGGCTAGTCTTCTGACTGCTGCAGCTGGTGAGAGGCAGGGCCAGCTCTCCTGCTCTCTCCTGCTCTTACAACCTCAGAGTCAGCTCTCTCCACTGCCACAGGCCACTCAGAGGTGGGAAGAGGGCATGTCTCCACAACCTATGCCAACATATGGCTGATGAGAGGCAGGGCCACATCTCCCATACTCACCTTTTCGAGGCCAGTTCACCTGTGACTCTGCCCCCACATGAACAAGGTCAGCTCTGTTGTGCTGTCGAGGTGAGGTGTAGGACCCTCTCCTGAGTGCTTCAGCTAGTTCTTCCTAAAGTTGCCACCATCAAGGAGGTGGGGCCAACTCTGTACAGACACATCCTTTCAATCTTTGGTTGTATCAGGAGCCATGGTTATCAGCAGAGACAAGGGCTGCATCAGGGCCATGAACCCAGACATGAGACCAGGCAGCAGCCAAGACCAGACTTCACCATGGGCTTGGATGGCACTCAAATCATTCACAATAACCTACTCCTCGATGCTTTCACCTCTTTAAAAATGCCTCTGCCCACAAGACATGAACCATTATGTCTCTCTCCCTTTCCCATACCAGTCCATACATTTATTCACCATAATAGTGCCTGTTTGCCCAGTGCCAAACGTGGGTATCCTTAACCAACTCAGTCTGTCATGCAGGTCTGTACCCTGCTTCCAAGAATCATAACAGTACCCAGGTGTGTAGGTGAGCAAATGTCCTTTGGGTATATGTCCAAGCTTGGTATAACTGGGCCTTAAGGTAGATTGATTCCCAATTTTCTGAGAAACCACCATATTGATTTCTAAAAGTGCTGTACGAGTTTGTACTCCCACCAGAAGTAGAGGAGTGTTAGCCTTATCCACATCTTCTCCAGCATAGGCTGTCATCAGTGTTTTTGATCTTAGCTATTTTGACAAGTATAAGATGGTATTTTAGAGTTGTTTTGATTTGCATTTCTCTGATGGCTAAGAATGTTGAACACTTCTTTAAGTGTATCTCATCTATTTGAGATTCTTATGTTGAGAATTCTCTTTTTATAACAGTACCTCATTTTTTAATTGGATTATTTGGTGTTTCAACATCTAGTTTCTTGAATTCTCTATATATTTTAGAGATTGCTCCTCTGTCAGATGCAGGGTCGGTGAAGATCATTTTCCCATTCTGTAGGCTGTCATTTTATCTTATTGACCATGTTCTTTGCCTTACAGAAGCTTCTCAGTTTCAGGAGGTCCCCATTTACTAATTGTTTCTCTCAGTGTCTGTGCTACTGGTGTTATGTTTAGGAAGTAGTCTTCTGTGTCAATGCATTTAAGGCTACTTCCCATTTTTTCCTCTATCACATTCAGACCTCAACATAATTGGACTTATGTTGAGGTCCACTTGGACTTGAGCTTTGTGCAGGGTGATAGATATGGATCTATTTGCACTCTTCTACATACTACCATCCAGTTATGTCAGCAACATTTGTTTAAGATGCTATCTTTTTTCCATTGAATATTTTTGGCTTCTTTGTCAAAGATCAGGTGTTCATAGATGTGTGAATTTATGTTAGGATCTTTGATTTGACTTCACTGATCTGTCTGTCTGCTTTTATGCCATTACCATGCAGGGCTTTTTATTGCTATAGCTCTATAGTAGAGACTGAATTCAGGGATGATGATATCTATATAAGTTCCCGTACTGTACAGGATTGTTTTAGTTATCCCGGGTTTATTATCTTTCTATATGGAGCTGACTATTGTTCTTTACAGGTTTGTGAAGAATTGTTTTGGAATTTTAATGAGGGAATGCATTGAATCTATAGATTGCTTTTGGTAAGATTGTCATTTTTACTATGTTAATCCTACCTATCCAAGAGCATGGGAGATCTTTCCATTTTCTGATATCTTCTCCATTTTTTTCTTCAAAGACTTAAATTATTGCCATACAGGTCTTTCACTTGTTTATTTATATTACTCCAAGACATTTTATATTATTTGTGGGTATCATAAAGAGTGTTTCTTCTAAGATTTCTTTCTTAGCCCACTAATCATTCATATATAGGAGGACTACTGAGTTTTTTAGCTAATTTTGTATCCAGCCATATCACTGTGCTGTGGAATTCTCACCTTGCACAGTGTATATATTTGTCACTCGAATTGGTTTTATAAAATGCTGATTGGTTGGTAGCCAGGGAAAAAGTATAGGCTAAACAGCTAAACTGAGCATGGTGGAAAGAAGAAGGGCAGAGGCAAAAGATATGCCAGCCAGCCACTAAGGAAGCAGGATGTGTTGAAAATGAAGCAACATGCCATGAGCCACGTGGCAAAGCATAGATAAGAAATTTGGATTAACTTAAGTGTAAGAGTTAGATAATAACAAATATAAGCTATAGGTCAAGCATTCATATTTTATATTGTCTCTAAATCAGTTATTTGAGAAGTAGCTGCTGGTTACTTGGAAGCAGGTAGTCAGGACAGGAGCCCTCTGCCAACATCATTGAAGGCATTTATCAGCTGTAGGTGTTCCCTGGTAGAATTTTGGGTATCACTTATGCATACTATTATGTCATCCTCCAATAGAAGTTTGAATTTTTTTCTTCTTAATTTGTACCCTCTTGATCTCCTTTTGTTGTCGTATTGCTCTAGATAGAACTGCGAGTAGTATATTCAATAGATATGGGAAAAGTGGACACCTTTGTCTTGATCCTGATTTTTGTGGGATTGCTTTAAGTTTCTGTCCATTTAGTTTGATGTTGGATGATGCCTCGCCTTGCCTTTATTATGTTTAGGCATGTTCCTTTCATCTTTGATCTTTCCAATACCTTTATCATAAAGGGCTATTGATTTTCTCAAAGGCTTTTTCAGCATCTAGTAAGATGATTGTGTGTTCTTTCTTTCAATTTGTATACACTGACAAATTTTCATATGCTGAACCATCCTTGAATCTTTAGGATGAAGCCTACTTGATTGTTGTGGATAATTTTTTCATATGGCCTTGGATTCAGTTTGCCAGTGTTTTATTATTTTTGCATCAATGTTCATGAGGAATATTGGTCTGTAATTCTCTTTCTGTTATATCTTTTTGTGGTTTGGATATCTGGGTAACTGTAAACTCATAAAAAGAGTTTGGCAGTGTTACTTCTATTCTATTTCTATCGTGTGGAACAATTTGAGGAGTATTGGTATTAATTCTTCTTTTAAACGCTGATAAAATTCTGTGATGAAACCATCTGGCCCTGGGCTTTATTTTTTATTTATTTATTTATTTATTTATTTATTGGTTGAGAGGCATAATGACTGTTTCTAATTCCATAGAGGTTATAAGTCTATTTAAGTTGTTCATCTGATCTTAATTTAGTTTTGGTATGTGGTACCTATCAAAAAATGTCCATTTAGATTCTTCAATTTGTATGACACAATGATTTTCTGGATCTCCTCAGTTTGTTGTTATGTCCCTCTTTTCGTTTCAGATTTTGTTAATTTGAATATTTTCTCTCCTGTTTAGTTTGTTTGGATAAGAGATTGTCTGTCTCATTGATTTTATTAAACAATTAACTCTGTTTCATTGATTGTTTATATTGTTCCCTCTTTTTTCTGTGTTATTGATTTCAGCCCTAAGTTTGATTATTTCCAGCCATCTACTCCTTCTGGGTGAGTTTGCCTCTTTTTTTCTAAGTTTTTATCTGTGCTGTTAAGCAAACTGTGTGAGATTTATTCAAGTTCTTTATGTACTCATTTAGTGCTATGAATTTTCCTCAGCACTGCTGTCATTGTGTCCCACAGATTGGGTATGTTGTTGGTCCATTTTCTTTTCACTTCTAGGAAGTCTTTGATTTCTTTCTTTACTTCTTCCTTGACCCAGGGGTAAAAGGATGTTCAGTTTTCCATGAGTCTGTAGGCTTTCTGTCATTTGTATTATCACTGACCTCCAACTTTAGGCCATGGTGATCTGATAAGATACAGGGGGCTATTCTAATGGTTTATATCTGTTGGGATTTGCTTTGTGAATGAGTATAGAGTGGTCAGTTTTAGAGATTTCATGAGGTGCTGAGAAGGTATATTCTTGTGTTTAGGTTAAATGTTCTGTAGTTTTCTGTTAAATTTGTTTGTGTCATAACATCTGTTAGTTCTGTTACTTCTTTGTTTAGTTTTTGTCTGGTAGACCTGCCATTGGTGGGAGTGGGATGTTTTCCTCTCTTAAGTTTGAGATTTGATTATGATTTAAGCTTTAGTAATGTTTCTATTACAAATGTGAGTTCCCTTGTATTTGAGGCATAGATATTCAGAATTGAAACTACATCTTGATGGATTTTTTCTTGATGAATATAAAATGTCCTTTCCATCTCTTTTGGTTAATTTTACTTTGAAATCTTTTGTCAGATATTAGGATAAATAAACCAGCATGTTTTTTTAGGTTCATTTGATTGGAAAGTCTTTTCTCAACCCTTTACTCTGAGGTAGTATCTGCCTTTGAAGTTGAGGTGTTTTTTGGATTCAGCAGAAGGATAAATACTCTTTTCATATCCATTCTGTTAGCCTGTGTCTTTTTATTGGCAAATTGTTATTGATATTAAGACATATTAATTACTAGTGATTGTTAATTCTTGATATTTTTTGGTTTTGTGGTTGTAGTAGTAGTAGTGGTGGTGGTGGTGGTAGTGGTGGTGGTGGTGTGTGTGTGTGTGTGTGTGTGCACAAGTACTCGCATTTCCCTTCTTTGGATTTTGCTGAAGTGAGATTATCTATTATTAGTGTTTTTGTAAATGGAACTCACTTCATTGGGTTGGTTTTTTCATTCTGGTGCTTTCTATAAAGCTGTGTTTGTGAATAGATATTGTTTTGTTTATTTATATAAAAGGTTTTTTAAATTTTATATGGCAACCAGTTTCCCTTCCCTCCTCTCTTACCACTTGTTCGCCAGCTTTCCCCTACCCCATGTCCCATCCACTCCTCAGAGAACATAAGGTATCCAGTGGGAAGTCAATTAAGTCTGGTATATCAAGTTGCAGCATGACCCTCTCCTCCACCCCCCCCCACCTCTGCATCAAGGCTGAGCAAGGTATGTCTCTATAGGGAATGGGCTCCTTGAAACGAAAGAACACAAGTAACACATTTCTCCCTGATCCTAAACATTTAGCATTTGCCACACCCAATTCATCCTCAACTGGCATCTAGTGATTCAATGATCTTACTTGGGCTGGATTATTCATTGATTAACTTTTATCAGAAAAGATTAGTGGGTTAAAATAACTCAAAGGTGGCAGAGCTCCAGTATTCATCCACTAGCACAGTAGAAAATAATCCTTTCTTGGGATGAACATGACCCACCCCACCCACATGTTTTTGAGACTTGATCTGAGACCCACCTGCTTCTACCTCCTGAGTGCCAGGATCAAAGGTGTGTGCCACCAGTGCTTAGAGGATGTTTTAAAAATCTTAATATTCTTACCTGCCCAGCATACCTAGCAACTTTTCCCACCCAAAACTGTCATATTTAAGCAATCTATGAGCCTCTATCAATAGCAGATGTATTCCACACAGCTATGCTCTTAGGAGAAGACCAACTGCAGGGGAACTGCTCAAAGTTACCAAGTGAACACTGAAAGGAATTCCTCATTTTTCTGCTTCCTTGAATCATTTTGATTCAAAATCTTTCATATCTTTAACTTCAAAGAAAGTAGATCATTAACTTGACAGCCAAATCAATAAAGCATTACATCTTATAAAACAATCTATGCCCTTTGTCTCTTTTATCTATACTGGAAATCTAATCTGTTGCCTTGTCACAACTTCAATTATTTTTTTATTAAAAAGAAAAATGTCCAGAAGCCAAAAAAAGGCAAATCTTATAGAACAAAGGCCCATCAAAGTTAGTTACTAAAATTTTTTCAGGTCATTATTCTTATAGCTTCTTTTTTCTCATACTGCTTGACTTTGTGACTAGTGGAAAGAAGACATTAGAAGTCTTAGGCAGTGAACACAAGTGACAACTGCACACTTTTCCCCAAATGGAGCACTCCACCTGAGACCCCATCAGTCTCTAGATGGAAGAGATAAAAGGACACCTATACTAGGAGCAATGTGCACAGACCCTATGAAGGCTATGGTTCTCAAACTTAACTGTGGATCAGCACCTGGTGAAGCACTTAGGAAAACACCACTTACTAAGCCCCACTCTAGAGTTTCTCACTCAGTATTCTAGGATAGAACCTGAGAGTATGTGTGTCTCTCATCTTCCTGGTGATGCTGATTGTCCCATGAGCACACTGTGAGAATCATCAGTCCAGTGGAACAAAATTTAACATGTAGTTGCAATTTTTAATATCCAGCTCTTTGGATATAGATACTAGTTAGATAAGAATAGATATAAAACCTAATAGTCATCAACTACTTACAGATAGGATATGTTCTAAAAACTGCAATTAGGAAATTTCATTGTGCAAATATTATAGAGTGTAGTTACACAAACCTGATAGTGGAGCCTACCATTTACCTCTACTTTATGGTATAACACCTTGTTTATTGCTTATACATATATAAACATTAAAAAATGAAGTAAAAATACCAGGTAATGAGAATTAAGCTCAATTGTAATATTACAGGAACAGTGCTACATAATGTTTAATTGGACCAAAGCATCATCATGCAATGCATAGTTTTTATGTTTACAATTTAATATATATGAAGAGTACTCCACTCTAGAAGAGCACAGCTTTGTCATATGCTTCTTCACTAACCTCCCATAAGTCTTCATATCATCTCTCTTCATGTTGCATCCCCAGCAATCATGAGGGGGTTGGCAAGAGAGAGTGGTACCCTTAATCTAAGAGATCTAAGCCCAGAAAACCAAGAGACCTTTGAAATACAGCACTTTCTGCTCCTTGTTCTGTTGAAACAAGCCTAGCCAGAAGCAGGCTAAGTGTTTTCTTTGTTTTGTTTCCAACTATTTTTATGAAATCCACGTCTGAGCATTTGTTGATAGGATGTCATAATCAAATTCCTCTAACATTCTAAACACATCTATTTGTTGAAGTAATTTCAGCATCATAGTTGGCCTCTTCTCAAGCCCACACGGATACTCCAGAACACTTGAAGAGTGCAAGTCAAAGAAAGCAGTTTGTCCAGAGTTCCCCTTCCACTGGGCAAATACCTGGTGGCAGACAAGATCTGCTCATTCTGGTTCTGTGGCTGCTCTCTTTTATCCTGTAATGCCAGAGGGCCTGGCACATCCTCTGGCTGTTATTCCCTGCTTCAGTGTGAGAGAGATTTCTAAGCCAATCTGATCATCCTCCCTGTGTCGGGACAGCATGAAAAAGAGCAAAAGGCCTGAAACAGAAACGTGCCTTGTGTGAGAGAGACCTGCAGCTTGCTACGATCAACAGATTCTTTGAGAGGCCTCTGTAGTGGGCTGCCAAAGCCAACTTAACAGGGAAAAGGCACTTCTGATTTAAAGTAGAAAAACCCACTATGCCCAAGGCCCAGGTGTTGCTACTATTTGGGTAGGTGTTGCTATAGTTTGGGGTTGTTTTCAGGGGGTGTAAATGAAGTAGAGCAGTGGAAGCCCTAGCTGTGGCCCTGGAGCTGTATTTGTAAACAAAACAGAAGCCTGGACTTTCCATGACTGTCTAAGTCAAAGATGCTTAGAAATTCAGGGGTGCCTCTCTCTCCCAGCTGATGGATGGAAAAGCACTGAGTGGTAAGGTTTCCAAATGTCACAGGAAGGCTCATTTCCATGCTTTAAAAGTCTAGGAGGCAAAGCTAAAGTTCCGTGGGAAAGAATGGCTTTTAGTAACTGAAGTCCCAAAGGGGCAGGGAAGCATTGTGAGTGCTGTCTCCCCTGGAATTAGTGGAGCCATGGAGAAGGTGGATGAATATGAACATTTTCATTCACAATGAACTCTTAAGGGACTCTGCACCTTTACATCGGTAAGCACTAAGAAAAGAACCTCACCTGAGGAAGGAGGCTT
The DNA here is from genome assembly GCA_033318265.1 of Phyllotis vaccarum. Classification (NCBI taxonomy): domain Eukaryota; kingdom Metazoa; phylum Chordata; class Mammalia; order Rodentia; family Cricetidae; genus Phyllotis; species Phyllotis vaccarum. The sequence continues at coordinate 132,110,981 of JARWLC010000013.1, read as the reverse complement.
GGGGAAAACTGATGCTCTGAACTCTTCAAATCATTAGGATTCTGATGCCCACCTAACCCTGTTTTAAAGACACCAAGTCTGGGTGGAACTACCACCTCCAAGATGATCTGCCTTCAGCCAGAGAGTGATGGCTGTGCTCATCTGGCTTTAGTCATAAAATGAGTCACAGCCTCAGGCCAGGACAACAATACAAGTAGGTACAGTGGAGGCCCAGGGAAGAGGGTCGGGTAGTATACAAGGGAGCAAAGGAGGAAAAGAAAGATTTGATCTGCCTGGGGAAATCCTGGATGCAAGGAGACACCAGATCTGACACAGGAGAATCCTTGTCATTCCTGAAATCAGTCCTGTACTCCCAGCTGTCCTAGAATGAACAAAGGACAATGACATGGCCCAGGCTGTGGGGATCCTGGGCCCCAAGATGATTAGAATCTATGTCTGGTTCATAGTGCCAGCTAGAAAGACAAGATGAGCAGAGTGGCAGATGGAAAGAAGAACTGTTTTTTATATGGGAACATGAGGTTCAAGTTCTAGACCTAAAACCAAGGCACCATGGGATTCTTCACTTCTCTAGAGAGCAGATTCCATTTTCTAAAATGATATGTAATTAAAGGCATTTAAGATCACTATCATCTATAGAAAACTATCATTCTACTTAATGTGTAGTAAATAAAATTAGGAGAGACCAATGTTGTGGAATAATCTTGAAATCAGACTCCAACAGATCTAAACAAAATTTCATCTCTTGTAATAATTGCTTTATATTCCAACCAAAAGGTTAGCGAAGTAGACAGAGTCTAAGACATGCCAGGCTCTTTTCCTCCTAAAAACAGGAGATTCTATTCTGAGTCAGCATAATAAGGACATCCTGTCAAGTCTTCAAAAAATGTAACTTGAAGTTCAACCTGACATTCAACCTACACTGTTGTGCTGTTCCTTGGTTCCTACCTTACCAAACCATCTATTCTGCTATTGGCAGGTGGGAGATGAGACCAAACCTATGATTGTAAGAGTGAAACCAATGCTCAGTTTCAAAACTGAGAGCTTGACCAAAATTTAAACTGGAGATTTTAAATTTTTGGCTAATGCCACGTCTGGACATATTTTAAGTTTCATTTAAAAGTATCTCTTAACAGAGGAGCTGTAATCTCTCTTGATACGGAAACAGCTGTAACTGACTCTTATCACAAATCCTCGGGTCTCACCCAATACTGAGCAATCATCTCTGTATGCTGTTTAAGTTAGATGGCCACAACAGTATAACCAACTTGGCTGTCTCTACCTCACTTGTATTTCTCATATGACATTCTCTGTTCTCCGACTACGGCATGCCCTGCCCATGTGGTAGAGCCCAGTCTCTTGGAACCTACTTTGGAAATTTGTTTCATTCTCAACTCATTCCCTGCTGGTGTTTTAGATTATCTGGAGGTACAGGCCATAGGAACAAGTTTGAAAATATCTCTACATTCTTGTCCTTTAATTTTGGAGGACAGAAAACTGCAAGTTGATTTATATACTGATAAATACTGCAATCAACATGTATATAAGGAAACAGTTCATATTATAGAAGTTGCTTTTCCCCCATTTATTTAAAATAGCTTTTTTTCTCCCATAGTACATCCTACTTAGGGTTTACTCTTGCTCTACTTCTCTAAGTTCCTCCCATCCAGATCTACTCCCTCTCTGTCTCTCATTATAAAAGAAGAGGCTTCTAAGAGATAACCACAAAACATGACAACATAAAATATAAGATAAAGCAAAAACTATCACATTGAAGTTGTAAAAGGTAAGTAAACAGAAGGAAAAGAGCCCAAGAGAAGGCCTAGAGACTCAAAGATCCACTAATTCACACACTCAAAAATCCCAGAAAACACTAAACTGGAAGTCATAATAGATATGCAAAGAACCTGTAGGGTAAGAAGAGTTTTGAAATAAACAAATATATAATAAAATAACATATAAGTATGTATAACAAAAATAACTTTAAAATAATACAGGATGAAACTTAGAAAAATTAAACCCTGACAGGACATTATGAGACAAGGAGCCTCCAAAGATCCCTCTGAGTTCGTTTTCTGTTGGCGTCCACTGTGCAGATCACCCTAGGAGTAGTTTGTTTCCCCAGTGAGACTCCCTGGGAGGAAACTAAATTTTCATTTACAAGTGGTTATCAACTGAAGGTGGCTTCTAGGCTATGAAGGAGGGCATGTTTCTACTTCACCTTTCAGTCCTAGGAGCCCATCTGTTGCAGGGCCCATAAAAGCTGCTTCAGTCTGTGGGCTTGTATATGTATCCAGTTGATTTAGAGAACCTTGTTTTCCTCTTGACCTCCCTTCCTTCTGGCTTTTGCACTTTTTCCACCTTCTCTTCCAGGGCTTTCCCTGATCCACAAGGGGAGGGATTTGACGGAAACATCCCACTTAGGGCTGAGTGTTCTGAGGTCTCTCACTCTCTGCTTATTGCCGGGCTGTGGGTCTCTGTGAAGTTTCTCTACTGAAAACTGAGCAAGGCTAGGATCTATGAATATATCAGAAAGTCATTAGGAGTCATTTTATTGCCTTATTTTTATTTGTTTGTTTGTATTTTGTTTCGTTGAAACAACAGTAGTATTTGCTTTTGTCCTACATCCCAGGACTGTCTAGTCTCAAGTTTGTGGTCACCCAGGCAATGTCAGATATGAGTTACAACTTGTGGAGAAGGCCTTAAGTCAAATCAGATATTGGTTGGTTACTCCCACAAATGTTATGCCACCACTGCATTAGCATATCTTGCTGCAGGCAAGACATCAATGTGGATTAAAGGGCTTGTGATTAGGTTGGTGTTTATATTTCTCCTTTAGTAGGATGCTGAGGACCTCCCTGAACCAAAGACACTAGTATACAGGAGTGAAGGCTCTATGTAGGCACCAGCTTGGCTTCTCCATGTTCAATGAATTGTGTAGAAGTTATCTTCAGCAAAGAGGCCTTGCCATCAGTTTGTGGAAAGCTAGCTATAGTCTTAAAAACAGCATGAATTGTTTGGGGGTTCTATTTGGCCAACAGCTCAATAAAATAAGCTACAATCCCAATACTAGAAACTTCATTTGGTGACAAGAGATGCTGGGGCTCTGTCTCCCCCATTATTTGGTTATTCTTTTAGATACCCATCATATTTGTATGTATTTTATGATGTTTGTACTGTATTAGGTTTTAATACTAGCCCTCAACTGCCCTTAATTTTAGCTATCTCTCCCCTGCTCCTTCCCTCATTCCCCCTCTTTATGACCCTCCCCACTTTATCTTTCCATTCCAGATCCTCTCCATCCATCCATAGCTATATATTCTATTTGCCTTTCCTAGGGAGATCTGCCTGACCCAGTCCCTACTCCCAGCCCTTACTCTCTCTATACCTAACCTCTGTTGTTCTATGGATTGTACTTTGGTTACTGATGTAACAGATAATATCAACATATAAGTGAATACATACTATATTTATCTTTCTGGATCAGAATTACTACATTCAGAATGATATTTTTTACTCTATATGTTTACCTATGAATTTCATGATTTCACTCTTTTTAACAGCTGAGTGTAAACGTATCTATCAATTTTCCCTTACCCATGCATCTGTTGAGGGACATCTATGTTGTTTCCAATTCCTGGATATTATAAATAAAACAGAAATGAACATGGTTGAGTAAGTGCCTCTGTGGTAGGGTGAAACATCCTTTGGGTATATGCCCAAGAGTGTTATAGCTGAATCTTGAGGTAGATTGATTCCCTTCTCCCTTAGGAACTGCCACATGGATTTGCACAGTAGTTGTATAAATCTGCACTCCCACTAGAGTGTGTGAGTGTTCCCCCTTGTACTATTGATCTTAGTTTTTCTGACTTATGTTAGGGTAAGATCCCAAAATAGTTTTGATTTACATTCCTCTGATGACTAAGGATGTTGCACATTTCTATTAGTGTTTCTCAGCCATTTGAGTTTCTTCTTCTAAGAATTCTGTTTAGATCTGTACACCATTTTAAAGTTAAATTATTTGTTTTTTAATATCTAGCTTTTTAAATTCTTTATATATTTTGGTATTAGTACTTTATCAAATGTATAGAGAGTAAAAATCATTATTCCCATTCTGTAACCTGCTGCTTTGTCAAAATAACGGCTGCTTTGTCTTACAGAAGCTTTTCGGTGTCATAACCGTGCTAATAGTGTTCTGTTCAGAAAGTCTTTTTCTGTGCCAATGAGTTCAAGACTACTCTCCACTTTCCCTTTTATCCAGTTTAGTGTATCTGGTTTTACATTAAGGTCTTTGATCCATTTGAAACTGAATATTGTGCAGTGTGATAAACATGGATCCTTCTATATGCAGACATCCAGTTTGACTAGTACCATTTGTTAAAGATTCTGTCCTCTTTTCCAGTGTGTATTTCTGGCTCTTTATCAAAAATCAGACTTCCTTCCAGAGGTGTGTAGATTTATGTCTGGGACTTCAATTTGATTTCATTGATCAATATAATTATTTTGTGCCAATACCATGCTGTTTTTATTACTATAGATCTATAGTATAATTAGAGTTTGGAAATGTTGGTACCTCCAGCAGTTTTCCTAATGTCTATGGTTGTTTGGACTATCCTGGGTTTTATATGAACCTGAAACTTGTCCTTTCAAAATTTGTGAAGAATTGTGCTGGGATTTTGATGGGAACTGCACTAAGTATTTAGAGTGCTTTTGGTAACATTGCCATTTTTACTGTTAATCCTGTTGATCCATGAACATGAGAGATATTTCATCTTCTGATATCTTCTTCAATTTCTGTCTTCCATATCTTAATGCTTTTATTAAGCCTTAACTTGGTTGATTATATTTACCTCAAGATATTTTATGTTATTTGTGGCTATTGTGAAAGGTGTTCTTTTTCTGATTTCTTTCTCACTGTATTTGTTTTTTTTTTTTTAATGTAGGAGAGCTATTGATTTTTGTGAGTTAATTTTGTAGCCAGATATTTTGTTGAAAGTGTTTTTTCAGCTGGAGGAGTTTCCTGGTTGAATTTTTTCAGTCACTTATCTATACTATCATATCATGTGCAAATAAAGATACTTTTATTGCACAAATTCTAGTTAGTATATAATGAAAACTCAGAGCCAGATATTGGGGGAAAGGTGGAATATCAGAGAGAGGGTAAACAGACCACAGTCAATTCTCACCCAGCCGACAGGCCAAACAGGATCCTCTGCCTGGTTGGTTGCTTCTACAGAATACCTGAATGTCTGCCTACACCTGCTTTAAATATCTCCCTGCTCAGTTCTTCAAGTTCCAGGTTCAAACTCTGCATAATAATCCTAGAGATAGGATTAAAGGTATGAGCTACTGCTCATTGGCTGTTAGGCTTTGAACTCACAGGGATACAGAAAAAGCTCTGTCTCCTGAGTGATGGGATTAAAGGCGTGAGTCACCACTCAGTCATTCTTATGATAGGATTAAAGTTATGACTTACCACTCTCTGACCCTCACAGCTTGCCTATGGCTGATTCTGTTCTCTGATATTCCAGGCTGATTTTATTAAATATAAAATATATTACCACATACTTTGACTTCTTCCATTCTGATATGCATCCTTTGATCTCCTTCAATTGCCTTTTTTGCTCAGTTAAGACTTCAAAAATTATATTGAACAGGCACAGAAAGAGTCAAACCTTGTCTTATTCCTTATTTTAGTGAAATTACATTTAATTTGATGTAGGCTATGGGCTTGCTGTAAACAGCCTTTATTATATTTAGCTGTGTCCATTGTATCCCTAATGTGTCCGTGACTGTTATCATGAAGGGGTGTTAGATCTTGTCAAAGTCCTTTTCTCTCTATCTAATAAAATGATCATGCTTGTTTGTTTGTTTTTTTAAATTTCAGTTTGGTGGACTACATTTACTAATTTATGTATGTCCCCTGTATCTCTGGGATGAAGCCTGTTTGATCATGGTGGGTCATCTTTTTAATGTGTTCTTGGATTCAGCTGCAGGTATTTTATTAAGAAATTTTGCATCTATGTTCATAAGAGAAACTGGTCTGTAATTCTCTCTCTTTGTTAATGGCCAAAACAAAGAAGACCCCAGACCCAGAATTCTTGCAAGATTAAAAAAAAAAAAAAATTATTACATCTGCGAATGGGCTCAAGGCAAGAAGACAGCCAAGAGCCCCGAATGTTCTCAGGGTAGAATTTTTATACAGCACTCTGGTAAGGGAGGGGGAAGTTGCAGCGGTTCTCATGGTTACTCAGGGTGGTCTCGCCTGAGTTACTACGTGCAGATCAGGCTGACCGGGCAATGTGTCTCAAGAGTGCAAGAAACAAGCTTTGTTTAGACTGTACATCCTACATGCAGCTCAGAAATCCTGTAACCAAACTCTGAGTCCTTGAGCAGTCACTGAAACTCTGCCAACCTCAGTCAGCTTCAAGGGCCTCAGGGAGGGGCGAGGGGGGTTTCAGCTTGGTGGGCAAACAGCTATCCTGACACTAGAGAGTTAAGGGGGAAAGAATTAAACAGGATTTCTCCATTATTTCATCTTTGTTGGATCTTTATGTGGTTTGTGAAGCAGGGTAACTAGCCTCATAAAACAAATTGGCAATGTTCCTTCTATTTCTATTTTGTGGAACAATTTGAAGAGTATTAGATTAACTCTTCTTTGAACGTCCAGTACAATTCTTTGCTAAAACTATCTAGACTTGAGATTTTGGGGTTGAAAAATTTTAATTACTGCTTCTATTTCACAAGGGATGTTTAAATTGCTTATCTGGTTTTGATTTAACTTTGTTAGGTAGTATATATTTACAAAATTATCCATTTCCTTTGGATTTCCGATTTGGTAGAGTACAGGATTTTGAAGTATATCTTTGATAATGCTCTAGATTCCCTCAGTGTCTGTTGTTTCGACACCTTTTACATCTGTAATTTTCTAATTTGGAGTTTCTCTCTCCACCTTCTATTTAACTTTGATTAGGGCGTGTCGATCATATTGATTTTCTCAATGAGCTAACAGTTTGTTTCATTGATTCTTTGTGTTGTTTATATTCTATTGATTTTTGTCACCAAGTTTATCTATTCTTGTCATGTATTCCTTTTTTGGGTGTGATTTCTTTCTTTTGTTCTAGATCTTTCAAGTTTGCTATTAATAGTATGAGATCTTTCCAATTTTTTCCCTCTCTCTCTCTCTCTCTCTCTCTCTCTCTCTCTCTCTCTCTCTCTCTCTCTGTGTGTGTGTGTGTGTGTGTGTGTGTGTGTGTGTGTGTGTGTGTGTGTGTGTGTGTGTGTGTGTATGTAAGAACTTAGTGCTATGATCTTTCCTCTTAGAAATGCTTACCTTATGTTACACGAGTTTGGTTATGCTGTTTATTCATTTTTCATTTAATTATAGAAAGTCTTTCATTTCTTTATTAATTTTTGTCCTGACCCTTTTTTTAAATTTCGGAGTTAGTTTAGTTTTTCAGTTTCCATGAGTTAGCAAGATTTCTGGGTTTTTTTTTTTTCTATTGTTGTTGATATTCAGCTTTAATTCATTGTTGTCTGATAGGATTCAGGGCATTATTTCAATTTTCTTGTATCTGTTGAGACTTGCTTTGTGTTCAACTATGTGGTCAATTTTGCTGCTGGGAAGGAGGTATATTATTTTGTGTTTGAGTGAAGTTCTCTGTAAATATCTGTTAGATTCATCTGGTTTATAATGTCAGTTACTTCTAGCGTTTCACTATACAGTTTTGGACTGGATGACCTATTTATTGGTGAGAGTAGAGTACTGATATCTCTCCCATTTTTAGTGAGTGAGAGTCAAAATTGTGATTTGAGCTGTAGTAGTGTTTATTTTATGAACTTTGGTGCCTCCTGTTTGGAATATAGATGCAAGAACTGCAATATCCTCTTGGTGGATTTTCCTTTGATGAGTATGTAGTGTGTGGGAATGTTTCAAATTTAATAAAAACCAGTCTGAGATATCAGAGGGATCTACCCACAATCAGTCTAGGAGGATCAGAGAGTGGAGACCTACACTCTTAATCCCAGCAAATCTGAGTTTGAGGCCAGCTTAACTTACAAAGGAGTTCCAGGATCCCAGGCAGGCAGTGGTGGCTCACACTGTTAGTCCCAGCACTTGGGAAGCAGAGATAAGAGAATCTCTGTGAGTTCAAAGCCAGGCTGGTCTCCAAAGCAAGTTCTAGGACAGCCAGGACTGTTACACAGAAAACTCTGTCTCTAAAAACAAACAAACAAGTACAAAAACAACAAAGACTGGAAGAGATGGCTCTGTCCTCTGATATTTCAGACTGGATTTTATTAAATTTGAAACATATCCCCACAGTAGTGTCCTTTCCCATCTCTTCTGCTTAGTCTGTTTGAAGTCTATTTTGCCAAATATTCATATGGCCACACCAGCTTGCTTCTGAGGTCCATTTTCTTGGAATACTTTTTTCCAACATTTTACCCTGAGGTAGTGTCTATCCCTTCCCTGATGTTGAGATGTGTTTCTTGGATGCAGAAGAAGGACGGATTCTTGGGGGGGGGGGGGGTGTTGGTTTTGGTTTTTTTTTGTTGTTGTTGGTTTTTTTTGGTATCTATCTTGTTAGTCTGCATCTTTTTATGTGAGTTAAGACCATTTATGCTAAGAAATACAAATGAGCTCTGTTCATTGATTCCTGTTATTTTGTTATTGCTGTGCTAATGGAGGTAGTGGCGATGGAAGTTGTGATATGTGTGTGTGTGTCTGTGTGTCCTCTTTGGGTTTGCTCATCTAGAATTATATATTTCTTGTGTTTTCTTGGGTAGTATTAACCTCTTTAGGTTAGAATTTTCCTTCTAGCACCTTCTGTAGGATTAAATTTGTAGATATATGTTCTTTAAATTTGTTTTTATTGTGGAGTGTCTTATTTTCTCCATCTATGGTGATTGAGAGTTTTTCTGGATAGAGCAGTCAGAGCTGCCATCTGTGGTCGCTTAGAGTCTGAAGCACAACTATCCAAGCCCAACTGACTTTTAGAGTCTCCATTGAAAAGTCAGTTATAATTGGTATAGGTGTGTCTTTATATGTTACTTGGCCTTTTCCCTTTGCAGCCTTAATATTCTTTATTTCATACATTTAGTATATTAGTTATTATGTGGTGATTGGACTTTCTTTTCTGGTCCAGTGTATTTGGTGTTATGTATGCTTCTTTTACTTTTATAGGCACATCTTTCTTTAGTTTAGGTAAATGTTCCTCTATGATTTTTTTTTGGGGGGGGGATGAAATATATTCTGGACCTTTTACCTGGGTTTCTTCTCCTCCTTCTACTCTTAATATTCTTACATTTGTTCTTTTCATAATGTTCCAAATTTCCTAGCTGTTTTGTGCCAGAAACATTTAGAGTTAACATTTTCTTTGACCTGGGTGCCATTTTTTTTTCTATCATGTCTTCAATGCCTAGGGTTTTCTCTTTCTTCTCTTGTATCCTGTTGGTGAGGCTTGTCTCTGACGTTCCTGTTCAAGTTCCTAATTTTTTTATTTCCGGATTCCCTTAGGTTTTCTTAAATGATTCTATTTCCAGTCTCAGATTTTAAACAATTTTATTCATTTTTTCCACTATTAGTTTGTTTTTATAGGTTATTTAAGGGATTTATTCATTTCCTCTTTAAGGTCCTCTATCATATTCATAAAGGCTATTTTAAGGTTTTTGACTTGTGTTTCAGCTATTATTCTCAAGGCTTGCTAGACTCTGGTCGAGACATACTGTTCTGACTGTTGCTGGGTGTGTTTTTATACTGGCATGTAGTCATCTAGATTTAGAAAGACTGTAAATATAGGAGCTGATATCTGGTCTTGGGCAGGTATTTCCTTTATCCTCTCTAGTTCTTATGAAGGTGTGTTCATGTGTTGTCTTATACAGAACCCTTCTGTGATCCTACTAGTTATGGCCACAGTACACTATGGGTAAAATATGTTTCTAGGTTTGGGGAGGTAAAAGTTAGGAATGAGCATGAATTAGGAGAGAGCAGACTGACAGAGTCTACAAGAGGAGTAAAAGCAGGGAGTTCTACCAGGATCTGCTTAGTTTCCCGGGAATAGGGCCAGAGAGTGGAAGAGGCCACAGCAAGTGGTCTGCCATAGAACTGGGAATGAGACTGAGAGATTAGATGTGGAGGAAAGAATGGAGAGTGAAGATATGAAGTTCACCTGCCTGCTTTGCTGTTGTACTTGCTTCTCTGGCAGGCTTGACTGGAGGATTTCCAGAGAATGCCTGCTGAAGTTGGGGGCTGGGGTAAAAGGATGAATGGGAAGGAAATTTGAAGGAAAAGTTCCATGCGATAAGTGTAGATGGGAGCAGAGAGTAAGTGGAAGCTGGAGCAGGTGTTTTGCTATAGAGCTGGGGATAAGACTGGGGAATTGGACTTGGAGGAGAGGAGTGATAGGTGAAGAGCCATAGTGAACTTACTTGCTCTGACTGAAGTCAGAAGGAACTCTTTAAGGCATGTATAACTGTCTACAGTGAACTCCATAGTTAAATATATATATGTGTATACAAATATATGTGTGTATATATACATATATATTTGTAAACTAGCATAAATCATATGGTGATGGAGAATAATCAAAACCACCAAGTATAATTTTAAATATTTTAAGCTATATGAGAAAAATAAACATATCAACTGACCCAGAGAACCAAAGTAGCATATATAATTAAATTTGCACAAGAGAAATGCCCATGGAATTGCTTTACTTAAAAAGCTAAACTTCATCACTGCCTTCAACTTTGGTACATCAAACTAGTTTTCCCATCTTGTATAAAACCAGACAATGATCCATACTATGATTTTTAGGCCCACTTTACGAACAAGCTCTATATAATTTCCAGCTATATACCTGAAAGAGGATTAATGTACAGAATATATAAATAATTTTTAAAGCCCATTTAGAAAATAGCCTTGGCTTTGTATAGAGAGTTCCCAAAAGAAGGTAAAATGGCCTTGAAATATCTCAAAAGTCTTCAGTGTTCCTAGAAATTAGGGAAATGCAAATAAAATCAACTTTAAGATTTATTGTTACTTCAGTCAGAATAGCAAAGGTCAACAAAACATCTGGCAACAAATACTGAATGGGATGTTGGGAAAATGAAACCCAGACTCACTGTTGGTGGGATTTTAAACTGGTCCAGCCACTCTGGAAATGATTGTGTAAAATTCTCAAAAAGCTAAAAATAAATATACTATATGAATCATCTATACCACTCCTTGGCAAATTCACTAAACATCTTACTCCATGGACACCTGTAGAGCCACATTCATTGCTACTCTAATCACAATAGCTAGGAAATCGGAACAACTTAAATATTATTCAAATGATGGATGAAAAGTGTAAATGTGGTATATATACATATAGTATAGAATACTAATTCTGCTGTAAAGAAAAATGAAATCATGAAATTTGAAGGTAAATGGAAAGAATTAGAAAAGATCATGTTGAATGAAGTAATCCAAATCCAGAAAGATAAATATCACATATTCTGTCTAATCTGAGGCTCCTAGCTCTAAATCATTAGATGTGAGTACATCATCTGGAGTAACAGGAAAGGAAAAGGGATCATGGGAGCAGGGGTAGAGGAGGTAGTAGCAGGACACATGTAATTTGAAGAGGAAAATGAGGGGATGCTTTAATTATAGAGGGGTGTGGTGGTTGTGTGAAAGAAAATGCCCCCAAAAGGGAGTGGCCCTATTAGGAGGTATAACCTTGTTGGAGGAAGTATGTCACTGTGGAAGTGGGCTTTGAGGTCTCATATATGCTCAAGGCACACCCAGTGAGACAGTTCATTTCCTGTTGCCTGCAATATGTATAACTCTCACCTCCTTTTCCAGCACTATGTGTGGCTGCATGCATGCTACCATGTCCTACCATGATGATAATGGGCTAAATCTCCGAAGCTACCCCCATTAAATGTCCTTTTTATAAGAATTTCTATGGTCATGGTGTCTCTTCACACCAATACAAGTCCTAACTAAGACAAAAGGTTTTGGGGGTAAATATGGAAGAAGGAGGAAAGAAGGTGAGAATTCTGAAAAGCCACAAGAAACCGTATCGTTATCTACCTATATAAAATCACACATAACACATGCATAGTTTAAATAAAATAGTTTAAAAGAATTTTTTCATCTAATCTGACAATGTTCCCCCCCAAAGCCTTAGATTTTATATATATTTGAGTTAATGGTTAGAATTGTCCAAGAGACTCCCAAAGCATTAGAGGGTGCTTGTGTTGTCCTTAGTTGCCTCCCAGAGGCTGAAAGTAAATCCTTATTGCTTAAGATACAGTGAAGTTCAGACACAAGACCACAGGAAGTCCAAAGTTTATCTGACCTGTTAGCCTCCAGCCAGAGGAGTAGCATTCATATTATCAGTTATTAGAAGATGCCATTCAACCTTCCAAAGGAGAGAGGTGACCAACAGTCCTACCCAGCTGTGATACATATTAACCACATCAATGACCACCTGAGGGTGCAGTAATAGCATGCATACTTTGGCGGTAACAAACAGCTCTCTAATTGGACTTAAGACACTCTCAAATGAGAACTAGGGACTTATCTTTAGTCTTTAGGAAGCAGAGTCTGTTGGACAACCATGACCGTTAACTCTAAAAACACTTTCTCATGCCTGGTATTGGTGGTGCTGTGGTGGTGGTGGTTTTGTTTTATTTTGTTTGTTTTTTGAAAGGCTAAGGCTTTGGGGGTGGATAGTCTTTAAATGTAGCTGCATATTAAGAAATAGAAGCCAGAAATTTAAGAGACAATAAGGTGTAAGGGGGATATGTGGGAAAGGCTACAGGGAGGAATGGGAAGTGAAAAATAATGCAATAATATTTTAATTTAAAAAATAAAAATATATTGAAAAACAAAAATAATTTTGAAAAGAACAACTTTTAAGTGTCTGAAGAAATGGCTTAGTGGTTAAAAGCATTGGCGGCTCTTCCAGAGGTTTTCCCAGCACCTATATGGGAGCTTACAATCCTTTGTAGCTCCAGTTCCAGGGTATTGATGACCTCTTCTGACCACCATGGGCAGCTGGAATGCATGTGGTATACCACATGCATGCAGACAAAACATTCATACACGTAAAATATTAATCCTCTGTCAGATGTATAGCTGGAATCACAGATTTCTGTCCATGACTTATGTCACTTGTCATTGGATTTTCCATTCCTTCTTATACTACCCTTCTAAATGCCAGTGTTAAGCAAGACTGTGCTTAAAATTTATTACAAATAGCTTACCCAAGGCATGACTTGAGAAATCCTGAAGAGATTGATCATTTCAAACATGTTCTGCTTTTGTTCCTTCCATGGTGCCATAGACTCAAACATTAAAACACATTTTATCTGGGAGTTGTAGATATGGCTTAGTAGATAAAAGAAGCAGTTACTGTGCAAGTATGAGGACCTGAGTTAGATTCTATAGCACCCACATAAATGTGGAGATTATGTGCCATAAACTTACATTTATTAGTCTGGTTCTCAGAAGGAAGGGACAGGGCATCCTTGGAACAAGCTATTTAACTAAACCAGCCATATCAACAAGCTCCAGATTCAATCAAGAGACCCTGTCTTAAAGAATGAGATAGACAGGGATTGAGGAAGACCCCTAACATCAACCTCAGATATAGAGACACATGTGAACACACATACACACCACAGATATGCAATAAATACATGATTTTCATTTTTCTGTGAAAATTAGGCCCTCAAAGGTCCTCAGGGATAACACTTCATGATAGTACTCACACTTTGTCATAGGTAAGTTAGTCAAGTTGCTTTCTGGGGAGATAACTGGTTAAATATTGAGTAAGAATAAAATTCAGCACAGATCTGTAGTATGAAGCTTCTGGCCTGAACTTTCCAGGCCTAACCTCAAAGTTTAGGTCCGCAGACCCGTAGACCCGCAGTCCTGCAGTCCCGCAGTCCCACAGAGACACACAGACTCTTTCATTAGTTTTTGGCTGATCAGCCTCAGGCCTAGGCATATCACTTGCTAGCTCTGTACCCTTCACCTAACCCATGTCTCTTGTTCAGCCATGTGGCTCCGTACCTTTCTTTAGAGCAGCATAGTTGTCCTCGGCTTCCTGTGGCTTCTCTCTGGTGGTCTGTCTGGCACTCTGTTCTCAGAGTTTTTAGTCTGGTAGCCCCGCCTACACTTCCTGCCTGCCTTTGGCCAATCAGCTCTTTTTATTAAACCAGTGGTTGGGACAATTATTTAAAATGAAACAACACAACCTCCCACACAGATCTTTTTGTTCAATTCAGGCTACTCTAACAGAAGGCCATAGAGGAGGTGGTTTATGAATGGTAGAAATTAATTTGATGAAGTCTGAATCCTGGGTGATAGTATAGTCAAGTTCTCTGTCTGATGAGGCTCAGTTTTCTCTGTGTTTTCTCACAGGACAGAAGGAAGGTCACTAAACTCATTCATGAAGGTTCGAATCTTATGACCTTGTCACCCCCAACTACCCTGCTTCATTACATCATCACATTGATGAATATGATCTTATAGAAATTTGGAGAGAACATAAGCATTAAAATCATATCAGCAGAGAAATTTTGGTGAAAGAAATAAATTTGTGTCACAGATGTTTTGGGTCCCTCAAGAGGCTGAGTCATCAGAGATAAATCTAAAAGCATTGGAAACAAGGCTGGAAGGTAGACAGACTGAAAACAGAAATAAAATAAATTTTTCCTACTTACAGTTTTCTAGATGGTGTTGCTATAAAGAATATAGTATTTAATTGACAAATTTTTATAATTCTAATAATCCCATTTTCAAAGACTGTGACTGAAAGAAAGGCATTTTAAGCCTCACAGTTATGGTCTGTTACTCTTTTTCCTAGTACATGGTCCTCTGAATATAATTACCTAATGGATATCTGAATCAAGATTCTAATAATTTAAAAATAGGTTCCTCTGATGCTGGGGTGGAGGTAAACTTTATAGAAATTAATTTCTTTGGGGAGATACACTTATATTAGCTACAGAAACATGAGGAAATTCAAAATTTTGATCTAGAATTAGACATGTAATGTTATCTTCATAGTCGTGCAGATGTATAAAAAGAATATAAGGATAATAGGATCGAGTGTAATGGCTTTCAAACTGGAAGTCTGTTGAAAATACACATTCAAGACCATACCAAAGTTTCTAGTTGAGATTTTCACACTTTGAAACTCTGAATTAGAACAGACAGAGGATGGCCCTTCAGCCCTCCTCACCCAATACACCTAGTTGTCAAGTATATTGTCAGCTTCCTTCTTAACACCATTGCATCCTTTCTAAGACATAGCAATGCTCCAATGAGGGATCCTGACATGTTTCCTTCTTTCCACTTGTTGTATGTACACAGAAGATCTGTGGCTCTGTTTCCCCAGGATATAGTATAATTAAATTCTTAAGTGAAGTTGATATGCCAAATTGGAGTGCCAGATTACTGATTTATAATATGAAATATTATAAATTTGTTGGCAAGGGGAGGTTAACACTTTTATTCACTGCATTCTCTACCTAGAAGAAACCTTCATGGAAGATGTTATAATAAGTCATTTCTTTATTGAGCATGGAACTAGGCAAAGGCTTTGAGATTAAGAACCCCAAGGGGACCTATATATAAGATCAGGGTCTACTTATGGGCAAGAGCAGATAGAACCAGAAAAACTGCTCTGGACAACACTTTCAAGGAGACATGGGATGTGTACCTTGTATGTATGTTAATGAAGGGACAAACATTCCCTCTTTAGTGTGTCATAAATTATTAACTCATAACAATGGACTCACTTTAATGCAAACACATTGTGTGATGTCTTACTTACCTGAAAGTCATCCTGTCACTTTTAAAGGAAACTTTTTTCTCTACAACTTGAAAACATAATATTGTTATATAAAGCAGTGGTTTCTTAACCTTCCTAATGTTATAACCCCTTAATACTCATGTTGTGGTGACCCTCTATCATAAAATTATTTTGTTGCTACAACATAACCATAATTTTGCTACTGTTACACTTGTAATGTAAATATCTATATTTTCCAGTAGTTTAGGTAAAAAGGTCATTCAACTCCCAAAAGGTTTGAAAGACACAGGTTGAGGACCACTGACAAAGGAAAGGCATGCAATTAATCTCCCATCTTTTCATGTGAAACAAATTTAAGTTTGGTATCAAGATAGTTTTGAAGTCCAAACCCTAAGGATATGGAAACAAAGGAAACACTTCAGTGGGTGTAAAAGTGTAAAAAACTAACCACGGTTCCTATATGGTCCCATGGGAAAGCTTTGTGGTAACATGGCTAAAGACAGAAACAGGGACTCCAAAGAATCATAGATCAGTGTTTCTAAATCCTTCAGAGCCTGCCTACAATGAGTCACCAGAAATAATGTGGAGGAGGAGAAAGAGGAAGAGAAGAAGGCTAGCCACAGAGCCATGCTATTGCTTTGATATTGCATTTTGTTTTATTTAAAATTATAATGTTTTGAAATAAGGTTTCATATATTCTGATCTGGCCTTGAAGCCACTATGTAGCCAAGGATGTCCTTGATCTGTCTTCAAAGTGCTGGAATTACAGGTATGTACTACCATTCCCAGTTTATGCTATGCAATGCTGGAATCAAGCCCAGGGATTCCAGAGGCAAGCTCTCTGCTGACTGATTTATAACTCCAGGCAGAGCTTTGTGGTTTTAAAACTGTATCTAATAAGTTATTTCCTTACTTCAAAATTACACCTTATTTTTTCTTCTCAAAAATGACATTAGTTAACACAATAGGTTAAGTACACAATTATTAGCCAAAGGGAAACTTCAAATCAACTGACAAGAGTAAATGAAAGCCCCGCTGCCTACCCTGATTCCTGGCTGCCATTTGTAGTATTTAGAATGTTGACCATGAACCCATCCATATCTCTGTGTCACCAGCCTATCATAAAGCCTGCACCTACAGGCACAAATAGTTTTAATTTGGGGGGGGGGGAAGGTTCTTTGACGTCATTAGAGACGATACACTATTCCTCAAAAATCACAGAAAACAAAGAATGAAGCTCTCTGAATCATGCTACAAAAGCCCTTCCTTTTGCATATGAGATGAATTAAGGCCAAAGGAATAGCTACTGTCAACAGATCAATGGGTTTTGATCCAGTACAAAGGAAAAGACTTACTTCTATTTCATTGTCTATCAACAACTGTCTGTGATACAGATAATTTCTCATCTCTGGAGCTCTCTTTTCTCATCCCCAAACACAGAGATTAGCCTGGATGATCTTTCTAGCTGTAATAATCTGATTCCATAAATAAAGGAAAATGCATAGGACTTCCAATATTAATGGTAGTAAGATGTTTGCATTTGTGAAATTAAACCCTATCAACATGATGGAATGTTATCACCTTTAAATGCTCCTACCAATCCTGTGAGAAATGCATTGTTAACTTCATTATTCTGGTTACCTTTGCAGCTTAGATTGATACCTTAATATTAACAAAATCTGTTACTAGTATTATAAATAAATAAATGACAATAACAAGGAGTTAAGAATATTTTGTGTGAAAAAAAATTATCTCTCATAGCTTCCAGGCTTGGGAGTTTGGCAATTCCCTTTGGATACCACCTGCCTTGGGGTCTTTCCTACAGCTGTAGTCATACAGTAGCTTAAGCTAAAAGTGCCAGAGGCTGGGACATCTGCCCACTGCCTGAGAATTGTTTTTTGTTCCTATATAGCTAATTCTGAGCATCCATGGTAGTTACATTCTATAAAAACACCAAAAGAGTGAATATTGAACCATTTATCCTGAGGGAAGTGCTGATCTTTTAGTCAGTCAATACACGACCTTGTTTTGTGTGTATCTCTGCTGAAAGACGCTTTATTTGCTATATATTGATGCTGTACTAACACTGAACTCACAGTCAACAGCACTATAGCTCAGAACAAAACAAAGTTTAACTGAAGCAATTGTTTTCTACCGTGGGTACATCACAGGCTTCCAGAGCTCAAAAACCCCAGACAAAACTTCAGCACTATGCTTGGGGTCTATTACATATAGCAAAATCATGTTTCTAAAGAACATTGTAGACCATCGCCTTCATTACAATTGTCATTGGTGACAATTGATGCATAATTTCTCCAATGGAGATAATAATTATTGTAACATTCCCATTGATAGTACTAGTTAGAAATCTGTTCAATCAAGTGTGTCAACATGAAGGAAGGCATTCTATCTCCGGTGTATACTTAAAGGCACAAAAGCCTCAATGAGACACTCTATGAGGACCATCCTCCTAGTGAGAATTTTCCCCATATCTCAGAGTCACAATTGATCTTTTGAACTGACAAACATTTATTTTCATCTCCTTGCCAATTATTCTAGCTTTCCTTTTTAATTTTTAATTTTATTATTTTTTGTGTGTCTTTTGCCTGCATGCATGTCTCTGAAACATTTGTGTGCCTGGTGCCTGCTGAGGTCAGAAGAAGGTGTTAAATTCTATGGAACTGGAATTATAGACAGTTGTGAGACACAATGTGAGTGCTGGGAATTGAACCTGGGTCCTCTGTAAGAGCAGCCAGTGCTCTTAACCACTTGTTGCATGAATAAAGGAAACTACATGCAAATTCGTGAAGTGGTCTATATGTCACAATTGCTTATTTTACTCTCCTTAAATCTAGCATTTGTGCTGAAGCCCAGCTAGCTTCTCTATCATCTTTATCATTGTTCAGTTTTTAAAGGTTATTGGATATATTAATGTTGCCTGTTTTGTGTAATTTTAGATGACCTTACTGAAATTGGTTCTTTATATTCCACTGTTTTAATTTGAACATTTTTGTGTTCTCTCTTGACAGGCTTTTTAAAGACTTTTTTCTTGGCATTTACATTAATTGACCTTTTAAATGATAAAACAGAAATAGTAAAATAAACAATATTCATAATCAACATTATGATTATAATCCCGTAACTGTATGTATCTTTTCCTTTACTTATTCTAATATCAAATCATCTAGAGAAAGACCACAGAAAGACCAAACACCCTCCATTGCCTAAACAAATTCCCCCTTTAAAAATAAAAATCCGATTTACTTACCAATCTAGTTGTCAGTGATGATTCAAATGACTGTTAAGTGGGGCAGCTACCCAGTGTTTGATAGCAGCCCAAGAAGGATCCAAATAAAGAGAGAGAGAAAAAACCCCACAGCCCACCAGTAGAAAGAGGCCTCTGTCTGAAAAACCTGCCCAGATGAAAGTGAAACGGAAACACGTGTGGCTGGTCTGCCTAAGACTGGAAGCTAACTCAGAACAGAAAGCCTAGCCAGCCAGTGATTACTCCTCTGGCCAAATGTTGCTCTGCTATGCCTGCCTTAAATACCCTCATCACCCATTTGTTTCACATCCAGGTTAAGATTAAAGGTGTGGTACCACCACTGCCTGCCTGGGAGCCTGGAACTCCCTCTGTAAACTAAGCTGGCCTCAAACACAGATCTTCTGGGATTAAGGGCATAGGTCACCACTCCCGGATATTCCCTGTACTGGGATTAAAGGTGTGAGTTACCACTGTCTGATCCTCCTAGACCGACTGTGGGTACATTCCTCTGATATCTCAGACTGCTTTTTATTAAATTTGAAACATATCCCCACAACCACTGAACCACCTCTCCAGCCATGATTATTCTAGTTTTCTGTTTCTGTACAACAACTTACTAGAGTTAGTGACTTTATAAAAAAATCTCCCCTTTCTCTTGATTGTTTTTTAGGGGGAGGGGGGTGTCAGAAATTCATGACAGGTTTGTCTGAGTAGTTCTTGCCTTAGATCTCCACAGTCAGTCATCAAAACTGGGACTGCAGTCATCAAAAAAGTTTGACTGGGTTCAACATCCAAGATGGTACATACTCAAGCTAGAACCCAAACCAACTATTGGCAAGGAGCTTAGCTGGGTTGTTGATTGGTACACCTACGTGTGCCATCTTCAGGATGTCAACCTCAGGATAGTCAGGAAACTAGCTTCTTCCACAGTATCCAAAAAAATCCATGTAATGCCCTCTGCTATCGGAAGTCACTACACCATAATCCACTAATTAACATGATCACAAGCAATTAGATTAGAGGGAAATATACATGGCTGCTTAACAGAAGTAGTAGTTCAGCCGTATTTCAAGAATGTCTGTTATAGTTTGAATGATAACCTTGATCCAACAGGATGTTGAAATCCAAACTGCTAGTATTTGTGACTATGACTTTAATTGCAAATAGTCTTTGCAGGTGATTAAGGTTATTATACCCTTACAAAAAAGAGGCAGCTTGAACAAAAAGACAAACCTGTAGCATGAGGGGGAAGATGTGAAGGCAGAAATTAGGCCAATATACACAAAAGCAACAGAATGGCAAAGATGGCCACCATACCCCCAGAGTATGAAGAAATAACATGGCATAGATGGACCCTTGTAGCCTCCAAAGAAAGGAACCTTGAACTTAAACTTTTGTAATTCAAGATAATAAATTTCTGTAACCTAAGAAACTTAGTTTGTAGCACTTTGTTACAGAAGCTCCAGAAAGCTATGTTCCTACTGACTAAAAGAAGCCCAGTTTTATTTAAGGGGTTCCTAACTCAGGCAAAAATTATATATGTATGTATGTATGTATATATATATATATATATATATATATATATATATATATATATATATATATATATATATATATATATATATATATATATATATATATATACCTTCCCAAACTCCTTCCATCTACAAGGTATCTCTGGGAATGTCTCTGAACCTGAATAAAGGGTTTTCTTTTCCTCTTTTCTCTGCTTCTCTTTTTTATTGCCTATAATATGGACATGAGGTGTAAAAACATGTTAGCTGTGTTGTTTCTTGACTGTAAGGGCACAAGGGAAGCAGGAAGACGGAAAGAATCTGAGTCCCCAAGGTAAGCCCTCTCAGCTTGCCATATTACCATTGATTAGTTTAACTATTTCTGAAACAGTAAGTGCTAAACCAGGTGCAGGGGACTTGCCTCCACTCAGCCCCCATTTCCCTCTAACTTCATCAGGAGATCACTCCAATTTAATGAGATCATGTGGGGATAAAGGTGTGACGTGACTTTATCATTGTGATGTGATAGAGGTATCATGTTTGTGGACTCCCCGTGGAAAAACTGCTAGGAGAGTTTCCTGGAGCTCCAACTAGGAAGAACCACAAAGGCTAGCTAGGCATCTTTAAAAGTCTGTCCACTCCCAGGGCCTAATAACCAGAGAAATGCCCTCGTTTCTATCAATAAGAAACATAGCTTCCTGGGCTATTAAATAGCCAGACCAACTTTTGGCATTCCCCATAGTGTCAAGTAAAGCACAGCTGAGGCTGCCTGTGGCTCTCCTGGCACATACCTCAGAACTCCTAGCAACCAGGGCCTCCCAGGGTGTCCTGGGGGACACTTCAGGCTTCTACACAGCAGCCAAGCTGCTATTGTTCTCAAGAGGACTAATCAACAGGAACTGGAAAGAAACCATAATATGAGTAAAACTGATCAAGCCCACCATTTCTCATCAGTCATCAACATCCTAAATGAAAACCTGCAGTTGCAATACCATGTCAGCTTCTAGGGCTTTCCACAGAAAAGAAATACTGTGTTTCCTGATGAAACACTTTTAGCTCTCTCCATATCACTAGAGTCCAGCCACAATATCAACATGGAGCAAACAAGTTTGAGAAGGAAGTCACCAGAGAAAAGTTCACTATCTTCAGTGAACTTCCATGGAAGTCATGACCCTCCTGCACAGATAAATAGGTAGGCCTCCTTTTAGAATCAATGGCTTATCAGAACCTGTGGAGAAAGTCTGCTCATAACCTCACTTCCACAACCCTCACCCTCCTCCGATGATAGCTATGAATAAAGGCCCTTTGAATAGCAGGAAAGGAATGAACATGGATCTCCACAGTCAATGAGCACAGACAATGAAAGCCACAGTAAAATCAGGCACCAGCCAGATTCATCTTCCAATCTATTTTTATGGCCTTATCATAGAAGTTAACTGAAGCCCTCTGTGTTACAACTTTCTTATCTACAAAATAAGATAATAGTCACCACAGAGTCTAGGGGTATTGGCCATTAGGTAAAGTGCTTGCTGTCCAAACATAAGAATTTAAGTTTGAATCCTCAGAACCTACAGAAAAGCCAGGTGTGGTGGCCCAGGCATGTAACCCCAGTGCTATGGTGGAGTGAAGACAGACAGATTCCAGGATCCTCGTAGCCTGGCAGTTCATCCAAAACAGTGAACTCCGTTTGCAGTGAGACATTCTTTCTTAAGGAGGAGAGCAATTGAGGAAATTGCTGATATGAGCTTCTGAGGAAGCCTAAATCATAGACATGTGCACATACACCACACACATACATACACACATGCACGCACGCACACATGCATGCACGCACATTTTTTTTTTACAAAGGACTACACCAATGGCTTAGTGAGTAAAGCATTGCTATATATAAGCATAAGGACTTGAGTTCAGATCCCAGGACTCCTAGACAAGACAGGAGACAAAGAAAGGAGAATTCCCAGAAGCTCACAGACCAGCTAGTTGGTGCATGCTATGGCAAGCAACAAAAAAGCTGCCTCATACAAGTTAGAAGGTGAGAGCAGATATCTGAAGTTGTCCTATGACATACAGGCTATAATATGCACTCACCCACACACACGAACAAAAATTATAAAGAATAATAACCACAATAGCTGTTAAATAATTAAACAAGAGAATGTATATACAATATCCATAGTACTTCCTAACTCTTAGCAATAAGGATCCTATAATCAGTGGTCTTCCTCCTTCTCTTTTTCCTTATTCCCTCTCTCCCTCCCTCTGTCCTTCCTTCCCTTCTTATTTCCTATGACTAGAATTTCTTAGGTCCTCTGAGGGAAAGAAGAAATTGAGGGATTGAGAACATCTTTCCATCCCCTTGAAGAGTGAGGTTCATGTCACTCTTACAGTCTTCAGAACACCTGTCATGTGACTTACATACAGAATAAGCCAGAGACATAGTAGCAAAGAAATAAAGACAAAAGATGGACGTGGCACACACCTTTAATTCCAGCACTCAGGAGCCTGAGGCAGTTAGACCTCTGGTATACAGAGTGAGGTCCAGGACAGCCAGACTATAAGGTGACTGTTAAAAATAGGTTTTTTGGTCCCCGGTAGCCTGAGGTCTAGACCCACAGACCTGCAGTCCCAGATCCCTTAGCTGCAGGTGATGTGGCAATGTCTTTCTGTATGCTATGAATATCAATCTTTAAATAAAAGAGCTATTTTTGGCCCATGACAAACACCATTAAAAAGTTTTCAGAAATCACAATATAAATTAAAACAACAAAACACAGTCAAACAAACCAAGCCAGCCACTGCCCCCCCCCAAAAAAAACATATAAAAAACACAAATAAGCCACAGGCCACATGACAGAGAAATTAATAAAAATGAATTAAATTAAGATATAAAAACTAACAATGTGCCTAAGCCATAAACCAAACGACATAAAACTAATATACATATTTAAGTCATTTCTAAAACCCTAATCAACTGCGGGCGGCTAAAGAGTCTAAATCAACAAGTCTGTAAGCCTAGACCTCTAGCCGCCCAAGGCCAAAACCCTGAATACAGCAGGTGACACCCTCTTGAAATAGAGAGAGAAAGATAGAGAGGGAGTGAGAAGAGAGAAAATGTGGAGGGAAAAAGTCTCCACCAAATGACATTTGCTGTTAAAGGGACATTTTTGAAGCTGGGATAAAACTAGTGGGGCAGTGAGTAGTCAATAAAAACCAGTCTTCCCTTGTGTGCTGCACTAAGTCAAATACTCCCATACACAACACACACACACACACACACACACACACACACACACACACACACACACACAGAGAGAGAGAGAGAGAGAGAGAGAGAGAGAGAGAGAGAGAGAGAGAGAGAGAGAGAGAATGCAAGAGGTCTACAGAATACTCCAGTGTATCTCAGGAAAGGAAAGCAAGCAGAGGGGAAGAGAAAAGGGAGACCTAAGTCCTCTCAGGACACCTGCATCTCATCCAAAGCCTTCACAGAATCACATTAAGTCACCCCGTTAGGCTTTTCTACATTCTGACATTCTTGGTACCCCATGTCTTCATTGTCACCACCAGTATCTTGGTATCTCTCCCCTCTCCTGTGTTTTCCATTGCCCCATGATGAATGCCCTAGAGTAAGTGTTAGTCTCTAAGAGTCATACCCTCTGAGCTCTAATGTTAAGCCACGCTCTCCTCTGGGCTCTGACATCAAGTCCCATTTAAAGCAAGGTTCCCACGTTCCTCATTTCTCTCTTCCTTTCTTCTTTCCTTCTCTTTCTTCTTGCTTTCTCTGTTATAATAATCACAGCCTTTCTTTTAATCATAACCATATTCATCTGAAAATAAAGTTCTTTTCTACATAGGAACTACTCACTGCTGCCTTCTGTTGTGTTCCCGTGTTCCCACCTGCATCCATAAAAATCCGCTGCCAGATAACCAGGTATATTTGAACCATGCCAAAATAGGCACAACATCCCAACACTCACTGACAACGAAATGAATTGGTTACATTTTATTTAAACAGTATATCATGACTTAGAAGGTATATTTATGTACCTTTGACTTTTAAAGCATTAAAAAGTAACATAATTATATTTTTTCTTCTCATTTTAGAGATAAACAGACTCATGTTTGGAATGGAGCTTTACAAAGGCCACATAACCTTTGGGGTTAGATACATAACCAGGGATAGATACTGGTGTAGTCTTAGACTTCTGACTTTGATGTGATGATTTCTCCATTACACCAGGAAGTGGCAAATGAGCTCAGGAGACTCCATTGTAGGCTTTATTCCCCCCTCACCTTCACTGTGGAGAGACTTTATGGAACTAAGGGGAATAAAAATAGATCTTAGAAAGATCAAGAATTCTTGCAAGGATTTTTTTTTTCTCTAGCCTGCATCCTAACCATCATCTCCCTTCATATAATTCCTCATTGCTAGGTCAGAAACTAAAGTCACCCCTAGTGTACACACCCAGGCTCAATGTTCAAACTAATTTAAGTAGCCCAAATCATTGCTATAGTTTTAACATTTGTTCTCCACAATTCATGTGCTAGAAATTTAATCCCCAAAGTCACATGTTCATGCTCTTTGGAATTGGCATCTTTGAGATGTAATTGGATAATAAAGACCCTTCCTTCTTGAATGGACTATAGACAAAATATCTTTTTAAAAAAAATGGACATATTTGGAATACTAAGGGAATATTTAGAATATTTATAGAATATTTGCTGTCTTACCATATGATGATTCTGCCATGTGATATCCCATCAGGAAGACTTTCTCCAAGTGCTGAGTTGTTTCCAACATCATGCTTTTAGACTTTCCAGTCTCCAAAACTATCAACTAAATAAATCTTTATTCTGTATAAATTATCTGGTCTGTGATATTCAGTCTAATCCTTCTATTTGAATATGGCCCAAGCCTAAGCCTAGGATTTTATATGATATTAAGAGAAACAGAACAACTTTCTCCAAGCCTGAGACAAATCACTCTTTGCCAATTTATGGCCTCTCAGACCATCTCCTCTCTATGCTTCTATGGCCATGTGCCTTGGAAGTCAACGTTAACTGGCTTATAAATAAATACCAGTAGAGTGTCCAAAAACCCTAACAATTACTCCAATTCTTCAATATATATAAATTATATATAATGATAAATATATATGTATCTATAATATATTAATAGTTTTATAAATGTTAGTAAATTATAAAATAATATATATCTTTATATCATAATGGGAATAAGGTTTTAAGGGACAGAATGTTCAGGATCTCTTTCCTAGAATCTGCCTAAACATGAAGAGCTTCATGTTTAATAATTATTTGATCAATCAAAATTTCATCTATATATTTGTATTGTTTGATCCCTTAAGTGCAATAGTAATTATGACTTCATTGTGAAAAAAATTTCTTAAATCTCACATTCTTACTGACTCAAATTTATCATCTAAAAGTAGGGACAGACCAGTTGTAAGGATTTCTGGCACATAGCAGCCAATATGGTGCCTCAGAACATGCCTCATATGGAGGGCACCCCCCTAGGCGTGGTTACCTAAACCTGTGCCCACCTTCTCTCTTAAAAGGAGCCGTTGTGAAAGTCTCTCTCTTCTGCTTCTTTCCCTCGTACCTGCTCTGCAACTCCCCTGAATAAACTCTAGTGGCATCTGGTAGTGTGTGTCTGATCTCATGCATAAAACCAACATCTGTGACAGAGGCAGCCCCATTCTTACTACCTCTCTTCTTACAGTTACTCTCTTCCATTCCACTGGGGGAAAAAAGAACGTATACTGTTAACTCTTCAGGAACCTTCTAAATTGTACTGTTCCAGGCAGTATAAATGTGAAGCATCAGAAAGAACGAAATGTTCAGATTACTAATATTAATGAAACAAATTACTCTAATGACTGAGTAACACATCTTTTTGTGTAAGTCAAATAGTGTTTCCTTTTTTCGTTTTTTTTTGGGGGGGTTGCCTTTATCAAAACCTCAGGAAGACCTTCTAGAGTTATCAGTTAATCATTAAAATATTTTTAATGATCACTTGCTGTAGAATCTTGGAAGAACAAGAAGTTTAAAACCCTAAGTGATGTCACTATAATTCACTTGAATTCACATATATATTTCAAAAGAATATAGTATACACTGAACTCTGTACCTTTCTAACAATAAGTAGTATTCATCCAAAGCTTATAGAGAGATATGTTTTCAAAAACTCTAGCTTTATATTTAATAATTAATTTGATCTGAAAACAAATTATATATATTTGTGTTGTTTTGATCAATTGAGTGCCAGTAATACAGTAATGATTCCTACATTAAGAAGACAGTCATCTTGCTATAGTTTTGCTGTCCTTAATTTACTATCATAATGTAGCATAGCCCCCAAAGCCTAGACATTTTTATTGAGGTGCCAGTTTGATATTTGTACTGAGAGATCTAGTGAACAGCTTAAACTTAATATGCCCTGAATCATTCTTCTGATGTCCCTCCTCTTTTTTCACGTTCATCTGCTCAAATGAAAAACCTTAGGGTAGTCCTTGACCTCTGAGGCAGCTGTGACACTGTCATACAAACCTCTTACACAAAGGAGGCAACTACCCATTGCCTCCAGTACAGATGCGTCATGGCACTGACATTGGGATTACCTTTCATGAATTTCTCTCTGCCAGTGTTTCAGTGTGAGAGAGATACTAAGACAGGCCCACTTCTGCAAGACAATTAACTGGCCATCTTTAGCTCAAGAATTCTCCAAAGACTTTTTAAAACCTTACTTAGACTAGACAGTCTCATGGTTTTCCCAGCTTTCTCTAGTTCCCTCTGTATTTCTTTTTCAGACAGAAAATATTAATAATAAAATACTTACTTGTTTAATTCCATTTCTGATACTATGCCTCTCACAATTATCACACAGATTATCACAACTTCTCTTGTTTTGTCCCATATATCATAGTCAATCAGCCAGCTTCATTAGCTCACTTTAAAACATAATAATTCATCACAGGGTATAACCTTTTCTCATTGTCCTCATTGCTAGCTAGCACTTTGCTTCAAGCCATAATTATCTCTCATCTGGATTATGGCAACAGCTTCCAATCTGTAACAGTGTGGTATATTGAAGATAGCTTTACTTCATTGTGTTGCTTACAGCTCCCTAGATTCTAGGCTTAGCCTCTGAATGGCTTAGCCATTTGAACACAGATGTGATACTGTGCCAGTTACAGATCTAAGCTTTAAGGGGGCTGGCAGCTTCTGTTTCCTGCCTCTTGGAACCCAAACTCCATGCTGTGTAAGAGTCCTAACAGCCCACTTGGAGGCAAATCAAAGCCAACTGCCAACAGCCCTAGCCAAGTGCCCAGATGACAGCCAGCATCAACTTCCCAGTCATATAAGTAAGCCATCTTGGAAATGAATCCTTCAGCTCCAGGTACCCTAGTTATTGTCACATGGAAGTTATTCCCATAAAGCATTGCCTATATTATGAAAGCATAAGGAAATAAATTATTGTAGTTGCTTCTAGCCACTCAGATTTGAGGATTACCAATTAAAAAAAATGAAGGATCTCATAAGAAACAGATGGTGTTGGATGGTATATGCAGTGATTTTCTGTCCCTCCAGTCCCCTCTGTTATGCCACCTGGCTCCCAAATAACCACACAGAGACTCATTGATTACAAATGCTCAGCCTATAGCTTAGTATTTTTTTACTAACTAGCTCTTACAACTGAAATTAACTGATATTTTTTATCTATGCTGTACCACATGGTGGTACCCTTTTCCAGCACAGCATGTTCATCTTGCTTCTCTCAACCTCTGACTGATGCTCGGAACCTACTTCTCAGTACTCTCTTTTTGTTCACACGTTCACCCTAACCTTTTTCTGTCTAGCTATTGGTCAGTCAGCTCATTATTAAACAAATGAGAGTAGCAAATATTCACAGTGTACCCCCCAAAAAAATTGTTCCACAGCAGAGAGGTGGTGGCAC
This sequence comes from Phyllotis vaccarum, assembly GCA_033318265.1. Classification (NCBI taxonomy): domain Eukaryota; kingdom Metazoa; phylum Chordata; class Mammalia; order Rodentia; family Cricetidae; genus Phyllotis; species Phyllotis vaccarum. The sequence goes on along the minus strand of JARWLC010000013.1, from coordinate 132,082,415 downwards.
ACACCTTTAATCCCATAATTTGGGAGGCAGAGGAGAGTGGATCTCAGTGAGTTCCATCTCTAAATCGAGTTCCAGGATAGCCAGAGAAACCCTATCTTGGGGAGGAGGGGGATATAGACACTGAAGGGTTAACAGAATGGTTTAAGCAAATGACTTTATTTACAAAGGTATTGCCAAAGTTGTGAAAATGAATCTGAGATATAAACAAGAGGGGAAGCCCACATCTTCCAATAGGCCTAAAAAGCAACAAAAGAACAACAATTAACAGCCTGAAAAGAGGAAGACATCCTTGCTGGAGCTGTGGCCTTAGGCTGGAGAGGCATAAGTAACTTGCAGTGACTTAGCAGAAAGGAAGCAAGAAAAATAAGTGGAATCCATTCCTTGGCTCGCTCTCTCTCTCTCTCTCTCTCTCTCTCTCTCTCTCTCTCTCTCTCTCCCTCTCCCTCCCTCTCTCTCCCTCCCTCTCCCTCCCCTCCCTCTCTCTCTCCCTTTCGCTCTCCCTCTCCCTCCCTCTCCCTCTCCCTCCCTCTCTCTCTCCCCTCCCCTCCCCTCCCCTCTCCTCTTCTCTCCTTTCCAACTGTTGTTCCTCATTAGTTGAACTCATTGTTTGCCAGAGGACAAAAACTCACTGATAAAGTCCATGTAGACTAGCTTGCCATAGCACTGGACTGCAAAGGTGAAGGACAGATATGAAAGTAGAATACAGATACCCAGAAGCTCATCTATATTAGAAGTCCTAAAAAAAAAAAAAAAAAAAAAAAAAAAAAAAAAAAAAAAAAAAAAAAAAAAACCAGAATCAGTGGAAAGATCTTATATATGTGAGAAGTAAAATTATATATACTCATCAACAGAGAGGCTGATCATATAATTTTTTGGCCAAATCACATGACCCCAAGACCTTGAGCATCAATACCCATGAAGAAGAAAAAAAAATCTCCCTTTCTTCTGTCTTTTTTGCTCTATTCCCATCCTCTGCTGTTGGATAATTAGGCAATGCCCACTTCGGTAAAAGAGAGTCCTTTACTCCATCTACTGACTTAAAGACTAATCTCCAGAAATACCCTTAGAGACACACAAAGAAATAATGCTTCACCAACTCCCTTAACATCTCTTAACCCAGTCAAGCTGACACATAAATGTAATCATCACACTAACAGCTCTGTCTGCTTTGCTCATGTCTTCTTAGAGTTCTTTTTGTCCTGACACTATAAAGATTCCATAAAAGTTTAAGTCAAATAAAAAATTCCATCGAAACTTCCATAACCACTCAGGTAAAAGCTAAAGGTCCTTAAAATATCAACCAAGATTATTTTATAATCTGTTTACCCTTGATCTCTGAATTCATTTCTAAGACCTTGACTATCTTGGCAACTCTAGATACACCGGTCTTCTTGTCCTTTCATAAACTTGATAAGTATACTTGAACCTCAGGAGATCTACACTGGCTGGCTGTGCCCTTTATCCAATTGTTCTTTCTTTCATGTATACACAAGTAGATCTTACCCTTTCTTCAAATCTGTATACAAAATTGTCTTTTCAGGAAAGTCATGTTGTCCAAAGCGTCAGCATCATCTGCCAGCCTATGTATCTTCTTAACATGTTCTTTTTCTCTTGGTACTCCTAAGAACCTTAGATTATATAAATTTCACTTATTTGTTCTTTATTTTGAATGTTCCACTTGACATAAAGTAAATTCCATGTGAGAAGGGATTGTTGTGTATTTGGCTTACTAGAGAATCAAATAGAACATATATTATGCACATAATAATCATTTAATAAATATTTATTTAGCAAATGAAATGCCACAGGAAATGGCAATATACAATTTCAATTAATACATAAGTATGTTGTGTGTGTGTGTGCATAAAAATCTTTCAAATATAATATGTGTTGGTGCAATTTTTTGGGATACAAAAGGAACTTTAAGTTCAAAGAAAAAGAATGAAATAAATGTTGTACATACTAAGAAAATGTTGTTTATGTGGTTTTCTAAGTGGATAATGATGGATAGTAAATAACTAGACTCGATTTCCAAGGGTGACATAAAATTTTTATTTTTTATTTAAAAAGCTTTTTTTTTTCATTTTATATTCCAACCACAGTTCCCCATCACCTCCTCCTTCTACTCAACCCCAACTACCCTCTACTCCACTCTCACCCTTTCCTAAGAGAGGGTATGTCTTTCCATGAGGAGTCAACAAAATCTAGCATATCAAATTGAGCTACAACCAAGCCCCTCCCCCTCAGTATCAAAGCTGAGCATCATCCCTAATTTCCCTCTACCCTACTCCCATCCTTTCCTCAGAGAGGGTAAGGCCTCCCATGGGGAGTCAACAAAGTCTGGTATATCAGGTTGAGATAGGACCAAGCCTCTCCCCCTCAGTATCGGGGCTGAGGAAGGTATCCCTCTATATAGGATGGGCTCCAAAAAGCCAGTTCATGCACCAGGAATAAATTCTGGATCCACTGCCAAAAGCCCCACAAACTGACAAAGCCATACAACTGTCATCTACATTCAGAGGCCCTAGTTTGGACCCATGCAGGTTCCCCAACTGTCAGTCTAGAGTCAGTGAGCTCTAGTAGCTCAGGTCAGCTGTCTCTGTGGGTTTCCTCATCATGATCTTAACCCCTTTGTTCATATAATCCCTCTCCCCTCTCTTTGAATGAACTCGGAGCTTGGCCCAGTGCTTAGCTCTGGATCTCTGTGTCTGCTTTCATCAGTTCCTAGATGAAGGTTCTATGATGACAATTAGGGTGATCAATTTGATTTGCACAACTACATTCATAACATCATTATTAATAATAACTAGAACCTGGAAACAACCTGAATGCCCCTTAAGTGAAGAATGGATTTAAAAATGGGGTACATTAACACAATGGAGTATTACTCAGTAGTAAAAAATAAAAATAAAAAATGATGTCTTGAAACTTTCAGGCAGATGGATGGAATTTTAAAAATACATCTTGAGTGAGGGAACCCAGACCCAGAAAGATAAATACAACATGTACTCACTCATAAGTAGATATTAGATGTTAAATTAAAGGATAACCGGCTACAATCCAAAATTCCAGAGAAGCTACATAACATGGAGGTCCCTAAGAGAGACATTCATGGATCCCATTGGGAAAGGGAAATAGGTAAGATCTCCTGAGTAAATTGGGAGGGTGGGGGGAGTGGTAAGAGGAGGTGGGAAGAGAACATGAAGGAATGGGATGGTTGAGTTGGAGGAAGGACAGAGAGGGAGATCATTTAAATAGATATCTTAATAGAGGGCACCATTGTGGGGTTAGAGAGAAACCTGGTGCTAGTTAAAAACCCAACAGCCCACAAACATGGCTACAGCTAAGATTCCTGCTTCCCCACCTTGTGCTGACCACCAAGACTGGTGCTACAGTGAATATCTTCCATCAAGAGATTTGGTCCAAGGAAAAGGCTGTACAAGCTCTTGAAATAGACTCAAAGCCATTTGTGCAAGGGATTCTTGGGTTTTGAGTACACGGGTAAAAGTCCCAAGAAGCCACACCCTGTCATATCCCATAGAAGGATGTGTCATGGAAAGGGACAAGAACAAAGTCATGCAACATAGAGAAGAAGCCAGGGAGGGTAGTCTAAGATCCTAGATCTAAGACAACACTATCTGCCACTGACAGTTACTGAATAATTGCTGGTCAGTATGAATGGATCCACACGTGTCCCTCCCTCCATACAGTAAAATGAAAATGCTGCATAACAATACAAAAAGAGAATGGATGTACACCCAGAACTATTCTAAGCAAAAAAAAAGCAGACACAGAGGAGTAGAGACTGAATGCCTAATTCATATGAAATCCAGGCAGATGGAGTCAGTAGTGATAAAAAGAATAGCGGTTACCTTGGGCCATCAGTAAGGGAATTGGAAAATAAAAACCTAAGTTTCTCTAAGCTGATGGAATTGCTGTTACTTGATTATCACAGTGGCTTCACAGACATGTGCATATTTCAAAACTCATCAAACATAAAATGGGTACATTTCATTGTATGTGAATTTATACTTCAACAAAGCTGATTTATAAAGCAAAGCAAACATCAAGAAAAAGACTGCCTAGCAAAACTAATATCTGTTTAAAGTACATACATTTCATACTACAGTATGATTTCTCTTACTCTATACTGATAAAATTTTTCTTAAATATATGGGTACATGTTCTGAAAATAAGTATATGAGTGTTTCTGTATAAGGCAAGGGGCTGTCACTTATCAGCCACACTTAAGGGACTATTATAATCCCAGATATTTCTTCTAAATCCAGTCAATCATCATTCTTTAATCAAAAATCTCATAGAGGATGGTGTGAACCCAAAAGTCCTAAGATCAAGTGTAAGGTCTACCTCTTAGAAGAGCTAAATGGTGCTATGGAATTATCAGAGTAGGCAAGCCTATAAGGTTTTATCTTATTCTCTCCAAGACCCTGTAAAAAGAGACCACTTTGGTCATGACTATTTTACCAATGAGAAAAGTGAGGCTAAATTCTTATCTAACAAGTATTAGGACATGAACCCAAATCTCTTAAACTCTATCCTATTATGTCCCTCAAAAGCAATTTGTATGACTTCTGAGGCTAGAGTCCCCTTCTTTTTAAAGCTGAAACAACAATGTGCTTATATTTAGGCCACTTTGAAATCAAACGAGGTGCTTTGTGTCTTTAAACTGATGTGTCCTAAAGATGTCAGCAGTTTTGATTCAATAGACGCAAAGTTTCTAGTCATTTAGCTTTTGAGTTAAAGACAGACATCAGTACTTCCTGTTGACCTTCCTCCTGGCAGGCTTCTGGATAGGAAAAAAAAGAAACTAAACCTGGCAAGTTCAAAAGGGACCAACAATTCTATTATAATCACTAAACAATATTCACTTAATACAAGGTGTACATTACTACACAGTTGGCTGTTTGGCACCAATTAAAGGAATTCTTTCAATTCAACAGACAAGATCCTAAAATATTAAAGGCTTATTAGAAGAAAGTATAAGTTCTACAAACATGATAGCCAGGTTTGTAACCTAAGCACTTAGGATAGGGAAAGAATAAGAGATCCAGAGTTCAAGGCCAGCCTGCCTGGGTTACATGACAAGACCTTGTTGCAAGATAAACGAAGGAGGAGAAGGATACAAAAGAAGAGATCTAAATTTGCACAGAGGGAACACTAGAGCCTCTCATTTGAGGTGATTGTTCTCCACAAAGGATCTTGCCATAGCTAAACCCCAATACATACACAACACCCCTGTTGATAAATACCTAAACATTGTAGGGATAGATTATTTTCTACTGGAATTGTGCTATGTACATTCAACCAAACAAAACAATGATCCAATAATCCTTTCAATTAATCTTATGTTCTAATAATGAGATTAATGGTTCTGATGTATAGAAAAACCAAAATCAGCGTCAAAATTAGATATTTTATGGTTAGCTATAAACTCACCCTTATAGGACCTCTCTTTAGGGAGTTACGTCATTGTTATGACATCAGTGGAGGAGGCTGACAGGAATATTTTGTACCTTGCCTGGCACACTACAGGAACTCAATGATGGCTAATATCCTGCCTATCCACTAATCCTCTGAGGTTTAAGAGTCAACAGGGGATACATCCACCTTAACTTCTGGGAAAAGGGGGCAAGTTAAAATTGCAACAAAGGTGTCACCATGTTTAAATACACATCTCTCTTCCCATCACAGGAATCACTGTATAAGTAAATTTTCCCAGAGGCTAATTAACAGGCAGCTAAAGTCACCTGAGACTAAAACCTAAAAACAAACCACCAGCTATATTCATCTATTTAAAATTCTTTTACAGCAGTGTTGCTAAGGGAGGACATTCCTAACAATGGCTGCCAACCATGTCCTAAATGGTTACTGATGGCCAACCCAGTCTCTTATGTAATGATGTCAGATAGAATGAGCATCCTTGAGTGCCCTAAAGCCAAGTTCCTCTATGGTGACAGAGGTGATCACTATCACTCTGCTCTTAAGGGGTATGCCAGGCCCCATTCTGCTGACTGGCAAAGAATACCCACAAGCTACCCATAGTTGAGGATTTGAGGGAAGACTTAGATACAAGTGGAATGTGAGTGTCATTCTTGAAGTTTAGAAATGAGAGATTGCTGAGTCAGTAGTTAATTGCAGTTGATGGACTTGTGATGAAGAATTAGCAGGCAAAGGTACCAGTGGAGCAGCCACATTTGACCCATGTTCTCAGAGAAGCACAAAAGACCATTTAACCTGAAAAAAGTAAGCCTAAAACAGAGCTAGAAATACAATATTGGAGAAGAGTCAAAGGAAGATGGAAGAGAGATATAAAGAGACGTTCTTCATGTGGCTGCCTGTATCTGGTCTCTTTTACTCAAATGTTGTTCATGTTCAATTCCCTCCTGTCAATTTTTTTTCATTCCAATCCTTAAGGTTTCTTTTCTCTGATTAACCTACTAGATTATTTATAAGACAACCTATCATATTAAATCTTTGTCAAAAATATTTAATTACCACACACAGCATTAGGTTAAACTATGAGTTTTCAAATAGTCTTCTGTTGACTTCCTATATCCCAATTCATCCTCATTGCCCTGCCCTCTCATGTCCTCTTCCAGGACTGTGACTGCGTGACAACTGCCATGCTCCCAACAATGATGGTCATGAATGCAACCTCTGAAACTTATATCCCTCAATAAACTCTTTCTATGAGTTGCCTTGATCATGGTGTCTTTTCACTGAAACAGAAAAGTAACTAAGACAGCCGCCTTCCACCTACATATCTGTGCCTATCACATACCTTCCATAATATGTCTTTTCTCCTCTAATGGTTTTCTTTGTAGTTCTACAGCCTACATCTAAGCTTATCCCCACTCATTTAATACAAACATATAAACATAAGCTAGGATCCACATCTGACAGAGAACATGTAATTTTGGCTCCCTGAATCTGTATTACCTTACTTAATATGATACTTGTCATGACTATGACTATTTTGCTATAGATTCCATATTTTATCTTTTTTTACAACTGAATTATCTTCTCTCTCTCTCTCTCTCTCTCTCTCTCTCTCTCTCTCTCTCTCTCTCTCTCTCTCTGTGTGTGTGTGTGTGTGTGTGTGTGTGTGTGTGTGTGTATGTGTGTGTGTGTGTGTGTGTGTTTGGAGGGATCACATTTTTGTTATTCATTCATCTATTGATGGCCATAAATTATTGACTGCTGCTATCTGCATTTAAAAGACTGAATAGATATCTCAAGGGTGAGTTTTGATAAGGAGGTTGCAAGAAAAGTCTGAAAGCATGTCCATAAATGAGCAAAGTGTCCTCTAACCAATTTTTTGAAAGTCTAGAAATAACACTGAAGAGTCAACTAAGAACAGCAGCAATGACAGTGAAATGCTGAGCCTACTGACATGTTGGCTTTGTTCTCCTTTCAGCCTTCTCTTCATTTGGACTCATTTTGTCGTCTTACTCTCTCATTTGGCCTTTGCCTTCGCCTCATCATTAGCCTGCCATCTTCCTGCCTCAATCATTCCATTCCACAAATCCCCATTGCCAAGATAGTTCCTTGTTTCATCGTGTATTCTTTTATCACTTGCCTCCTTTATGAAAATGCTTCTTCATGAAGTCCTAGATATTATAAATATTGGCTCATCAGTCAGACTGAACTGTCCTTTATGAATTTTCCAAAGCTTAAAGGATGTGCTTTGTTGCTAATTGTTTTGGTAATGGTCTGAACTAGTTTTAGTCATGCTTATTATTCCCTTCCTATGTGCTCTTGAAATCTTTGCAAGGCCATGTACAGTGAATGATTCATGAGGCCACAGTACTTTACAGCCAGACCTTGAACAATTCTGGATGGAAAAAAGAGTGACTTAGATGGGTAGAGAAGCAGAATGAGACATAAAGCAGCATCAAGGTGTGAGAATAGCATTTATCATTATTGTAGCCATGTAATAAACCTCAAAATGTACTGACATGGAGAGTACTTTATTATGGTCATGCTAATCTAAAAGAGGTGTCTGTGTGAAGAATTTTGGAAAATCTAGATGAATCTGGACTTACTTTGGGATCTTCCATGTTGCTGGCAGGTGTAGCAGGACAAGAAGTAGTAGATTTATGTAGACATGTAGAACACCAAGGCATGTACAGTGGATACTAGCTGTTGGCAAGAAATTGAGCTAAGATTCAACTATAACACTAACATATGGTATCTAGGTGTAATTTGGGTTTCATCACAGTAAAGCCTTAGTCAAAGTTCTTCTATACCTGGAGAAAGCACTATGGTTCTAAAATTCAAGACAGAGACTACATCGTCTTTAAGGACCCCAGCTCAGAAGGCATACATCATCAGCGCTGCATCTTATATTGGATAAAACAGTCACACATATACCAAATGAAATAAAGACTTTACGAATCTCCCTGGAAGGATGCCACACAGAGTTTTGAAGGCATTGATCCAAACTACCTCAGTTTAAAATTTATCTAGTCCATCTCCTTTTTATTTATTCTAGAAGAAATTAATGTTAATAAAATTTACATAGTTTATCAGCAGTTACAGCAAATGAGTGACAAATTCCCTTCACTTAAGCTAGTTCAGCTACCATTTTCTTCATTACTTAAGAAGAGAAAGATTTACTTTTGCTCATGATGTTTCAGTCATGATAATTGGCTTTATTGTCCTAGGACCTGCAGTAGGATAGACTATTAGAGTAGTGAGAACATGCTAGAACAAAGCTGCTTACCACATGGTATCTGGGAAGCAAAGACATATGAAGACCAAGAAAGGTGCCAATATCTCTTTTAAGAAAATATCTCCAATGACCTAACTTCCTTCCACTAGGCCCTCACTACCTACTAAAAGTTTTACCACATGTCAATTGTGGAACAGCTTAGGAATAAAACATTAATGCCATGGGCCCTTGAAAGATATTTAAAATTAAACCATAACACTCGAGAAATTTTTCTGCTCACATGTAGTATCGATCTGGGAAGAATCTATGTGATTAACAAGGAGAATGACACCTGTTTCTTCTGATGTGGTTTATGCAAAAGATGTCAGTGACAATATATTGACACATAGCTCTATAAAATTTTCATTTTGGCAAATTCAATAAACTATATATACACATACACACAGAGACATATATATATGTATATATATATATATGTATATATATATATATACACACACACACATATATGGTCTCCTCACTATTGCTGAAGTGAGAGACTAAAGACTAGTTGCCAAACAGAGATGGTTGTGAAATGACATCTATGTGATATGGTTGAAAACTCTTTATACACTCAAAGATGATACAGTATGAAAAGAACAAAAGGATGTATGGTTAGTGAGAAGTTAATATCAGCATTTCTCTAACATTGTCGTTCTCTGGTTTGAGTCCACATTTCCAAAAGTAATAGCATCACCAATCCCAATGGAGTTCCTATCCGTAGTTTCTACCAATCAGCTATGGCAAGGAGGGTCAGGTAACAAACTACAAAGGCTGCTGGGAAAGATTGCTCCTCGGTTTCAGGATGTCTTCAAAAATAATGTTCATCATAGTCCTGAAACCACTGCTGGTTGTGGAGGTGTGTTATGTATGCTCTAACAAATAAAGCTTTCATGAAGATCAGACAGCAAAGCCAGCCATTAGTTAGCCATGGAGGCCAGGTAATTGTGGCACGTATCTTTAATATCATTACTTAGGATCTCATGCCTTTTATCCCAGCAATAGGGAGGCTGAGGCAGGAAGTGATATGCCTGGGCAAAGGAAGGAATATAAGGCAGGAAGAGTCAGGAGCTCGGTCTTTTCAGCGTGAGGATTTGTAGAGGTGAGAAGTGGAGAATTGGCTGTAACTTGGTCCTTTCTCTCTCTGATCTTTTAGCATTTACTCTGATGCGTAGCTGCAGATTTTATTAAGACCAATTGGGATTTGCTCTACAGTGGGTCTGAGTATCTCTCAGCAGAAAGAAACCATGAAGACATATGACCAACAGGATGAACAAACAAAACAAAACAAAAATCCAGATCTTTGTTCCCATTTTATTGCTTAGTATTCAAGGCTTGGCACATGACATATAATGAACCATAAGTTTGCCTAGTATCCTTCATGACCAGAAGACCATACTTATTGGACAACACATGATTAAGGATCATATAAGCTGTTTCATAGGTCATGTATTCTTGCCATTCCTGCCATGTGCATCATGGCATTTGAGAATCCATAACTCACATCAAGAGGAGATACCAAAAAAAAAGCAATGACCAGTCCAGTCAAGACAGGATGAGATTTTATAAGACAAATAAGAGCCTTCATCCGGCAAATTAATATTTTTGGAGTCATACCACGTTCAGCTAAGACGCTGTGGGGAAAACTATTTTTAAAATAAATCAAAGTTTAAGAGTTCTTTTAATTAAAAACTCCTTTTGAAAGATTTATTTTTTATTTTATGTGTATGTGAGAGTGCCCACATGTATGTATGTATACCATGTATGTGCCTAGTGCTCATAGACCCTAAATTCCATAGAACTAGGCTTACAGAAAGTTTTGCTGGGAACCGAATCTGGGTCCTCTGAAAGAGCAGAAAGTGTTCTTACTTAGTAAGCCATCTGTCCACCTCAAGAAAATGAGAAAAAGTGTATGTATATATGGGTCTCACATTTACATGTACTTTTTTTAGTGGGAAGATAATATCATTAGTGACCCTGTAACTGCAAGCTAAGATGATGGCATATTTGAGTAAAGTGATATCACTGTTGATCTTCCAAGAACAAGGAAGTTTAAATAACACTAGAGCCCGATGTTAACTCAAGTCCTGCCCAGTGTTACAAACTGGGAACTAGAGCAAGCGAATGATTGTATTTCCTTCTAATGTCATTTAACCAAGCTCACTTAATAATTATTTGATTGAACTGGAGAATCCATCTATCTTTGTCTTGTTACTTCTGACTTGATTAGAGCTAAGACTCATTGAAGTTTGCATATTTTGCCCAGGAGAAAAGATAACTCTGCCTGTTAGTTTATGGTTGGTCCTAATAAAACACCAATGCTGCATGTATTAGCAAATTCACTTCAGTATCCCTTTGACTGACTATGCATAAATATCTGCCCTTTGAACTAGCTTTATCACCTTGATAGCACCCTCATTAATTAATGAAATAAATAAAATCCTTCACACATGTTCTTTCTGTATCTATACAAGAGACAAGTTTTTAACAATTTAAAAACTGGATTTCAATACTACATACAAGTCTGCTGTTCCTTCAGTACCTGCATTTACAGGCTTGTGGGTAATATGGACTGCAAGATTTCTTCCAAAGCCAGTTTGTATAAGATGCCTTCAACAAAAATATAGTATAAAGTACTTAGAAGTGTATATCATCTATTGAAGAAAGAAATTTTACGTAGTGAAAATTTTCAAAAAGGTTTATGTGCAATTATGTAGAAAAATGAATTATAGCTAATCAAAGAATTTTCAAAATGATTATCAAACACTGGGTTTTAATATTAATGTCTCCTCCAAAGTCTATTCTGAAACTTAATCTTCAGAGCAATAGTCTGCCATGGGGTGTACAATGCTATTTTTCTCAGGACGACACAATAACAAGGCACCATAATGGGAGCAGAAAACAACTCTCATGGGAGTGTCTTGATTAGTTGTTCCAGCCCTTAAAATATGAAAAATAAATGTCTATTGTTTCAAAATTACTCACTTTGTCTTATTTCATCACAAAGTACAAACCACCCAAGACACTAATATGAATATCCAGAAATTAAAGAACTCAAACCATTAGATTCTAACAAGAGCATCCTCTCTTGTCTGAAGCTAGATGTAAATTCTTGTGTTCTTGTCTGAGGGAGTTTTGAGCACTCATGGTGCTTCCTTGGGGAGCAGCATTAGGCCACCAATAAATATGAGGAGCACATGTTTTATTCTGCCAGGTGAAAGCCTGTAACTGCCAGATTATGAGCAACAATCCAAATGAGTGCTATCCAAGGTATGATCCCAGGGCCGGGGGAAAAAAAGCTACCTAAGAACATTTTGGAAGTTCCTGAGCTAAGGCCCAAAATGATCCAAGGAAACAGAATCTGCATTTGAGCAAGAATCCCTTGTGAATGACAAACATGGTACTCTGAAAAGTACTGGTCTGCTTTTGCAGAGTTAAGAAATGATTCTCAACTTTGGTCATACATTGGAACCCACCTAGAGATCCTTTAGGCTTACAGAGAGTGAGTGTTGTCCTTCATGGTAGGACAGGAAAGAAGTTAACAGATAGAAAACAAAAGGTGATCTTTTCAAATCAACACTACATGAAAATAATCAGTGAAGGGGCTTTAAAATGTGATGCTTTTTCAGTTGAGGTACTTGAAAAGGAGCCAGGGAGAGGGAAGCTGAGGCATAGATGGGAAAGTAGAATAGCTAAGCCTATGTTTCTTCACTTGATTATTTCCCTTGAGGATGAAGATATTTGTGATTGACAAGGATTGCCTATCTTCTGTCCTGGCTACTTCTATTTAGTAAGTCTTTCCAAGGTTGAAGAGCAATTATCAGTGGATATGAGATCCAAAAGGTCCCAAAAGGACAAGGAAAAAGAGCAGTATAACATGCATTGGCAATCCTTAATGATATTGTTTTACTCATTCTGAATCTTTAATTACATTGGTTCCCCCTTTTCATGTAAAGCTTTACAGCTTAGAAATTGTTGTGATGATCAAGGTAGAATCTCCTCTATTGTGGCCTACCATAGCTATTTTTAGAAATGTTATTCTATGATCACAAGACAATTAGGTTAAGTGCCAGTGGCCTGCAAATGTAGGACCAAATACTTGTCATAGATGTATTCTGACAACTGAAGTTCTGTAATCAGTTTCTGAATATTGCTTGTGTGTCTGATGGGTTTGGGGGAACAAAAGCCACATGGAGAATGCTAAGAGATATCTGATAAACTTTAAAATTTGTAAACTTAGTCAATTAAATGAGATTGCTGAGAGTAACTTCATTAAGATAATGTTAGCTACTGTAATAAACACTCAATTTTCAAACAATAGAAACATATAGGTCTCCCACATAAAATTCAAAATGGGTGTTCTAAGCAAAATACTCAGGGACTGGTATTGAGGCTCACTCCAAATCTGGAGAGTGCTCCTAAGATTGCCACATGTCTCAGTCAGCTTAGACTGACTACAACAATCTTAGAGTTTAGGTGAGATCAGAGTAGAAACATGATCAACTTCTGCTCCAAATTGTAGACAGCCAACTTCTTGTTATAACCTTGCATGGCAGGGAAGGTGAGACAGCTATCTAGAGTCTCTTCTATCAGGAAACAAATATCACCCACGAGGGCTCTGTCCTCATGACCTCACAACTTCCTAACACCTTCAACTCAGAAGTGAAAATATTAATATATTAATTTAGGAAGTATAAAGCATTTAGTTCATAGCCTAACCACCCATTGGTCTGCCTCAAACCAGTGGGTTAAGCTCTTACATGAAATGATTTTATGGGTCAAATTTGAAATGGGAACATATCAGTTCTGATCACACATGGTGGGTGATGGGAATGTATGTGTATGTGGACAAACGTAAGAATGCAGTTTCACATGTACTGGGGGACATGTGGAGGCCTGAAGTCAACTTTAGGTGTTGTTCCTAAGCAACCTTGTTTTTTAAAGACATTGTCTTCCATTAGCCAGGAGCTCCCCAAGTAGATAGCCTAGCTGACCAATGATGCTTAGGCATTCTCCTGTCTCTTCCTCCACACTTCTGGGATAATATGCAGGTGCTTTCACACTAGCTTTTTTTTTTTTTTTTCTGAGACAGGCTTTCTCTGTGTAACCCTGGATGTCCTGGAACTAGCTCTGTAGATGAGGCTGGCCTCTAACTCACAAAGATCTGCTTCCAGAGTACTAGGGCTAAAGGCATGTGTCACCACTGCCCAGCCTACACTAGCTTTTTAAATAAACTTTGAAGATCATACTCAGATCATTGTGCTTGCAAAGCAAATGCTTACAGACCGAACTATATACCTATAAGCATTGATTATACTTTATCAGTTAGAACTATGTACTTTTGGCCAAAACAAACCACAACTGAATCTAGGAGTGTACACTAGCTTCATATTCAGAAGACAAAATAGTTTAGTAAATAATTGTTTTGGTTAGTGAAGAACATCTTTTCAAAATGGGCTAAAAAAGAAACTAATATGGATATGACTTGGAATATAGGAATGGTTTCAATAATGGTAGAAAAACATTGTTTTAACTGTCTATATATTTGTGTGCATTTCATGAATACAAAAAGTTCTTACACTCAGTCATGGCCATAAAGTTAAAAGCATTCTTCTAAAGTAGGATCACCATAGACAGTATCAGCAGAGGTACCTGAAGAAGAAAACAACCAAATGCTAAAGGGAGTTTTAAATCACTGAGAAACTGGGCAACTATGAACATGCTTAAATATTTATAAGTTGTAATAATATAAAAATGTCAGACACAGCTGTATAACTGATCCTGAAAAATTGGCAAGTAAGGTTAAACTTAAGTGCCTACTCATGCATTTGATAGCAGCCTATATCTAGTCTCGAGGGAACTAATCCATATCGATGCATGCCAAGTATGAGTGGAAAATTCAGTGGCCAAACTTGCATGGAAAAGCCATCATGAATCAAAAGAATGAGGCTGTTGCGGTTGGGTGAAAAACTGACTTCATCCCTTTTTATGACCAAAATCCTTGTCTAGTTTAAGTTCCAAATACATTATAGGAAGAGCCACTCTCTCCCTATGCATGGGACTGTGTATGGGCACTATCATGTACAAATGTGAGTACATCTCATCTATGGGTTGAGACACAAGAGAGATAAAACAGTAGAAAGGTCCAGAATGATTGATAATTCTTAGCAAATGAATGAAGCTAAGGTTGAGCCATGTTGAAAGGGTACAATGTAGGAAATCATTTCAGTGGGATTTTCTAGGGAGAGGCAGGATATAGGTGAAAATAACACAGTAGAGATGGTGTTTTGAGTGCCAGTATCTGTGATTATTAACTGTAAAAAAAAAATTCCACATTATTTTAGAGTTGAAATTGCCAGACCTACGTTTGGTTCTGAAAGAACCACTACACAAATTAGGAAACTGTGTCATAGAAATTACAGTAAGGGCATCAAGAATCCACCTGATAGGATGGTCTACTGTGAAGCAAAACATACTAGGGCAAATGGCATAGAAAGGTACCTGGCACTTTTGAGCCTCGGGCAAAAGCTAGCCACCCATACTTAAATGGGTGCCCTGGGCTACAGCTTCATCAAGAAGAAAGATCCAAGAATAGTGAACATTGTGTAAAGTACTATCATTTCAATGTGCCCGTGGCTTTCCTGCTGTACCACCCTCCAAATGAAAAAAAAAAAAGTGCTTAATTACCTGCAAAACAGTCACTCTTCTACTCAGTTTTCCCATGCAGTTTTATAAAATACAGCCTATCCCTTTCTTCCCCATCCCTCTCCCACCATCCACTACCCACCGGAACTAGGCTGGATGGAGACAGTCATTTCTTAGAAACACTAAAAATACACATTACATCATTCCTCCCACACAGCCTTCCACCCCCACAACCAGCCAAGTAATATGAGCCCCTCTGCATAGCCTGCCATAGCCTCTCTTTGAGGTCTGTGTTTTCCCTACTTATCGTACCTGGGAGACTGACAGACATATGTTTTATGATACATTATATATTAGGCTTGGCTAGAGGCTCCATTTCCATTAAAGATGACTAAAGCACTAAGTTATAGCTGCCTGGACCTCTCCTGCTATTTGTCTCTGAAGCTGTTCTCTGAGCTGTATTTCTGCCTTTTAGTGTGACATTTGCTCACAAAATGGACCGAGCTTGGCAATGAAAACCCAAAGACTATTTCTACAATATTTTTTAGACCAGAGCTCTAGAGCCCTCATCCTGAATTCTTTCAGTTCTCTGCTCTGATGATTGCCTGAAATAGACAAGTGCTCCCCAAAGCTGCAAAATCACATCTCTCTTTAAAATACCAGTAAAAACTGAGACGGATACAGTAAAAACACATCTACTATTTTTCAAAATGGGGTTATGGGAGTTGCTCCCTTCAGGCAACTGCTCTGCTCTCATACAGTAGTTACTGCTCAGTAATTAGTTAAATGCCTACCCTCCTTCATAAGATACACACTTTGGAGGATAAGTGCTTTTACTATTGGGTTTTTTAATTTGGAATAATACTTTCAGATCGATTTAGACAGCATGTTATTGCACAGGTAATTAGTAAAATAAGTAAAGAGAGTACATAAAATTAGAAGCAGCATTCAAAATAAAATTAACTTTCATCAACACTATAACCTAGGAGTTAAGACTGGTAAGGGAGAAAATAATTTCATTTATTCTGTGCAAGAGTCATTGATTAATGGAAAATACACATCAATGAGATTAATTTGCATAGTAGAGACTCTCCTGCCTCAAGAAATTTTAATGGAAAGGACTTCCTGAGGTTTACACAGACACACAAAGATCCCCCATATTGCAACATGGGTCATCATTCCAGTCCATGAAGGATATCAGCTTCATGAGTATAATTTCAGCCAAGTCCAGAGAGACCACTGAGTTGTACCATAGGCAGACACTGACCTAATAATAGATATGTAAATATGTACAAAGAATGTGAAACATAGCCCATGGTAATTCTGTTAACCTGTAAGGTGCTCATGTCCTACACACAGAAATTATTTTCCATCCTCTCATTTTCATATATTATGAAGAAAAAGCTTCCTCCCAGTCCAATATCCAAAACCTACTCTTTCTTTACTGAGCCACGCCCAAAAGCCTTCACATTCACTGCCACTTGGAATAGCAAGCTTCTGGGATATTGATTACTTCTACTTTCTTAATAAAGGATTCTCAATGTATTTAAAAAAAAACTCCTCTTGAAAAAGTAATGAGATATTAAGGAAGCATACTATTACACTTTAACCTTTGCCAATGATGGACAGATACTAGTCTACATATGACCTGCTGTGTGTTGAGTACAATCTGAATGAAGCAAATACAGACTCAGAAGGCCATGACCGTGACAGAATTTCTAGAACAGCCTGCTGATATTGCTGCAAGTTGAATTTTTTATTTTGGAAAAATCCTTACCCCCTCAAAGAAGCAATAAGACTAGTCGAAAAAATATAGACTCTGGATATTGACCAAAGAGATAAGATTAGTTGATAAGCATTTATTCAACAAAACTCAGTCCCTCTGAATAAAAATGGGAAGAGATTTGTCTTTTCTCCTGAGGATATCCTATGCTCTTCCTAATAGCACCATGGCATTATAATTCTCCTAAAGCAGGACAGGCTTGAAGGATAAGCAGTTCCACTGCTGGAGGGGCTTAACATGATTTGGTAGAAAACACAGAAAATCCTATGCTCAGGAGCATTTTTGTAAACAATACTAACCTTGGAGTCATATTATCAGAGATGAATACAACTACAGCTAGTTTAAAATTTTTATGCCAGATGAGTCAGTGCACTTTATCAACATGTGTTTATATGCATATATATCCATGCACATGCGTTCAGGGGCATACACACACACACACACATTCAGCAGGATCTGGAATCTGAAGCTAAAGCAAGATAACTAGTGTTAAAACTGATGAGTTTCCATGTATCCCTAGAAAATTGTGATTAGGTTTAAGAAAGACCGGAGAGAGCTTTGGTGAGCTGCTTGCCTCCGGATAAGGTGAGACTTTTTCAGCATAGAAAATAAATGTTATAACATATGTGTTAAATGTTGAATGTCATTTCCCAAACCATACACAGATCCATCAATATCATATAACATCCTTAGTGGCTCAAGTTTGCTAAAACATGGCCTCTAACAAAGCTTTGAGAACTCAGCTAGACTCTTAAAAAGCCAAGCTTGCAGTAAGATCATGAATCTTGCTTTAATTCATTAGAGAAATCAGTGGCTGAACACTTATGGGAAGATAGGTGCTATCTAATCATTTTCAAACAAGTTACTAAACAGCAACAAAAATAGAAATTATACTCAAAGTAGGGGGAATCAGATTCTATAATTGTTATAATCTGGTGTCAAAAATATCCAGTTTTCAACATAAAGTTATGAAAAACATAAAAACAATGAAACCCACATTCAAGAGATAACTACAGACAATAAAAAACACTTGAAAGACTTTGAGTGATGGATTTACCAGACAAAGACTTTAAAATAAGTTCAAAGAACTAAAGGAAACCACACTTAAAGAACTGAATGAAAATATAGCAATGGCTCATCAAATACAGGACACCATGAGAGAAGCTTTTTAAAGGACATGGTTAAACATTGTTCTTATACTTTCTCTTAGTTCTTTACATGTGATCTCCTTCAGATCCTTAAAAATATTTCAAAATTACACGCAGCTATTTTAAAGTCTATCTAGAAAGTGTATCTTGATTTTACAGAGAAAGTTTCCATTGATGGACATCTATTCCCTTTTGTGAAGACCATACTTGCCGACATTTTTGCTCACCTCATTATTTTCTGTTAACAGCTAGATAGTTTGAATGTTTATTATAGCAACTCTGGAAATGAGATTCTCCCATATCCCCAGAGTTTGGTGGTATTGTTGCTTGGGTTTTTGTTTCTTTGGTTTTTGCTTCTGTTTGGTTTTAGTTTTATTTTAAGACTTGATCCCATTCTGTAACCCAGGAAGTCCACAATTCACAATTGTTCTGTCTCAGCATCCTGATTTCTGGGATTATGGACCATGTGTGTTTCACCATACCTATATCACTAATTTGTGTTGTATTAACAATTTTACTAATTTGATTTTATGACAATACATTATTTTTTATCTTTTATCATAGAATTTCTATTCTAGATCCAGCCAGTTATTAATCAAAGTTCTTTACATTCTTAGAACAACAAATTTCATTACTAAGTATTTAGAAATATATACCTATATGCATATATACATATATACATACACACATATGTATGTTTGTAACAATGATTAATTTAAAAAGAGGCCATAAATTTGTGGGAGGATTTGGAGGGAGGAAAGGTAAGGAGAAAATGATGTAATTATAATATAATTATAAAAATAAAATATTTTTTTAAAATCTTGGCATTTGCAAAAGGGTCTTGTAGGCACACTGGGGATTTTGGGGATGACTTCTGTGTTTGGAAAATTTAAATTCCACCTTAGATTTTACGTGTAGTGTATTTAGCATGGCAAGGTAAGCTGAGTTGAATGCTTAGAATATTCTGAGGTCTTTCCTGAGCAAGTACAATACATATTGCCCCAAATTTGCATATGACCTTCTAGATTAACAACAATACAGTGGAACTAAAAAAAAATATTCTCCTTTTCCTCCCAAGCATTTTTGTTTATCTATTGTTTGCTACAATTATAATTCATATTTGTCTACAAGTGTTTCAACAAGTGCCCTACAGAAGAGTTTGGAGTTGGGAAATATAAAAACATGCTTTGTGGATGATTATTTCAAAGAGCTACCAGATAAATCAACTAAATGTGGTTCTTTGCAAATGATGTCCAATATGGGTGTTACAAAAGCAGAATGTTAATTTCAAATATGTGACTCAGTTGGGTAGTGGTGGATGAAGCCAAACTAACTTAAATTGCCAAATTCAGTCATTTTTTCTAAATAAGCACTCTTGTGTGTAGTTATAAGATTTTGTGAGCTTCTAGAGAGCATTCTAACAATTTTTTTGCTATTTTTCGTTGCTTTTACAGAAGCACAATCATATAGAGTTCCTTATCCATCATTTCCTCTCTATTCAGAGATGAGAAGATCTTATGTACAGAAATGGTCAAGAAATCCACTAAAATACATTTAGCAATATCAAATAAGATTAACAAGATTACATCACATGCAATCAATATACAAAAATCAACTCCATTTCTGGGTACTTCTGCTGAGCAACTAGATAATAAATTGAACAAAAAGGTTCCATTCTTAACACCATGAAATAAGATAAAATACTTAAAAATAAATGTAATAGAAACTCTATGACTTATTCATATGTTGCAAAACTATGTATATTATACCAAGAAATCAAATAAAATATGAATAAATGGAGAAACATATTTTTAAAAGTTAGAAGACTCAGTATCATTAAGTTGCCAAGTCTTGCCTAGTTGGTCTGTTCTGTAAATTTGATGTAATTCTCATAGGAAAAAAACAAAACAAAAAAACAAACAAAAGAAAAACTCTCTCTGACTGGAGAAATAGCTCAGTGGTTAAGTAGCTGCTCTTCCAAAGGACTTAGGCTCAATCACAAGCACCCCCATGACAGCTCAAAACTATCAGTAGCTCCAGTTCCAGAGGTTCTGACACCTCACACTGATATACACCCAGAAAAAGGCCAATTTACATAAAATAAAGAAACAGAACCTTTAGCAACAACAAAAAGTCTTTTTTTTTTTTCTTTTTGGTGCTGAAATTGAGAGAATGATCTTAACATTTACTCAGAAATGCCAAGAACCCAGAATGTCAAAGTAGTTGAAGAGAAGCATACTTCTTCCCAGTTCACAACTGACTACTAAGCTACAGTAATGGATGGAGTGTGGTACTGACACAAGGATAAGCACGGGAACTGGTCCCACACAACTGACAGTCTAGCTAGGAGTTTATATTGTGTCAATTGGTTGTTTACAAAACTGCCAGAAAGTTTTATATAGAAATATTAATCTTTTTTACAAAGGGCACTGGAATATTTTCAATACCTAAAAGAGATGCAAAAGACACACACACAAGCTCCACAGTACATCACAAACCTTCATATAATAGGTGAAAGTATAAAACTTTACAAAAAAATTCTTACGACCTTGAGTTAGGCAAAGAGTTCTTAGATACCACATTAAAATCTATAAAAGAAAAACTTAATAAATTGGACCTTATCAAATGTTAAAAACTCTGCTCTTAAAAAGTCACCTTTAAGAAAAGTTAAAGTCAAGTCACCTACTGAAATTAAATATTCACAGATCATACATTTAATAAAGGCTATGTTTCAGAATATATGTCATACAATTTAACAAGAAAAAAAATTCAGTTAAAATTTTGGCAAAAGACTTGAAAGACATTTCACCAAAGAAGTAAATACATGAGGGGAAAAATCAACATTATTTTTTAAGTGATTAAATTCAAGTTATAACCACATCCAACTACCATTCACCTCCATAAGGATGACCATCATCAAAATAATATCCAAGGCCAGGGGATATGACTAAGTGGGTGCCAAAGCTGAGGACCTCAGTTTGATTTCCTTGACTTACACAGTGGAAAGAGCAAACTGACCTCTGAAAACTGTTGTGTAAGCACCACTTGAGAGTATGGTGTGTGTGACAAGCCCCTACACACATAATACAAACATTAAATGTGTTTTGAAAGTAAGTGTTGGCAACAATCTATAGAAAGAAATCCTTGTGTTTTGTGGATTTACCTGTAAAATAGAAGACAGGCAACTGCCTCAAAAATCTGAAGACAATTTAGTGTGTGATCTTCCAGTTCCACTCCCAGTTATCTAGCTAAGAGAAAATTTCACAAGTACATTCCTAGAAAGATGTGCATAGAAATGCTCACAGAACAGTTAATCATAACATGCAAAAGGTGGAAACAAAGTAGAAACTGAAAAATGTACATTACGGAATAGGTGTATCAGGAGAAGTAGCCCTCCCCAGGGGCACACTAATTAGTTGTTTAGTACCAAACTGTCAGTCATGAAAACATAAGGCTACATCTAAGTAGCCTTATGTAGACTCAATAGGTCATATTTGGGGATTTTTATGTATATACAAATGCATATATGCATGCAATAACATGTGATAAGAGGCCGTGAATTTGAACAAGAGCAGTGAGGGTTATATGGGAGAACTTGGAGGGAAGATAGGGAAAGAATAAATGTTGTGAATAAAGTACAATTTCAAACACAAACAAAAAGGAAAGAGAACGATCCACCCATTAAAAGAAATGAAGTTCCACCACATAGTGCACTACAGCTGAACTTCAAAAATATGCTAACTGAAAATGGCTGGACTCAAGAGACCACACATTGCATGACTCTACTTAGAGGCAATGTTCAGAAGAAGCAAATTTAAAAAATAGATAGTAAATTACTGAGTGCCTGAGGCTGAGGAGAAAAAGGTTGCAAATGGGCATAAGTGATCATTTTTGTTAGCAGGGGTGGGTGATGGAAGTGCTCTAAAAGTGGACTGTGCTGATGGATTCTCAATTCTGAAAATGCTCTAAGAATCACTGAACTGTACATTTTAAATGAGTGAACTCATCGTATGTTAATTATGGATTAATAAAGCTGTTAAAAATTAAATACAACCATGATAATGAAGAGGCTGTCCCTAAATAAATCACTATTAATCGTGTTAAACCATCCAGAACAGCATAGAGAAGATGAGTTTACCAGAAGCACAGCCTGAGGAAAGGAATTAATTCCTAGAGGCAGATGGTTCTTTTCAGCAAATGGAGAGACCACACAGGCAGTGAGGAGGGTGTCACCCCATGCTTCTCATCTCAAGAATCTTTGGAGTGGTACAATCCCATTCCATTTTTGCACCCACTACTCCAAATCTCATGTCTTGTCAAAGGGAAATAAACAATATTCTATATTCTAGTATATTCTAGTCTAGAAATCACAATTGTGTGTCCATTGAGGAAATCTCAATTTTTTCAATCAAGTGTTTAAAAATAAAGGACCACATGTTCTTTCAAACAGAATAATGGCTCTTAATATTGTCAATTAAGGAAAACTAATCAGACTACACTAGCTACAGATGAGGTCTTTAAGACGGAGAGAAGTTGAGACACTCAGCCAGTGTTTTGCAACAGTACCTAACGGAGCTGAAATTCTCTCTGAAGTCTTTAAAGGTAGACACTATAATCTCAGCCCCTATTCTCTACAGTAATGGTTCTTAAACTGTTTGATGAAATATAACCTGAATTTTAAAATAAATGAATTATAAATGGTGACCCATAACATAGAGGAATATGTACAAGAGAAGTTTCAAAAAACAGTGCCCTTTCTCTGAATAATGTTGACTGATATTTTGTACTTTCAGTTTTAATGCTTGTGCTGAACTGAATGGATACAGTACAATTGTAGAGAACTAGCCTAGTATATATAAGGCCTTAGCTTTATCCACAACTTAGATCACCAATAAGAAATATCACAAGTCCAAAGTTTATTTAGCACACCTAACATACCACCAAAAAGCTTAGCAGCATAGCACACTGCAGAGTATTGCTTGTATCTTATGATCCTCACACTGATGGAGAGATGCTCATCTTGCCAAAAAAAGATGAGATCCAGACTACATAATACCAAGGAGATAATCCAAACTAAGCATTTCAAATATCATTCCTGATGAATGAATTTGGCTTTTGTATCATACTAAAGTCATAACTGTAAAAGTCAAATCATTTTAAGTTCAGGACTGATTTTACTTGTCACATGGAGATGAAATTTCAAGACCTCTTTAGATATTCAGTCAATATTAAGTGCCTGATCATGTGTCCACTCCACAGTCGTTTCACCTGCCAGCCAAAAGGGCAAGAGAGCACTAAAATGTCCAATCAAGTCATCCAATGGATAGCTTCCACTCAGGGGCACATTAAGCCAGAATCTAGAAGGAAAAGAGCAGCTATCCAATTTACCCGAAATGAAGTGTGTCCCAAAGGAATTCTTAGCAACAAACTGAGAGTCTGAGAGATTAAAAATTCCTCATATTTTACTAAGGCCAAAATAGGATTCAGCTCTTCAATTTATATTATCTGATAGGAGCCCTAATGATGTCAACCTGGCCAACTCACCTTCTATTCCCATCAAGATCAGAATGCTCAGAATCCAAATTCTGAGACATTATAGTCCTTTGTGCTCAACTTATAATTAAGTAAAGGTTTTATTTGAGCAGCTCTACTAAATAAAAACATTTAAAATGAATCCCTACCTACATATTTCCACTTTAGTAAAACAAAATCATAACACTGACTTTCAGCCCTCCTCCCAAGCAGTTTACATCGCACTTATTTGAGGGTATTCCTTTTCTTTTACAATAATCTTAGTAACCCTACAGAGTTCCCTACATCTCACTTGTCTTCAGAGATGCCTCTATTTGCTTGGATTTTCTGCTGATGGAAGTACTTACACTGATCAAAAAGGTGAAGAGGAGATCAGGGAAGCCCATACAAAAGGTCTTAAATATGTGTGTTCTCAATTCTTTTCTTGATCAAAGAGATTATTTTGGAAGAGTTATCTCTGCCTACTTAAGAAGGGAGAATAGAGAATTCTGTTATTGAAAGACTGTTGAGGATTCAAGTTTTTTTTTTCCTCCTCTGGCTTTAAGCATTGTATTCCTAAGAAGATGGCTTCATGGTGCACCTGCTTTAAAGTAGACCTCCATTCTAACATTACCTACTCAGAACTTCCAACCCCAGGACACTGCATCCACTTTGACTACTTCTCCCTACTACTCACCTTCATCTTCCAAGTAGCAGAAAAGTCATCTCCTTCTTAACAGCATCAGCCTAAAATCCACAGGTCAAGTTGAATACCTCTCCCTCCCCTTCCCCCTTTGTTAACCAGTTCCATAATATAAGCTAAACTCATCAGACAGGAGGGATTCACAATTGATTAAATGCCTCCAGAAAACCAGGCTATAGACAAGCCTGTAAGGCATTTTATTAGCTAGTGCTGATGGAGGATGGCCCAGCCCATTGTTGGTGTTGTTCCTGAGCTGGTGGTTCTGGGTTGTTTAAGCCACAGGAATCAAGTCAGTAAGCAGCACCCCTCCATGGCCTCTGCATTAGCTCCTGCCTCCAGGCTCCAGGCTTGTTTAAATTCCTTTCCTAGCTTCCTTTGATGATGAACAGAAATGCTGAAGTGTGAGTCTAATAATATACCCTCCCATAACTCCCAAAACCAATACCAGAGTTTCAATCCTTTAACATTTCCTGAAGGCTCATATACATCATGGGCTCTGATGTGTACACACTTTATCAGATACATTCTTATCTCCTGTAATCTGTCTACTCTAAGTTTGTTTAGACTTAATGACTAGACCATCAGAGCATAGCGGGAAAATTTTCCCTTCCTGTTATGGAATGAATGTAAAGTGTGCACCATAAGATTTAATATTTGAACACTAGTAGTACTGTTTGAGAAGGCTGTGGAGCCCTTAGACGTAGGATATCACTGTAAGAGTTAGGCCATTAAGAGTAAGCCTCAAGACTTGTAGCTCAGCCTTGCTTCCTGTCTCATCCCTGCTTCCTGTTCCACTGAGATGTGAGGAGGTGAAGATTTCCAGCCACAAACTCCCTGGCCATTGTGGACTATATCATCTCAAACCATGAACCAAAATAGATCATTTCCCTCTTTAACTTGCTTTATGTCAAGCAACCAAATAGCACAACAACAAGAAAAGTAACCAGTACAGAAAACTGTTTCTGAGAGTTGGGTAAATACTCGGATAAACTTGACCTCGTGATTCTTGGACCTATAGAACTGGCTTACAGCAGGAATGTGGAAGAGTTTGGAGTTTCTAACTAAAGGTGGCCTAGAATATTTCAGTCATACACTAATGGGAGGTTTCGGTAAGAGTAAAGAAAACTACCAGAAGGATGAAAATAATAAACAGTAATTGCCATGCTGTTGTGGATTTAGATGGTCATAAGGTTTCTGTCAGGAATTGAATTAGATGCCACTGATTTTATATTCTGTTTTGGTTTTTTTTGTTTGTTTGTTTGTTTGTTTTTAAGTATCCGTTTGAATTCTGCCATTATCTTCAAAATCTGAGTGAGGCTGAATTCAAAAGTTAATGTGAAGAGTAAAATCTATACTTCAATCTGGCAGCAAAACCTGACATCTTCCATGCATATAGCTTACATATATGCAGAATGCAAGAATAGAGAATCACGCAGGCTTGTACCAAAGCTCCAAAAAACTGTTAAGCTCGGCAACACAAGATTGGATTTCTTGCCCAGAGCTTCTGAGCAAGCTGTGGGAGAGGCTATCCAGGTAGCATCTTAATGGAGACTCCAGGATATTGAAGATAGCAGAAAATTGAGACATTTGCCAAGGACAGCTGTGGAAATTGAGAAGAGCTGGCCCATGATAGAGGATATAATTGTCACAGAGAACAGAATTGGAGCAAGACTATTAAAGCCAACTGGGATGCAAATGATCTCACCTCAGGCCCTAAATGGTAGACACAGAAGTGTGGTATGGCTACATTGCTGGCTTTTAGTATTGTCTTGATCCAGTCTGTTCTTGCTATCATCCCAGTCCTGCATTTTGAAATGGAAAGTTTTACTGTGTGCTATGCTGTATTAGAACTATATGACCTTTGTTGTTGTCTTACTGGAAGTCACAGTTAACTGATTGTCTTGTGATAAAGAAGGGACTTTAAACCTTGGGTTTTGAACAGTATTTGAAATGTAAGACTATGGGGACTTTTAACATTACACTGAATATGTTTTGCATTATGAGATATCTGGCCATGAGCCTGTAGGAGCCAAGATTAGAATCTTGTTTGAATGTTACATGCCATTGATGTGGGATGTCTTTCTGTACAATGTGAATTATTATTGGATAATAAAGGAACTGTTTTGGCCTAAGACATCTTAGAAGCAGGTGGGAAATCCAAGCATAAATAAAGGAGAAGCTGGGCAAAGTCATGCAGAGACACCATCAGCAGCAAAGGAAAGAAGACCAGAATGCTACTCTTAAGAAAAGTACCAAGCCACGTGGCTAAACAAGGTAAGAATCATGGGTTTAGATGCAAGAGCTATCAAGCAATATGCCTGAGCCATAGGCCAACCAGCATGAATTTATATAAGCCTTTGTGTGATTACTTGGGGTAAAGCAGCAGCTAGGCTGAGGGCCAGTCCAGACTTCAGGGCAAGGCTGGGCTAGAAACTCATACTACATGTCATGTTTCTGCTAATGTGTTTGAACAGTTGGTAATCTGGTGTAATGTCTGAGAAGATTATGGAATTTTTAAAAAGTGGTGCATCATTGAAGAAAGTAAACTTTGAGTTTTACAGCTCAGTCTTCTTGTTGTAACATCTCTGCTTCTTGTTTGCCAAAACATAAAGAGCTGAGACGCCCCATCCATAAGGTCCCACCACCATGTAGCTGTCTGCTTCCCTGACATCCTATACCCTTCAAACTGTGAGCAGTTAATTGACAAGAGGTCATGAATTTGGGAAAGAACAAGGAGGGATGGTTCCATGATAAGGGTTGGAGGGGAGAAAGGCAAGAAGAATGATGTGATTATATTTTAATTTCAAAAACCTAAATTTAAAAAATGAAACCTTTACTCTCTTAAGTTGCATCTTCTTATCAGGTATTTGTGACAGCAATGAAAAAAGTAATTGTTTTAAGTCCTTATAATAAACCTCTTTAGAGAAATTTTGCATGACTTCCCAATCTAGTTTGTCCACCCATTCACTCACTATCACATTAACTTGTTTACTTCATTTTCTTCATAGCATTATAACTCTATAAAGTCTTTGGGGGGGGAGTGTTACACATGCTACATTGGAATGTGAGCTTCATGGGAACAAGTTTCACTGTTGGGCACAATATTCATACTCATGGAATGACTTGGCATGCTATACTGTTTTAGGCTTCCCTTCGTACATCACTAATACAGAAATAAATAAGCCCCACATTGTGTGTTTTAAGTAAGCTTTTCTCTAATATCTCTAAGGATATCGAGGACATTAAAACCATAAGACCTAACTTTAAAAAAATATTGTACTCTTGTCTCTCTTCTAAACTCAGTTATGCCACTCATCATAAGTCATTGATCTAGAAAAAAAAATACTAAGCAATTAACATAAGGCAGGAGTGATGCTAATAATAAGTATACCATCTAACTGACACCTTCAGATTTCGCCTTTACTCGAAACTGGTTTTTAAAAAAATGTATATATAATATCCAGGTACTAGTTATAATTATACCTTTAAAAAGTATCAACTTGTACTTAATATTGGGCAATCAGTCAAAAGGCTGGTAATAATTTCTTGGTAGTTATAAGGAGCTTTATGCCAACCCCCCCCCCAAAAAAAAAGACTAACAACTTCATTAGGAAAAACTAAATTATTTGAAGAAAGTTATTCTATTCAAATATGAGAAAACTAGAGCTGGTGTGTGTGTGTGTGTGTGTGTGTGTGTGTGTGTGTGTGTGTGCGTGTGCATGCGTGTGCAAAAAAATCTTTACATTGAGAAACAGTTTGGAATTTATTTGAAACACAGTGCCAAATTTACTATATGAGAAGGTAAGCAGCCAGTTCTCTGAGCCACAAAAAAACACCATTAAAGCATATGTTCAAATTACAAACCAGTTTAGTTTAGCTGTGGACATCCATTCAGAAGTTATTATCATTGCACTGAAACACTGAGTGTTGTTGGATCTAGAAGGAAACTTGGCACTAATATACACTGACCTTAGTTTATACACGAGGTCACCGTAGTCAGACCATTTCAAGTGACTTATACAATGCTTCACAATGTTAAGCGGTCAAAGTCCAAGTCACAGTCAGGTTTCCTAATCCATTGACTCAATGGGTACAGTTTTCTTTCTTTCTTTCTTTCTTTCTTTCTTCCTTTCTTTCTTTCTTTTTCTTTCTTTCTTCCTTTTTCTTTCTTTCTTCCTTTTCTTTCTTTCTTTCTGTCTTTTCTTTCTTTCTTTCTTTCTTTTTGGTTTTCTAATTGTGTGTTCAACTGCATTCTTCCTCCCCTATTTCCTACTAATAAAATGCTGATTTGTTCAAGAAGTGGTTAAAAATTGTATGATTCTAGAGAAGAAAGGTCCCTTTCACCAGCCTTGGAAATAAATCATTATTAAGCTAAGTGGTCCTTTCCTGTCCTTTGGCTATACTGATCTTCCATGGGCCTGTGACCTATTTCTAAGTAATGAGATCCAAAATATAATCTTCTAGAAGTGTGTCACTTCCTGATTCTGACCCCAAAATAGAACTTCAGCTTTTGCCTTGATCTTAGATATGATACCAAATAGTCTGCAGTTATAATAAATACCAAGGAAATAGAGAAATAACCCAGGTTCTTAATACAACAGCAGCCACATTCATCTAGATTTCTAAGAAGAAAAGTAACTCTCAGCTTATTTAAGGCACTATTGCCGTGTTTTCTATTTTAGTAACTGGACAGCATGTTAGCATGATAACATCTCAGAGTAATCTTAGGAGATATACAAGATGTATCACTGTCTCTGAGGGTCAAGAAAGGTAGTGGAGAGCAGCTCAGTGGGTAATAGCACTTGTCATGAAAGGCTCATAAGATGGATATGAGTAACGCACATCAAGGAAAGACTTAAGTGTCAAAAGTTATTACCTTTCCACATACACCAAGTCATGAGTACACACACACCATATGTATATACACACAGAGCAATAATAAATTTAAAAAATACAAAGATGGGGACTTGAAAAAAGGTGGAAGAAATCTACAATTTCACATCCTTCAGTCTCTGGGATTAACAGCCAGTCCTCTTTTCTCTGAGTCTCTACTGAAAGCTTTTATTGAAACAAAATACCCGTGTTCTAGAATCATTTTGAAAAATGTTATAGTATGCTGCACATGCTTATGCTTTCAGTAAAAGGCACCACAAATAAGATACTCTAGGGGAATTCAGTAGGCAAATTAACTCCCTAGAGATGCCTTTTGTAAAGACATAAACCATCCTTCTTATATATAAAAATATGGATTTCACATATATATTCACTTAGTATAGAGTGAATTCATCATCTCCCTGACTCAAAGGCATGAAATTGGCCCCTATAACAACAATGATCTTATTTCTTTTATGTTTATCCATTGATTTGTCTTCCAATATTGTCAAGAAGACAAAATAAAAAACATCACCAGCTAAGATTAGTGTCAACTCTACTTTAAAGACTAGAACATATAGTTCCTAGTTTAGCCATCATGAGGAACAGAGTTTACTTACTGCCCATTATGACATAGGGTTACCTGAACTGGTGGTCACTGAGTCTTATTTCCTTTCTAGGAAGGGGACATGGTCCTTGCCAGTTATGTTTACTTACAATGAAAGAAAGTAGGATCTTTGCAAACTGTTCTTAATCAGCAATGTGATAATTATCATTGTGAGCACTTTCAAGATGCTAACAAAAGAGTCCAAAAGGCAAGATTTTTATAATTAGAACTTTTTATTCTCCCAACTTGGAAAGAATCTATGTGGGTAGAGTACCTGTGGCAGCTGAAATCTTAGTGCAAAATCCCAGAGAAGGTGGAAAATGTAAACAAAGTACATTTTTGTTTTAAAACTTGTATCGTTGCCTTAGTTAGATGAAAAGTTAAGCATATGTGTATGCTTATTTAGATGATCTCATATCTTCCTGATCAATATTTTACTCCATCCATTGCTATAACAACTGGTTTCATATATGTAATTTGTTGGCACCCTGATTCAGCTCACTATATTCCTGGCTCTCAGAACTTTAGACTCTTTCTAATACTACAATATGGAATCATATATTATATAATTATTTATATTCATATATAAAATTATTTCAAATGTAGTTACACTATAATGGTGAAACAATGCTTCTTCAAAATATTATAGCCTACAAATAAAAAGATCAATGCCATAAAAGAGCTAGCTCTTTTTAGAGCTGTTCAGTGGTACAAACCTGAAATCTTCATTGCCTACTGGTTAGCTTTCATAGTGCTAGAATGTTCTATATATGTTACTGGGGAAGGAACGTAATAAATAGTCTTGCCCATCTGTGAATTCTGTGAGCAGTAATAATGAATTACCAGGCAAGATATGCCCACTGGTAACCAACCTCCATATGATTAGAGTTAGGGCCTATTCCATAAAGCAAAATTCATACTTGGTACCTAAAGCAAAATTCATGCTTGGTACCACTAACTAGGCCAACAAAACCATGGTTGACTAGATCATAGGTCCTAGGAGAGAACCTATTACTATTACTCTGCTACATGAACATAGTAATGAACTGGTTCCTAAATTTTTGTCTTCATACCCATAGATTAATGCTGCTCTGAGCCCTCATCAGAGAAACTTCTTTATGCAGTAATTAATTAATACAGAGACTCACAACTGTTTACCACATATAAAATAATAAATTTTAGAGTTCTCAGTACTAAATGAGATACCTTGATCTTACTTCCTTCTCACATAGCTCATGGATCACTGCAGGAGAAGCTTAGGAAAGATTGTTAGAGCCAAGAGGAGTAGATGTGTGTAGCAAAACAATATTTGCTGGACATTACAGAGCAGTTAAATACATGCACTCATAGCTGTTGTGACTTAATCCACAAAACTGAACAAATTCAAGCCAACCAAAATCCCATCGTGGATGGAGGAGTAGGACCTATTGGCAGCTGCTGATTGCTAAAGGAGGGGAAGTCAGTTTTATTCAGGGATGTGGTCATGGAGAGGCTGATTGATGGCATTTTGTGATAACACCCCATTCAGTAACTGAATATCAGCAAGCAACCTCCATCAACACTACACTGAACAGAAGGATGACAGTACCTAGACTCAAAACTCATAAAACCATGAAATACAATACAGTTTCCTTTTAAGGTACTACATTTGGAAATCCCTTATTCAGCAGCAAGAAATAAAACACCCTGGAAAGGTAGGTCCAGTATGTTTACAGGATAACACTATTCCCCTTAAGACCAGAGAATTGAACATTTCCCCAGGACAAAACTCCTTAAGGAGCCAGGGATACCTCGACTCTGACTTTATATGATCTCTTGATTCTCCTCTGCTGTATATCCCTTCCTGATCTAAGTAATTAAACACTGAAATCCCTTACAGGTACTACTTTATTTCTCTTTTGAATAAAACTCCAAGCCCTGATATCAAAGTGACATCTCTTAGAAGTATGCATCTACCAAAACACAAAGAGTTGGATGTATCTGAGGCGGGATGAAAGCATTATACCATCACATGGATAATGTTTAATGCAGTCTAATCTCAGGGTGTACGCAAGAGGGCAAACAAAGAACTGTCCAAAGGCCATCATGGGATGAAAATGTAATAACTGAGAGCTTGCAGGAATTCTGAAACAGTTGCTACTGCCTTTTATGATTCTATTTATCACACTTAATACTAGTATTTTACACGCGTATGCTGCCTGACAATTTAAAAAGTACTTTTATATATATTAGCTCAGATTCTACAACCCTTTCATGCTTGACCTCACATACACCCATGACCCTACAGAGACAACTCCCAAACTGTCAAACCCAGTCTCCCACTCTCCCCTTTCCTTCCCTCTCTTCTTATATTTCTAATTACCTCCTAAAACTATTCTGCTAAACTGACGATACACGCACACTTCTGCCTATGTTCCCACCACAATCCTCCTCAACTTAAAAGTCTGAAATCTTCTCTTTTCTTCCAAAACCAATTAGTTGCCAGTACCTTTAAGTTCTACTACCATGATGTCTTCCAGATTTCTACTCTCTCTGCTTTCATTCCCAGTTCAGTCTTCTCACCTTTCTAGTTAGGGTTGGCAAACTACAGCCCTTGAGACAAATCTGGCCTTCCAGTTGTTGTTTTATAAATAAAGTTTTATTGCAACATGTCTGTGTCCATTTGTGTATGTATTGACTACAGTTGATTTCCCAAAATTGCAACAAAGACATTACAATCTCAAAAGCCCTCAAATTTTGTCCTTTCCAGAATAAATTTGCCAATCCTAGATAAATCTGCAAAATTAAAAGTATCTTTCAATTTTTATCTACTTGGGGCTTTTTTTTTTATCACCACAACAAATATGCCAGTAATCCACTCATTATGTCAAAGTAGACTGTATGAAAAGCTTACAGTGTTGATTTGTTACACTTTGTGTTATTTAATTTGACTTCCTATAAAATGAGCTTCTTCCCTAGAGACTTTCTGCAATTCAATACAAGACATGGGAGACTCCTCTAGACTAAGCCATGCCTCCCAGCTGTCTATGCCTGGAATTGTAGCAACCAGACACCACAGGTAGAAGTAGCCCTGTCACTGTTGGATGTCTATTATTTCTTTTGTATTTTTGACATTCTGAAGTCTTTTACCGCACAGTACTAAATCAAAATTGAAGGTCCTGGTTTACGGAAAAATTATTTTTACTTCTACTCATACTTGCTCCAAAAAGTAATATTGAAAATTTATACATGACCGCAAAACAGTTGAAAGGATAAGCCTTTTTATTTATTTTATTTTTAATTGAAATATAATTACAGCATCTCCATCCTCCCCTCAATGCTATCTTCAAGCTCTCTCAAATTCATTCTCTCTTTAAAATTATTATTGCTACATACATAAATGAATATATATATACATATATATATATGTATATATATATGTATATATACATACAACCTTCTGGGTCTGTTTAGTGTTGCTCTGGCTCTTAACATCTTCCTGTCCTCTCTTCTACCATTCACACTGGGTCTCTGGTACAGAAGTTGAACTGAAGATATATCACTTGGGGTCAGCACTCGGTTCTCTGTGCATTTTGACTAGTTGTGGTTTTCTATAATGGTCTCCATCTGCAGGAAAAAGAAGCTTCCTTGATGATAGATTTGAGCCACACTTATCTGTGGGTTTCACAATAAATATTTAGAATGTAGTTAATGGTTATACTGGTTTAGTAAAGTGATGGTTTTAGCTTCTTCCACAAGATCCATGACTTCACTAGCCCAGAGTACTTGAATATGTTTCCAGCACCAGGCATGATTTCCTTCCTGTTAAGCAGGTATTAAATCCAGTTAATGAACTTTTGGTGACTGACTGCCAATATATGTATGCCACTACTGAACCCTTAGGGTTATTGTGTCATGCTAGCTATTATTGATAAGCACTGGAGCTGAGTAAGCTATTGGTTGTTCCCTCTCTTTGAAGCTTGTATGGTGAAATATGGTACAATGAAAGCTAGTCCTCAAGATGGAGGATTTTGGATAAAATCTAACTCTATTCCTCTGAATCCTGTGTCCAATATTCAAGATGTCTTCAGCAATAGGGATTTGCCTTCAACTTCTGGAAGGCAACCAAGGGATGGCAATAACCTATATTGTTTTGGGAATCTCTTGAACTCTCCTGACCAACAACTCAAACGGAGGTATCAAAAAGCAGCTTTTATTTTTGTTTTCTGTTGCTACATAGCCATATATAGTTATAAAATGAGTGGCTTAAAATAGCAAATGCACATCACCTCACATTTTACATATTGTTGTCTGGGCACAATGTGTCTAGATTGTCTATTCAGCATCTCACTGGGGTGATATAAATGTCAGTGGAGGCTGTGATTCTCATCTGAGCCTGGTATCCTCTTGTAGAATCATTTCTAGAATTTGGTTCTTTGTAATTGTCAGGTTGGTCCCAATTTCCCTGCTAACAATTTAAGTGGGATTGCTCTTGTCTTCTGGAAGCTACCCAAAAGCAATTCTCATGGGTACCTGCTTTCTCTGGGCTAGCTAGTAAAAAAAAAAAAAAAAAAAAAAAAAAAAAAAAAAAAAGCATCATCTAGATTAGTATGTGAGTAAACACCTGAAAATCATACACATTAAAGGGGTAAGAATCTTACAATTATATCTATTGTAACTATTTTATCAATAATACTAAACAGCTAATTTGGTTACCTGATAAATGTCAACTATATTTTATAAAGCTTATTTGTTCTTCTAGATATTTAAGTAGAATCAAATTATGGTGAAACTTTGAAAGTTTACAAAACTTCCAAATCTCTATTTTCAGATGGGCAAAGTTTAGAGAGTCCTTGTGGTTTTATTTATGGGTTATCATGTAGTCATCAAATAAACAGTCATATCCCTTTATAAAAACAACATCCTACAAAGATAAAAAGGCAAAAATATATTTGGCTTTATTGTAGGAAAATAGTATCAATTTTTTGTTCGTGCTATGTAATTTTATGTTCATCTTCCTTTTGTCCTATTTGGAAATTGTTTAATGAAATGGGAGAATAGAGAGCTGGAAATTCAATATAAATTCCTCATACTCACTTGAAATGTTTAATATAATTCGTAAGCAAGAAACATATTTTCAATATCACTATTTTCTATGTAGTTTTTCTTATTACTGGTTAAATGTACTGTTAAGAGTTTTCATAATTTTTTCTTTTTGATTATAGATCTTTAAACCTCTCATATTGTGCTGGCTGGTTATGTCAACTTGACACAAGCTGTAGTCATCTAAGAGGAGAGTAAATTGACTGAGAAAAACCTCCTTAGGACCAGGATATAGGCAAGCCTGTTGGGCATTTCCTTAATTGATGATTGACTGGGGAGAGCCCAGCCAATTGTGAGTAGGGTCACCCTTGGGCTATGGTCCTGAGTTTTATAGGAAAGCAGGCTGAGCAAGTCATAGGAAGCCAGCCAGTAAGCAGCACCCTCCACAGCCTCTGGATCAGCCTCTGCCTCCAGGTTCCTGCTCTTCTTGGGTTCTTTTCCTAACTTCCTTCAATGATAAACAGAAATGTGGAAGTATAAGCCTAATAAACTCTTTCCTCCCCAACTTGCTCTGGCCGTGGTGTTTCATCATCAATAAATGCTAGTGTACAAAAAATAATAACTGCTGAGAGACAATGAATTATCGAGACCACTAAATTAAACCAACCTTGATATTATAAGAATGTCTTAACTTCAAAATAGAAGTCAGAAAATATGTTACATTGGGGAAGAATTTATGCCTTTGTTTCCCCAGGAAACAGAAAGTTATAGTTCTCTTTAAAATTGATAAAAATTAGATTTGATCATAGGAAACATCCTGAGGTTCTTGGCTGAACACATGAGGGGAAAAGCAATGAAAGACTACAGGATAAGTATATGCTGATCTCTTGACATAAGAACACCTCTGAGACTAGATGAGACATGATAAATTTTATTGGCTACAGAATCCTCATGACTTAATTATTGCATACTATCCTTTCATATGGATGGATAGAGATTTGTATTATAGTTTGGTTATGTAATCCAAACAGACTTATAAAGTTGACAGATAACTTTTACCTTCTCAAAGATAATACAAAAAATAATTTTAGTTGACTTGTACACACTACACTTTCCATACCAGTGTTAACGCATATATATATATACCGTTAAAAGTTTGTGTGTTTTCAGAAATATAAGGACAAGACACAACAGTAAAAATCTAGCCTCAAAATACCTCTGTTGTATTTTCCTCAAAATTCTGCATCCAAAACAATTTCAAAGCTGCTAGTTGAGATGGTCCAGCCTCATGTACTAGTGCAGCAGGACTCCAGGTAAGCCCTGCACTTTCCCATTGCATTGAGACTGGATAACAAATTAAACAGCTAGCTAGCTCTTTAAGTACTTGACCATTATCTCAATTTTTCAGGGCTCTAAAGTGATGTTGTCCCACACAGACAACAAGAAACAATCTCTAGGACATGACACCCATATTCCCAAGAGGAAGGGTGGATGGATTTTGGTTATTCAATAGGTTATGGATGTTTATCATCATTTAGAGTGGATGGTTACAAGTTGTTTTTGGTTATGGTCAGAAAAAAGCCAAACAATGGAGATTAGATTCAAAGACCTCTTTCTAAACAGAAAGGGGGATATAGGAATTATAAGATAAAAGGGTAGATTAATGAATCTACTTTTAACTAAAAAGCAACTGTTAATCTCAAATATTTTACACTGATGTGAATTTTTATATATCAATACAAATTTAAGGTTATTTCTGTTAAGCTGTTAAGCTGATATGTTTCTACTTTCGTTTAAGGTATCATACTTTTACAGCTCACTTAAAAATGTAAAAGTTTAGTCATTGAAAGCTATTTAAGATAATAAAAAGGACAGGTTAGTAGTTAGTCATCTACAACAAACTTATAGTCATGTTAGATATGTTTTCAAGGTCAAACACATATATTTTAAAGACATTGTTTTTAAGCATTTCAGAGGTCTGCAGAATATGGCATTTAAAATGTTTTAATAACATAGGGCTTTTCATGAGTGAGATATATTTGCTCCTGACAGTACCAATTTACTTCAAAAAAAAAGATGATGGGCATCAAAGAGCCTCTATATGAAGTTTTTTTCCTTTGTGGCAAAGTTGGCAAATAGGCAAAGAAACTGCCCTTGTCTTTACTGACAGTATGCTGTCCAAACGGGATAAGCGGGACACAAAGAAAGCAATTGTCAAACTTTGCCAAGACAAAGTGAGACAATTCTTTAAAATTCTTGCTTCACAGGAAAGTCTGTTAGATATTCTAGGCCTGCAGTCTGATGACTGATGCCCTAGTGTTGCAGAGGAAACTTGGAGTAACTACCTAGGCAGCCAGATGTCTCTGTAATATCTTAGATTTGGAAACTGATTGCTCTGCACTTCCTCTTTAATTGGATAATATTATATCCTTCTTAGGTCTCTAATGGAGTTACCAAATTCAGAAAAGAAAATTTCATAGAAGACATAAAGTTTATAAGGATAAGAAACATAAAAGCTTAAGTTATTTATCCAAGAAGATGTTTTAAGGTCTAAAAAGATATTTTTAAGATGGTAATGTAAGTTGTGATAAAAAGTGGTTTAGGTAGAAAACTTTGGATTCATCAAGGTAAGATAAAAAATACAATACTTTCTCCAAATGTGTGAAACACAAATGGACTGGATATTGTAAATGAAATTCTTACCTGCTAAATGTTCTTATTGTATATAGTTTAACTATGTTAAAGTTAAAAACTTGCCTTTTATGTGGACAAAAATGGAGGACCTGTTGTGGGATATGTGTACATTGTGTGAAGGCGTACTGCTGTGCTTGGTATAATAAAAAGCTGAAGGTCCAATAGCAGGACGTCTAGGGAGAGAGAGAAGGGGGAGGAAGAAAAACCAGACTCAGAAGAAGCAAGAGGTGCAAGACAGAAGAGCGGTAACACCACATGGCAGAATGTAGATTAATATAAATGAGTTAATTTGAGTTATAAGAGCTAGTTGAGACAAGCCTAAGCTGAGTTTTCATAATTAATGTCTCCATGTCATAATTTTGGAGCCGGCTGGCAGGACAAAGACTTATTACAACACACTTTCCCTCCATTTTCTCCCTCATAAGAAGTCTATCATATGACCATGCAAAATATAACCTTCCATTGCTTGAAAATCTTAGTGTTTTATTATTGTTTCTATTGTAATATAATATTTCTTAGTCATAAACATTAAACTAAAAATAAGCTTCTTAGGCTTACCACTTCTATGCAACTATTTAACTAAAACTAATCTATAAATTAAATGAAAACAGAACTGCAGATTCAATAAAATATTAAAATGATTGTCACTAATTTAATATGGTAGATTGTATAATTAGATAAAATCCAAATCATTGCTATGCTTAATAGTATAATGATAAAGCCTTTGCTATGATTCTATATTTAATCTGTTTGTGTATTTTGACTTCTATGAAATGAGTGTTTACACAGAAGTTGGTATAAAAAGGTGTGACTTTGCTTGTTAGTTCAAAATAATCATAAGGTTCTTCCAGTGAGTATCAAATGCCAGTTTTAGTTAAACACACGACACATGAGATATATGGCTATTTGATTCCTAGATCAGAAAAGATAGAGGTCTAAGAATGAATCCTAAGTATGAAGGGAGCTCAAAAGATTTCAGGAAGCTAGCGCAGTGGAACACACTAATAAGGTGAGGAGGAGGAGACAAAGAGTCATCTAGGAGTCTACCTTTTAGTGACTTGTAGGTCATAGTAACAACTGAGTAAGGTAAGAGGTTTTTGGATGATCCTGAGCAGAAGGAGGACACATGTGGCATGCTTTTTAATGACTGTTACCAGTTTTTAGTGAGGAGGTGATGGCGAAAGATGAGAAGCAGTAAAGAAACCTGATTGCAGGCAATCTGATGGAGCTTGAGGCAGGGGTCGGTGCAAAAGGTTATTTGGATGTGGAATGTGTTCCAAAACTAAAAATAGCTGGATTTGCTGCTGGTATTAATGAAAGTAGTTAGGATTCCTCTGAAGTTTGAGACTTGGATAACTGGAGAAAAGGTTAGTTCATTCTGTGGATCATGTTCTTATGATGCCCCTGAACTCTCTGGCTCTTACAATCCTTTCTAGTCCTCATCATTCTGTCAATAGGGAAAGGGATTTCTTTAGGTCATGCAATTATTTCCTGATCTCCTCCTAATGTTTGCCTGGGTCTCTGCATGTGCTCCCATTAGTTACTGGGTGAAGCCTCTCTGATGACCATTTGGGCTGGGCACTGATCTATGAGTTTAGGAATCATTTCACTGATATTTTTTTGCCAGTCATGTTTGATTCTGTCCTAGGTTTCTGTTATATCTTGCCTTTGGGCCTCAGCCTCCAGGAAGTGCCAGGAATGAGCTACGTCTCATGGTATGAGTCTCAAGCTGGGCCAGTCATTGGTTGGCACTCCCACAAGTTCTATGCCACCTTTACCACAACCCACCTTCTAGGCAGGACAAATTATAGGTCACAGGTTTTATAGCCTTATTGATGTACAAATCCCTCCATTGGAATTCTTGCCTGGTTACAGGAGATGGCCATATCAGGCTCTGAATCCACCATTTCTAGAAATCTTAGCTAGGGTCACTTCCATAGATTCCTGAGACTTTCCAATACACCAAGCTTCTAGATCTTCCCATAGATGCTCTCTAACCAGTTGTCTCTTCCCAGTATTCTCTCCCTCCCTCCTCTCCCTGCATTATCCCCCCTGTTCCCATCCCCACCCCACATCTAGACCCCTCATCTCATCCATAGGTAGTGTCTATTCTATTTCCTATCCCCATGAGATTCATGCAGACTCCCTTGAGCCCCCCTTATTACTTAGCCTCTCTGAGTTTATGTATTGCAACATGGTTGTCCTTTACTATACAGCTAATGTCCACTATGAGTACACAGTTTGTCTTTCTGGGTCTGGGTTATCTCACTTGGGATGATCTTTTCCAGGTCCATCCATTTGCCTGCAAATTTTATGATAACATTGTTTCTACTTAGAATGTTTTAAAATATGTGATATTTATCTTTATCTTCTAAAAGAGAAACTGAACAGAATTCAGCCTGTTTGAATTTAGCATGATTTAAACTTACCTCGAAACAACACTGATCACACAAAAACAACAGAATACAACATAATCTTTTCTAACAAAACATTAGTTTGTTTTCTATTACTGTGACAATACACCTAAGGTAATCAACTTACGAAAAGAAAACACCCAGTTTGGCTCATGATTTCAAAGGTTTCATTCCAAGGTGACTTTGCCTAATTGTTTCGGACCTACATCAAGGCAGAATATTACCATGCTGTGAAACAAAGTTGGTCCCTTCATAATTGTCAGAAAAAATAAAAGATTAAGAAAGGGGATGAGATCCTAAGAGGTCATGCCCTCAGTTTTTTAACTTAATTCCATTGGCTTTCATATTTTATAGCCCCACCTCCAATGGCACCACAATCTGGTAACCAAGGCTTGAACACATGATCGGTTGGATGATTTTTCAAGATGCAAACTACAGCAATGTTCCGGTCCTATTGACACTTTTATGGTTCTATCCATGTTCCTGGAAGTTAGAAATGTTTTATCCTAATACCAAGACACAGCTCCTTTTTATTCACAGCTGCTATCACCTTATTTTTAGTTAATTATTTTTTCAACTTTTGAAATTTTTTATTTAGTGTGTACATGTATGTACACATGCATATGTGCACATGAGTATTGTGTACATGCATATGAAGACCAGAGAACAACACATGAGAGTCAGGACTCTCATTCCACCATGTGAGTCCTAAGGATTCAACTCAGGTCATTAGGCTTAGCAGCAGGCACCTTTACCTGCTGAGCCATCGCACAAGCCCTACTTGTAAATTATTTGTGTGTAAAAAAACCACATCAACAGGTATGCTAAAAAGAAAATAGGTTCCACCATGTTGATTATGGGAAAACTATTTTAACAATGTATGATCATATTTAATACAATACCATCACGAAAGCCGAAATGTTTAAGAAAATTTATATGTGCATTCACTCATTATGAATTCTATAATTTATACAGTTACATAAAATTATACATTTGTGACATGAATGCAAAACTATTGTAGGCTAACAAAGAGCACTAATAGGAAAAAGGATGAGAAAGAGTAAGGTACTGGGGTAGAAAGGGATATGTTTTAAATATCTGATGAACTTAAATAGAAATGTCCTCATGAAGGCTAGTACCATCAACAATGAATAAATGTCATTTAAAAATTATTACAAAGACAGAAATTTTTTAATATATTATACTTTATCATATTTATACATGGAGTCAAATATTATGTTTAACTTATAGAAAAATACATTCATACATGTTTATTTGATAATTAGCATGGATTACCTTTTATGGATATACATCTGATATATCAATATAAGATCACTTAGTCTGCTAAAATAATTCTTGCTTAATTGAGATTATGTCAAAATCTATACCTTAATACTGAAGATATTTCCAGATTTTTCCTTTTGCTTTGGTAATTAGAACATGAAATTCCTGAGTGAATTTTCACATCTGCTTTTAATGACATAAGGAACTCCTAAACACTGTCTACATCAATTCTTTAATTTTGTTAACAAGGAATTTGAAACCTCAAGCTATTAAAATACTTCAATAAGGGTCAAATAACTGTATTACAAATAGGTCTGAGGACCAAATATTTGGAGTCAATGTCTAAATTCTTTCTGTTGTTTATGAGATGTACATACCATCTGCTGGACTATATAATGAACAATGGTTCTCAACTTAACTGGGATATATAACTCAGATGTTCAGTGCCAGCCCACCTCACAGGAGGTCCTGGGTTAAATCTCCAGCACCACAGAAAGCAAGGAATGACAGCACAATCCTATAATACCAACAATGGAAAAGTACAGGCAAGCAAATCAGAAGTTCAAAGTCATCCTCTGCTACATGGAAAATTCAAAGTCAGCATGGGATAAAAGATCTTATTCTAGAAAATTTCAAACTTTATAATGAGTGAGAATTATCTGGAAGACTTGTCATACAGATTGCTGGTCTCAATCTTGAGGTTCTAATTGCACTGGTCTTAGCTAAGACAGACATTAGCATTGTTCATGAGTGTGCTACTGGGCCAGGGACCACACGTCAATAATGCTCCCCAAGCTAATAATGAGCCAAGTAAAATTTTAGTTTGGTTTAAAAGTGTGGCAATTGGAATAAAGTGAATTTTCATCCAGGCACTTTCCCCTGAAATCATGAAGATGAAAAGAAAACTCTAAGAGACTCTTTAATGTAAAGATATCACATTTGAGGTGATCTCAACTGAGCAAAGTGCTTCAAGTAAGTATATTTCATTATCTCAGTTAATATCTAATACAAATCATTTTTTTTTCTTACTCAGGAGCTTGATAATTAAGCATGAGTCTCGTTGGAGACAAACAAAAGAATTAAAAATAGTGCTTTTAATATTGATAAGCCTTTTGCCTTGTGGAAAAATTGAAGTAGGATTTTTTCTGGATTATCTAAAGTAAGAAAATAGTTTGGTTATTTGAATATTAAAATGAATCATAAATGAGACAGACACAGTAGTTTATGACTAGAATCGCATGACTTGGGAGTCTACATTGTTGTGATGTTGAGGGAAGCCTAAGCCACTGGGTGAGTTCCATACTTACTATTCTGGTGTATGGAGTAAAATTCTGATACATAAAAACACAGCATAGTATTCTCAAACCATAAGGTTATGACCTCACCAAGCTGTAGGTACAACAGATCTGAATACAATTATTTGAAGTTCAGGAGTAAAAATATTTTAGAAATTTGAGAATTATAATATATAAATCTTCTAATCAATTTCTCCTTTCACTGAGTCTTAACTGTTATTTTGGGACTAGATAAAGAATTATCAGATTTTAAAAGGTATTCAAATCACCTGAGGGGTCATACAATGATGACCATGATTCAGGGAGTGTAAGGTAGGAACACAAGTGTCTGCAAATTCCAAATGGAGAACTAAGTTGCAGGTCCATGAACACTCCTTCAAGTACACTGTGTCTACACAATTCTGATATCTCAAGAGTTGCCCTATGGCCCTACTCCCCAGAGTCTATTACATTCTCTTTGCTTTCATGTACTACATCTGAATAGATGAACTTCATCCTGAACAAATGAAGCAAATGTCACTATGTCTCAAACTGGAAAATAATGCAAGGCTTCCTAGTTCCTGCCAACAAGGCCTAAGATGCACTTAATAATTCCAAGATGTTCCATTTTTTGCAGCTCCCAGCTTTGGTTCTAGACAGATATCTATTATACTATATTAAGTCATTCTCATGTGATAACCTGTTGCATCCTTACCTGAAGATACTGTCAGTTTATTTGCTTCCAGACAACGGATCTTTTGTGCATGAATTGCTTCTCTGTGTTCCCACACTCTTTGCCAAGGCCATTACTCATAACAAGGCAACAGTCTAGAGCCTCAGGTGCTTCTATGTTGGTCTAGCATGGGTGTTTTAATACTTCTGTTGTCAGCTCTGACAAATCTCATCTTCCTCCCACTTCAGTTATTGAAGAATGACTACAGTTTCTCAACTCTTCATCCTCCTCAGCTTCATCTACCTATTCCCAAACATCACATCGCTGAGAAACAAGCCATTATCAAAGTCAGAAATAATAATGATTAATATGAGTGGGCACCAAA
The DNA here is from genome assembly GCA_033318265.1 of Phyllotis vaccarum. Classification (NCBI taxonomy): domain Eukaryota; kingdom Metazoa; phylum Chordata; class Mammalia; order Rodentia; family Cricetidae; genus Phyllotis; species Phyllotis vaccarum. Next base: position 132,038,666 of record JARWLC010000013.1, on the reverse strand, counting down.
CATACAATAAGCACTTCACACATATTGTCTCAGTTCTTCACAAGTAGCTCACAAAACAATCACTATGCTCCATTATAGCTAGGGAAATTGAGTCTACAAAGATCAACAGACTTACCCAGGGTCACACAGATGAAAATGGCTGAGCTATCCAGCCAGAGAAATCAAAGATCATCCTGCCTGATTGAAAGATGATGCCCTACCTTTCTTTAAGAATTATAAACCATTCTATATTCAATATTCTCCAGTATAGAACCAGGGAAATCCATCTGACCTTGGGTTACTTTCAATGATACAAAAGTCAGGATTTAACCAAAACTCAGAATATAACACTGTAGGTGCCATTTGTTGTATAGGTTTTTGGCTCAGGCTAGCTTTGCAGTTTGGACTTGTCTGTAGTTGTTTAGCCTTTTAAAATGATTTGGATATTTATACTAATTATACATTGTTTGACCTACGGCTAGGGCTTATTCTTAGTTAGCTTTTTTAACTTAACTTATTTTTATTAATTTGTTTTGCCACATGGTCTATGTGGCTTATCTATTTTTCTTAATATATCTTGCTTTTTGGGCAGTTGGATCATGTTTTTCTTGACTCTGCCCTCCTTCCTCTATATCTATGCTTGGATTTCCTGCCTGCCTCTAAGATGCCCTATCATAGGCCAAAACCGTTTTTTTATTATTATTAACTAATGATATTTACAGCATAAAAAGGACATCTCACATCACTGAGGAAATTGCATGTGACTACAGTACCATTAGAAACTCCTGTATAGAAAAAAACACAATTTTAAAAGACAACAGAGAGACTAGAAGAAAGTATTCGCAATAAATATACCTGTCAAATATTAATAATATCCAGTATAAAAAACGTTTTCAAATTAATCAGAGGAAGACAAACAATTGAACAAGAAGAAAATAAGTAAAGGATGAAAAAATACCCACCTGAAAATAAAATATTAAAATGTCAATAGTCATGTGAAAATATATTCATCCTTGCCAATAATCAGAGGAAAGTAATTATATGTGATACCATTTTTCAACCCATAACATTGGCAAAGTTAAAGGTAGACAACATCAAATTCCGACTAGGTCAGGAGGAAACATACTCTCAACCCTTGCCTATGGGAGCAATTTGGTTCAGTCACTTTGGACAGCACTCACTCTGCCAAGATCAATTGAAATTGAAAGGCAATGTGAAACTAAACAGCGAAGCAGCAGTTCAACTTCCAGTTGTTTCCCTTAAATAGACACCTGTCCACATCCATTAGAAGATGTGGACAAAGAAAGATGCAGGAGTGCTTGAAATATCAAACCATAGAGGGATAAAAAACAAATGCCCTTCACATCAGTAAAAATTCGTATGTATGTGTGTGTGTGTGTGTGTGTGTGTGTGTGTGTGTGTGTGTGTGTGTGTGTATATATATATAAAGTGATAAGGCTAATACCATACATATATACATATATATGAAAAGGAAAGAGATTTCAAAAATTTATTATTGAGCAAAAGAACTTTTTTAAAAAAGTTCAAAAAGATGATTCATTAAAATCAACTCAAAGTAGGTCATAGTACTAAATGTAAAATACAAAACCATAGAACTCTAGATGACTTCGATGTATATTAATCTTCTATTGCTGTGATAAACCACCATGCCCAAAACAGCTTATAAAAGGAAGTATTTATTTGAGTTCATGATTCCAGAGGGATCAGAGTCCATTACCAGCACAGCAGGGAAGCATGGCAGCAGGCAGGCATGACAGCTACAACAAGCTGAGAGTTCACATCTTGAACCATGGGTAGGGGCAAAGAACAGAACTGCAAATGGTGCATAGAGTTTGAAACTCCAGATTTCACCTCAAGTGACATACTGTGTCTAGTAAATCTACACCTACTAAACCATCCCAAACAGTGCCAAGACCTGGAGATTAAGTATTCAAATACTGGAGATTATGGGGGAATGTCTCTTTCAAACCACCTGGTAAGTGGGAATAGCCACAAAGTGGTATAACTAACATTTAAATTTGGGGTTTTACAAGATGCTATCAAGAGAATATACAAAACCTCTTAAGACTCAACAATAAGAAACTGAGTAACTTGGTTAAAAATGGGCATAAACATTAACAGACTTCTCACCACAGAAGATACACAGATGAAATGAGCATATAAAAATTATTTAATATAATATATTAAATGACCATATAAAAAACCCTTTAATATATGTGTCACTGGGTAATTGCTTACTAAAAAACAGTGAGATACCATTATTTACCAATTATAGTGGCTGAAATTCAACAAACTGCGAACATCCTGGACAGGACACAGAACAACAGAGACTTTTATTCGCTGCTGGCAGAAGTGCAAAACTATAAAGACTCCTTGACAGTTTATTACACAACTAAACACCTTCCTATAATACGATCCAGAAATTATATTCCTTCATACTTTTCCAAAAGACTCAAAAACATATCTGCACAAAAACCTGTATACAGATGTTTATAGCAGCTTTACTCATAATTTCAGAACTTGGAAGCAACTAACATGACCTCTAGAAAAAGAATGAATAAAGCAAAAGCATCCATTTGGTGAAATCTTTATGCTAAAAACAAAGGAACTGTTGACCCATGAAGACTATATTAGTACATATTACTAAGTAAATGAAACTCATCTGAAAATGCTACATATTGTATGATGATTCCAAACATATGTCAGTGTTGAAAAGGCAAAACTATAGAGGCATTATTTCTTTAAAAATCATTTTTTCCAGGAATTGGGAAGCAGAGGAGTGAAGAATAGACAAATTAGAGGGATTTTATAGCAGTGAAGCTACTCTGCGTGATACTTTAATTTTATATGTATGGTGGTTTTGTGTGTGTGTGTGTGTGTGTGTGTGTGTGTGTGTGTGTGTGTGTGTGTGTGTGTGTGTGTGATATTATGTGTCTAAGCCCATAAAACATAAAGTAAACCTTAATGCAAACTCAGACTCTGTGGTGATAATGATGTGATTCGTCCATGTAGATTCATCAGTTATAACAAACATGCCACTCTCATGTTGGGTGGTGATAATAGGGATGGCTATGCATGTAAGGAAGCACTGAGTATCTGAAAATTTTCCACTATACTCATTTTTATTGTGAATGTATACTATAAAATCTATCTAAAAGAATAGAAATTTCAACAAAAACATAGAAAAATTCCCTAACCTATGAAGGGCATGCCTACGAACGTACAAGATTACAGAATACCAAATAGATTAGACTGAAAAAAATCCCCTCAAAACATAATTATCAAAACACTAAACATAAATAACAAAGAAAGAATACTAAAACTGCAAGAGAAAAAGATTCAGTAGCATACAAAGGTAGACCTGTTAGAATTACACCCAACTTCTAAATGGAGATGCTAAAAAGCAGAAGGGTCTGAACAAATTTCCTGCAGACCAGGGATACCAGGCCAGACTACCATACCCAGAAAACCTTCAATCTCCATTGATGGAGAAAACAAGATATTCCATGATAGTATCAAATTTTAACAATATCTGTCCATGAATCCACTTTTATGGAAGATACTAGAAGGAAAACTCCAACCCAGGGAGGTTAACTATACCTCTGAAAACACAGGAAATAATCTCACACCAGCCAAACCAAAACAAGGAAAGCACATACAAAACCACCACTACAACGAAATAACAGGATTAATAATCATTGGTCATTAATATCTCTCAATATCAATGGACTCTATTTTCTAATAAAAAGATGCAAACTAACAGGATGGATACAAAACCACGATCCATCCTTCTGCTGCATACAAGAAATGCACTTCAACACCAAAGATAGACATTACCTCATAATAAAGGGATTGGAAAAGATTTTCCAAGCAAAGGGATCTAAGAAACAAGCTATTGTAGCCATTGTAATATCTAACAAAATAGACTTCAAATAAAAATTAATTTAAAAAAAGAAAGAGACAGAGAAGAAAACTTCATGCTCATCAGAGGAAAAATTCATCAAGTTTACCTTTAGGCTCTTAACATCTATGCCCCAAATGCAAGGGCACCTATATTTGTAAAGAAACACTGCAAAAGCTTAAATCACACATGTATCCTCACACATTAATAGTGAGAGAGTTCAATACCCTACTCTCACCAATGGGCAAGTCATCCAGACAGAAACTAAACATGGAAGGAGCTAACATGCTTTGAACCAAATAAACCTAACAGACATCTTCAGAACATTTCACACAAACAGAAAAGAATATACCTTCTCAGCACCTCATGGAACATTTTCCAAAACTGATCATATACTTAGTCACAAATCAAGTCTCAACAGATACAAAGAACCTGAAACACCCCCTTGCATCTTAACAGATAACCACAGATTAAATATATATTTCAACAAGAGAAACAACTGAAAGCCCAAAAACTCATGGAAACTAAACAGTTCTGTACTGATTGACTACTGGGTCAAAGCAAAAATAAAGAATAAAGTTTAAAACTTCCTAAAATTCAATAAAAATGAATTCAAAACATACCCAAATTTACAGAACACAATGAAAGTAGTGCTAAGAGGAAAGTTCATAGCACTAGATGCCTACATAAAGAAAGTAGAGAGAAATCTCACACTAGCACCTTAATAGCGCACCAGAATGCTCTAGAATGAAAAGAATCAAGCTCACCCAAGAAGTATAGATAGATGGAAATGATGATCAAACTGAGTGCTGAAATCAATAAAGCAGAAAGAAAGAACAATATAAAGAATCAATAAAACAAAGAGTTAGTTCTTTGAGAAAATCAACAAGATAGACAAACTTTTATCCAAACTAAAAGTCAAAGAGGAAATACATTAATTAAAATCAGAAACAAATATGAGGATGAACTAAACAGTATACATGGAGGAAATCCCAAGAATCACTAGGTAATACTTTAAAAAACTATACTTCACAAAATTGGAAAATTTAAAAGAAATGGAAAACTTTCTCAGTAGATACCACTTACCAAAGTTAAATCAAGATCACATAAACAATTTAAATATATCTATAACTCCTAAGGAAATAGAATCAGTCATTTAAAAACTCCCAACCAAAACAAAACAAAAAATTCCAAGGGCTAGATGGTTTTAGTGCAGAATTCAACCAGAATTTCACAGAGGAGCTAATACCAACACTCCTCATATTATTCCACAAAATAGAAACAGAAGGATCATTGCCAAATTTATTTTACAAGGCTATATAATGCCCTGATACCCAAAACATACAAATATTCCACAAAGAAAGATGATTACAGATCAATCTCCCTCATAAACATAGTTACAAAAGTACTCAACAAAATACTTGCAAACTGAATCTAAGAATACATCAAAAAGATCATCTACATGATCAAGCAGGTTTTATCCAATAGAAGCAGAAATGATTCAACATATGAAAATAAGTTAATGCAATCTACCATATAAACAAACTAAAGAAAAAAACCACATTATCATCTCATTAGATGCTGAAAAAGGCCTTTGAAAAAGTCCAATACCTCTTCATGATAAAGTTCAATATCTCTTCATGATAAAAGTCTTAGAGAGATTGGAAATAAAAGGGATGTATCTTAATATAATAAAGGGAGTTCACAGCAAACCTATAGCCAACATCAAATTAAATGGAGAATACAACCATGTTTGTCTTTCTGGGTCTAGGTTACCTCACTCAGGATGATTTATTTTTAGTTCTATTCATTCACCCACCCAACTCTTTCCCTTCATTTCTCTCTTTTAAAAAACAAGCACTAAAATAAACCAGAAATTTAAAACACACACACACAAGAAATACATGCACAAATACTGAAATCCATAAAAACAGAAAATCAGAAACCATAACGTACAAGCAAAAAACCAGTAAGGTAAAATATGCCCAAACAAAGCAATACAAGACAAAGCTCTGCAAAAATACCATTGAGTTTATTTTGCAGTGGCAATCTACTGCTGAACATAGGGCATACCAATAAGTGTAGCTTATATGTTCAGTGAGACTTCTTTGGATAAAACTAACTTTTTCATTGTAAAGAGACATAAATTGAAGATAGCCTCTATTAGCTTAATTTTTAATGAAAATAAACTTATTGTCATATTATATATTTTGATTACAGACCCCTGAATCTCTTCCCAGATCATCCCCACCTCCATATTCTTCTGACTCCATCATTTCTTTTTCTTAAGAAAACAAGCAGGTAAAAAAGATAAACAAAGGTAAAAAATTAAACAAAATAATGCTGTGTGATTATACTCTTGTACATTGAAAATATTTGTCTCTCATACTGGTTGAATAAAATGCTGATTAGCCAGAAGACAGACAAGAGGAATGGGTGGAGCTACCAGACTAAGAAAACTCTGGGAAGAGGAAGAGCAGAGCAGAGATGCCAGGCAGACACACAGGAAAGAAGAAAAAATACTGTTCTGAGAAAAGGTACTAAGACACCTGGCTAATCATGGGTTAGTTTAAGAGTTAACAGCTAGCTAGCAATGTGCCTGAGCCATAGGCCAATTAGCATGAACTTAATATTAGCCTTCGTGTCATTATTTGGGGCTAATCAGCAGTAGGGTTGAGAAGTGTTAAGAGCTAGCTAACAATATACCTGAGCCATAGGCCAAGTAATATGTAATTAATATAAGCCTTTGTGTGATTGTTTGGGCCTAAGCAGCAGCAGGGCTGCAAGTGGGTCTAAACCTCTGGACTAGGCCAGAAAGGCCAGGCTAGAAACTCTACTACAAACTAATAGATTTAAAAAAGAGTGGAAAAAAGAAACCAAGGGAGAGCATAAGAAACAGACACATATGCATACATGCATATATACATACAAACAATAAAAAAGCAACCCATAACAACTCAAAATTGAAAATCATAATATACAAGTAAAAGACCAACAATGTAAAAAATATTGCCCACACAAACTACTAAGACAAAAAATGGAGATACCTTTTTGATTAGGAATGGGAGGTCCTGTTCACTTCTTTCCGTGCTAGGACCCCATCTAGCTTTAACCTGTGCATGTCCTGTGTGTGCTTCCACGGTGCCTTTGAGTTCATATGTTTAGAAGATCTTGTTTTTATGATGCCTTTTGGTTCTTACAGTCTTTCTTCCTTCTCTTCCACAGGGTTCCCTGAGCCCTGCAAGGAGAGATTGCATAGAGAGATACCCCATTTACAGCTGACTGCTCCGAGGTCTCTCATTCTCTGAATAATGTCTGGCTGTGGTTTTTCCCACCTTCTGCAAAAGGAAGCTTCTCTGATAATGGCTGAGCAAGACACTGATCTATTGAGTATAATAAAATGTCCTCAGGAGTCATTTTATTACTATATTCCTTTAACAGAACAGTAATAGTTGGTTTTCACACTAGGTCTCTGGGATATCTATTCTCTGGATCTTGGTCACTTCAGCAATATCAAATATGGATTCCATCTCATTGAGTAGGCCTTAAGTCAAATCAGGTATTGCTTGGTTATTCTCACAAGCTTGGTGCCACAATAATTTAGCATATCTTGCAGATAGTAAATCATTGTGGATAGAGTGTTTGTGGCTGGATGGCTGTTTACTTTTCTCTTTTGGTAGCATGAAGAGTACCTTACTGTACCAAATATGCTAGAACACTGGGGTTCCAAAGAACCCATCTAAGACAAATATTTTCCCAAGTTCTCCAAATACAAGTTCATGCCCTTCCAAGAGTAATGCATTCATTACTTTGTAGCTATGAACAAAACACGTGAGAGAACAAAATAAAGAAGAAAGGGTCCTTTTGAGCTCAAGATATCAGTCCATTGGCCCATGATGATTTATGCCCATGATGGGGCAGAACATCATGGCAGCAGGAAATGTGGAGGAGGCTGTTTATCTTAGGATGAACACAGAAGCAAAAGAAAACCAGCTATAACGCCCAATGGTATATCACAGTTACTTACTTCATCAAGCTTGGTCCTACCTCCTAAAGTTTCCAGAATATCCCAAAATAACACTGCCAGGTGGGAACCAAGCTATGGGGGACACTAAGCATTCAAAACATGATATAGAAAATTACAATTTTTACATTGGAGTAAGATTTTTTGGGGGAGGATTATAAATGGATCATAGCCAGGGTTCTTTAAAGGAGTAGAACTAATGGAGAGAGAGAGAGAGAGAGAGAGAGAGAGAGAGAGAGAGAGAGAGAGAGAGAGAGAGAAAGAAAGAAAGAAAGAGAGAGAGAATTTATTACATTACCTTTAAAATATTAACAATAGCCACATCACCCCTGAGAAGCTGAGAATCAAGTAGTTCCTCTGTCTTTGAGGATGGGTACTACGACCATCCAAACCTGGCACCAAAAGCCTAAACCATTGGTAGCTAGACCACTACAAAAGGTTGGACATGCTGGTGACATCAGCAGCAGCAGCACCAACAGGACAAATCAATTTGGCAACAAGCAGGAAGATCAGGCAAGCAAAAGAAAAGATGACCTCCCTTCTTCTTTTGATTCTGAAGATGCTACTCAAAATGTGGATGGGCCTTCCCACATCAACCAAAGCAATCTGGATGACTCATCAGTTTAAGTTCTTTACTCAGGTGACTCTTCATTGTAGCAACTTGTCACTAAAACCAACCATAATATACTGTACTAAGACTAAATAAGCCAGGTATGGTGGCACACTATGGTATTCCCAGCTACTCAGGAAATTAAGGTGGGAGTATGGTGAGTTTAAAGGCAGCCTGGACTACACAACAAAACTATGTCTTAAGATAAAAGAAAAGAAAATACACTGGGCATGTAGTTCAGTAGCAAAGCACTTGCCTGGCACAAACAAGACTCATGGTTCCATTCCCAGCACTATAAAAAGAAACAGTCTAAATAAGAGGCCAATGTTGTCTTTTTTACTTCAAGTGTCATGGTAAAAAACAGGGTTAAAGAGCGAAAGTGACTAGTATCTGTGCTTGTTACTATAGAGGGCAGTTGACTTGACCTAGAATGATGGGCCCATCTCTGAGTTTACTGTTTGCAGGAGGAAACTGACATTTATCCACAATTATGGAAAAAAGAGCTAGAAAGGGGTCAGCACTGTTCTACTCAATTTGAGAGACAGATTATCTTTTTAGCAGGAACAGCTGCCAATGTTAATTTTCAGTTAAATTAGATAGCCCGCCTCAGTTGACCATCTGTCAAAGAGAACCTCACAACTATTTAGAGGCTGTGATACAAAGCAAACCATGATATAACATATTCTCTGTCTACTAAAAAGAGTGCCCAATTCCAGCCCACATATTTCAAATGATACTCGGTACTGATTTCAATATGATCAAAAGATCTTCAGTTCATTGTCATTGCCTCTGTCCACAGCATTACCGTTTTGTACAAGTGCTTTTGATTCAAGGGGCACTAGGAGCTTTCCAGGCCTTAATTAATTAGACCTCATATACCCCTGTGAAGTTATCATTGTCTTCATTTAAGGGTAGATAATTATCAAATAGAAAGGTGAAGTGGTTTATTGTATGTCTCAGCAACAAGCCGAAAGCTCAAAAGAAAACTCAAGAGAGAGAAGATTTAGACCCATTAGGCTCAAGGAAAACAAATCATTAAACATAGTTTCAGGTATCATGCTGTCTCAATAATTTTAAAACATTTTTCTCCACAATATCCAGGTTTTATACCACTGGTGTATTACAATAGAAGTAGCAGAAGAGGACAAAGGAGATCTGCAAAACAATAGTAGAGCTTGTATTTCCACCTCCTGGAGCAACACACACACACACACACACACACACATACACACACACACACACACACACACACACACACACACACACACACACACACACTACTTCAAACAGAAACAGAACTCATGGAGAATCCATTACATGTGACCTTGTGCCCTCAAAAGAGCCTGTGCCACTTGGCCACAATTGAATCCAATACAGGCACATGTCAATCGAGTGATTTGTATCCTCTCTGATACTTTATAGCAACGCAGGGGAACATCCTCTCTCTGCTACAGCTCTCAAACCAGGGTACCAGTTTGGGCTGGGGGCAGTCAGCCATTAAACTTCATACATGGAGGGAATCTGTGATATATGTGGGGAAATGACAATAGGTTAAAGCAAGACAGTGTCTTCTCAGTTCCTGTTCCTCCAGGCTGTTATACCTCTAAGCTCATTAGTGATTTTTAAAATCAGTACCAGAGAGATAATAACCAATAACCCAGCAGTATCATGAAGATTATTTTAAACTGAAAACATCTGAACACACAGCAGCTGCAGAAAGAAACTTTATCCAAATTCAAGCAGAGCCTCCTGAAAACGCAGCTGTCATTAACCCCCTTCTGGAGGGAGTTTCCTGTTTGGGAGATTACTGACCCTTAACACCAGGAGGTGTGAATTCAGCTGTCATAAATACCCTCGGAGTGGGGGAAGAAGAGTTTCAGCTGGAAGGAGACTGTCCCTTAGAGAAAAGAATGAAAAAGTCCAAGAGAGCCTAACACCACCATTTTATTAAGCTGGTATATATAAATTTTGAGCTTTGGCTGCTTATCAAACCAACCTCCATTGACTGTTCCCATATGAATGAGAAATAAGCTTTTCTCTTAATATATTTGTTGTCAGTTAATTTGAAGGTTCTCACCACTTGAACTTAAACTGATAGAGAAAAAATGTCCCTCCCAACAATAGGTAAATAGCAAGAAGTTCCTTTGTATATTTTCTCTGTGTTTATGTATACAAATATACACATGCACATGCATATGTAGTCATGTATCAATAAGAGCAATGAAATGTTTTGAGAAATGCATCAGGATGAAATTTCCTTATTACTCAAACATTGTAGAGAATGCTTACACAAGGTGCAATGACTACAACATCCCTGGATGATGTAATCTAATGGGAGTATTACGATATTTGCAGTCCATTATTGTTCAAAACTTTGCTATAGACCACATAACTGTATAACATTGGTGTATGTCAAATGCAAGCAATATAAATAGATGAAATGCTCACTTGAATCCAGCTTCTGTCTCTTGTTAGTGAATAGCTTGTCTAGTTATCTGCTAGTCATGGTCCCCTTAAATATTAGATTATGCTGAAGGTAATGATAGGTTCTCTTGCTTCAAAATTTGTTGCCTCCTTCTAACAACTAATTCTGTGATAATATTAAAATCCCTGGGACAAAGGTTTTGTAACTGGGTTGGTTACAGGAGATGGCCAGTTCACTTATTCTCTATTGCTAGAAGTCTTAGCTGGAGTCATCCTTGCAGATTCCTGGGAGATTTGCTTGCACCATGTTTTACCTGACCCCCAAATGTCCCTTCAGCTTGATCTTTCATGGTCCCATCCCCATCCATGCTCACTTCACTCATGAAATCTCTTCTATTTCCCTATATATTACAGTATATTGCTTGATGCTCTAACAGTGGGAACAGGAGCTGTCTCCTATTCTTTTCTTGGCTTCTGAGACCCTACTTCCCATACTAGGTCACCTTTCCTAGTCTTAATACTTGAAGACGTGCTACTGCAACTTGATATGCTGTGTTTTGTTGATACTCATGAGAGACTTGCCCTTTCCTAAACAGAAACAGAGGAAGAGTGTATTGGAGAATGGGAACAGAGTGGGGTAAAAGGGAGTGACTTGGAGAAGAGAAAGGTAACTGCAACCAAAATGCAAAATAATTAGTTAATTAAAAAGTCATAAAATATTTAGGATATCTGATATGTAGGAGCTGAGACAAACATGTTGAGAACAACTTCCCTAATATAATTCCTTCATTTGAATATTGACACATTTGATATTATAAATACAGATGATAACTACTAAAATGCACATGCACACACACAAATCCCTGGGGGCAATCATATCATTCAATGAGATGGTTTATTATCTATTCACAGTGCATTAAAAAAAAAAACATGAAAGTTTTTGCTTTTATGTGCATTTGCCCCACAAAATATCCTTAATGTCTGCTCAACAAAAGAACTCATTAGGTAGTGGAAACAATCCCAAGTGAGGCAGGAAAGAATGGAACACAGAGGCTGAGAAGAGGGAGCGAGCAGCTCTTTCAGAAACCAAGAGCCTGAAGAAGCCAACTGTGATTCCTGATTCCTGTTCCTAATTGTGCCACACTATGGGTGTAGGGTCATTATTCAAATATCATCAGCTTCTGATGACTAGACACAGTCACAAGTGAATGACCTTAGTAGCCACATCATTGTGTTCATTGCTTTCACTTTGTTGGCACAGAAGAATTGATTCGGCTCAAGATCTCAGAGGATTCTGTCCATGTTTTCTTGGACCCAGTCACTCAAGCAGAGCATCATGGTAGTGACAGCATATGGAAGAGAAGGTTATTCATTTCATGATAGGAAGGAGATAGAAAGTTTCCTGTCCTGGCTACTTGTTTTTGTCAACTTGACACAAGCTAGTGTCATCTGAGAAGAGGGAACCTCAGCTGGAGAAAATGTCTCTACCAGGTTGCCCTGTATGGAAGTCTGTGGGCATTTTCTTGATTAATGGCTGAAGTGAGAGAGCCCAGCTCAAAGGATGGCACCATGCTTAGTGAAGGGGTTCTGGACTGTTTAAGAATGGTGTGGAAAGCAAGCAAAGAGCAGTGTTTCTTTATGGCCTCTGCTTCAGTTTCTGCTTAGAGTTTCTGCCCCGACGTTTCCTCATGACGAACTGTAAGCCTAACATCCTCCTCACAAACTGATTTGAGTAAGTGATTTTATACCACTTTTTATTTTTTGAAATTATTATATAACTACACCATTTCCTCCATCCCTTTGCTCCCTCTAACCCCTCCCCAGCACTCCTTTGTGCTCTCTCTCTCTCTCTCTCTCTCTCTCTCTCTCTCTCTCTCTCTCTCTCTCTCTCTCAAATTCATGGACTTTATTTCTTGTGTGTGTGTGTGTGTGTGTGTGTGTGTGTGTGTGTGTGTGTGTGTATTCCTATATATAAATACAGCCTCTTCATTCCACATAATGTTACATGTATGATCTGTTTACAGGGCTATTTGCTGTTGGGCAACCAATTGGTGTGCTCCTTCTTAGGGAAAGACTATTTCTCTGGCATTCTATCTTTGCCTATAGTTCTTTGCATAGGGTTGAGACCTCGTGGGCTTTACCATTCCGTATTAGCATGTTTATTCAGTGTTGTACTTGTTAGGGTCTTGATTAAACAGCCATGTTGGTGAGACTTCATGGGTATACTTCTCTGACATTTCTAAGACACATGATCTTACAGCAATCTTCCTTTTCTTCTGGCTCATACAATCGTTCCACCTGCTCTCCCATGATGATTCCTGAGCCTTAGGTATAGTTACTATGTTATAGATTTATCAGGTGAGTTAACAGCTTTCTAATTGGACTTAAATCCTCCTCAACAAAAGGAAAACCATGCCTGATACTAGAAATCTGGCTAACTATCCATGGCTAGAGAAGTCATCCATCTTGAAGGAACCTACAACTCCCACTCCAGTAAATCAGTATAATCCCTAAATTCTAAATCCTATGCCCATAGATAAGTGTAGATGTCAAATGTCATCAAAGAAATTTCACTTTGCAGCAGAGACCATTGGATAGTGGTTTATAACAGCCACAGAAAGCAAACTAATACAATCACCCACCTCTTACAAATAGTTCCCACCTCACAAATTTTCCAGAACCTTCCAAAAATAGCAACATCAGCTGGGGACCAAACATTCAATACATAAGTCTGTGTGGAACATTCCATGTTCAAATAATTAAATCAAGTAAATTCCACGGACCTGGGCTATCTGAGGAAACTATTCTGCAATCTGCTTTACATTCTAACATGTTGGACACTCAGATTTGTGTTGTGGACCAGTGATTCATATTCTAATACCATTTAACATTTAATTATATGTTAAAGCATGGTGCTACTTACCATGGTCAAGTCTTTTAGGAGAGGGTTTTTTAATGCTAATAATGACCATGCTTTAGAATTCAATAAATGAATACCACATACATCCCTATGTAAATAGATTAAAAGAAACTGAGTTTTCATTTTAAAGTGCTTTCACTAACCACTGTTTAGCGGAAGACTTAGAAAACTATGAAAATATTCTTTTTTGTTACTATCTTTCATAATAATTGAATTTAACACTACTGATTATGCATATCAGGCAGCTTTTCTTATACCACATTGCAATAACAACCTCAAAATCTCAATAGCTTACAATGACAAGGGGTATTTTTCACTCATAACTTTGTCTGCAATGGATTGGCTCTACCTCTGTATCTTCATGCCAAGAACCAAAATGAAGAACAGCCTCTCTCTAGGACAGAGTGCCCAAGTGTAAATAACAGGGAAAACTCTGAAAGTTTCTGCACATCTTTTATTGTCAGATGTCCTTAGTCAGGGTTTCTACTGCCGTGAGGAAACAGCATAACCATAGGAAACACGGGGAGAAAGGGTTTATTTCATATTGTAGCTAATAGTCTATCATCCAGAAAAGTCAGAGCAGTAACTTAAGCAAGACAGGAATGGATAAAGGAATTGATACAGTGGCCATGGAGAAGTGCTGTGTCCTGGCTTGCTCCACATGGCTTGCTCAGCTTTCATCTATGACCACTAGCCCAGAGTAGCACCACCCACAGTGAACTGGGTCTTCCCACATTAATCAGCAATCAAGAAAAATGCATCACAGGCTTGTCCACAGGCCAATCTGGTCAGGCCATTGTCTCAATTGAGATTTCCTCTTCTTCAAGGACTCTGGCTTGTGGCATAAAACAAGACAGCACAATAGAGCCAAACAGAAAGTCAGCAACAACAATGGAATGAAGAAATATACTTCTTCTCAGGGACCTAGGGAAAGTTTACCTGGCAATAGGTGAGGATAAGTAACTCTCTTATAGGGCAAAGAAGATAAAGTAATTGAGAACAATGGCACAGGTTGTTCTGAATCCAAATGAAGTTCTTTATCAGGTGTCCCTTATACCCACATGCTACTCAAAGAGTCACAGTAATAAAAGGAATCTAATCCATAGGCCAAATAAAAGAAAGAGGGGGGAAGAAGAGGCAGACAGAAGAGATAAAAAGAACTTCCCAGCGCCAGCTATTCTATGCTAAGCACTCTGAAAATAGTTTCCCTATAAAAGTAAAAACAAGAAAAGGCCATGAGAGAGCTTGAAGAATATTGCTCATATCCTTACTCCAGTCGTAAGTACACAGCTTATTTGGAGTTATTTTCATTTGATAAATCATACATAATAAATCCATAAGAAACTTTAAAAGGTCGCCTGTTAAATTTTAAACCTTCTTTGTCTTGGATAAGAGAATAATTGGAACATTCAAAACATTTTGATCATTTTTTTTTCATTGAAAAAAAGGTGTTCCCTTTCTGAGTAATTCTTGAGATGAAACAACAAACCCTTCCATATTTCAATGTTTTAAACTTACTAATTTCTTTCTCACATTGTCATGTTCTCAGATTAGCCAATCATTTATAATTACCTCAGCAGAATTGTGAAAAAATTGGAGTAGCATTTCTACCTAAACTAACTAGGTGACTTATATATGCATATAAGTGACATGGCCATGTCACTTTATTGCTTTAAAGGCTTGTGCAGTTCTCTATGCCTATTCTATCGAATTTATCCTTCCCCCAGAAGATTGTAAGTTCACTGAGAACCAGACAGGTTGATCTTGTTCACTGCCACAACTAGATTCTCTAACAAACTACTTGCCACATTGCAGAAGCTCAGTAAGTAACTGCTGAATAAATAATTGGATGAAAAAAAATGAATGAATAAATAATGGTCCTCTATAAGCAGACCCCACCTAACCTCTGCTGTGTGTAATTAGAATATCACCTTTCCCGTCTGAAACTCATAAAAGTCAATCTATTGTGAAGTATTCCGTAGGTAAAAACTTAAAGTATAATGTTTTTAACTGCTGGGTTTTGGGCATGATTGTTCCCAACTATTCAGTTCTGCGTTTCCTACAAGGTAATTTGTTAGAGTTAGATAATGTAGCCTCATGGTTGAATAATAAATAATGACTTTGTAATAAGAGATCAGAGTGTTTCTTGCTATATGAGGTTCTCTGCTAGAAAATATCTCATCCCCAGATGTGAGCTCTTGATTTTTAACCTCTAGAACAAAGAACCCGAGTAAATTTCCTTTCTTGACAATGTACCTACCTACTAAGTTTGGGCAATACTATTAGCAATGGGAAATAGACTAATGGTGTTAGTTAGGATTTCTGCTGCTGTGAAGAGACACCATGAACACAACTCTTTTTCTTATTTCTTTTATTATTTATTTATTTATTTTGGTTTTTCAAGACAGGGTTTCTCTGTGTAACAGCTCTGGCTGTTTTTGAACTTGCTCTGTAGACCAGAAAACATTTTAATTGTGGTTGCCTTATAGTTTCAGAGTTTAGTTCATTATCATCATGGTGACATGCACAAAGACATGGTGCAAGAGAAGGAGCTGAGAGTTCTACATCTTGATAATGCAGGCAGCAAAGGGAGACTGGAAAGAGGAAATAGATTTTTTTGGGTAGACTGTGGGTGGGGGATTTGAACAGAAGGGATCAGGTGGTAGAGGAAGAGACAGAGTACAGGAAGAGATGATTGGAATAGGTGTGCATTTAGGAGTGATGTGTAAGCTTAGTGCAGAGGAAACTAACTGGAACCTATGAGGGTGACCTTAGCAAGAACTCCTAGTAATGAAGAAGATGAAGCCTGAACCAGCCATCTTCTATAACCAGGCTAAGTTCTCAGTAGTGGGACAGTGACACCAAACCAGACACAAAACTTATGACACATAACCTGTCTTGCCTGCAAGATGTCCTTGAGCAATGATGGATCAGAGCTTGTAGGACTGGCCAAACAATGACTGGTCTAACCTGCAGCCCATAACACAAGAGGGAGCCCATTCCTGACACTGCCTAGGTGGCCAAGAATGAGAAACTAAACAGCTCAGAAACCTAGGGCAGAACCTTTGCACAAATAAAGAAAACTCAGGGCCCGATCTCTGGGAAAGTCGGAGATATTAGAGAGAGTAAACACCACAGTCAGATCTTACCCAGCTGTCTTCCAGCTTCCTCAGCCTGGCTCCTCCTGGCTTCTTATGCACCTCTGTCTTTCTACACCTGCCTTAAACACTCACTTCCAATTAAGGTGTGGCCCCACCACTGCCTGCCTGGGAGCCTGGAACTCCTGTAAACTAAGATGACCTCGAACTCAGTTTGGATTAAGGGCCTAGGTCACCACTCCCAGGATATTCCCTGTCCTGGAATTAAAGGTGTGAGTTATCACTGGCTGATCTTCCTAGACTGTGGATAGATCCCTCTGATATCCCCGAATGCTTTTATTATATTACAAAATATCCCCACAAGAACCAAATATAACTCTTCCAAAAAATCAATGAAACATGATTCCTAATGATATTCTGCTATACTCATAGACTGGTGCTCAGCCAAGTTGTCATCAGAGAGGCTTCCTCTAGCAGCTTATGGGAACAGATGCAGAGACCCACAGTCAAACACTAGACAAGGCTCTGGGAATCCTGAAGAGGAGGGGGAAGAAAGATTGTAGGAACCAGAGAAGTCAAAGACATCAGGAGAACATGGCCCACAAAATCAACTCAGTGGGGCTCATAGGGACTGAAGTGACAATCACAGAGCCTGCATGGATCTGCCCTAGTCCATCTGCATACATGTTGTAGTTGTTAGCTTGGGGGTTTTGTGGGATTTCTAACAGGGGAAGAGAGGATGTTTCTAACTCTTTTGCATATTCTTGGGATCCTTTTCATCCTCCTGGGTTGTCTTGTCCAGTCCTGATGTGAGGATTTGTGCCAAGTCCTGCTCCATCTTGTTTTGTCGTGTTCCATTGATATTTCTGAAGGGAAAAGGAAGAACAATGGATCTGGAAGGGGAGCTTGGAGGAGAGGAAGAAGGGAATGCTGTGGTCGGGATGTATTATATGAGAGAAGAATAAAGAAAAAGTTTATTTCAAACCAATAAAATGGCATAAATGTAGTTGCCATTGAATGGTATTGTCTCTCTCAGGTGTGCAGTGAGTTTGTGTGTATTTTACCTATGGTTTCATTGATGTGGGTGTGCAATGTGACATAATGTGTACCAGGCAGCTCTTGAGATTGTCAAGAATACACTGGATATTAAATAAAAACACAGTAAAGCATGTTACTACTGCATGTGGAAGGTAATTGCCAAAACATCAGCCTACAAATTGTCACTATCCTTTCTGACCCATTTACCACCATTCTCAACATATCATAACCCTTACTCTTGGCTCCAAGTGTTTAAAGAACAGCCTAACCCATGTGGCAGGTTCTATTTTTAATTTTTGATGCAGTCACTCAAAGTATGCTTATTGTGTTGCTAACATTGATTTATCTATGTACCCTTATTTTTCTTCTCATCAATTTTTCCTTATGCTCCATTTTCATAGTTTGTATAAAGCACATGTTTCCTGACAGCACAAGAGGGTTGCTGGAGTATCCAGGGGCCCTTTATTTATAGTTTTAATAGCTGTGAGAAGTTCAGAGGCTACAAGGAATGGCCAGATGGATTCGATTACAGAAATGGATTTATAAACAGGAGACAGCTCTGTTGAATCAAAAGAACTAAAACAAGCCAGATTCACTTAATCATCATTATAGACGGCTGGAAGCCAACTGAAAAGAAAAGAAATGCTTAGAAAGTTATCTGTTCAAAGCTTAGCAAAAGGTGCAGGATGACCATTGGAGGATTGGCTATTCCAGTACAGAATGAGCCCTGGAGTGAGACTGGATGAAAGGCACTTCTATTAATCAGACAAGAGAGAAACTGGTGGATCTGGCATCAACAAAAGGACCAAACCCAATTCAAGCAATTGTGAGCTTTCCTACTCAGGGAAGGTAGAGCTTCCTCTGATGTATTTCCCAGGGTGGTCATTCTCACTGTCTTGGCATCCTTTCTGGTAAATCTGTAAACCCCATAGAACTCTCTGCAGAGTGGAAATACAACTAAACTCTTGAAATGGTGGCCCTAGATTCTGCTGTATGGATTTGCAGCCTTTATGGGTTAAAAGGCTTCTTTTGACCCTGATTTTGCTCTTAATATAAATGGACAGTTTAAAGGCCACAGACTACTTTAATAGTCAGATGGGCTTCCCCTTTACAGACAACCCCACTCAGGGCATCCATATCCTCAGATGGCTAAGGTGACAGTGGCCATTAGAGTGCCGCTGGTCCTTAGAGAAGACTCAGAAAAATGAACTTTTAGAAGTATTTTCAGAAAAACATTACTAAATAGTTGTGGTGTTTTTAGTTAATGACAAAAATCTACATCTGAAGTTTTCTCATAGGTGCAGCAGAGATTGGATTTATACCATATTAATCAATAATGACTGGGCAGACTGTTTCCTATCTGAACAAAGATTTACCATTAAGCTCATACCAAAACCAGGCAGTTCCTGTTAGTGGTTATTTCCCCATTTAAAAGTGAGTAGCAAAGAAAGCTCAGCATATAAACTTTCTTTTAACTGAAAATACTCTATCAACAATTGGCTGTAACTAGTAAACTCCATATGTAGTAATTAATCATGCATGAGATTTTCCTACATTTTTTTCTTTTTACAGTTATGGGTTGATTTCATATCAGCTAAATTGATTAACTAGGCTCCCTCATTATCTTATAAACCGAGGCAAAGAGGTAAAAATGGTTTCCTACAGGAGAGTCAAATGACAGGGCTATTGTAATGAACTCACATTTGGGGGCAAGTTGTAGGTGACTGGCAAGCTGCATCTGCTCCTATAAATGATGTAGCTTTGTTCATTCCCAGCAAATGAACTTGCAAAAATGCAGTCCCATGGCAATAGGAAGTTAATAATACATAATCCCCCAGGATGTTATAAAAGAGAAATGAGATAATATATATGAAATGCCTCAAGCTTCTCAGAGGAAGGTACTATACACATTTGCAGTATTGTTATGAATAATCACAATAATTAAAAATAATGCAGCTTTTCTTGATCTACTCACCTAAAATAAAGTAGCTTAGTTTGATTCTGACATTCTACCCACTGGATTATTGCCCACAATTTTATGTTGCTTTTTTTTGAATATAAACCTTATTGGCTTCATTATTTTCTATGATTGATAAGTTGTTTTTTCCATCAAAATACCATTTGGTGAGAGCGATTTTTGTTCTTGTTATTCATTCTCGATTGCCTCAAGTAATCAGCTCAGATGCTTCTCAAAATCCTTAGTGGCCAACACTCTTGTTGCTCTCCTTCCGTCCTTTCATGGGTGGGAGGCATTTGAAAGCCTGGCTTTCTTCTTTCCCAGGAATGGGAACTTGTTCTAGCAGAGGCTGAGATAAGCCAGCTTTAAATCTGTCTCCACATCTCTTGAACTGGAA
Source organism: Phyllotis vaccarum (assembly GCA_033318265.1). NCBI lineage: Eukaryota > Metazoa > Chordata > Mammalia > Rodentia > Cricetidae > Phyllotis > Phyllotis vaccarum. Next base: position 132,018,297 of record JARWLC010000013.1, on the reverse strand, counting down.
AGCAGAATAGAGAACTCCCAAAACTGCAGTGACCCCATGAATTTCCCTTAAGCTTCTGATGGTTCTTATCAGTTGACCTAGTGCAAGTTGCTGATTTACAAAAGGCTATGCTGAGACTCGGTTGCACTTCACACATCAAGAAAGCCACTGGCTCTGTCCTGAACGAATGTGTATTTTGACATGGGCCTAGCCTTTTGAAATATCCAAGATCAGTTGGCTCATGGGAAATTAGTATATCCATTACGCATATAGACCAGACTCAAGAAAGTGCTAAAAAATTTTATTGGGAGTACAAGTAAAAATGCTTATGGATGACTGACCAATGTTTGTGGAGACTATCAATTGTGGCCTCCTTCTCTTGGTTATTTACAGCTTAAAATTTCTTGCCTACAGACACCTCCTATGAAAATAGCCACCCCACCCCAACCCCACCCCAACCCTACCCCTATGCTGTACCTAATAAATGTTCTGAGGTTCCAAGTTGCTGTGCTCCTGGTAATGGTACTTGTTTGAGAATCCTACCTGTTCCCAGATTCACAGTCTGTTAGTTCTTCATTTCTTCACTGTCCCTAACCAGAATTCCTGGACCCCAAACTACAGAGGAATGGATGTGATAAATGGCAAAAGCTTCCCCCAACCCCAGGTGAAGAATAGAGGAAAATGGAAAGCCTTACTTTCCAGTCTGAATGTGGATATTAGTAGTTTGTACACAAAATGCCCACCAAAGATCTCTCTCCTTGAGATGTCCACAGCCTGAAGATTGTTTTCCTACAAAGACAGCATCTAATGAGGTTACCTAAACCAATCTCCTAGATACAGCTATAGACCATAAACTCTACCTCTTTGTTTATATGGATGAAGCAACCTCTCCTCCTTGTTCAGCTATATGCAATAACCATGCCTCTCTGTTCAACTGTATATAATAAACGTGCTAAGTTTCTGGGGTGTTGCAGCTTCTCCATCAGAGAACCCAGCCCACTCAAACCCAGCTGCTTCTATGTATCTTCCCGTGGTTGCCCCTGTCCACTTTGTCCCTGGAACCATGCAAAAATGCAGCAAAATGCCTTGAAATTTTCCTTTACAAGAGGCTAAACTAGAGTCATCTTCTGCCACCACAGCTCAGTCATTGTACAGAGAAACCAGGTAATGAAAAAGAGTGAGAGATTCAGCTCTCATATTGCTAGCCCAGTCCCAGTACAGACTAGAAGACACCAGTAGTGAAAGGTGTCTGCAAACAATCTCATAGGTGCTCACATTTGAAAGCCAACAAACCACAGCCGTACCCAGTAATTTAGACAACTAGTATGGCCACCCAGAGAGGCAAAAAGACAAAGAACCCACAACTAACCCCTCTGTGCTTGCTTGCACAGGATCTCCCTCTCACCCTCCTTCTTTAAAGTCTGAGCATCACCTTCTTGTGTTTCCCTTTTCATTGGCTTTCCAGTCAGACTCCCTTCTCTTGCTTTGGAGATGAGGTGTGGATGATACTCACGACATATTTTCTAGTCTAGTCAGTTGAGGGCCACCTATCAATGAATTCAAACTGCCCTGACAAATCTTTATGTCTAGGACCCAAGGATACTATCTTCTCTCATTTCACATGGGCACCTTCAGTACAATGACTCTGTCTTTCCTTTCTTCTGCCTCACCCCATTCATTGCTCCAGGCATGAACAAATAAAATTAGCCCTTAAACTAGGAGTTTATAGACTTCTGTACATTCAGTATGGATTATTATTCTTGAGAACCAGAAGTTGACAGTTGTGTTTTGTTATTTCAAAATTTATTCCAAAGAAAGTATTTTAACTGGTTTTTGTTTTCTGACAGCCTTTGGCTTTGTGTATCAAAGTTCTAACAGATCTGGGTTAAATGTCAGCAGCTGAAACTAAAATCCCATGTAAGTTCAAACTATTTTCAGGAAAGCAACTCAGCAAAGTCTTGTGGTGATGGGTCACTAAACATGTTTGAACAGAGAACAAAAATAAAAGGTGTTGCAGATATGGCCCTTTATTTTCTTCATTGTTGACCATCTCAACCCCTCATGGAACACCAGTCTTAACATCTAAAGTGGGTAAGACCAAAGCAGGTAAAAGTTAACAGGACCAAAAGCAGGGCTTTTAAGGTTAAAAAACTAAATCAAGGAAGCAATTGGAAAAATCACTGTTCTTTTTTTCTATATCAAGCCCCTATTCTCAAACAGGCAGAGAATTCTCCTTAAGATCTATTGGTCATTAACCAACAAGGATTTTTATCAAAAACTTGTTTTTAAAAATTATTCCTGTATATTGTCTTATGTTGCAATGGATTTCATCATGGTGTTTTCATGCATGTAAATCAGTCTGCTCAGATTCATTGTCTATTATCCTATTTTGCCCCCCCCCCACACACACACCTCTCTACACTGGTTCCCACTCTAAGCCTAAATAGTCTCCCTTCTACTTTCATGTCACAAGCACACATAATTGTGAATAAGTTTGTAAATGTGAGTTCCACATATAACAGAAAGGATGATGTTTGTCTTTTTAAATCTAGTTTTATTTCCTTAGCATGATGGTCTAACCCATTTTCTTGCAAACTACTCAATTGTGTCCTCTTTTATTTTAAAATGTGTGTATATGTGGGGGTGTATATACAGGTAAGGGTGTGCATGCACATGTGTGCCCATGTGTGTGAAGGCCAGAGGCCAACGTCAGGTGGTGTTCCTCAGGAGCTATCCAACTTTAATTTTGACTAGGCCTAAAGCTCTCTGATTAGGCTAGGATGGCTGACCACCAAGAACCAGGAATCCACTGTTTTTAACTTCTCCAGAGCTGGGATTACAAGTATATATTACCCAGCTTTTTTTTTAAACAACCAATCCTGGGTGTTGAACTTAGGTCCTCATTCTTGCAAGGTAAGCACTTGACTGACTAAGCTACCTCCCCAGCACAGTTCTTCTTGCCTCGTTTACTTTTCTTTTAACTCCATCCAGTCTCTTTAAATTTAATATTGGTGTAAGCATACCTTTCCCTACCTTTTATCACAATGTGAACTCACCAGGGCAAAAATTGGGTCAGAACAGAGAGGAACACTAAACCAACACTTTCTTAAACCAAACAGGTATTGTTTATCTCTGTGATCCTATGTTAGTTAGCAGTTTGAAATGTATCTTCTTTAAATACAAGAGAAAAGTGTCCTCTCAAAGTCTTCAGTGGACAAGAGAAGAAAATGGAGACTAAGTAGGAAAAGAATATTGGCTATGCTAAAATCACTTTATTGAAACAACATTAGACCTGGCATGTTTTCTGTATGTCTTTTAAGGAGAATGCCAAATAAACCCCTTTTAGACTCCTATAGTACCTGAACAACATATACAAAGATTGTGAGGAGAGAACTATCTTCAAGGTTTTTTTATATATGTTGTGCTAAAATCTGTGATGTAAAATTTACTATCATACCCTTATTTAAGAATATAGTTTTATAAAATTAGATACTATACAACCAACACCATCTATCTTTTAGTTTCTGTAGGATAACAAATAGAGTATGTGTTAGTGTTGCTATTGATGGTGGTCACTTGGTTGTAGTTTAAGAGTGCTATGTGATTACTTATAATGATGGTTATTTGGTTTTGAGACTGATTCTTTTTTTGTATCCCAGATGGACCTCAAACTCACCATCCCTCTGCTTCCTGAGTTTGTGCCAGCATGTTCTGGCCTCCTCCCTCCTTAATTGCAACCAGAACTTTCCCATGGCTGTTCCATCAAAATGGCAGATTATATTGCATTTTTAATCCAAAGAGGATAAAAGAAAAAAAAACCTAAAGAATGTGGGTAAATGAGGATAAACAGACTTATCCTGTGGCTGATAGAGAACCAGGAAAAAGAAAACGTCATCTTCCTAAATCTAAGAAAGGGAAAGATAAGACCAGTTCAGGGTCCAACTACTTTCTTTTACATATTATCAAATCTTATCTAACCAAACAACTGTCCTGGGAAACCTTGTCACTAAGTAAAACAGTTTATCAGATTCAGTGCAGTCAAAACGAGAATGATTACTGACAGTCTTAATAATATCTCACAAAGGCAAGTTGGAAAGAATCTTTAGACAGTTTCAGATCCTCAGCTAGATGGTCAAGTGAACTTTGAAGATGGAAGCTGGGATTGGGTTGAGTTTATGACTTAACATCTCTGGATTAATGGGTACATGGAAAAGAGAGTCTTGAAGGCGATTTTAGGAATTCACATTTCCTGAAGCAAGTTGCTGCCAAGAAAAAGAATCAAAATGAAGTAGCAATGGTTCAGAGTCCTTACTATGGACTCCAGAGACATTATTAAATCAGGCCTCAGACACGTATGTAGATGAACCTTTGAGCTGGGCTGCAGACAATGCCCACCAATACCTAACCACCACCCCAAAGCAAGCTGACCCTTGATTAAACGGGCTCCTTCCCCTGCACCACTGAGAGACTAAGACTGTATCTAATCCATTTTTTACAGAACAGCTTAACTTTTCCATCACCAATCATAATATTTTACTAAAAAGTGATGTAATCCCCACACTCCCTTTGTGTCTTACCTATAAATACATATGCAATTTTCTGAGCACATTTTCAAGGCTCTTTGAATCTGTGGTCCTCCTCCCATTACAATCCTAATTAGCTCCAAGTAAATATAATTTCTTAATTCTTAACTACGATAATTTTTGGTTGTGAGCCTAGCCTTTAACAGGTGAGCCCTCTCTGTAGTATGAGGTTTCTGGCCCAGACTTTCGGGCCTAACCTCAAAGTTTAGGTCCGCAGACCCACAGACCGGCAGTCCCACAGTCCTACAGAGACACACAGACGCTTTCATTAGTTTTTGGCTGATCAGCCTCAGGCCCATGCATATCACTTGCTAGCTCTCTACCCTTCATCTAACCCATGTCTCTTGTTCAGCCATGCGGCTCGGTACCTTTCTTTAGAGCAGCATAGTTGTCCTCGGCTTCCTCTGGCTTCTCTCTGGTGCTCCTCTGGCCCTCTGCTCTCAGAGATTTTCTTAAGTCTGGTAGCCCCGCCTACACTTCCTGCCTGCCTTTGGCCAATCAGCTCTTTTTATTAAACCAGTGGTTGGGACAATTATTTACCATGAAACAACACAATACCCCTATACCTCTCTCCAGCCCTCTCTAGTGATTTTTATTCCCAGTCAACACATCTTAAGTTATTTTCACTTTTTTTAAATATTCTGAAACAATGAGAAACTAAGCCTGGCCCAAATATTGCTAAACACAGGAACAGAAATTGGTAGTGGTTTTAGGTCTCAACATGAGAAAACCAAGAAAGAGAATGATTAAATTACTAGCTCTCAATTCATGAGCAGCTGGTGACAGACTTAAGTTTTGTCCCAGAGCCCCTGGCTTCAGCTTCAGGACTCGATCAGGCTTTCCTCAGCCCAGTGTATACACCCTCAATTGCTAGTGTTACTTTCTCCTAAATAGAAAAGGTTATAACAACATCATAGAAAACCTGGGAATATACCAAGTGTTTTCACCACATAACTTCTGTTGTTTCCTCTAGTTTTCTTCATATGTCGTGGTTTTATTTGTTTGCCATTATTCTACCTATTCTGTCTGTTAGGAGTCTATCTTAGCTCCTAAGCCACACCTTGCCGATGGCAATTGGAATAGCCCTGACTTGAGTTCTAAAGCTCCATTTAAGAAGGATTATCACTGTCCAAGTCTTTCTCTTTTGTTCTCCCTTTCCCTCACTCTGCCAGAGGGTGTGCCCCCTCTATCTAGAGGGGGATAGATAGATAGATAGATAGATAGATAGATAGATAGATAGATAGATAGATAAATAGATAGATGATGGATGATAGACAGATGATAGATACATGATAGATATATTGTAGATAAATAGATGATAGATGGATAAATAGATAGATAGATGATAGATAAATAGAAGATAGATAGATAGATAGATAGATAGATAGATAGATAGACAATAGACAGATAGAAGATAGAATCTCTTCTCCCTCTCCTTAATAATAAAGTCTTTCTGTACAGACCCAGTCTAAGTGTCTCCTGCACACCCAGTAGAGTCGTTATAACACAACATACTTTCGTTCCAGATTTTGTATCTCTAAAGCCCTCTTAAGAAAGACGTGTAACCTTTCTTTAATGTTAGAATTTTCACTTCTATGAAGAAATACATGATAAAACAACTTAAAGGAAAGAAAATGTTATTTTGGCTTGTCCATGTGGACATTCTCAATGACTATGGGAGTAATAGACAGTGGAGCTTCACTGCATGGCATCTGAGAAGCAGTGAGATTCATAGCAAGATACACCACAAAAAATATGCTACTCAGTGACTTAGTTCTTCCATGTAGGCCCACCATTTAAAGTTTCCACAACTTCCCAGAACAGCACCACTTGCTTGGTCCTAAGTGTTCAATACATGGGCCTGTGGGAGATATTTCACATTCAAACCTAACCTCAAGTCTTTGCTTTCATTCTAAAAGATCCAAAACAGAGCTGGTGATGTAGCTTAGTTGGTAGTGTACATGCCCAGTATGCATAATCCCGTGGGATTTGATCCTCCAGACTGCAAAAACTAAACATGGTAGCAAATGCCTATAATCCCAAAATTCAGGGAGTAGGGGAAGAAGAACCAGGAGTTCAAGGTCATTCTGGGCTATATAGCTTTGCTCTACTTGACACACTGCATCAAAGAAAAGAGAAGCAAGAAAGAAAAGAAAAGAGATCATATCCAAACAGGAATGGATTCTGCTACAATCATTTTACTGAAAAGTCATGGGCCTCCAAAATTATCTTCTCTTATCAACTCAGAATCCGGGGCTCATAGCTCTCCAGACAAACCCAACAATGTCACTAAGGCAATGTCATTTGGCTCCCAATCAAACTCATACTTTATATTAACTTTTTTCTCTTTCTGATTTTAACTTTCTTTTTTTCTGTTCCCTACTTGTTTCCAGAGACCTACCAATCCATTCTGTGGGCACTGTCTTACTTCTTTGGTAGTCCTCATTCTTAAACTAGCAAGTCTTTGTTCAAATTATAATCACATTCTACAACTCAAGAAAGTAAATGATTATTCATTTTGAATGACTTCATTCTCAGATAAAGTGTTCCCAAGAAGTTATAAAATAGATTGCTATGAAGCTAATCATATTTAAAATATACTTGAAGATCTGTCAGAATTTTCTCTTGTTAGACCTTTTCTAAATCAAATAAATAGTCACTTAAATTTCTTTATCCTGATGTGGGAATGTCTTTCTGTATGTTGTGAATATCAATCTTTAAATAAAGGAGCTGTTTTGGCCCATGACAGGCACCATAGAAAAAGTAGGAGGGGAAATCACAACATAGGTAGGAGAAGCAGTGTGGAGTCAGACAGACTGAGCCAACCATCCAAAAAGAAGCATGTAAGGAACACAAATGAGAATGGGTTGAGTTAAGATATAAGAACTAGCTAGCAATGTGCCTGAGCTATAGGCCAAACAACATGGAGTTAATATAAGCATCTGAGTCATTTCTGGGTGCCTGAGCAGCTGCGGGTGGCTAAGGAGTCTGGAGCTGCAGGTCTGTGGGTCTGGGCCTCTGACCACCCAGGACCAAAAAACCTCATTGCTACATTGACTGATCATGACAGAAGACATCTTCCTGAAATCTAAAATAAAAATGCATTATGTTCAAAATAACACAATATTTAATGTTCTGTCCCACATAATAGCATTTATTTAAATGGAACTATAAGAGGTAGAAAAAATCTGAAATTCACATGGACATTTGAAGACATAAAATTATTTAGATTCTGATATTTTTTAAATCAAATGCTATTCCATTTAGATGGTATATTTTGCCCCAGATATCCTTTGGATGATTTAGATTGGCATTATCTGATATTGTAATTGGCCAAGGTTCACTGTTGGTCAAACACCCTATCATTTTTCATTATTCTGGTCATTTTCCATTATTCTACTCAGCAGCATGGTAATGCCATACAACATATGGCTGCATTAAAAAGCAAATTATCTTCATTAGTCAGAATGTTTCTGAAGGCCCAGACCACTTCTTAGTAGCATGAGCACTCTTATCTTTGACTTGATCTTGAGAACCAGATAGTTGAATAGGGGTATGGGCTCTAATAGTATAATATCTAATGGGTGGTTTATAGAATTACCATTAATTTTCTGAATAAGGTCATTTCACTATTTCAGTTTAGATTCTCTGCTTGCAACAAGACTATCAAAACATTAGACCTTCTGGTCATGTGAATAAGGATGTCTCCCACAGGCTCATTTATTTAAAAGATTAGTCCCCAGTTGGTAGAACTGTTTGAAAAGGATTAGAAGGTATGGCCTTGTTGGAGTGGAGACATCATTGGGGGGTAGGCTTTGGGGTTTTAAAATCCCATGCCATACTCAGTTATATCTCTGCCTGGGGCTCATGGATGAAAATGTGAACTCTTACCCACTGCTCCAACAGCGTGCCTGCCTGCCTGCCTACAGCCATGCTACCAGCCATGATCTTCACAGACAAGACACACCCTTTGAAACTGTAAGTCCCAAGTAAACTCTTCTATAAGCACTTTGGTCCTAGTACTTCATCATAGCAGTGGAAATTAACTAAGATAGATGAATCATAATTGAACAATTCAAAATTTCCCTGACAAAGTTATTTCCCCCACATTCAATTTGTTTCTGAGAGATCTCTGAAAATTCCCAAGAAGGTAAATGAGCCCTTTCTTTATTGTTTATTATGATAAATATGTTGATTATAATAAAAAAAATTGGGCAGAGTTTTCTGTAACTGGTATCAAGAGAACAAAGCTTGGCAAAGGTTAGGTTTTTATTAATGCCCCATAACAAAACATTTAGGGCAGTCACTGATTAACACACACTCAGTATTATTTTGTCGACCTAGTTAATTCTTAACATGTGTTAAATGTCAGTTCCTGAACAAAACCTTCTCATACGCCCTAGAAGAGAGCAGGCAACCCAGTCAATGAACTCTCAGACTCCTTACACATTTCTTTCAATGAATATTTGTAAATAGATGTGTACACTAACTTAATTAGTATATAGATCTCTTTAGTAGGCTTTGAGCTTCATTCATGCAGCTATTTGGATTAAAGACACTCAATACATATTTTTGAATGAAAGAAAAATGTTCAATAGATATACCTCAGCTAAACCGTTCTCTGGTTAAATCATCTACTAAATAAGACTATACTTTTGACCATAAGATTTGATCATTTATGATAGTCACATTACTTGATGTGATAGTTAATCTTGTGAATGTGATTAGATTGACTTGTGCCTGTGAGTTTAGTAAAGCACACCACTGAGTATGTTTGTGTTTTCCTAGAGAAGACTAAGAGGGTGGGAACTCACTCTAAATGTGGGTAGCACCTTTCCATAGGCTGAAGAGAGCTGAAATGAATAAAATAGGAAAGAGGGAGAAAGCCTGATAGAATGTAAGAATTTCTTCCTTCTGCTTCTCTGCCACACTCTGTCAAGTGTGTGTGGCCAAGTGGCCATTCACTGAGTGCCCTGAAACTACAAGCCTAAATAAATCCCTACTGCCCCTAATTGTTAACTCAGGTATTTTATCACTTCACAATTCATTTAAAATTATATATATATATATATATATATATATATATATATATATATATATATATATATATATATATTTCAAGCCAGATCCACAGATTCAGAAGAAAAGTCAACAGGCAATGGTATCCAGTTAGTCTGACAAATTTTCATACATTATTTACATAACAGAAATGCAGCCTTCCCAAAATTATCAATGGGTTCCTGAAGTACAAAGTCTGAAAGCTGGAATTAAAAACACAAAAATACATTACAAGTATTCATAGAAGGTTCATTTATAATAGTTACAAAGTAGACATAGGCAAAATATGTATCAATGGGTGAATGGGTGTTACAATGAGGTTTCTTGGTCCCAGGTGTCCAGAGGCCCAGACCCACAGACCTGCAGCCCCAGACCCCTTAGCCGCCTGCCACTTTTGCTCAGGCCCTCCAAAAATGACTCAGACTCTTATATTAAGTTCATGCTGTTTGGCTCAGGCACATTGCTAGCTTGCTCTTACATCTTAACCCATTCTCATTAATCTGTCTACCACGTAGCCCGTGGCTCACCCGTGTTCCTTGCATGTTTCTTCTTTGGTGGCTGGCTCAGTCTGTCTGACTCTGACTCCACCCTTCCTTTCCTACCTATTCTGATTCCCCAGCCTACTTCTTCTATGGTGTCTGTCATGGGCCAAAACAGCTCCTTTATTTAAAGATTGAGATTCACAGCATAGAGAAAGGCATTCCCACATCAAATGGGTAAACAAAATGGAATATGATTCAACTTCAAAATTGAATGAAGTACTATGATGTGTGCTAAAAGAGATAGAAATGACCATACACAGCATGATTCTATAATAGAGAAGTCTTCCCCTTCACACTTCTTTCTCTTTCATATGGCAAACCAAACTCTAAGAGAAGCCTTAGAAGACTACCTCTTCTCAACTTATTTGAATTGGCTTGAAGAACAGTAATGTGCTTGCCTAGAAAGAAAAGGCAAGGTCCCAGCTCCAACTTTTTAAGAGTGAAGCAACACTCTGGAGGAAGAGTCCAATAGAATGGAAATGTCCTGAATAAGACGTCCTTGGAACTCCTTGGAGTCTCATAAATTTCTATGTCCCAAGTTTTTTGGTCCAGCAGTGAGCAATATAGATCTTAAATTTCTAAGTTTCATTTATAGTGCATGTCTGAAATACTCAAACCCATGAAACCAGAAAACAAACTAATGTTATCTAGGCTATGGGGATATGGATTCTGGATTTTCATAATAAATGGTAAAAAATTTCTGAAACTGTTACCAAATTTTTGTCCCTAAACTGGGTTCCTTTTTACTCTTAGAAATATAGAAGTGACACCAAAAGGCCAAGTGCTAAGTGAGCTGAGGATTCCCAGCACATAGTAGCCACGTGGTAAACCCTACGTGGCACTGGGCAGAAAACACCACATATGGAGGGCCCCTAGGCATGACTATATAAATCTGTGCCCACCTGCTGTCTTAAAAGGACTTCTCGGTTTTTTGGGGGGAGGGAATGGGTGCATGGAGAGAGGTGAGGCTGAGGGTTGTCTGGGAGGGATTAGGAGGGGGAGGGGAGAGGGAGCAGTGGAATGCATTTATGGAGATGACATTTTTTTTTAATGAAAATAAAAGAAAAAAGAAAAAACACATTAGCCACAAAGGGGGGAAAAAGAGCTTCCCCATGAAAGTCTGTCTCTCTCTTCTGCTTCTCTCCCTCGTACCCACTTGGCAACTCCCCTGAATAAACTCTAGTGTGGCATCTGGTAGTGTGTGTCTGATCTCATGGGAAACCAATATTTTGGTGCCATGATTCAGATAAGGCTCTCTCCTGGTCGTGGGTGCATATAAGCTCCAGGAGATCCTGATCCAGGGCTCACTACCAGGCCACCTTCCATGTGCCCTGTGCCAGCTTGTTTCAACACCACTGGCCTCCATTGGTAAGTCTTCCCTCTCTGATCCTATTGTCTCCAGAAAACACCGTCGATTGTCTGGTTTTCCAGAAGGACTCTAGCCTCATGGAGGACCACCCCCAGCCATGATCTTCACTGGTCACAGCTGTTCATTCTCACCTGACTCATTTCTGATCTTCTCTGCTACTGAAGCCCAGCCTGCATCCTTGGATCCTGCTCCCGGACTCTGTCCCCAGGGCTCTGCCCTAAGGCATATCCTAGGTGCTAAAGAGTGCCTGTGGTGGCTAGCATTGGGTTTGATGCCTACCCCTGAGAACTAAAGAACTTTTAGTGGTTGCAAGCGTTGATTCGGGCTTTGCCCTGATGCCTATCCAAGGTGCTGATGAGCATCTAGTGATAACTAGCGTGGTTTACTCCCACCCTTGTGGTGGCCAGTGTTGTTTTGGACTTTGTCCTAATGTATACTCTAAGAGCTGATGAGTTACTTAGTGGTAGCTAGTGTTGTCCCCTGGGACCACTCATTGACTGGGTAATGACCCAGATTTAGCAGTGGAATCCCTCCCCTCTGGGCCTCAATAATAGAGAATGAGCCAGAAAAAAAATGTGTCTCCATCCTCATCTCTAGGATGAGTTCTTGAGACTCAGGCTGCTTAGCTTTTTGCCTTGCCTAGACACCACCAAGCTTATATATATTTGCACAAAGAAATTACCTAAGTATCCCTTAGATAATAACTCAAAATAGCCACCTAATGGTTCGCTGGACCCCAGTATTTTACAGGAGCTAACATTTGCAAGTATACAGGTGGATGGAAAGAGTTTCCCTATCTCTTTTCACATCTTAGCTCTAAACTTTCTCTTCTGGATTTCTGTTCTACCGCCATCTGTTTCTAGGTCACACAACCAGATCCTTCTCTGGAATGACCACATTTCAAACCTCAGTGCTCATCTGAATCTCCTCCAACCTTTTCCTGTCTGGGAACTCCAAACCTGGTGCCTACATTTACCTCACTGATTCTCTCATTCTCATGCTCCTAAGGATGCTGATCCAGTTTTCCCTCTGTGGGAAGTGGCTGGCATAGATGGGATAGTGAAAGTTTATACCCTTTTTCCTCTGTCAGAACTTCCTCAAGTGGCAAAAAAATGGGCTCTAGAGAGAAGGCAAGTTAGGGAACAGGCCAAAACTCATGCAGATGAGGTTCATCAGATACATGTAGCATACCCCCGGGTGTAGACCACCAGTAGAATTACAATACACCAAAGTGGATCTTAGCCAGAGAAAATTTTGTGACCTGCTTACTGGCAAGTCTGTGTAGAGCTGAGCAGCTCTGAAGCCTGTCAATTTTGAAAAAATGCAAGAGGTAGCACAGGATAAACAGGAGAATCTGTCCCAGTTTTTTAAATGCCTCACGAATGCTCTCTCACATTGTACCAACTTAGATCCCAAGAGCCCTGAGGAAAGGCAATTTATCATGACCCATTTTTACCCAGAGGTACCCCGACATCAGAGTTAAACTTACATCTCTTTAGAAGGGACCACTGACTCCACAGGCAGAAGTCTTAGTGCTGGTTTTTAAGGTGTATCACAGGACAGATGAGGAAACATGCCAGGAAAGATACCTTCTGCTGGCCAAAGCTATCTGACCAGCTCCTTCGCCTCCTCTCATGGCAGAGACCTAGACCTCCTGGTGCGTGCTTTAAGTGTGGCCAGCTCAGCCACTGGTCTTGTTCTTGTCTAGCCTCACAGAGGCTGTTCAGGCCATGCCCTGGATGCCATCAAGGGAAACACTGGTCTAAGTGACTGTTCCTAAGCCCCACATGGCAGGAGGACATTACACACGGACCACTCCCCGGCTGATTTCCCTGGCCTGGATGTGGGCGGTTGATGCTGCCCAAATTTCCCAACTACTGTCATCATGAGAAGGGAGCCTCAGGTAGCCATAATGGTATCAGGGTATCTTCTTCCTCATGGACACTGGTGCCACATACGCGGTCCTGCAGAGTTTTGCAGTTCTACCTCTCTAGCCTCTCCATTGTCACAGTGGGAAGCAAACAATTCTGGCCTCATTAGACGTCAGCACTTAATTGCATTTTCAGAGATATCCCTATCACTCACTATCACTTTTGGGGCATGTAAACCTGCCCCATACCCCTAATGGGAAGGGATTTTTTAGCTAAAGTAGGAACTTTCATTTCTTTTAGTCACCATATTCGCATGAATTCAGACTCACCAGCCACTCCAGTTGCTCTTGCTGTCTGCTCAGACTATCAGTGCCAGACCCCCCATACCCTCTTCCAGCCTCTCAGGTGGACCCCCAAGTGTAAGACATCCAGAATCCTTGTGTCACTAGAAAAATTTCCCCAAAATTCTCCAGCTATGAGTTTTCCATTCCAGCCTGCTTCTCAGAGCCAAAGTCGAGACAGTTACCAGAAACAAAAAGCTCTGAGGTATTTTGCCCTTCCCCTCCTCCACAGCTTCTGGAGAATGAAAAACCCAGAAGCCATCTTACCATAGGAAAACAGTTGACCACCATCCCCTGAGGACTAGAGAAAAGGAACCAGGAGCCATTTTTAAAGCTGATAACAGGTTTAAAAAAAAAAAAAAGACCATTCTCCCATCCCCCAGGACCAAAGAAAAGGAAGCAGAAGCTATTTTAACCTCTTCTCATCCCCAGACCTAGTAGAGATCCATAAACTTTATTGTGCAGCTGGAGTCCCCCAGACTTTAAGGTTCATTTAAAGCATAGACACATGCCCCAATTTCAAACCTTCTTTCTCACCTTCTTCTCTCAATCTGACTCCAGACCCTGTAATAATAGCAGAGACCCTCACTATATGTGTCATTTCCCAAGGTTCTCTTACTAACTCAGTTTTTCCCCCTGAGCTCCAGAAAATCAGAATTCATCATCCCATGCTTTAAACTCACCTGGACTGCAGAAAATAAGCAGAAAAACCCAGCGGACTGACTGCCAGAAGACACAACTCTCTCATCTTCTGAAAAGGCAAACTTTCCCCTTAAGACAGCTTGAAGCAGCATTCAGAGATTCATAACCCCTGTTTTGATCCAATCTGTTTTTTCCATTCCCCTCTACATAAACTCGGCTTTCTTTTTAATAAACTTAAGGGTAAAATGTAAGGATTCCCAGCATATAGCAACCATGTGATAAGCTCAACATGATGCCCGGTGAGATAAGAATTCCTGGCTTGTAAGCACCCACTTGGTGTGGGAGATTGTGCTGTTTCATTGTAAATATTTGTCCTACTGACTGGTTTAATAAAAAGTGCCGATTGGCAAAGGCAGGCAGGAAGTGTGGGCAGGACTACCAGGCTAATAGAACTCTGAGAACAGGAAGCACAGAGCAGAATGCCAGAGAGAAGCTGGAAGAAGCAGAGGACAACCATGCTGCTGTGAGAAAAGGTACCGAGCCCCATGGCTGAACAGGATGAGTCATGGGTTAGATGAAGGATAGAGAGCTAGCAAGTTATATGCCTGGGCCTGAGGCTGATCAGCCTAACATTAATGAAAACATCTGTGTGCCTCTGCGGGTCTGTGGGTCTGTGGGCCTAAACCTTGAGGCTAGGCCAGAAGGTATGGAACAGAAACCTCTTACTACAACATGGTAAACCCAGCATGGTACAGTCAGAACAGGCAGTATGAAGGGCATGCCCCTGGGTATGGCTACGTAAATCTGTGCCCACCTGTTCTCTTAAAAGGAGCTGCAATGTGAAAGTGTCTCTGTCTCTCTCTGTCTCTCTGTCTCTGTCTCTCTCTCTCTCTCCTGCTTCTCTCCCTCGTACCCACTCAGCAACTACCCTGAATAAACTCTCTGGTGTGGCATCTGGTAGTGCATCTGATCTCACGCGCAAAAACAACATGAACAGATAAGGAAACTTTAATACTTGATGAAAAACAGGAAATGTGCGAGATAAACTCACAAATGTACTCCTAGAAATGGTAGAGGCTAGAGTTTTACAGATATAGGGCAAAAGAAGTGAGGGCAATTTAAAAATGAAAAGAATATTTCTATTTTGTATGGGTTTAAACAAGGATTCCCCAGAAATTTGATGTTTGCTCCTTTTATGGCTCTTTCTGGTGACTTCCATGGCAGTTGTCAAGTATTTTTACACTGGAGGAGGGAAGGTTTCAGTGAAATTAGAGGTCATTTGTTGGCCACATTGGCAGCCATCTTAGATCTCTGAAGAAATCTATAAGTAGGCTCTCCTCTTAAGATAAACAAGATTACAGGCAGACAGAAATTCAGGTAGAGGACCCAGGCAGGACATGAGACATGATTTGGGCAGAGTGAACAAACTGGATAGAAATAAATGTTGCACAACATTGTAAATGCACATGGTGTCATTTCATTGATGTGCACATTCTCAAGTGGTTACCCTGATAAACTTTATCATCAGAAATAAAATCCGGAGCCTCCAAAACAAACAACCAAAACAAAGCAACAAAAAAAAAAAACCCATAAGATCAGCAGTCTTTAAAAAAGTAAACTATTAGCCACAAATTATTGATTTGTATTTTAATACTCTGGTTTTTACTGATATTACTATATTATCATTGCTGTATGAACTTGAGGTCGAAAGATTAGTTGCCATATTTTAAATTAATTATTTTATGTGAACAAACATACCATTTTAAATTGCAAGTGCATAAATAATATATTCTATAAACTTTTCTTGATTATTACTAAATGTGCCAGCCTAAAAAAAATCAAAACACAAAAATCTTTGTCAACCTGGACAAGTCATTACCTGTTCTGACCCTCAGCTCTTTCCTCTAGAAAATGAAAAGGCTAGAGCAAAGGATTCTGCATTTGGAAAATAACTTCTTAAGAATTAAGGGAAACAAATTGATGATGTGGTTTTTCAGGACAACAACTCAAGGACTTCGTCAGACTAGCCAGTTGCCTGGGTCTGGTGATTTCTAATAAAGGAAACTCAGACAGAGAACAGTAATTAAAGAGTTACATGCCTCTGTGGGCCAGACTGATAATGAAATGAGTGAGGAAGGCTAGGTGGTAAATATAGTGAACTGGAGCAAATGCCTCATGGAAATGGAACAGGCCTTTTCCAAATCCAGGTGACTATTGCTGTCAAGATGGTGGGCCTAGTTTGTCAGAATTTCTTTTTTTTTTTTTCAGAAAAAGACAGAAATTCAAATTTTGTTTAGTTTTCTAACTATGTGTTGCTGGATTCCTTGAATGTTCTATGTAGCTCAGGCTAGCCTTGAATTCATGATCTTCTTACCTCCACATGCTAAACTCCAGAAATTCCAATTTGTAAATAAAATATGTGCGTTCTGAAATCTTTGCCTACTTTTCGGCTTTTCACAAAATATTGCAAAGGCCAAAGAAAACATTTCTATCATGGGGTCCAGGATCATCAATCTCAAACTTATCAATCAATCCAAATTCTGGAACTACAAGAGTGAAAAGATGGGTTCAGCAAGTTCTGAGTCAGTGTTCTGAGGAATGCAGGAAAATTGGGGGCTTATATGGATGAAAGAACAGAGGAGCCTGACAAGTAGAACACTGCTTTAAAAATATGTAAACAAGATGGAAGTGCCCGTTAAAGAGTATGATATCTTCTTGATATGCACCTGGAGCCTCTGGGCACCATGGAATCACTCACTTGTTTTGGTTGTTCCAGTTACCTGGAGTCAAAGAGTAGAGAAGATCAAAGTTCACATTCTAACCAGCAACCGGAGGTGTTTTCTAACCATTCCATTTTGAAAATCTCCTCCAGAGTGCCTAGAAATTTTCCTTTCTTTGCACAAATCTCAAATTGGAATATTAAGTAACATTGCTGACAATAAAATCACTATGAACATCAAGGATAATACAGCTTAACTCAACTCAGTAGTTAGTTATTTCATGTGTATTTGTTGAATGCTTACTGGGGTAAAACACTATCAATTACTCCGGCCACAAAAAGATAAGCAAAGCTGATGGTGTTCCTATGCTCAGATAACTTAGAGCCTTGTGGGGTAGGCGAACTTTGACCAAAAAAAAAAGTAATGAGTGAATCATTTTAAGCTACACAAAGTGTTTACAAGTAATAGTGCCCAATACTATAGCAGCATATTGTAGGGGATTGTGTTGTTTCATGGTAAATAATTGTCCTGCCCACTGGTTTAATGAAAAGCGCTGATTGGCCAAAGGCAGGCAGGAAGTGTGGGCAGGGCTACCAGACTAAGAAAACTCTTGAGAATAGGAAGCACAGAGAAGAATGCTAGAGAGAAGCCCGAAGAAGCAGAGGACAACTATGCTGCTCTAAAGAAAGGTACCCAGCCGCATGGCTGAACAGGAAGAATCATGGATTAGATGAAGAGTACAGAGTTAGCAAGTTATATGCCTGGGCCTGAGGCTGATCAGCCTAAAACTATTATAAGCATCTGTGTATCTCTGTGCGACTGTGGGACTGTGGGACTGCAGGACTGTGGGTCTGTGGGTCCTAAACCTTGAGGCTAGGTCCAAAAGTCCGGGCCGGAAATCTCGTACTACAGCATATAACAAGACAATGTGAGAATGATTTGATGTTGAACACCTAGACAGGCTTTCCTAAGCAAACAATATTGAATCTAAGACTCTAGCCATGAATGGAAATGCTAGGCATTTGTTGTAGGCAGTCTGAAGCTTCTGGAGTCCTGTTGGAGGAGCTCTTCTGGGTAGATAGGAGGGACTGAGAAAAGGTCTGGGCTGTTGAAACATGACGAACCAAAAGAAGAATGAATGAAAGTATAAAGCTAAAGAGGATAGTGTTGCCTAGCCATTGTAAGGCCTTCAAGGCTTGAAAAACATTATTTTCTATGAATAATGGAAAGCATTGAGGCTCTTTAGGAAGAAGTATCCACAGGTTCTGTTGCAGGTGATAAAAGCTGGAAGCTCTTATAGGTTGAGAGACAAGATGGAAACCTTTTCCCAGTGTTTGCTAGTTCTTGTCGAAATCAGGAAGTATTCAGAGACAAAGTAAATCATAGGAAAAGGTTTTCTTACATGGTGAAAGTCCATGCTAAAGAGGTAAGCATAGGCTTCCTGAGGGATATCAGTCCTGCTTGAGATACTGGACAGCATCTTAGTTTATCACTGTTTGTGAGTTAAAGAAGTGGGAAAGGCATGGGATGCCAGGAGTAGGTTGGGATTTTCCTGGAATTTATTCTTCTGTCCTATTTGAGATACATCATGTCAACAGATGTACACTGGGAGCAGTTATTTTGCAAAGCTAATGATAAAAACATGTTATCATCATGAATAAAACAACATTTAGTGGTCCTCTAAGTCAGTTGTATTGGGCCTAGACAGTCTGGAGTGATTGTGTCTGAGGGGTTGGTGGTGGGGATTTTGTTTCCAGTGTTGGGGAATATAAACCAAAGCCTCATGCAGGCTAGTCAAGTCCTCTACCACTAAGTTACATCCCTAACCCCTTTTATTTCTTATTTTCCACAGGTTCTTGCTGACTTGCTCAAGCAGGCAGACCTTGAATTTATGACCCTTGTGCTTCTGACCAGTTAGAATTACAGGCCTAAGCCATTAAGACCAGATGTGGTATTGTTTATTTACTATTTGAATAATCATATCGAATTCTACTCTAATATAGTATTTTGGTTGCATCAGCCTTAAGCCACTATACAGCTTGCTTCTCTTCTCCCCCCATATCTATCTAATCTACCTCAGTCTTAGAAGCCCTCCTGCAGAGATACCCAAATCCACTGATGATGAAAGCTCTTATAGAAAACAGTGCAGTATTTGCATGTAACCTATGCACACTCCCCCCTATGGAGAAGAATTATCTGAAAAATAAAATTAATCTTAGAAAGCAGAGAGATAACAGGAAATGTGCAATAGAGATCCCAGATTCTAGGAGAGTTGGGTACAGTAGAGACTGTAGAGACTAGTTCAGCTGGGACTGGAAGCCTGAGGGGCTTAGTAGTATTGTCATGTTGCAGAGAAAGACACAAAACTCCATCAGAAGGAGCCAGCTTGACAAGGAGGAAGGGGTGAAGCAGTGACAGTGAGAATGTGAAACTTTTCCTAGAATTTCTGGCAATAAATGGCAGGCATGGGGCTTTGGGGTTTTGGATGGAGTTTGTGTCTTAAGGAATACCTCACTGAGCACATGTAATATTATATTCTAGGTTCTGCTTGACTATGCCTTCCTACCAAAACACAATCCTGATCAGTGTTCACACTAACTTCATGTTAAGTCTGGGTGACTTCTAAAACACAGCACTGCCAAAAACAAAACCAACAGCAGTTTCTGTCTACCTTTCCTCTTCTGTCATTCTGAACCTTCTTTTTTCTCTGATTGGTTCTCATATTGATCATCTCTTTCTTTCTACTAGCCAACCTCATGCATGCTGTGAGAAATTAACCATTAAGGGTAGTTTGGGTTTTATTTGGACTCAGGTTTTTTTACTAATTCTGCATACAAATTTAGTCTTCCATCTACAAGGCAACACTGGTACTTTTTGAGGTATGTTATAAAGTACAGTTTGAGAGAAACCACAAAAATACTCACCTTGACAGCTAACATTTTTCTAAATTTAAATTTCGAATCGAGTCACTTAGTGCACAAATTCTATTTAGTATTAAAATAAAACCTGGAGTCAGATATTGAGGCTGAAATGTTAGAGAAACAGAGAACAAACAACTGACAATTCTTTCCCAGCTAACTCTATAGGCTGAAGAAGACAGGTCCTCTCTCCACAAGCCCTCAGAATGGCTGGGCTCACCAGCAAAAGAGGATGGCTTCTGTGTTTGCCTGCCTTATATTTCTTCCCCCGCCCAGCTATTTTACTTCCTGGTTGAACTTTCCTAGAGTCATCACTGCCTGGCTGTTGGGCCTTGAACTCTCAAAGATGTAGATAGATCTCTGCCTCCCTAGTGATGGGATTAAAGGCATGGGTTACCACTCCCTGACCTTTAGGCTTGGCTGTGGGCCACTCTGTCCTCTGATATTCTAGACTATTTTTATTAAATATATAATATACCATCATAGTCACTCTTGCTCATAGCCAGACACTTCATATGTTCTTGACAAAAGCAAACAAATGGGAATATTACTCTGTAGCTTCACCCTCCCCAGGTAGATTAGGTGAGATTCATCAAGACAAACCTACTTCCTTTTAGATAGTATTTCCATTCCCTACAGGCATTTCAAAAATGACATTAACATATTTGGATTAATAGGTACTTTGGGAAGAAAAAAATTTACTAAACATATTGGTTGATCAAACACTAAGCATATACTATATAATATATACATATTTATACACACAGTGTGCATGTAAGCGTATGTATGGGTGTAATGTTTTAGTTAGCATGCAAAGTAATCTACTGTGACATTTTGACACCTATATAGCCTTATATTTTACCTGCTACTTCCTTCCCTATCCCTTTCCCCTTCCTTACTGGCATATTAAAGAACCTCTTTGAATATTCCCATGCCTTCAGCCTTGAAGTTTCTTGCTGCCAGATTAATCTTGCAAAAGCCAGCTTCAACTATGACACTTCTCTGGGACCATTCAGTGGTTCCCCATTGCCCATTAAATGCACAACATTTGCTGCCTGACTTCTGCTTTGGCCCATAGTCTGCCTCTAACCCTACTAGGTATATTCTCCTCTGCACACTGTGCTCTGGCTAAATTCTACTTGTAGTTTTTGTTACTGTGCCCTAAATTTTGCCTCCCCTTGACTTTATTTAAACTTTTCTTTATTGCCATTATAACTTTCCCCTCATCTCTGCCATTGAAATCTTACCCATCCTCAGCTTAATGTATTACCTCTAATAGTCACATATGTGACTCGCATTCCAAACTTAAGTACAGACAGCCCTCAGTTTAGGTGACTCAATTTACCACTTGTCAACTTTGCAATGGTGCACAATCCACTTGTATTCAGTAGACACTATACATTGAAGTTTTGATTTGGATTTTTTCTTGAGTTAGTGCTATGTGGTCTGATTTCTGGCGATGCTGGCTGAAAGCAACAACCACAGTTCCCAGTGACCACAAGAGGAAACAGTCTTGTGTTTCTATTATCTTAATTACTCCTTTGTTTCTGTGATGAAGTAATTGACTAAATCAACTTACAGAAGGATAGATTTAAGATGGCTCTCAGTCTAAAGTACCATCCATCGTGCCAGGGAAGTCAGTGCAGCAGGGACTTTGAAGCAGCTGCTCACATTATGTTTGCAGTCAGAAAAGCAGTGAATACATGCTAATGCTCAGCTTGTTATCTCTATTTATACAGTGCACGATCCCATCCAGGGGATGGCACCACACACACCACTTATCACAATCAAGATAATCCCCTCCATGCATGCCCAGTGGTTTTCCACATAATTCCAGATTTGTTTAAGTTTACAATAAGACTAACCATCTTATCTACATTGTGCTATATTGTTAGGCCGTGATGCCCCATAGTTTAGAGAGAGCAAATGTACTTCCTGGTTTTTATTTCTCAGCAATGCTTCTCATCAACTTTAGAAGAAGAAGTGTACTCATTCTTCACTGAAGAATCCTATGTGGCAGTTGGGAGTTACGGGCCTTGCTTGCTGTTGTATCTTTTGTATACTTGTCACATTCTTTACTGAGTGGACTGACATCCTGGAGGACTGCAGCTTGTCAAGTTTATTTTTAGTTCTACCATGGCACCCAGCCAGGACCTTGCACAAAGCAGGCCCCTCAACAAATACATATTCACAGATAGATTAGCAAAGAGCAAAGAGGAGAGAAAGGAGGAAGGGAGGAATGCTAATAGCAAGTCACCAAGGCAAGGGACAAATAGGAAACACATTGAAAAAATCATCACGTGGCAATTTGTTCAAACCTGCTCATTTCTAAAGCCCCATCCAGACTCTACTAGGAACTTTCTTTAAATACTTGCAGTTTCTACAATAGCGATCCCTTTCCGGTGCATTAATTAAAGCGGATCCTGCCCCTCTGGCTAGTGAATAGCAGGCGATTTAAAGCTAAATGATTTTCCTAGATAGAAGACACATGCTAAGAACTGAGTTCTGCACCTCTGCCAATCTCTAGAGAGTCCTTGGTTTAAAATCTTCCTCTTCACAATCTGGGCAGTTCCTCCAGGCTAGGCTCAGTGGCATCGGGATGCTTTTGCAGCTGGTTTACCTTCTTTAAGTCTCCTTCTCCATTCGATGCATCTTAATATGTCATCTATCTCCTTCAAAAAGTTTTTTTTTAATGCATAGCCACTAGAATGTCAAAAATGAAAAATTAGCAATGAAAAGTATTCACATAGGTAGGGAGCTAATGCGGTTGTCAGCCATTGATGGTGTGAGTAGAACCTATAAAACCTCTTTGGCCGACTATTTGATGAAGCTACTAAATGAACACATATGCCTACCATATGATTCCATTACCTCACTCCTAATTATGTGCCCAGGAGAAATAAGTATGTGTATTAACCAAAGTACACATACAAAAATTATAGTCATGATAGAGTCTGGGGTGGAGTTCAATGGTAGATCATTAGTCTAGTGTGCACAAAGCCCAGAATTTTTTCCCATCATCCACAAAAAAAAGAGCATGAGGAGCATGTGAAAGAACATGCTCTGGTGTCCTCTTCTTCATAATAGTACACAACTGGAAACAATAATGAGAGAATAGATAAACAGATTGTATTGTATTCACTCAACCAAATGTTTCTCAACAATGAGAAGGAAGAAATGACAAATGGAGAGGGTACTAAAGCAATAGTTTGGAGGGGAAATTATCAAAATATCTTGTATGAAATTATTAACTAAATAATAACATATTTCAAACAGTTAAATAAACATCAGCAGGTATAGTGCAGAAAGGCCCCTGTTATAGTCTTTAAATTACAGATCTTTATTTGAAATAAACAAATGGAAATAGTTTGGATTATACATGCTCCTTTTATGTATGTTTTATTTATAAAAACTAAGTTGTTCTCTTGAATGAAACAACTCGGTCAGTTCCTTTACCTTTTTTCAAAAGTCCCATGTGGGGATCCACGTAGACATTTCTTATGAACTCCTTGCATCTAAAACTTTTGCAGGGTCCATTTGTAGAGAAATCAAAACTAATACCATAAAAGAAGTTATCTTTGTGAAGCAATGAGGGAATATTGGGAAAGAAGTGTTCAGAAAAAAAGGAAAGAAAAAAGAGAGGAAGAAAGGGTATATGGAAATGACCAGGACAGAAGCAGTCATGATAAAAGATGGAATGTAGCTGTGCTGGCCAGTTTATGTCAACTTGACACAAGCCAGAAACATTTGAGAAGAAATAACCTCAGATGAGAACATTCTCCAACAAATGGGCCTGTGGGCAAGCCTTGCCACATTTTCTTGAATGATGATTGCTATGAGAAGGCCCGGGTCGCTGTGGGAAGTGCCACATCAGTCTGGTAGCTCTGGGTGCTATACAAAGGTGGACTGGGGAATCCATGAGGAGAAAACCAATAAACAAAACTCCTTCGTGAATTTTGGATTGCCTCCTGCCTCCAGGTTCCTGCCTTCTTTGAGTTCCTGCCCTGATTTCCCTTGCTGATAGATGGACTCTAATGGGAAAGTGTAATTTAAATAAGTCTTTTCCTTCCAAAGTCACATTTGGTATGGTGTTTTATCACAGCAATAGAAACCATAACTGAGACAAGTGCTAGAGAACTTTTATGGCAGACCCAAGGTCCTAGGTTCCGTCCCTAGCACTACAAAGTCGAAAACAAAACATTTAACAATGCGCTTATGAAAGAGTCTACCGTGCACACCTAGTGCTCACAGCTTTGTCTATGTGAGCCTTTGTGCTTGAGGAGATTTTTCAGTGCCCAGTATTCTTTGCATAGACACTAAGCACAGCATTCTCAGAAACCTGACTCTTGATAATGCTTTCTTTGTTACTTGAGAAATTCTATCTGATAGCTGATGAACTCAAACTCTTTCCATACTAGTTTGTAGCAGCAGTGGCCTTTGCAGGGAGTTTTCTGATTTCAGTACCCATTGTAAAAGACTCAGGAGATGAAAGGTTATACAAAGGTTAAGTATTATTGCTTTAAATATCCTGGGAAAATGTCTTATTTAAGACATTTATCACAAAGGAAAGGCTCAAAAGGAGAAAACCAGGCAAGTTATAAAAAGGAAAAAAACACATCTTTACTGAAAAAACAATGTGACCTTTCCTTTGTCCAAAACGACTTCGGGAAATCAGTATAATCTGGCAGGTGAACTTTCTAACAGTAATAAAGGAATCAATTTATGCTCTAAGATATTTCAGAAGTTGCTGGTGAAATCAGAAAGCCCTCTAGGAGTGGAATAATTTCCTCAATCCTTTGTGTTAGTTGAGAAAGGAAAGCCTGAAGTGAGGAGTCATTTTCCCCTGTGAAAATCCACCCTTGGAAATACTGTAAGAAATGCTACGGAGCCATTTTCACGATACCTCTCTCTCCCCTACTACTGGTGTTATCATGTGCATTTTTCCCACTGTTGGAAACCAATATTATGTAATTTAATGGCAGATTCAGTTTTGTTCTCATTAACATTAGTTTTCCCCTGATGGAGAAATATCTATAAAAATGGTACTTAGCTTTCTTGAGATATAGTCTCTTTTAGTCTCTTGATACTCTCCATCTCCCTAGTGACAGCATTGCAGCTGATGTCAATATGCCTCGCCTCTCTGTGAGAAGGTAGAATTTTATTTTTACGTTCCTAGTTTGAATATTCACCAGTTAAAGCAGAAATGAACAAAAAGTCCTCAATGAACACCCAGATACCTTCACGCTACCTGCTCCTCCATCCTGAGAATCTATCTATTGTCTTCGTGGGCTAACATAGCAATATTTGGATTTTAGGGACTAGTACAGGCAAAAGGATAGTTTGTAAAAATAAAAAAGTTGCATATACTTTTGCTTAAATCTTTCTAGGCAGAATAAGAGTCACATGGCCAAACCTAGCTACAAAGGAAGCTAAAATTGTATTCATTATTCCAAAACATACCTACCTAGTTAAAAATTCTAAATCTATTTTAAAAGGTGAGCTTCTCAAAGGCAACAATCTGTCATTGTTCCAGCATCTTTGTTGTTCTTTACTTTAGTACACATTGAATAATTCTCTGAGAATGTATTTCCAGATAAGAGGTCATTTTCAAGCTGTCTTTGACCCATGAAAGTGATCTTTTCCTCCAGTGTTACATACTATGCAGCTATCACTGTACGATTATCTCTACCATATTACCTTGAGTGTTCGTAGTAATGAAGATAGTTAACTTGCTACAAAAAGCAGGAACACATCTCAGAGATCCATCCTGAAGTAGGTGGCCCCATTCAGAGGGTTAGGGACCCAAAATTAACCAATAAAAAGGAGGAAGCCAGGTAAGCGTAGGCATTTTCTTTCTCTGTTTTCTGATGCACAGAGATGCTGGCTTACAGCCTCCTGTGGGCGTGGACAACACTTGTTCACACCACAAATCTTTCCCCATCTTGATGCATCGCATGAACAACAAACCAAAAACTACCATTTTCTTCCCTTATGTTGTTTTTAAGTATTTGGTTACAGATATGAGAAGAGTACCTAATATGTTGCCTATCAAACTAAAAATGCATCATTGCTTCATCCACTGATAAGTTCAGAGCTCTCATGATCCAATCAATTTTCATAAGTCTAAATATTAGTGCAATACTGAGAGCCAATCTATCAAGACATGAGATTTTTGGAGGACCATCACGCTTAATGTCCTAACAGTGGCTATTAGTGAAGTGAAAGAAAGACAAGGTACTCTAGGCAGGGAGAAAGGTATGCACGAATTCTTCTATTAGAAAAGAACCTGCTATGTTTAAATAACTAAAGAAGGACCATTGTCTTAGTTAAGGATTTATTGCCATGAAGAGACACCATGACCAAGGCAACTCTTACAAAGGAAAATATTTAACTGGGACTAACTTACAGTTCAGAGGATTAGTCTAGTATCATCATGTCGGGCAGACATGGCACTGGAGATGAGAGTTCTGCATCTTGATCTGCAGGCAAAAGGAAGAGAATGTCACACTAGACTTATTTGAGCATTTGAGATCTCGAAGCCCAAGCCCAGTAACTCCAGTTACTTTCTCCAACAAGGCCACACCTACTCCAGCAAAGCCACACCTCCTAATAGTGCCTCTTGCTGTGAGGCTATAGGGCCATCTTCACTCAAACTACCACAACTACGTAGGTGGAAAATTTATACCCAAATATGATTCTCCCAATATTCTTTCTTGATTCATTTTGTATATTACCTTTTCCACACACAAAGAATCAACCAAAAAGAACTTCATTAATCAACATGTAAAAAAAAAAATCATTAGGATTACATCTCTTAAAATGTACCACATTCAAGTGTGGTGATAATTTGTGTATCCTCTAAGTAATAAAGCTTGTTTGAAGATCAGATGGCAGAGCCAACCACAGAGTTATCATAAAGGCCAGGCAGAGGTGCCAAAGTTTAATCCCAGCACTTGGGATTAAACACAACTTTAATCATAGCATTCAGGAGGCAGAGGCAGAGATCTGTCTGGATCTCTGTGAGTTCAAGACCACCCTAGACCACACAAGATTAATCCACTCTAAAAAGAAACATATCCAGGCTTTAATCCCAACACTAGGAAGGTTGAAACAAGAAGTGCTATGGCTGGGCAGAAAAAGGAATACACAAGAGGAGACAGGAGGTCAGCCCTCCCTCCTTTATGGCTGAGGACTCAGAGGCATTCAGTCTGAGGATTACTGGAGACAGAACCTTCCTCCTCCTTTTGACTGAGGACTCTGTGGCACTCAATCTGAAGAATCATGGAGACAGGATCTCCTCCTTTTGGCCTGAGGAGTTGGCTAGGTGAGAAGTGTCTGTGGCTTGTTTCTCTGTCTCTCTGATACTCCAGCTATCCCCAAATATCTGGCTCCAGGTTTTTGTTAAGACCCATTTAGTATTTGTGCAACATTCAGGGCTGGAGAGATAGATACATCAGCAATTAAGAGCATCTGTTACTCTTTCAGAAGACCCAGTCTCAATTCCCAGCACCCATATGGTCGCTCACAGTTGTCTGTGACTCCAGTCCCAGGAGATCTGGTGCCCTCTTCTGATTTATGCAGACACTAGGAATGCATGTGGTACACAGATGCATGCAGGCAAAACAATAAAATACATAAAATAAAAAATTAAAAGCAAAATGTGCCATACTCTTCCAGCAGCTTGGAAATGTATTAAGGACAGGATATTTCAAGAAAATATCAAAAGCATCCAAATTAAATAGGTTATCAGACCTGAGCAGGTGGTCCTGTTGTATATGGATATAAGGGAAAGTACTCTTCATTAGAGGATCCAAACTGTAACCAAGTAAGTCCAGGGACATTAAAGAGAGTTAGAGCAATGTTAGCTTCTGGGGTGAATGGTGTACGGAGATGGTGTCATGATGCTGGAATAATGAAAGAGTTCTACATCTAAAAGTGAGGTTCGTTGAAGATATCTATACATTCATTACCACATACCCCACTGAGTAATGGGGTCTTTTCTTCTTTAGTTTGTTTTCCTTTCAGTTCTTCCGGTTTTGTTGTTGTTGTTTTTGAGACAGGGCCTCTTGTTTTTCAGGACAGTCTCAAACTTGTTATATAGCTGTGAGTGGCCTGATCTTCCTGTCTTTGAATCCCAAGTGCTGACATCACAGGTATGCTCCAACACTGCCAGCTATTTCTCCAGTTCTTAAATGTGGTTTATTCTGAGATTCTTCTGATTAACAGAAGATGGACGAAATTATCTGCTTCTAACCTTTTCTGTTGGAACACTGAACTACCATGTAAAAAGTTCAAGAAAGGCTGGGAAGTTGAAACAATATAAATGATCTTTCATCAGAGTATAGTACAGGTGATTGAGAGCTTCTTGACTATTATAAACAGAAAGCTCCATTTAACGAATACCACCAATTGAATCCAGTTGATACTGCATTGAACAGCGAAATCAGTCAGGATAAGCCCGCACCAAATTTGTGACCCACAAGATTACTAGATGCAATATATTTGTTAATGTACAGCACTATGTTTTAGAATTATTTGTTATGTACCAATACATAGTAAACACTGGCCAACGATCCTTTGGGTTTATGGACTTTTAAAAGTCTTAAGTCTATGAGAAACTTGGGTTTTCTGATCTCCTGTGGGCCTTCTCTCTATTTCTTGAGTGTGTACTGCTGAAGCAATACCCTTCATTTAGAAAGCTCTAGGATTCCAAAGAAGATAATTGCATGGTAGGAACACAATATGACTGGATATTTGCTCAGTGAATGGAGACCAAATTACCTTCTGTAACTGTCCAGCCCACTTACACAGGAAGGAAAAAACTGCCCTCGAATCACAGCTGTTTGATTTCCACTTGAGCTGAAGGTCCTTTGAGAAGGAAAATGAATTTAATAGGGTTAAGAAATAAGCAGCCTCAATACCCAATACCATTTGATTTAGAAACAAATCCATTTATAAAATAGTGGCTGCCTAATTTTTGGAAGAAAAAGTTGAAAAACATCATAATCCTCTTCTTCCTAATCAGGCCAGTCTTTCAGGTCCTCTATATCTGCTTCCATTTATAAACACTTGGAATTTGCCCAAGTTATTAATTATTCTTGGTAATTGGGTCAGGAGTGGCAAGAATTATCACAAAGAAGTCTCAAGTTTCAAATAAATGTGTAGTTTAAAAACCAAATATCAGAAGTACGAATTAGACTGCCTCACTCTGCCTTCCTGGATAGAATACTTACAAACAATGGAATGGCAGGGGGTGGGGGATGTAGAAGCACAAAAGCACATAAGTATGCAACAGAAGATAGAAACAGCTAATAGAAAGGGTCAGACAGAATTAGAAGACTTTAGGGCCTCTAATGTTGTCAATTAGAATCTTTAAACCCACCTAATCTCACTGGTTCTCAGTCTCTTTTGTCTGATGACTGTGGAGAAAAGTCATGAGGTTGATACTAATATCTATGTAATAATTAATGTAAAATAATACATTCCCATATACACAGAGAGTTAAAAATGTCCTGTGAGTATAAAGTAGTAGTGTAAAAAAACTCTAAAGTTTATTTCTCTCTAAGGATTAAAA
Source organism: Phyllotis vaccarum (assembly GCA_033318265.1). Lineage (NCBI taxonomy): Eukaryota > Metazoa > Chordata > Mammalia > Rodentia > Cricetidae > Phyllotis > Phyllotis vaccarum. The sequence continues at coordinate 131,988,700 of JARWLC010000013.1, read as the reverse complement.
GGAGAACTATGTGCAAACCATGTGTGGAGATTGGCTAATACAAACCATTTATTTTCAAAATGACAAAATTCATGTCTAGAAGAGGTCAATGACTTGTGAAGACTGCAGATCTCTCACCTGGAAAAGTATTCTCCTTCCACCCAGCCGAATGTTCTCTTGGGCCCATCAATTGTCCTTGAATATTTCTGAAAGTTGAAGTAAATGTCTAGAACGGTTATTAGCATGTGTTCAGGTCTCAAGACTTTCACTGGTTAAAAAGAGAAGGGGACAAACAAATCCCCATCCCTTGTGATATGTCCATCAACTACTGCTACTAAGTTGTGTAGCTGGAGGCTGAAATGTCCCTCTCAGCCTCCTTTTGAATCCTTGTTCTACAGTTGGTGATGCTGTTTTGGGAAACCAGAGTCTCTGAAAATTACATATTGGTCCCTCCTTCATCTCTCTCTCTCTCTCTCTCTCTCTCTCTCTCTCTCTCTCTCTCTCTCTCTCTCTCTCTCTCTCTCCTCTACTCTCTGGTTCTCCATATTTTGAACAGTTTCTGCCTCATGTTTCTGCCATGATGGATGGAGCAATTCTGCCATGCCATTCCTGTTTTGATGAATCAAAACTCTCTGAAACCAAGAACCATAAAAGCTTTCCTCTCCTAACTTGTTTATTTCAGACATTTTGTCAAAGCAGCATCAAAGTAACTAATAAACTAAGTTTACTCCTGAAATTTTCTGAACCCTAGCCCTTCCCTTCCTCTCTAATCACAGACAGGTCTACAAATCAAGCTTGCATGTGGTTCTCCTAACTTCCATTCTTAGTCTGTCTTCTTTAATATTCTTGCATCAAGCAAAAATGACTTCCTCAAAATGCAAATTTATTTATATCAGCCTACTTGATCTTTCAAAGTTTTTTCCCATAAAAACCAAATCTTACCATGGCACATCAGGCCCTTCAGAAGCTAGAGCTTACAAACCTGTTTAACTCCATTTCTCTCTGTTTCCTCCCAGTACAGGGTTATGACTTACAGCCTCAGGGTGGGCTCATATACTATCCCATTTTCCCAGCATGATTATGCTTTTTCTAATTTCCTGGACTTCTCTGATATATCCATCCACCAAACCAAACCAACTCTAGTGTCCCCTCCTCTAGAAAATTTTCTGTGTTACCATATAGACTAATACAGGACTTTTTTGTAATTTCATTTTTATCAGAGGGGTGTGTGTGTGTGTGTGTGTGTGTGTGTGTGTGTGTGTGTGTGTGTGTGTGTGTGTATGTGCTTGTTTGTGTGTGTTCATGCTTAAGTGGGTGTTGGAGAGTTCTCCAAGTGCATGTGAAATCTCGAAAACCTCTGGAAGGCCATCCTCCTTCTTTGAGACAGGATCTCTCCCTGGTCTGAAGTTTACCATTTCAGTGAGATTGGCTGGTTAGTGAGTCCTAGGGCTCCACCTCCCACATCCTCTCTGGTACTAGAATTACAAGCACATATCACTAACCCTGGCATTTTTCCATGGGTGTTTTTACATGCTTTCTGAGGTATAAAATCAGGTTCTCTTGGTTCCAAAGCAAGCATTTGACTGAACTCTCTCTAGCTCTCCAATTCTTTGCATATGTTGGCATTTTACCTTTATGCATGCAATGACTTGATCTCAAAGACAATATGGCTCATGGGGCAATATCCCTTTTTTCTTGTTCCTTATTTGCTCAGTGGTTAGTGCCTGGAATTCAGTAAGTACCCACTAACTGCTTTTTCAAAGAGAAAAAACGAAAAATGTTTATGTCAAGACAATATATCCCAAATCTTTTCATATCATCTTCTAGAAAATAAAAATAAAAGAAATGACCTAAATGTATAGGGAGCATACATTGCTTTTATAAGCAATCTTCAGACTCTATTGATTCATAAATGTGGCAGAAAGGAGGTCTAATTTCTAGAGACAGTCTCCACTTTCAGAATATTTCCTGGCCTAAAGGTCTTCCTTCATATGCCAAGAAAAGGCCAACTCTTCAGAACTCCCCCGATCACTAAGTCCAGGAGTATTCCAAACATATAGCTAACACAGGCATAGAAAATTTAAAAATAACAAAAAGTAAATGCTAACAATAAATTTAAAGAAATAAACATAAAAGCTGTTTCAATTTAAAGGAACGTACGCCATAGATCAAATCTCTCAAAGTCCAGATTGTTTTAATATAGACAGAGAAAATTCAGAATCGTGTTTTTTCTAAGAGCAGAGGCATTAGGAAGAAATATAGTAAATCATCAAGATTCTAATCATTTCTAATCATGGGCTAGGCACTGTGCACGTATTATATCAACTAATTTCACAGCTGTGCTATTAGTTTGGGTACTATCAATTTAACATGTGAAATAAGAAAATAACTAATCCAGGGTCATATCACTATAAATTAGCACAGCTAGAATTCGAACTTAGAGCTCTTTCCTACATAGAACTTTTCTCACCATTGTCCAATTATGCTCATTTTCTTTCCCTAAAATTATCTTTCCAAGCTAATTTCTAAGCATCCACAGGAAACACACTGAAGATAAAATCTCCCTGTACCTTTTTCCACTCAGTGTATTCATGATCTTTAACCTGAAGCTAATGTTTTGAGGCATCAACATGGACACACACTTACTTGTACTTTAGTCCCTTATACCTAGTGAGTTCAGTTCTTTGTTTCTGTTTTTGTTGTTGTTTTGAGATGAGATTCTATTTTATAGCCTAGGCTAAACTCAAACTTCCTTTCCTCCTTCTTCTAGGATGAAGTGTTGGGATTAAAAGAGTGTCTCTCCATGCCTGCCTGTTTAGCTGTTTTGAGAGTGGGGACCGTGCGTCACCCATCTTTGGAACTTAGTGCTGAGGGAAATTACTGACACTCCAGGAAACTTTGTATAACTAACTGGATTATAAACCGCTTCAGAGATTACTAAGATTTAGTTGGAAAGAAAAAAAAAAAACAACCAGAAACAATAATAGAAGATAGTAATGAAAGTATCACAGGGTCAAAAGGCCCCAAAAATGCTTTACAGATGAAAAATTACCAGGTGAGGCTTTAAAGATTTAATAGGATTCCAATAAACAAAGAATAGGTTCATCGAAAGTATTATAGGTACAAGAAATAATACAAGTAGAGATGCAGAATAAAGGCTGTGGAGAAGCTGAGTGATGGTGATGCACACCTTTAATCCACTCCAGAGACAAAGGCACGCAGATCTCTGTGAGTTCAAGGTCAGCCTGGTCTACAGAGTTAGTTAAAGGACAGCCAGGGCTATACGCACAAACAACAAAAAAGAACAAGGAAAGAGAGAAAGGAAGGAAGGAAGAAGGAAAAAAAGAAAGTCTAAAACTGACCCAGCATAACTTCACTTGGATGAACCATAGGGTAGATAGGAGATATACTTGGCAAACTGGTTAAAATTCAATCAGAAAAAAGAATCTTAGAGTGTAGATTAAGGCAATGGGTTATGGGAAAGAGTGAGATTCTAGGAATGGGTTACTTGGGAACTATGTAAAAGATGAAACAAGAAGTATGGTGACTTTGGGACAATCCCTAGGGAGATAGAAAGGATAGTTCTCAAATTAAGGGAAAAATGGGTTTTTAACTCTACTGGTAGTGAGAAGGACTCAGAAATTGGAACTTAATTCCATACATCCCTGCTACTCCTGAAGACATACCAAACCGAAACAGTCAAGAATCAAGAAAGACACTGGTTTAATCTAAACCAATCAGTCTCTTCCTTTATTAGTATTTATAAATTGAATGAAGAGAACATCCCAAGGTACTAATTCCTCTGGGATTATCCCTTAGCAGATGATGGGGGAGAGGTATAACAATAACACCTCAGCTTTGTTTATGGCTAACTCTGAGGCATTGTCCATCTCCATTATGTGAAAATCAGATTCTAGCAGAACCAAAATTGCCTTAGTTTGTGGTACTGTAACAGAGTAGGCTGGGAGCTTAAATATCCAAATTGTCTTCACCATAGTGCTGGTGGATAAGAAGTCTCCTACCAAAGTGTCAGCAGACTCAGTGTCTGGTGAGGCTTCTCTTCCTGTTTTCCTCCAACAGCAAAGAAAAAAACATCTGTCTCATAATTACTATTTTTATGTATTTTTACAATTTAATAGAAATCATAATTTACAAATCTATTGTTTTATTAAGACTGTTCATATGAAATATACCTCATGTCTTTAAACTGTATAAATCAGGACTTTCAGAGGTACACAACCATTATATCGAATATTTTTAGCATAATTGCCTCTGAAAAAAAAAGCAAAATCAAAATCAAAAAACTCCCTATCTATACCAATAACAGTCACTTCATGTTCCCTCCCGACTTTGAGCCTGAGGTAACCACCAATATTCTTTCTGCCTCTAGAGAACAACACAGTTCCATCATTTCATAAAATAGAATCATGTATCTGTAATCTTTTGGGTATGACTTCTTTCACCTAACTGACACTTTTATAGTTCCCCACACCGAGTCTGTTATGACAATCCAGCATATGGAAGTTTCACTTTTCATTTCTTTAAAAGTTTTACTTATTTATTTATCTATCATGTATACTTAGCTTGTTTCCACTTTGAACTAATCATGAGCAATTTTGCCATATATTAATAAATATAGTCACATGTAAATTTAGGGTTATGATTTATAGGTTATAAACTTAACTCTAACTTTTGAGAATTTGCTGGACTGTTTTCCAAAGCAACCACTTTGTTTTTTAGTCCCATTTGGATTATCCACATCCTCACTCATTTTTTTTTTTTTTGCCAGTAGTCTTTATTACGTTTGGCCCTTGATTTGTTATAAAAATCTTCTTATGATATCTTTAGCTCCCAATGCCCTCCAGAAGCAGGATATGTTGCTATTTCCAGTCTCTGTATCTGGCCTTCACTTAGGCTAGGTACTAATAACCAAGTTCCTTTAACACTTTATCTTACATGCCACTCAACTCCTTAAAGATCTCACAGAATGGTGAACAGCATTTGAAAACCAATTTGTTCAACTAGGAGCTAACATCCAGAATACATAGGAACTCAATGACACAACAGCAAAAGAATAATAATGATAGTAATAATAGGGTTTAAAGTGGGCAAATGAACTGAATGTATACATTCCTCAAAAAGAAGACATAACAAATGATAAACAAATATATAAGAAATACTCAGTTCACTAATCATCAAGGAGATGCATATTGAAATTCACAGCAGAGATCATCTCATCTATGTTAGAATGACTATAAAATAAAAAGACAAAATATATTTGCTAGTGAGAATGAAGGAAAAAGGAGAACTCTTACTCTACTGGTACAAGTTACTATTAGTCACTAAGTAAAATAGTATAGAAAGGATTTTTAAAATGTGGTATATGCACAATGGAATAATGTGCAGCACAAAAAGAAGAAACAATATTATTTGTGGCAAAAATAGATGGAAGTCATAATGTTAAGCAGAACAAGTCAGACATAGAAATACAAATGCCACTTTTATTCATCTATGAAAACTAAAAAACACTCGACTCATAGAACAAATGAGCAGAATAATAATATCAAGAGGCCAGGGAGGGGATGGAAAGAGACTGCTTATTAAGCACAAAATCAGCCACAGCTAGAGAGGAGACAATACTGGTTATATTTTACACAAGGGTTGTAACTAATGGCAACACAACACACTATTTCTCTCAAGGAAATGTTAGTGTTTGACAGACATGTAAGTAAATTAAGAGTTGATTATTATGCAGTGTTTGACCTGTAACTGTATCAAGACATCACACTATACTATAAAATGCACCATTATTATCTGCTAACAGAGTTACTTTTCATTGAAAATGTGTTCCTCATCTGTAATATTTTCTTTTTTATAATTTTTATCATTTAAAACAATTTTAATTGAAATATACTTTGGTCACATTCTATGCCCTCTAATCCATCTAGATCTTCTCTGCCCTTCCCTACCTACCCAACTATTAAGTTCTTTCTCCAAAAGCAAGCCAAAGACCCAATACAACAAAACTTAGAAAACAAAATACAATTGTAGTGGGTATTCATCCTGGCAATAGCTTTGGAGTGCCAGCCTTTTGGCCATGGCCTCTTGACTGCTTACATAACTGCTTAAAATATGAGGAGGATTTGATGTTCAACATCCTCTCAGGAGTAAATTAAGCCTCTGACTGGTTATTCATGTACCAGCAGGTAGGAGAGATTCATCTGTGTGCATGCAATATCACCCAAAATGTAAACAAACAATCAAAGAACAACCCATGAAACTAACCAAATAAAAGTGCGTGCATGTGCGTGCGCACACACATACATACACACACACACCATGCACACACATGCACACACATACACACACACTGTGGAGTTCATTACATTTTGTATAAATGACAATTCCATTGTTAACCTTAACCCTAATAGCTAAGCATATATTCATTCACTCATTCATTCATTTTTTTAAAAAATAACAAAATAAAAGATAAAACAGAAACTATAACATCAAAGTCAGACAAGACAGACCAACAGAAGGAAAAGAGATAGCACAAGAACTAGAGACTCCCCTTTTTTCACACTCAGGAATCCCATAAAAACCCTAAATGAGAATTCATAATATAAGTGCAGAGGACCTAGTACAGACCTATGTAGGCCCTGTGGTTGCTGCTTCCATCTCTATGAGTTCATATGAGCCTTGATCACGCTGTTTTGAGGTCCTTGCCTTCTTGGTGTCATCCAACCTCCCTGGCTCTTACACTCTTTTCACCTCCTTTTCCATAAGATTTCCTGAGCCCTGAAAGGAGAGATTTGATGGAAATAATCCATTTAGGGCTGAGTGTTCTAAAGTCTCTCTCTTCCTGCATGTCTATCTGTGGGTCTCTGTATTTGTTCCCATCTGCTGCAGGAGAAGGCTTATCTCATGACGGTTGAGCAAGGCACTGAGCTAGGAGTACTGCAGAATATCATTAGGAGTCACTTTATCCCTCTATTTTTTTCTAATTGTATTTATTTCATTAATTCATTTTCTCCTCCTGATCACAGTTTCCCCTCTATCCCTCCCTTCCTACCAGTCCTTCCCCAAACCTTCCCTCCTCCTCATCCACTCCTCCTTGCTCTTTGGCAAAGGACAGGCCTCCCAGCCATGATATAACAACCTACAATAAAACTAGGCACCTCCTCCCCTATTGAGGCTGGAGGAGGCAACCCCCCAGAAAGGATCCAAAAACAGGTAACAGAATCAGAGTCATCCCCTGCTCCCACTCTTAGAGTCCCACAAGAAGACCAAGTTACACAATTGTAACATGTTCAGAGGGCCTAGGCCAGTCCTATTCAGACTTTCTAAGAAGGCCCCTGTGAGCCCAGAGCCCAGATTAGTTGATTCCATGGGGGGTTTGCTGTTCTTGGCCCCTCTGGTTCCCACAACTCTTCCTCACCCTTCCATGGGATTGTCTGAAGTCTACATAAGGTTTGGCTACAGGTCTCTGCATCTGTTTCCATATGTTGCTGAGTGAAGCTTCTCTGAAGTTAATTTTTCCATTTTTTTCAAAGATAACTATTATTTGTCTTTGCCCTAGGTCCTTGGGCTATCTAGTCCCAGGTTTTTAATCACTCAAGCAGTATTGGGTATGGGTTCCATCTCATAGAGTGAGCCTTCAATTAGTTCCATTATTGGTTGGTTGCACAAGTTTTGTGCCACCATTGCCCTAGCTAGCAAGCTAGTACAAGCAGGACACCATTGTAGATAAAGAATTTGTGGCTAGCATGCATAGTACCTTCCTATATCAAAGATAGTAGAACATAGAAGTGATGGTTCTGTGTAGGCACCAGCTCAGTTTCACCATTTGCAATGAGTTGTATAGGTGCTGTCTTCAGCAATAGGACCTTTTTGGAAGTCTATGGAAAGAAACCTACAGTCTTGGCAACAGCCTGGATTGTTTGGAGATTTCTGTGAAACCCCTTCGGAAAATTCATTTAAATGTAATCCAAGCCTGTTATTTCATTTTGTAACAAGAGATACACAGTTGGGACTCTGTCCCTCCCATTATTTGGTGATTTCAGTCACCTTCATATTTCTATATATTTTCTGAAACTTGTACTATATTAGGTTTTAATATGAATCCTCAAATGGCCCTTAATTTTATCTGTCTCTCTTTGTGTTCTTCTATCATTCCCCTCTTCCTTCCCCTCCACACTTGATCCTCCCATTCCAGCTTCTGTCCATCCATCCATAACTATCTATTCTATTTGTTTTTCCTAGAAAATTTAATTTGCCCCCACACCCACCACAGGCCCTTACTCTATACCTATCCTCTGTGGTTCTATGAATTGTAGCTTGGTTATCATTGATAGAAACAATGATATCTGCATACAGTCAAATACATATCATATTGTCTTCTGGGTATATATTACCTTACTCAGGATGATTTTTTTTCTAGTTAAATTTATTTGCCTGTAAGCTTCATGATTTCATTCTTTTTAACAGCTGCATAAATGTATCATATTTTCTTTATGCATTCTTCTGTTGAGAGACATCTATCTTGTTTCCAACTTCTGGCTGTTATAATTAATAGGTCGGCAATGAATGTGGACTTGTAAATGTCTCTGCCATAGGATGAAGTACCCTTTGAGTGTATGTCTAAGAATGATAAAGCTAGATCTTGAGCTAGATCAATTACCATCTCTCCATGGAACAGTCACACTAGTTTCCAAAGTTGTTATACAAGTTTGAAATCTCACTATCAATTTGATGTGGGAATGCATTTATGTATGCTGTGAATATCAATCTTTAAATAAAGGAGCTGTTTGGGGCCATGACAGGCACCATAGAAGAAGTAGGAGGAGAAATCAGAGCATAGGTAGGAGAAGAAGGGCGGAGTCACAGGCAGACCAAGTGAAAGCCGCCAAAGGAGCAACATGTAAGGAACACAGGTGAGCCATGGGCCATGTGGCAGAAAGATTAATAGAAATGGGTTGATTTAAGATGTAAGAGCTAGCTAGCAATGTGCCTGAGCCATAGGCCAAACAGCATGAACTTAATATAAGCGTCTGAGTCATTTCTGGGGGCCTGAGTGGTGGGCAGCTAAGGGGTCTCAGGCGGCAGGTCTGTGAGTCTCAGACCTCTGGCCACTCGAGACCAAGAAACTGCACTGCTACACCAATTCATAAGTATTTCCTTTACTCCACATTCTCTCCAGCACAAACTATCCTTTGACTTATTAATCTTAGCCATTCTTTTAGAAGAATTGGTGTAAGATGAATTCTCAGCGTAGATTTGATGTGCATTTTCCTGGTAACTAAGGATGTCAAACATTTCTGTAAGTGTGTCTCAAACATTTGAGATTCCTATGCTAAGAATTCTCTGTACCCCATTTTAAAAAAGTGTTACTTGTTTTCTTGATATCGAGTTTGATGTGGGATGTCTTTCATTAATTAATATTAGCATCCGAGTCATTTTTACGGTTTGCAGTGTGTGTGTGTGTGTGTGTGTGTGTGTGTGTGTGTGTGTGTGTGTGTGTGTTCATGTAAGCTGCAACAAGGCTGGTTCCCAAAGTCTCACAGAAGATTTGGTATAAGTAACAAGCTGCATAAAATGGATTTAAGGTTTCTGTTTATACTGAACAAAAGGGAAACAAAGTCAAAGATGTTTTCTTGGTAGCAGCATTTTCTGGGACTGCTCTGTGTGCTGGTGGCTTGTTTAAGAGAGGCTTCCTGACTCAGCATTAGTGGCAAAAACTGTGTGGCCCTTTAAGAGGTCCTGCTACCAAACACTTAACTGGAGTGAACAGCAAGAGGAAGTGCTCTACTTGGTGGCAGTGTGGAACTAAAATTACTCAGAGTAGGGGTGGTAAAAAGTTCTACAATATTTAACACTGTGTTAAGAATTGGGATGATAAGTGTGGCTCTGGTACCTCCACCATGTTAAAAAGCCACCAAGCGGGGCAGAGTCAGCAGTCAGAGAAGTGCTTTACAGTCTAGCATTTAAATGCTTTTACGGTTGAAAAATGATTAAGGATATGCAGTAAAACAGATTCACATGGAGGAAACCTCTAAAGGAGTTATATGTGTAAAAAAGAATATGTAGGCTGGGAGAGAAAAGAAAAAGAGTAGGAAAATTCCTTTAAAAAAGAGAAATGGAATAATAAAATATAGTAAGCTATGTAAAGATGGAAAATACACAAAGAGTCTGGATTATGGCTATTATTGTGTTTTAAATTTTTCAACTGTTAATGAGCTAAATGCAGAAAGACATTTGATTGCAAAGACATATAAGTTAAACAAACATATATTTTAAAGGTATCTTGACTTTGAAATTTCAGTCTAAGGATATGTTGCTTTGGAAAAGTGGTTTTGCTTTGGTTTCCACAGAAGATGAGTACCTGAGGATTGCTTCCAGGTTAATATGGTTTCATTAACAAAGACCCCCTGAAAATTCTCTGATGGGAACAGATGGTCATATCACCTTCCAGGCTGCCAAATAAAATGATCCAGGCTCAGGGTCTTCATAATATTGCTAGCACCTATTAATCAGCAGGAAGTAGTAATGGAAAGCTATGCCCAAATTCTCAAAATATTGTTTATAAATGTTTGTTCTTATTATAAATGGTTAATGGTCATAGTCAATCTTTTTCTAAGAACATAAGGGGATATGATATAGGAATTATTAAAAATATAATTATTGAATTTTCTTTAATCCAAACATCAGCTGTTAATCTCAAAATATTTTACATTGGTATGGATTTTGGCTTATTGATACAAATTTAAGGTCAATTTTGTTATGCTATATTATTTTTCTACTCTTGTTTAAGGTATGTTGTTTATGTAACTCATTTAAATTGTAGTATATAATTAAGAAATGAAAATTAATAGGCATCTGTAAGAACCAGACTTATAGTCATATTAGAGAGGATTTTTATGTATGCATAGATACATTTCAACTAGATAGGCAATCTTCAAATACTTCAAAGATCTACAGAATATGGCATTTAAAATATTTTAAGAATTTAGACTTCTCTGGACAATAAGAAAGGTCTCCTCCTGGCAGCACCAATCTGCTTCAAGAGAATGATGGGCATTGAAAAAACTCCATATGAACTATAATTTCTTTTTGGCAATGGCTAGCTTAGTCACTGGACAAGAAACTATTCTTGTATTGACTACTTGACAGTATGCTGTATAACATACACATGCAGGACCCTTAGGAAAGTGACCTCTGAATTTTGGCAGAATAAGCCAAGATGGTCCTTCAGGTTCCTGCTTCACAGAGAAAACTGCCAGGTATCTTTCAGGACACAAGGAGAAGAGACTAAGGAACTATGCCAGAATGGACAGAGCAGTCCTTCAGATTTCCTACTTCACTGAAAGGTATGCCAGATACTCTGGGCCTATTTCCACTTTCAGGTCTTGAACAATTGAGTTATCAGGGGGTTATTCATTTTATCCTTGGGAGCCTCTATCATATTCATAAAGGCTAATTTAAGGGTTTTGTCATGTACTTTATCTATGTTGCAATTCTCAGGGCCTTCTATGGTAGGGTTGCTGGGCTCTGGTGAAGACTAAATAAGAATAAATATGTCATTGTGTTTTTATATTAATATCTAGACATCTGGGACTTGGAAGATTTGGAAAATACCTGGTGTTGTCGTTATTGGGTACGTGTTTTGTTCCTTTGTTTCTTTTTCCTCTCTGGTTCTTAAAAGTGTGTGGTGGCTGTGTGTTGCTTGTAGGAAAATCTTGTCAGGTCTTGGTAGACTGAGGAATAGGGATGACCTGGTGGCACTGGTGGGGCTTCAGAAGAGGGAGAAAAGCTGAGTGTTCTACCAGATTTGCTTGCTTAGTCCCCTGGGAATGAAGGCAGAAAGAAGATATCGCATAAAATCTGATAGAGACATGGGATGAGATTGGGGAGTGGACTTGGAACAATGGAGGGAGAGGTAAGAATCAGCAGCTAGCCTACTTGCTTCCCTGGCAGAATTGTCCTGTGTGTTACAACTATTCTTTCTTATAAAGGCACTGATCTCAATGTGGATACCATGTTCATGATCAATTCAATTTCCAAAGGCTTTACCTACTAATATTATAATCTTGGGTTAGGATTTTGAGAAGATAAGCCATTCATTGTTGCCATAAACTAAGAAATATGGAATATTAGGGTCTTCAGGATATGTAAGCTTCTACCACAAAAAGAGGGAGACCCAGATGATATTGGATCTATGCAATGTGGGATTAATTGTGGTAGGGAACCATCCTTCCCTAAAGCTTGAGAAAGGAAATATGGATAAGTTGGAGACCTAGCAGTTGGTGAGCCGTGATAAATCAACTGGTTCTACACATCTTTTGTATATTCCCATGTCTGTCATATTCAAACAGATACAACCAAAGAAAGATGCTGAGCCTAGTCTTTATGTCCCACTGTTCTTTCTTAATCTAAATTATCACTCTCACATATTTGGAATCCTCTAAGGCATTTAATAGGGGCCTGGGTGACTAAGAAAGAAAAGAAACAAGGAGAACTGGTGTGTGGGACACCAAATGACTGCTCTGGAAAAAAAGCTTAGGAAGGAACTCAGCAGCTAATGGTAGAAATTGCAAGTCAGAACTTTGTTCTACCTCCAAGTTATGGTCAAGTTTTCTATAGGCACAAGCTTAGCAGAGGGGAAATACCTCATTAAAACTCAAGAAGGAAGTTTCCTAGATGGCATAGATTAAATGGCCCCACCCCTACCTTGGTGGCCAATTGAGATGTAAAGAAAATAATATTTCCTTCCAAATGACTAAAACTGATGAAAAAATGAAAACCTCAAAACACAAACAGATAGATGAAATAATGAAAACAACTCAAGATACATACATTTTTGCATATGAATTTTAAAAAGAGAATCCCCATAGAAAAACCAAAACGAAATAACATTTAAAATAAAAAAATTCAAAGAAAGAGCTCAGAGGATAGTGTCATCAATAGATTGGATCAAGTGGAAGAAAGAATATCAAGCATTAGGACAAAGTAGAGGAACTAGATAACTTGTAGAAAATATTAAATATAAAAATTATGAATTTAAAATGCAGTAACTCTAGAATACTATATAAACAAAGCTACAAATCATAAGTATAGAAGGAAAGGAGATCCAGTTTGAAGGTTCAAAATATTTTCAAAAAAATCATAGAAGAAAATGATAGGAAAGATGCCTATCAATATTCAAGAGGCATACAGAACAGCAAACCTTGTATTTGCATACAGAGATCATTTTCTCTTCAGTTTAAAACTTGTAAACTTAAAGTGTGTCCTGGAACCTTGCTTTACTTCGAGGTGTTCAATTCAGTTGTATTGTCCAAACACAAAGTTTATTACATTTCAGTTATCCACCAAAAAACTTGCAGCCACTCAGGCCTGGTGGGACTGAGTCTATAGTCCTAGGCATTCAGGAGTTGAGGCAGGAGACCACAACTTCAGTTTCATCCAGGGATACAAGTGAGTTAAAGGACAGGCTGGGCAACTTAAGAGAGACCTGCTTCAAAATATGTAGTTTTTCTGTTGCTGGCTGTTGTTTTGTTTTGTTTTTAGGGCTGGTGTATGCCTGATAAAGTGATTTTCTGTTTTGTGAGAGACCCTGGGTTTAATCCCTAATGCCATATATACCCCCAAAGAATGTAGCATATCTTCCTATTGAGAAGATAATATTGGAAAACATTAAATCTCTAAGCATTGTTGCTGAACATTTTTAAGACACATGGTCAAACCAGAGTAACATTTTTGTTCAATAATATATTATAGATGAAATCCATATCTGGATTTGAATACAATAATCATGAGAGAGGGGGATCCAACAGAAAACATAGAATAAAGATATTTAGATAATTAGCCCAAAAATATGACAGACAGATACCTGAGAAAGAGTCATAAAGATTTAGTTCACTTTCTACATCTTGAAGACATGTAAAGAGTAGCTCCTTAAGTTTTAAGGTATCTGTAATACCATTGACTAAAGTAGACAGTAATGTGGAAGTCAGTGATTGAAAAAGACCTTGACTGAAACTTAGCAAAAGCAAAGCAAATACTTGAAAGCACACAATACAATCTATATTTGTCATGGCACAAAATGGCCACTAAAACTATGAAACATGCTTATTGAATATTATTAGCAGTTGAATGATATCCAATCACAGATATGAGCCTCCAAATAGCCTGCTTAGCCCTCCTTGTTCCCCTCAGCACCACAGGCTAGTTTCCTGTCTCTCAACTGTCTGTTTAGCCTTTCAACTGTTTTCCTCTCTGTCAACCTGCCCCCACCACCTCCAACCTGCCCCCACCACCTCTCCCAAGACCCATACTTTGGCCTTCCTCTCTGTTTCTTTCCCCGTTTTCTGTCACGGTATGGTCACTCACAGATTCCAGTCTCTATACAATAACAGACAAAACCCAGACTTTCTCTGAGCTCCTACAATCACTTATTTTGTTAGTATATTTGACCCATAAGAACCTACAAAAATATGTAAAGTAAATTCATTGCTCTCACTGTCGGCATCTCTCTCTGCTGTCCATTAACAACACTGAGATTTTGTTGTCACTTTATGCTCTTTTCTACAGTTTCTGAATTCCCATCACAGAGCAGGCCTGTGGTAATTTAGTTTATATTTAATATAAAAAGGCTGGAATATCAGAGAGAGGAAACAGACCACAGTCAATTCTCACCCAGCCAACGTCTCAGGATAAAGGCTATCTTTGCGAATTCCCAACCTGGCTCATTGCTTTTACAGGATACTACACCGCCTATGCCTGCCTTAAATATCTTCTTCACCCAGTTGTTTCACTTCAGGGTTCAGCTCGGCATCATATTCTAGAGTTAGGATTAAAGATGTGAACTACTACTGTTTGGAAGTTAGGCCTTGAACTCACAGAAACACAAAAAGCTCTCTATATCTGGAATTATGGGATTAAATATGTAGACCATTATTCCTGGTCTTTCCCCATGCTGGGATAAAAAGCACGAGTTACCACTCTCTGACCCTCCTGGCTCGACTGTGGGTGGATCTGTTTTCTGATATTCCAGACTGATTTTATTAAATATAAAGTATATCACCACATAGCCCACATCAACTCTATCAGGAATTCCTGTGAGAATTTTCTCATCCATTTCATACTTTTACATCTTACTGCTTAATAATTTGGTACTATACTATCTTGTGTGCCAAGTAACTTTACTACAAATAAATTAAACCAAAACATATTATTTTGATTTTGAGGATATATATATATATATATATATATATATATATATATATATTTTTCTTCCCAGCATAAAGACTAACTCTGAGTATACACAGCCAAGTCAGTTTTCAACCTGGACATGAGTGTCTCTTCTAATGATTGTGGACTCTGGCTTCTACTTTTTACTAGTTGAGTGGCTTTAGATAAGTTATTTAATTTCTGAATCTACATTTTTGTTACATATTTTTAAAAAGAAGAGGCTGGTTCTGTGTCACAGTGTTGTTCTGTGGTTGGAATGAGGAGGAATAAGTTACAAGCATGATGGCATCCGCCCAGAATCCCAGCCCTCAGAAGGCTAAGACAAGGATCAGGAGTTTCAAAGCAGCTTGAACTATACAGTAGTTCTAGCTAGCTTAGGGTACATAGTGAGACTTTATATCAAAAACCCAAGGGCTGCAGGCAAAGTGAAAGCCAGCCCCAGTTATACAATGTGAATGGAGAAAGACAATTCAGACAGAGAAAGAAGCAGAGACCGTGACTCCAGAAATAGGTGGAAGCTTACTTAAGTTCCTCTTTTATCTCTTTCATCATCTTTTACTCCATATCTCAGAATTTTCTTAAAGCTGAGCTCAAAGCTCACTACTGGAAAAAAATTGTTTGCTAATTCCAGACTCTCTGTTCAAATTCCCAATTCCTTTCAGGTGAGGTTGTGACATAAAATAAGGATGGATACATGTGGGCTAAAAAAAAAAAATAGAAAATTATAATTTTCTAAGTTATATAAAATATTACAGACATCTCAAGTTATGTATCTGGTACGTGTGCTGAACAATTATTCTGAGTCCAGTAAGTCTCCTTTCAATGATACATTAACCTTTCCTATTTTTGAGATTTTCTGTAGATTTTTTGAGTTTTTAATCTGATTCATGGATAGATATATATCTTATAGATCATTTTCTTTGTTTAATTTTGTGACGCTGGAAAGAAATCACAGGACCTTGTATATTCTACACTTCACCCAGTTAATTCCTTCTTGTTTCTCCCAGCAGTGGATTCATGTGTACTTCCAGTCCACTCGCAAAGCCTAAGGCTAGGCCACTTCCATAACAAAGCCTCTCAAGTTACTGCAGCAACAAGCTGAGACCATTGCCTATTCAATAATAGCATATTTCCCACATGGTTTATTTTGCAGTGAATCTGTTGCTTTTGTGACATTTTCTATACTGGGATGTTGAATTGTTACTTTAATTTGTGTGTATTTATTTCTTATCCTGAATCAGTCAGTATATTTAGTTGTCAGCAATAGAAACAAGCACTGTCTGATTTATACTGAAAGGAAATTTATCAGAGGAACATTTGGTGGGTCATAGAAATGCCAGCAGGTCTTAAGAACCTAGCTTAAAACAATGCCTCAAATCATTCCACAGATCATAAAGGATTTTGCTGCCAAACATTTCATTGACAACACAGCCGGGGGAGGGGGGGGGCCTTGATGGGAGAAAGAGAGGGAACGGAGAGATAGATAAGACAGAGACACAGAGAGAGACAGAATCCTTTCATTGGATAGTTGAGCTGTTAAGTCATGAAAGTATGTGAAGAAAGCTTAAATTCATATTACTAAGTGCAAAACAAGCCAATATGAAAATCATACAGAGTGTATTATTTCAACTATAGGACATTGTTGAAAGACAAAGTTGTGAAGATGTTGTAGATTAAAAAAAAAAATCAGTGGTTGCCAGAAGTCACAGAGGAGGGAATAAACACTAAGCAGAAAACAGACTTTATAAGGCAATGAAACAATCTGTATGGGATTATAATGGTTGATAACTGAGAAAACTCACAGCATATGTAATGCCAAGAGTAAACTTTACTTTTTATTTATTTTTGACCACTTAATATATGAACACAGCATCTCCTTCCCTCCTACGTCTAACTCCTTTCTCCAACTCCTCCCATGTCTCCCCGCCTCCCAAATGCATGATCTATTTTAATTATGGATAACCATTATTTTTATCAATTGTACCGTGAGGTCAGTATTAAGTGATATTTTGTTTGTCTTCTGACAAATAAAGCTTCGTTGGAGTCAGAAGAAGAAGCTAGCCATTAGTTAACCATAGAGGTCTGGAGGTCTATACAGAGAGGACAGGAAGTGATAAGGTAAAGTGAAGGCTCTAAGTTCTTTTTGGTCAGAGGAATTAGGGGAGTAAAAAGCAAGTGTGGCTGCTCCCCTGCTTCTCTGATCTTAGGTTTTGACTGCAATATGTGACTCCTGGTTATATTGATAAGATTAATTAGGTTTACACTTCTGGTCAGGAATGTTGCTGTGGGGAGACTTTGATGGGAAGAAGTAAATATATTTAAAAAAAATCTGTAGTTTCTCTTCTGTTTTGCTATCAACCAAAAACTGCTCTAAAAATGAAGTCTACTTCAAGGGGGTAACTATAAAAAGAAAACAAGTGGCTTGAATTTCAATAATATATTTTACTCAAAAAACTACATAAAAATACTAACATTTCTAACATGTAAAAACATTACTAGATTGGGGACTAGTCTAGCATGTTTCAAGCCTTGGAGTCCAAGGACAACCACCCCTAATAGAGTGATGATTAAAACATTACTAATGAAATGTTTTTGCACTCTTTTATCAAATGAAGTCTTTGTAATATAATGTGCTATTTATGTTTTCAGATTTCTCAATATAGACTAGCTACATTATACTACAGTATAATAGGCTGTTCAAGGTAAATTCAGGTGCACTTAGCTATATTTCAGTGTTAAATTGTTATGAAGGGGTGTGTGTGTGTGTGTGTGTGTGTGTGTGTGTGTGTGTGTGTGTGCATGTGTGTGTTTTTGTTGTTGTTTTGCTGCTACTATTGTTTTGGTTGTTAGTTTGGCTTTTTTCTTTAGTTGTTTGTGTAATGCTAATGATAGAATTCAAAGCCTTGGGCCTGTTATGCCTTTTTTATTTGTTGTTTGTTTGTTTATTTTAAGATAAAATTTATCTATGTAGGTCAGGCTGGCCCTGGATTTGCTAACACTGGCTATCCTCAAACTTCTAATCTTCCTGCCCTCTCAAGTGCAGAGATCACAGGCATATGTCACCACATCTGACTCATTGTGAGTTTTGACCTATATGGTGATATATTTTATATTTAACATCATCAGCTGGAATATCAGAGAACAGGATCACCAACAATCAAGCAATGAAGGTCAGAGAATATTGGCTCAGACCTTTAATACCATCAAACAAGAGGCAGATCTTTCTGTTTTGATGTGAGTTCAAAGCCTAATAGCTAAGCAATGGTAACTCACACCTTTAATCCTAACTCTAGGATTATGATGCGGAGTTGAACCTGGAAGTAAAAAAGCTGGGTGGGGAAGAATTTTAAAGGAGGCAGATATTCTGTCATTCTTTAGAAGTGAAGGACTCTTGAAGATAGCATTTCTGCCTGAGGAGTTGGCTGGGTGAGAAGTCACTGTGGTTTGTTTCCTCTCTCTGATAGTCCAGTTTTCCCCCAATATCTGATTCTTGGTTTTCATTATATATTAACTAGAATTCACACAATATTTGGTGTTCAACTTTGGGGACAAAAATTTGCAAAAAAAAAAAAAAAAAACAAAAAACAAAAAACAAAAAAAACAGCTGCTTGCCACCCAGAGCTAACTCTCAGCTGGATAGATTTTCTGTTAGAAGTTAGCCTTCAAATTTAGGCAGAGCCTACCATATGTATTTCTTCTCTCACCAACATGTACATTCATTGGGGTAAGTTTTTTGGACACTGGCTTCCCTCTCCTGGTGGGTTGTGTTTTTTTTTTCTCTTTTTAGAGCCTCTCCTTGGGCTACTACCATAGTAGGTAGCTGCCTCACTTCACAGTCATCTGAATTGTCACTGACAAGAAGTTTGGTGAGTAAGTTTATTTTCTTAAAAAGGGGAAGTTGTTTAAGGCAGAGAGAGAACTTTTCCCACAGTGAAAATGGGAAAGGGTAGCATGATGGAAGGTGGTTGGTCTTTCTTTGATATTACTCTAGACGATTTAAAACTGGAACCAATAAAGGAGGAGATAAATAGTGTAGATGGGATTATCATCCTAATGTTTATTTTGAATATTATTTTTTGACTAATGGTGTTTGATCATGTAAAAAGCCAGTTAAAGTGAATGCCAAGAAGAAAGTCTTAGAAAAGCCTGTTAAGAGAGAACACAATGATATTCAAACCTAGACAAAGGATTTAAAGAATGACTCTCAACATTATCTTATAAGATTACACAAAAACATCATAAGGCTTTCAAACAGCCAACATTAGTATATCCAGTAACTTTAAAGAATTTGAAAACTGATAAAAATTGTGTAGCAGTTACTTGGAATCCAGTACAAATGTTAGAATTAAGGAGAGCCAAGAAAGTAATTGCCATTTATGGTATTCACTCACCATTTGTAAAACAATTGTCAAATTCTTCGTCAGTGTATAACTGAATTATTCATAAAGACTGGTCATATATGGTTACTGC
The DNA here is from genome assembly GCA_033318265.1 of Phyllotis vaccarum. Lineage (NCBI taxonomy): Eukaryota > Metazoa > Chordata > Mammalia > Rodentia > Cricetidae > Phyllotis > Phyllotis vaccarum. The sequence continues at coordinate 131,969,005 of JARWLC010000013.1, read as the reverse complement.
TATTTTGTAGGCTAGGTCACTTTTATAGTGGAAGACATAGTAGAAAGATGAGGCTAAAACAATAGAACAAATAAGCAGAGATCGAGGTATAGAAATCTCTCAAGACAAACATCTTGAGAGGAGGGAGGGAGATTATGATGATGTAGAAAGGCAATCACTATATAATGAACATACCCTGGATTTATGTTGAATGGCAGTCTTGAATGCATGGGATACACTTTAAGGAATAGGAAAGAAAGCTGAATCCTTTGCAAAAGTGATTCAAAGCTGAAAAGAAACCTTTACAATATTTATTCAAAGATTAACTGCAGTAATAAACAGAATGGTACCAGATTAAGAAGCTAGATGAATAATAATTGAACCTCTGGCTTTTGAAAATGCTAACTCATAATGTAAAAGGATAATTGAGTTTTTAAAAGCAAGGTCAGAATTCTTGGAGGATTGGATTCACTGTACAATTAATTTAGAATTTTATAACTGTTAAGATAACTGGTCAGGAGAGGCTATTTCTAGATTTTTAAGAAAAAATAAAAATATCAAATGTTACAAATGTGGAAGGCAAGGTCACATAGAAAGACTGTAAACAAGGCATTCCAAGAAACATTGCTTTAGATAGCAATAATCTCAAGAGATCATCTCTCCCTTCTGGAGTATGCAGATGGTGTGGCAAAGGGAGACATTGAACTAATGAATGCAGGTCAACAAGGGACAGACAAGGTAACTTTTGCCTTTAGGAAACACCCTGAGAAGGCTTTCAAAAGCCCCCATATCAAACCCAGTTTAGGCTTATTTTACCATCATGGAGGAAACACCTTCACAGAGCAATTAAAGAAACTAAAGCTTATTCTAATAAACCACATTGCTCTGAATAGTAGAAAATCTATAGAAAAGAGAACCAAAAAATTCAGGAAAAACCATAAAGCAAATACTTTGGTAAACTTCTACACATGAACAAAGTTAAAAATACAAATAAATGATGTTGTCATTGAAGGTTTGGTCAACACAGTGGTGGATGTAACAATAACGTCACCAGAACCTCTGTATCGAAATTAGCCCCTTCAGGAGGTAAATGTTCAGTTTTGGGGTCTGGGGACATCATCCCAGGTAAAACATAGTGCAAGATGGTTTAAATATATAGAGCCAGAAGGACAAAGAGGAAAATAATGCCATATGTGGCTAACATTGCTATGAATTTATGGGGATAAGACTTATTGTAACAATGGAATACTCAGATTAACATTTCTCTGACCTCAGAAACAAACCATAAACTAATACATGTTTCTAGGGGAAATATTAGAAAGTAGTATGACAAATAGTCACTAACCATTAAAGTTGCATGAAAACAAGGAAAGACAGCTGCTGATCTTTCAAAGGCATCCACAAGGCTACCTTTAAAATAGTTAACAGATAAGTTTATATGGGTTCCACTATGGCCTTTGAAAAAAGAGAAATTGCGGGCCTTAGAACAGTTGACACAGGAGCAGTTAAATGCTCAGCATATTGAAGAGTCAACCAGCCCTTAGAATTCTCCTGTATTTATTATCAAAAAGAAATCTGGAGAATGGAGAATGGCAAAAGATATAACAGCAATAAACAAGGTAATTTAGGCCTCTCTAGAATCTGGAATTTATTTGCCTTCTCTATAACCTAAAAAATGACAAAATAGCTATTGTAGTTAATTGACTTAAAAGGTTGTTTCTTTATGATACTTCTACATGAACAGGACAAAGAAAATTTTACCTTTACAGTCCCCACTCATAATAACTCTCAGCCTGTAAATATATCACTGGAGGGTTCACCCATAGGAAATGTTAAATAACCCCACTCTGTGCCAATATTTTGTATAACAGCCATTAGAAATGATACATAACCAATTCTCACAATCTATCATTTACCACCACATGGATAATATCTTATTGGCTGACCCAAATATAGATACATTAGAAAGAATGTTTGAAGAAGCAAAAAAAAAAAAATAATTCCTGACTGGGGATTACACATATTTCCTTAAAAAATACGAAGAGGAGATTCCATTAATTATTTAGGATACAAAGTAGGTCAACAAAAGTTAGATCCCTAAAGGTGCAAATCAGGAGAGATAAATTGCTGACTATTATTGATTTCCAAAGATTGCTAGGAGATATTTCCAATTTATGGACCACTACTGGGATAAAAATCATGAACTGGATAATTTGTTCAAAACCCTAAATGGTGACAAGAACTTAGATAATCTAGCAGAATTGTCAGCTGGATCTGAGAGAGAATTGGCTTTGCTAGAAAAGAAATTGTAGGATGCACATGTGGATCATATAGATCCAGACCTTAATTACATTCAGGTTATCTTACCCTCTAAGCATTCTCCTACAGGAATTTTAATGCAAAGGGAAAATATTATATTGTGATGGATATTTCTACCACATAAACCGAGAAAAAAATTAAAGACATGTGAAAAATATTTCTGATTTGTTTAAAGGAAAATTAAGACTTTGTCAGTTGACAGGAATGGACCCAGCAGAAATTGTTGTATCTTTAACTAATGAAGAAATTTACCAATTATGTGTAGAAAGTACCCTGGCAAAGAGCTTACAGTAATTTTTGGGGAAAGATTAACAACAGATATCCTCAAAGCAAAAGAACTGAATTTATAAAAGGAACTAACCAGATTCTTCCTTGTGTTTTATAGAATACATCAATTTCTGGAGCCCCTACATTTTATACTGATGCAAACAAACCAGGAAAGGCAAGTTATTAATCAGAAAATGTAAGAAAAGTAGCTCAGAACCATTATAATTATTTTCAAAAGTCAGAATCATCTGCTATCTTGAAGGTATTAATGGATTTTACAGAACCTCTTAACACAGTCAGTGACTCTCAGTGTGCAGAGTCATTTTAAAAGTTGAAATTACTGATTATTTTTAATGATGAGTTAAAGTTAACTTAATTATTTCTTCTGTCACAAGAAATAATCAGGAATAGGAATCATCCCTTCAATATAACACATATGTGATCCTACACAGGCCCTCTAGCATAAGGTAATGATAAAATTGATAAATTATTAATAGCAATTTGCTAGAGGCCTCAGAGCTTCATAAAAAAAATATGTCAACAGCAAAGGTTTTAAAAAATATTTCTCTATCACTTGGTAACAAGCCAAGGAAATTGTATAAAGATGTCCCACATATTTCTTTTAGAACCAGACTCCATTAATAACAGGAAATAATCATAAAGATATAGAAATAAAATCTGGCAGGTAGATTGTTACATTTTCCAGAATTTGGAAATTTAAGATATGTATATCATACAATAGATACATTTTAGGATTTCAATAGGCAACTGCTTTTAGTTCAGAAAAGGCCAATTCTGTAATTACACACGTGCTAAAAGTTATGGCCGTCATGGGAATACCTGTACAAATTAAGACTGACAATGCTCCAGCATATGTCTTTAGTAAAATGAAACAATATTTTGCTTATTATAATATAAAGCATATTACAAGAATACCACACCTGACAGTCACAGAGAGATGAAATCAAACTCTAAAGGACATGCTAAATAAACAGAAAGGAATAACAAAGAGCCCCAGAAATAGACTACATAATGCTTTATTAACTTTGGATTTTCTCACTGCTAATGAGAAAGGAACAACAGCTGCTGAAAAGCATTGGACTATAGAAAAACAACTGAGCTTTCAGCCTGTCTATCAAAGATGTGCTGATCTCAGAATGGAAGCCAGGATATGTGCTATATTGGGGAAGAGGTTTTGCTTTTATTTCCACGGGTGAAGAAAAGCTATGAATACCATCAAAATTAATAAAGACTCCATTTGAACCAGATAAACTTCATGAAAATAAGAACTGACGGCTCATCCATCCATGTTACAATTCTTTAAGTTGTAAGAAAAACTCACCAAACAAGGGTTGGGGCAGGTTTTTGTTTTCATCTTTACAGAAAACTATAAATACCCATCTTCAAGAAATCAAAAGACATTGGACATCTAGATGTCTAAAGCAGAAGGGAGGCTATCCAGAAAAATTTACAAGCAAAGGAATATCAGAATTATTGGTACCAATATACTCTACAAGGTAAAATCACACTGCTTAACATCTGTAACTCTTTATTTATAAGAAAAGTTGAAGTCTCAGTTCAATTATAAATTAAATCTGGTTTTGGAGCTAGAGGGTGGCTCTCTCCTTCTCTAAACCCAAGCATGTTTGTTAAGAAAAATGCAAAATCTCTTTATCATATCAGAAGAGCCACCTGATATGTGACAGAATAACAACTAAAAATAAGGGGCTGTTTTATTGTTACTAATCCTATGCTATATACATGTTTATATCAAAAGTTATAAGAAAATATATATATATATTAAACTTTTGTCATGATACTAGTATTCATATAGAGTATTAATTAATTCTAGAAAAAAGCTTTATCTAGCTTCCTGTACATTGTGGTGGGCTTTAGTCTCTTATCGGTTTTCTGCAGTGAACAATCATGATGCATAATTGCAACCTTTGAAGTTTCCAAAATGAAGATGGGGCCCCACAACAATGATTTCACATGGACTATGACAAAGCCACTAGGCTGATAAATATTGACTAAAGATCAGATTTGGACTACAAACTGCTTAGGACAATTTCAAGGTGCCTAGCTGAAATGAACCAGCTTCACAGACTACTATAGCCAGGACTTGGGACAAGCTATTAACTTTCTTGTTATATAGAGACTGAACAGCAAATGATATAACTTATTTTAGGACTTGAAAATTAACAAATTTTTTCTTTTCAGGATCTCATAAAAATGCTGTCACTACAGATGGCAGGAAGTAAATTTAAGATCACAACACCAACATTTGCAAGAGATGGAGTGGGTAGTTTTTGGTCTTTCAATGAATTATGGATGACTGTTATTATTTAGGGTAATTGATTACAAATTGTCATTGGTTATGGTTAGAAAAAAGATGGACAAGGGATTAGATTTCGGGTCCTTGTTTGAAAAAAAGAAAAGAAAAAGGGGATACAGATGTGATAAGATATGAGGGTAGATTATTGGATGTACTTTTTAAACACAATTACTAGTTTTAAATATTTTAAATTGGATTGTATTTTTGTATATTTACAAATTATGTATCTTGATACAAAATGGAGATTAATTTTGTTACTGTATATATATATATATTTCTATGCTTGTTCAAGGTATTGTACCTATACAGTGTTCATCTAACAATGTTATACAAATTGCTAGTCCTTGAAAGTTATTATTACCAAATAATTAGGATATAAAGAAATGAAGGTCAGATATTGCAATCAAACTTACAGTCATATCAGATATGTTTTCTGTTTTATGGTATTTCTGGCCCAGCTCAGCCCCAAAGTCCAAATGAATCTCTTCTGCCCATGTCCTGGTCTAGCCCGAGGTTCACTATACATGTTAAACAGAAAGTGAATTAGGTACAGTCCTTTGGACTCACAAAAATAGGATAAATAATGTAATATTTTCTTTGAATTGTCAATTGTTAATGGACTGGACATTGTTCGTGTAATTATTGTTTGTATATATTGTCTATAATTATTGTACCTATTATATATAGTTTTTCTTACGTTAGTTATAACATTTTTATTTTTGGCACAAAAATGGATATGTAGTGATATATTTTATATTTAATAAAATCAGCCTGGAATACCAGAGAACAGACTCACCCACAGACAAGCCATACAGGTCATAGAGGTGACTTATACCTTTAATCCCACCACTCAGGAGAAAGGGATCTTTACTTCTATGAGTTCAAAGTCTTACAGCCAAGCAGTAGTAGCTTACACCTTTAATCCTAATTCTAGGATTATGATGCAGAGTTTAACCAAGAAGTGAAATAGCTGGGCAGGGAAGATATTTAAGGCAGGAGGAGGCAGACATTCAGGCATTCTGTAGAAATGGTGAGTCAAGCTGAGGACTCTTGAAGATAGCATTTACAGTTTGGCCTGAGAAGTTGGCTGAGTGAAAATTGGCTGTGGTCTGTTTCCTCTCTCTGATATTTCAGCTTTTTTCCCCAGTATCTGGTTCTGGGTTTTCATTATATACTAACTAGAATTTGTGTAATAGACCTGTTCTCAGTTTTTAACTTAACTAACCTGTGCATTCCACCAACCAGTTAGAATGGACCTCAGTTAAAATAGCTTTGATTTAGAAAATTCCATTCTATTCTAGATAGTAGGCAATCATAAAGAGGCTGAAGGCACACTGATCATAAATTCATCTGAAATAATAAAAAGTTGATCAAGAATTTTTTTCAGAGTGAAATGAAGCTAATATATATATATGAAAAATGTCTTATAATGGGGAAGATTGGGAATCCAATGCAAGCATCCTTTCTTCCGTGCTCTGCTATTCAGGCTCATGAAAATATAAATGTAAAACATCAAATAAAGCTCAGAACAGGCAATCTTACATAGTTATGGATATCTACTGTCAAAATTTCCAAAGGGCTTGGCAATGGATAAACATAGCTTAAAGGAAGATTTGAATAGGTAGAACAAAAATCAATTATTTTCAAATATAGGTGTGAATAAAGACAAATAAAAGAATTCTGTTAAGTAACAATGGCAGTTCTGGGGAAATGGCCTTGTTTATAGACATATTAAAACCATCACAAACCTGTAGGGAATCATTTTTTTCTGAGAAACAGTTCCCTTGAAAATAAATAAACAGAACTTATTCGCTGTAAAAAGAAGCAGCAAAATCCACATAAAACAGCTTCAAACAGCAACTTCTCAGCCTCAGTGAAACAGAAAAGCATTGCTTCTGAAAGCCAGCTATAGCACTGAAAAAATTTGCAGTACAATGGAAGCTTAAATACAAAAGAGGAGCTACAATATGACTTAAACACCACACCAGTAGCCATTCAGAAGAAATCTCCAAGTGAAAATTGCCGAATTCAACAAGTCCTCATTATGGAGATCTTCTAAGAGGTATTGACAACTGTGTACACTTACTATGATTTAAGAACAGGTCACATCACAGAACAAGTCACATTACATTGTATATATGCAATTGTAGGTGATTTAATTTATTGTGAAATGGGGTCTGCATATTTAGCTGAGCCCAATCTAGCCTCAAAGTCATGGTCTTCCTGCCTCTACTTTTTGGATGGTCAGATTAAAGTCATATGCCACCACACTTAATTTTTAACATTGCTTGTTTGTTTGTTATTGCTCTCTCTCTCTCTCTCTCTCTCTCTCTCTCTCTCTCTCTCTGTGTGTGTGTGTGTGTGTGTGTGTGTGTGTGTGTGTGTGTGTGTGTGTGTGTGATTGTGATGCTTTCATGAATGCTTCAGTGTATGTGGAAGTTAATGGACAACTTTCAGGATTTGGTTTTTTCCTTCTACCATATGGATCAGAAGTATTGAATTCAGGTCATCAGCCTTGGAGGCAGGCAGCTTTACCCACTGAGCCATGTTTGAGGTGCTAGTTAAATTCTTAAGTACCTAAATAATTAAAACTTTTAAGTGACTAATCTGGCTGATTGCCTAGTATCTGAATAATTCCATGGGAGTCAAAGCCAAATTTAGAAGTTGTTATGTACTTCATTGAGTCTATAACCCTCAAAATGAAAGTATTTGGAGACAAAGTATTTAGACAAGTAACTAAGTTTAGATACGGTCATAGGGTCGAACTCTAATCTATAAACTAATACCTTTATTAGAAAACAAGATACTTGACTTTTCTCTTACACCCATACAAAGCAGCACATCTAGCTACACAGAGGCAAAGCCACGTGAGAACACTGTCAGATGAACATCCTCAAAGCAAAAAAGGAAGGCCTCACCTGGCTCTACAACTGTGAAAAAGTAAACTTCTGTTGTTTATCCTACAAGGTCTTTGTTATATTTTTTTTTAACTGATAGCCCAAATGATTAACAAAAGACAGTTAGAAAGTCCACAATACACAAAGAAATTCCCAGATCTTTAAGGTCAATTAGTAAACGTAGCAGCTAATTGACTCAGCTGCTATAGTGATCTGTGTGTGTGTGTGTGTGTGTGTGTGTGTGTTTGTGTGTGTATGTGTGTGTTTGTGTGTGTATGTGTGTGTCTGTGTGTGTGTGTGTGTATGCACATTTGTTTCTAACAGTAATGCTTGGTCACTGGGACTTCAAACCTAGTCAAGCAATAAGAGTTTAGTCCTATAAGAACCAGGAGAAGCCATTTCTGCCAACACTAGAGTTAAGAAAGTGGTATTGTTAAAGTATGTATTTCTTCTCATTTCTGATACTCATGCAGCAGGAATTCTTTTTGTAAAGATATAGGATTGGTGCTTCCTTAGAAGCTGGCAACAAAGGAACACCAATTTTTAGCCACTAGTCCTGAAACTGTCCCCAAAGACTCTCCTCATGTACTTCTTCTAATTATCAGGAACATCTAACACACAGCATGCCAGGATCGCCAATATAGCTCATTAAAACCAAGGTGATAATAGTGAGAATACTAATGAGATATGAATTAATTATCCTGCACGTTCCAATGCATCAAATCACAAAGTGTTAGAATTTTAAGATGTTAAAACTAAGTTTAAAAACCAACCATGAAATCTAAGATCCTAAAGGCTCAGCCTTTTAAGTTGTTGAAGGGTTATTCAAGAATATTAAATTAATACAGTGTCCACTTTGTCAAGAAAAGTAAAATGTCTGGAAACAATGCTATAAAAGATGAAGAAATTAAGAAAACATAAAGTCAGAAGTTGAATATTTAAAGGTGCCAGAAGGCACAATGATCAGTATCTAGTTTTAGTCCTCTTTAACATCTCTTATCTGCCCTTTAAGAGGTAAGGTATTAATTAAGCCATTTTATATGAGGATAAACTAAGTCTCACTGAGTACAAATGACTTGCATAAGACCATAGAGATAAAAAGAAAAGAATCAGAATTCACAGCCAACCTCTATCCAACTGAGAAGCCTTACTCTGCTCTTCAATCTGCAGACTTGATTGCTCAACATACCTTACAATGGCTTAGAGTCAAAGAGATCCATGGTGTAAATAAATCAGAAATAATGAAATGACTGAGAAAACCACTGAGTTTCCCCTTCCAAGAAGGTTCTCAGTCCTCAGCTTCTAAAAGCATCAGTTGCTAAATATTGGGAACTGAGCATCCACACACACACACACATTGGCTCTTGGTAGACAAACATTTACTAACGTTACAGGAACTCCCTTGAGGGTAGTCACATCCAACGACTGGCCATGAATGTAGAACATAAAGGTCTGATTCCTGTGTCTTGACTTGGCACTAGTCTGAACGATCATGTCAAGTGGTCCGAAGGGAAGCTGAAGTCTCTGCTGTCGATTCATCACATTACAAGGTCTTCCTCTGCTCAATCCTTCTTCCCTCATCCCTTTACAAATTCTTATCTTGGAGTTACCCTGATGGCTTCCCCTCAAATTAGAAACCTAGTCTAAAAGATATGTCATTTTAAGTTTATCAATAACTATATATAATGCTACAACCTTGAGTGGGGAATGCTATACCATTAAGAACTATGTTATTAGTCACTTTCCCCTAATATAGTGATTGGTGAAATATAGAGGTGGAGAAGAAATCCTTAAAATCCATGGGCCTTTAAAGTCACTAGTTGGCTCAAGTTGTAAAATGACATTCAAGGACTAGGAAGAATTTGATGAGATTGTCACAAGATATAATGAAAGAAAACCTAAACTATAGGGAACACAGAGCAATAATAGACTTGGTGGTAAGGAAGAAATCCAAAGATTTCAAGCTTTTGTGGCATCTCTGTGTCCTCTGCAAATGTTCAGTGAATGAGAAACTATTTTGTATGACTATATTTCCCTTTGTGAACTCAGAAAGGTTGTTGTAGTGACACCAGATACATGGCCTTTATTTCCAATTAAAAAAATCAAGTTCTAACTCAGAAAATAGAAAATGAACTCCTAGAATCCAAGTAGACAGGCAAGCTCTACCATTTTTATTGTAAGATTCTAGAGATGAAGCTATAATTTATTGAAAAAGAAACTACACCAATGCACAAAATGAACAAATTAAACACAACAATATGCACTTTCACTATCAGCTGAGCAAAGTGATTGCTAATGAAATTTTCAATATTGGAAAATTAAGTGCATAGAGATTGGCTGTTTTACTCAATTTGAAATAGTTTACAATTTTATGGCCTTTCTAAAGGGCAGCGTAGTGATATAGAACAAGACCTGTGTACATGATCATGCTCCCTGACCCAGTAATTACTCATTAAGAAATATATCCCAAGGAAATGATAACAAACACAAAATTACATATACATGAAAGTACTTTATAACATTGTTTCAGTATCTAAAAAACACAAAATGGAAGGGAAATGTTAAAATAAATTATGCTACATTACTGAAAATATTTTCCTCAAAGAATATTTAATGGTAATGGTATGATATATACATCAAGATTCTATGCATTAGACCCCAATTCTGCTTTAAAAAAAAGAAATAACTATATGTAGGGGTATTGTGTTGTTTCATGGTAAATAATTGCCCCACCCACTGGTTTAATAAAAAGAGCTGATTGGCCAAAGGCAGGCAGGAAGTGTAGGTGGGGCTACCAGACTAAGAAAATCTCTGAGAGCAGAATGCCAGAGAGAGCACCAGAGAGAAGCCGAAAGAAGCAGAGAACAACTATGCTGCTCTAAGATAAGGTACCGAGCCTCATGGCTGAACAAGAGTCAGGGGTTAGATGAAGGGTACAGAGCTAGTAAGCTATATGCCTGGGCCTGAGGCTGATTAGCCTAAAACAATTGTAAGCATCTGTGTGTCTCTGTGGGTCAGCAGGTCTGTCCGGGCCAGAAACTTCGTACTACAACTATAAATAATTAAACTCTTCAATCTAGATTTTAATTTTTGTGTACATGCATATATAGATGTATATGTAATATATGAATATTACATATATACATATATGAAGGCATCATGAATCATGGAATTTTTATAAACAGGAAAAAATATACAAAATTATGAAATTCTAGGTCTTAGGATTTAGGTCAGTGGCAGAGTGTTTGCCTAGCATACCTGGGTTACCTGGGTTCAATTCCTAGCATCACAATAGAAATAGAGAGAAGAGACGTGAAGGGGGAGTAGTATTTTTTTAGAGGGAACTTGATATCAGGACCAGGACGCCGGGCAAGACAGGGTATTGCTTATTGGCCAGGACTCCAGGAAGTGGGTCAGAATGCTAATACTAGGTAAGTGCTCAGCCACTGCAGTACATTCCCAACACTAGTCACTAACCTTTATAAATATAATAAATCAACTTGATCAATAGGATGTGGCAGAAATAACATTCTAAATTCCAGAACCTACACCTCAAGAGGACTTACAGAGGTAAAGTGGAAAGGCTCAGGAGTACAGTTGCCAAGCATCGGCAAAGAGTACAGACAGCCAGGATTCAGGGCCAGGTCTGGTTAATGCTGAGTCTCTTAGTTAAAGGAGTTTCTGCTAGCTCTCTAGTATCCACCAGGTCACTGTTGCCACTGGATTCATTTGCAGTGCCTACTATTAGGTCATCTTCCTGTTTCATTCAAGTTTGACTCCCCAGCCTCAGAGACATTGACATTCTTGGCTCAGGTGCAGCTATATGAAGTGATGAGATTCAATGCTACTTTCTTGTGCCCTTTCTTGGGTTGCTCAGCTGGAAGGAGGAAGGCAGATTCTTCACATACTTTTCATATAATAATGGTTATTTGAGTCATGTCTTTTCCTTGATAGCACAGCTCTTGCGATTAAGATCGTCCCCAAAATTGTTTCACAGCAGACCTCAGCATCTTTTTCTCCTACCTTTCAGCATTCCAGGGTAGAAAAATCTGTCACAGGATTCAGCTGCAAGTTCAGCTATCTTAGGAAAGGATTTCTAAAACCTCTGTAAGTACTGACATCCCTGCACCATGCATCTACTCATGAAGATACTCTACTACAATCACCTCTTCTAAAGAACCTACGAGTAAAAATAATATTAACGTTATTTATTAAGCCACATAGGCTATCCCACAAATAAGGGGAGTTAGATTCTATTTCCTAATGAGGGAATGGTTGATGCTCTTGTATATCAGTACTCAACCTGTGAGTATCAACTCCTTTAGACACTGAATGATCCTTTCACAGAGGTTGCCTAAGACCAACAGAAAACAAAGATCTTTTCATAATGATTCACAACAGTAGCAAAAATTAAAGTTTCAAAGTGGCAATGTATTAATTTTATGGCTGAAAGTCACAACATGAGGAACTATATTAAAGGGTCACGGCATTAGGAGAAACACTGCTGTTGTAGAAGATCCTATAAGATGAAAGCTGTATTATTTCCACCATTGAAAAATACCATATATCATTCTCAGTAATGTTTAGCATGAATAGAGGTGTGCATCACTTGTCAGGTAGAAGATGACTAGAGTAAAATAGACCGTCAGTGGAAAAGACCCAACTAACAGGACTATATCTTTCTGAGAAGTATGAAAAATGGTGCTTAACCACTGAAGGGCACAGATAAGTCTATTGTTCCCATGGGGTCTTCGCCTGTTTTCTCTTGCTGTAGTAGATTGTGTGAAGCCAGATAATCGAAGGAAAGGGAGGTTTTGGAGCATGGTTCTATAGACTGAGAACCACAATAATGTGGTACTGAGCCTTGTTCTGCTTCATGTATGCTACTTGATTGCTGTTGCACAAATAATGGAAACTCGGAGCCAGATCTCTGGGAAAGGCTGAGACATCAGAGAGGAAACACCACAGTCAGATCTCACCCAGCTGTCTTCCAGCTTCCTAAATCTCACTCCTTCCTCAGTCTCGCTCCTCCTGGATTCTTCTGCCTCCTCTGTCTTTCTATGTCTGCCTTAAATACCACCACTGCCTGCCTGGGAGCCTGGAACTCCTTCTGTAAACTAAGATGACCTCTAACTCAGATTTGATTTGATTAAGGGCGTAGGTCACCACTCCCAGATATTCCCTGTGCTGGGATTAAAGGTGTGAGTCACCACTGTCTGATACTCCTAGACTGCCTGTGGGTAGATACCTCTGATATCTCAGGCTGTTTTTATTAAATTTGAAACATCTCCCCACAGATTGTACCAGAAATAGATGGAAGGAAAGATAGGCACCTGTAGAAGAAACAGCACACAAGGGCAACCTTACTTTGTAACAAAACCACTCTTGTCTAATAACTAATTTTGGCTGTATTAATCCTTATTAACCACCTAATCAACTTTTACAGACCCTACCAACACCACCATGGTAGAAATCAATTTCTAATATAAAATTTGGCACAGGGGCTGTGGTGGTAGCTTAGTCTATAATGTGTTTTCTACACAGACATGAGGACCTGAGTTCAATACTCAGAATGGATGTAAAATGTCAAACATAGTGGCAAATAAGCTAGTAAATGCCAGCACTGGTAAGATGGAGACAAGAATATCTCTGGGGCTAGATAGTAGTCCCAGCATAATCAGTGAGCCCCAGGCCCCACAGGAGCCAAACATGGTAGATGGTTTCTGAAGAATGCCATCTCAGATTGGCCTCATTCCTCCATACAAATATACACATGCATGTGCACCTACACAGATGTACACCCACATACACATGAATAACCACACATACATGAACACACACACGCACACACCATTTGAGACACGTAATATAAAAACTCCAAATATAGAACATGAAATTACGTATATGGAAGGGGCCATAACATTCATATAGCATCAATCTCTTCATTTTACACATAAATACATTGAGGCTTAAAAAGATTACATGATTTGTCCAAATCACACATCCAAAGTAACAAAATAAGATTCATTTGCCAAATCATAAATTGCCAATTTTTTCCTGCCCATTCCATTCCGTCTCTTACTTAAAAATACATGAACATCTTAAATTTCCCCAAACAAGGACTGTAGCTATTTGGGGAAGAACCAAAAAAAGCCCCATCGTGGCTTGTGCATGCAGCTCTGTAGGAGCCATTATCCAATCACTTCAGTCGCCATAGCTCAGCTCACATCCTACATAAATCCCCTGACAGCAGCAGAACTCATCGCAAAGAGCCAGCTTATTTTGAACTACGTTCAGAAGCAGACAGAGAGGGGAGGAGGCAGAAATCATCATTTATCATTCTGGACAAAAGGCACAGTCAGTAGAAAAATCTGATTTTCAATCATTTAAAAGATATTAAAATGAAAAAAGAGATAGACCTGGCAAGATGTGTCTGAGGAGACTTTAAAAAATGAGAACAGTGCATGGTAAGCTCAGCTACTGTATGGATTTAAATTACATGTGATGTTAAATCTATATGCCAAAGGAAAGCATGAAAATCCTGTGGCTCACTATTCCCCTCATTCAACCCCAGCTCAATATTATTCTATTAGCTTATTATTGATATTTTGATTCATGGAACACTGTTAAAATGCAGTAGATAGGCATGAACACAGTAAAACTGATTATTTGAATAATGATCCCTAATACCTTAACATATAGATAACCTGAATGGCATCATTACGGCACTTTGGCCATCACAGTACTTATTTCAAGCCCTCCGAAGATAAATTTAAGAAGTGGGATGGAAGAGAGAGTAGAAACTAGATAAATTGATATGGAATATACAAATAAAAGTAAGCAACAGGCATTAATAAAAGAGGCAGGCAGATCTCTGTGAGTTTGAGGCCAGCCTGGTCTACAGAGCAAGTTCTAAGACAGCCAAGACTACACAGAGAAACCAATAATAATTGTAGTATTTAGTTTCTGACCTGGCCTGGCCCGGCTCTAAGGTCCAGACCAGCAGTCTCAAATAATCACACAAAGTCTTATATTAATTACATGCTGTTCAGCCTATGGCTCAGGCTTATTGCTACCTAGCTTTTGCATCTTAACCCATTTCTATAAATATATGTCTTACCACATGGCTTGTGGCTCACCTGAAATCCTAACATCCTGCTCTCGCAGTGGTAGCTCACATTGTCTCTCTCTGACTCCACCCTCCTTCTCCTTTATCTATGCTCAGATTTTCTGCTTCCTTCTAAGATGGCTTGCCATTAGCCAAAACAGTTCCTTTATTATCTCAGGATAACTCACAGAATACAGAAAGACATCCCACATAAAATAATAATAATAAATATTTATCTAGGTTTCCTTCTCAGTAAGAAGCTTATTTGTCCCGAAATTAATTTCAAATCATTTGAATTTCAAGTAGCCGAGAAGCTCAAGATGCCATATAAAGCTTTGGAATTTGCTTGGTGGCTTACGACAGAAAGGAAAGAAATAGATTGGTTCTGTTCTTCTGCCAATATGTCTGTTCCTTTGGCCATGAAAAATAGAACAACATCACTTCTAACATCATTCCCTGACAATTTGTCTTATATTCTTGAGCACAGAAGTAGAAAAGAAAAAAGTAGACCTCAAGAGAAAGTCTAAGCATATACATGGTGTTGAAATATGTAAGGGAGGTAATTTGTAGTGATTTTAGTAGTTTGTTTTTATTCTTTGAAACTACTATACATGTTGTCTTAAGGTTTTTTATTGTTTGGAAGAGACAACATGACCATGGCATCAGAAATTCTTATGAAAGAAAAACATTTAATTGGGGTGGCTTACTTTTTCAGACGTTTAGTCCATTATCTTCATGGTGTAACATGGTAGTATGCAGGCAGACATGAAGCTCAAGGAGCTGAGAGCCCTATGTTTTGAACTGCAGGCCAACAGAAAGTGAACTGAGACATTAGGCATGGTAGGAACATATATGTAACCTCAAAGCCCACCTCTACAGTGACACACTTTCTCCACCAATGCCACACCTACTACAACAAAGTCACATCTCTTAATAATGCCATTTTCTATGAGCTTAGGGATGCAATTATATTCAAACTACCACACATGTATATAATGTATCTTGATCACATTAACTTCCCACCCAACTCACCTCAAGACCCTCTAAACCATCTCCTTCCAAAATTCATATCCTCTTATTTATATGGTTATTTTTTAACTCACTGAAAAAAATTAGTTCTTCCTAGATGCAGGAAGTAGCCACCTATTCCAAGAAAAGTGACTATCTCTCCTCCCTTATCCATGCTCACAGTTTTAACTAGCTTGATTTTCCTCAGCTCTTATTTAGGTAACCACAGCTGTTGTAAATTTGTGTATACAACAGCCATATCATGTCCAGAAGACAGTATTTCACATTTTTTTCTTCATCTTTTTCTGTGATGTTCTCTGAGCCTTGAGGGGAGGTAGGTTGATAGTGATGTCCCACCTATGCCTGAGCACTCAAGCTTACTGTCCTTAGTACTTTGGGAAATTTTACGTTCATCACTATCCACTGTGATAAAAAGCTTCTCTGATCAAGGTAAAGCGCAGCACAAATTTTGGCATATATACATAAACATTTAGAAGGTAGTTTGACAACATGCCCACTTAGGAAAAAAAAGTAGATTCCCCACATCCTCCCTGGTCATGGATTTTGATCATGTTTATGGTACCAATTATGAGTGCCCTCCTGGAGTACAGACCTCAAGTGTAATAAAGAAAGTGATTGGCTACCACTGTAGATAGTCTTCTCTCCCATTGCACCCGTGGACATATCTTGCCGTGCAGGTCGGTACTATAGCCCACTGAGTCCAGTGCCTGAGAAGACCATTTATGTCATTTCTTCTTCAGCAGGCTGCACAGCACCTTCCAGCATAATATAAGCTACTCATCAGGGAGATAATTTCTTGGTCAGCTCACGATGGATTTCTCCATGTCCTGCAACCAAAGTATATAGTGTCTTTTACAACTGAGTCTTATCATCTTCTTATAGTGGCCAATCAAAAGCCTGTGGTGTTTGGGGGCCTCCTGAGAAGTACTCAAAATCTCACCTTCTGATGTGGGACGTCTTTTTGTACGCTGTGAACAAAATCATTGGATAATAAAGAAAATGTTTTAGCCTATGGCAAGCCAGCACATGGGCAGGCTGGAAATCCAAACATAAATAAAAGGGGAGGAGGGCCGAGTCAGACTGAGACACTGCAAGCTGCCACTGAGAGAGCAAAATGTAAAAGTACAAGTAAGTCACGAGCTACGGCAAAACACGGATTAATAGAAATGAGTTAAGATGCAAGAGCTAGCTAACAAGAAGCCTAAGTTTGTAATTAATATAAGACTTGGTGTCATTATTTGGGACTGCTGGACTAGATGTTGGGCCTAGTCTGGGTCAGAAACTTTATACTACAACCTTCAGCTAGCTTTCTTTCTTCCTTCCTTCTTTCTTTCTTTCTTTTCTTCCTTTAAGATGTATTTATTCTTTTTATTCATTACATTTATTTATTTATTTGATATCCTGACCACAGTTTTCCCTTTATTGTCTCTTCCCATTTGCTCCTTCCATCTCCCCTCCTTGCCCCCTTCATCTATTTCTATTCAGAAAGTGGCAGGCTCCCCATGGATATCAACTAAACATGACATATCAAGTTGTGGTAGGACTGAGCTCCTCCCTTTGTATTAATGCTGGGCATTTCCAGTATGAAGCCAAAAGCCAGACAAAGCATTAGGAAAGTCCCTGGTCCCACTGTGAGGAGTCCCACAAGTAGACCAACTACACAACAGTAACATATATGCAGAAAGCCTAAGTTGATTCCATGCAGTCTCCCTGGTTGTTGGTTTAGACTCTATGAGCTCCTATGAGCCAATTTAGTTGATCCTGTGGGTTTTATATCCAAGACATGCCAGACTAAGGATGCTACTACCCACAATGGGCGTGTCCTCCTGCATCAATTAGCAATTAAGAAAAAAGACCCACAGACATGTACACGTGCTAATCTGATAGATAAAATCCCTCAATTTTGGGTCCTTCTTGGCGGGTTTGTCAAATTGACAACCAAGTTTACTCATAACACCTTATAAACTACTGAACTTTGATAAGGCTTACTTACTTCCTTATTTTGTGGTTAACCCGCTCCATATACCTTCTTGCCCCACATCCTCCTGTTCACATCCCTGCTTAAATCTTTATCCTCAGGTCCTCCTCTGTTCTTTTATATTTCATGTCACATGTTCTTCTATCCCCTCTTATTAAACATATGAGTTACAAGATCATGTTTCCATACAGCTTTTTCATAGGTACTTTCTTTTAGTTAGCTGTGAGCATACTATTATCAAAAAACAGATGAACACATTGATATATTTTATGCATTTATTGAATAATAAATTCATAATGTATAAGAGCTTCATTGACAGAAATTTGCCAATATTCCCACTTTCTTTGATATCCTTGGATGAAATTACTAATATTAGCTCCCAGATCACACATGATGCATTATGTACTCGAGTGTGTGTGTGTGTGTGTGTTGGCAGCAACAGCATCTACAGCAGGACCTCCAGTAGGTCATATGTGTATATAAGAGAGATAGAGGTACATTAAAAGAAAAAAATGGAGGGGTTGCAGAACAGCTACAATGTGTTCAAAAGTCCACCTTAAGGTTAGGAGGTTTCAAAGTATCTTGAGAACCAGTGAACCAGTGAACTTAACAGACATACAGAGAGAGGTCCTGCAAGAATGAGATGAGGAATCAAGCTAGCAGGTGACCTGGTAACATTGTGTTCATTTCATTTATATTCAAAGGATCTTTGAGGTAAGAGTCTCCCAGAGTTCTTTAACCAAAAGAAAGCAGCCTTGGAAAAGAAACTATGTACTCCTATTAGCCAAACAACACCATTGACAATAACCCATGAGTGAGTTTATATACAAACAAGGCTAATTGTTAGCCATACTATTCATGACCAAGATAACTGCATGAATTTCAGCTAATGGTACTAAGATAACATGTTGAATCAGATAAGACACAGCAAAAAGACGAAAAGCAGCCATTTTCCTCCAGTTCTACCTTATGCATTCATCGGTGGAGATACCATATATAAAGTGTAAGAAACCCTGTTTTCCACTCAGCTGATTCAATAGAGTTCCCCAAGTGGATAGTGAGTTGTTAGAGAAATTTAATCTAGTCCAGTACCATGCCATCTAGCAAGGAACTAAGGACAGAAGAAGCTGCCAATCAACATATCTGAAAATTCAGATTTGGTATCATGTGATATCAAGTAAATTTCAGGAGCTCTGCTAAGTTTCCAGGACACTGATGTCATGGTCCAAGTCATTAATGGACTTGGGAAATATTCTGTCTTCAGAAGGACCCAGTAGATGGGCAGTCTAGTGGTATAGATCATGAGAACAAGAAAACCAGTTTCTAGGATGAGAAGGCACTGGAAATGCATGATCATCTGAGTGATTAAGAGATACCAGGAGGTATGAGAGGAGCTTGCTAGAGCCTCTAGTGAGGAAATCTGTGAGGAGTGCTAACAGAAGTAACAATTATTACTACATATTGGAAAAATTTCTGTACCCTTTTGTTGTAGCCAATCCCATTCAACACAACCAATTTGTAGGTAAGAGGATAAATGGCCTTCAGAAAAATTTATTAAGGGCAAACTTATTGCCTCTGAAACCTCAAAGATCTAAAAGAGACTGGGCCTTCTTTAATGTTGTGAGTACTGAGCCAGTAGCAATATCTGTACAATGTCAGAATAACTGGGGTAGTATGACATAGTGTTATGTGTGAGGCAATGGTTATCTCTTTTGGTTGAACTTCCTTGAAGTTGTATTGGCTGAATAAGTGAGCCAAATTCCTCCCAGGAATCTGGTACCATTTAGATGTCATATCTTGGCTAGTGAAGGAAATTAAATATGATTCAATTACTACCTGAAATTATGTGCAACAACAGGGCTATTGAAACACCCCACATATAGCCTGGTAAGGGGCGAACTGTGTCCCTTCAGAGGGAATGGCCAACCGTACCTGAGTGGTGATGAAAACAGTGATGGCCAGAATGTGGTGGTACACACCTTTAATCCTCGAATTCAGGATACCAAGGCAACCAGAGTTCCGTATGCTCAAAGCCAGCCTGGTTGACATAAAAAATTACAGGACAGCCAGGGTGACATATGAAAACCTGTCTCAAAAAATGTCAGCAGAAATTACAACAAAATGTATTGGATAACTATGGAAGAGGACGTAAAAATAGTATAAGATCTAAAGGATGAAAGGAGTGTTGTAAAAAAACTGTCTTCTGACTACAACATGACTATCATACTCAGGAATTCACACCAGTTATGTTACCCATTAAACCAGAAAAGTCCATATGCATATGGGGGGAAATGATCTCCAAATTCTACCCCTTAAGGAGGAACTGTTGGAAGTTTGACAGTTGCTGAGGGAGGAAAAAATTGTTCTTTTTTTAAGAATATGGCCACTGGTAAGTTTCCTATGCTTTGATGAATAATCCTACACCCAATGTGTAGATGGGCAGTGCTAACTAGACTTAATGTTTATTTTTAAAAGACATGCAGTTAAGATGAGGAGAAGTTGGGGAAGATGGGGGTTTGATGGAGGAAATCACATATTTGATCATATTTCACCATATATATGTCTGAAATTCTCGAAGAATGAAAATAATATTATATGATATATATTATTATACATCTTATAATATACCAGATTCTGATTGTATAGAATCAGAAATGTCCATATTTGCTATGGAGACCTCAGTGGAAGAATACATGCCATTAAGTTCACAGTAATCATGTAAAATGCCACACACCCTGCCCAGGTTTAAAAACAATAGTGCTACACATTTGTCATCCCAGACCTTAGGAGAGTGCAGCAGGATCATCATGAGTTCTGGGTCAGCTAGGGCTACAGTGAGGCCCTGGAGACTGTCTGAACAAAAGGGAAGAAATGACTGTTAAATGGAAAAGTAGTGGAAACAATTACCATTTCCATTATACATTCTTAACTACATATCAGTCTTTGAAGACCCTGCTTCAATTATTATGCTCCCAAACCAAAATTACCTTTACTTACCGGTTTTCACCAGGTCCAAAAGAGAAAATTATAAAAGGGTTTAGTTTCCACGGCTGGTTTTTTGAGATGAATTCATCTTATGGACCTTTTCTAAACTCCAGATTGTGGGAAAGGATGACCTCTGCATCTGCTTAGGCAGCTGCATGCTAGCTTACTTTCTGTTTCATATAGTTCTAGTATGTGATGTCACAGCCAACTCCATTGGAAAATCACCATCCAACTAACTTGCTGCTTCCAACAGAGTTGGCAGTAGCCTTGGAAACTCAACAAACCAACAAACATAGGAAATACTTTCTTCCTTGTATGACTAGCACAGCTTTCTGAAGAAGGTGGAAGCAAATTGATGACCTGCTTTCTGCATTTGTTTCCTATTATAGCATTTATTTACTGGCATATAGCTGAGAGGTGTTGACCCTGATGGAGGCTTAGCCTCTTAAAAGAAAAGTTTAAGATATTCAGTGGGACAAAGCTTCCAGCTTTTGAGTCTAGGACTCAGACCAACAGTTTGCACATGGAGATGAGTACTAACAAAGTAAGGAATGGAAGTTTTCTGTGCAAAAAGAAACCATGAAGATACAAATTTGGGAAGAGATAACTCAAATAGTGGGCATTTAGGGGTTCAATATGGAAACCTAGTGCAGTGGAAACTTCCTGAAACCTATGCTGTTGACCTCAGTGAGGACTCCTAGTAATGGAGGATATGGAGCCTGATCCAGTCATCGTCTATAATCAGGCTAGTTCCCAGTGGTGGGATTGGGACAACAACCCAGCCACAAAATCTGTGACTCAAATCTGCCCTGCCTGCAAGATGCACTGTGGCAATGGTGACTCAGAGCTTGTGGGAGTGGCCAACCAGTGACTGCTCTAATCTGAGGCCCACACCATAAGAGGGGCTCAGAAACCTAGGATAGAACCAAACACAAGTGACAAAAACATCAATGAATCCTAATGATATTCTTCTATATTCATAGAACAGTGCCTAGCCCAATCATCATTAGAAAGGATTCTTCTAAGAGCTGATGGGAGCAGATGCAGAGAGCCACAACCAAACATTAGGCAAATCCCAGGGAACTCCACAGAAGAGAGAGAAGAAGGAGAGTAGGAGACAGAGGAATCAGGACACCAGGAGAACACAGTCCACAGAATCAATTAAGCAGGGCTCATGGTGGGATCATAGAGACTGAAGTTGCAATTATGGAGCCTGCATGGGTCTGCACTAGGTTATCTGCATATGTTATGGTTCGTTAGCTTGGAAATTTTGCTAGACTCCTAACAGAAGGAATGGAGAAGTCTCTGACTCTCTTGCCTGCTTGTGGGACCTACTTCCTCCTACTGGGTTGCCTTGTCCAGCCTTGATAAGAAGATTATGAAGTATACCTAGTCTTACTGCATCTTGTAATTCAGAGTTTTGTTGACATTCCTGAGAGGCCTGCCCTTTTCTGAAGGGAATTGGAGGAATGGTGGATTTGAGAGAGAGAGGATGAGGGTATTGAAAGGAGAGAAGGGGAGGGAGTGAAAGGAAGGGAGAAAGAGGAGGCTGTGGGTGGAATGTATCATAAAAAAGAATTTTGAGTGAAAGACAAAAATGTATTGCTGACATGGATCTTTCTTCCATTTGTGTTTAATGTTTTCTCCCTGTGAGGCTGTTTGCTCCTGCAGAGTATTACAGCTAATATCTAGCTATGCAGTTCACTGAGAAAATACAAATAAGCCAGTTACTGTGGTGCACATCTACAATCCCTGTACTTGGGAGGTAGAGATGAAAAGATCAGGAAGTTCAAGGTCATTCTCAGCTGCATAGCATGTTTAAGAGCAGCCTGGGCTATATGACATTCTGTCTCAAATAACCAAAGTGGGGAAAAATAAAAATTAAATGTGTTGCCCCTGAACTTAAGCAGTTGAAATGCACTAGGATGCACCCTTATTACATTTAGTATGCTATTTCCATATCCTACTGAGCCTGACTCTTTAGATCCCATGTCTGCACTGGGTTCTTTGCATGATTGCCTTTGGTTGCGATGTCACAGGTTTGCTGCTGGGAAATATGAGGCTCCATAAAGTAGGGCTGTAGAAGCAACCGTTGCTCATTGAATAGAGAAATTGATTCAGAGTTAATTCCTCTAAAAAGCTATAATATCAATTATGCTGGTCTGTTCTTCTGAGGAGGGCACATGTAGGGAACTAGAGACACAGCAGAAGGCAAAACTGACTCTTTTCTCTCCAACTCTTTGGATTCAGGATGTCACTATTTAGTTGATGCTGGCCTAGAACTTGCTCTACAGCCCAGGCCAGTCTCAAACTCTCAAGAATCCTGCTTCTGTTTCCCAAGTGCTACAATTATGGACTTTCCATAGTATGTCCAGCTAAAGCTCAGCCCAGGCTATACTACCCTCTCTCTAGCTGTTTGACTCTGGGCAACTTAATTAACCCTTCTGAGTATCATTTTCCACTCCCCCAAAAGGAATAAATGTCTACCACAATGCATTGTCATGCAAGTTCTAGGAGATAATGAATATGTTTTTTTGCCACACTCTTGCAAGGCTTCCAGAGACTGACCTGACTGACTGGGTAAAGTGAATGGAATGAAGAAATGATGGACAGATAGAGAGACAAAAAATAAAAACTGGGGTGAGATGAACTGTGATTTCCCCGATGAAGAAACCACAGCACCCTCGAAGTTCAGAGTGTCTATTATGCCAAGTTGAACAGAAAGGCAGGGTTATTGCATACAGATAAGCACGACTGGGTTTATGGTACACACTTGATCAAAGGGACAGGTTTAGCTAATCTAAGTAGGAGCAGTCTCTATAGGGAAACAGTATACATGCTACAAAATCCTGGGTGAAGAAAGCTATGGTGAACATTTTCTACACACACAACTCTTTAACTCAGTCCTCCTTTGTAGTATGAGGTTTCTTGCCTGGACTTTCAGGCCTATCCTCAAGGTTTAGGCCCGCAGACCCACAGACCCACAGAGACACACAGAGGCTTCAATAGTTTTAGGCTGTTCGGCTTAAGGCCCAGGCATATCACTTGCTAACTCTTTACCCTTCATCTAACCCATGACTCTTATCCTGTTCAGCCATGTGGCTCAGTACCTTTTCTTAGAGCAGCATAGTTCTTCTCTGCTTCTTCCGGCTTCTCACTGGCTTTCTGCTCTGTTCTTCCTGTTTCTAGAGTTCTCCTAGTCTGGTAGCCCCACCCACACTTCTGGTCTGCCTTTGGCCAATCAGTGCTTTTTATTAAACCAGTGGGTGGGACAATTATGTACAATAAAGCAACACAATCCCCCTATAGGCTTTGCTACTCCTCTGCTGAATCTGGGGCTATGGAGTCCCTTAGCTGTCCATGCCCATGTCGACAGCACAGATTCATTCAGGATTGCTTTAACCGAGGACTCTCTCCACTCTTCACATTCCTTGTTTTCTAAGGATTGTTTGCTCACTTCCTACCCAAGCCCAGTGTCAACTACAAGTTGACTTGCTTGGAGCAGGGGTAGGAAAAGGGACTGGGCCAAACGGCAAAACACTGCTCAAGTTTTCTGCCTTTGGCACACAAAGGCTTAATCCTCTAGGATCTCTGGGGAGAGAGTCTCTGGAATACACAACATATTAAGCAGAAAAAAAATTTAAAGAAGATTTCAGAACCTAGAAGAAAGGAATATTCTTCTGAGAAGAGTCCAGGAAAAGAGAAAGCAGAGAGGCTGCATGTTCCTAATGCCTAGGTGGAAATGACCTTGAAGAGAGCCATGGAATTTCAGGGGCAATCAAGGCTTGGTCATTCCAAACAATCCCACTTGCTTGTGTTAAAAGACCCTGTTTAAATTAGATATTTTTCTCTTTTTTGTTTCTTTTTAATATAGGGTATAGTCTTGGCTGTCTTAGTGTCTCTACATAAACCATGCTGGCCTTGAATTCATAGAGATCCAGCTGTCTCCCATATGCTGGGATTAAAGGCGAGCACTACCACACCCAGTAGGCCTCCCCCCTTAAACACAGCCTTTTCTTTATAAAAGGAAAAAAAAAGTTTATTTGTTTAATTTTAAATGTGTATTTGCCTAAGTGTAAGTTTGCATCACTTGCATGAAGAAGCCCATGGAGGTCAGAAGGAGATATCAGATCTCCTGGATGTGGAGTTATAGTTCTGAGTTACCATGTAGGTGCTAAGAAGCAAACCCAGGTCCTGTGCAAATGGATTTACTAATACTAAATACTAAGGAATTACTAAATCCTACTAGCATTTATGCGCTTAACTGCTAAGCCTCAGTCCCAAGAGCATTTTCTTACTGACATGGTAGTTATGGATCATAAGGCATCATCAGTGAGTGCTGCCCTTAGCTTCTGGCAAATTGGTAAGGCCACTGCTCTGCATTCAACAACTCCAATCTAGCATGCTAACAGGTGTTTGAATCTTTTCATACTTTTTCTCTAATATGGGCATCAAAAAAACTCCATATGGAGTCTACTCTCTTTCTGGCAATGGTAAACCACTGGAGAAGAACCTGTTCTTATATTGACTGCTTGACAGTATGCTGTTTAAACTGGACATACAGGTTCCATAGGAAGGTGACCTCTGAACTTTGGCAGAACAAGCCGAGATGGTCATTCAGGTTCCTGCTTTACAGAGAAAACTGTCAGACATTCTTCAGAACTCAAGGAGAAGCAACTGATGAACTGTGCCAGAATGGGCAGAGCAGATTTCCTGCTTCACTGAAATGAAAAGAGACTCTGGGCCTGTAGGCTGAAGATGGATGTGCCAACTTTATAAAGGAACTTTCGGTGACTGTCCAGACAGATAGGTGTCATCTCTGTCCTTTCTAGATTTTAGAAGTTGCTTGCACTTCTGGTTTACTTGGATAAATATATCCTTTTGTGGTCTTTGATGTAGTTGAAGATTAGATAGTTATAGGTATAGTTTTTCTTAGTCATTTGAAAGGTATATTAGACATGAAACTTTAGATTCATAAAGATAAGGTAGATGGTAGAGTATCTTCTTTAATTTTGCTAAATACAAATAGACTAGATATTGTAACCGTAATTCTTGCTTGATAGCTATTTTGTTATATGCAATTTTGCTATGTTAAAATTGAAACCTTCCTTTTTGATTAGACAGAAAGGGGGAAGTGATGTGGGAATGCCTTTCTGTATGCTATGAATCTCAATCTTTAAATAAAGGAGCTGTTTTGGGCCATGACAGGCACCATAGAAGAAGTAAGAGGAGAAATCAGAGTATAGGTAGGAAAGGAAGGGTGGAGTCAGAAGCAGATTCGAGTAAGCCGCTCAAGGAGCAACATATAAGGAGCACAGGTGAGCCACGGGCCACATGGGAGACAGATTAATGGAAATGAGTTAAGATGTAAGAACTAGCTAGCAATGTGCCTGAGCCATAGGCCAAACAGCATAAAGTTAATATAAGCGTCTGAGTCATTTCTGGGGGCCTGAGCAGCGGTGGCTGGGCGGCTAAGTGGTCTCGGGCGGCAGGTCTGTGGGTCTCAGATCTCTGGCCGCCCAGGACCAAGAAACCCCACTACTACACAGGATGACAACCAACTGTCCAGCACTACCCGTGAGAAACAGCCTGATTCCTAAAAATAAAATGGTATCATATTTTTAATTTATGAAATGCCTAAAAGTAGATTGGGAATATATGAGATTAAAACCATACCTCCCCAAAAAAGCCCAAGAATTTACCAAACACACCAAACTAACAGAAAGGGAAACACCCTCACCTGGACCCTATAAGACTAGGACACCTAACATTGTAAGAGACTGATAGAAAATGGCTGACTCTCCCTGGACTTTCAAGGTAAGCAGAATTCTCCATGCTTAATGCAACCCACTAAAATTATTCTTCCATTCCTCCATTCATCCATCTGGGCCCCATCTTGTAGCTCTCCTCTGAAACCTTATAGTCCTGTGCTTCTGCCACTCTGCTTAATCCTAAGCCTCTGCAGCTTGGCCCTGCATGCCTCCAGAAGCTCTCTAATTGGGGTTCTTAATCTCTTCTCAGGCCAACTTTAGTGACTCTCTACATCTGTATCTGCTCTGGCCTCTGCCTCCCACAAGGCTTCTTTGGACTCTGTAGCCTCTTTGACTCTTTTGTAGCCCTCCTGTAGCCTATACCTATCTATGTGTCTACACAAATACACACACACATAGAGTATTATATATATATACATATATATATGTATGTATTAGAGAGAGAATTGCTTTAGTCAATGTGTGATTGGAGAGTTCAAATTAGTAATTAAGATTATAATCAAAGAATTTGTATTTACCAAAGATTAGCTACTAAAGAAAATTGTGGCTATTTGACATATTATATCCAAAGACATTCACTGTGGCAGCTTGGAATTTTGTTTCTAATTAATAAATCCTGACACTGTGGAAAGACATAGTGTATATCTATGTGTTTCTGCTGTACTACACTAATGACAAGTAAAATTTTAATTTAAAAAACAATGTAAGGTGTTGGAGATGGCTCAGCATTTAAGAGCACTGGTTGTTTTCCCATAGGACCCAGCTTCAATTCCCAGTATCCACCTGGAAACTCTATAACTCCAGTTACAGAGAATCTGACACCCTTATACAGACATACATGAAAGTAAAACCAATGTACATCAAATAAAAATAAATTTTTAAAACTCAAATACAGCATTATAAAATAAAGATTGGTAGAAATTCTCCATTTTATGACCTGCAGAAAATATCTCATGACATAAAACCCAGGGCCACAGCTGATGTTCATTTGCATATTTGTGCAATAAGTTCTAGTGGTTCACATAAAGCATAGCTCATTGGTAATACAAATCTAAGTATGAAAACAATATTAGTATGAAATCCTTTAAGTGACCATGTTTTAATTAAACTCTAAATTTTTACAATCAACACTGCTAGTTTGCTCAATGCACTATCAGCAAATGCAGTCATTTGGCTTCCAATTGCAAGAAATTGCAGAATAGAAATAAACCCAAGCTCCAAATATTTTCTGCCAGCTTTTCTTTTTTAAGAGAATATCAATGGTGTTGTAAAAATAGCTGTATTGAGATACGTAACATTAGCCATTCAGAAGAGGCCCCCTCCCTTCTGCCATGCATTTTTATTATTTACAAGGGAAAAACACAACTAGCTAAATAATCTTATTCATGCATTAATTGGTTCCAAAAGTAAAACATAAAAATCTTATTGAATGGGGGTTAGAAAATTGGCTCCGCAGTTAAGAGCACTTGATGCTCTTCCAGAGGGCCTAAGTTCATTTCCCGGAACCCACATCAGAAGACTCAAAAGCCCTTGTAACTTCAACTCCAGCTCCAGAGAAACAGATGCCCTCTTCTGCACTCTTATACACATGTACACATACTTTCAAACAAAAATATACAGATAATTAAAAATAAAATAAACCAAAAATTTTAAATATTATTTTGGTTTTTTAAATTATCCTAGTTCAAAGATAGCCAGCTATAGTTCACATGGCAAACACAAATACAACCATGCACTATTTTAGTAAGGTCTAGACAGAATGCTTTATGAAATAGCAAAATGAGGATAAATATAAACAACTACACATATTATTCCACTTAAATGGAAGAACCTAACACTAATATATGCGTTGATTCTCAACCACCAATAAAACATAGAACCTGCAAAAAAGTGAAAGCATTGGAGAATGTGTTTGCAGCTATTACTGATATTTCCCTTCTGATGCTAATGCTTCTAAGACCAAGGTAGAGAATAAGCACTAGATAAAAAGTTTATAACGGCCACAATCTTAAGAATCAGTTGGTGGCAATTGGCAAGAGAAAAGTTTTTTTTTTTAATTCAAA
Organism: Phyllotis vaccarum; assembly: GCA_033318265.1. Classification (NCBI taxonomy): domain Eukaryota; kingdom Metazoa; phylum Chordata; class Mammalia; order Rodentia; family Cricetidae; genus Phyllotis; species Phyllotis vaccarum. Next base: position 131,940,274 of record JARWLC010000013.1, on the reverse strand, counting down.
AGAAACACCTCTACTTTGGACACCATTAAAAGGCAAACATCTTGACTAACTATATCACAAATGTTAAAAGTCTACCATTTGATTTGGCTGAGAAAAAATAAAAACGCTGGACATTTGCATTATCCTTGGAAGGTTCTTAACAGTGGAATTCAGTGTTGGAATCAAGGACAAATATACTGAAGAACTTTCACTTGACGTCCAGCACTTCAAAAAGAAAGTGTTAAGAACAAAGACTGAGTGTACTATAAGCAGACACCCTATGTAGAACACAAAGAACAAAGAACATTTCTTTTCACTGAGTCCTTACTAGGACAAATGAAGGGGTATCCATCCGGTGTGCTGTTTCAGTTTTAAATCAACTGTACTAAATGAGCAAAAGACATAATTAACATCAGTAAATTATGACATGGGAAAATGTATATCTTCCCAAAGGAAACAATACAATATAAAGGTTTGTTTTTAATGGTCTTAAGATGCTGTTGTTCAGGCTAACCTTATGCTCATGAGCCCTTTCCCTCAGCCCCTAGGGTGATAAGATTATGGCTATGTACCACCACAGCCATCTTAAAGTAACTTGATGTATGATTTATGTTAATATACAATTAGCATAATTTTTATTGTTATCAAAAATAGATTTTTTTATACAACACATTCTGATTAGGGTTTTCCTTCCTCCAACTCCTCCCATGTTTGTCCCACCACCCCACCCACTCAAACATGCCCTTATATTTCTTTTTCTTTCTAATTATAAAGTAAGCAGACATCTAAACAAATAAAAGCCAATCAGAAGAGGACAAAACAAACACACGCCAACAAAAGAGCCAGAAAAGCACAAGAAACATATAGATGCAAAGCACAAGAAACATATAGATGCAAAGAACAAGAAACATATAGATGCAAAGCACAAGAAACATATAGATGCAAAGCCACACATACACACACACAGAAAAAAACTAAAAATCAGAAGCCCTAACATGTAAGCAAAGGGTCTTTAAGGTTTAAAAAAAAAATGGCCAGACAAAGCCCAGCGAGATAATAAACCTCAAAACTACCACTGAGTTTGTTTTGTGTTGACCATCTACTGCTGGCCATGGAGTCTGCCCTTAGATATGGTTTGTATATTCAGTGAGACTCCAGTGGAAAAAACTCATTTTTCCTTTGCAAGCAATTATCAGTTAGAGATAGCTCTGGGTTAGGCCTGGGGCATTGTGTCTACTTCCCCTCTCAGCAACTAGCACACTTTTTGACGGCAAGAACCAGTTCCTTTCCTTTGACAAAGAATGTTAACTTTAAAATAATTAAGAAAGTCATTTAGAACAGAAAACAGTGACTTGATGAAAATGTTCATTACTACCATGTTTAAAATTGGAAGCTATGAATGCATGGTGTTATATTATATTGGGAGGATATATTAGAGTTTATCAAATTCTAATAATATAAACTATGAAAAAACACAAAGTATTTTTAGATTATCATTAGGTTAGAAATATAAGAGGTCAATAAATATGTTTGTATTTATTAAATGTGTCCATTGCATGAAAACCTAATTGCCCTTCAGTAAAATGTTGCTTAGGAGATAGGCTTCTATAATTATAGATGCTTTATTGGCTCCATTTCTCTTGACAGTTACTATGTAAGTTTTTCCCCATTATAGAGATGTGGCTGAGCTGTAGCCATGTACCTATGAGCTTTTTTATTCTGTGAAGTCATACCTACTGCTGCAATTTATCATATGACATCATGAACTTTTTTGGGACTCTGCTTTCTGACATTTGGTAGTAGTGATGGTTAATGCTGATTGTCAAGTCAACAGGATCTAAAATTATCTAGGAACCAAATTGCTGGCTGTGTATGTAGGGAACTTTAATACTGGGTTAATGGAGGCAAGAAGATCCACATTAAATGTGGTCAACACTACTCTACAGGTTGGGGTCCTAGACTGAATCAAAAGATGATTTTTTTTTATAAAAGGTAACATGCAAGCTGAGCACCAGCATCCATCTCAGCTTCCTAGCCAGGTATGTAATATGGCCAGCTGCTTCCGTTCCTTCTCTCATGAGAGCAAAGTTGTGAGTACAAATAAATCCTTTCTTCTTTAAATTGCCCTTTTCACGTAGTTTGTCATAGCAGTGAAAACGGTGCAGTGGTGAAAACAGCTAAAAGTGACCAGTGGCATATGAGTGGGGGAGGCATGCCAGGAAGTAGAGGAGAAAGAAGAAGATGTTTCATTTAGATAGTTGCTGTAATCTACAAATAACTAAGATGATACATCTGAAGTCACATTAAAAGCCTGTGGTGCTTTAAAATTAGAAACCAAATTCTAATAATGAAAAACCAAAAGCTAAACTTCTAGAAACTTCATGATGAGACACCCCAAAATAAAGAAGAATGAGGCAAAATTGAAACATTTATAAATACGATGTTTTGATCCCCTCTCAAAAGTATTTCAATTAGAAAAGAACAGTAGACTAAAATCAAAGCTTCATTTCCCTCTGGAGTCACCTGGAATCCTACTAGTCACCTATTCTCAGTTTCTCTGCCTAGCTGCAGTGGCTCTGTCTCCTCAGCATCCCTTTCCTTGTTTAAAGGTACAGTGGCAAAGCATCACAGGGACAGAAGACAAGAAACAGCACATCCTCCTGAAGCCATAGAGACAAAGACTGGAGTGATGTTCTTATAAGCCAAGGAATATGAATATTGCTGCTAAATATCACAAGCTAGAAGAAAGGCATGAAATAGAGATCCTCTCAGCTTCTAAAGGGAACATAATTTCAGACTTCTGCCTTCGAAAACTGTGAGGTATAGTATGAGGTTTCTGTTCCAGTCTTTGGGGCCTAACCTCAAAGTTTAGGCCCACAGACCCGCAGAGACACACAGATGCTTACAATAATTTTAGGCTGATCAGCCTCAGGCCCAGGCATATCAGTTGCTAACTCTGTACCCTTCATCTAACCCATGACTCTTATCCTGTTCAGCCATGGGGCTCGGTACCTTTTCTTAGAGCAGCATAGTTGTCCTCTGCTTCTTCCAGCTTCTCTCTGGCATTCTGCTCTGTGCTTCCTGTTCTCAGAGTTTTCTTAGTCTGGTAGCCCCACCCACACTTCCTGCCTGCCTTTGGCCAATCAGCACTTTTTATTAAACCAGTGGGTGGGATAATTATTTATAATGGAACAACATAATCTCCCACAGTGAGGCACTGAATTTTGTTGCCTGAAGCCAAAAAGTTTCAAGTACTCTAACCTTAGGAAATCAACACAATCCTAACTCAGCTGTACTTGGAGGACTTCTAGCGCTGATAGTGGATCTGCAAGAATAGGTCGGCTGGTGGGGCAGACTTTAAAGATGCACAAGGCCTAGGGTTGATCCTCTTTAAAGTGTACGATGTTTTCTCAAATCCTTCAACTCATTTAGGTGATTAAATTAGGTAGGCCTAGGGAATTAGATTTTGTGTAGGAGCTAGGATTGTATGGTAGTTAATCTGAATTTTCAATTAAGATATCTAGAATACTGCAAAACATACTTCCAGAGGTTGTAGTGGCATTACCATAAACAACTAGATCACAAAGCCTCTGATCTAACTAATGGTTAAATCTACTAATGGATTCAAAAAATAGGCTTTTAGGAAGTAGTGGACACTGAGAATGTGGAGGCCTGGTTGAAGAAAATAGGCCACTTGGATCGTGTTTTTGAAAGGCCTATCGTGCCTTGGTCCCTTCCTATGCTACCTTTTTGTGTTTCCTGTCTGCTTCTCTTCTACACAAGCCTTTTCCATAGTGTTCTACCTTGCCATAGGCCCAGAACCTTTAAGTTCTTCTCTCAGATATGTTTGTCACAATAACAAGAAAACTACCATGATATTCCAGAATGAAGCAGCTAAGTAAGAGAAGGCATCCCAAATCTGGAAGAGTGCCACCATCTCTAACTTGGAGAAAAGTTGAAGAAACCACAGAAACACACTCCATGGCACAGAAAACCTTAGTTAGAGTTTCCATAGCTTCTTGACCGAGAAACAGCACAGGTACAAAACACAGTGGAAAAGAAATCATACTATGTACAATCCAGGACTCACCAGATTGTAGGGAAAGGAAAAATAAAGACCTATCCATACCAAAGGGAATACTTGCACAGGCCAGGCAAGAACAAAGACCATAGTCAGATAGATTAGATTTTTAGGAAAATAAGCAATGTAAAACCAAGTCTCTTATATCCCCAAGTTTATAAACTCAAGTAAGATTTAGGAATATTGCAAGAGAATTAATAAGTCAATTTATATTGATAATTTATTTATATGTAGATTCCAAGACTGCAGTGTTGTTTTCATGGGGAAAATTAGTATAGATAGTTAAGAATTAACAGGACTGCAATTGATTATAGTACACATATAGACCACCAAGTACACACACATAAAGTGAATAGAGTTAAAAATACATTATAAAAATCCACACATACATGAAAATTATAATAAACAATGGTACCCAAATAATCAAGTCAAAGAATAAGTTCAGAGATAAATGTAAAGGTATTTCATGACAGTTAATAACTAAGATGAGTCATCTAAAATGTATAGTATGCAACTTAAACTGTACTTTTAAAAGTAATGTTAGAAAGAAATTTTGTAATTATGAAAGTCATACAAAATATTTTTTGTAAAACTAGAACATAGAATTTTAAGAAACTCAAAGACACCCAAACAATCAAAGTTGGAGGACTTTACTAGAAGTTACAATAATCAAATAGTATGACCCTGGCATAAAGGTATATGTATAGACCAATTGAATAGACTTGAGTAGTTAGAAATATTCTCCTACATCCAGTGATTTTATGGCAAGGATGTTAAGACCACTCAGTAGGGAAATGATAGTGATTTTAACAAGTGATCTTGGGGAAATTAGATATATGCATTAAAAAGAATGAATTTGGACCCTTACACCACATACAAAAATGGACTCAAAATAAATTAAGACTATCCTGGCTACTTCTATTGTCAACTTAATACAACCTACCTGAGAATACAGAACCTTACTTGAGGGAATCCTCAGATCATGTTGGCCTTAGCCATGTCTGTGTGATATTGTCTTGACTGATGATTGACATAGGAAGGTTCATCTCACTGTGGACAGCACCATCCCTAGATCAGTGAGCCTTGGCTATTTAAAAAATCTAGCTGAGATGAGAATGGAAGGAAAAGGAAACTATTGGTGGAATTGCAAATTGGTACAGTCACTGTGGAAATCAGTATGTAGATTTCTCAGAAAGCTAAAAGTTGATCTACCATATACCCCAGCTATAACACTCTTTGGCATATACTTAAAGGACACTATGATTGTCTGAACAAGGTCTATATAATGACAATACCTTGACATACCAACTTGGAAAGGGGAAATTCCGCAAGGATTAAGTGCTACCAGGTAGTCAAGGCTTGTTGAAAGAAGGAGAATCAGTTCTTCATGGGGATGAGCTCTCAGAGAAGTTTCCAGTCACAAGTGGTCAGCATGTGATTGATCAATGTAAATTAGAGCAATGCTAAGTGGGCACTGTAAGTTTTGTGTGTGTGTATGTGTGTGTATGAAACAATAATAAAATAAGAGATCATGAATTTGGGAGAGAGAGGTAGGACTCATCTAGATTAGCTGGGGAAGAGGCAGGAAGAATATTGATGTATTGTTATGTATAAAGTTCTAAAAACAAAGGTTTTTTGTTTGTCTGTTGCAGGTGAACTTTTCCTTACCACCCACAAGTTCCCAAATAACCAAAATAAAAAATCCAACACAGAGACTTAATATTAACTATAAATTTTGGCCAATAGCTCAAGCCTATTACTAGCTAACTCTAACATTTAAAATAAACCCATATTTCTTATTTCCCTAGCTGCCTAAGACTGAATTAGCAATTGATGGTATTTTATGTATGCAGGAGGCTCAATATCCAGTGTCCCTTGCAGGGGTGGGGGGCATGTGGCAACAGAACTAGTTCAGAGTTAATGAAATCAGAAATGCCCAGGACATTCTTTCCTGAAAAATGAAAAGAACATCTCCTTCACAGGGATTAAAGATGAAAAATGGATGGTCAATAAATTTGTATTGGAACTCTTTAGGAGGCTTTCCAATATGTAAAACAAATGAATAAATAAGCACTTGTGGTCTATTTCCTATCTAGATATAAAATCCCCCCCAGGGCTGCTTTGTCTGTCCCCACCTAAGTTATTTGCTTTCCTTCCCAGTAATGTATTTTTCCTTGCTCACCACTCCAAAGTACACTTTACTCTGATATGAAAAATGCAGTGCACTATCTTTAATTGTTGCACATTCTGCTTTGCTTCCAGGTTAAAAAGTAACTACTTTATTTGGAGACTTATAAAAGTCAAGATTTCAAGGGTTAGAAAGTAGCTCTCTTACTGCTCCTGTAAAAATCCCAGCAGGAGAGGAGAATTGTGAACCGAAAAGGCATCTCAGTGGTCACAAGGAAGTAAGCAGCTAGATACCATTACTTAGCAAACCTTAAGGAACAAGTGTCTCCTATGACAATGCAATGCTCTGAGCATATCGTCATTCTCTAAGGTCTAGCTCCAACTATCTTCCTTGACTCTATAGGTTTCTTCTAGAAAAAGTTTTCTGCTCTTTTAGTTCCAACCATCACCTTCAAGTTTTTAACGGTGCAAATCCACATTTCTAGTAACCTGTTTTGACCCTCCTCCTGGCTCCATCTGTCCCTCTAACTCAGTACCTAAAGCATTAGATTCATAATCTGTTTTGTATCTTTTCTCCTTTCTCCAAACCATTCTTTGAGCTTCTCACGGATGCTCCTGTTTCCTCAGTTATGAAGTTATTACGTCTGTCCCCTTCTCCTCCTAGGATCTGCTCTTTACATGAACCCTAATGCCCACACCCTTTTTCCAGTCTCACTTTGCTTGAGATCTAGATGCTTTTTAAAAATTTCTCCTTCACAACAGTAACTTCCTCCTTACCTTTTATCATTTCTCCATTCTTTCCCTGGCCATTTGCTCTGCTCTCTGTAGACCTTAAATGACTGAACATGCCCAGTCAAGACAAAAAAAAAAAAGTATTGCAAACATATTTGTGCATAGCAGCATTTGCAGTGGACTCTAAATTTCAATCACTAAAATAGGCAATCTTTAATTGGAGGGGGAAATAGCTTTAAATCCTTAAAGCTGTTTGTGCATTTAACAAATAACTTGTGAAAAGTATGTATACAAGCACATAGCATATAAAATATTATCAGTGTGCATAGACAAGGATAAATGGTGTAAATTAAGATACAAAATTTAAGCGTCTCTTGAATCAGACCTGGGAAGAACAGGATTTTGACGGAAATTACTAAGGAGATCACATTAGAGAAGATCTTGGCATAGGGCATGCAGAAGAGAATGTCACAGAATTGCACAAAGACCAGATACAATAAGTAGGAGATAGAGAGGACTGGGAAATTAACTGGACAAAAGCTAGTGAGGACTATATCAGAGTGGTTTTAAAACAGCAAATGGAGAAATTTCTAGTTCCTTCCTGCTGTGTTGTCTAATAGATTTGGGATGTTTTGCTTGTTTCCAATAATACTTAAAGTTTCAGGTTATGGAAGCAATGCAGCCGATGGCTGTGTATCTGGTCTCACGATGTTCAAATTTAAAAAAAAAAAAAAAAAAAAAAAAGCAAGAGGAAATAGCTCAAAAATATCCAGGAGCTTTGAAAAGATTAAAGCTTAGTGGGAAGCTTTGTATGTCCTTTATTGAACAGCCTTAGGAGAAACAAGTGCAGTAGCTATATAGAATACATTTACAGTAAATATTAGATGGACAAATGGATAGAAGGAAGGGCAGTTTAAAATTAGATGAGGAAGGACATGATCAAGGCAGTTTCTCCACTTAAAAATTTACTTTAGATAAAGAATGGTATTAATTCAGGTTCCTAATATCTTGAAGTCTACATTTTGTATATTAATTTTAAACATTTATTTCACTCTAACTAGATATTCATCAAAGCTGTATGACATCTTATCTATTAAGAAGATAACAGTGGGTAGTGTGAGCTTGCCAAGTAAGAATGGATCCATGGTCTGTGCAGTGAATGCTGAAATACACTTATCAGATATCAAATCCATGCCTTCAGAGGGAGGGGCTCAAAGAGGATAAAGAAGTAAGTCCAAGGAAGAGGTGATGAAAGCAAAAGTTGAGTTGCATGGATGGGTGAGTTTGGTTAGATTGTTAGACAGCGTGCACACTAACACAGTATTCAAATCAAAAAACCTAGTATGTAAGAAGGCATGAAGAGAATCAAGTGTTAGTAACTAACTTAGCTTGTATCTTCTTGTTATTTTTGATATTATAATTTAATTACAGCATTCCTCCCTTCCCATTCCTCCCTCCAAACCCTGCTATCCTTGAAATTCCTGGGATCTTTTTTCATTGTTTTTGTTGCATGCATATATGTATATACATATATGTTCTTAAATATAACCTGCTCATATGTATATACATATATGTTCTTAAATATAACATGCTCATATGTATATACATATATGTTCTTAAATATAACCTGCTCATATTTATATACATATATGTTCTTAAATATAACATGCTCATATGTATATACATATATGTTCTTAAATATAACATGCTCAGTTCATATAATGTTACTTTATTGTATATTTTCAGGACTGACCTTCTGGCATCAGAGACTTTGGCTAATAAATCGAGAGTGATCTTTTCAGAAGTCCATATATATTCTTCTCTTTACTGTACCAGTGACCTCGTTGCTGTATTCTGTATGTGGTCTTTTGTTTCAAATGTGTTTGTTGTATTTTTTCTTTTTCTTTAATGAGTTTTTGTACATATCAGGAGAAACCTTAAAATTTGCATTATAGAAAAATAAAATTCTGGCTTCTAGGTGGTAAGCATGTGCCCTAGGAAATGACTTCATGCCAAAACTCTCAACTAGTACTTATAAACAGTGGAATGTGCATAAGCTGCTGTCTCCATGGGTGCTAATTGTAACATGTCAAAGAAGGGACTTGCTTTCTCTGGTTGGCAGGCCAAGCCTCCTGCTGCTGCCAAGTGCTGTAACATTCAACAGGAATATCATTTTTTGACACTGACAGTTCCAAATTCAGTGTCTGCCCTCACTGGAGAACTCTAAAAAATCATAAAATGATAAAAAATAATATGCTGAATTTATTTAAAATGAGTTCTCCCCATGAGTGGCAGAATGGAGAGGTAGACAGAACAACAGATGGGCACATAGGATGAATCCAAAACCCTGTGTTTGAAGAACAGCAAGTGGTCTAGTCGGGCTAGAACATTTGAAAAAGGTATGAGAGTATTAGAAGACCAGGCCAAAACGTCAAGCTGAGATTATGTTCTTTCAGAGCTTAAGTACCAGGGTAAGGAGGCAATACTTAACTTTGCAACCAGTGGGAAATCAGATTTTTTAAGTAATTAACTAACGTGATTAGAACTGCTTAATCCATTGTGCATATGTAAAGTAGATTTAATTAAGTAGACAGAAAATAAATCAGGAGTCTGGCATAGAGACAAACTGACCAATAAAATTATAACCTTCTATGGTGCTTGAAAGTGGCTATTTCAACAGGCTACATCTACTAACTAACCAACCTAGCACCATCCTGCAACGAGTTGGGATCATGTGTCTAATTCTTGACAAGGGATTTCAGTGGGATCCATCATCATCAATTGTAAAGATGTCCCATGTGCATGATCCTGTATTCTTTCTGTATCTATATGTGTGCATGTGTACATTTGTATGATGTGCATGTTACATATGTTTGTATGTGTGTGGGTGCAATTGTACACAGCTGCTCTCGCCTATGTTTGCCTGTGTATGGAGGCCAGAGGCTAACTTCAGGTGTCTTCTTCAATTATTCTCACCTTATATACTTAAACAGGATCTCTCACTTGAAACCAGAGAAGCTATCTAGCCAGCAAGCTCTACGGAATCCTGTGTCTCCACCTTCTGAGCACTGCCATGCCTACCCCAAATTCTCACGGGTTCTAGTGATGCAAACTCTAGTCCTTATGCTTCCACACCAAGTGCTTTATCAGCTAAGATACTTTATCAGCCCTCCCCATGCTTTCTTTTAACACCACATGCCAATCTTTCAACACCAGGACAGCCTAGAAGCTATAAGATGAAGTGAGCTATAAATTGGAAACATAGACCATTTCTATACTCTTAGGAATTTTTAAAAATAGAAGAATAGATTCAAAGAGAAGCCCTTGGTTTAGTTGCTATATGAAATTCACCACCTATAAATCACATTTCACTTACTGGGAAGCTAGTTTTCTCTACATGAAGAAAAGCTATAAGCTATACTCTGAATATTCATAGATTTCCATATCTCAGGTCTTTTTTATCCTCACCTACCAGTCTAATATCTTATTCCAATGAATATCTAATGATGTAAGGTGTCATTAAAATTTCCATAAAACTCAGAAAAGAACTGAAATTTTACCCAGGTATAGTTAAATGAGACATGTCATTCTAAATATCTTTTTTGTATGACAAATTAAAACACCTAGAGATTCATTTACTTAAAACATACCTGAATTTCAATGTTCCTGCCTTAACTTGGAATAAAACCACATGGTCTGTGCCTTTGCATACAACCTAGGTTTAGTTCTCAGATTCAATGTGAGACAACTAACTACCACCTTTAAATCCAGTTCCAGGGGATATAATGCCCTCTCTGGCCTCCATGGGTACCTCACCCCCCCCCCCCGCATGCACATAAACAGACACACACACATATACATAGATTAAAAAAATTAAAAATAATGAGTTGAGCAGCACCAGGTATAAGGCTACAAACTGAATAATATCTTCAGGATCTCCAGACTTCAAACAAAATTTCCCCAAGAAAAGTAGAGTGTTTCATTCTCTAAAATGACTTTGGGAGTAATAATATCTTAATTGGGTAACAAAAATTAGATACCAAAAGGAGAACACAGAAAGGATAAAACTAAATCTGGGCAGATCCTTGGATAAAGCAAAACTGTTGTGCCAAGATGAAGAAGACTAGGAAAGAATCTCTTCCTCTGACAACCTCACCACTTGTTGGCATCTTCCTACCCTTTATTTCCAGTAGATCAATATTCAAACTATAAATTCTTCTCTCCTGGGGTAATTTGAGGGAGAGAATTTAAAAGGCAAAGTGCCCAAATATTTAAACAAGGTTACAGAAAACTCTTCCATAAACTTAAATCACCAATCTTGATGTTACAGTAAATTCTCATCGAATTTTTATCTGCACAGAGAAATATATTTTCACATAAGTGGTCAGTGTATACTTCTTGCCCTCAGTGTTACTTTTTAACCAATTATTAATTTGTGTATATTTATAAATATCAGCATACTCAACAGTTCATTTTCTATCAATGTATCATACTCTTCACTTGTATATATGGTTGGAAATGTTTGAGTAGTTGCTAAGGTTCATGGTTATAAATAAGAAGTGCTACAATATCTCTAAACAAACTTCTTATGTTTTTGTTTGTTTATTTAGTTTTTAATTCTCCATAATCAAAAAACCACCACATTAAAAGATATAGTGCCTTTATTCTTTTTCCTAGTATGAAATTATTGAAGAGAAAGCTTCACATTGCTGAAAATGAAAATAACTCAAAATATACTAAAATTTTGTATTCAAAAGAAATTAGGAGAAACAGGCCAAAACTCACAATGTTTACTATAAAATATGCTCATCATATTATCTATAACACTAAAAATGAAAAAGACACAAAATATTCAGATCATTGGTGAATGTCCAAATAAATTATGATATATCTGTAAGTAAAGCAGAAATTATACTTTTTGTTAATTTTACTACATTATTAAAAATGATTTTAAAGAATATTGAAGGGTGTAAAAAATTATTATAAAGAAAAGTAAAACTACTATTTCTAGATGCAATATAATTCCAAATATGTAAGTTGAAGTATTGTTGATTTGTAAATATATGTATATAAAGAGATTGTAAAAATATGCTATGATGTTAATAGTTATTTCTTGCTATACTTTTGTTATTATATATGTATTTTATAATAAGAGTCATAAATGTTATTTCAACAAGTAAACTATCAGCATAGTAGAATTCTGAACACAAAAAATTCAAAGGAATGGTAAAATTAAGATGATTAAATTATCTGTTGACCAGTCAAACTTAACTTGAAAGCATCTGTGTGATGAATCTGTAATAGGGATGAAGAACTGAAAATATCCAATACAAAGGGGGAAAAAAACTTTACATTGTGAGCATGGAAGACCTCATGAGCAAACCCCAGTCCAGACAATCATTGATCAATAATCTCAAACAACCAATTTTTATACTGCACATGGTGGCCTTTGTCATTTATCACTGTGATATAATAAAGAATATATATGGCCTTTTCCTGACATAAAGCTTCAAAAACCCTTGAAACAGCTAATAGGAATATTTTTGTTATTCATAATAATCCTTTTCATTCCTATCTGAGTGTATGCCAATTGTATGACTCATGTTGGATCTCGTAGATCATTTCCAGCAGAAGCTGGTCACTAAAAAGGCAAAGCACAATATTGCAGAGGAGGATATTAAGGTGAGTTGTGGGGGGAGGCTGGGAAGGAGCAGGGGGATCTATTGTTGGTATGTAAAATGAATAATAAAAAATAATAATAAATTAAATAATAAAAAGTTTTCCCAACTTGGAAAGGAGAAAGGAGCTGGAGATGGAATTCAATCATGTAGCTAATGATGTAAGCAGACATGCTGCATAATAAAAACCTCAATAAAATCCCTTGACCCTGAAACTCAATAAGACCTCCAGATTGATAAAGATATTGATGTTCTTAGAAAGTGGATATTCAGATTTCATGAAGAGAAGACATAGATTCTATAAAGAAAAGGCAGAGAAGCTTCATGCTCTTCCTTCCTCCTTACTCAGACCTTGCCCTTTTTAATCTCTTCCATTTGGCTTGCTCTTATGTTGCATCCTTTACAAAAAGTTTATCTTAAAATTAGTGCTTTCAGTGAGTTTTGGACCAATCAAGCTAGTTCTTAAACTTGAAAAGATGGGTGATAATGAGATCACTCAAAATTTTAACTGGCTAGAAAGACATACACATGACTTTGGAACACCAAGGACACATGACTGGTATCTAAGCTAAGAAAACCCCATCCATAAATTAAGCCCCTTAACCTGTGAGATCTGCACTGGCTCCAATTACTTAATGCCCAAATTCAACTTAGTTGTAGCACACCCAGTTGGTGTAAGAGAATTGCCTTCAGAAAACAAACATTCTACACGTTCAAAGGAATAAAACCCTTCTCAAGAATGTTCAGGTAATGTATTAGTTTAGGGGACAAGCCCTTCGATCTTAGTGGCTGAATTCAATAGAAGTTTATTTCTTGTTCATATACAATTCAGATGGGTGTTTCTGATTAAATAGCCTTCCATTTTGAGTGTTCACCTGCTACTAAGCTCCACAGCCCTTCAGATTCAGCCAAAAACATGGAGAAAGAGCAATGAAAAGTTACATATGAAACAATTGCGTGGAATTTAGGCGACTTTCAGCTACAGAGGTCTTGGGAAATGCACTGTAACTGTGAACCCAAAGAGAATAAATGGGTTTAATGACAAAGTAGGCAGTTATAAAATAGTTTTTTTTTTTCTACTGAAAAATACTAATTGTGAATTTAGATTTTTAACCTAACTAATATTAGTAGTCAAGGAAATTGTGAGTTAAATTTCTCGTTGCCAGAAGTCATGGTAACCTACTTCAAAATGAAACACAGCAGTAGTGTTTCAGCTAGTTGAAGGAAAATTTCTTTAGTGTCTAAAGCTCAAGATTTGTGATAGAGAAAGGATATGCAGAGATAAATAAGATTAAGTCCTGAACCTTTCAGTAGAACAGAAAATTGTATGGACTAGTCTAACATTTTATTATTTATTAACAGCTTTAACGGCTGTAACAAAAAATGAGACTTACTAGGAATGTGGAGGGCAAAGAAGGGGATAAGAGAGAGGAATAGCCCCCAACCCCTTGCTGCTAAATAATCTATTAAAATGTATATCACCATCTTCAGTTGTGTGATAACTTCTGACTGACCCCACGGACTTGACCACCTAAGTCCAGATTCATGGTCACATGGATGGGCCTCATTAAACTTAGTAGGTCTCAAAACATGATCATGAACATGAATCTGAGCATAAGAGAGATTTGCAGGGAACAGGAAAGTAGATAAAAATAATTCAGAGATGAGAGAGGATTCAAGAATGAGAGTAGTCAGTATACATGATATACATGTACGAAACTGTCAAAGAACAAATTTAATTAATACAAAAGGAGTAACGGAGGTGAGGAATATGATCAAAATATACTACACACAAGTACAGGAATATCATAATGAAACATTTTACTCTATTCATTTAACACATGTGTAAAATCTTTAGGGGATCAGTACAGATGATTTATTAGCAAATAGAACTATAGCTACAAGCGTAAATGCAGTATAAGGTAAAAATGCTTTAAAAACTATCATTAGCACATTCAAAAGAGCATCTGGACAGGTTGGTAGATGTTCAGACAGATGTTCTGCTGTAACTTCAATGAAAATATTTTCTACATGTCATAGTAAAATGTACAGAACAAGACACAACAAAGGCTAGATATCCTAAGGAAAGCAGGGAAAATTGAGGTTTTACAAAGCACATTTAAAGAAAATCCTGGCTTCTACAACAGGCTGTTCTCAACTTAGGTACTGGTCTTGTTTTCAGAAGCACGTATCTCTATTATTTGGAATACTTAGTGTGTTTTCCCTTAGTCGCGATGTTGTAAAAGCCAAACCATCTGTCTACTTGCCCCAGAAAGAGCCCAGAGTTTATTCTAAAATGGCTTCTCAAACTTGTCCCACTTCCAACTCTTTTTGACCCAAGAAATTCTTATGTAACCCAAGATACATAGGTTTATAAAATAAGTATACAAATCAGACTAAAGAATTATTAAAGAATAAATTGTACATAAATGTGCTATGAAAAATCCTTGGTATTCATATAATTTTGACATTTATTAACCAGGAAAGAACAGATACTCTAGCATATTTTGGTATGAAGAGTTAAATTTTTGGTGAGTCTGTGATATCACAAGATGCCAAACACCTCCAATATTTTCAGAGTTGATCAATATTTTGATTTTATAGTTATCAATACTGAGAATGGTACTTCATAGAAATATATAATACAAAATGACAATAGCATGTTTAGAAATATTTCAGTAATTGATAGGAATCTCATCTAATCTCAACCCAAAATTTATTTAATCTTTTTTTATGAAACTAAAGTCTGAAGCTCAAACAGTAATTTTTAAAATCAAACATTCAAGCACAACCCAATTGAAAGACATACAAATTTGATACTTACATGTTGAAAATGATAGCGGAACATATTAAAAGTCTGTCTTCTGTAATTAAATCATTATGTTTCCCTAAAAGTAGAAAATTTTGTATGTATATTTTGCCTTTCATAAAACACAGTAGTCTTAAATCAGAGCCCAAGCCATGTTAATTCACATTGCATGATTATAAAATTATGAATGGTACAAAATGCACGTTATGTTTTCTGATTCGAAGAAACAGAAGTGGAGTTTTGGGATGCAACACAAATGAGCACTGCTGTAAATACTTCAGATTCACAGCAAACTTAACTGTGAGTTAAGTTTGGTCACTGCACATTCAGACATCTTTTATCATTGCCAAATTTTTCACAACCAACACATTCAGTTACATGGCGCCATATAGTGTCACAACACACAGATCAAGAAACTCGTTCACTTACAGTGTTTGCTTCGGCAGTATATATACTATAATTGGAAAGCTACAGAAACTATTAGCATGGCTACTGCACAAAAATGATGCACATATCCATAAAGAATTCCATAGTTTTCCATTACCTCATTCTCATCTCTAGAGAGGTCACTCAAAATAAAAGTCAACAAAGAAACTTTGGAACTTAACTATGTTGTAGGCCAAATGGACATCCACAGACTGAGAATCAAAGGATGTGAAATAATTTATCAATTGATCAGAAATCAAAACAAAGCTTGTGTAAAGCAAAAATTAGAAAAGATAAAAGAAGGCAATGAAGGCAATAATTTACCAAGAAGATACAACCCTAAGAAGAACTTACTATGATCATTGTACTAAGTTAATATAATTTCCAATTGCATTCTAAATAATCATCCTTATACCCATAGATATGTGCAGTTCTCACCTATAAGCAAAGAAGACTCCTTTTGCAACAGATGGAGACTATTAGAGAGTTCCACAACCTGTCAAAATACAGAGATTATGAAGCTGTGGTGTGCCCACTCTTATAATGGACATCTGTAATACAACACCTAAGTCTCAAGGGAACATCAAAGAGGGGGCCATGGAAAGATTGTAAATACTTAGGGACAGGGACAACTGCTGTGAGATATTGTGTTTTAACATGACAGGAATGTTGTACCTATGAACTCTCAATGATAAAGTTGTCTGTACCAGCCCTTCAAAGATCACACCAGCTGATATGCCTAACTCACAGGGTCCTGCTCCTAGATGAAGTGCTACAGGCAGTAAATGGCTACTGGGGGGAGGTGGAGTCAATTTTATTCAGGGACAAGTGCCCAATCCTGAGTGATCAGTCTTAAACAGATGTGCATACATATAATATTCTTTGGCTTAGTAGGTTTAACATATGAATTTCTTGGGAAAGAAATGGGAAGAAAAGATAAATACTTATGCATTAAATTTTCAAAAAATGTAAATAACATAAACAAGACATAGCAGTTTTCAATTCAGATGTGCCAAGTACTGAGGCTCCCAATTTGATAATCAAGCAGTAATAGACACAAAACATCAGAAGAATTTGATGTAATAATAGTATGATGTTTCAGTATACTACTCTCATCTCTATACAGGTCCTCCAAACTAGATATCATCAAAGAAACTCAGAGTTAAATTTATGCCACAGATCAAATGGACTTAAAACATAGTTACAAAATATTTTATCCAAAAGAAACAGAATACACATTCCTCTCAGAAGCCTATGGAAACTTCTGTACAATACATAATATTTGAGGCCACAAATCAAGTCTTACCAAATGCGTTAGAGATAAATAATCTCTTGTTTCTTATATCTTAATACTATAATACTAGAAACTAAAAACTAAATGCCCATGTATTTATACTTAGGTATATTTATATACATTTGTATCACAATCCTAATTGGTCTTAATAAGAACCTTGAGCTAGATATTGAGGTAAATGTTGAAAGATCAGAGAGAAAGAAACAAGGTACAGCCACTTCTTACCTCACCAATTTCTCAGCTGAAAAGGGAGATCATATCTCTGGGAATCCTCAGATTGAATGGCCGAGATCTTGTCTTCACCAGATATATCTTCCTGTCTCCACTTCCCTAGTGCTGAGATTAAAGGCGTGTGCCACCACTGCTTGGCCTCCATGGCTAACTAGTGTCTGGCTTGCCCTCTGATTTTCAGGTAAGCTTTATTTGTCAGAGTACAAACAAAATATCACCGTATACATTCTTCAGTGAGTCTAATGTAAAATATTAGTTAATTCTTTGAGAAAAAACAAGATTAATCACTCTCCAACCAGATTAACAAGAAAGAAGAGGGACTAAATTAATAGAATTAGAGCTATAAGAGAGAAGATATTACAGATTTTAATGAAATATAAATAATCATTAGGGAATACTTTCTTTCATAAGTTACATTCCACAAAACCTGGAAAATCTAGAGGATAGGAATAATTCCTAGACATAAGAAACCTACCAAAATTAAATCAGGAAAACATAAACAACTTAAACAGATCAATAGCAATTAACAATATTGAAGCAGGTATAAAAGGTCTGCCCACAAAAACTGGATATAAAACTAGACACATGTATCTCACTGTGTACAAAAATCAACTCCAAATGGATCAGACATCTTATCTGAAACTGAAATTGTTAGAAGAAAATATAGGTGAAACGTTTCAAGATATAAGCATAGATCAGATGTGAAGACTACAGGAAATACCAACAATTGACATGTGTTTGATGAAATTAAGAAACTGAAACTATATATTGGATAGAGGATTGATATCTAGAATACACAAGAAAATTCAAAACCTAAACAAGAAATCAAACAACCTTGTCAGTAGATGAGCTAATGAAATGAATTCTTTGCAAAAGATGAAGTAAAAATAGGTAATAGGCAATAAACATATGAAAAATGTTCCACATTCATAATCTTCGGGAAAATCCAAAGTCAACCTACCTTGAGATGACATTTCATGTCAGTAAGAATGACAGTCATTTAGAAAACAAATAACAAATGCTTGCAAGTTTTCAGAGAAATGGGGACCTCTAACAGGAATGCAAATTGGACCAGTCAGTCTAGTAATTGCTATGGATGCTTCTCAAAAAAAAAAAAAAAAATCTACAACTTGACCCAAATATACCACTCCCTAGTATTCACCTAAAGGATGTAAAGAGCCAAAGATCACAGATGTATTTGTACCTCTATATTTTCTTGCAACAATATTCACAATAGTTGAGATATGGAACTATCCCAGATGTTATTAATGGATAACAAATGTGGTACATACATACAATCAAGGTTTACTCAGTCATAAAAATGAAAGAATTACACCATTTGCAGGAAAATAAATGCTACTGGAGGTTATCGTGTTAAGCAAATTACATCAGTTTCATATAAATATCACATTTTTCTCACTTGTGAATTCCAGATTGTTCATATAGATATGTAAAATCACGTATGCATATATGACATGAAATACACAGAAGGTAATAATGTCATCCAGACACTTCAGGACTGCCATACAAATGGAATCATAAAGATGTGACAAAGGCCCACACAGGTTTAACCTTAACCAAATCCCAGCACTGAGAAAAGAGGAAAGTGGATACAAAGTCCCACCTCTAGCCAAGAAGTTATTTGCAATTGATAGCTGCTGGGAGAGGGAAGATCGTTTTTCTCCAGTGGACTGTCACTGGGTAAATCAACCACACTCCAGAGCAGGTCCCAAGAGTAGGAGGAGTTGGTTAACACACAAAAGACTCCATGTTGTTTGTGGTCATCTTAGTTTTATTTTATTTGGTTTTGAGTATTTTTATCATATTAGTTTTATTTTAGCTTGTTTGTTTTGATTTTAACTTTTTTTCTTCTTTGAAAGGAACATGAAGTTGGCTAGGTAGGGAGTTGTGGATGATCAGGGAGGAGCTGGGGTGTTGAAAGATTAATATAAAACTATATGAAAAAAATTATGCAAAATAATTTTTAAAAATAAAGTAGAAACAAACTGTCTAGGGGAACAATGGGGATTGATGGGAGGGAGGGGGTAAAGGGAAGAAGGGACAGGTGGGGGATATGTTCAAAGTATATAATATGCTTACATGGAAATGTCCTTATAGAGCAGAGTACTAGGTACAATGAATATATATCCCCCCCCCAAAAAAATGTCTCAGCACAAAGCACAGGACTAGACATATATGTGGCTGAATTCTTCCAAACTTTTAAAGAAAAGCTAAGATCAATTCTCCTCAAACTATTTTATAAAATAAAGAAAACGCATTGAAATCATACACCATGAACAATTCAGCTTTGTTTCAGGCCTTTGAAATGGCTCTGGAGAAAGAAACTCACAATGACCTGGATCCCTACCACTACCACTCACCTTCTGGAGGTTTCCCCACTGCCCAGTGGTACCACAATTTGACACGCAAATCTTTAATATGTGATCCTAGGAGGTGCACTCTATATCCAAACAACAGCAAAAATAAATAAATAAAATGTTCATCATAGGAAAAGTTACAACACATAAATGTTCTGGACTTTAGTAGCCATAGCTCCAATTTCTCTTGAAAATTTAGAAGATCTAAGTTCACATTCTCTCACAGCAAACATCAGCTCTTAGCTCAGCCAGTTTCTGTCTTCCCTTTTATTTTCAGTTGTTCACTGAGCGTATTTATGTTCCTTGTACAGAAAGATCAGAAATAGTGAATGCTACTGAGTCCTAAGGGACCCCATGCTTAGCACACCTCTATCTCCTTTCTCTATGAAATTATTGATTAATTTCATCTATTGAAAGTAAACACGAGGTAAGTGGATTGGTAACATTATAGATAAGCTAAAGGTAGAGGCCATTATTATCTCTGATCTTGTCCCCAAGTACACATCATTTTCTTCATCAGAGATTAGCAGATTGAATGTCAAAGTGGAGTGTTGCATTGGTTTCTGGTCTGGCCTAGCCCCACGGTCTGGACCTGTCCACTGCTATGGAAATCCCCCCCCAAAAAATGACTCAGATGCTTATGTTAACTACATACTGCTTGGCCTATGGCTCAGGCATATTGCTAGCTAGTTCTTGCATCTTAATTCAACCCATTTCCATTCATCTGTCTTGCCATATGGCCCCCTGGGTTACCTATTTCTTTACATCTTGATTCTTGAGTGGCTGGATTGCTTCTCTCTTGACTCTGTCCTACTTCCCCTTTATCTATGCTCAGATTTCCTGCCTCCTTCTAAGATGCCTTGCTGTAGGCCCAAACACTCCTTTTATTAATGAAGGGTGTTCACAGCATACAGAGAGCATCCCACATCAGTGGAGGACCCAGAAATACCTCAGAAGATTTTCATAACAGAAGGTTCTTCATGGAAAAATAATATCTCAGAATACTTGAGTGAGAGACAAAATGTGAGCTATACTTGAAAAGGGAAGAATTGTATGAAGTTTATCCTTTTTTGATATTATCAAGGAATCAAGCTCGGCTTTATCAGTCTTCTCTATTGTATCCTTATTCATTCTTCTGCTTAGTTTTACTAATTTTGTTTTTATTTTTCTATATTCTTAGTGACTTTGCTCATTAATTTAAGGTACTCTATATTTTTAAAGATAAGTATAATATTTTTAGATTACAGCTCCTTGTATATATCAATAATGCTGACTTTTCTGTGCCTCCAACCTATTATGTGTAATATTATTTTTAATTTCCATTATGATTTATTTGATTCAGAAGAGAGGTTTTATTTAATTCTAAATATATTAGAATGCTTAAAAATAATTGTTGACTTCTAGATTAAGAACATTATGGCAAAGGAATGTGTACTACATAATACCAGTTATTTGAAATATATTAAAACTTGCTCTGTGTATGTTCAAGTGTCTACATGTGTAAATTGATGTTCATGCATATGTGTGCTTAAGTATGGAAGCCAGCCAATAAATGTCTTCCTCACTTGTTTCTATTTTAAAATGTATTATTTGACAATTTCATACACATACCATATTTTGATCATATCGAGCACCTCTCCAACTCTCCTCTCTTATAACTTTCCAAGTCCCCCTGGAACCTGTCTTCAAAATGCATTCTCCTGCTTTCATATTTTGTTTCTTTTTATGATGCACAGTGTTAAGTTACTTGCAATTTTTTGCATGGTACGGGATTATTTATTAGAATGTGTACAAAATTTACTAGTATGGCCCTTGAAGAAAACTGACCTCTCTTCCCCAGTAGCCATTAACTGTCAAGAGCTCTTCATCTAGAGACAGTGCTTCATGTGCTATTCCCCCATGGATGCTAGAGCACTGACAGGTTAGATCTTAGACAGGTTACAGCTTTCACAAGTAAACACAGCTGCTGTTAGTTCATGAATACAACAACCATGTCCTGACCACATGACAGCACTTCCCAGCACTCCTCCCCACCCTCTGGCACTCACATTTTCCCACACTCTTCCCTGACATTTTTGGGGTCTTGTGGAGTGGGGAAAATGGTGGAGATATCATATTTACAGATGAGCATCCTCAGCAGTCTTTTCCCCGAATTTTCAGAGTTGTAAGTCTGAAGTTAACAACTGTCCACTGCAGGAAGTTACAAGATTGAGAGCAGCACTAATATTACGTATCATTACCACTCTACTTGGTGTTTTATGAGCATTAAAGATCCAAACTCAAGTCCTCATGCATACACAACAAGCACGTTGCCAACTGAGCCATCTTTCTAGCTCTGACCCACTTTGTATAAATGTCTCACATGACATGGAGAAAAGCATAGTCTTTAAAGACTAAGTATAGAGTTCAGCTTGTGATCAGGGTCGCTAATCATTTGAATCTTCTCTGTATTTTGCTATGCTGGGAAAATATATTAAACTGAACTATGATGTTAGTTTATTTTGTTTATTTAGTTCTTAAAGTTCTATCATTTTGCATTATACTTTTCAGAATATTTTCTCAAATATATATAAATTAAGGTATTCATAACTTCCTGGTCAGTTGAGTATTCTATCATTTTGTACTGTTGCATTTGTTTCTTGTGATTAGTCATACAAATGATCTTTTCTCTATAATACATAGTTATTTCTCTGATTTGCTCCACTTTTCTATCTTAATACTTAGTAGAACTGATTGAGTTTATTCAGTTTAATTTATTCATTTTATTTTCATACTTGTATCAAACTTACGTACTTTATTTTTTTTAATAGTGGCCCTTTGATTTGGGGGATTACTATTTAGCTTGCAAAATATAAATGATAAGTAAAAAATTCACTTCTCTTTAACACCTTACTGTTCATTGCACTCATTCTAATGTTAATATTTTACCAATTTAATGATTCTGCAATTAGTGTACTAAGATATAATATTAGAAAAATAATTCAAGAATTCACATGGAACCACCAAAAAACCCACAAGCAACCAAAACAACTCTAAGGATAAAGAACACAGCTGAAAGCATCACAATTTCTGGCTTCAAATTATACTACAGAGCTATAGTGACAAAGACAAAGCAAGACTTAGATCAATGGAACTGAATAGAGAATCCAGAAATGAGTCCACAAAGCTATGGCTACTTAGTGTTTGCCAAAAGTAGCAAAAATGTCCAGTGGAAAAAAATATAGCCTATTTAACAAATGCCACTGGCAAAGAAATGGATATTTATCTTCATGAAAAATGAAATTAGGTACATATCTTTTAAATTATACAAAGATCAACTCAAAGCAGATAAAAGACCTTAATTTCAAATGTGAAATTCTGAAACTTCTAGAGGAAAAATGTAGGGAATACTCTTCAAGATTTCAGAATAGGCAAAAAAACTTTCTGAACAATGCTCCAGTATAGTGAATATTGTCACAAAACTCCAAAAAACTGCAATAGCACAGGAACTTGGCCCAAGAATATAAATATGCGATTACATGAAATTTAAATGTTTCTGCATAGAAAAAGAAATTATAACAAAGCAAGCGACCTACAGAATGAGAGAAAACCTTCACTAGCTACACTTTAGGCAGGGGGCTAATATCCAGAATTTTCTCTTTTATTTATTTACAAGCCTTTTTTCCATATATCTCCCTGCTCCCTTTCCCTTTCTTTCTCCCAATCCTTCCCAGTCAGCCTTCAGCTTCCCCCACCTCCTCATCCCTCCACCCCCTCCCCCAAAAGAGTAAGAAGTCCCAAGGTGGGTCAGCTCAGACATCCACTCCAGGCAATTCTGATTTCCTCATCCTAAAGTCAAGACTGAGTTAGATGTTCCTCTGCAGGCAATGGGCTTCAAGGTGCCAGCCCATGCACAGGAACACAGTCTGATCCCACCCTCCGAGGCTCCACACACTGCCCATGCCAATCTACAGTTGCCTACCCTTGGAGGGCCTAGCTCCTTTTCCTGATGGTTCCCTAGTGGCCGTTATTGATATAGTGAGCTCCCAAGAGCTCCAGTCATCCATCTCTGTAGAACTTCTCCTCATCCAGACTCATACAGACTCCTCCCATCCCCTCTCATCTGGTCCAGGAGTTCAGCCCAGTGCTCAGCCATGGATCTCTGCCTCCACCTCTGTTCATTGTTGGATGTAGATTCTGTGATGACACTTAGGGTGGCTATCCATTTGATTACAGGCTAAGTCCTGTTTAGGTACCCCCTCCACTATTGGTTGGAGACCTAGCCAGGGACATCCTGCGAGTTCTTGGAGGTTTCCCTAGCACCCAGTACCTCTCCAATCCCACATTGACTTCCTCTATAGAGATATCCATCTCTTTCTATCTCCCTCTTTGCTCAACCATCTCCTTCTTTCAAAATTTGTCCCCAACTCTTTTTGGTTGCAACCTGTAATGACCCCAATTTACTAAGGTGATCTCTATTTTCTCTTCTTAAGGGAATCTCTGGATGTCTCTCTTAAATTCCTTCTTATCCCAAGCTTTTCAGAGGTTGTGGTTTGCAGCTTGGGTATTCTTTGCTTTTTGTCTAAAATCCACTTATGAGTGAGTACATCCCATGCCTATCGTTCTGAACTTGTGATACCTTGCTCAGGAGGATATTCTCCAAATCCATCCATTTGCCTGCATATTTTAGGATGTCATTTTTTTTTTTACTGCTGAGTAGTACTCCATTGTGTGGATGTACCACAGTTTGTTAATCCATTCTTCAGTTGAGGTTGTTTCCAGGTTTTGCTATTATGAATAATGATGCTATGAACATAATTGAGATAATCCCAAAAGAACTGCAAAAAGTAATCACAAAGAAAAAAGAACTGGAAATCAACAAGTGGGATAACCAAGTCATTGGTTACTTTAATGTCATGTAATTTTAATGGGTATGTGGTATATGTACTTGTTTGTGTGTATGCAC
The DNA here is from genome assembly GCA_033318265.1 of Phyllotis vaccarum. Taxonomy (NCBI): domain Eukaryota; kingdom Metazoa; phylum Chordata; class Mammalia; order Rodentia; family Cricetidae; genus Phyllotis; species Phyllotis vaccarum. The sequence continues at coordinate 131,915,594 of JARWLC010000013.1, read as the reverse complement.
ATGTCTGTATGTGAATGCCTCTGTATGTGCATGTATATGTAGACTAGAAATCAAAGTCAAGTGTCTTCTTCAGTCACTCTTTACCTTATTTTTTGAGACAGAGTCTCTTACTTATCCTGTAGCACATTGATTGCAGTAGGCTGACTAGCCAGTGATTTGATAGATCCGTCTTTATTCAGTTGCCCAGTGCTGGGGTTACAGGGACACAGGGTCATGCCTAACTTTTTACGTGGGTTCTGAAGATCCAAACTTACGTCTTCATATTTATTTTCACAGCAGGAACTTTACCAACTGATTCATCTCCACAGCTCCCATAATTTTATTTGTGAATAATTTCTTCTTGCATTTTATATGTTTTGTAAGATGATTTTTAAATAAAAGTAGAAAATAATTTAGAATTTTAGCACAGCTTTTTGGAAATGATGTTTCCTTAATTTTCTTCATGCAAATGTCTTAGTCTTGCTGTGACTTTTGAAAGACAATCTTGTAATTATTTTCTTTGAACCTTCGTATATTTTATTTTGATTTTATGTGTATAGGTGTTTTGCTTGTGTATCACTGGTGTGCAGTGTCCATGGAGAGCATCAAATCCACTGAAGTGGAGTTCCAGATGGTTGTGAGTTATCTTGTGGGTGCTGAGAATCAGACCCTGGTCCTCTGGAAGAGAAGACAATGCTCTTAACCACTGAGCCTTTTGAGGGCATTATTGCAGTGCTTTTGGTTGTCATTGTTGTTTTCAGAATTATACAGCCATTCTAATTGTATATTATTGATTCTGTTTGGAATCTGCTTCCTGTGCTTCAGAACTGACACTTCTCATCAGATATGGAAAACTTCCATTCACTTTCCTTTCATTATTATTATCTTTTCACCAGTTTTTCTGTTGTCTCCTCTGGCACTTCTACTAGATACATATTAGACTATTCTCTAATTTTTGTTTTCTTTTTTTTAACCAGTTGTATTATACACCAGACACAGTGGCGCATACCTATAATTCCAGCACTTGGGAGGCTAAAGCAATAAGAGTGCCATGAGTTTGAGGCTGGTCTGAGCTTTATGTTCCTCATTAGCCATGGCTACAGAGTGAGACCCTGTATATTACTCAGAGTTCTCTATAAGAACAGAATCAATGGGACAAATATATGTGTGAATTTATTGCTATATCTGAGAGGCTGAAAACTCCATAGTTACTAGCTTCTTTAACTTTGCTGCCTCAACAATCAGAGTAATCTCACAATGGCTGCCTCTTACACCAAGGCAAAAGGGGAAAGGGGGATGATTACTGCTCAGATTACAAGGATGGGTGCCTCAGCAGATCCAATATGGTGCAGGAAACCCCTGAAGGTTCTTGAAGAGCTGCTGGTCATTTGTCCACAATGAAAGCATGAAAATGCTGCTTCAGATGGCAACAAAAGGATCAGCAGCAGCAGCAACAGAGCAAATCAGCTCGACAGCAAGAGGGAAGGCAAATCAGACAGAAGGCAAGTAAACTTCTTTCTGAAATACACATTATTTTCTGTCCTGCTACCAGAAGGAACCATCCACAGTCCAATCCCAGCTGATATTCCTCACATCCATCAAGACAATGCACACCGTTCTGGTAAGGCTCGCTACTCGTGTGATTTTAATTTGTTGCAAGTTGACATCAGCCATAATATCCTTTCTCAAACAAAGGTGTTTAGGGTTGTGTGTGTGTGTGTGTGTGTGTGTGTGTGTGTGTGTGTGTGTGTGTGTGTGTATACATGTGCACCACAAGACATGTGAATGTCAGAGGAAAAATTACAGAAGTCAATTCTCTCCTTCCACCATGTGGATCCTAGGACTCAAACCCAGGTCATCAGCTTGGCAGCCAGTTCCTTTACCTACTGAGCCATCTCACCAGTCCTATTTTTTATCTTTTCCATCTCATTTTTCTTCTATACTGCATTTATTAATTCTTCACCAAGTTTTCTCTAATATGTTATTTATTCCATTCATTAAATTTTCACTTCAACAACTGTAATTTTTCTTTCTAGAATTTCATTTTTCTGGTACTATCATACTGAATGCTTAAATTTCTTATTGTGCTTTTTATTTATATATCCAGTCCCTTTTTAATCAATGTTTAATAGATGAGTATTTTGGAGATTCCAAATGTAGCTTGTGTTTTTGGTGCTGACCCTCATTCAGTCTGAATTTCCTTACCATGTATATCACAATTTTGGTGATAAGCTTGGTGTTTCACTTTTATCAGTGAAAGTTTTGCAGATGAAATTTGAAGAGATTTCCCTCTAGAAAATTTGTGCTTCTGTTTCTTCTAGAAACCAAAGGATTGCTTCATCTTGAAAGGTTTTGCTCAGTGCAAGAGTCTATGGTTTGTCTTCTTTCAAAAAGTGTGCACTATAAGGAATACAGTTGTTCTAAAGCACTGGGGAGTCCTCAAATTCATACACAATATCTAACGTGTACATTTTTGTTATCAGTTGTTTTATATCATAAAATCTATCTCATAAAACAGTTATCATATGCCTACTATGTATAAGAAAATATATAACACTGAAAATGTAAAAATTCAGTTGTTTAGAATAAACTACTTTATTAGATTCCATCACTAAAAGAGAATTCTTCTTTCTCTTTATTTACATGTACTTTTAACCCATTACCCTATTTGAAAACTAGTATTGAAGACAAAAAGCATGCCTAAAGTCAAATACTTTGGTTTTGTTAAACTGATTTTTTTCTAAATTTTCTATTCATGTTACTGGTATTCTTTCCTTTTAGAGAGCATTAAACTCTCAACAATTGAGCTAAAAAATGACCCTTCCTATCCTCTCCTCCATATATCAAACTAGTCTCTACAAATTTCTCCACTAACCCTCCTCTACCTCCATCTGCCTATTTGTCTCTTTCTACCATTTCCATAAACCCTTCTTTCTTACATAGTCTTATGCTTTTGAAACTCATTATAAAGTTCATGCTAGCCTTTACCTCATGAGCCTCCTGCCTTAGTCTCCTGAGTGCTGTGCTTATAAGCATGTGTCATCACATCCTGCTCCATTTCCATAAACTTTTACTGCCACACACCTGGACCCTCAAAATTATATTCATCCTCCTATTTATGTATTTATTTTCTCAGCAACACTCTAAGTTGTTTATAGGCTGGGTTGCTTAGATAAAACCCTAACCATGTCTCTTATAGCCACAAAATTCTTCAGTCAGTTTCCATTCCCTACCTAAGTGTCTCTCAAACTTTAGTAATACAAAGACAACACTTTGCTTTGTTTAATATTTTGTTGTTTGATACAGGATCTCTCTACATAGTCCTGGTTGTCTTTGAACTCACTGTACAGTCCAGGCTGTCCTCAAATTCACAAAATCTGCCACCTGTCTTCAAAGTGCTGAGATTAAAGGCGTGTGCCACCAAGAGTAGCAAGACAAAACTTGTTTTGAGAGAGGGTCTTGCCTCAGATTAGTTAGGCAGCCAAAGTTGGTCTTGAAATTACAATCTCCCTGTCTCTATATCCCAAGCGTTGAGTGTGTGTGTGTGTATGTGTGTGTGTCCATCTGTTCATCAGTCTGTCTGTCAGTACACACACACACACACACACAGACACACACACACACACACACACACACACAGACAGACACGTACACACCTGTCTTTAACAGAAGAGACCAAACTGGATTCAAGTTTTATGATCCTCTTGCTTTGTCCTCCTGATGCTGGGTTATAGTCATGTACCACCACACATGGTTAAATATATTTTTAAAGTAAAAAAGAAATCTTCCCATATGTTATCAACATTTTACTTAATTATAGGCAAATAAAAAGGTAACATAAACTCCCTGTGTTTAAATGTTTCATACAAATATAAACTAACTTACAAATTGAATAAAAACAAATTAGCAAACTAATAAAAGTCAAATTAACAACAATAATTTGATAGCTAATGTTAGGCTTAAACTAAATTATCTTCTGAAACATAAGCATAGAATTGCATGTTACAGCATGTGTTGGTGGTTGGTTTTGGCTCACCTCAACTATGATGCACCTGTGATGACTAAACCCTACTCCTTCTTTATTCAAAGTCCTGGAACAGTTCCATTGTACACTGGTGATGTCATTTGGTTTCAACTACAGCAAAGAATTCAGTATCATTTACTTTTTCCAAATGGCTCTAATTGCCTACAGAGTGCTCATCAAATAGCTTGGTGGTATGATTTAGAGTCATCTAATCATGAAAACCAGCTTTGGCTGAAATCTTATGACTAGTTTAAGTTTAAAGATGAAGATTCAGGTCACATGTATTACACTAAATTTGCTTTCTAGTCTGCCCTTTTGACAAAAAGAATATTAAAACTTTGCATTCTCATGGATATTACCTATCCAAAGAAATATATCAATTCTTAAGTCACTTTATAGCCTGTGGCATGGCTTTCTGTATCCTTCCATCCTGCTCTCTAGTCATGTTCCAAATAGATGCTTTTGTGAAAACTTGATTCCACAGTGACAAATAGTCCAGAATATAGATGTGTAAGGAACTAGAAATAATCCTTTGTTGTAAAAATAATTTTAAAGAAATTATCTAGTGCTTACAGGTTAGGTCTGATAGTATTTAAAAATATGTTTGCCTAGGGGAAAGGGTGGTGGATGATACTAGGCAATGGTTACTAGAATCAGGGGAAGTTGAAGAGCAGCTATCCAGTGGGGCATATTGTGGCATAAAAACACAGGTTCAACAGCAAAGAAGGAAAGGGGAGCTTTGGAAAATGAATGACAAACATAGATTCCGAGTCCATATTCCACCCTGGAAAGCTCAGCTCACTGTGGAGTTAGAGGACTGCAGAGGGTTGACGATGATTTAAGAGAAAGAGAGAACTTTGAAAATTCAAGAACAAATCCCAACCAAGACTCAACTGAGCATATCTGCAGCTCAAATGGAGAAGAATCTTCAAGTGCACGTACTGTACAGATGCTATAAATAGATCCTATTTCTCAGCATTTGATTGAAAGAGTAGCAAGACACACTTTTAAAAATGTCCTTGGCCCAGAGATGGCTTAATGTTTGCCTCTCAAGTCTGTAAACCTAGATTCAATTCCTAGAAACCAAATAAAGGTGGAAGGAGAGAACCAGCTCCATAAAGTTGTTTTCTGACCTACACAAACACATACAAATAATAATAATGATGATGATAATAATGATAATCTTTTAAAATAAGTAAAGGCCCATGCTAATTTATTATCTAGATGGTTTTAAAAGCAAAGGCTTCTCTGGATATAGCCAACACTAAGAACACAGGAGATGTGTGAAGGGCACTACCTGAATTCCGGCATGCAGAATGCCTCTGTCTACAAGAGAAAACTCTGAATCAGAACCAAACAGTGTTGCACACATATAAATCAGTCCTGAGATTGGTGTGATATTTGTTAGTTTCATGGAAGAGGCAAGAGCAGAGGTGAGTGTTCAAAGGTGGTAGAGGCTAAAGTGGATTAGTGGAAAGCTTCTCAAGGGCTCTAGCTACCTGGAGACAGGATACCTATACTTAAAGTACCCACTGTTCATAAATTACACCCCCATAGCTGCACAGCAAACAACATAAAGACCAACACAGAAAGTGCAATACCAAAAAGGTCTGAGCTCATCAGAAGACATCAACCCAAATAACCAAGGAAAGAAAAAAGTGAGATTCAATAATGTACCCTTTTATTCTACCATATCTACATCCTTTTTTTCTTTTTTTAAGAAAGAGATTAACTATGACCACTAATGAAACCCTCTAAACAAAGATAAACATTTATAATCTATTTGGAGGGTAATGTGGTCATAGTTTTCTAGGATACTTCCTGATGATTGGGGGTGCTGGTAATTTTTGAGAGACCCTGAGGCTGGATCATCTTAGCAGCCTTGAAGCTGAATTGGATGTGGTATTATCTGGGCCATCTCTTCCCATAAGAGATTTTTCAGGGGGTATTATTCCTCAATTAAACCATGTTAGCCTGGAAGTAATCCACAGGTTCTCATCTTCTGTGGAAACAGAAGCAGAACCTCTTTTCCAAAGCAACATATCCTTAGATACAAATTTCAAAGTTAAGATACCTTTAAAATATAAATGTTTATTTACCTTACTAGTCTTTACAGTAAAAGGTTTTCCTGCAGTTAGCTTATTAACAATTAAAAGTTAAAATAAAACATAATAATATATATAATCTAGACTCTTATTTTTTATCTTTACACAGCTATTTTATATTATTTCTACTGTTCTCTAAAGATTTTATTTTTTAACTATTTATTTGTTTATGTAGCTGCCTCTACTCCTTTCTCTCTTTCTTCTAAGCCTATGTACATTTTTGCACACATTGTAACCAATTTAAAGGTTTTTTCTATCTGAATCTGTTTTATTATATATCTTTAATAATTTTTTTAATGAGGAGACATTTTAAGTTGATAAACTGTGCATCTAGGACCCTTGGCTGCTGACTCCACCCAACTCAGCTTTTCAACATGGCAGAGGTATCAATCAGTCAAGCTCACCTTCCCAATTCTAAGAAGCAGTATTAAGTAGCATGGAACTGTGTTTTCGAGCCCACGGATGTCCTCCTAAACCAGTGTTCAAAGTCTGGGGGAAAGCCTTTTTGTATCAAAGCCCATGGAAGAGACTGCAGAAATTGGCCATGAAGCTTAGCTCATGGCAACTGGTTGCCAGCTATATCTCTCAGGCAGCTGCTGAAGTTTCTGCGCTGCTGATGACAGGATACTGTGAGACTAGGAAGCCCAATGGGGTTCCATTTTTGTACATTCAGAATCTTTTAAAAGTTTTTCCATTGCCCCACTTTCGGCACCATTTGTAGCCAGAAATTTCTGGTTTGGCCTAGTTCCAAGGTCCATACCTGCAGTCTTGCAGCTACTTAGTCTCAAACAATCATGAAGGGGCTATTTAATTATAAACTGTTAGCCCTATGACTCAGGCTTATTATCAAACTAGCTCTTGCAACTTAACTCAACAAATTTTTATTAATCTATGTATTTCCAAGGGGCTCTGTGGCTTTACCTGTATCCCATTAAGTCTTGCTTTCTGGATGGCAGCCTGCAGCATCTCTCCCTGACTCAGCACACCTTCCTCTTTATCCCTGTGTGGATATCCTGCCAGCCTCTAAGCTTTCTTGCCTTAGGACAAAACAGTTTCTTTATTAACCAATGGTAATAAAGCATATTCACAGTGTACAGAAATATATCTCACATCACTACATAGAGAGATGTACACCTGCACCTAAGCATGTGACCACATATAACCATGTTACAGTTGAGCTCAGACAAGTAACCACATGAAAACAAACTCTCTTTAATATCTACTTTTAATTATATATACATATATATCACTTTGTCCTGCCCTGTTTTCTCTTTATATTTAAACTATTTATTTATTTATTTATCTGCCTGTCTGTTTTAAGGTAAGCTATCTCAAACTGCACAGGTAGACTTGAGCTGGAATCTCTTTGCCTTAGCCTTCTCAGTGCTGGAAGCACCTTAAGTCCTGGGATTGCACTGTTTTATGCTAACTTTTTTGTTTTTCACTGTACCTTTACCTGAGGATGCCTTACTCTCCCTTTCTTTACTGTTTGCTCCTTATTTTTACCTTTTCCTCTGCTGTTCAAGAAATAACTGCCACTTTTAATTTGTTTACTTTATATTCTTTAACTAATATCTCTGTGTGTTTGGCACTATGGCACTATACTTGCTTCTTTCTTCAAAAGTTAAAGGGGTAATTGCTTCAATTTGTCTATTAGTGTATTTTCTTTTTTAATGATTTATTTATTCTTGTGTTATGTGTATTGTGTGTTTTTCTTGCATGTAGATTTCTATTAGGGTGGCATATTCCCTGGAACTAAAGTTAAAGATAGTTGTAAGGGGTCATGTGGTTGTTGGGAATTAAAGCCATATTCTCTGTAAGAGCAGTCAGTACTCTCCATCACTGAGCCATCTCTACAGCCCCATTGCTGTATTTTCATATTGGGCATATCCATCAATTTTGATAACTTCTGAAGACAATATTATGCTCTGAGTGGTACTTTGAACATTTATACTGATGGTTTGCAAATGATTTATACACCCACCTAGTCCAGTGAGAAAGAATGACACATCAAACCCCATTATAATCTTGTCCCACTTAAACGCCTTAAATACTTCAGCTGAAAGAACACAGGTGATTTTAAGATACCCAATTAACAGTAGAATCCTATGTGCATATGACCCAATACAGAAACAAAAAATCAAGGTACCATAACCCTGCAAAAATTGCCAGTTCCCCAGTACTGGATACCAATGAAAATTAATTAGATTAAACCCCAGACAAATGATTCAAAAGTTCAGAAAATAAAAGAGAAAATGAATAAACTCCTGAATAAATTTAAAGAGAATAAACCCTAGAATTAAATAAGTAAGTCATGAAAAATAAGTATGAAAGAAGAATTCAATGAGCAAGTCAAATTAAAATTTTGGAAAGAAAAGCTCAATTAATCAAATAAAAGCTTCAGTAGAAAGTCTTAAAAATAGAGTGGACAAAGTGATCCCTGGGGCTCAAGCAGTGAGCTCCAAATTCAATGAGAGACCCTGAAAAAATAGGAGACAGTGATAAAATAAGACACCTGTTGTCAAACTGGCTTCCATAGCTCAGCTAATAAACAGACTAATAGTCTAAGCAGACAATTCTCAAAAGATGAAGTACAAACAACTAATAAACATATTTTTAAATGTTCTGTATCATATGGTAGTTTCTCAGAAAATTAGAAATCAATCTATCAAAGACCCAGCTATACCACTCCTGGACATGTACGCAGAGGACACTCTACTATATTCATTGCAGCTTTATTTGTATAGCCAGAACCTAGTTACGTCCTAGATGTCCTTCAGCTGAGGAATATATAAAGAAATTGTGGTACATAGTGGAGTATTATTTGGCTGTTAAAAAATAACATTATGTAACTTGCAGGCAAATGGATGGAACTAAAAAAAATCATCCTGAGAAGGGTAACCCAGACCCAGAAAGACAGTCATGGTTATGTACTCACTCATAAGTGGATAGCAGCTTTAAAGGATAATTATGTTACAGTATACAGATCCAGAGAAGGTAGGTAACAATAATGGCTCAAGGAAGACACTAGGATATTCCTGGGAAAGGAAAATAGAAAAAAAATTTGTGTAGACTGGGGCAGGTAAGGACAAGAACATGGGGGATCAAGTGGGGATGGGGGAGAGTACTGAAAGAGACTACTAAATTTGGGTGGCATTTGGGGGACAAGATAGAAACCTAATGCAATGGAAATTACCAGAAATTCATAAGGATTATCCTAGGGAAGACTCCTAGTGATGAGTGATAGGGAACATCAGCCATCTTATGTGACTAGACCAGTGTCTAGCATAATCATCATCAGAGAAGTTTCATCCAGCCTATGGGTGTAGGTGCAATGACCCTCAGAAAATCATCAAGAAGAGATCAGGAAATCCTGTAGAAGAGAATTATAAATGATTATAGGAGTCATAGGGGTCAAGGACATCACAAATAAAGCCTAAAAATCATGTGGAATGTATTTCTGTGTGCTGTGAATTACCCCTGGATAATAAAGGAACTGATTTGGCCTATGACAAAGAAGCTTAGTGGCAGGTGGGAATTCCAAGAATAGATAAAGGAGAAGGGAAGAGTCACAGAGAGATGCTGTGAGCTGCTGCCCAAGAACACAGGTAAAGCCACTAGCCATGTGGCAGACATAGATTAATAGAAATGAGTTGAGTTCAGTTGTTAAAGCTAGCTGATAATGAGCCTAAGGTGTAAGTCAAACAGTTTCTAATTAATATATACCTTCATGGGATTATTTGGGGCTAAGCTGCTGTGAGTTGGTCCAGACCTTAGGGCTACAACAGGGCCAAAAACAAGGCCTTGGGGATTTGGTCCAGGCCAAAAACCCCAGGCAACAGTAGAAACAACTAACCAGGGTCCATAGGGGCTCACAGAGACTGAACTGACAATCAGCCTGTATGGGTCTGACTTACATCTTCTGCATGTATGTTTTGGTTTTGTAGGTTGGGTTCCTATGGTTCCTAAGTGGAAGCAGGAGCTGTCTCTGACTCTTTTGCTTGTTTGGGGGATTCTTTTCCTCCTCTAAATTGCCTTGTCCACCCTTAATATGAATGTATATAGTCTAATTTGTTATGCCATGTTTAGTTTATAACCCTGGGAAGCCTGCCATTTTCTCAAGGGAAATGTATCTATATATAATCATATGAAAGCAAAAGCAAGATTATTTAGGGGACAGAAGGGGCCTAGAAATGGGGCAGAAATGTGAGAATGGGAAGAGTGTTGAGGGGTAGATATGCTCAAAGCACATGGTATATTTGAAATAAATTGTCATTATGAAACCCCGTGGGATTATGTTCTGTTACATTGTAAATATTTGTCCCTCCCATTGGTTTAATAAAACACTGATTGGCCGGAAGGCAGACAGGAAGTATTGGCAGGACTGCCAGACTAAGAAAAGTCTGGGAAGAGGAAGAACAGAACAGAGACACCAGCAGATGCAGAGGAAAGAAGACAAGAATACTGCTCTGAGAAAAGGTACCAAGCTACAGGCTAAATAAGATAAGAATGATGGGTTGAGTTGAGATGACATATGGCTAGCAATATGTCTGAGCCATAGGCCAAGCAGCATGAAATTAATATAAGCCTTTGTGTTATTATTTAGGACCAAGTAGCTGTGAATGGTTTATTTGGGACTGCTGGTCCAGATCTCGAGGCTAGTCTGGGTCAGAAACTAATTTTTATACTCATCCCTATATACAATGAATATGTCCCAATAAAATTTTTAAACATAACATTGGCTAAAATGGCATCATCCATTGGCATGTTTTTAAAGCTTTGGATAATTTTTCCCAAATATTCTCTCATCACTACACTGGATAATCCTTATATATAATGTTTTTGTTCATGGAATTTTTTCTTTGTAGCTACTACTTCCTGCTGTTTGCATATTGGCTACCTACATATACACAAGATTTGATTTTTTTTTTCTTTAATAATTTCCCTGGAATAACTAAACCGTATGCCTCTTTAGTGATACATTTTACATCTTTCTGTCTGTTTTTTTATTTTTCTCTGTGTATTTTATAAAATAGTCTACAAGTCTCTCCCTGACATTTAGAATGGGTCTTCCACATCCTTGCACCCCAGCCAGGGCCTAAAACAGTGTATTGTTTACACCCAATATACAATTGAGCTGTCAAATAGAGGACTTTATTGAATCTTTATTAGTATGTGTTTAATATTAAGATTAGTGAACATAACAAATTTAAATCATGCAGCTCTCTTTGCTAATGCAGCTGCAAAACCTGTTGTCCTACAATGACTGATTATGTTTTTGAACAGTAAAACATCAGCTATGGAAAATGCCACAGAGGCAGAACTAATTTATCTGGTACTTAGTTAAAATTCCACATTGCCTGAGACAAGAGAGGAATTATTCTAAAAGCTCATTCTTATGAATTATTTAATTAGCCCTCTCTACCTATAGAATAAAATTAGTTTAGCAATGAATATTGCTGGGAAAGTTTTCCAAATGCAAACTTTTTCAAAATCTAGGATACTTGCTATTAATTTTTATAAGGAGATTTGAAATCAGCACGAAACAGTTCCCTTCAGTATCAAGATAACTTCTGTCAGTGATGTTTAGTCATTGGGGTGGTACAAATAAACTAGGCGAAAGTATCAGACAAAGAGGGTATTACAGTCCAAAGTTTTAAACTCTCTGGCATTGTGACTACAGACTGCCCTACAGTCTTTGGACCTCTAGATCCTGATCTCTGGCTGTCTTGACTTTAGCTAACAGATGGCTTCTTCTATTCTGAGCCTTAATTTACTGTTAGCTCCATAAAAATTAGGAATTGGAATAGGGTTTTAACTTTATATCACATTTTCTGAAATTCTATTCAGAACCAGCTGACTCTCTGCTGCCCAGTGATTACCCCAAGTACCAAATACCCTGAGTCTGTGTAGGTTGAAATCTGAGGAAAAGAGGGAATCCTAAATATTCCCACATCTCTGATGGAGTGATCTCGACTAAAAGGTTGGAATACAGTGAGATCTCCCCAATATACATTCGATGAGGGAACAGTAAAATAACTAAAAGTAAATGGGCACTATATCTCTTGTGAAGGTTTTCATAAGTGCCTATTAAAATTCTATGCATGTTTGGGTAAGGTTTGATTTTATGTCTTTAAAGGAGAGTTTCTAAGAACTGAGACAGTAAAGTTCTTGGTAAAGTTCTTCCTGTAAAAGCATGAGGTCCTGACTTTGGATCTACAGAACCCATATCTTTAATTCCAATGGTTAATGAGCAGGGTGTGGCATCTGGTTGAAATAGTAAGACACAATTCCATTGGGAGATCTTTTCTCAAAAAAATAATGCACACAGCAAGTAAGGAGCACACGCAATCAAACTCTGGCCTCCACTAATGTGCCCACACCCACATACAAATATGTAACACACACACACACACACACACACACACACACACACACACACACACAAATTGTATTAAAAATAAAAATATTTCAAAACTCAACAGGTTCATATAAACAGGAAGTGATTCTCTAGTTTTGCTGAGGAAGAATTTCACCTTTTTAAACAAACATTTTATAGCCTGCCCTAAAGTACTTAGTCTATAATTGTCATTTGGCTGTATATAATATGTCTCTTACTAGATTATAAATCCCTTGAAATTGAGAACATGCCTTCTTAATCTTTTGCTTATTCAATCAACAAATATTTGAATGATTAACAAACAGAAGAGTGCATATCTTTCTATTCCTTCATGCCTTATACATAGCATCACCTCCTTCTCTTCAACAATTATTGGAGCTATCAAAAATAATTTACTTTATTGGGCTTTAAAAATAACGAAGTACAGCCATCTGGACAACTTGGATGACCTTGGAGGATATTTTGGTAAGTGAAATAAGCAATACACAGACAATCAAAGTGCTGCACACTTTTACTTACACATAAAATTTTAATAGTTCAACCCATAGAAACAGAGTCAAATAGTTCTTTCCAGGAATCATGATGTGGGAGAAATGGAGAGATGTTAATCAAAGAGAATAAACCTTCACTATTAGGTACAGCACAAGATGGACACTAGAGTTCGTGGTGTATTATAAACATGCAAATTGCTAAAGTGAGTAGACCTTATCTGTTCTCACTAAATCAACAAAAAAGCATGTTTTAATAAAACTATGTGAAAGGATGAATATGTTCGTCACCATGAGTTTGACAGTAATTTCACAATGTATAGCTCTGCCAAAACATGTATATCTTGAATACATGTGGTCATTAATTATACTTAATGAAAGCTTAGAAAATTAAGGGAAGTTACTTTTGATAGCCATGACTGCCACTTCTTTTATCTTCACTAGTAGTAAAAACACAAAGAGGCAAAATAAGGAGTAGAGAGAGTAAAAAGAATATAGAAGATGCTTACATTCAGTTAATCCCCCTCTTTTCTCTTTCATGCCACCTTTTAAGTTTTTTTAAAAATTGCTTTGTACTGCTGAAGGTTTCAAGATTTTCAAAGGTTTCAAGATTTTTATAGTTCAATTTGAGGTAAACATCTCCTCTCTGCCCTGTCAGATTTATTCTCTATGAATATATTAAGTATATCCACCTTATTTTCCTTACCACAAATTTAAGTGAAAGTAAAATGACGGTCTATAGTAGTTTGCCAATATAAAGCACATATCTGAAACATGGTCATAATTGATTTTTAAGTAACTAAAATTATTTCATGACTAATTAACAACAGTTTAAAACCCCATAAAGCATTCCAACTTAAGCATTTCTATTCATACTCCATCTGCCAAGTATTAAGGAGAACAGTACAAAAATAGGAGAAGGAAAACCATTTTCAATTATGCTCCCATTTTTACTTATTTAGAACAAAATGTTAACTCAAATTACTTCTCCTGATTAACAGCATTTAATATATAAAATGGCTATAAACATTTATTATGAATGCATAGAAAAACAGTTTATTATGTTCTGTTTTTAAAAGGCAAATGAAACTATCTTGGCTTTTGCATTTGGCTAAACAAAGGCCAATAGTAGTTAGAGAAAACATCTATGGGATGAAAACAGAAAAGAACTATTAGGGAGGGGAGTGGAAGGGAAAATAGACAAAGAATGGGAAGTGGGAACTGACTACTTGTAAAGTACAAGGATATATATCTAAGGAAATATTATAATTAAATTTATTTGCACAACTCAAAATTAGAAAATACATTTTACAAGGAAAGCAAACATCTGTCTTTAAGAGTCTGAAAATTCCTGAAGACATGCATAACTACTTCTAAGCATGACTTCAGAGCAGACCCACCCATACATGTGTCTTGCAGTCCAGATGGCATGATGCAATTCTGCAGCACCTCCTGACATTTATTTAAATATCTGGCTGTCTAGATAAAACCTCATCCAACAAATATGAACAACTATTCCAAAAATAAATTATTCAAGCCATTATCTTACTGTTAAAAAGAGCAAAGTCCTTCTATAGTTCAGCCTTCACTATACTCTTTCTTTTGACTTACAACCAGTCAACAAACACTGAGTTCTTGTCCTATCAAACAAATGGGATAAATGCTGCAAGTTTAGAATGCTGAAAACAGTATGTCTTTCTCTTAAATGATAAAATACCTTGGTAATGAGAATAGAATTTAGTTGTAAGTCACTATAATACAATACCAGAGAGTTTCATGAGAACAAAACATATTAAACAAATTTTTAAAGATGATGGTAAGCATAATGACTAATGTCACTTGTATACACAAAGATAGAGTAATAACTTCAGGGACAAGTATTTGCTATAGAGTGTGAGCTTTTGGTTAAGATTTAAAATAGCAGTGCTTGGGCTAGAAAAGTGACTCAGTGATTAAGAGCACTGTTTGTTCTTCCAGACGACCCAGGTTTGATTGCCATCACCCACCTGGAATCTCTTAAACATCTATTAAACTCCAGTTCCAGGGGATCTGACACATTGTTCTGGAATCTGAGGCACTGGATGCATACTAAGTACAGACATACATTCAGGCAAAACACACATTAATTAATCAGTGCTATAAGATATACAAGAAAAAAATAGGAAATACACAATGCACATTTTTTTTAATCTTTTGCAGTATTGTTTAAAATATATAGCAGGCATTGAGGGCACATCTCCTTATAACTCATTCTATACGTTGTCCTCAGACTCAGAAGGATTGAAGTTAACTGATAAATTCCCCAGCTTGTTTTTTTCAAGCTCCATTATGCTTTTTGGGCAGGAATGATCCCATCCCACTTGCCATGTTAAAAGAACCTATCTTGGCTGTTGTTTCACATTCCTATGTTCCTAATAATATTTTCTTACTTTACTTCCTGAATAAAATTCTTCACTCAGGTTTACTCAAAAGATTTCATTTGAGGTGGGGAATATAAACTAAAACACTCAGACAGCTAGGGTTGTTATTCTTGACTGACATTTTTGATCTGCTATTTCATGAGTTACTGGAATAAAAGTGTAGTATTAGGCTTCTGGCCCAGAATTTCCAGTCTTACCTAGTGGCCCAGACTTTCCAGCCTAACCTCATGGCCCGGACTGTCTGGCCCAACTTCATGGCCATACTTTCATGCCTACAGTCCCATAGTCCCACTTTTCTCAGAGCAGTATTTCAACTTCTTTCCTCTGCATCTGCTGGCACCTCATCGCAGTGTCTCCATGGCTTCTCTGTGGCATTTCTGCCCTGTTCTTTTTCTTCCCAGAGTTTTCTTAGTCTGGTAGCCCCACCCACACTTCCTGTCTGCCTTTGGCCAGTCAGCATTTATATTAAACTAGTAGGCAGGACAATTATTTACAGTGTAATAACATAATACCCCTACATAAAAGTATTTCTCCCAAACATAAATTTAGCAAGTAATGTGTGACTACTATTTTCCCCTTTCTGGAGTTTTATGATACTCATTAGGAGAAGAATGGTACTGAAAAGGGCATTAGCAAAACTGAAGCCTAGCTAACATTGCTTTAAGAGTTGCACAAATGTATTTGGCCTTCTTGTTAAGGATAGTTTGGAAAGTGCTGAAATTGCAACAGTCAAGCCTCTAATTTTAATGAAATTTTGTCTACTCTCCTTTCAATGCAGAGTCAAAGGCAAATTAAAGCATGTGAACCAGTGTTATAATATCTAGTGCTTTAAGACAAATTTTCAATCCCTCCAAATACATTTTATCTTGTTTTCTAATGATGGCAGGTTAATTTTTGTTGCCTTATCCTAAGCAATGTTCAGTTCTCTTCAAACAATTGGAACAAATCATTTTCTATTCACCAATATCATTGACATAGTTTTTTTGTGGTCACCAGCTAAATTCAAAGGTGGACCAAAAGTTACAAAACATTCTTGGTAGATATCAGCAGAAATATGCATCTCTGATGCTCAGTGCCTCATCATATCTGTACAACTGCCTCTTAGTTCTGTACAGGTTCAACCATGGCCCAGTGAGTAGGTAGAAACTGAGGAATGTGAAGGCCTGGCAGGCACCTGGAAGTCCTGAAGAAGGAGCTTCTACAGAATTCTACTTCCATACAGATAGAGCTAGAGTTGAAAAATTCTTATGGATAAAATGCTAGGGCCCATAACTAAAGTCTTTTTAGTTCTTACAAATATGTCTGCCTCATAAAAATCTCAAAAATTATCCTACTATTCTCATTTACAATGTTGTGTTAACAACAGTTCTAATGTTGTGAAGAGACACCATGTAACGAGGCAGCCTATGAAAGAAAACACATAATTGGTGGCTTGCTTACAGTTTCAAGAGGATTAGCCTATGATCATCATGGACCATGGCAGCAGATAGGCAGACATAGTGATGAAGCAGAAACTAAGAGCTGAGAGTAAGACTGGGAATGGTATGGGCATTTGAAACTTCAAAGCCCATGACTAGTGCCCTTCTAATCCTTTCTAAAGGATTGCACCAACTAGGAATCGAACATTCAAATATATGAGCCTATGAAAACTATTGTAATTCAAACCATCACACTACCCAAGAGGTATATGGTAAGTTATAAGAATTAGTCCAAGCTATAGCAGAGCTGAACCTGAAGGTAACTCCCACCCACCCTGCCAGAGATGCTATGGTGAGCTCCCTCTTACAGTCTAGAAAGATGATGAAAATGTTACTTCATATTGATATCTATTTGCCAAAGAGGAACTATAGTAGTCAAACAAAATTGCTAGGGAACACAGGTACCAACATGGGTGAAAAGAAAGATCACCTAAGGAAAGTTCACACAATTCAAAGTAAATCATTTTGGGGGTGGACAAGTGCTCGACAGATAGTTCATCAGTTAAGAGGACTGGCTCTTCCTCCAAAAGACTGAAGTTTGACTCTCAACACCCACATGTCAACTCACAACTGTCTATAATTTCAGTCCTAAGGAAGCCAATGCCTTCTTC
Source organism: Phyllotis vaccarum (assembly GCA_033318265.1). Taxonomy (NCBI): domain Eukaryota; kingdom Metazoa; phylum Chordata; class Mammalia; order Rodentia; family Cricetidae; genus Phyllotis; species Phyllotis vaccarum. The sequence continues at coordinate 131,898,089 of JARWLC010000013.1, read as the reverse complement.
TGGCCTCCTCAGGCACTGAACCCACATTGTGCCCAGACATACACGTGGGCAAAATACCAATACACATAAAATAAATAAATAAATTTTAAACAAACAAATTTTGAGCAAAATCATGATTTCTTTTTACTTTTCAGAAATCAGTGGATGAAATAGAAAGAGATTATTTCTGAGAGTTATAATAGTTGTACAAAGATCAAGTGGAAAACATCTCAAAATACAATAAAAATACCTTCAGTTTTTTACCACAAAGAATTTTCTCAGTATAACTCCCTAACAAAAACCATCTCAAAAGCTGAAGAATACTTTAAGTATTTGGAGTCATTGGAGCACAAGGCAAGCAAGATTGCAAGAATGAATCTGTCAAGAGAATGGGAATAAATTGATGTGAGTGCCACATTTGCTTGGAACCTTTTCTTTAGAATATGTTTAGTGATATATTTCAAATTTAATAAAAACAGTCTGGGATATCAGAGGGATCCATACACACAGTCAGTCTAGGAGGATCAGACAGTGGTAACTCACACCTTTAATCCCAGCACAGGGAGTATCCTGGAGTGGTGACCTATGCCCTTAATCCCAGCAAATCTGAGTTTGAGGTCAGTTTAGTTTACAGAAGGAGTTCCAGGCTCCTAGGCAGGCAGTGGTGGGGCCACACTTTTAATCTTAACCTGGATGTGGAGCAACTAGGTGAAGAGGGTATTTAAGGCAGATAGAGCAGGCAGTAGAAGCCATGAGGAGCGAGGCTGAGGAAGCTGGAAAACATCTGGGTGAGATCTGACTGTGGTGTTTCCTCTCTTTGGTATCTCAGCCTTTCCCTGAGATCTGGCTCTGAGTTTCCTATATTCATGCAACAAATATTTGTTGGTACTTTGCAGTGGTAATAAATAGGGGCTCACCAGAAAGCACTTGCCAGAGGTCGATTGGAAAAATTCAGCTTTGATATGATCAGGGAGGGGAACCCAGAACTTGGCTGGGATGAGGGAAACAATCAAGAAAATTCTAGTATAATATTACTTTAAAATATTCCCCAATTTTCAAGTTATATGCATACTCAAAACTTGAGTCTCAAAAATCATAGATAAAGGTACATTTAGAAGTCAAAATAGCTAGAAAAGTATTTTGGTAGTCTGGTGGCACTAGGGAATCAGAGGGCAAAGTTCAAGATCAGAAATGAGGTTGGCCCTTTTCAGTAGACAAATCTTCAAATGACAACAAGGGAATAGAAAAATCTCTAGGGGAAAATTGTCCCTTACTCCTAACAGCAAACTGTATCTAGATCAGCCATGATGAAAGCTAATATCTACCATCAAGGCACACTTCCTAATCTTAAAGGAAAAAATCCACAATTTTCATATACAATGTCCTGCACCTAAGCAAATAGTCCCTCACATGTCAAGGAACATGAACAAATAACTATAAGTCAAAAGGAAGACCAGGTCATAAAAATAAATAAATGAGTGCAAGTGTTTCCAGAGTGTGTGTGTGGGGGGGAACCTTAAATAACCATTAAAATACATTTAAGAAAGCAAAGACTTAAGAATTTCACAAGATGGTTGGTGAGATGTGCCTGCTTATAGGCTCTAATGTGTGAATTCAATTTCCAGATCCCATGAGGGGGCACTCATCTCCACATACATGTGCCTGTACACACACACACACACACACACACACACACACACACACACACACACACACACATACACACACACACACACACATACACACACAAGTACATGCACACTAGAATAAACAAACATTTAAAAACAGAAATACATAGGTAGGCAGATAGAAATAGAAGAAAATACAAACAAAAAATTGAAAGAGTAACAAATCCCTGGAACAAAATAAAGAAAACCAAGAAAAAGAAAACAAACAGATGAAGGAAATATTCCAGGAGTTAAAAATTGAAATAGAAGCAATAAAGAAGGCACAAATCCAGGCAATGCTGGAAATAGAAAAACCATAACACAAAACGTCCAGGAAATTTGGGACACCATGAAAAGACCAAACCTGAGAATAATCAGAATTGAAGAAGGAGAAGAATACCAGATCAAAGGCACAGAAAATATATTCAACAAAATCATAGAAGAAAACTTTCCCAATCTAAAGAAGGAAATGCCTATAAAGATACAAAAAGCTTACTGAACACCAAATAGACTTAATTCCCAGAAAAGTCTGCTTTCCACATAATAATCAAGCCACTAAACCTATAGAACAAAGAAAAAATACTAAGAGCTGTGAAGGAAAAAGACCAAGTTACCTATAAAGGCAGACCCATCAGAATAATGCCAGATTACTCAATGGAAATGATGAAAGCAAGAAGGTCATGGTTAGATGTTATACAGACACTAAAAGAGCATGGCTGCCAACCCAGACTACTATACCCAGAAAAACTGTCAATCACCATAAGTGGAGTAAACAAGATATTTCACAACAAAACCAGATTTAAACAATACCTATCCACAAATTCAGCCCTAAGGAAAACACTAGAGGGAAAACTCCAACCTAAAAGAACTAGACACACTAACAAAGCCACAAACAATAGATAATCCCACAGAAAAAAATTCCAAAGAAGGGAAACACACAAACACACTACCACCAAAAATAACAGTAATTAACAATCACTGGTCTTTAATATCCCTTAATATTAAGGGACTAAATTCACCCATAAAAATACACAAGCTAGCACAATGGATATGAAAATAGAATATATCCTTCTGCTGCATACAAGAGACACACCTCAACTTCAAAGACAGACACTGGCTCAAAGTAAAGGGTTGGATCAATCAAATGATCCTAAGAAACAAGCTGGTGTAGCCATCCTGATATCTAACAAAATAGACTTCTAACTAAAATCAATCAAAAGAGACCAGGACAGACATTACTTATTCATCTCAGGAAAATTCCACCAAGATTAAGTCTCAATCCTGAACATTTATGCCCCCAACAAAAGGGCAACTACATATACAAAAGAAACATGACTAAAGCTTAAACCCCACATCAGACTTTACACATCAATCGTGGGAGACCTCAAAACCCCACTCTTATCAATGGATAGGTCAACCAGACAGAAACTAAACGGAGAAATAAGGGATCTAACAGATGTTATGACCAAAATGGACTTAATAGATATAAACTGAACTTTCCATCCAAACACAAAGAAAGATACTTATTTCTCAGCACCTCATGGCACTTTCTCTAAAACTAACCACATATTTGGTCATAAAGCCAACATTATTAGATATAAAAAATGGTAATAACTCCTTGTATCATAACAGACCACTATGGTCTAAAGCTAGAATTCAACAACAAAAATCACAGAAAGCCTACAAATTCATGGAAACTGAACAACTCTCAATTGAACTACATCTTGGTCAAGGAGGAAGTTAAGAAAAAAATCAAAGACTTCCTAGAATTTAATGAAAATGAGTTCATGACATACCCAAACTTATGGAACACGATGAAAGCAGTTCTAAGAGGAAAACTCAGAACTAGATGCCTATATGAAAAACCTAGAGAAATATCACACAACAGACTTAACAACACAACTGAAGGCTTTAGAAAAATGAGATGCAAACTCACCTAAAAGGAGTATATGGCAAGAAATAATCAAACTTAGGACTGAAAACAATAAATTTGAAACAAAGAGAACAATACAAAGAATCAATGAATAAAAGAGCTGCCTCTTTGAGAAAGTCTACAAGATAGATAAACCCTTATACAAACTAGCCAAAAGGCAGACAGAGAGTATTCAAATTAACTGAATTAGAAACGAAAAGGGGAAGACATAATAACAGACACCCAGAAAATCCAGAGAATCATTAGGTCATACTTTGAAAATCTATACTCCACTAAAATGGACAGCTTTATGGGAAGGTACCATTTACTAAAATTAAATCAAAATTAAATGACATAAATATACCTATAACCCCCAGGAAAATTGAAGCTGTTAATAAAAATTTCCCAAGGAAAAAAAGCCCATGGCCAGATGGTTTCAATGAAGCATTGTAGTAGGAGGATTCTGGCCCGGACTTTTGGGCCTGATCTCAAGGTTTAGGACCAACAGACCTGCAGACCTGCAGCCCCACAGACCCACAGTCCCACAGAGACACACAGATTCTTTCAATAGTTTTCAGCTGATCGGCCTAAGGCCCAGGCATACAACTTGCTAGCTCTCTACCCTTCATCTAACCCATGACTCATCCTGTTCAGCCATGGGGCTCAGTACCTTTTCTCACAGCAGCATGGTTGTCCCCTGCTTCTTCCAGCTTCTCTCTGCTACCTGATATGTAGGGGTATTGTGTTGTTTCATAGTAAATAATTGTCCCACCTACTGGTTTAATAAAAAGTTCTGATTGGCCAAAGGCAGGCAGGAAGTGTGGGCGGGGCTACCAGACTAAGAAAACTCTTGAGAACAGGAAGCATGGAAGAGAATGCCAGAGAGAAGCCAGAAGAAGCAGAGGACAACTATGCTGCTCTAAAGAAAAGTACCGAGCCACATGGCTGAACGAAAGTCATTGGTTAGATGAAGGGTAGAGAGCTAGCAAGTGATATGCATGGGCCTGAGGCTGATCAGCCTAAAACAATTGTGATCATGTGTGTCTCTGTGTGTCTGTGAGGGTCTGTGGGTCTGCTGGCCTAAACCTGGAGGCTAGGCCCAAAAGTCCAAGCCTGAAACCTCTTACTACAAAACATTCTATCAGACATTCAAAGAAGAACTAATACCAATACTCTTCAAATTGTTCCATACATTAGAAACTGAAGGAACATTGCCAAACTCTTTTTATGAGGCTAAAATTACCCTGCTTTCCCAAGCCACTCAAAGATGCAACAAAGAAAGAAAATTACAGACCAATCTCCTTCATGAAAATTGATGCAAAAATACTCAATAAAATTCTGTTAAACCAAATCCAACAACATATCAAAAAAAAAAAAAAATCCACCATGATCAGGTTGGCTTCATCCCAGAGATACAGGGATAGTTCAACATATGAAAAACGGTGAATGTCATCCATCATATAAACAACCTGAAAGAAAAAAAAAAAAAACATGATCATCTCATTAGATACTAAAAAAGCCTTTGACAAAATCCAACACTCCTTTATGATAAAAGTCCTGGAGATATCAGAAATACAGGGAAAATACCTAAATATGATAAATGCAATATACAGCAAGCCGACAGCCAATATCAAAGCAAATGGAGAGAAACTCAAAGTAATCCCAGTAAAATCAGGAACAAGAAGACAAGGCTGCCCTCTCTCTCCTTATCTATTCAATGTAGTTCTCTAAGTTTTAGCTAAAGTAATAAGAGAACAAAAGGAGATTAAGGGGATACAAATTGGAAAGGAAGAAGTCAAACTATCTCTATTTGCAGATGATATGATCATATACATAACTGATCCCAAAACTCTACAAGGGAACTCCAACAGCTGATAAACACCTTCAGCAGTATAGCAGGGTACAAGATTAACTTAAAAAAAAAATCAGTATCCCTTCTATACACTAAGGCTACAAGTGCTGAAAAATAAATTAGGGAAATACCACCCTTTATAATAGCTGCAAATAGCATTAAGTATCTAACCAAAGAAGTAGCAGACCTGTTTGACAAAAACTTTAATTCACTGAAGAAAGAAATTGAGGAGGATTTCAGAAAATGAAAAGATCTCTCATGCTCCTGGATAGGTAGGATCAACATAGTAATAATGGCAATGTTACCAAAAGCAATCTACAGATTCAATGCAATTCTCATCAAAATCCAAACGCATTTTTTTACTGACCTTGAAAGAACAATATTCAACTTCATATGGAATAACAGGAAACCCAGGATTGCTGAAACAATCTTGTTCAATAAAAGAACTTCAGGAGGAATCACCATCCCTGACTTCAAGCTATACTGTAGAGCTACAGTAATAAAAACAGCTTGGTAATGGCAAAACAATAGACTCGTGAATCAGTGGAATCGATTCAAAGACCCTGACCACAATCCACACACCTATGAACATATTGTCTTTTATGAAGAGGCCAAAATAATTCAATGGAAAAAAAATACCTTCAGCAAACGGTGCTGGCATAACTGGATAGTGGTATGCAAAAGAATGCAAATAGATCCATATCGATCACCCTGCACAAAACTCAAAATTCAAGTGGATCAAAGACCTCAACATAACCCAGCTGCACTGAACTTGACAGAAAAGAAAGTGGGAAATACTGTTCAACACATTGGCACAGATGACCACTTCCTAAATATAACACCAATAGCACAGACACTAAGAACAACAAACAATAAGTGGGATCTCCTGAAACTAAGAAGCTTCTGTAAGGCAAAGGCCACAGTCAATAAGACAAAACGACAGCCTACAGAATGGAAAACAATATCTTCACCAATCCTACATCGGACAGAGGACTCGTCTCTAAAATATATAGAGACTCAAGAAACTTGATCTCAAAAGCCTATATAACTCAATTAAAAATGGGGCTCAGAGCAAAAATGGGAATTCTCAACAGAAGGTTGAAGACACTTAAAGAATTGCTCAACATCTTTAGCCATTAGAGAAATGCAAATCAAAACAACTTTGAGATACCGCCTTATACATGTCAGAATGACTAAGATCAAAGACACAGATCACTGCCTATGGAACAAGGGGAACACTCCACCATTGTTGGTGGGAGTATAAACTTGTACAGCCACTTTGGAAAGCTGTATGGCGATTCCTCAGAACACTGAGATCAATCTCCCCAAGGTTTCAGAAATACCATTGTTGGCCATATACTGAAAGCATTCACATTCATACCCCAAAGGCATTCGCTCAACTGTGTTCACAGAAGCATTATTTGTAATAATAAGAACCTGGAAACAACCTAGATGTTCCTCAACTGAAGAATGGATTAACAAACTGTGGTACATCTACACAATGGAGTACTACTCAGCAGTAAAAAAATAAATAAAAATAAAAAAATGACATTCTAAAATTTACAGGCAAATGGATGGATTTGAAGAGTATCCTCCTGAGAGAGATATCACAAGCCCAGAAAGATAGGCATGGGATGTACTCACTCATAAGTGGATTTTAGACAAAAAGCAAAGAATACCCAGGCTACAAACCACAACCCCTGAACGGCTTAGGATCAGAAGGAACTTAAGAGAGACATCCAGGGATTCCCCTAGGAAGAGAAAACAGAGAAGATCTGAGCAAATTGGGATCATAAGGGGTATCGATCAAGGAAAGGTGGGAACAAATCATGAGAGGAGATGGTTGAGTGAGAGGAGCAACAAAGAGGGGGAAAAAAGAGATGGAAATCTTGATAGAGGAAGCCACTGTTGGGTTGGAAAGAAGAGACCAAGTCCTATGGAAACCTTCAAGAACCCGCAGGATACCCCTAGCTAGGACTCAAACCAATAGTGGAGGGGTTTGCCTAAATAGGACTTCCCCTATAATCAAATGAATAACCACCCTAAGTGTCATCACAGCACCTATATCCAACAATGAATAGAGGCAGAAGCAGAGATCCATAGCTAAACAGCAGGTTGAGTTCCCAGTCTAGCTAAAGAGAGAGAGGGGGGTCTCTTTATGAGCAAAAAGATAGGGATTATGGGGAGGAGTCCAACAGAGATGGCTGACTGGAGCTCTGTAGAGCTCACTGAATCAAAAACAGTCACTGGGGAACCACCAGGAAAAGGTACTAAACTCTCCAAGGGTAGAGGACTGTCAAACAGCATAGGCAGTTTGTGGAGCCTCTTGCAGTAGGATCAGACTATGTTCTGGGTGTATGACATCTTGGAGCCCCTTCCCTACAGAGGAACACCTAACCCAGACTTAATGCTGGTTTGAGGAACTTGGACCTACCTCAAACTGCTACACCAGACTGAACTGACTCACCTTGGGACTCCTTACCCCCTTTGAGGAATGGATGGGGTCATGGGGTCGGGGAGGCTGAAGGAGGGCTGCGAGGGACTGGGAGGGACTGAAAGGATGGAAGGGAGGGTGAGCAGGCATATAAATGGGAAAAAAATCCTTTTAAAATAATATATATTTTAAAAAGAAAAAGAAGTGATAAATAAACCCTGTGCTTTCCTATTTAGAAAGAAAAGAGAGAGACAGGGGTGGGGGGAAGGAGGGAGAGAGGGAGGGAGGGAGGGAGGGAGGGAGGGAGGGAGGGAGGGAGGGAGGGAGGGAGGGAGGGAGGGAGGGAGGGAGGGAGGGAGAGAAAAAAACAGTCATCCATTCCTCAACTTCTCAGCTGTAGGGATGATTCTCAGCCACTGTTTTGGGGAATTAAGCACCATCTTCTTTATATCTACACGTGTCTCCATGCTAGGGCCTCACCTGGTATATACAGGAGCAGCCTCTTTAGTAGGAAGCCTGGTATGCTCATGGTGTTTCCCAGACTGGGAACACACCCAGCAGAGGGCCTGCCCATCTTCCCCACAGAAAAAGTGAAGTTTCTCTCCATGCTTCAAGTAGCAGTCTTCCTGGGTCCCCTTCTTGGCACCCTGGGCTGTTTGCTTAAGGTTTTCTACCACACTGGCTGTGTGCCGATTGGGCCTGAGGTTTCTGAGCCAAAACTGTTGCCGGCACTCCGGACATGAACTGCCCCTATTTTTCCCAACCTCAGAAATGCATCCCTTGCAAAAGCTATGGCCACATTCAATACTCATAGGCTCCACCACGGGATCCAGACAGACACAGTAGGTGACGTCCTCCCACGTCTTTTCCAGGGACAGTTTTGAGGCTGTAGAATCTTGAGAAGCACAGAGTGGTGAGGATAAAAAATAAAGATTTTTTTAAAAAAGAGAAAAAAAAAAAGAATTCCTATGAACTCTTCGTAGAAAACACCAAAAACCTCCAAAGAGAAAACGAAACATTACCAAAATAGCAATAACAGTATTACCCACAATTGTCTTTTCAAAAGAAACCCTCCATGCCAGCAGAGATCCTTAAATTGCTTACCATCACAGAATTCAACTCGGTGAAACGATTTCAAAACAAGAAAAGAAAGTAAATGTTCTTATAAGTAAAAATCAGACAATCAAAATGAGGAAAGACGTTCCTCATGCAAGAAACAAGGAGCACAAGGAAAGACGAACACAGCTAAATCTAAGTGAGTTCACAATCCTTACAATATTTTTATATATTGGCTTCGAAAAGCTTCTATGCAATATATTTTATCATATTCTTTAGCTTCCCCTTCTCCCAGATCCTCCCCACTTGGCTACCCACCCAAATTTATGTTCTTTCTTTTTCCAAAATGAATGAGTAAGTAAGGAGTAAAAGACAAGCAAAGCCAAAGCACACAGAAAACATGAGTTCACTTTCTGTTGGTCAACCAGTGCTAGGCGTGGGTGCTGCCCTGCAGTGTGCTTGACAGACCCAGTGACACGCTACTGAGTATCAAATGCAAATAACTTCTTGGTTATGGGTAGGACTTCCACTTCTCGGTACTGGCGGCTTTGCCAGGCTTGTGTCTGCGCAGGTTTTGTGCCTGCTGTCACAGTCGTTGTGAGTTTGTATGAGTTTCAGTCCTGTTGTGTCTGGAAGATAGTTTCCTTGGAGTCGGTCATTACCTCAGCCTTTTCAATCTTTCTGTCTACTCTCCAACATAGAGCCCACAGCCATGAGATCCAAGGATACATAAAGACGTCATTTAGGAAGAACTTCAAAGTCAGTCTCTCTCTCTCTCTCTCTCTCTCTCTCTCTCTCTCTCTCTCTCTCTCTCTCTCTCTCTCTCTCTCTGTCTCTGTCTCTCTCTCCTCTCTCTCCCTTGTTTCATTCAGTTGTGGGTCTCTGCTAACTGCCATGTACTTCAGTAATAAGCTCACTGAGGTTACTTCTGAGCAATGCACTGATCTATACATATATGTTATTAGGAGTCATAGGACTCATTTTATTGCTGTTTCTTTAGCTGAATAATAGCTGTAGATTTTCCCCTATGGCCCATCCTTAGGATTTCAAATTTTATGGTAACATAAAAAGTATTAAAGAATTCAATACTGACACTAATGGCATAGCAATATGAAGGAGAACAATTGGACTTAAGGAGCTATAAAGTTTTTACATTGTTGAAAAGATGATAAAGATATTCATTTATGGTTAAAGGTAATAACTCAATTACATGTTGTAATCTGTAGGATGGAAACTAAAATAAAAATTTTCTGCAACTTTTATTGTGATATAGTCCATATTCCATACAAACCATGCATTTATATGCACAATTTAAATGATTTTAGCATGTTCCATTTGCTAAGATATACAAATTTTACTGTTTTGTAATTTTTTTCATGCTTTGACTTTCCTAAATACATACAATTAATTCTAACAGGTTTTTTTTTGTGGTGTCTTTGGGGATTGCTATATGTAAAAGTTTGTAAATAAAGACAACTTAACATCTTCCTTTGGTATTTGGATGACTCCATATTTTTGCTTGTATGTTTGTTTTGGGGGGATTAATTGTTCTAGCTAAGAATTCTAGTGGTGGTCTGACAGTGGAGGCCATGCCTTTAATAATCTCAGTGCTTGAGAGAAAGAGTAAATAGGAGGAGAAAGGGGGAAAATCAAGGAGCAAGAGAAGGATAAGGAGAGGAGGACATCGGACCAGCCATCCAGTTACACAGCCAGAGAACAAGAAGGAAAGAAAAGTATAGAGAAAGATAAAAGCCCAGAGGCAAACAGTAGAAAGGATAACTTAAGAAAAGCTGGCTAGAAGCAAACCAAGCTAAGGCCAGGCATTTATAAGTAAGAATAAGTCTCCATGTGTTATTTATTTGGGAGCTGGATCGAAGGCCCCCAAAGAGTAAAGAGCAAAGAATTAAAAAAAAAAAAAACCTACAAAACCTACAAAGATGTTTCATTATTAGTGACAATAAATAAAAATAAAAGTAGAAAGTTCAATGAAATGCATGAGGAAGCCAAAGTAGAGTTAGAAAGCAGGCAATGAAACATCCAGAAACATGATGGAATGATAGTTTTGTGGTTCCGTGATTGGAACCTGTCAGTATGACACCAGTGTCAGTTTCTCTCTCTCTCTCTCTCTCTCTCTCTCTCTCTCTCTCTCTCTCTCTCTCTCTCTCTCTCCATTTCCTTTTCTAAGATTTTTTTTTACTTATTTTTCATAATGCCTGTTAAAGATATTTTTTGAGATTATCCAATAGGCATGCTAACTCAAAAAGTGGGAAACTTGGGAAACCTCAATCCTAGACAAAGAACTACTGGCAACTAAAGGATGCTCAGAATGAGGAACACCAATTAGATATCCTATATCAAATAGTCATTCCTGGAAACATACACATACAAGTAACATTATACAGAATACGAATGTTGTATTTATATCTTTAGGAATACATAAACACACATGTTTACCAATAATTAAAGACATTTTATTATTTATTTGCGTGTATATACATGCAGGTACATATGCATGTGGATACATGAAGAGACTAGAAGTTTGGATCCCTTAGAGTTGAAAACTACAGGCAATTGTGAGCCACCTCTTGAAGTAGGTTCTGAGACTATATCCCAGGTCCTCTGGATGAGTGGGGAATGCTCCTAACCACTGAGCAACTCTTCAGCTCTGGTTTTACTGTCTCCTGAATGACTATCACCTATATATTAACTATAGATACGTGGTTACCTATCCATGTATACTTAGCATGAGCTTCTCTGAGAAGTCAGGTAGTAAACCCAGGGCAGTGTGGTCCTGATAGAGTCCTTTACTTTTCCAGCTTTCTTGTAGTTATGCCAGGTATGGGCAGGGTAACTGTTTTCTTTGATATGTTTATTCAAAGTGAAATCATGGTTCATTATGCCCAGTTATCAAATTCCATTATCCAATCCATCAACTGCTCCCAGCTATGTGTCAGTAAAAACAACCCTTTACTAGCCAACACCCACCCAGGCTATAAAACAGGTTTCAGATTTCCACAGTGAATCACATCCTTGAGATGTTAAACAGGAGCCTGCTTTTCCCAGACAAATACATCTTTCCTTGAGGGTGGCACCTTTCATTTTCCACCCACACACCATCCATAAAAGTCCTTTAATCATCTTTAGCTCTATTTGCTTTGAATAAATCTCATTTGCAATTCCTCCTGGGCATATGGGATAGGAGTATGCTATCACTTTTTCTGTGCCCAAATAACATCACCCATTTTCTCTTTCCTAGTGACTATTTCTGAGCTTTCATGAGCCACTGAATTCGTGTCAGATTAACCAGGTTTTGAAATTCTGCCCATTTTTTCACTATTATCTTGATTAACTATCAAATCTTGTGATTGTCCTTAACTCCTCATTTTATGACAAACCCCCACATTCATTGTACCAGTAAATCTGGTTCTACTTTGCTCAGCAACATTAGTTGTTAGAAAACCGTAAATTAAAGCCACAGTGAGATACCCTTACACATCCCCTAGAACTGCTGAAATAAATCTATTATCAATTCCATAGGTTGATGAGGGTGCAGAGCAACTGAAGCTCTTGTATTATTATCAAATTGCAAAAAACGGTAGAAGCTGCTATGGGAGGCAATTTGACAGTTTCCTATAAAGTTAAATGTGCAAAAAATATCTACAAATAAGAATATGAACCATATTAAATGTGTATATAAAGTCTTAGTTCAGGTTTTCATTGTTGTGACAATACACCATGACCAAAAAGCAAGTTGGGGAGAAAAGAGTTTGCTTGACTCACACTTCCATATTGCTACATTACTGAAGGAAGTCAGCACAGGAACTCAAACAGAGCAGGATCCTGGAAGCAGGAGCTACTGCAGAGTCCATGGAAGGGAGCTGCTTAGAGGCTTGCTTCCTATGGCTTGCTCAACCTGCTTTCTTACAGACCCCAGGACTACCAGCCCAGGGATGGCATCACCCACAGTGGACTGGGCCTGTCTCCATTGATCGCTAATTGAGAAAATGCCTTACAGCTGAATCTCGAGAAGGCATCCCTTCACCTATGGTCCTTCCTCTCTGATGATTCTAACTTGTGTCAAGTTGACACAAAACCAGACAGTACAATATTCTATTCCAAGATATTTATACAAAAATACCTCATACTTCTACAAAAACCTGCAAATGTCTCTCCATAATCAGAAACTATGGAAACAATCCAAATGTTTCCAGTTGATTGATAAAAAATAAATTGTACTATTTCCATACAATGGAAGTCTAAATCAGCAATAAAGGGGAGTTAACCATAATGAACAAGTATCAAATACATTTTGGTTAATAGAGGAAGTCAAGCACAGAAAGCTGCATACAGCATGAGTCCATCTTTGTGAAGTTCTAGGAAAGATGATGCTATAGTGACAGAAAATGGGTCAGCAATTTCCAGTGATTGTAGGTGAAGAAGTAGGGGAATGATATGGCCACAAAAAGTCAACATGAGGCAATTTTTTTAGTAGTTGAATTATTTTATAGCATCGCTGCAATAGTAGGAGCAGGTACATGTATAGAGGACTTCATTAAAATACTACTAGTTCAACCTACCATTAACCCTACCCTTGAGTCCTACAGTGATCTTCTACCTTCTCTTACCTCCACTCTGATGATATCATACCTACACCTGACAAAATGAAGACAAACCCAGTGTTTTTACCATAGATCCTGAATATTGGCATTTCAGATACACTTTCCTCCTTGCTTGTCTTTACACAGGCCAAGGGCACTTCAGCAAGGACTTTTCTTTTGTTTTCTAGCACAGGAATGTTCTTTGCAAAATACCTTCACAGCGTATTCCCTTGTTCGTAATTCTCAATAGCTCTCCATTGCCTGTAGAATAAAATGTCAGCTCCTCAGCATGGTGCTTAAGGCCATTAATGGTATAGCCCACACTCACCTCTGCATCCTCACCTATCATACACTGGGCCATAAATGCAGCAAACTCTGGTTCTGGAGTCTATCCATTTCCCATAATTTGCCTGGCAAATATCTACTTACTTAGTTAACTTTTTGACTCAGCTCCAGCTTACCTTCAAGAAAAACAGATGACTCCTTCTTCATAGGCCCAGCACACCCTGTATGTCCTTCTATCTGAGCACGTGTATTATTCAATCTCTTCAGGTATTTCTTCATACATATGAAAATTTCAGAAGCACTGGCCCAGCATGTGTCACAGGTGTTTCTATCTGATTGTATTTCACTTTGTGTCTAGACTGAAAAGTCCTCAGGGCTTTTAGTCTGTCCCCACAGACTAACACAAAATGTGACTCCCAACAAGGGCTCAATAAATGTTAAATAAAAGAGTAATTTGATGGCTGTATATCCATGCCTCCTTTCTCTTCAGTTTCATGTTCCCTCCTTGTATTGAATGTGCTCAACCAGGTGCAGAAGTACAGTCAGAACTGGCATATATTTGTCCAGTGTAGCTGGAACCAGACTATGAATTTCTTTCTTTATTCCACCAACTCACTAGACCTTTACTGCCCTATTCATGATGTTGCTTGTTTAGATAGATATTTAGCTACAAGACTTAGGCCATGAAACCTAAATTTGAAAACTGTATTCTAAATGCACAGCTTCAGTGCTAAGTACAGATTTGTACATTTTTTTTAAATTGCTATTAGTTTAAGGAGATAGTGTATGTGCACAGGAGTTTGTAAGTATATACACCCATACACTTACATGTGAAGGTCATTGGCTATCTTCTTTTATTTCTCACTATCTTATTTCCTTGAGACAAGATTTCTTACTGAACCAGAAGGGCACCGTTTAGGTTTAAGTTGACTAGCCAATGAGCTTCCTGAATCTGCCTGTCTTCTCTGTCCACTACCTCCCAGTACTGAAGCTGTAGGCATGGACAGCCATTTATATGGGTTCTGAAGACTTAAAACACTGGTCCTCTTGCTGATAATATAGTAAGCTCTCAGCTACTGAGCTATCTCCCCAGGTCCTATTATAAATTTTTCAACCTAAGTATTTCGCTGACTAGATCTCCATCTTTATTTGAAGGAAGCTATCCCTGAAGAGTAGAAAAATAGAAAACATTCATATCAAGTTATTTTACTAACTTGATCCATTTCATGCTTACCCTTTGTGATTAAGCTCATCATTCCATAAAATGTTGTTTCAAACAAAATCTATACGTACTTTAGTTTTGCACTAAACTTAATTTGTACACAGAGCATTAATCTTAAAAGTCCTTGACCTTCTCCAGTATTTCCTGAAAAAGAACATAAACTGTTTCCACCCACCTGCCTTTTAGAAGTATCACAACTTTCCTGGTAGGAATGAACAAAGGCTCATCATGACTACGTCAATCTTAGTAATAAATGGGTGTGTCCCAAAAAGATTTCTTAACTGATTGTGACTCATTCCTACACAGTATACACTAATTAAGCTTCCACCTACTTATTTTTTTAAGAAAAAAAATGATATATAGCAATAGAGCCTGGGTCACCTTCAGTATGACTCAGCAGTTTCTATCTGTGAATCTCAGAAAAATCTTGAAAGAATTAGACTGAAGTATCTTCGAAGTTGGTATATTACATATTTATGAGTCTTCTATCCCCAGTTGCATTTAGTGTGCTTCTTCCAAGTGAATTACTCCAGCAGATACTCACAGTACTAAGTACAAGCATTATGGAATTATGGTAAGAAATAGAGAAAGTAAGAAGCTCACTAATGCTACCTGACAATTTTATTCTTTCATTCCCTTTCTATATGCATTTGTCCAAGCCAGAAAGCATGACATTTGTCACTCTTCTCTTCTGCTCACTCTCTTCATACAATCAAGGACAAGGTCTTATCATGTTATTCTACCTCCAATAGATTTTCCTCATGCATACACATCCTTTCTCATTTCCACTGCCTATTACATAGATATTATAGATAATTGACAGTGAGGTTACAGAAAGATGCTTAAACAGATTGGGGAGACAGATTCCCAAATATATTGGGGCAATAGTGTAACAAGTACACTCTAATTTTGCCCTGATCAAGTCGTTATCTGTATTATGATCAGAGTGATTTTCACAAAATGAAAAATCTAATTCTAAGCTTCCCCAGCTTGAAACCATTTAATGGCTCCCTGTTGCCTTAGGATGAATGTGCTATCCCTTGGGCTTAAAAGGTCTTAAATGATTGGATTCATGCTTTTTCTCAATTTATCTCTCACCAGTCAGCCCCTTCAAACCTATGCTCTTGGAATACTGAAGTGGCTTTTCCAGTTCCCATCACAGGGATTATACTGTGCTATACTGTTGCACATTTAATGTTTACTTTATGGTGTTTCTTCACGAGATGACATGCATACTAATTGTGTTTCTCTTCATTATTTCGGTGCCAAGTTCATATCACAACACCTGGTACATAGTAAGTACTCAGCAAGTGCTTCCTGTAGAAGGTTTGGGAATATTTCACTACTTATTATTCCAAAGAAACTGTTAGAGTTCCCATGGTTTTTCTCTTTTTGTCTTCTCAAGACTTTGACTAACTGGGGAGTAAAGTGTAGAACATAGGTAAAAATGAATATTATAATTTCATTATTGATAAAGCTAACTTAAGAAAATCCATTCAGAACTGCAGACAAATAAACAAGATAGATTTAATAAACTTGATGGCTTATTAAATAGCAGAGGTCTCTACCACAGATTGGAATAAAGTTCATACATTCTATGGTCATACATTTCAACAAGGAAGACTATATGAAGACCTAACTAAGTATAACAATCAAATTACTTTCCTCTGTAAAGGTTTACATAAAAGGTGAGGAGACCAAAAGACACAGTCTACAGGAAACTCCTAAATTCTTGAGCTGAGTTAATTTACTTTCATTTAGTCTCAATAATAAACAGCAGATGAAACTATTAACTTACTTTTGACTATAAACTACAGCTACATTTATAAATAATATTATTCTTAATCAAGGATTGTAGCGTTAGAGACTCATGAGATGGCTCAGGGTAAAGATGTTTGCCAACAAGCCTGAAGACCTCAATTTCATCCCCAAAATGATGGAAGGAGAATTGACTCCTATTATTAGTTGTCATTTGATATTCACAGCACCACAGCACATGTACCTCATAAATAAATAAATGTAACTAAAAGTTTTAAAATTGGCTAGGCATGGTAGTGCACACATTAAATCCTAGCACTAGCAAGGAGAGGCAAGACCAGTCTGGTCTACAAAGAAAGTTTCAAGACTACATAGTGAGACTCTGTCTCAAAATAAAATATTATGGCTTTAAATTCTAAATGTTTGGGTGAGTGCTTCAATTATTGTTATTATTCCTAGCTTACTTGCATTGTGCTCAAGTACATAGCATGCATGATTTCTGCTTTTTGAAGTACACTTATGTTTTCTTTGAGTCCTAATAAAATCAATTTTGTAACAGTGATGTGACTAATTGAAAAGAAAATAAATTCTGTATAAGCAGCAAAATTCAATATATTTTATTAAATTAATTTTCTTAGCTATGTTATTCACATTCTATATAGTCTTTTGTTTTCATGTATTATCTTTGTTTTACCAAAAGACCCTCAAAGTCATCAGATTTGTGTGAATTTGTCAGTGAGTTTCTGACAATTTCTACGTTATAATGTCCATACTAAGTGATTTGATGTTATATCTTTGCCACTCACAATAACTTTTGCATTGAATTCTGCTTTGTCTGAAATGAACACTCCAGTCCCTGCTTTTCTTTTGTTTATACTTGCAATGAAAACACCTTTTTGGTGAGGTCTCTGCTTCCTGACCTGGCAAGGTGTAGGCCCCATGTTTCTGCTGCTATAAATCTAGCCTCTCTGATCACCGTGCCTTACCCACTGTGACGGATTATTCCCACTCAGAGCATGAGCCGAAATAAATCTTTCTTTTCCTAAGTTGTTTCTTGTCAGGTATTCAGTCACAGTGCTAGAAAAGTAACTACTGTGATATTAAATGCTATGGTTCAAAGTATATCTACCTGGGAATTTCTTTTAATTTTTTGTATCAGACAGAACCTACATCCCTTCAATTTCAAATTCATATCTTTTTCCAATCCAGGAACACTTTTTAAAACTATGTTTGAGTGTGTTGCTTCTGTTCTGGTGATACCACTTACTCTCTCTAATATATCTGTAATTTTTAAAATTGATCATTGTTCTTCTGCAGGAACACAGTCTAAAAATGAAATTGAATGAAGGTAATTCTGAGTGCTTATGAGAAAGCTCCAAGAACTTAAGACACGAGTCTTGTGACCCTAGTTTCTTCAAAACACAGAATGTGCTTAGAATGTGCTTTCATGGCTCTCCCAGGTGTAGCACATAGGAACAAGCTGAGTTTAACTTCAGATTATTCATTATAAGTGTCTATTGTTATTCATTTATATGCCTCTGTGGTAAAACATGCTTTTTCTGTGTATGGCTAGTCTTTGTGATTGAACACCTTACTCATGTGACTCTCCTTAACTATCAGAGTATAAATTGATCAATGCTCTGAATAAAGTTGGCTAGAGCATGAGACTTTAGCCCAACTCACTTTTAGCCTCTGCTGTCCTAGGTCCTACTGTCTTTAGAGTGATAAACATCTTCACACTTTCCAGCCACATTCAGGAGAAAATTTTATTTGTTTTATGCACTGCTAACTTAACAACAATTCTGGAGGGTTTTTTTTTTTCTAAAAAAGAATTTTTATTTTATTTCTATAGTTTTAATTCTCTATGGACTCATTTACTTTTGGTTTAAACCAACTATATTTTCTTGCTATTCTCTAATATATGTTTTCATTTCTATTATAAAAGACTCTAAAGCTTTTACTCCTTTTTCACAGAAGTTACAGCTTAGAACTTTAAAGATCATTTTCTTGAGTCTTCTGGGTTTTACTTCTCCTATGCTGTTCTTTGTTGGTTTGTTTACTTGTTTGCTTGCTTATCATGACGGCCTACATAACTGGGTTTTTTTTTGTTTTGTTTTGTTTTTTGGTTTTTTTGCTATTTCTCATCCCCAAAGTGAAAATAGATCTATCTTGCATAGTTTTATTTAGAACAAAACAAACCAAACCAAACATTAGTTGTTCTAATTTTCCTCTGGGTATTATATTCCATTCACCTTGAGAGAATTCGATTGTGTTGATATGCATTGCTCTCATTCCAGTTTTCAGTTCCCAGAAAATAACCATTTTCAGACATTCTGATACATTAATGTAGGAAATTCTTTGAGCTTGGTTTCCTGAGGCTGTGAGTCAAAAAATAAAACATGGAAAGCTGTAGTTTTTAACATATGTTTATAATAACGGTTCTTATAGTCTCTTTAACTACAATGAAGCATCATCTTTTTTATTGCAGGATATTTGGTCACATGGTGTGAAGATCTGTCTGCCTTTCCTTACCTGCCTAAGATACCTTTTGATTGGTTTAATAAAGAGATAATGGCCAACAGTTAGGCAGGAGAGGATAGCTGAAACTTCTGGAGAGAAAAAGGATCTCAGGGGAAAATAATCTGAGAGCAGAGATCCACCAGAAAGACACAAAGGAATGGGATGTACAGTATGAAAGAGGAATGATGCCCAATGGCAGAAAATAGATTGATATAAACTGTTTCGTTTAAATTATAAGAGTTAGTTGGGAACAAGCCTAAGCTAAGGCCAAGCTTTTATACTAAATAAGAAGTCTCCATGTCCTTATTTGGGAGCTGGTCGTCCAAAGAAGGACACATTATACTATCCTCCTTCTATTTACTTGCTGATAGTTTGTTCTTGTTGTTATAAAGAATTTATTATCAACTGGTATTCTTCTGTCCTCGATTACAGAAAAAAATTCTACAACTGTGATGAAGGAAATCATTTTCTCTCTCTCTCTCTCTAACTATCTATCTATCTATCTATCTCTGTGTGTGTGTGTGTGTGTGTGTGTGTGTGTGTGTGTGTGTGTGTGTGTGTCGGTCTCAGGATTATCACATCATTATTTTCTTTATTCAATATATGAATAGATAAACTAAGAAAAAAAGGAGGTAAATAGGGACAAATGCTCCATATCTCCCACAGAATCTTCCCATTGATAAACAGATAGCTGTTATGTTTATTGATGGTTCAGATCTGATGATTTTGAGCCACAGAACTAAGAAGAAAGAAGGCTTGCAATGATCATCTTTATCACCTTAGTAGATATTTTTCTTTAATTGTTAGCAAAGAATACATTATAGTTTTCAAAAAAATGTAATGTTATGAAATGCTCTCCTTGGGATATGAAATATCTGTTGCAGACATGAACTCAAGCAGCTGTGGTTATCTACACAAGACCTGCAAAAAAAAAATCAATCCAGTCAAAAATTCCAGCATAAAGTTGTATAGATGCTCTCCCAGAGAACTCAACTTTAATTCTCAGTATCTAGACCAGATAGCCTACTACTACCTGTTACTTCAGCTCTACTGGATCATGGGCACCCAAATAGATGACATACATTCCCACAAAACACACAGACACACACACACAGAGAGAGAGAGAGAGAGAGAGAGAGAGAGAGAGAGAGAGAGAGAGAGCAGTTATAAAATCTAGCATAGAGGGGAAGGGGCAACCATAATAATTTTTAAAAGAGGCCATGAATTTGAGAGGAAGAATGGGGAAAGCATAGGCAGGATGGGTAGAGGAAAGGAAGAAATAATATAATGGCGTTTTAATTAAATTTAATTTTAAAAGGACATTAAATCATGTGAAAGATTTTTCAGGGTTTGGAGAATTCAAGAAAGGGAATGGGGATGAATATAACCGAGATCCAGTATACATATGTGCAATATTTTCAAATATTAAAAAAGTATACTTATAATTGAATGAAATTCTATGTAATTAGAAAATAACATAATGTTAGTCTTAATTTTCTTCACATTGGAAGCTTTTGCTTTTTCTGTGTTCACAATCATTTTATGGACAAACTGAGAATTACAGGTAGATTGTATCTTTAGAAAAATGTTAGACTTTCATTTTTATATGCCACCCTTCCAAACCTCTGCTCTCAACCTGTCAAAACAAAAGAGGAATCAAACCTGGCAAGGTAACTCTTATTCGCCATTTGTAACTTGAGATGGCAAGATTTCCCCAAAATATTAATTTGCTCTCAAGAGACAAATAAATGACGCCCAGGGTAGAGTCAAGAGTGCAGGCCATAGGCATCACAAAGGAGCTCCCAGCTGTGAGGCACAGCCAGTGTAAAGATTCAAGAGGACACACAAAATCCCATGAAGCACTGTGAAGGGAACTGCTCTCATTTGTATGCCACAGTTCTGATATGTTGTTTAAAAAATCAATCACATTACTTTATAGCCATACCTCTGCAGAAGGTGTTTCTTTGTTAGTCAGATATTGTCACTCTGACCGGCATTAATCAAATATTTGGGCCTAATCTTTTTTTTCCTTTCCTTGGAACAGAAATCTTACTTTTCCGAGTTGCCTAATTACCTGAGTTTGGTTGCCCAAAATCCTAATTAGCTTTATGATGGTGGTATTGGGATTCTAGAAAGCAGTTTCTACTATTCAGTAGCTCCCTGTTACACTCTTAACATGCAGGGTCCTGCAAGGTTGCAGGGAGAAAGAGCCTCTGCTCAGTAACTTCCTCTTTGCCTCTAATCCAAAAGCTGCACTTCCTCCCTATAGGAGCGGCGTGGTCTAGTTTGCAGTTTTTCCAGCACTATAACAGCAGCAGTAGTCAGCCAGCACCCTTTCTGCACATGTCTAAATCCAGACCTGGGAGAAGTCTTCTTAACACAGAGGCATTAGCACTGGCCAAGTGTCTCTCTCTCCAATATCTGCATTTAAAACTCATGATGGTCTTCCTCCAGCCCTCCAAGTTCTTTCAGCACTTGAGGCCCTAAGGCTGGGAAACATTATCATTTGTGCAGCACATTGGATGGAGTTCATTTTTAAACACTATCATTTGTGCAGCACATTGGATGGAGTTCATTTTTAAAAACTATTGACTATTTCTGTAGATTTAATTGTACCCTCCTCCCAAAATAATATTGAAATCCTAGCCCAAGTAACTGTAACTTGTTCATTTGTTGGCAAGTTTGCTTGTCTGATGTTAATGGTAGTGGTAGTGCTGGTTGGTTGCTTGGTTGGTGCTTGAGACAGATTTTCCATAGCTAATGCTTACCTGGAACTCTCTATGTAGCCCAGGACGATCGGAAACTCTCACAATTTTCCTGTCTCCATTTCCTGAATGCTGGGATTACAGCTTGTACAACCACATCCAGTTTAGGACCTGTAAATGTAGCCTTATTTGAAAAGAGGGTGTGTGTAAATGATCAACATTAAGTCATTGGGACTGAGATTGGTTCATATGGAAAGATATAATTCAATCTAACTAATGTTCTTATAAAAAGAAGAAATTGTAATATGGGGATAAATATATACAGAGGGAATACAATGTAAAGACATGGAGAACACCATCTACAAGCCAAGGAAAACTTCTTCAGATTGCAAGAATCTAAGAGGAGAAAGATTATTCCTCATAGCTGTCAGAAGGAATCAACTTTGCTGTTACCTTTTGGATTTGGGCACCTCTAGAACCATAGCACAGTATATTTCTCTTATTGAAAGCACCCAGTTTATATTATTTGATTACGGCTGACCCAAGAAACAAAATACAGGTGTCAAGTTAAAAACTGTGTATATAGTCAATTTTTAAATTTTCTTTATTGTTATTATATGTGTAAATATGATGGTGGGTCACACATATGGCGTCTGTGGAAGTTCAGAGAAACATTTGAAGGAGTCAATTCATCATGGGTCCCTGGAATCAAACTCAGGTTGCCAGACCTTCATGGCAAGCTCCTTACTAGATGAGCCATGTCACTGATTTCTCAAAAAGAAATTTATATAATTTTATCTAAAGTAACTAGCTATATTTCTATGCATTGACTGATACACTGGTGTTTCCTTGAAAAACATCCACTGAAAAAAAGTCAAGCAATGTTCTTGTCAAATAACTTGTTTGGAATAGTTTATCTTGGAGGTAACAGTAGAACAATCATTAGGAGAGATGGGAAGGCACTGATATGAGTTGAGTTGGTGACATTAATATTATGGAGTGTTAAGCATGCCTCAAAACTTTCCCACTCAAGCACAGGATAAAGCTGAAGTGTATTTCCACCAATTCTATTTGTTCATGACTCTAGGTTTAATCCTTACATTATGAATTCCCAACACTTCTAACTTTCCTTATGCAATGACAAAGCATGTTCCTATATCCACAGAAAGCCTTATGACAGAAGGTTGTAAGTGTTATGAGAAGCTCTGGACATAGTAAAGGAATAGCTTAAGTGGAGGTATGGATAGCATCTGCTGCACCAGGGCAAAGTCTTCAAGTTCAATTATTGAGCATTCAAAAATGCCTTTAAGATGCATGGATTCTAAAATGTGAGGTTTTTCCTTTTCTTTTTTAATTATTCTTCATGTCTTCCATATCATGCTTCCTGATCCTACCCATCTCCCTCTCCACCTCAAAATAAAATTTTAAAAAAAAGAGGGGAGAGGAGGAAGATTGGGGAAATCTCATCATGGAAGCCACAGTGTGACATAGTGAGTCATGCAGTAAATTCCTGTATCCATATATTTTTTACATGCAGGTGTTGATTGAAAAGAATCATTGGTCTGGTTTTGGTACCCTTGTCTCTGCTGTGCCATCAATACTGGGCCCTCACTGGGACTCTTGCTGGACATTCCAATGTTGCTCTGTCAATTTTTTTTTTTAACTAAAGGATATTAGTCAAATGTGAGCGCTACTGCTTGCAAATCAAGAACATTCATGGAGCCACACAAGCCAGGAAAATAATGCTTCCTTCATACTTACTGTTTGAACTTGTCTAATGCAAGTATATGTATAAAGTATTTTGTTTAGAGGCCTCTTTTCAATGACTTGACAGAATTAGGTAACAGAAAAATAGAGCTGGTCTTAGGAATCAGATAAACTGCAAAGTTTTTTTTTAAAAAAACTTAGACTATGAAACATCGGTACAGACAAAGTCTTACAATATATAAAACCCAAGTGTGATGGCACATGCCTGTAATTATAGCTCTTGGGAGAGGAAGCTAGGAGGATTAGGAGTTCAAGGCCAGTCTCAGCTATACTGCATAATTGGCAGCAGCCTGAATTACATGAGAACCCCCATATCTCTGTCTCCTTTCCCCACCCTTTCTCTCTCTCTCTCTCTCTCTCTCTCTCTCTCTCTCTCTCTCTCTCTCTCTCTCTCTCTCTCACACACACACACACACACACACACACACACACACACACACACACACACACACACACACACACGACAAAACAACAAAACTGAAGGCAGAGAAAGCTGGCAGCTGAGTCTTTCTAGTCAACATTTATGAGACTCAACAGTGAGGGTAAATTTCCTTGTTGAATGCTGCCTCCCTCCTCCTCTTGACACTCCTGAAGGAAGGCCACAGAACCCCAGTGCTCAAACAATTAAACTACTGGTGATTTCCCTCAACCTTCACATGCTAATGGTGAGAGAATTTCTATTCTCATTCAAGGTCTGCAATGCAACACCCATGTTATCAAGCATTGACTCTTGCTTTCTTTTTTAAATTGTCGTGATTGAGATCAGAATAATTCAGGACAGCTAAGCGAGATTTTATTTTAATGCTATTACTAAAAGTAGGATTCACAGGGAAAATTTATTAGGTTAAAGTTAAAAGGTACAGTGACTCTTCCCACTAAAACTCACTCTTAATGGCTCTGCTTGCCTAATAGTCACTCAGTTTTAGATCTGACCCCAAATACCACATAAAACTACTATTTCCAGCCACTTAAAGTAATAGGTGCTTGGTTTTTGGCTTAAAAAAAACAAAAAAAACCTAGGGAAAACAGCTAAGTGAGGAGGAAGTGGAACTGCAAAGCAGCTTAGGAGAAAGAACTGGAAAATGCAGATGTAAGAATTAGTAAGTATGGTCAACAAGGGATAAAATTAATAAAGACACAGGAGAATCAAACAGGGAAGGAAACCCACACATTACCACCGGAGCACCAAAATGGAAGGTGGAGTAAGATTTAAAGGGACTGAGTCACTGAATGAAAGTTGATTTGGATGTCTGGTTTGGTTCAAATGGTCCTAATGGTCTTCTCAAATCAAACAGTTCTAATGACCGGTGGTGCAGAATCCAGAGGTGTTTAAAAAACATAGGTATGGCCACCAGTTGGGTTCAATAAATTGTGCTTTTCATAAAAGTTCTTCCAATGGGTCCTTTGTTAAAGCATAGTCATCTGAAGTCTGTCTTTTCCCAACCTTTCTTAGGTTGCAGGGATCTATTATGATAAGTCTGTGGTTCAGCTAGCATCTATTTTCCCTTGTTTGTTTCTAACAAAATTTTTATTGATTATTTGAGAATTTCCCATCATCTACCCTGATCACACTCAATTCCCAGTCCTCTCAGTTCTACCTCCCACCCTTGTGATTGTCACCCCTAGAAAAAGAGAGAAGAAAAAATCCACAAGTCCAATCTGTGTTTCTACATACTCACTAAAGCATAGTCAAACTCCAGGTGGCCAACCCCTTAAAGAAAACTGAGTCCTTCCCCCACTGCACGTCCACCAGAAGCCCTCAGCTGTGGAGAGCTACACTTACATTTTTAAGACCATTCTATGGCTTTCTGTCTAGGCTTTTACTTTTGGGGAGGGTGTCACAGAAGCCTTCTATGTCCCTCTTTCTCAACTGTGTGTCTGCAGTCATTCCATGTGGCAGGAACATGGATGGATCTTGCAAGTAACTTCTAGTGACAGCACACACCAGACAAATCGACATGGTCTAGACTATGGTTGGTTCTCTTTTAATTACCCTTCACTCTTTGGGGCTCCCCACCCACCTCCCAAATAAACATTCACATGTCTTATTCTTTCTTATGACTACTTGGCTTTAGCTTGCCTTGTTACTAGCTAGCTTTTCTTAAACTATCCTGCCTACTTTTTGCCCTGAGCTATTATCTTTCTCTATTCTATATACTATTTTTTGCTTCTTACTCTCTGAGTATCTGTGTAGATGAGTGGCTGGCTCTGATGTTCTCCTCTCCTTCTCTTGCTCCTTGATCTCCTCTTCCCAGATTTCTCTTCCTATTTATTCTCTCTGCCTGTCAGTCCTGCCTATCCTTTCTCCTGCCTTGCTATTGTCTATTCAGCTCTTTATTTGATCAATCAGGTACCTTAGACAGGTAAAGTAACATAGCTTAACATGTCAACCAAATGCAACATCAAATAATGCAATACATCTTTGCATCATTAAACAAATATTCTACAACATAAACAAAGGTAACACATTTTAAAATAATACCCCACAACAATGGACCTCAGCATGGTACAGACTATGGACACCAACACAACCCTCCAACACAGCATGGGCCATTGGACACTATCATAGCCCTTGGAGGTACCACAAGTCAAGGACATCAGCATGGCCTCCTGGACAACATGGGCCAAGGACACCAATATGGTCCCCAGTGGCAACCTGTCCCAAGAACATAAGCATGACCTCAGGTGGCAGCACATGCCACCAACATCAGCATGACCCCAGTAGCAGCATGCTCACAGATATCAGCATGGCTTCAAGCAGCAGCACAGATCACAGAAATCCATGTGACCTTTGACGATAACATGGCCACAGATATCAACATGATCCCAGCTGTAGCAGAACTATGGACCCAGACATGGCCTTTGTTGTTAGCACAGACCACAGACATCAACATGACCACAGGTGGCTGCTCAGGCCACTTACATTAACACTGAAGCTTGTTTACTTAATACCAGTTGTTAGTAAAACATTAAGGCAGTTTTCTATAAGAACATTTTTGCTGGTTTCTCTAAGGATAGCTGGAATCTAGATATAATTCTTCAATATCATAATTATTTTAATTTTATACTTATTAAGTAGTCATAATTTAGGTGGCTGAAAGAGCCTGAAGCAAGCATCAGAGGGAGTTTTTATTATTTAACAGTTTTCTCACAAGAATTTAGTACATTAGAACACATTCCTCATTGGCACCTCAATATGCATGACTATACTCTCCTTTAGCCAACTGAAAATAATTCCTGGACAACCTTTTCTTGAGGTCATTTTACTGCAATAAATTGAAACTTTAATACTTTTAAGAACTCTACTGGTGTTCCTTATAGTACTGAGGGTGGTTATAGAAAGCCTACTTACAAGGCTTTTATCAAAACAGAAGGACTCTGCCATTTTGATTCTGCTCCATGGAGAAATGATTATGTCTCTCTCCCTCCTTGATTCTTCTCCATACTTGGCAACCTGTATATCATGAATAATGAAGAACATCATTCTCTTAGTCCTCAAGCAAGAGACTATTCGACAAATGGTCTTTGCTCTATAATTCCCTTGCTTCCCAAAATGTGCTATTAAAATTCTGTTTCTTCTTTCATACATATTCTGTGATTGTTTGTTTGTGTATCAACTTGACTATGCTACAAGATGCCCAGAAAGCTGAAAATCATGATTTGTGAGCATGTTTGTGATTATGTTGCTATGAGAAAAGAGATTATAGCACATGAAGTGATGGATTGAGTATAGCTACTCTTTAACGTGAGTGAGCATCATTCCATTCACTGAGGGCTGAGAAAATGTGACTTTTAACTCCCTCTGCATGAATTTTAAGCAGGTTTATTGTGATGTTCCCTGCCTTCAGTGCTCCGTTCCTTATGCCTCACACACATGCTGTAGTCTACACCACCTTCAACCTGTCAACCTTTGAACTATACCACTCATTTTCCTGGATCTCTAGCTTGCAGATGGTGGGGTATCTCAACCCCTATAATCTCATGAACCAATACTTTATTTGTTTAAAAAAACTGTCTGGGTATGTACAACTTTCATAAAATATCTGTCCAAACCTTTTACTTATTTGTAAATTGCAGCTGTCCTTTTGTTATTGAATCCTAGAAGTTTTTTATATATTTTTCATATGTTTATCTTAGTCCCTTCAAGCTTCTATAACAAAGTACCACAGACTTAACAAGGAAAGAGAAAGAGAAGGGAGAAAGGGAGGGAGGAGGAAGAAAAGAAGGAAGGGAAAAACGAAGGACAAAAGGGGGATGGAAGGGAAGGAGAGAGGAATGTCACTGTATCCTGTCTTCCTTTTCTTTCAAGGACACTGTCTCATCGTGGAGCTTCACTCTTATGATGTTGTCTCAATCTAACTACCTCCCAAAGTCTCATATACAAATCTTGCCATATTAGTGCTTATGGCTTCAACATGTGAATCCTGTGGTAACATAAGCATTCAGTCCACAAAACATTATTGGCAAAGATTTTTCTCCTACTATATAGGTTGCTTCATTCTGTTTGGTTTGGTTTTGGTGTTGGATAAGGTCATATTAGGTCTCCAAAGCACTGGAATTGTATGTATATACCACCTTGGTTGGCTTGATAGTGTTGTTTGATGATCAATGGTTTGTTTGATTTTGTTTGTTTGTTTGTTTGTTGTGTGTGGTGCCTTGTCCCGCGCCTATTTCTCGCCCGCAAGAAAAGGCACGTTACACACTTAGGATCCTTCTGCAGTATAACTTTAATGTATCTTAAGGGAGAGCATTTAGCTTACGGAAATGGAGAGGGAGGAGAGAGTGAGAGAGCCGGCAGAGTGACCGGCAGAGGGGCAGGAGCCGCTGCGCAAGAGCCAGCGGCTGCGGGCCCCCAGCGGGGAAAAGGGAAGCCAGAGAGCTAGGCTAGGCCCCAGCGTGGTCTGGGCCGGGCCATCTGCCACGTGGCCTTGAGCCCGCGTCCCAGAAGCTGGGCCGGCGTCCGTGCGCACGGCGGGGCGGAGAGAGAGAGAGGAGGAGAAGGGAGAGAGAGAGAGCACGAGGTAGGAAGACCCGGTTTTAAGACGACCAAACGGCTCTTGCTTTAGACGAAACACCTTCCTATTGGTCGTAGTTCAGAATCCCATGACGCCACGGGAAAGGCGGAGAAACCAGACCAGTCTCGCGAGATTACCAAGCGCATGCGCTCTCTAACGACTCAGGCGGGTTGGCCAGCACCAGGTAATAGCGCCACCTAGAGGGGCTGGGGCCAGTGGCCTCCAACAGTGCCTTTTGTTTTTTGTTCAGTGGTGGCAGTGGTAGTGGTGCTGGTGTGTGTTTGTGTGTGTGTGTGTGTGTGTGTGTGTGTGTGTGTGTGTGTGTGTGTGTGTGTGTGTGTGTGTGTGTGTGTGTGTTTTGAGACTGAGCCTCACTATCTGGAACTTGCTTATCTGGAACTTTCTAAGATTCACTGCCTCAATCTCCCAAGTACAGAGATTATAGGTGTGGGCATCATTCAAGCCTGTGGTTTTTTTATTTTTATTTTAGTAAGCCTGATGTATCTACTTTTCTGTTAGGAATTTGCTTTGGGTATCATATTTAAGAAATCATTGCCAAATTTCACATACCACGTACATATGCACATGTACTCACATACATACATACACCAAAAAGTTCTAAGAACCAAATTAATTGAGGTCTGCTTAATCAAAGTTTTACTTATTCTGCTTATATTTTGTCATCTTTCTGAGTACATGCTGCTAATACAGTCATCAATATAAATAGTATATTTATGTCAAACCTGGTTATAATTTAAGTTGGTAAAAATGTAAAATGTTTTTTCTTGTTAGGAAAATAGCTAAAGTATGAAAAATGATATTTACTGACCTTCAGCATTTATTTTAATTGAGAAACTTTCCCAAGTACTTTATGCATTAATTTACATGTCTTAATTTATAAATATTTTCTCAAAAGAAAGAATATGATAGTATTTTGTTTTGTTTTGAAAGAGAGTCATATTGTGTAGGCAAGGTTGAGTTGGATCTTGCCAAGTCATCAGTTTCCCAAGTCCTGGGATTATAATTAGATATATCCATGCCTAGAATTATGACACCCATCTTGTAGATATGAAATCTGAGGTTCAAAGAGGTTTGTCATCTTATCCAAGGTCACATAGTGTGTTGTATTTCATTTTATGCTTTATTTTTTCCTTCCAACCATTTCTTTGCTATTGACACAGGCTTTGGACAATGAAATGTTAACTAAGTTAACATGAACAGCCATTTCAAGTACCTAAGGTTTGAATTTTGCTCCCTATGAGGGAATATAGCCCAAGTAGTTTCTCAAGTATGAGGAGGTAAAGCCAGATGAGACAGTGCATGTTCAAGCGTTGTTGGGCTAATCTTTTTGTACACTGTATGAAGATGTGTCTCTGTCCTTTCTCAAGGGCCTAAGGCACCTACTGATTGGGTTAATAAAGAGAAATGGCCAATAGATAGACAGAGAAAGGGTAGGTTGGACTTCTAGGGAAAGATAGGAAAGATTTAGAAAGATTCAGAAGTGCAGGATATTTGCCAGCCTGTCTTGAAGGAAGTCAGACATATAGTACTGAGGAGAGTTAACAAGCCACATGGCAGAACATAGTTTATATAAATTAATTAAATGAAGTTTTAAGAGCTAGTTGGGAACAAGCCTAAACTAAGGAAGGTCAAGCTTTCATAATTAATAAAAAATCTTTATGTCATTATTTGGGAGCTGGCAGTTCAAGGAAAGCTCTGCTATACAATCACCAAGGAGGCTAAGGCAGGAGGAGTATGAATTTGGAGCCAGTATGTACTACAGAGTGAGAACATGCTTGAAAACCAAACAAATAAAGAAGAATGAGAAGATAATGTAGAACAGACCGACCCAAGAAATAAGGTCAGACAATCCAGCTGAACCTGCAAAATCACGGTCAATCCAATGGCTTTTGAGTAAGAAAATGCTGGATGTTTGCTAACAGATAGAAGGCATCATTTTAGAAATCATGACTAATATACATAGCTGAGACAAGGTACAACCAGAATGTAACCGCCACAGCCCAAGTTTGATTTGAACTGTTTCCAATACATTTGTTCCACTGTTCTGAAAGTACTCAGTTCAGAGTCATTTGACCTAGAAAACAAGCTGCCTGAGCTACTAGAATTACACCTTGGAATTATGTCTGCTATCTAAAGGGGATGTTATGACTACCCAAAATGAGCCTCCCAAGGCAGAAAGCCTTGAACTTATTTGTACATGCACTAGTACCACCCAAAGTAACTAATGCATTTTATTCTTATGGGCCAGCCACATGGCCTATCTAGTTCAATGTGTTCCATGAACTGACTTGACCAAATAATGTATAGTCATTATCTTTCTTTGAATTTGATAATGGCTTTATTTTTCCTTTAACATGGAATCAGAAACTTGAGTCAGATACTGTTTTTTATGGTGTGGTACAAAGGGCATGGGAAGTCTTGTAATGGATCTTTTAAAATTCTTTCCCCCTGTTCTAGCACCTGAGACAATGCTATTGTGTAATTTCATGTGGCAACCATCCCATTGAGAATGTGTCTCAGACATGGCTTGTTGTTGTAGGCTCCATAGAATAATGTTCTCATTCCTACAACCCTGTAACACTTGGAGGCCTAGCTCAAGATTCTCTGAGTCTTAAGAAATAAGTAATATGATCTATCCATTCACTTAGAAAATACGTATTGAGCATTTGCAGAATGAAGCACTATATTAGACAGGGCATGAAAAGCCATTCATTGGGCTTTTCCTGCACCACAAACAGGTGACAAAGAGGATTCTGCGGGGCATGGTGATGCACATCTTTAATTCCAGTGTCATAGAGGCAGTGTTTGAAGCCAGCTAGTGATACAAAGGGAAACTGTTATCTCAGAAAAAAAAAATCCTTTCACTTCTCTTCCCTGTGAACTTTGGTTTTGTGTCCCAACTCTGCAAACCCCACCCCAGGGATCTTTCTACTTTTTTCCTAGCCCTATCAGACCTCTGCCTGTTCGTTTAGCCTTCTACTCCACAAAATGAAGCTTTTTTTTTTTTTTAAACAGGAAGTTCTTTTCCATATCCCTTAAGTGGTATCATTTACACTCTTATATGCCAATCAAATCTCAGTAGACACTGAGGGACAATTGATCTTTCTGCCATGTATAAATAAGGTGTCACCATTGGTGGGGATGTATTTATTTGTTGACAATATTTTACAGTACAGAAACAATAGTACTTTTGGAATGTTCAGCCTTACATAGCCTCTTATACCTGGTTTCCATGCTTATAAAGTAACTATGTGGACACACAGATACACACAAAAACCAACCTGAATGGCTCTAAATAAATAAGTAATTAATTAAAGAAAGTATGAACAACACGTACTTTGAGATTCTGTGCAGCCATTTTTATAGTGAGATAGGTTTACATGAACCTACAGGGAGATATAATACATATTGTTGAGAATAAAAAGTAAGTTTGTCTGTGCATGATCCCATTTACAATAAACATATATTATTGGGACTTATTTTAGACAGGTCATGTGCTAAGCATTCTTCATGTATTATCATATTTAATCTTCACATTAACTCTGCATGTTAGGCATTATTATTTTTCTCAACATTGCAAGCAAAGATCCAGAGATAAGTCACTTATCTCTGGCTAGTTAAGTGGTGGGGAAAGTATTTGGACCATAGCTCCTAACTTTCCTTGACCTATAATTCTCCTATGAAGAAAATGAAATAAGAGGAAAAAAAAAAAAGAAAGGACCATTTCTATTCTCCTCCTTGATAATAAATTGTTAGTCCAAACAGTGGTTTCCTATTGTGTGGTGCTTGTAGAACTGGTGGTAAGAGAGAGAATTTTAGGTATGGCTTTGAGCAATCCTCACACCTACCATTAAGTAACAGTAAATCACATAGTGAGAACATTATGCCCTATTCAATGCTCAATTCTCTTTAATCCTCTGATTACATCACTACCAAAGTTTCAACTCAGTGTGTTAGCCTTTAATACTCTCAAACACTTGCTGATCTCTTTTTCTATTTTCTTTTCTTTTTTTCTATCTACAAAAAGCCAAATTCAGGCTTTAAGCAAGCAAATACGTCTGCTTAGCATTTAAGAGCACTATGCTATTTTCATTGTGTTTATGCAAATGGTAATCTCCTGTTTAAGACAAATGACACAAACCTCATTTATTGCCATGATGAAGTGGTTCTTTTTTAAGGTAGTGTAATTAAGATTTTTTTTCTTTAAGTGTTAATTTAAACAAAGATTTGGCTAAGTAATATACAGATACAAGAAAAGCCAGTGTTTCTACAAATAAGTATAAATGAATAATAAAATAAATACCCCCACACCATAGAACTAAACTTATCTGTTTATGTAGACTCTTTGTCAGCTGTATTAGTTTATGCCAATAACATGAAGACTATTTGCTTTGAAATAAATAAAATTAATACAGAAAATATAACATTTCTACTGCTACTCAGTAAAGAACCCTACACAAAATATAGTTAAAAATAATAAAAATTAGGGTAGACAAGATGGTTCAACCAGTAACGATGCTGATCACCAAGTCATTACATCACTCAGGTTATTAATCCTAAATTCAATTCTCAAGACACACACAGAGGAAGGAAAAATTACAAGTTGTCATTACACATACTCCCCATACACATGCATCTGAGCACACACAACACACAGATACAAAACACACACACAAGTACACACAACAGAGACATATAAGCACACACACACACACACACACACACACACACACACACACACACACACACACACACTGATGATGAGGGAGGTAGGTACCATTATCTCCATTTCACAGATGGGGAAACTAACCAGCAGAGAGTTTGAGTAACACGTGTAAGGCCACATAGGTTATAAGTCTCAAAGCTCAGGCTCTTAGTCCTTATAATAGTGTATGTCTGGCAGCCGCAGAGACCAAAAGAAGGCATCAGATTGTCCTGGAACTGGAGTTATAAGAGGCTGTCCTGCCAAGTGGGTGCTAGGAAACAAAACCAGATCTCTCTTTGACAGCAGTAAGTGCTCTTGACTGCTGAGTCATCTCCCCAACCTATATGATTTCCTGATAATAGCATTATTTCAAACATTTATATGCAACCATATTTTCTTTTTTTGGCAGCCTTTTTCTTGGACTCAAGCTGCATCTTAACTTTTAGTTGACATACGACTCCTTAACATACTGCTCATAATTTTTTCTTAAACACTCTGCTTCATCTTCCACTACACAAGTGTTAAATTTACTGAGGCCCATGTTACCCATCCCTACTTTTACTCACAGTTGAATAGACTAGGGGATTAGATTACACCTGAGCCAATCTAAGCCTGCACAATGCTTTCCTCCTAGGAATTGGACAACTGAATTGGAAAATCTGAATACTGAGAAATTGAATGCAGTCAGAACAGGGCAAGAAGCAATGTTATGGCAAACAAAAGCCACATGTAAATGAATTAAAGTTATGCAATGGAAAGAATATATGAGCAAAGGGACCAGGATCATGAGGAGGAGACTCACAGAGATGGCTGACTGCAGCTATTAGGAGCTCACTGACTCTGAAACAGCCAACCTTCAGAACAAAGAACTAAACACTCCAAAGGTAGATGACTATCAGAAGGCCTGGGAAGTTTGTCAAGCTTCTTGCAGTAGGATCAGACTATGTTCCTGGTATATGAACTGACATCTTGGAGCCCATGTTCTACAGAAGAATACCTAACTCAGCCTTAAAACTGGGATGAGGGACTCAAACCTACACCAACTGGATATGCTAGATTGAACTGACCAACCTTGGGACTCCTTGCCCTTCTTGGGGAATGGATGGAGGGATAATAGGATGGGGTAAGAGGAGGTTGAGGGACGACTCGGAGGAGAGAAGGCAGGGGAAACAGTGGTAGATATGGAAAAAAAATTAAATTAAAAAAATCACCAGTGCAAGCAGGCACCAGAAAGTACAGTACTCCAATAAAATGCAATCTATTTCTGACCCCCCAAAAATTATGGAGTGGAGAGAGGCATAGTAAGTAGGATCAAAACTTTACAAGAGAAGAATATGATGATGAACCCTGCTTGACTTCAAAATAGCTTGATTTCTGTCTCTTATTAAAAACCATATCTAAAGTGAGGGGAAATTGCACATAGTAGATCCCAAGAGAAACTATGATATCTGCCATGGAGTAATAGCAGGATTGAAAGTAACAAAGTACGAAAGTGCCATGACAGGAAAATGACAGTCCATATATTTCCAAAGCAACTGCTAAAGTTATAGTCAGGAGTCTCAAGGTTCTCCAAATAAATATTCATTAAAAAGGGGGATTTAAGGGACCTTGTATTCAATAGAAGGATATCTGAATGAGTAAAGAACAAGACAGAAACAAACCCCTCCCACAATGTGCCAAGCTAGAGGAAGATAAAGACAAGCAAGACACTTAGGGAATTTTCATGGACTATTTTTTCTGTGTATAACACTTTGTTCCAAGGAAGTACTGAGAATTCCCTAAGATGAAAAGGGCTTTCATAGAAAACTTTATAATACTTAACAGAGTGGTTCTTTGTAAAGATGTTAATAGGCCTGACAGTGGTAAATAAATCATCTTGCAGAGATTATTTAAATTATGCATTATTGGTAATGATTACTCATGCATAATGAACTTAATTGATTACAAGAGACTATATGTTTTAAGATGATGTAATAATTGCCAATGATATTTTAGGTTTTGAGTGTAGGCTGGTGGCAATGATTCAAAAGTTTAAGGACTTGATTGCATTTGTTGTGAGAGATATTTTTAAAACATAAACAGAACTGATACTATCCTGTAGTTCTGAATTGCCCTATCTTTCAGAGAAAAGATAAGACTTTTGTTAACAAATTCATAAAAAAAAAACAATTACTTACTAGTTTTTGTCCCCCCCCATGAAAGAATAAAAGAAAAATATTCCCACCTGAGCCAATTAAAGTTAGACTTACATCTCTCAAATACTGTAAACATGAGTTCACCTGATTGCCTTTTTTCTACCTCTCAACTCACCAAAGGCCACAGTGAGGTGATGTAGAAATGTTTTCTATATGCTGTGAATAAAGGAACTGCTTTGGCCATGGCAATCACTGTAGGAGTAGGCAAGGAAGTCAGAGCCTAGGTAGGAGGAGGGTGGAGTCAGACAGAGACATGATTCAGCTGCCCAGGAATCAACATGTAACAAAATAGGTAAACCATTGGCCATATGGTGAGACAGATTAATGGAAAAGGATTGAATTAAGAAGAAAAGAGGTAGCTAGCAATATGCCGGGACCATAGGCCAAGTAACATGAACTTAATCTAAATGTCTATGTGTTTCTTTGAGAGTTTGAGACTGTTGGTCCAGATAAAACAGAAGCTGCAGGCAAATCTGAACTGTCTAGTCTGAGCCAGAAACCTCTTGCTATAGATGGCATCCATCGTGGGGCCCAAACACTCACATAAAGACAGAGATAACTTAAAAGGTGTCTTAGAGCATAGAAATGGAGGTATACAAAGATATATTTCAATTAGGTAATCCTCAAATACTTCTAAGGCCTACAGAATATGGCATTTAAAATATTTTAAGAACATAGATTTTTTTGGACAGTGAGACAGGTCTGCTCCTGGCAGCACCACTCTGCTTCAAGAGAATGATAGGCATTGAAGAAACTCCATAAAGAATTTACTTTTTTGTGGCAATGATTAGGTTAACCACTGTACAAGAAACTGTTTTTGTAATGACTGCTTGACAATATGCTGTATAAACTGAACATTAAGGACCCATAGGAAAGTGACCTCTGAACTTCGGCAGAACAAGCCGAGATGGTCTTTCAGGTTCCTGCTTCGCAGAGAAAACTGCCAAACATTCTTTAGGATACAAGGAAAAGTGACTGATGAACTATTCCAGAATGGGAAGTGCATTCCTTCAAATTTCCTGCTTCACTGAAAAGTATGCCAGAGATTCTGGGCTTGTAGGCTGAAGATGGATGCCCCAGGATTACAAAGGAACTTTGGGTGACTGTCGAGGCAGACAAATGTTATCGCTGTCATTTCTAGATTCTGGAAGTTGCTTCCAGTTCCTGTTTACTCAGGTAATACTATATCCTTCTGTGGTGTTTGATGTAGTTGAAGATTAGATAGTTATAGGTATAGTTTTTCTTAGTTATTTTAAAAGGTATGTTAGATATGAAACTTTAGACTCACAAGAATAAAGTAGATGATAGAATATATAATTTTGTTAAATACAAATAGACTAGATATTGTAACTGTGATTCTTGCTTGATAGCTGTTTTGTTATGTGTAACTTTTCTATGTTAAAATTGAAACCTTTCTTTTTGATTAGACAGAAAAGGGGAGGTGATGTGGAAATGTCTTTCTATATGCTGTAAATAAAGGAACTGTTTTGGCATGGCAGTCACTGTAAGAGTAGGCACAGAAATCAGAGCATAGATAGGAGAAGGAGGGTAGGGTTGGACAGAGACATGATCCAGCCACACAGGGATCAACATGTAACAAAATAGGTAAGCCATGGGCCATGTGGTAGGACAGATTAATGGAAATGGGTTGAATTAAAAAGAAAAGAGGTAGCTAGCAATATGCCTGAGCTATAGGTCAAGCACATGAACTTAATATAAGTGTCTGTGTGTTTCTTTGGGAATTTAGGATTGCTGGTTCTGATAAGCAGTGGTGTGCAGGTTCGGACCATGGGACTAGGAAGGTCAGAAACCTCTTGTTATGGTGAGGATTTGGGAATAGTCAGCATATCTCAGTGTGAGTAAGTAGTGGTCATAGAGGTTTACTGTGTAGCCGAGGCCAAGCTCTCTTAAGGCAGCCAAATCCAGTGACTCAATTTGGCAAAGAGATCAGAGATTTTGCCAATTTATTCCAACGCAGGATCCCTCTTTGTTCTAGAGTTAATGTTTGGGTTGGTTATATTTTGAGTATCAAAGCCTGTAAGCTTTCTCTGCTTAATTGTTTTTTAGCCCCTCCTTTACCTTTTGCAAACTTTATTCTCAACAAAACAGTTAACATCCTTACTTCATATCCATGTAGGTTTTGAAAAGGACCCAATAAACTCATTACATTTTCACTTTTGGCCTGCTGTTATGCCTGCACCTGGACTACCACTCTTCATAAAGATTTGCTAGGTAGGAAGACAGTTCAGATAAGAAGGCTAGTACCTCTGCCATGTCAACATATTGACCCAGTATATTGGAAGTTTAAGTCTACAGGTATCTCCATGAGGAGACAGTTGTGAGCTATGCTGGATCCAGGCTGGGATCTGGCCAAATAGCACTATCTCGCTTCTATGTCATGCTGGATTCTCTGGGTTAAAACTAATGACCCATTTGGAAAAGAATCATATCTTAGTAATTAGAACGGTAGTGCCACAGATAAAGCCAAAGGCATTGAAAAATCTCTAAACCTTGGGACTCCTCCAAGCCCCAAGTTGCCCCAGCTTGTCAAATGTGATGATTATTTTAAATATAAGGACAAACTTGAGATGCAGCTGGATTGATACAAGGAAGAGGCATTCCGGCTCCTGTCTTCTGTCAAGTACCTCCAAAGCCAGGAAGAAAATGAAAAATTTTCCCTCTTGGAGGATGCAGTCTAGCAGGGTGGGGGAGGGAAGAGGCAAATAAGAAAAAGGTCAGTTAACACTAAACTTTATATGGTTGTGTGAGAGAAAACAAAGTAAGAACAGAAAGGGAAGAGAGATGAGTGTGGAAGGGAGGCTTTAAGTAGGGTTTCAGAAGTGGCCTCACTGACCTGTTTCAGAAAGTGAAGCATGCATTCACAGAGAAGAAAAGCATTCCAGGTGGAATGAACAGTATTGCAAAGAGCCTGAGATGAGAATTTCTTCCCAGTATTTCTGTGAAGCTATGCAGATGGTTGGTTGAAGAGTAGCTGTAGAGAAATGTGCAGCAGGAAGAGTGGTGGGACATGAGGTCAGGGAGGTAGTTAAAAGCAGAGCAT
Source organism: Phyllotis vaccarum (assembly GCA_033318265.1). Taxonomy (NCBI): domain Eukaryota; kingdom Metazoa; phylum Chordata; class Mammalia; order Rodentia; family Cricetidae; genus Phyllotis; species Phyllotis vaccarum. Next base: position 131,859,337 of record JARWLC010000013.1, on the reverse strand, counting down.
GGAGGACCCTTGGAGGTCACTATGAAGATTTGAACTTTTGTAATAAGTCGTAGGGGGTTTTATCAAAGCAGTGACATGATTTGGCTTATTTTACCAGGATCATTCTGACTGATTGAGGATGACTGATTATTGAAGAGTAATGGAAAAAAAGAGTGCCTATTACTGATTGCTGTAACAGACCAAGAGAAATGAAAAATGGAGGGGAGACATGACTTGGTTCTGGATGTAATTTGAAAGACCATACTGTTAGGATTTGGTAATAGTTGTTTGCATATGTGTGGTATAGAAGAGGAAAACTAAAGATTATTTCAGGAATTCATGCAGAACAACTAGAAAGAAGCAACGGACTCTTCAAGAGGACAGTGTTTTTTCTAAAGATAAAAACTCCATTAAGGACAAGTTAAGTGTAAGATACAATATCACACTTATGAGGACAGACTAGGGGCAGTGCAACAAAAGAAAATTCTCAAAATCTGGGGAGAGATGGCTCAGGAGCCACGAGCATGCACTGCTCTTGCAGAGGACTGAAGTTTGGTTCCCAGTGCCTATGCCCTTGAGAGAGCTCACAGTCATCTGTTAACTCCAGCTCCGGGAGATGTCAGTCTCTCTTGGCTTCTCCAGGGCTGATACACAAGCACATACACACATACATACACAGAAGTGTAAACTAATAAATAAATTTTAAAAAGAAAGTTCAATACCAGCCTGGGCTACATAGTGTTCCAGGCTAGCCTAGGAAAAGCTTAGGAGAGAGAGAGAGAGAGAGAGAGAGAGAGAGAGAGAGAGAGAGGGAGGGGAGGGAGGGAGGGAGGGAGAGGGAGAGGGAGAGGGAGAGGGAGAGGGAGAGGGAGGAGGGAGAGGGAGAGGGAGAGGGAGAGGGAGAGGGAGAGGGAGAGGGAGAGGGAGAGGGAGAGGGAGAGAGAGAGAATTCTCAGAATCTGAACCAATCCAGCAGACAGTCTAACTGAGGCACCACCAATTTAAAAGATGCCAACATCTGCCAGAATACCGTTTTATGAAACATTTCTTCTCCAGTTTTCTTCATCCAAACCTGGACTTCCTCCAATGATCTATATTTTAGTAAGTAACGGAATCCATCATGAAAGCCAAAGGACTTCCTTTATGGCCCTTCACGCACATCCAACCAATCAGTAAATCCTGCTTGTTATCCCACCTCTGTGTGCCTTGATTCCATCTACTCATTACATCATTGCTGCTATTTCTTATTCATCTGAACTCAGGGCTCACATCAGGTCTCTTGTGTTCTCTTACCTTCTTTTTATTCATTTTCAGTGCTTACAGAGAGGAAATGTTAACATTCCTGTTTCACAGCAATGCTCAACATTCCTCCCTTCAAGGACCGAAAATCAGATAGTTGTGTGGCATTCCAAGTATGTGCCAGTAGACAGTACCAATAATAACAGACACACTTCTAAATTTGCTAGTAACAAATAATAGTCATCAATTTGGGGGATATTTAATAAATTCTATCAGGCATATTATAAAGGGATAGAATGGACTATCTACTTCAACTAGATAGCTTCCTTGATCTAAAGCTAAGTTTGTTAGCAGAAAATGTTAATATTGATTTTCCACATTGGTAGTATGATATGTTTGTTCAACAGGCCCTTTCCCCTTCCATGTATCAGACACACACTCTCTTCTCTGCCCATCCATACCCCAACTGGATTGATTAGTGATCATCCTTCAGAACACACAGAAAACTCCTCAACCCCAAATTCAATGGGCTCCACTTTTATTAAACACACCTTACATGGATCTTACTACACTTATTGCAATTGGAATTATATAATCAAACATTTAGCCACTTTTTAATTTGTTTCTTCTCTGAAATATAAGGTCCAAAGCAATATTCCCCCGGCCATGTTCACTGCTACATCCTAAAGCCACTGTGCAATGTCCAGCACATATCAGATGCTCAACAATCCCATGTTGAATGAATGAATGGCTATTGATACTTTGCAATATTAGCCTGGGTTTTTTTTTTCTGTATATACTTTCCATTAGCTAGACAACTCTGTTGCCTCATGAGACATATTCATTTGGCAATGCAAAAAACTGGAAAGGGTTCCAAATCGTCCTACCATTTTTTCTGAAAAGAGATGTATTGGTCTACAAGCTTATGGAATTTTAGAGAAAAATTTCCCTCCAACCAGAAAGAGATTTTTTTCAGCCTGGTGGAGATACTTGTTGGTGATCCCAACAACAAGGAGATCTGCAGCCTACTCCCCAACAATGATCTTAGGGTGAGAGAAAGACAGGAGGCAATATAGGAAGTCACACAGGCAAAGTCAGATTATGTTTAGGGTGCAGCAATCACGGAGAATCAGATGAGCACTTAGCCCCATACAGTATCTTGACCCTGAGTAACAAAAATCCTAGCATGGGAAATAGAATTTTAGGGAAAAGAAACCCACAAACGACTAAAGTGATTATTTTAAAAGCTCATTTCTTGAACTCATGGATTTGTGGGTTAAGATTTGTTAATGTTGTATTTGCTTCTATTTAAGAATTTGATTTATAGGAGTATTTTATTTCCTAACCACTTTAGACAATGTCAGTTTTCTGCCCTTGAATCATTTTCCTTTCTAGAAAGATAATGTGCACCTTTCCAAGTTCAGTTATAGTTTTTGAATATTCTTTATAGAATCGGCAGCACATTATTCATTAATTGTTGCTTAATTGTTGAATTTTGCTTCTCTGTTGGCACAACTACATTTCTTTCTTTTGGATGTGACATATTCTGCTAAAGTTACCTGCTGTTGTTTGTGATTTTGGTGGTGATGCTGCCAGCTGGAGAAGGGGGAAGCAGCTTGCCTGAAGTTCTCGTGTTTGATATCTTTAAAGTGAAGCCCACAATTACTTCTCTTCGTTTTAAATTTCATAACACAGTGGGGCTACTCAGATTGAAGTGATCCTAAGGTGTTTTTATGTTTCTACAGCAAAGATTTATTTTATAATTATGTCTGCATAAAAGCTCTCCATGTCTTAACAATTTTACATGGTTACAAAGGAAGCACACTTCATGAAATACTCATGGAATAGAAGAACTTTTATTTGGTGTTTAGCTAGGTCAATGCCATTGGGTTGATAATCTCTCATGTAAGCCCTTCACTCTAAAATTGTATTTTGTTATTATAACAGTGTTCCAGAGGCATTTGCCAAAAATAAAAACATGATAGCCCATACCATTTATTTCTAACGTCTTTACACAGAGAACCAAAGGGAGGAACAAAGAACTAAACAGAAATAAATTTGCAAATACTTGGGCAGGTAACTAAGCAATATGATGAGAATAGGATGATACAGGACCTCCTTGACTAGTTTTCCATTTTCATCAACAAAGCAAGTATGGGATTTATAATGAAAACCAAGTTTTCTAAAACTATAACTGTAAGGACAGAAGCATGTTGGTTCAAAGCAGGAAATACTGGGCTGGGAAAGCAGCCATGAGGGCTGCTAAGCCAGTTCGGTTGTTGGCTTGTCAGCAAACCATTAACTTCTTTCTGTATATGAGTCTTCTTTGTGAAATGAAGAAACTACCACCTGTTCTTTACCAAGTGTAAATGAATGCTAGGAGGATTAGTTGTGCAACTCCTTAAGATCCAGAGGGAAAGGGGGACATTACTAACTTCATAGAAATCTATTACTGGATGTGAATTGGCTACTAACATGAACATATTGCCAGTGTGTTGATGCTTTCATTCCCTTATTTAGGAAATCGAAACTGTCAAAAGCTAATTTTTGGCCAGGCATCATGACACACGCCCATAATTCTAGCACAGAGGAGAGCAAATCAGGGGATTGCAAGTTCCATAGCACCCTGAGATACACATAGTGAGATCCTTAAATACTACACACACACACACACACACACACACTAAATTTCAATCAATATTGCTGCAATCTATAATATTTTTATATTAAAGGTTCCTAACCAGTTAATAAATTGATAACCTAAAATAGAAGCATCATCTAGAAATTTGCTCCTCCAACCACCTTTTTGAACCATCTTTGCGAAAAAGATGTTATCCAAGAACACATGCAAACTATATTCTCTCATAGTTCATATATGTAGCTCAATTAGAAAAGTCCATGATACCCTATAGAGTCAGAATGGAATATTGTAATTATAAAATTTCAAACAAATATTGTACCTTAAAATGACATTGATTTTTAATAACCAGACACCCATTTCTAATTATTATATTGTTCTTAATAAATGTATCTTACTGAATAATAATTGTTTTAATTTTGAGGTTAAAAATAGTAAGATGGAAATTTTAAAATTTAAGAAGTTTTAGGCAGCACACTTGAAGCATTTATGGGATCTATTAGTTTTATCTCCCAGATAATTGTTACTATATAATAGCTCATCTTATACCCTTCATAAACTTTCAAATTAAGCTTCTGCATGCTCTCCTGGTTCATAATTTTGTTCTTATGGGCATTACTGGTATCGGTTAAAGTCAAGTTACTTAACAGCTTTCTCTTTAGGAAACTCATGACTAGCCATTCATCTTACTTAAGATGAACAATTATCTTTATAGAATATTAAGAATTCACTAAACACATGCAATATGAGTGGACAATAATAACCACATTAGAGCATGGGGTTCTCAATCTATTCATTTGAGAGTTATTTCTGAATAATAGAATGAAATCATTCTAATTACCAAAAATCTTATCAATGCTTTTAAAGTTAGATTTTGTTGTTAAAAACAAAGTTCTGCTAATCTCTCAATCAAAAATTGTCTTAACTGAGAAAAAAATGCACTCATAGAAGCAATTGATGGGGCTAGAAATGCTGGTGACCAGCTAGCTATAGCTAACAAGATTTGTTTCCTTGTAGAGTGCAGGCCAAACTAAGCTGTATAGCAAGACCCCATTTCAAAGCAACAACAATAAGATAGACATGTGATGAATGTAAGACCATACAAATGAAAAGGGGCTATTAAGGTGCGATGCTCTTGAGGAAATTGAGTCTGATAAAGAAGATAAGTATCAAATAAATTATTTATAATCTAATCAAATGATGCTAGTTTTGTGTAAAAAGACAGAAAATACTGCTGGGCAATGGTAGTGTACGCCTTTAATCCCAGCAGTTGGGAGGCAGAGGCAGGTGGATTTCTGTGAGTCTGAGGCCAACCTAGTCTATAAAACAAGTTCCAGGAAAGCAGAGCTGTTACATAGAGAAATCCTGTAGTAAGAAGTTTCTGGCCCATTCTAGCCCTGAGGTCCAGACCCACAGACTCACAGTCCCAGAGAAACACTTAAAAGCTTATATTAATTACAAACTGTTTGGCTTATGGCTCATGCTAATTACTTGCTGGCTCTTTTAATTTAAGTCATTTCTACTAATCTATGTTTCACCACATGGCTCATGATTTGCTTGTACTTTTACATCTTGCTCTCTCAGAGGCAGCTTGAAGAGTCTGTCTGACTCTGCCCTCCCTCCTTCCTCTTTATCTATCTAGGAATTTTCTGCCTGCTTCTAAGATGCCTTGCCATAGGCCAAAACAGTTCTTTTCCTATCCAATGGTAATCCACAGAATACATAAAGATATCCCACATCAGAACCCTGTCTCATAAAACCAGAGAGAGAGAGAGAGAGAGAGAGAGAGAGAGAGAGAGAGAGAGAGAGAGGGAGAGGGAGAGGGAGAGGGAGAGGGAGAGGGAGAGGGAGAGGGAGAGGGAGAGAGAGAGAGAGAGAACAATTTTGCTCAGCTGTAGCTCCTGTGTGTTATAACACCAATTTACCAGCCAAGATGAGCCCACTGGTGCAATAGTGGTAAGCCTGTTATGGGGATAATTAATTGCTTACTGATTAGATGAGAGGCCTGCTCCACAAGAAAATATTCATATCTGGTGTTGTGAACCCATGTATAGTCCATGGCCGGGGATGCTGTAGGTCCTAGTTGGAAAGCTACTACTGTGTTGCTAAATGGACACGATGAACTTGTCAAATTACTTCCCAAATAACTGTTTATGCCTATAGAATAGTGCTGCCATCAACTTTGGTCAGAAAAGCTTCTTTTTCTAGAGGTCAACAGTGACTGAAGACACTCATGACTAGTCAATATATAGAGAATAAATGTCATATGAATGTACAGTCATAAATGGAACATCTATATCATCCTTTCTGAGGCAAAGGAAATATGGAAAATCAGGCAGAAAGAATATAAAAGCTGTAAAAATGTTGTAAGGACCTGTGTAGAAATTGATTTCCAACTGTGACATGGTTATTCCACTCCTGAACTCACAGCAAACCTGAACAAGATCTCCACAAACTGGACCTGTCAACAACCTGTCATAAAATTGGGACAATCTCATGGGGCACCTCCTCTTGCTGAGGATGTATTTGTAGGTTGAAGAATGTGAAGGAGAGATTCTCTTCAACAATATATTCTCACTAGTAAGGTCCACGTGCATCTGTAAACAAATTTTCACCCATGCCCTTGTCAACAAATCTAATAAAACTCATTGGAGATAAAGATGAAATTAGAAAGGAGGCTGGAGATTCTAGTCAGGATACCTTCAGATCTTCACCTCTACCCTATTCCTCTACGTCCAATGCCCTAGTCTCAGCCCTAGCTCTGTAGCAGACCTTCTGCTCTGTCATCTCCTCACTATATGTCCCCATTCCTTGGGGACTAAGTAGACCCTAGTAGAACACTCTGCTTTTCTCCCCGCTTGGAACCCTTCATCCTTCATCCTAGCCCATCCCCTTTCCTGAGTGTTAACTCACAATGCCTAGAAACATATTTCACTTGGAACCGCCAATGGCCACAACTAGCAGAGTTCCAGAAGAACTTCCTACCAGGAAACTCACAGCCACCACACTCTCCTAAAGACCAAGGAAAGAAGAGAAACCAAGGAACAAACACAATCAACAAAGGTAAGACCACATATCTGCACCTAAAATTATAATTTTCTCATACCCAGATGCCTAGGCTTCAGCATAAAACAAAATCATTAACATCCAGGACAATGTGTCTCAACAACCCTACCACATCTGGCCTGGGAGTTGCAACATAGCTGAATCACATACATACATACACACAAAGACTGTAATAGCCTATATGAATATGATATGTATTTTTAAAGAAGAAATTAATAAATCCCTTAAATAAATTTATAAAATGCACACAGATGGTAAAAGGAAATAAAGGAAACAATTCAAGATCTGAAAGTGGAAATAGAATAAATCTGAAAATGAAAAATTTAAGAACACAAATGGGAACTACAAAGACAAGTTTCACCAACAGAATACAAGAGATGGAAGAGATAATCTTAGGCATTAAGACATGATAGAAGAAATTGATAATTAGTCAAAACTGTTAAATCTAAAAACTCCTGGCACAAACTACCCAGGAAATCTGGGACACCAAATCTAAGAATAGTAGGAATAGAGGAAGGTAAAGAAATCAAGTTCATAAAGTTCAGAAAATATTTCTAACAAAATTATAGAAATATTGTCCTAACCTAAAGATGGAGATACCTACCAAGGTACTAGAAACATACATAATACCAAATAGATTGGAACGGAAATTCCCTGCATCACATGATAATCAAAACACTAAACATACAGAACAAAGAAAGAAAATTAAAAGCTGCAAGATAAAAAGACCAAGTAACATATAAAGGCAGGCCTATTAGAACTTCATCTGACTCCTCTATGGAGACTCTAAATACCAAAAAGGCCTGCACAGATGTACTAGAGACTCTAAGAGACCACAGATTTCAGTGTAGACTACCATAGCCTGTAAAACTTTCAGTCACCATTGATGGATAAAATAAGATATTTCATGATAAAGTCCAAATTTAAACAGTATTTATCCACAAATTCAGTCCAACAGAAGGTACTCAAAGGAAAACTCCAACCTAAGAGGTTAGCCATACCCAAGAAAATACAGGGAATTCATAATCTCAGACAACCAAATCAGAAGAGGGGAAACATGCACACACACACACACACACACACACACACACACACACACACCCCATCACCACCCCCTACAACAACAGCAATAACAATATAATGAGAATCAACAAACATTGCATTGATATCTCTAAATATCAATGGTCTTAACACCCATAAAAAAGACACAGACTAGAGGAATAGATGTGGAACAGAATCTATCTTTCTGCTCCATCCAAGAAACTTATCTTAATATCAAAGATAGACATCACCTCAGGGCAAAATGTTGTACACTCATATTCCAAGCAAATGGACCTCAAAAATAAGCTTGTGTAGCAGTATTAGTTGCTACATAAAACAGTCTTTGAAACTCCAGTATGTTGTTTTTACTTTTATCTTCTATTTTACTTCATTATTTTAAAAAAAGATAACAAAACACATTGTGACAAAAGCAATTAGTGAAATAAGAGTTTGTTTTGGCTTGTGGATGCAGAAGAATAAGTCTAAGTGCAAGTGACAGTCATGGTGACAGGAGCAGGAAGCTAAGAGACTACATCTTCAACCACAAATGTGCAGCAGAGACAGTGAACTGGAAGTGGGGCAAGGCTGTATAAAGTCTCAAAGCCCCCCCCCCCCCAGTCACATAGATCTTTCAGCAGGCTGCAAGCCCAAAATCTATCCAAACAGCACCAACAACTGGGGATCAAGTATGCAATACCCAAGTCTATGTAAGACATTTCTCATTCAAACCAGCATAGCTGTCTATGATGACCCAAACTTTCCCTTATTCACTGTAGTGGCTTTAATGAGTTTTCCTCGATGGTCAGGACAATTGAATACTTGTTCCTTAGTTTATGACTATATGGGGAGGCTTAGAAGGTTTGGCCTTGCTGAAGAAATATGTCTCTAGTGTTGGACTTTGAGATTTCAAGAAGATTTGAGCCATTTTGTGTTTGCTCTTCTTGCCTCCTGTTTGTGGTTCAAGAAATGTGTTCTAAGCTGCTGCTCCAGACACCAGGCCTGCCTGCTGCCATATTTCCCCACTGTAATGGTGGTGATGTGGTGATGGTGATGGGCTTGTACTTTTGGAACAAGGCACAAAATAAACCCTTCTTCCTTCTAGAAAAAAGAGTGGGAGGAAGATAGAAAGGGAGGAAAGCTGGTTGATAAGAGGAACAGGTTTCATGGGAAAGGGACTACATAGGGTAACAGGGAGTGAATATGGCCACAATACATTATGTACCTGTATGAAAATGCCATAATGAAACACATCTTTATGTACAATTAGTAATTGCTAATAACGTTTTTTACAAAGAAAAAGAATGCTTCGAATACTTTTGTTTTCTTTGGTCTCTATTCAATCTCATCGATGGTTTATCTCACAAACATGGAATTGGCATTCGTTTTTCAGTGCTGTATCACAAATTGTCACAAACCTATATAGGCTTACTATAAAGTAGCATATATCGATTTTCTTGAAGTTCTGTGTATTAGAGACTGAGCACAGTGTCTTTAGGTTTTTCTTCCCAGCATCTCATCAGACTGACATCACAGAGCTGGTTGGCTTCTGGACCTCATAGTCCCCTTTCAGGATTACTGATTGTCAGCAAAATGTGTTTCCTTGTAGTTTAAAGATGTAGACCTTCATTTTCCCCTTAACTGATGACTTGAAATCATGTGTCAGCTTTTGGAAGCTGTCCAAAGGCAGTTCCCATAGTTGTCTGATTTCTTCCAAGCCAAACAGAAACTGTCATTTCATCTTCCTTTCCAGTGAACACTTTTGGCTCCTAATGATCTCACTGGATTAGGTCAACCCCACCAAAGCTAATCACCTTTTCTTAAAGCTAACAGTGCCATTTAACATAAAATAATAGTGAAAGGGTATTGAGGTATATTTACAGCCCTTTCATGTTCTCGAGGGAAAAATATGTAAGAATATGAGACATGGGGGACCATCTCACAGTTTTCCCTACTAGGTATAGTTTGCAAAACACTTTCAAATAGCTCATCATTTCACATTTTCAGAAATATTGGGCCCAATTTTTAAAATAAGAGAAAATAATAGAACAAAGAAGGGAAGAAGCAATTAATTAGAGGATTCATACTCTATGCCAGGACATCATTTGGGTACTTCTTAGGAAGAGTCTCTTAATTTTTATAAAGTTTTTGATATAGAGATATCCAGATTTTCAATTAATAAGAAATTTCAGAATATAAAAGTACTTTGATCAGTGACATGGGGATGTAAAGATATAGATAAGATTCACACCCAATATTTTTTCACATCAGTTTCCTTAAAAGAGATTGTTATTTAATTCAAGGCCTTCCATAGTTTCTTAGCAACATGGTATCTCAAAAAATTGTACAGGTTCTGTCACTAGGTGTGGAGGTGCAAAACTTTGATCCCAGTACCCAGGAACCAAGGCAGGAAGGCCTCTGTGAATTCAAAGCCAACCTGGTCTACAGAATGAGTTCCAGGATAGCAAGGATACAAAGTGATTAAGACCCTGAAGAGAGAGAGAGAGAGAGAGAGAGAGAGAGAGAGAGAGAGAGAGAGAGAGAGAGAGAGGAAGCTGCAGCTCAGTGATATATTTGCTTTGCATGCAGTTTGTCCCAAAGTTTGATCCCCAAAACTACAAAAATAAATAAGTATCACTCTTAGAGACAACAACCAATCATTTAGTATAATGCTGGGAATAAAGAATAGTCACTAACCTAAGAAAGACCTTGGTCTGGCTGATGAGTAAAAAGGAGAAAAATGTACAAGTGAGATTCAGATACAGAGGCAGTACTCAATGGGAATAACTCTGTGGGGAACAACTGGGCCACATCTATCAAAATTGCAAAGCATATTAAACTTATTACTTTTGACCTATCTTTTACTTCTATAAATGTATTCTAGAGACATTGTCTCAGGGCAAAAACCAAGTACATAGCAATGCTTTTAGTACTGCATATAACAGAAAACAATGAAGATATTACAATTTTTTATCAATAAGGAGCTAATTAAATAAACAATGACATATGCATGCTGGGAAATGCTATAAATCCATTTAAAAGAATGAATAGATCCTTTATGCATTAAAATGGGATTATTTCACATTTGTAAGTGAAAAAATGAAATTACAGAGCAGTATTCATGACACATTATCCTCTTTATGGGTAAAGAAAAATATATAGCCCATAACTGTATGCTTATAAAGTATCTTTGGATATATATACATACTATCATTCTCTCTCCATCTCTCTCTTCCTCCCTCATTTTTCTCACCCTCTCCCTCTTCTTCTCCCACCTCTCTTTCTTCCTCCACCCATCTCTCCCTACATCCCCTTTATCTCCACACACATACTCATGACCATTTCAGGCAGGGGAACTGAGTGAGTACTGGAGAGTAAAAATTATGGAACATTTTCACTATGTAAACATATGTATCTATTTGACTCTTTAAAATAGAATATATTTCATATTTATTGCTCAAAAGTGTCATACATGTATATATTGTATTTAGATCATATCCACCACCACTCCCAAATTCCCTCAAACCCTCACCCCCACCAGCACATCCCCCTCCCAAATGTATTTGGTTTTTAAATCAAGTGAATATGGAATATGTGTATAAGAGACTTGAAAGACAAAAAACAAAACAAAACAAAACAAAAGAAGGAAAGAAGAGGCTCAAGAAACATGGAAAACTATTTGTAAACAAAAATATATTTATTTGGCAAAGAAGAAAGACTTATTTCTAAGGTTCTGTTTTAAGGTGCCAAGATTAAAATTTACAAGGCCAATGAGATGGCTACTTAATTCCAAGCCTGAGTCTCATGGGAAGATAGAAGTTACTCCTTCAAGTTGTCCTCTCTCTCTCTCTCTTACACACACACACACACACACACACACACACACACACACATACACACACACACTGTGGCATGGTCAAATGCATATGCATACAAAATTGATTAATTAATATAATTTTAAAAATTGTATTACTACCTATAAAATTCAAAATAAAATAGCAAAGAGAAAACAAAGGTAAGTGGAAGCCACTAAGAAAGGTATGAAGAACAAAAGATTTAAAATTTACGTACTAGATGGGTATGTAATATAAAAAGTCATATGGTTCTGGAGTAAAAAATATCCCAGAAGGACAAAAAGGAGTTAGTACTATTAGTTCATACCAAGTAAGTAGATTTAGTTTGTTTGTTTTTTTATTATTATTTTCTTTTTGCTGCTGTTTTGTTGTATTTTGTTTTTCAGACAGGATTTCTCTGTGTAGCCCTGGTTGTCCTGGAACTCACTATGTAGATCAGGCTGGCCTCAAACTCACAGAGATCCACACTGCCTGACTCCTGAGGGCTGGGATTAAAGGTGTGAGCCACCACACCCCGCACCCAGAATAGTTTATTATTTTCTATAGAGCATAAATCTTTCTACTTTTAACTAGAATATAGTACATAACCATACTATGTTTTCTTTAAGCAATTACATTTTGGAAGCTGAATTGAGTGTGGAAACTGTCGCTTAGTTAAGAGAGCATGGGACAGAGAATGGATCTCAATATCAATCAGCATGACCCACATGCGCTGTCACACACACACACACACACACACACACACACACACACACACACACACACACACACACACACAAAACCAAGTTTATCCTCAAACCTTCAGCAAAAAGGTTTTCAAAGTCTAGGTTCCCAGACAGCATCTGCATGAAAGGCTTCCAGGATTTACACACAGGGGCTCCTGCAGATCACAGCTGCTTTGATCCCTTGCTCCTCAGAGGCAGCCTGCTGGTGTTAAATGCTACAGGGGAGAGCCAGCTAGGAAAGACTCTGAGCAGGAGAGAAAGGAGCAGGCCCAGAGGATCAGATAAGATGCATTCCCATCAGCAGTTTTGCTGTGTCCTTGAAGGCATTATTTCCGCTTTCTCTTAGAGTCAGGGAACTGTGAGATTTCACTAGAGCTAGAGAGTGTCTAGCATGCAAAATGACTCATTCTGTTATGCTTACGCTGTCTCCCCACAACCATGACCTTCCATTTTGCACCAGAACAAACCACATAGCACCTGTGTGGACTATCCGTAGCTTTAAGCCTTATTAGGTGTTCTTCCTGCAGAATCTCTCCTAACCTTTTGTCCATATATTTTCCTTTGTGAATAAACACCATTCTATGAGTATGAGGCCAACAGTGGTTTAGGTCTCTTTGCCTCTGAAACTATATATATCTTTTTCTGTCACACATTTTTTGAAGAATCCAGTTTCCAAGTTATAAACAAAACTAAAATGCCTAAAAGCAAACAAACCACCACAACAAAAGATTCTAAGTACCCGTACAGTCATGACTTTAGAAGAAAATGAAAACCTCATCGGAAAGGGTAGCAGTTGTTTGTAGTGCCTTGCCCAACTTCCCTCTACCCTCCCACTTCAGAGTCACATTGGCCTTGAATTTTTTCTGATCTCAAAGACTTTCTTTACCATTCATGACCAAATCAGAAGTACAAATAAATTAATGCTTTCCTGGGAATGTGGCTTAGTCAACAAATAACAGTAATATGTGGTGTATTTCTGCTATCTGGTCCCTTTTGAGAAACATCTGAGGTATAGGGGTGTGTGTGTGTGTGTGTGTGTGTGTGTGTGTGTGTGTGTGTGTGTGTGTCCCTGTCCTTTTTCTGCCTCAACATCTTCAGAGGGTAGAAATTTAAGCCATTAAAAATGACAGTGACCCTGGTCAAGAGCCTATGGCTGAGGAGGTCATAGGCCCTAAGTGGAAACTATTGTTTTGATAAGTGGTCATGTTGTCAAACTGTCTTTCTAAATGTTTGTGTTTACAACCATAGATTAGGGAGGTGATCAGATTTCATCAGAGAAGCTTCTTGCTGCATCAGGACAGCAGTGCCTAAAACAGAAACCCATAACTTGCCCAACTGCTGAGAATAAGTAAGGGTGGAGTGCTTGGCTCTCTGTGGGATAGGAATATAACACCATCTAAGACTGAGGGAATGTCATAGAAAAGTGTAAGATCCAGCATATGGAGGGATGTACAGTGAAAACATGTATTCTAGGTAGAAGCTAGCTGTTACATTCTTGAATTCACTGAAGTCATAGTTATATAAACAAAAACTGCACAAAATTAGATCCTACCAACATTTCTTCATTCATGAGGAAATGAAACCCATGAGAGACTTATGGCAGTTAAGAGTTATTGGAGGATATCGTTGGGTTTTTTTTGCTCTTTGGGGGCCCACCACTCAGCTCCCAAATAATTACACAGACATTTATTATATAAATGTCTTACATATAAATGCCCAGCCTTAGCTTGACCTGTCTCTAGCTAGCTTTTCTAACTTAAATTAACCTATTTCTCTTCCTGTGGCTTTTTTCTCTTCCCTTTGAGCTTTTTACATTTATTCTTTATTCTATATGTCTTTCTTCCCTCTTTACTCTGTGGCTGGTTGTGAGACTGGGTAGTTGGCTCCTAGGATCCTCCTCTCTCCTTTTCTCACTTCTCCTCCTTTTTCTAGATTTCTCCTTTTCAGGTGTTTTAGACAGGCAAAGTAACACAGCTTTACAGAGTTAAAACAAATGCAACATAGAAGAATGCCACACATCTTCGTGTCATCAAATATTCCACAGCATAAATGAATGTAACACAGCTTAAATGAATATTCCACAACAGGAGCAGGAGGCAGTCATTTTCTTCAGTGGTGTAGCCACTGAGACGTTGTTCTTGCACAAATAAACAACCTCCCACCCATGCTCTGGCAAGCAGCTGTAATACAACTTAGTGGCCACACACAAAAGGACAAGTTGAAGGTATAAGGGTGGCTAATTGAGAAGGGTTCCAGCAGGAGAGGGATAGGGACTGGGAGGGTAGAGATTGGGGATGAAAATTAGTATAATTCATTATATAAATATGGGAAAATAACTCTTAAAATGGTTTGTTTGCCTGCTGGCTTTCAAATAAAATTATTTTGCTACAGAAAGTGTCACTGCACTAGATCCGACAATCACGACATATAATGGAGCTTACAAAGTTTTGTTGAAACAAATGAACTTAATGTATTGTAGCCTCAAAGTTCACAGGACTGTGGTAGCTTTATGGAATTCCATGCTTAATCAATCCACTGGGAACAAAGAAAGCGTTCCAGTTTCGCCATTGGATGAATTTAAGTTTGAGAATCCAATGAAGCCTAAATATTTGCACTCACTTTCCTTGGGTAAAATAACACACCAAAAAAGAGACCACTGGGTCATTTAAATGCAGCAATCAGGTGAAAGGAGAGAAGGTTGTAAAGATATAGAACTATAGTCTCTGTGTGATAATTATTGCATATTAAAAAGTCCCAGAGAACAAAGGGCACATGTATCTGTCACACCTCAGATATGAAAGGGAGAAAGCACAACATTCAAATGAGAACAATAACCTTTATACTTCAAACAAAGATTATTTTTAAGCTGTGAGAGAATAAATATCATTGACTGTTTGCCAAGTTTTCTTTAATTTAAAGCTAAAACTCCACTGCTTATTATGAATTCTCTGAATTCCAGATGCATTTTCAAAGAAAATCAGTTTTCTACTGCTTGTGAATTGTGATTTTTTCCAAGATTGCAAAAGCAACATAGGAGTAAAGATCAATTATAGGGCAATTCAGCAGAGAAGCACCTGAGTGTAGGTTAGATTAGCGGGGCATGGTTGTACACACTTGTGATCCCAGGACAGCAAGCAAGAGGAGGAAGACAGAAAGATCTCAAGTTTGAGACCAGCCTGATTTGTACAATGAGAGCCTGTCTGCACAACAAAATGTAAATTAGATTTTAGATTTGGGCTTCTTCAGAAGCAGGCCCTGAATCAAGGGGAAAAGGTCACGTGTGGTTTATTTGGAAGGTAAACAAAACACTCAGTAGCAGAGTAGAGAAATGAAGCAGAAAAAAAAAGATACAATAAAATCATCTGTTTTTACCATGAGCAATTTGAGTTCAGTTTTTCTAAGGAACTTGGGATGGTCACAAAGCACAGGCGAGCACACACACACACACACACACACACACACACACACCATGGATTTCCGTCATTCATTGACTAAGCCACATTCCCAGAAAAGCCTTAACTCATTTGTACTTCTGACTTGTTCATGAAT
Source organism: Phyllotis vaccarum (assembly GCA_033318265.1). Lineage (NCBI taxonomy): Eukaryota > Metazoa > Chordata > Mammalia > Rodentia > Cricetidae > Phyllotis > Phyllotis vaccarum. The sequence continues at coordinate 131,843,249 of JARWLC010000013.1, read as the reverse complement.
GGTAAAGTAAGCCTTGGAGGCCAGAAAAAATTTTAAGGCCAATATCACTGAAGTGGTGATGGTGAGGGGAACTGAGCAAGGCACCAGGAACAACTGCTACCCTTTCTGATGCAGCATCATCGTCTTCTGAAATCATGACTATACGGGCATTTATAATCTTTTGTTGTGGTGGTTTGTTTGGTTTTTAGGCATTTTATTTTGGTCTACATTTTGTCTTTGAATTTTTGAGAGATAGTCTCATTAATTGCTCAGGCTGGCCGTAGAATCACCATGAAGCTCAGGCCACCCTTAAATTCACATGTCCTTTCCTCTATTCCCCCTATGCTGAGATTTCAGGAATGTAGTAACACCACACCTCATTGAATTTACAGTCTTTAGTGGTGTGACTACTGGCTTCTAATCCTCAGTCATCCAAACAATGTTGTCACAAGCAGTACCTAAAATATTGGGTGAATAAATAAATGACTTTTCCACCCAGTATTAGTCTTAAAGGAAGCAAAACTCATTATACAATTTTGAAACTCTTTCCAAGCGTGATCTCAAAATAGCGTTCTCTCAAAATAGCATTTAAAAGCCAAGCTGTATAGCCAAAGGTGTGAGGAAATTGCAATTTGCACCATTAGTGGATATACAATTAAGAAAGCTTCCTAGAGACCTATTTATCACTATTTATCAAAGACTTAAATGTACACACTTTTGGACCCAGCAACAGGAGAATGATCTCCTGGAAGACCACAGCAAGACTTGTTTATTTCAATTTTACACCATTAACACTGACAGAAATGGGGTTTGTTTTTAAGTGAATAGATTTTACTTTTAGAGAAGTTTTTGGAGATTTATATTTATTTATATGTATCTGTGTGTATGTGTGTGTCACATACATTTGTGGAACACTCATGCTCCTAACAGTTCAGCCATGTGTCCAAGAAATTTTCAGTTTATAGAAAAATTTGAACAGTAAGTACCGAGAGTGGCTATATATGTCCTTTCCCCTCCCATTCATCCTACTAATATCTAACTTTAGAATGGTATAAGCATTAATAGATGGTACATGTGTTACTACTGATGAATCAGTCTCAGCACATTAATATTTACCAATGTTCTTAGTTTTGCACTACTTGGTGCCATACACTCTATGGTTTTGTTTTTTTTTTTCTAGATACACGACATCATGGGACCATCATTAGTCTATGCAGAATGATTTCACTGGCCCAAGGATCCCTTGGGTTCCTCAGATGCTTCTTAATCGTTCTTTCCTTCAACTTTATTTGCTACAATTTGGGCAATATTGTTTTGAATAAACACTTCTGAAAAGCTTTAAAATTATACCATTTACTTTGATCAACATTTTCATCATTTTTAAAGAGACATTATTTTATAAACTGATCAATTTGCTTTTATGAATAGGCATCCACTCTCTCAGTTCCCTAATGTCACCCCAACTTTCCCCTTCTTACCTTCCTGCATTTGGGCATCCCCTCCCTGTCTATATCTGGAATGTGCCTGATCTTGTCTAAATGCCCCTATTCCTTGAGTTCTGACATCTTTTGAGATGCAAAATCTATTGCACTTATATTGATTTATTGCTTAATTGGAAATCAAAGCTTTTGTAGTGACCATGGAGTTTGATTATTGGAAACATATTGTTTCATGGCTTTGAATGAGGTGCCTACAGGGGGTTGTTAGTAGGGATGTTGTTTGGCACTCATCTTGTCTTCTTTTGATTTTTCTTTCAATTATCTTCCCAATCCTAGTTGCAGTGGGAACTGATTTCACAGTAGCACATCACTCAAGGCCTCTTGACACTGCTAGCAACTTGTTATTTCTTCTCTTCATTGCTTCCTTCAATTCCCCCAACTTTATTTCTCTTCTAAAGCATCTTGTTAAAAAAAAAAACCAACCAAACAGGAATGTACCATAACGAAAATCCATAACTAAGAATTTGTAATGCATTCATCATATTAAAAGGCACTTTGGGGGTTACATTCATTTATACCAACAATAAACATTTTCCCAGGCTTAACAAAGGCTCTGCTTTAACAGTACATAAAGAGACTGGCAAAGTCTAATACTATATTAAAGTGCTGATATTATCATGTTAGATTCTACTGATAAAGATTATATTGGCTGAATAACTTGCTTAAAGATATTTCAGCATCGCTTTATTATGTTTTCTTTATTGGTTGTCTAAAAACATTAAAAAGCATAACAATGATTTTCATCATACAGCTGTGACAGGGAAGTGAAAAAAAGAGAACAATGCTATGTGGTTTTAGTCCATAACACACTATTCAGCTCAACCAGCATTTATTGAGTGTGAATACAAAGGCAAATGAAACCAGGAACTTAGAACCTGTGTTGTAGGCTATATTTTCCAAAAGCAGACCTTGGGATGAAATTGAGAATTAGTATCTGTAAGATGAGTGTGATGGGGAGTGATACTAGATCAAAAGAGAAGCTGCTGACTGTTACCTGAGTCTGCAGGGCGCTATGGGGCAAGAACTGTCCATCTGAATTGTCATGAATCTGCCTGTACTGACTGAAGTTAGACATCCCCAGCTTGATGAGCCATAGAATGTGGGCTTCTGTGATGAAATATGAGAGAGAGGGAAATCCTCTGTCATACAACCTAGTATAAGAGGACTCTCTAACAGAAGCAGCCCTTGAGGCTTACCATCCTTCTTGCTTGCTGGTTAGTTTGAACAGCACATATTGGTTTCTATCATAGTCTCATGGGAAGGATAGAGTTTTATCACAACAAGAGGGAACTATAATAAATATACAGAAACTTAGGGCAGGGACTGGACCAGAGAAGGAACCAGAAAAGACTATTCTATTAATGTTCAATTATTATATAGTTAGGGGAATATAGACAGCAATAACGCATTGTTTATTTTTAAAAACTAGGGAAAGGTTTTGAAAGCACGTGTCCCATTGTTATCATCATCATGTATAAGTGCTTTATGGGGGATTGTACATGTGTGAATGCCAAAAACCAGCTTCTCTTCTACCATCTTTGCATTGATTCTATAGGTTTAATTCAAGCTTCCAGGCTTATAAGGCAAGCACCTTTACTGCTAAGCCTCCTCAACAATCCAGAAAAGGGGATTTCAATTATTTTGACCACAAAGATACTATGTATGTTTCTGGAAATAAACATGTTTAACCTGATTTAAACACAATGCAATTTATGCATATATTGAAACATCACCATTCATTATCTCATAAGTATGAACAATTTTTGTTTTCTGTATCTGTTAAAAATAAATTCAGTAAAAAAAAAATAAAATTAGATTTTGAAAAATCTCTAGGGAAAGGTTACATGGCAGGACTAAAGACATGGTGCAATGAACAATAACTTGATTTTCTGGGCATCCTTTAACTTGAGGATCTCCAATAACTCACTTTATTTGGTAACTCTCTAGACTGAGACTTTGAATAACTTCATTTTCTTTCGCAGTAGGACAAAAAAGCTCTTCAGAACAACTTAAACATGATGCCAAGAAGAAATTTCAGTTGTACCAAAGGCCAATGTTTTAAGCGCCAACTTGAGGCACAAATATTTTAGTTTTGTTTTTTTCAGTCGAATAAAATAGTCCAGTCTGTGGAGGTAAGGGATTATGAGACAGCGACAAGGCAGGATTTAGTCACTGAAGCGTTAACCAATGTTGATTGGTTGCATGATATGAAACATGTAGCTCTGGAGAAAGAGCCAAAGAACTAATTAAATGCTTCACATTTTTTCAGTTATCTTTATTTTTTATTTTAAAGGGTTTTCCCCTCTTCCTCCCCTCCTCTAAGTCCTCCTCTCAAGGAGAGCAAGGAGTTCCAAGGGGAGTCAGTTCGGTCTGGCATATCCAGTTGAGGTAGGTCCAAGTCCCTCATCCCAGTACTAAGTCTGGGTTAGATGTTCCTCTGTAGGGAATGGGCTCCAAGATGTCATACACCAGGAACATAGTCTGATCCTACTGCAAGAGGCTCCACAAGCTGCCTATGCCGTTTGACAGTCATCTACCCTTGGAGGGTTTAGTTCCTTTCCATGAAGGTTCACCGTCATTTCAGAGTCAGTGAGCTCCCAATAGCTCAAGTCAGCTGTCTCTGTGGGTCTCCTGTAACATGAGGTTTCTGGCCTGACTAGCCCCATGGGCTGGATCTGCCTGTGGCCTCTTCCTCCTCTCCTCCCCCACTAAATGGCCCAGACACATATTAATTTCATGCTGTTTGGTCTATGGCTCAGGCGTATTGCTAGCAAGCTCTTCCATCTTAATTCAACCCATTTCCTTTCATCTGTCCTGCCACATGGTCCAGGCTCACATGTGTTCCTTACAAGTTGCTTCTTTGGGCGCTGGGAACTATCTCTCTTTTTCTCCGCCCTCCTCCTCTTACCTATGCTCTGATTCCTGCATACTGCTACAGTGCCTGTCTTACGCCAGAACAGTCCTTTATTTACAGCATACAAAAAGACATTCCCACATCAGATTCTGTCTCATATCAGAACTTATGATATTGCAGAAATATTCACTTGCAATGCATCATGGAAAGGATTAATATTTATCAAGAGGTATATGAACACTCACAATACGAATTGAACCTTAAAACAATTTTTGGAGATAGGAACTGTACCATGAAGGGGGATCTGCTCTCCAATAACACAGGAACAAAATAGGGTCAAGCTCAGTGTCCTGGCAGCTTCTTGATGGGATCTGGCCATGCCCCATTCAGCAGTAGCAGTCAAGGTAGTGGCAGTTCTTTGCCCGACAGGCCATTGTCCACCATGGAAAACAAACTCCTTGTAGAGTGTCCTTGTTGCTCAGCCCCATATCATGAAAGGAACAGTGATGCCAGGAGTCATCCTCATGTCTCTCATGGCCAAATTCTGAATAACAAAACATTAAATTTTCCAGGTTTATGAAGTAGTTTAAGGATCCTGTCTATTTGATATATTGCAGCGTGTATCTGGAAAAACTAGACAACATGACTGTAACATGGCAAACCTAAGTAATGCTGATCTGCAGTTCTAATCATCCTAAAGACTGGAGCTTACATTGTAAAATTAGGCAATATATAAATGGGTGTACAGTCTCTGAATGATGACTTCCAATAGGACTATCACATAAACATTACCCAGAGGTACATGTACCATGCAAAATTATAACAGTATCCTAAATATATATCATATACAAAATAAATAGAGGTATATAAAACATGTATATATTATGACAAATATAATTAAACAGAGGTAGAAATTGCATAATGGAAATGACAATAATATGCTTAATATGTATCAATGAGCAGAATATTTTAAACAGAGGTAGAAGTATGTGCAAAATATGGCAATTACAGATTCAATTTTGTATCAATATATAAATTACCTTAGACATACAAAACAAGTTCAGATCTAAATTTGTATCAATATATAAATTATCTCAATCAAACATTTAAAATGATTTCACATTTATATCAATATTTACAACCATCTCTACCACTGAAAATTGTCTTTGGCTCATATTTGGCTAACAATTGTTTGCAAGTAGATACAGCAATCTACCCATGTCCATCCTATCTATTCCCCTTTCTTTAAAATGGATCCCTGAGTCTGTATTATTGTTTTACCCTCAACCCAATCTTAACCTATAATTACCCAATCAGAATGATAATTATCCAAACAGAACTTGTTGAGAGGGGTGTAGTTTTTCATAAGGATGCTGTCTGCTGACCTGTAGGTAGCAGCATCTCTGTGGATTCCTGTAAAAACTAAGACAGTGGTTAAGTCCTAATGGACTGACAATAAACATCTACAATCATTCTCAGAGTACTGAATAAGTCCATCTGGGACTCTTGATAGAGATGTTACATGAAGGATAATCATAGAAAGCTATCTTGCAACTGTCTTGTATAGTCTATATTTCAAAAGCAATCACTGAGTGGTGTACACTAGGTTCTTTATTTCTCTGTCTGTCTCTCCCCCTCTCTCTATCATTTTTTATACCAGATAGAATCATGTGGTAAGGGCTCCATCTTCATTTTGGATACTTTGGAGATTGCTGGAACAAGAAAATGTTGTTTACAATGGAAAACTTAAACATTATTGATACCAAATGAAGATTTTTATGTTCTTTACATCTTCAGAAGAAAATTGTATGCAGAGAAGATTTTAAGGTCAGGAATGAGAAAATACATAGAGAAATAGGATTAAATATAAAATTACAATAATATTTGTCCCTACATATTCTAGCTGTCTTCTGTCCCACACCAGATGGCTTTTCTGATATGAGACAGAATTTCTCAAGTTTCCTTTACCAATGTGCTTGAGTTTAGAGTGGGGGAAAGCCACTTACTCCAACTCCAAAGCCAGATTTATTTATAATCAAACCAGGACCACATTTTTTTTTTAGAAAGAGATATAGCAGTGAGAATTGAGAAATTGTCCAGTAGTGCATACTGGTATCAGTTGTTTTCATATATTTCATAAGCGATCTCCCTTTAGCTTTAGGTGTGTAAATGTTCAGCATCTATTTAATGTCTTAAAGGTGTTTGTATCCATTCTTCTGTAAAGACAAAAATGAGACCCTGCCCCAGTCTTGTTAAATGCATTTTTTCTTACCGTATTACCACTGATTACCATATCAGTGGATGATCCGTTACTTCTCCTTCTCAGGAGGGGTCTCCTTTTTGAATCGGATATTTATTAATTTTGTTGGTACCCATATCTTTTCTTCTCCCATGGAAAAAAAAGAAAAACCCCTACACCACCAAAGCACATATGCTAGCTTCCTTTCTGAAGTCAGCACATCTTTGAAGTAGATGGGTTTGTTTATCTCAGAAGTTTTCTCTATTACCCAGTGTCTCTCTGCAGCCGTTGTTCCTTTCTCATCATCATTAAGAAAATTCAAAGTCAGTAAAGCATTATGCAATCTCTCCCTGGGTTTTTCATTTCACCTTTCTGTTTATGAAGCTTCTCTTTTAAGGTATGGTGAGATCTCTCCACAACTTCTTGCCCTGTAGGATTGTGCAGAATCCCTCTAATGTGCTTTATATTATAGTATCCAAAAATCTGCTTCATTTTCGGGGAAACATATGCTGGAGAATTGTCAGTCTTAATTTGAACAGGAATTCCCATTATGACCATGACTTCCAAAAGGTGAGTAAGTACAGCATCAGATTTTTCAGAACTCATGGCAGTTGCCCTTTGCATTCCTGAGTAAGTGTCGATGGTATGATGCACATATTTCATCTTTCCAAATTCTGGACAGTGAAACACATCCATCTTCCAGATCTCATTTGTCTACATACCTTTAGGATTACTTCCAGCAGGTAAAGATGGTTGGTTACTGAAGGATCAAGTAGGACAATTCTGTAGAATTTCCTTGGCCTGATGTCAAGTTATGGGGAAACTCCTTTTTAGTCCTTTGCTATTAACATGATATGTCTTATGAAATTCTGAGGCCTCCAACACATTTCCTAATAATAACCTGTCAATTTCATCATTACCTTGTGCCAAAGGACCAGGAAGACCCATGTGAGATCCGATATGTGTTATATATATGAGATGAATTCTGTTTCTAATAATATCCTGTAGTTTTATAAACAATGAGGTTAATTCTGTTACAATATGGTTTCTTGGTCCTGGGCAGCCAGAGGTCCAGACCCAAAGACCTGCAATGCCAGACCCCTTAGCTGCCTGCCGCTGCTTAGTTCCCCCAAAATGACTCAGATGCTTATATTAACTTCATGCTATTTGGTCTATGGCTTAGGCACATTGCTATCTAGCTCCTTCATCTTAACTAAACCCATTTTCATTAATCTGTCCTACCATGTGGCCCGTGGCTCACCTGTGTTCCTTACATGTTTCTTCTTTGGGCATCTGGGTCGATCTTTCTCTTTCTGCCCTTCTACCTATGTTCTAATTTCCCCTCCTACTTTTTCTATGGTGCCTGTCATGGGCCAAAACAGCTCCTTTATTTAAGGATTGATATTCACAGCATACAGAAAGACATTCCCACATCATAATTCTGTATCATCAGGAATGAAATCAGCAGTTTCAATATGTAAAACAACATCTTTTGCATACTGAGAATCAGTTACTAAGTTAGAAGGTTCTATAAAATCCATTAATACTATAATAATCACGTGTAGTTCTGACTTCTGAACAGAGTTATAAGGGCTTTGAGTCACCTTAATTAAATTTTATGATTTGTACTAGCTTTTCTTGATTTTTTTTGCATCAGCATAAAATTTAGGAGCTTCAGAAATAGGTTTATCCCATACCACATGAGGAAAGATCCAGTTAGTTTCCTTTATAAATTGAATTCTTTTGCTTCAGGGATATTTGCAATTAATCTCTCCCAGAAAATTACTACAGGCTTTTGCCAAGGTTCACTATCTACCCATAATCAATCAATTTCTTCATTAGTCAAAGGTACAACAATTTCTACTGGGTCTTTTCCAGTCAACTGACGAAGTCTAAATTTTTCTTTAAAAATCAGATCAGAAATCTTTTCAATATATGTTTTCAACTTTTTACTTTCCCTATGTGGCAGAAATATCCATTCTTTCCTTTTGCATTATGACTCTTGTAGGAGAATGCTCATAGGGTAAAATAACCAGTATGTAATCGAGGTCTAGATCCATGTGATTGATGTGTGCTTCTTGTAATTTCTTTTCCATCAAAGCTAATTCTCTCTCAGCTTCATCAGAAAATTCTCTGGGATTATTTAAGTCCTTATCACCATCTAAGGTTTTGAATAAATTAGCTAGTTCATGGTTTTTTATACCAATAATGAGTGGTAAATGAGCAATATCTCCTAGCAGTTTTTGGAAATCATTAAGAGCCCTCAATCTATCTCTCCTCAGTTGTACCTTTTGGGGTCTGATTTTCTGAAGGCCTATTTTATATCCTAAATAACTGATTGAATCTCCTCTTTGTATTTTTGGGGGGCAATTTTTAGTCCCCAATCAGGCAATTTTTTTTTCATTTCTTCAAACTTTCTAATGTATCTACGTTTGGGTCTGCCAATAAGATATCATCCATATAATGGTAAATTATAGATTGTAGGAATTGTTTGCATATCACTTTTAGAAACTGTTGTACAAAATATTGTGTAAGGTGGGATTATTTGACATTCCTTGTGGAAGGATTCTCTATTGATACTTCTTTACTGGACATGAATTTTATGTGGGCACTGTGAAGGCAAATTTTTCTTTGTTCTGTTTTTGTAGAGGTATGGTAATAAAAACAGTCTTTCAAATTAATAACTATAATAGGCCATGTCTTAGGTAACAAGGAAGGCAGAGGAATACCAGATTTTAAAGGGTCCATGGGTTGAATCACTTCATTAATTGCTCTTAGATATGTCACCATTCTCCACTTTCCAGATTTCTTCTTGACAACAAATACAAGAGAATTCCATGGACTGATTGATTCTTCAATATGCTGAGCTTATAACTGCTCCTGCACCAGCTGTTCTAGAGCCTGTAGTTTCTCCTTCATCACTTGGGGGCTGCTGCTGAACCCCAATAGGCTTTTCAGTCAACCATTTCAAAGGTAGTGCTGTGAGTGTCTTTACACATTTAGCAGCGAGTTATGCTTTTGCACAACCTGAATGGCTGATGATTGTTTTGCCTAGCACCTTAAAACATTGTTTTCAGAAATATGATTGAGTCTCTGCTTGGTAGCTGAGCCTGGATAGATTTTAATCTGGGTATTCCATTGCTGTAGAAGATTATGAACCCATAGATTCACTTCTATGTCAGCCATATATGGCTTCAACCTTCTTTTCCCACTTTCTGGTCCTATGCATTCAAGTCATCTTACATTTTTCATCTGAGATAGTGTTCCAATACCCAGAAACTTAACATCCACTTCCTTTAGAGGCCATCTTGGATGCCATGATTGTAGAGATATGACTGAAACAATGGCTCCCATGTCGACTAAGCCTTGGATATAAATATTATCTATTCATATTTTCAACTTTGGTCTTTGTTCATTTATCAGAGTCTGCCAGAATATTCATTTTGTGGTTTTTCTTGTAACTGTCAATTTCTCCCTTAAAGTTGTTCTATTATTCAATGCTGTATGATCCTCTATTTTAGGCATTGCATTTCCTACTCATCCTGAGGAGGCTGTTCCTGTACTATTACTGGATATGATTAAACCTTTTTTGGCTTTTTAATGTGATCTCTGAGGGCTTCCCAGGGGAAACCCCAAGAGGCGTTTACCAATGGTAAATATTTGCCTTGTTTGTCCCTTGTGGATCTACATTCATTGGTCCAGTGTCAGCCTTTGCCACATCTTCTGCAAAACACAAAAGGTAATGGGATTCTGTTTGAATCATTCCTAAGATGGACATTATTTCCAGAAGTACTTTGCATAAAATTACTTTTTATATGGTCTGGTTTACCACAGTTAAAGGAAGTGATGCCTCCTTTATTCCTCACCCTAACATTGGCAGTGGCTTAGCCTATCCAATTCTCTTTATCACAATGGAGAGATTCAGCATTGATTGCATACTGAATCCCATTCTCTGTGGGTGCATATCTGATCTTTAGTGACATAAGCATTCTCTTATATTACAGATTAGCATAGTCAAAGGGCAAAGACAGTATTAATTGCTTCCTAACTTCTGGATCTGATACTACTCTATGTACAGCTTTGGTAAGCATCTGCAGAAAGTCAGTATAAGGTTCTTTTATGCCTTGTCAGACCTTGGTATATGACTCAATTTGCTGTGCTGGGTCTAAAATCTTTTCCCAAGCCTTCAGTGCAGCAGTATGGCACAGTAACAATGTATGTTAATTTTAAGTAGTCACAAGCCTTCACCAAGGATTTGGTCTTGAAAAATGCAAAAGCCCCTAATTTTGTCCTGAAGCTCTATGGCCCTATCCTCTTCCCTATGTCAATTTCTCCATTGCAAATGTTGGCTATAGTCCAGTACAACAGCTGTTAACTGCATCCAATCATTAGGAGTCATTGTATTTTTGTTGACTATGCATTTAGAATTTGTTTTACATACATGGAATGGATTCCATGAAGTAATACGGCTTCCTTTATATCTCTCATATGGATTGGCTCATATTTATACTCCATGAATTCTGGGGAATAATTCTGTCTCATATGAGAGTCTCTTCCTCATGATCCTGATCCCTTGGCTCATATAATCTCTCTGCCCTCTCTCTTCAGCTGGATTGGGAACTCAACCCAGTGCTTGTATTTCATTCACACTTTTAAAGGCATTTTGCTCTCATGTAGACATAATCAAATATAAAAGAAAATATGACAAAAGTGTTACTAGACACGTCACTCATCACTGAAATGTTCAGAATCAACTTTAATGCTCGCATTGTTTGCTAAATGTCATGCAAAGTTCATTGTATTTACATATAACAATGATTACAACCAGGGCTTATTTAGTGCATAGAATACCAATTCTATCAAAGAAAACTCTGTGATTAAAGGGGTTTACACTTCATTTAATGCTTGTTTTATTTTTACAGTGCTGGAATTTGGAATAATCTTGAATAGAAGACTCATGTTTTCATTTTATATAGGACCCACCAATTATGTAGCCAATCCTGATTTCCAAAAAAGAAAATTCTTAAATTATAATGCAAGGTTTTCTTCTAGGTCTATGATAGATCTAATGAAAGTTTTACCATGGAATCTTAAAATTGTAAACATGTTACTTTTTTGTAGTTATTTGGAAAACTGTACATTTACTGTGGAACATTTGGTAAATATATGAGATTTAATAAAAGCATCTGTAATGAGTCATTCCTAATATTAACCATTAATGAAAAGACATTACTAATAATAACTTTGGTTAGATCTTATGATACCTTTTTATTTGTGTGTAGAAGTGTCACTGTGTGTGTGTACTCACTTGTGTGTGTGTGTGTAGGTCAGAGGGCAATCTAAGTAACTCGAGATTCTTTTTCTATTTTATTTTACCTTTATCTCACCTACAAAGTCCCCTTTTCTCTGGAAGATTGCATGCACACAACTTGTCAGACTCCTTGTAGTAGGATGGGTATTCTTCTGCCTACTCCACTTTTATTCCTGTCACACTCCATTCCTCATCTTCCCCAAATTAATCCCTAAGTATTCTGCTACTTTCCTGACACATATCAAAATATTCCTCCAGCTAAATGACAACTAAGTAAACAGTGCTAGATTCTGAACTATAATGATGAGAAAGTACCTTTGTTCCCGTGAAATCTCTACTCTACCTTTACACTGGGTAGGGAGCTCCAAGGAAGTAAATTGATCTCTGAGTCTTTCCTACTGCTTGGATCTATGTGGAGAACATAGATCTCATGTTCAAGTTCTTATTATCTTAATTGCTTCTCACTTTTTAAAAAACAGTATTTTCAGCACCCTCATGAGGGATTTTTGTATCTTTTCTGCATTCCTCTAGTTTTGGAATCTGGTAGAAGAAATACTTTTGCGGTAACATGCATAAGATATATGGCTGGATATAGCTAGATCTTTCCATCAGATATCTTCTCACAGCAATGAAAAAGTAACTACAATACAACAAATATTATCCTTCTTAGCTAAGAGTTCATGGCATCTATTTTATTTGCCATAAAAATTAAAATGCTGAATTGAGGGATGGGAAGAGGGTGTAGGGTGAAACTGGGAGGAGAGGGGGGAGGAAAAATTTCAGCTAGGATATAAAATAAGTAAGTAAATTTATTTTTAAAAATTAAAATGCTGTAAGTAACATTTTATGTCTGTCAGTAATGTTTTTTCATCAACCATCTTATTTCCCAACTCATGGCTAGCCAGTACATTCCACTTCAAATCCTGCTACCTGGTAAAGGCACTGACAGGAAACAATCTAATACATTCAAACTAGAAGAAGTGGCAGAGGAGATATCTACTGAGAAGTCATACCAAGTATGGGAGTAATTATCATTACCCATAATCCCAAGGGAGCAGTAAAGGAGTGGTCAGTAAAAGCTATAAATATTGTAAGACCTAGAGGTGTAGCTCAGGTTTAGAATGCTTACCTAGTATACAAGAAGCTCAGTTTTATCCTCATAAAACTCTCTCTCTCTCTCTCTCTCTCTCTCTCTCTCTCTCTCTCTCTCTCTCTCTCTCACACACACACACACACACACACACACACACACACACACACACACACACACACAAAAGAGGAAGGCAGATTTTGGATTTAACTTCTCAGGACATTGAGTAGGGAGAGAAGGTATACTGAAAACAAGGAAGGCAACAGGTGTGTCCCACACCATGCCATGAAGCCATTCCTCATCTTTCTGCCAAACAGAAGCCCAAACAGTATTGTCTTTCATTGTTGCTCCCCTGCAGTATACTCTCCAAGCTGCATCTGATGTTTTCAATGTGCAGATCTGAGTGTGGTAAATTAATGCTTAAATCCTAAAAAGATCAAAATCTCTACCATTTTGTCCTAATCTCATTTAATGGTTTTCCATCACTACCTTTCTTTCTGCCTACTTTCATTTTCTTTCTTTTTTAATTAAAAATTTTATGTGATATATTTTGAATGTAATACTTTTTCTCCCAACTCCTCCTAGATCCTCCACAATTTCTTACCCACTCAACTTTATGTTCTCATTCTCTCTCTCTCTCTCTCTCTCTCTCTCTCTCTCTCTCTCTCTCTCTCTCTCTCCCCCCCCAAACAGATACGGAAAATCAAAACAAATAAACAATCAGACAAAAAAAATCAAAGCAAAAACCACACAATATGGATGGAGTCTATTCACTATAGGTCAACTCCTCCTGGTCATAGGGCCTGCTCTCAAGGCTCTCAAGTGTGGTTGATGTACTCAGTGCCATAATATAGAACAAAATTAATTTTTACTTTTCAAGCAGATGTCAACTGAAGACTGCTTCTTGATTAGAGGCTGAAGCTCATGTCCACTGCCTCCTCTTGATACTGGGGCCCAATTTGGCTTGGTCCTGTGCAGGCCCTGTATATGCTGCCACAGTCTCTTTGAATTCACATGGGCATCAGTCCTTTTGTGTTTGGAAGGCCCTGTTTCATTTGAGTCATTCACGACTCTGGCTTTTACAATCTTTATGCCTCTTCTGCATAGATACCTGATCCTTGATGGAAATTTACAGAGACTTCAAACTGGACAATGTGCAGAGAGTGAGAAACTTTAAAGTACTCAATCCTAATGTGATGCCTTTATCAAAACCCAATTCTTTTGATTTCCAGCACTAATCATGATTCCCCGAAAGCTATAATCCCAAGAGCAAAAATCACTGAAGACCCAAATTCCTAAAGTCTACAGTCCTCAACTTTGAATTCCCAAACAACAAGGTTGTTATTTCCAAATGCTGAAAATACTAAAAGCCAAACTCTTGAAAACCAAGATGATAGAAGAGAAATAGAAAACTAATTTTAGAGAGAGGCCTGGCCATATAATACACCAATGATGATAAATTCAGATTAAAGATATATCATATTTTTTCTATGGACTCAATATATAAGACCTATATTTACCTAAAAGAAGTAAGTGAAGTTACTGACTGATTCTAAAATAATTAAGTACGCAAAAAGATCCTTAAGGAACTATGCTGCTGTTTGATCATCTGTATTTTTATTATAGCTTTTAAATTGCATTTATTGTGTGTGTATACCACATGAGTTCATGGTGAATAGGTGACAGCCATAGGACAAATTTCAGGAGTTAGGTTTCAACTTCTATTATATGAATCCTTGTTGCAGTGTGGTTTCTTGGTCCTGGGTGGCCAGAGGCCCAGACCCACAGACCTGCACACCAGACCCCTTAGTCACCAGCCGCCGCCACTCAGGCCCCCAGAAATGACTCAGAGGCTTATATTAACTTCATGCTGTTTGGCCTATGGCTTAGGCACATTGCTAGATAGCTCTTACATCTTAAATCAACCCATTTCTATTAATCTGTCCACCACGTGGCCCCGTGGCTCACCTGTGTTCTTTACATGTTGCTCCTTGGGTGGCTTGCTTGATCTGCCTGACTCCGCCCTGCTTCTCCTACCTATGCTCTGATTTCTCCTCCTACTTCTTCTATGGTGCCTGTCATGGCCCAAAACAGCTCCTTTATTTAAAGATTGATATTCACAGCATACATAAAGGCATTCCCACATCAAACCCTGAAGACCAAATTCAGGTTGTGTGGATTGGCATCAAACCTGCTGAGACACCTTGCTGGCCTCATCAGTTTTGTTTTTGCTAAATATGTTATCTATGTATGAGTGAATATGGAATGGATTTTCATGTGCCAAAAATAATATAGAAACATTTCACAGATGATGAGAAAATTCCACTGGACATGTTCACATGTATATGGAAGCCTAAAAGGATTTTTAAAAAAAACAATAGTACCCATCAGAAAATGGATATGACTGTGTAATATTCTTCAAGAAGCTATGTCCTAAAGGAAAGGAACAGCTATTTATGTCAATACAAGACTTCAGAATCTAGTAGCTGATGACCTTGTATGGAGTCTCACTATATAATTGCCCATATTCTATTTTTATAATAATACATTTCTTCCATATGTCAAAACAACCAATTTGGACATTTCTATCTCTCTTTTTAGTTTTTTCCTGCTAGTTTAAATTGTCAATATTATTATTAATATCATTAGCATCAAACTTGTGATACTCCTACCTCCACCTCCAGGATGCTGGGATTACAGGTATGTGCCACCATGCCTGTCATTTATTGTTTAGTTTCCTTCGTATGCTTTTTTGTATGATATTTATATATTGTTTGCAGTTCTGGAGGTACAAGCAATACAGAGGTTCAGAAAGTTCTCATTTATTTTATGCATTTTGTTGTAAATTTAACTCCACAAAGCACATACCACATTGTCTTTGTGTGTAAGCACTGGGAGTACGTATTCACATGTTGAAATCATTCAATAATGAGATGGCCTTTTTATACACCTGGATTGACAACAGATACAATTACTGTCTAGGCATAGTAGAATGCACTTTTAATACCAGCAAAGGTAGCTGGATTTCTGTGTGTCCAATGTCAACCTGGTCTCATAGTAATTTCCAGGCCAGTCAAGGGCTACATAGGGAGACATCTCTCAAACAATAAAAGATAAAATTACTTAAGCTTCTATAATGACAATTAGGGTGGCCATTCATTTGATTATAAGGGAAGTCCTGTTTAGGCACCCTTTCTACTATTGCTTGGAGTACTGGACAGGGAAATCTTGTGGGTTCTTGGAGGTTTCCTTGGGACCAGGTTTCTTTCTAACCCCACAGTGGCTCCTCTATCAAGATATCCATTTCTTTGCTCTCCCTCTCTGTTGCTCCTCTCACTCAACCATCCCCTTCTCTCATGATTTGTTCCCACCTCTCCTTGCTCACTCCCTGTTATGTATGATTCCAGTTTACTCAAGAGATATTCTCTATTTCCCCTTCCCAGGGGGATACCTACATGTATCTCAAGTTCTTTTTGTTACCGAGCTGTTCAGGGCCTGTGGTTTGCAGCCTGGATATGCTTTGCTTTTCATCTAAAATCCACTAATGAGCGAGTATATATCATGTCTGTCTTTATGGGCCTGTGTTACCTCACTCAAGATGATACTCTCCAAACCCAGCAATAGATAGAGGCAGAAGCAGAGATCCATAGCTAAGTACAAGGTTGAGCTCCTGTGCCAGCTGAAGAGAGAGGAGAGAGGATATGAGCAAAGGGATCAGGAACATGAGGAGGAGACCCACAGAGATGGCTGACCAGAGCTATTAGGAGCTCACTGAATCAAAAACAGTCACTGGGGAACCTTCAGGAAACGGAACTAAACCCTCCAAAGGTAGACGACTGTCGAATGGCATGGGAACTTTGTGGAGCCTCTTGCAGTAGGATCAGACTGTGTTCCTGGTGCATGAACTGACATCTCAGAGCCCATTCCTCACAGAGGAACACCTAACCCAGCCTTAATACTGAGACTCGGGACTCGGACCTACCTCAACTGGATATGCCAGACTGAACTGGCCTGCCTTGTGACTCCTAGCCCTCCTTGGGAATTGAATGGAGGATGGGGCAGGTGGAGGGTGAGGAAGGACTGGAAGGAGGGAAGGGGGGCACTGGTATATATGGAAAACAAACCTTTTAAATTAAAAATTGTCTAATTAAAAAGATTACTTAAGCTAACCATTCTTGGTTTCTATTCACAGATAGTGAATGAATCATTGTTTTGTTTTGTTTTTAATCAATTTTGTCATTTGCCTTTGTTTGACAACTAAGGGTGTATAAAAATCTCTTATGGAAACCCACTACTTTGTAAGCTAATTTTAAAATGTAGTTTTTCATAGAGGAGTATGAGCACAGCTACTCTGCATGTTAAACAATGCTTTCCCCAAAGACATGGGTTATTAAA
Source organism: Phyllotis vaccarum (assembly GCA_033318265.1). NCBI lineage: Eukaryota > Metazoa > Chordata > Mammalia > Rodentia > Cricetidae > Phyllotis > Phyllotis vaccarum. The sequence continues at coordinate 131,825,882 of JARWLC010000013.1, read as the reverse complement.
TGAAAATATCAGCGGCAGGCACAACATATCTCCCTACACATTGCAACCAAAACAACACAGGCTATTGCCATTGGTCTCAGTTAGCCTCTAAATGGTAAGATTTTATTGCTAAAGACAGAAAACATTTGGTTGCTCGGCAAAGAGAAATGAAGCTGGAAAAAGTCTTCCCTGCAGGCTAGCTTTCACAACTCTGGAAAGTGCTATGAAAGCCCTTGGAGGAGAAAAGTCATCAAGGGTATTATCTGGAGGTGAACCCTGGGTGCTACAAGACTGACCTACCAGGTGAGATATTCCCACTGGTACAATAGTAACATGGATTTGGTTTGATGACTACCTCTTCACAGCTTGTAATTCATACCTGGTACTCTAAACCTAGTCAAAAGTCCATAGCTTGGAAAGTCACAGGCCTTGGCAGGGATGGGAATAGGGGATCAACTACTGTTGTTTTCTTCAATGAACATATTATCAAACCGCCTTCTAAATATTTATGGTTATAGCCATAGATTACTCCTGCTCTGAACATTGGCCAGAGAAGCTTCTTTCTGCAGTGGGTAACAGTTAGTGCGATGACTCATAATTGGTCCAAGAACTGAAAATAAATGGCTGTTGAGTGCTCAGATCAATGGGACATCTATATTGCGGTGGTAAGAATAAATATTGATCCCCTAGGCTCATATGTTTGAATGCTTGCCCCCCCCCCCCGTTAGTGAACTGCTTGGGAAGAATTAACAATGTGGTCTTGTTGAAGGAGGTGTATCACTGAGGGGTTGCCTTTGAAGTTTCAAAAGCCCATGACAGAACAACAGAACACATTCTCTCTCTCTCTCTCTCTCTCTCCTCTCTCTCTCTCTCTCTCTCTTTGTGTGTGTGTGTGTGTGTGTGTGTGTGTGTGTGTGTGTGTGTGTGTGTGTGTGTGTGTGTAACTTGCAGATCAGATGTGAGATCTGAGCAACTTCTCCAGCACTATGCCTGCCTGCCTGCCTCCTGCCTGCCTGCCTGGTGCTATTCTCCACACCATAGTATTTATGAGCTAAATCTCTGAAACTGTACATAAGCCCTCAATTAAATGCTTTCTTTAATAAGTTACCTTGGCCATAGTGTGTTCCCACTGTAACAGAACAGTAATTAAGACATGTATAAACCCATCAAAACTCAGGAAGCATTGCAGAGGAAGGGGTTGGGAAAAAAAAGCCAGAGGTAGAAAGAAGTGCAGTGGGATAATGTTCTTGCACACTGTAAAAAATTTTCATTTTTATTGGTTTAATAAAATGCTGATTGGCCAGTATCTATACAGGAAGTAGAGGCAAGTACAGACCAGAAGAATTCTAGGAGAAGGAAAGGCAAAGACAGAGATGCCAGCCAGAAGCAGAGGAAGTAAGATGAGAATGCTGCACTGAGCAAAGATACCAAGCCATGTGACTAAACATAGATAAGAATTATGGGTTAACTTAAGTATAAGAGCTGGTTAGTAATATGCTTGAGCTACTGGCCCAGCAGTTAAGCCTCCGAGCCAATTACTTGGGAGGAGGCTGCTGAGTATCTGAAAGTTTCTGATGGGACAGAAACTTCTGAGTACAGAGAAATGCTGAGGAATTTTGTCTTCCAGACATGATATAGCCATTGTATTCACAAATCTACTTCATTTATTGTTGCCTGACCAACACTTACACAAGATAAAATCAACAAGATAAGCCAGTATTCCAACAGGCAGCACTAACTGGATCAGCAGGTTACATTTAAGGAGGATATGAAAGTGTAAAGGAGATGCATCAGGGAGTATAGTGGGAGTTAGAAGTGCATAGGATCGAGATCTATTGTATGCATGAATGAAACTGTCAAAGAATAAATAAAGATATTTTTTAAAACATAGAAAAGAGAAAAAAGAGATATCTCACTAGTATTACAGAAATAAAAAATAATTATAGAAACATGTTAAATAGTACTGTTGACAAATTAGAGAACCTAGATGAAACCTAAAAAGACACAAACTCAAAACTCATTCAAGGAAAAAAAATCAGAATAAGCCTATAACACGTGCAAAGACTGAAGTTGTTAAAAGAAATATCTGAGATTAGCCTGTAATGAACAGGCATGTCATCTCAGCACTCAGGAAACAAGAAAGAGGACAGTGTGTTTGAGATCAGCCTGGGCCACTGGCAGATCCCAAGCAAATTTGTGATACATACATAGTGAGACATACACACACACATGCACACACACACATGCACACACACACACAAACACACACACACACACACACACACACACACACACAGGAGGGAGAGAGAGAGAGATTATCCCTCACAGTATTTTGATAGCAGTAGTCACAAAAATACTAACCACAGTGATATGCATTTACTTTTATACATTTACTTTTTAGTCTATATGTTTGAATATGGTTTGTTTGTGCATGGCTCTTATATACTTGCAATCTTCTTATGCCTTGTGCTTTCTGTTAATTTAGTTACCTTAATTACCTTAATTGAACTCTTCCTAAGCAATGAGCATCTTTCTGTTTAGTTCGAGAGCCTTCATTCATAAGTAGTCTATATGGTCTTTCATATGATAAATCTTCTCAGGTAATATTCCCTGCTTGCTTCCTTAAAATATTCATTACAAAACACCTTGGATGCCAGCACTTTTTTTAATGTTTATTATATTGCTCTCACCTGTAACACCTGAGTGTTTATACTTAGAAAAATATGTATGGTTTTACTGTGCAAAGAAACCTATAAAGTGTTCTGTCATATTTTCATATGTTTCTCAGATTAATGTTCTTTTAAAATGTAAATAAGTGTGTTCAGTAACATTTTAAATTATTTCTTACAGAATATTTTCGGGGATTTTAGATATTAGAAACTTTCAATGTTTGAGGATTTCATAGTTGAGGGTTATTAGTATCATATCCCTTTATACACATTCTCCCTTTTCTTGTGTGTGCTTCCTACCATCTAAACCAACCCTTGGCCTATCCTGACCTGGCTTCCCACTATCACACCCCTATAAGTCAGCATTTTCCTCAGGATGGGATGGTGTCACTCTGAGAATATCTTAGTTTAGAATTCTGTGTCTCCTTGGTATGATCATTTGATGAACTCAGTTTCCCCTACCTAGGAACCAAAATGACAAAAATTTAACAGATTACTTGGAGACTGAGTCTATTTCTTTTAGTTCAAACAGAAGCTAAAGTGGATGTGGGAAAGAAAGTTAGTTTTGAAGCCCACTTATATAGGAATCAGGAATCAGCTAAAGAAAACATTCTTTTCCTCACCAAAAAAAAAAAAAAAAAAAAAGTCATCAGTCTCTTTGTTTCTGAAAACAGTGTTGCTTTCCATCAGTCTCTTGCAAGCACTTGTTCCAGCATAGCCTCAAAGGAGAACTTCTTATGAGTTCCTTCAAGGGGACAATTGAAGTGTCTCTCAGGTTCTAGACATAAAAGACGACTTAAGTAGGTTTCACTCCACACTCACACCTCAATTTCTGTCCTGTCTCTTGGTTCAAGAAGAACAGGAATTTATGACTCAGGATATTTCTGATTCTAGGCTAGTTGCATGGCTTACTCCTTTTAGTCTAAAAGCTGATCTCAGCCAACCATGTTTATGTGTATGCCTGTAATTCCAGTGTGTGCTAAGCAAAAGTAGGAAGATCACAAATGAGATACTATCCTGGGCTATATGATGAAACCTCATCTTAAAAAACATGTCTGGAGCTGGAGAGATGGTTCAGTGGTTATGAGTACTGACTACTCTTTCAAAAGACCCAAGTTCAGTTCCCAGAACCCACATCAGATGGCTTATAGATGCTTGTAATAATGCTTGTAATGTTGGTTCCAAAGGTTTGAGATCATCTTCTGACACCCTCACACATGACATTCATACACACACACACACACACACACACACACACACACACACACACAAACACATACACAAAACACCTATAACAGTCTGATATAAAAAATATGTAGCATCACTTACAAGGTGAATCAAATCAGGAATCACTACATGAGACACTGTCTCAAAACACAAAAGCAAATAAAAGACTATATTATTGATTGATACTGTTATTTGTGTGTGTATATATGATTTTGTTGGGTTCTGAAGTTTAATCTCAAAGGGTTGCTAAGGAACTTAGATGATATCCTTATATATATATTAAATAGAAGTACAGCTGATGAGGTAAAGCATAAGTAACAGGGTTGCAGGAGAGATTAAGATGATTTTACTGTAAACAAAGTTTAGAGTCATATTTATGAGACTCTCAGAAATTTTCATACTTAAATGAAAATTTAAGAAAAGAAGTGATGCCACACTTAATCTCATGCGTTTCCAGGCTTTAAGCAAATTTCTATTTTTAATTCATCTATTGCCTCCACCCATCATCCCTCCCAATCTCTTCCCCATTCCCACCCTCCAATCCCCTCCTCTTCCACCTCCATCCAGGAAAGAACAAGTCTCCTATGAGTACCAATAAAACATGGCATATCAAGTTGCAGTAAGACTAGGCACATACCCATGTGTTAAGGCTGGGCAAGGCAACCCAGGATGAGAGGTAGGATCACAAAAGCCAGTAAAAGAGTTAGATACAGCCCCTGTTCCCACTGGTAGAAGTCCCATAAGAGGACCAAGCTACACAACTGTAACATATATGCAAATTGTCTATGTCAGTGCCATGCAGGTTTCCTGTTTGTTGTTTCAGTCTCCGTGAGCCCCTACGAGCCCAGGTTAGTTGACTGTGTGAGCTTTCCATGATGCTATTGACATATCTGGTTCCTACACTTCTTTCTCCTCCTCAGCAGGATGCCTGAACTCCATCTAATGTCTGGTTGTGGGTCTCAGCACCCACCTCCATCAGTTGCTGGATGATGCCTCTCTGATGACAGCTGGATCAGGCACCAATCTGGTCACAGGAGATGGCCAGTTTAGGCTACTTATTCACTACTGCTACAAGTCTAAACTGGGGTCCTCCCCATAGACTCCAGGGAGATTCCCTTTTGCCAGCCTTCTGCCCAATCCCCCAAATGCCTAGTCGTTCCCCTAATTCTCCCCACTCTGTGCCATCACTTTCCTCCCAGCGTGACACTCCTGTTCCTATCCTCACACCACCCTCAGTCTACTCACTAAATCTCAGCCATTTCCCCTTACCAGGGAGATATGAATGCCCCACCAATAAACCCTCCTTATTACCTAGTCTATCTGAGTCTGTGGATTGTAGCATAGTTATCCTTTATTTTACAGCAGATATCTACCTTAAGTATATTTCATTGCTATTTTAATATACTTATTTGAAAATACTTTCTTTATAGGAGAAATCCTGACAGTTGGAGTTGAAACTCAGTGGTAGAGTACTTGCTGAGCATGCATGAGAGCCTAGGTTCAATATCTGGTATGGAAAAGGGGAATACCTCTATATAAGCAACCTACACAGCAAATATGAATTGTTCCGAAATTCCTTACTCACAGCTAACAAGAGACTTTAAGTAGACTCCTTTCTTATTCTGTACCCCTTTAATTTTTCTTGTTTTTCTATCGTTCCTTAATTCTAAAAGAAGTAATTAGAGAGTTGAGCATGGTTGTACATACCAGCAGTACAAGCACTTGGGAGGACAAGGTAGAAGGATAGTGAATTCAAGGCCTGTCTGGGCTACATAGTGGGGCTCTGTTAAAAAGAAAAAAATGAGGCTGAAGAGGTGATTTAGTAGTTAAAAGCACTGGCTGCTCATCCAGAGGATCCTAGATCCATTTTCAGCACCCAAGTGATGGCTAACAATTGTCTGTAACTCTAGTTCCAGTGCATCCAATGCCCTCTTCTGGCTACTGTAGACTCCAGACAAGCACATGATGCACAGAGAGACATGTATATTTAAAATTCATGCACATAAACCAAAACAAAATGAAATAAAGGGAAATAAAATTTAAAAAGGCATATATCTTAGAATCTAGACCATTTGCCTAGTCGTTTGGTCTTCTCTTGTTCTTTCAAGAAACAGTTTTCTCTATGTAATAGCTTAGGCTGTCCTAGAACTCACTTTGTGGACTAGGCAAGCTTCAAACTTAAAAAAATTCTCCTACCGCTGCCTCCCAAGTGCTAGGAGCAAAGGCGAACACAGCCACACCCGACTTAGTTTTATTTAAGAATATTACTTCAAATTGGGGTGGTGGTGGTGCAGGTGCACCACCTTTAATCCCAGTGCTAGAGAGGAAGAGGCAGACATCTCTGAGTTCAACGACAGCCTAGTCTATAGGAATGAGTTCCATGACAGCCAGGGCTACAGAGAGAAACCCTTTCTAAAAAAAGAAAAAGCATCACATCAAATAAAGAAGTTGTATTATCAAGATTTTGCTTACAAATACGTTCACCATGTACAGAGGCTAGAAGAGAACAGATTCCCCCAGAACTGTCATTATAGACAGTTATAAACTGCCACGTGTGCTTTGGGACCTGACCCCAGGCATCTCTGTAAGCACAACATCTGCTCCTAACCACCAAGCCATCTCTCCCAACTCCTCTAGCCACTTTTATATTTTCAGGTTCATGGTCCAAAATAATTTCTAGAGAATCAGACCTGCTGGTAATGACATCATAATCAGCTTGTGCAATCCTGAGTTATATCTATCTAGTGCCCCAGAGCCAAGGCAGGGTGGCAGGGCTACGTTCCTTTCTTTGACCAAAGTTCTACCTATGTTTGGTTCCACTGAAGCCAGTCATACTTCAACACGTATCCAAGACTATCCTTGCCCTATCCTAGCCTGTCTTTCTGAAATTCTCTTTTGTCCTTAAGTACGGGCCTTGCTGAAGCACTCCATGTACATGGCTTTCTTTAGTGACATAGTGGCTTTAGTGGCTTCTTTACTCTCAAATACCTCAGCAAGCTCTCACATGTTATAACACCACCAACACTCCCCATGATTGTGTAGTCAGGCATATGCCTGTTTTCTTCCCTGAGAAAACTGCTTTCCAGCTCACATCCACCAGCTACCATATTTAGGAACCTAAATATGTTCCTCCAACAGGTTTTTAAGGCAGTTGCTCTACTAAAAAAAAATTCTAAGCTCTACCTCCACTTTGGTTTAGGGTGTTATCTTCACTGCAGAAGGAGAAGAAAGCTTTTAGAATTGAAAGAAAGAAAGTGAACTGATATCCTAATTCCACATTTAGATGCATTTCTCCTTGTCTAGAATGGGGATGTGTGTGGAAAGGGGCAGGACAATTTATAGGAAACAGGCAACCTAAATAGGTACTGATAAGTACACTTTATTTTAAATGAAGTGCTTTGTGATTTTTCACACCTTGGTCACCAAAGGCATCAAGAGCTGAGGTGGTCTTCTTCTTCTTTTTTCTATTTTATTTTATTCTATTCTATATTTTTAGATCTAATTATTCAAGTTGAGCGACAGTGTAGACTATAAACCTAAAGGTCAGGAAATGTAATCAATTTCCATCTCTAACCATGAATTAGGCATGTAAATTGTCCCATCTAAAACTAGCATTGTCTTTAAAGGGACGATATTGACATACTTGTCCAAGGCGGTCCCATGGTGTAATGGTTAGCACTCTGGACTTTGAATCCAGCGACCCGAGTTCGAGTCTCGGTGGGACCTGGCAGATGACTTTTGGCCACAGTGGTAATGGGCCTTAACATTTTCTTTTACCAGTGCTTTGGGGCTGTCTGTGGTATGTGTGGGAAGGGTACATACGGGAGTGAACCTTGCTTGAGAGGCCAGAAGTGTGGCATTCCTCCTCTGGAGCCGGAGTTAAGGGCGACCTTGAGAAACCTGGTGGCGAGATTGAAATCAAACTCAGGACATCTCAGGCCCAATGGCTCACCATTGAGCCATCTCTCCAACCCTGCTTTTGAACATTTTTAAATTGACCTGTTAAGGGTTCTGTTGTTGGGTTGATTTATAAGTGTTTTCTCCCCTTCTATAGGTTACCTTCTTATGGGACTTGCTACGTGGCTCAAAGGGGTTTAAAATTGGGAATCTCCTGTTCTCTCTCATTGAGATTACAGGTCCAAACCACCACAGTGTTTTACCTGTAAGTTCCAACAGTGTTTCCTTTCATTTCTAAGCATTCGTACCCCCACCCACCACAAAGTTCCTAATAGCAAATTGAGAACAAAGCAGAGGAACAGCTATCTCGAACCGTTCAGACTTGCCCACAGGAAGACATGTTAACACAGACTGCTTGCGATCAGGGGACATGTAAGGCTGTGAAAAGGAGTTTCAAGTATCAGATAGCATGGCGGGTCAGGGACAAGGAATACAGCAGGGGCGGCCTTACCGATTCAGAGGAACCTGAAGGCAGCAAGCACTGAGCTGCCCTGTGTTCAGTGAGCAGTACAATCATGTCAGTAAGAAAAGATTCTTGTTTATGGAGGGGAAACATAACGTATTTTAGCCAGGACAGCTTAGGACAAACAAGTGGGATTGCTTAGAACGACCAAGCCTTGATTACCCTGGAGAATATCCCGCCAAGGTCATTTCCTCTGGGGAAGTAAGAACACAGCCCCCACTCCTAGACATAATGCAGTACTAGTCCTTCCTGCCGTGCCTAGGGAAATCTTAAACCCTTTGAGTCCTTGGCATTTTTTTCTTTCTTCATTTTTTTTTCCTACCACTACACCCATCATTTTATTATACTTTTTTAAAGACAGGGTTTCACTACGTAGTCCCGCTGTCCTGGCATTTGCTGTGTAGCCTGGTCTGACTTCGAACTCGCAGAGGTCCACCTACCTGCTTCCCAGTGCCAGCATTAAAGTCATGCCACACCATACTAGGGTGATTGTATCCCTGATGCACTGACATTTTAAATTTAAATATAGCCTAATTTACCTGATTTTACTTTGGCTGTTTTTGTATTTAATATCATATATAAGAAATCACTGCCATATCCAATGTCACAAAAATTTTACTATTTGTTATATTCTAGAATTTTGTGGTTTGGGGTAATACACTTAAGTGTTTCATTCTTTTTCAGTTAGGTTTTAAGTATGGTGATAGAAAGAATCCATTTTTGTGCATAGATTAGCAGTTTTCCTACAAACATTAATTGAAATATTGAGTGGCCTTTCAACTCTTACATTTTTAAGATTTATTTTTATTTTTATTTGTCTGTGTGAATGTATGCCAACTTGTGTACAGATGCTTTTGAAGTCAGAAGTGGGCATTGGATACCCTGGAGCTGGAGCTACTGGCATGTAGCACCATGTCCTGCTCATAGACTGCTATGGATCAAACTAGGGCCTGTACTTATTAGACAAGCACTCTACCCACTGAGCTACACTCCCAGGCCACTCCTTGCACTGTTATTGAAATAATAATGAAGTTATTATTGTGATGGCTTACATCTACTTCCCTCAGTCACCTAGAAGCTCCAAGAAGGCAAAAATCAGACGGAGGCAGTAGCCTGCCTACTTTTCTGAGTTCTAACTTAAATATAACTTTCAAAGCCTAGCAAGATGGCTCAGTGGCTAAAGGGGCTTTCTGAGGAAGCTAGTACCTTACATTTAATCCCAGGGATTCATTCATCCCAGAGAATCCATTCTTGCCTGCACTTACATACACAGGCTATAATATACAGGTATACACACATGTGCACACACACACAAATACCACAAGCACACACACAAATAAATGAACCACATGCTTGTGTGACGGCACACAAAGAAAATAAATAAATGTAATTTTAACATTTTAAATGTTTAAAAAATGTGAAATAAATAAATCATTTAAATGCTTAAGTTTTTTTTCCCCCTTTCCCTCTCCTCTTTGGATACCAACCAAAATTCTAAGTGTTCTTGCCCCACACTCTGAGCTTTCTCACTGTGTCTCTGAATCCATCTTCATACAGTTGCTTGCACACTTCTGTTGCTGACCTTGATTCAAAAGGCATTGGTTTCTCTCTTCTGCTTCTCCATCTCTCTCCTCTTGGCAGCTGCTGAGATTTACAACTTACTTGCTTTGTGGTTTTTCTCTCCAACTCTAATAATGGAGCAGCCCTTAAGCTTTAAAAAGAGAGAGAATCCGATGTTGTAACTGACTAGTACATAATAAAGGCTCAACAAAGTTTTATTCAATGACCAAGTAAGTGTTTGGAAATACATGCCGCTGTGTTTGGGATTTAAGAAAACGTCTCCAAGAAGCAGAAACTGTCATTATTATTATTCAAGCCATTGTATCATTTGCCCAAGGCAAATGCAGCTCAGTTTAAGAAGGCAGACCTGCTGCTTCAGAGTGCAGAATGATTCAGGCTTTGAAATGGGCAGAGCTGTTTCCCACACTGGTCCCATCTCCTAGTTTTATGGTCCTTGGCACATTACTTAACCTTTCTCCAGGCCTCAGTTTCCTCACCTGTAAAAGGAAGGCAATGACACTTAGCTCCTAAGGTTGTAGCATAATGAATGAAATATGTGTAATGCTTTCTCCCACTGCCTGGCATTTATAATGAGCCTTCAACAAATGGTCCTTCAGTTATTTCTTAAAGATCATTAAACTCTCTCTTCTTCCCATACTTCATTTTAAAAGGTTACTTTCTTAGCTATTGTCCCCATTTACAAGACAATTTAAAAGCCATAACTGGGGTAAACAGGTTTGAGTGGGAGGTATTTGATTAGTACACAGGAAGTAAAATATCATTGAAAAATTCCTCACAGACCTGAGAACCATGGCAAACAGTCTGTGTATTTTTCCCTCTTGACCAGTGGAAAATGTCATGTGAGTATAGTGCCTGGCATTATAGATCACTTCTGTGAGAATAAGGATTTTTAGGAAGAGAGCCTCCATTTATTTCAGGAGAAAGGAAGAAAAGAAAGAAATCCCATCCTGAGAGGCTTACAGAGTCTCCGTGCCACGAAAGGCCCCCAGCAATGATCTGCTTCCCTCAAGCCCTCAGAGAGTAAATGATTAAGCTTCCCAGTGTTGATAGGCTTGTATTTCATAACGGTGACTTATTAATCAGTTGACCTTTTCCACAGTGCACTTAGCATAGTAAATTATACTCCTTTCTGGAGAAGCCTGGGTGACTTAACATGACTCCTTGTAATGTAGCCAGGCCCAGGCTCCATATAAGTCACACACTGAACATATCGCAGCTCATCTCATGTTTTCCCGTGTGTGACAGTTTAATGTTAGCCTGGAAAGAATGAGCTAGGAAATGCAGACAAAAGAAATTAAGGAGGGGATTTCATTCCCCATGTTTACCTTTGAAATCTCTTACAGATAAGCAGAAGGAAAACCTCAAATGCCATATGCGATTTTAATTTTGTTTCCCAAGACAAAAGATAACTAATAAAACGTTTTCAGTTAGAAGAAATCAATTCAATGGCCTTTATGTCTGTCACCACTCCCCTTGCCAGCTTTTTAGTTGTGGTGTTGTTGGCTGTCTCCTCCATAAAAGTCTTGATCTTTCTCTTACATACTGCCATTTTTAAGAATTCAATCGTTTTATGTCTTTAGGTTTCAGACTCTAGTTCTAAGTATAACATTATTCTCTAACTCAATCCAAGAAATACATGAAATAATCAGTCATAACGTCACATCCCTGCAGTCTCAGCTCTCTGGAGGCTGAAGCAGGTTGATCGTGAGTTCAAGCTGGCCTGGGCTAGACATGGTGAAACTTAACATTGTCTCAAAAAAAAAAAAAATCTGAATAACTAAGGTGTGATTTAGTGGTAGAGCACTTTTCTAGAATTTAGAAGCATTAGGTTTCTTTCTGAGTATTGCCAAACACACACACACACACACACACACACACACACACACACACACACACGCACATACATGCACAGGCACACACGCAAGCACATGCACACATACATGATTTTCTACTTATGATGGAATGATGTCCCTATAAACCCATCATAAGTTGAAAATACCCTAAGTATAAATGCATTTAATATAGTATGTCCTGCCCATTCCAGCTTAGCCACACAGCACACTGGGGGTGTATTGGTTATTTCCTTTGTGGTCATGAGGCTGAGTGGGAGCTGCTGCCGTCCATCATCACTAGAGAAGATCACTCCATATTCAGCTATCCTGGGTGAAGATCCAGGTTCAAAACCCAATGTATGGTTTCTTTCTACTGAATGCATGTTGCTTTTTTATAGTAACAAAGTTGGATAATCATAATGATGAACATTATAAACCAGGGACTGTCTGAAATCTTTCACTTATTTAACAAATACACAGGGAAGACCTAGTACATATTCTCTTATTTTCTAGGTGGAAGGCACGAAGGAACAAGATTATAAGTAAAGGTCAATAAAAAAAAATCTCAGGAATTAGTGAGATTCACTATTAATGCCGAATATTGACATTTGGCAAACACCTTCAGAATGTTTACTGCACACTAGTCCCAATTCTTGATGTTGAGATTTCTCTCTCATTAACACAAACTGGATATCCCAATCCCTGTTCAGTGCACAGGACAAGACAAGCAGTTGGAGGGTAGTAGCCCAGTAAGTAGAGTGAGCAACATGTAAGTGTAGGCTGGTGGGACAATGGATTTGGAGTAGAGACTGAAAAAAATGGAAAAGAAGAAAGTAACCTGGATGAAATTTTGAAAGAAAACTTTGACAAGATGCAGGGACTAGGCAAACTGGAGAACCAGACAGGGTACTAAAACACAGTTTTTGCCCATGTTTGGTGACCAGAAAAGGATGCCTGTGGGGATTTAATAAAGTTTCAGAAGTTCTGGAGATATCAGAGGGAATCTACCCACAGTCTATGTGGGGGCTTAGTAAAAGCTCCAGAAGTCCCAGAGCTCTAACCACAGTCAGTCTAGGAGAATCAGAGAGTGGTGATTCAAACCTTTAATCCCAGTACAGGGAATATCCTGGGAGTGGTGACCTACACTCTTAATCCCAACTGAGTCAAGGTCACTTCAGATTATAGAAAGAATTCCAGGCTCTCAAGCAGATGTGGTGGGGCCACGCCTTAATTACTGAAAGAGTACTTAAGCCAGGATTGAAACACATAGGGAACCATTCCAAGGGAAGCGAGGCTGAGGAAGCTGGAAGACAGCTGGGTAAGATCTGACTGTGGTGTTTATTCCCTCTAGTATCTCCAACTTCTTCAGAGATCTATCCCTGAGTCTCATTCTTTCATGCGACAGATGCCTCTGCCTTTCTCTTGGTTTTTTTTTTTTTTTTTTTGGTGGCAGTTTAAGTGTGGGTGCTGATTGATGAAATGAGCTAAAGACTCTACTACCTTGACTACAGTGATTGGTCCTGGTATAGTTAGGAGCCTCACAGTCTGGCCAATAAAAAAGAAAGAATCTTTGAAGGGAGATAGGACCTGATAGACAAGACTCTTTCCTTTTGTGTATAAACTGATGAAATCAGACTCAGTGGCAAAAATTTTGATAGTTCGAGGGAAGAACCCAGAGACCCAGTAACCAAAAGATAAAGCCAATAGGGAGGCAGAAGCAGGCAGATCTCTGTGAGTTCAAGGCTAGCTTGGTCTACATAATATTAGAGTCATAGGCCAGGCCAGAATACCAGACCTGGAAAAACCCAATAAGATAAATCGTTATCACATAGTACATAGTGAAAATTGGGGTAAAGTGGCTCGTCAATGATTTCTTGAGTCCTGAACCAAATCTCACATGATGCTAATTTGAGCCTCAACTTTTCAGTTATATGAGAATAACTCTCAGTATTTTAAAGGATGGTTTGTATTGTGTGCTACTCATAATGGACATAACTCTGTCTAATGAAATCCTCATCAGCATATAGCACACTGGAGGCTCTGGGAGTTCAAAGAACACTTATGATCCTAAGTGGCTTAAAGAATTGATATGTTTTATTTAATTTTTAAGTGATAACAATATTCAGTGTATGCTGACATTGTGCAGTTTCCAAAGGCAATGTTGTTTCCACTGGCAAAAACGTTGCCAGTGACTTGATCATGGTTATTGAAGAAGAGCAAAGCAGATCTTTAGAGGGAAGTTTACAGGACAGGAACTTGAATAAACTGGGTAGCAAACACATTTCTATTCAGGCCCTTTCCTGTTCCCTAGAGCACTGTTGTACATTTTCTGTGGATTTCCCACCCTAGTACTGATGTCAACCTTGTTTTTTCCTCAAGATAGTTCTTCAAGCAAGTGTTAGAGCATAGATTATTCAATTTGAGGTGTCTAAGATTCACTTAATGGAAGAATATAAAAGGATCACTGGGCCTTGAGAGATGTCTCTGCCATTAAGAGTATGTACTGCTCTCAAATTCCCATCACCCACAGTGGGGGATCTGAAGCTTTTAGCTTCCGCACTGTACTTATGTACACACACACACACACACACACACACACACACACACACACACACACACACACAGAGAGAGAGAGACAGAGAGACAGAGAGACAGAGAGACAGAGAGACAGAGAGACAGAGAGACAGAGACAGACAGAGAGAGATAGAGATGCACACATAATTAAAACTTTTAAAATTTAAAAAAAAAATTCTAATATACATTCCAGGGACAGCTCCAGTAGAGTCACATTTATTAGGTTTTAAGTAAGGATTGGGAACTTACATTAAGACACAAAAGTTTAAAAAGTTTTAAAAACTCCCAGATGATTTCGATGAAATTGTTACTTTAAGAAACATCACTGGCTTAGATTGGGTTCCCCCCAAATTACTCTTCATAACAGAACCATAAACAAATGAGTCATTAAGGCAATATTACTACATGAGAAAACAGGAAGAGAGAAGAGAGGAAATGAAGGGGAGGAGCTAAGCTGGGGTGTGATTTTAGGTAAAGGCCTGCAAAAGGGTGCATACCTTGAGCTCAGTCCCACAGGGAAGCTATGTAATGGAAGGAGCTGATCCCTCTTTCCCAGCCAAAAGAACTGACTTTCCACAGTCCTGAACTATCTCTCAGTGATTGGCTAATAGCTATGAGCCAGATGTAGGAGCCCTAAACTCCCAGGCATTTCCACATTGCAAAATAGTTCCAGCAGCTTGTGGGAAGTCCTCTAAATCACAAGCATAGTCTTTGTATGCAGAACTACACTGAAGCTGGTGTGGGACACTCAGACACGCTAAATGGAATCAGAGAGGAGTTTCTACATGTTAAAAAGTAATGAAAGGAGAAGAACAAAAGAAAGAACTACTTAAAAGCATAATTCCAGGGCTGGGGAGATGGCTCAACAGTTAGCATTTGCTGTTCTTCCAGAGAACTTGAGGTAAGTTCCCAGCATATATACACTGGGTGACTTATAATCATTTGTAACTCCTCCAGCTTTAGGTGCTCCGATGATCTGGCTTGTGTGTGTGTGTGTGTGTGTGTGTGTGTGTGTGTGTGTGTGTGTGTGTGTGTGTGTGTGTGTATGTGTGTGTGTGTGTGTGTGTGTGTGAGAGAGAGAGAGAGAGAGAGAGAGAGAGAGAGAGAGAGAGAGAGAGAGAGAGAGAGAGAGGGAGGGAGGGAGGAGGGAGGGAGGGAGGGAGGGAGGGAGAGCACTCTGAGCAACAGACACAAACACATTAATACAAAAATCATTAAAATGCAGCAGTCCGTTTACGCACAGGCCCAGGGGAGCGAAGCTGACATACAAGAGGGAGTATCAATGAAATCAAGCATTTCAGTAGGTAAACTCTGTAACATGGAATTTAACATCTTTTACTGTCTGGCTCCTACCTATTTATCTAACATATTATGGCCTGTTTCTTCCAAAGACTCTACAAGGACATTGTATTTTATCAGAGAATATATTCTTGCTCACCTCTATGTATCCATAAATGCTAATTCTCTCTGCTGATTAGCCAACTTCCAACTGGCTTATTTTTATACTTTTTATTTCTTCAGTTTGGTCTTCCAAATTGATATATATGATCAAATAATATACACATATAATAGATATGATAGAAATGACTGATACACGTGGTTGACAGATGGTTTGGAGGTAGTGTGCAAATGTGTGTACGGGTGCATTCTATCATCTATGTACATAGGTGGGCCAGAGGCTGAAGTCAAGTGTCTTCCTCTATCCATCTAACTTATCTCTTGAAATACGATCTCTTCCTAAGTCTGCAGCTCACTGATTCCACCAGACTGGCTTGTGGGATCTGAATTTAGGTCCTCATGCCTGCACAGCAAACATTTCATTCATCTTCCTAGCTCTATAAGGTCCTCTTCAGATTTGCTGCTTCAAACTTCCCAAACCTCAAGAATCATTAATTCTCATTGTAATTATTTGCCTGATTCTTGTTTTCTCTTAGGGTGCCCCTGAGAATAGACAGGGATCATGCCTGCCTTGTCACTTTATCCCTGGTGGTTTGTTTAAACATTCAATCGATGACTAACAAACAAAGAATCATAAAGTATTGAAGCATGACTGTAGTCTATATGGGTTTTACTGGAGCAATGGATAGATGGACAGTGTCTTCCATTTGAGCTTAGAATACTCTGTTTATGCCATGAGGCAGTAACTTTATTCCAGTTGAGAACAGTATCAATCTTAATTTTATTCACTAATTCAGTGATAACTTATATGATTAAACAATCTTACTGCAAAACAAGACTGATCTCTAAGCTGCTCAAATTAGACTTAGGCCACACTGCCCTCTGTGCAGCCCCCATCCTCAGATTTCCATGTAGTGTGTTCTTTTCTATATCTGTGTAATCCTGAAATTACACGGGAGCTGGGCAACCTTCAAAATTCTGTTCCAGTTTTGAGAAATTCAAACAAGCACTCAAAATCACTTGAAATTGAGATTTGTAGTGATGTCTAAGAATCAAACTTACATAGTATCTATAACATCCTTGGAACTTTTAGAGAGCCCCCCCCCAAAATGTCCAAGCCTATCAGTTATACACTAGTGGTATAAATATCTACATTATGATGACAATAAGGGGTAATTTTCCCATGCTAGATGCATTGCTGATTGATTACTGGAGTCTGTTCCCTACCTGCTTCTTTCCCATCTCTATAGAGAGGGCAAAGATATGTCCTTAGCCTCCCTTGTAAGTGAGGTTGCCTGATAGGTGAGTGTGATCTGGACCAGTGAGCAGAGCCCTTCCTGCTAGCCTGCTCTGCATTGTTGAAGCAGTAGCATCCGTGTTGAAATGATGAAAGAAGTACGTCAGGAACAGCAGAGTGGTGGATCCGACGTCAGTAAACACACATCTTCAGACTCCGCACAAAATCAGAGTCACTATCCTCATTTGTTTAAATGGCAGTTACTTGAAGATTCAGTTATTAATAAAGCCAAATGTAGCTTTAACTCATGCAGCTAGTTACTTTAATATTTCCTCTAATTAACTAAAACACAATTAAATTATTAACAACTGACCATTTATATTTGAGATAAAGTATTGGATTTTTGGAAGAAACTCAGAAAAAAAAAATAAGCTCATCTAAAAGCTTTGGTTATCTTCTGCCTGGAAGCAGAGGAGCTTCCATTTGCCATCACCCATGATGCAAACTTTTGGAGCTGTGGACTGCTGAGACCCTTCTGTGTAACTAAATAGTAATTAGGAGCTCAGAGACATAAGTCCTAGCTAGAGATAAACTTTGAACTTTGTGAAGATTGGAAGATCACCAGTCAAGCAAGGACGAATCAGGAAGTGTCAAGCACTGATATGTCTAGCCAACCACTGTGCTGGGGGCCTGCATCGATTAACTTAATGAATTTAGTGTCTATCTCTGTAATGAAGATTGAGTATAATCTCACATCAAACCTAGAACTGCTCTCCCCAATACTGGAAGTATAAGGTACCTCTTGGTACAGCAACAAACGTATAACCCTCCACTCGTGGAGATAGGGGAGTTGGACCCCTTGACCACTAAGACACTTTTCTGACCCAAACCAGCTGTCTGCAAGCAGAGACCATACCTATTCATTCAATTCTTTTTTCTCACCTGCACTTTTCCTTCCTGCCTTGTAATTGTCCGCTTCTACTTCTGAGAAGAATTCTCCGTGAAAGATAAACTCCAAAATAAAGTAGGCAAGCTTTAGCATAGCTCATATTTGGGCTGGAGAAAGGACGCTAAGCTGGCAGGGTGACTTGTGAGGATTTATGTGCATTTCAGAGCAGAATGAATGATGCCTTATTCATTAGCTGGAAGGTAGACATGATAGGTTGGGATGAGTGACTTATAACTGTTGGACCCTCAAAGAAGAGAAAGTTTCTTGGGCTCTGAAGCTCATTCTTTAGAGAAAACACAATTTTTGGGGGAAAAGAGGAAAGCCTTGTGCAACTGTATCTTCCTCTGGTTTGCTAAAAAAAAAAAAAAAAAAAAAAAAAAGGAACAGAAAAGGAAAGAAAGAAGTTTTAACTCCCAAATATTTAACAGGCAAATCTCCCAATCTCTTGATGGAGCAATGAAGGGTCTGTGCAGATCGATTCTGAAAGTGAAATAGGCTGTCTTCACTTTGTCCCCTGTACTTTCATAAATACTACTTTAAAAATGCCGCGCTGAGAATTTTAAGTGATGATTTCTGGAAAACTGACTTCTGAACTAATTGGACATTTCTGCTGTGTGAAGGAACAAAGACTTCTTTTTTATTGGTCTTCAACTAAGGAATATACCTGTCTCATGGCGTTGGCTCACTCTGCACATGCTCAGTTGAATAGAAATCTTCATATTGCATACAACCTAGTACAACGGCAACACCCACAGCCTTACTCTGTGGCTGACCCTGTACATCCATTCCTTCTAGTTGCATTTTTAACGCTGAGAGCTCCAACATTTGTAGGAAGTACAGTAAACAAAGTAGATGCTGAGGCTGGGGAACAATATACAACGGATTTAAAGTCTCTTTATGTCACTATCTTCCTGACCCGTCTCTGTATTTTGAATAGACATAGATATTTGCTGAGTTTGGGGCAGGCGGCAGGAGAAGCTGTTTCTCTAGTTAACTGTTCGTTGCTGCACACCTTCCTTTGCAGTTTTTGTTTGGTTCTTGGACAATTCTCACCCTCCCCCAGCCCTCATCTTCATTAAGGAATGGCAGGGTGGCACTAAAAGCATCCACTGCCAAGTGCCTTCTTGAGCGACAGTCTCTCTCCACCTCCTCTCTGGGTTTTCCATTCATTAGCACCCTTTCCCTGCGTTTTTCCCCAGCCAAAAAACTGGGAACGGTTTCCAGAGGTTATGAAAGAAGGGGGAAAGCTGCCAGAGCGCTAAGCACCCTGTCCCAAAACGTGCATACTGTTGTGGACCTTTTGTCCCCCAGCCACTTTTCTTCACTTGGTCGCAGCTTGGGAACGGAGGAACGACCTCCACCAGCCCCACCTCAGCAGCTGCAACCCGCGCAGCAGCTCCACTAGCCGACCCTCAGCGCCCTCTAGATTCCCCGCGCCCGCTGCTTCTCCGTGACGTTGCAGGCACGGAGCGCATGCGCCACTGAGAGCGCTTCCCTCCCCCCCCCTTCCGTGGTCCCCCGCCTCCCAAAGGGCCGGAGTGGGCGGGGCCTGCGGCTCTAGCAGCCGCGCGGGCCGAAAGGGAGGGGGGGTAGTCAGCGCGAGGCCGGTGCTCCGGGCTTGCGAGTCAGGCAGCAGCTGAAGCAGAGGGGTGGAGCCGACGGCAGTGGTCTCTGCTCCCGCCCGCACTGAACTGAACACTCATCCCGCGAAACCCCCTCCCACCCTCGGGCGGGCGGCGGCGGCGGCGGGAGGAGGAGGAGGAGAAGGAGGAGGGAGCGTCTCTGCCGCCGCCTCCTGGTCCCCAGCTCCGATCAGCCGCCACCACCTCCCTTCGCGACGATCCTCCCTCCATGGTGCTGTCGCGGCCCCCCCTGTAGCCCGAGCTGCCCCGCGCCGCGCCGAAGCCGGTCTCGGGCAGAGGGAGCGGTCGCGGCCTCGCGGCCCGCGCGGGCTGACGAGCGGAGAGTGCGGCGCCTCGCGGGTCCCCGAGGGTCCGCACGCCGGGTAGCGCGGCCGCGAGCGACAGCGACAAGCAAGAGCAGCGGGCGGGCGGGCGGCGCCGGGCCCGGGCCGCCCTCGTTCCCACGCCCCGGCCCCGCCGCCCGCGCCGGGGCGGCAGCCGGCGGAGGAAAGGTGCTGCAGTCTCCCGGCCTTGCAGCCCCAGTTGAGCTTCCTCAGCACCGAGGGCTTGCGGGTCCTGAGGGAGGACGCGAGCCCGGAGCCCCGGGCACTGAGCTCTTGGGCGCCCCCAACCCAGTTTTCAGAACCCTCCACGCTGCGGCCACTGTCCCCTCCGGACCATGGCCGACGACGACGTGCTGTTCGAGGATGTGTACGAGCTGTGCGAGGTGATCGGCAAGTGAGTCCACGCGAGGGAACGGGAGTGTGGAAAAATGCATTTCAGCGATGCCCCGGGGCCTCCCGCACCCGCTCCGGGCCTGCCCCCTGCCCTCTCTCCCTCCCCTCTGCCTTCCTCGTCCTCTTCACCCTAGAATATTTATAGACATGTACCTGGATCTCCTGCCAGGAGAGGGTCTGGGGGCTTCTCAGCGACCCATGGAGGCCAACGAGCCCGGGTCGGCCACCCCATAAGGCGTGGGGCGGGCTCCATGCATTTTATCTGACGGTTACACAGGGACGTGGCAGGACCGATTTTATAGTTGCTTCCTGGGAACAGTTCGGGTTATTGTTACCTTTCCTGTACCATAGACCTTTTACCAAAAGAGCAGACTGCATTTCGTGTGCTTGTTGGGAGAGAGCGAGAGAGCGCGTCCAGGGTTTTTAATTGTGGGGTGTGTGTCTATTGTGCCAGGATATTAGACAGATGCCTTTGTGTTCACCCCATGCCGGATTTAAGAGGGTCATTGAAGACGGGTGCGTCCAGTTTCAGCAAATTCTTCACTTGCCTTAGATGAACGTAGAAAGAGTAAGGGGCACCCACATTTTTAATGTCTCGTTATGCAATGACTGTACAATCAGTGCTCAAGGCTTCCTTCCACTGTTGTTGGGATGGTGGTTAGCGTGGTAGAGCCGTCTGCTTTGAGTCACCGGGCTGGTCTAGAATATAGAACTGACAGTCCAAATGCTCATCCTTTCATCCGTGTTGTATAATTACACTAGGGAAAAGCAGGGAATCAGATTAATCACAGTACTGATTGAGAATTAAATCTGCAGTTCCTCATCTAATTGTCCAGTCTTGAAATCTGTTTTGAATTGTTTCCTTTTCATTCTTGTCAAACAATATTCCAAGTGCACAATCCTGCTAATTTGCTTGTGAGGGAAATGCTGGCAATCTGAAGTTGATTTCCTAGCTCAGCGTGTATTCCTTGGGTTTGGAAGTTGAGATAAGATTTAAGAGAGATATTTGCTTATTTAATAGGGCTCGTTAGATAGCTAGTATAGGAATATTTTACCTCTTTTTGGAAGTGGTGCTTTATTGTCTATTTTAAGATTCACGGTTGGGAAATGAAACCAAGACAGAGCAGTTGGCTCTACCTCTTTTAAGTTGTCTGCAGTATACTCAGTTTCAATTTTTGAGTACGGTAACTCATTTTTTTTCCTCCATATTGAGGTATTACATTGCTGCTCACATGGTGAAATTGTGGGTAGAGCTTGCTACACTTCTTCCTTAGATCCAAATGCTTCGAAGACGCATTACTCCTTGCCCCATTGTTCAATTACCAGCCTGTTAGGAGGAAGATGTCCAAATGTGTCTGGTAGAGAGTCATGGATGTGCCCTAGAGCAGCGCTGTCCATAGCTCTTTAATGAGAGCCACGTGTAATTTATAATCTTCTAGTAGCCACGTTAGAAAGATTTCAAACAAAAAGGTGCAATTAATTTTTAGTGAAATATTTATTTAATACATTACATCTAAATTAGTGATTTCAGCATGAAATTTTTTGCAGTACCGTGCATCTTTTCATACTAAGTCATTGAAATCCAGTGTGTTTTATACTAACAGCACATCTTAATTTTGACACTAAGCTAAATTTTCATGAGAAGTACTTGATCTGTATTAGGTCTCATAACGTTTGCATGTGCAAAAGTAGATTCACACACTCAAGTTGTTCCAAACATACATAAAAGTTTTCCAGCAACTGAATTTATCATTTCTAAATTTTAATCAATTAAGAAGAATGCAAAATTTATTGCCTCAGTTGTATTAGCTACATTTCAAGTGCTTAATAGCTACACTTGACAACTGCATTTCTAGAGCAAAAAAAAAAAAAAAATCAAAAATCTCCTTCATTTCTTCATTGTTAAGAGCACACAAAGAAGATAAATTAGATGTTTCTCAAAACCATCCAAATAACCATGTGTGAGTGAGTAATGCTTGTTATATCTTAGGTATGTAGCTGCTGTGAGCCTGCAGTTCATCATTGAAAAATGTGGAATTAAGATGCTTACATACATTATGACGTTTGAAAATAGCCATCACTGAATCAATTTTGGTGACTGATTCTGATTCCTTCAGGTCTGAAAGGATAACAGTGTGATCTCTTTGGATTTTTAAAAAGTGGTCAGCTTCATCTTAGCAGTCTTTTTTGTGCTGACTTAAAATTGATAAAATATTTTCAGAAGACACCCCTGGTAGAATTAAGTTTATCTGCTCTGTTGTTTTGCAGCTGCATAAGGAGGAAGAACAAGCTAATTTTGAGATGCTAGGCAGTGCCTGCCTGCACTAATGCGAACAGTGAAATTTCATTCCTATTCTACAAAATCTGACTTGATTGGTGTCGTTTATAAAATGACATTTCTTCAAGTGATGAATCCAAGATAGCCTCGGTGTTAAAGAATGTTATGATGGTGTTCCTTACCCTGTGCAAAGGTTGAAGGTTTCTCCAGTAAATTGTGTCAGTACATATTGATCCTGAAATTGAAATTCATTTGAGATTTTATTTTCGCAGGGACCTTGACAGCATACATTTAAACTCAGAATTTGTCCAATTATGAGCTTAAACAGAAAGCCCTTGCAGATCACCATTCATCCTGAAAATCTTTTTGTTGATTTCTATCCAGACTCTACAGAATTTTGATTTTTTTCATATCAAATTAGTATCACAAGTTGTGTTTACACCACAATGTCTTAATAGTTTTAAATTTTTATTAAGGTTCTTTAAGATAGATTTCGGTTTTCAAGATATATTGGCCACCCACTCAGTCCTCTGTCTACCCATCCACCTACTCACTCATCCTCAATGAGCTAGGCTTGTTGGTGGAGTAAAGAAAATTTCCAGTTTATTTATTTAATTTTTTTTTTGAGATAGGGTCTCACTAATGTAACCCTGGGTGGTGTGGAACTTGTTATGTAGATTGGGCTGCTCTAGATCTTCAGAGTGCTGGGATTAAAGATGTGTGCTGCCACATCTGGCTTTTTAACTTAGAACCTCCCTCCCCCATGAGTCTTTTTCTTGGTTAAGAACTTGACTTGAGGTAAGGAAGTTTGAAGGGAGATGCTATTTGGAATATATTTTCTTTGTAGTTGTGGCCACCTTTATTCTTGCTAAAGCTATCTTTGAAAGAATCATGTAAAGATTAGGAAGATGCCATTTCTTTTAAAAATTAAAACACTTCCTTTGTTTATTTTTTTAAATTGCAGAAACTCTTCAATGTCTCCATTTTCCATAACATTTTTGTATGTCATCTTTCAAGTTATTGAAGTATATTCAGTAATAGTCCCAAACTTCTTTTTTGCTTTTGAGACAGGGTGTTATTACTGTGTAGCCCAGGTGGTGTGGAACTTGATTTGTAGACCAAGCTGGCCTCAAACTCTCAGATATCTACCTGCTTCTGCTGGGGTTAATTGCACAGTACTATCATACTCATTTACTTCTCAAATTTCTTATTCTATCAAATGTGGCAATTACTGGAAAGAAAAAGTATTTTGCAAATACAAGTTAATGACTAATTTATGCCCTAACTGTCCCTTTTGCAGATTTATCATTTTGTAGGTAAATGTAAAACCAATAATAGTATATGAAAAAAAGTTTTAAAACAGCTTATTTAAATTAAAACATAAAAAATACCACCATCTTTCTGACACAGGCAATGTCTTTGAAAAAAGATCACACAATGTACAGTTTTTAACTTGTGTAGAATGAATATATGTCCTGGATTTTAGGATGTTTGGTAACCTGTAACTTCTGACTATCTTGCTCTAAGGCATAGACTAAAATTGGAATGATGAAGCATGACCCTTGCTCAAGGATGACATACAAGTTTGCCTGGCATGCTGTATTTGCTTACACCCCAAGAGCACTTATCATATTTAATTACAGTTACTTATTTATGGTCTCTCTACCTAGCTAATAGGTAGCTTCTTGAAGACAGGGAAATACATAACACATTTTTCTCCATTGATAAAACACTGCTTGCACAATGTAATAGTCACTCATTAGCTGTGGAATAAATTGAGTAGTTTTTAATAATATCTCATTAAAAGACAAAAGTATATTTATCAACCTTGGAGTAATTATTGTCCCAAAAGGCTGAATTAGTTTAAAGTATTGGTGCTCTACCTGGCTGCATGTTAGAGCTATCAGGGGAGCTTTTAAAAATGATCAGTCCCAGGGCCCTGTGACAGAGCCACAGTGTAAGGCTGAATCTCTGGGACATGTCAGGTTTTTCTTTTTTTAAAAATAAACAAATACAAAAAACTAAATCTTGTGTGAAGAGTCACTGTTTTAAAACTTAGTGATATATGTAGCATTCTGAATAAGCTTTTCAGAGGACTAAAATTTTTACAAAGTAAAGTAAATATATTTTGTAATGCATTTAAGCTACCCGACCAAAATATGGATTTTTATCTTCTGTGCATTTATGTCTCTGAGGCCGTTGTGTAAGAATTTAGTTTCAGTCTGTGTTTGGCCTTAGTTTCATGGGTCTTTTAAGATTCACATTGATTTATGACACTCATCTAATGCTAACATGGTGATTGTCTGATGTTTGGAACAACACAGAACCAGGATTGCTTCAATAACTATTGATGATAGTTTTCTACTACAGTGGCTTAATTTAATAAGAAATTCATTAGTTTAGTATGGATTGTTTGCACACACATTTGATTAAAAGATAATGGTTAAGTTACTTACATACTTTAAGTTCTGTACCTGTGACTAAAATAATGCAATTGCCAGAGAATTGAGTTCAATGCAGCCTTATGTAAATACTGGGCTAATAGTATATAAAATATATATTAAGGCATAAAGGGAAAATCAGCTTTACTAATTTATACTAATCACTCTGGGTTTCTCATTTATTGATTATATCAGTGATTTGAAGTTCTAGTACATTAGGGGGAATGTTACATCATGTAGAAGAATCCTCCTGAAATATGAGTAGATACTGTACATAAACTAGTATTTAGTGTTAGGAAAAGGTCATGCGAAAGTCTGAATGATTTAAAAAATTTCCCAAAACAAGTAGTTTTGCAAGAAAAAAAAAGAACATGATCACAGCAATAGCCATGTAGTAAAGCAAATGAAAACCATAGTCACCAGCTACATTTCTAAGAATCTAGATAATTCCAACATTTGTGAATCAGCCACCCTCCACAGACGACAACCTACAGAATCTTGAGACAAGTAAGGTCAATTCTGGGGTGCTCTTGCGGGGGAAAGGGGGTGGGGTGGCAGTGACCTCTATAGTTCCTTGTCTATATATATATATATAATCACTTTATGTAGATTTTTAAATTTTTTTCTGAGAGAGTTTCTTTTGTAGCCCTGGCTGTCCTGGAACTCACTCTGTAGGCCAGGCTGGCCTCAAACTCACAGAGATCTACCTGTATCTGCCTCCTGAGTGCTGAGTGTGAGGACTAAAGGCAGGCACCACTACTGCCCAGCTGTAGATTTTTACCAATTGCTTTACGAATTGTTATGGACAACTTCTTCCTAAGTGTTTCATGTGTACTCCCTTAACTTCCATAATGGCTACATACTTTGTGTACAATTTGACATGCACAGCTCACCTTCCGTTTTCCTCCTGTATATATAAGCTTCACACAATGAATTGGTTTTTTTTTTTATTTCCCCTAAATTGTATTCTTAGATATTTCATTTATATTGGAAGTTCTTGCATCTCTATTTATAGCTATGATCAATAAATTATAGAAATAGGTATACCACATTGCTTTGGGATTGTGCTTGAATGGTTGTCTTTTTGTAAATGTTTCATACTTAAAGGAACTTTAATGCAGTAATTTTAAAATAAAAAATGTTTTATAACCTAATGACTACTTGGCAAAGAACATTGACTTGCCTTTCAAACATTAGGTATTTTACATGTATCATCTCATTTAATTTTAACCCTTTTACAGAGAAGACTGAACACAAGAGGTGGTGAGGAGTAATCTGGCCAAGATCACCTGGGATTCTATGTGCTTCTAAAGATTGTTCATTTTGGCCACATTTTACTGTGGGTTCAGGTTGTGAAAAAGACGGCATTGGAATGCTTGAAATAAGACTAATTTTCATTTTTCAAATTTATTACTATAAATGATGATTTCTTTCCTTCTCTGTTACATTTCTCTCCTCCTTGGCAGAACATACTATTCCTTCTTTCACTGCTTCTTGTTTTCTCTGACTGATTCTTACCCTGTGCATCATGACCCCTTTGGAGGTCGAATCCCTTCATAGGGCTTGCACGTCACATATTTACATTACAGTTTATAAGAGGAGCAAAATGATAATAATGAAGTAACAACAAAATAATTTTATTATTGGGAGTTGCCACAGCATGAGGAACTGTATTATAGGGTCTCAGCATTAGGAATGTTGGGAACTACTGCTCTATGATGAAATAGTATCACTTACCAAACTAACTAATAAATCTATGTATCTTTAGCAGTGGAAATAAGGAGTCTTGACCATCTGTTCAAAATAGAATTGGCTTTGAAACATTTTCCATTCCCTTTACTCTTTAAGTGTTTTTTTCCTCCAAACTAATTATTATAGGTTTTTAAGGTAAAAGTAGTGAGGTTTTCAGAGACAGGCACTTGATGAAGGGTGGGGTAGGGTGGTTTCTTATATACTGTGATAAATGCTGAATTATATTTTGACTTTGAAAACCACGTCCTAAACTGCAGTTTCTGAATCTGTCTCAGCTGGTCACCAGCACTGTTCAATTAAGTAGTCAAAAGGCTACTTTTTGTATAGTTACCACTGTAGAGCAAGTACTGTCACCAGCCACCAAGCTGATGAGATGTTCTACCTTCACATTTTGGGACTTAGATTTTAGTTGTAAATTTATAATACTTATTTCATTTTCACTGTCTTTGTATTTTGTAGATTTTTGATTACTGGATAAAGTAAAATACTTTGATTTTTCAAAAAGGATGTGATTTCCATCTACTTGCTTGTATATGACCATGAATTTAATGGCAGCCTTTCATTGAGTGACACAATAAAGATTTGGTCCTTTAAATTTTACTTCAAGTTCTTGTTATTATCACACTTTAAAAAATTATTCCAATATAGAGATCTTAATCCTTTCTAGTATCAAAGATTCTAGTCCTTGGATAGTGCTAGAGTGCTCCTCCCCTGCTCCTTTCTCATCCTCTTTCCCTCATTTTTTAAATTTGTTCATTGACTCTTTTATATGTTCATCTATTTACCATAGAAAATGATTATTTAATTGTACTTAAGCCAGTGTATATTTTATCTAAGTATACTTTTTTTTTCATTTCAGCTTCTTGTATTCTGTTATTGGGTTCCTGTACATTTTTTAAAGCAAATTTTATTTCTTATGGTATACTGTTTTGGCTCTATAACCATTTTTGTCACTATCCTACTCAGGTAGAGTGAATAATTCATACTCATCCTCTTTCCCTCCATTCTTTCTTCTCTGTGGTTTATTCTTCAAAATATACTATATTGCTAGGCATAGTGGGACACACCTGTAATTCTAGGATTTGAGAAATAGAGACAGGAAGAATAGGAGTTCAAGACAAGCCTCAGCTACATAATAATTTTGAGGCCAGCCTGGGCTACATGAGATTCTGTCTCAAAATAAACAGCAATAATATCTCCTCCTCTCTCTCTCTCTCTCTCTCTCTCTCTCTCTCTCTCTCTCTCTCTCTCTCTCTCACACACACACACACACACACACACACAGACACACACACACGGACACACACGGACACACACGGACACACACGGACACACACATTACAATGTTGAATTCGTATTTTGGTGTATGTCAATCCAAGATGGGATTATTGTCATTTGTGCCAGCTAGCTTTTGTCACCATAACACCAACTAGAGTTATCTGGGAAAAGGGAGCCTCAACTAGGGAAGGTCTTCATCAGACTGGCCTGCAGGAGTATCTTTGGGGTGCTTTCTTAATTAATGATTGATGTGGGAAGGCTTAGCTCAAGTCTGCAGCATCATTCCTGGCTGGTGGTCCTGGCTTGCTGAAGAAAGCCGACTGAGCAAGCCGGTAAGCAGCTTTTCTTTGGCGTTCGTGCCTCTGCACCTGTTTGAGTTCCTCCTTGACTTCCCTCAGTGATGGACTGGGACTAAGATATGGAAACCCAATAAACCCTTTCCTCCCCCAAGTTGCTTTTGGTCATTGTCTTATTGCGGCAAGAGACAACAAACTAGGACATCACTGAAGCATACATAGATTTTACTGTTTATTAAATGAGCAGATAGAGCGTTTACTCAGTTCCAGAGGTGTCTACCCATGCTATGGTATGCAGATAGCCATTGCATCACTGCTGCTTTGTCTATCCACATTTTCATTTTAAGGAAACAGATTTTTAGCCTTTCTACTTATCTTATTATTTCCCCTGAATATATTATTTCATTGCTCTGTGACTTCTAAGGCAGCCTTCTAAGATCTGATCTGGTCACCTTTAAGCACAATGTAGACATTTTCTTTGTTATAGAAGGAATGATATCTGTTTCACAAGCTATGTGCATAGATTAGTGATTATAAGTGCAACATAAATGTTTTTTATTTGTAGAATGTCTCTGCCATATTCAGATTTCTTTTGCCAGTTCTGAACATAAGTTTCAACAATTTTCAGATGTGTACTTTCTCAGTGCTAAACACATGCTCTGTTACATAAATAATATGGTGAAATGAACATTCTTTCCTAGTGTGTAGGTAAAAACAGAGGTGCTAGTATTTATTCATTTATTTATTCGTTTATAGCTGTGAAGCCATGAGAAAATTAGTTAACATCTCTGAACATTAGTTTCTTTACCTGTAAAATGAAAACGATACTATATTCTTAGGAAAATTATGAGGATTAAATAATACAATCTATGAAAATGTCTATATGTTTGTATTTTAGTTGCATTATTATTATTATTCAGCAAACAGTTGAATTCATTAGCCTCAAATAGCTCTCTATCAATAAAAGAGAAAGATGATTAAATCTAGACCATATTCCACTAGTTCCTGAATCCTGCTAAGGCAAGAGTCACAGCCGAGTTATTCACACTGCTGTCTCTGCCTAGTTATTTAACTAGCATGCAGAAAATCATCAGTAGTTATTGACTAAGTATATTAAGTGGAAATTCAGAGACAGCTTGGCCATCTAGCAGGAAAATAAAGTTTAGGAAATTTTTGTAGAGGACATGAAACTTGAAGGATTTATTAGTCTGCTCTTTAGGTAATTTTTGAAATATTAGGTCTGTTTCCTCATTTCTTTCTAAAAAGGAATAGAGGGATTCAGGTAAAGGAACTCTAACTCTCAGGAAAGTTTTAAAAAATATATTCAAGTGCATTTAGTGTCTTAGCAAAAAATAATTGTTATATGTTAGGAAATGTACTCTTTGAGTCTCTAGGTTTTCATAATCTATGTGTAAGTCTGTCCTAGACTGTAGTTTTACAGTGCTGTGAACAGTGCCAAAGATACTGCTAAAAGAGTTTTATATCGCACTTTTGCCTTTGGACATTTGATAGAATAAATTAATTATCGATAATGTTAGATTTCATGATGAAGAAAAGGAAAATTTAGGACTGGTGAGATGGCTCAGAGGGTAAAGGCACTTTCTATGAAGCCTGACTGACTACCTACCTGAGTTTAATTCCTGCTGGGATTCACATGATAGAAGGAGAGAACCAATTTCTGCAAGTTGTTCTTTGGGTGTGTGTACACATATGCAAAAATTGTGTTTTCTTAAAGAAAGGAAAAGCCTATAATATGCATTTGAAAATAAGTAGATATAAGACTTGTTAAGTTTACAGTGTGTTACAATATTATAGTGTTTCTCAAATTTTGTTATGACAGCAATTGCTGTACCTTAACTGAGAACAAATGAGACAGAAAGAAGCTAAATGTAGTCTGTGAAAAATAGGACACTGACTCTAAATTACATGAATGCACACTTTGTAAGAATGATCATCATGCTGGAAGAAGGTGGTCTCCTTAGACCACTTCTATGGAAACAGGTTTGCTTCAGAGGGCAGGTAAAGGTATATTTTCCTGTGATCCTTGGACAGTGTTATTTTTATTACATCATTTAGGTTAGAAATTTTGCTGACTCTCCCTTAACTCATTATTTTTAAAGGAGAATTATCTGACTTTATTTTTATATGAATAACTTCCTATATTCTACTTAGGCTTAATATTCTATTAACTAGGCCATATCCTAGCATTATACTATGACATTACAATTGGGATTATCCTTGCTTTTTTGAGACAGGATCTCAACTTTGACCTCACCCACAGATATCCACATATCTCTGTTCCCTGATTGTTGGGGCATGGGCCACTAACCCACCTTCATATTACCAATTTTAAAAAGTTACTTATTCTTTTTAGTAGCTACATGAGTCCTGGAAAGTAAATCAGGGTTGTCTGCAGGATAGCATAGTGCTTAACAACTGGGCCATCACTCCAGCATAGATCATTCTTAAGTGTATTTCACATGAATTTGAAAAAATGCTATTCAGATAACATGTCAGGTTGAGAATATGTTGTTGCACAAATTCTGATTTGTCTTTTAATAAAAACCCGGAACCACATATTGGGGCAAAAGATCAAAGACACAGAGAAACAAGCCACGGCCACTTCTCACCTAGCCAACTCCTATCTCCATGAATCCTTAGACTAAAGAGGGGAAGCAAACAGCAAGATAAAATGGAAGAGTAGGACTCTGTCTCCTTCCACCGTATATACCTTTCTCTGCCCAGCCATATTACTTTGTGCTTCAAACTTCCTAGTGCTGGGCTTAAAGGTATGTGTGTTTCCCAAGTACTGTGAGCCGAAGCATGGGATCCCAAGTGCTAGAATTGAAGGTATGTGTCACCACTTCCTGACCTCTGTGGCTAACTCTGTGGCTAGCTTTGTCCTCTAATCTTCAGGCAAGCTTTATTTGATGAGCAATATAACACCACAATATATTTAACTCACATTCTAATCAACATATTTTTAAGGCATGCTAAAATGTTAGGGAAAAACCTTTACTAATCATACATGTTGTAAGCTATTTTTTCTTTAAAATATTTCTCACAATGAATATGTCTACAAATCACTCTCACATCTGAGGCTTAGCAAACATTGAGGAAGAAGGGGTAAAAAGATTTTAAGAGCCTGAGATAAGTGAGGTTGTGTCTCCTAGTAATATCCAAAGTCACACTTGTAAGACTTACCAAAATGACTGCCCAAATGTTAGCTATATAAGGATGACACCAATGAACATGCCAGACGGATGGAGAGAATCCAGGAGGCCTCAACTCCACACAAAGAACTACAGACAGCTAAGGATAGCTGGGAGTGAGAGAGATGGCCCTCCCCAGGGAAGAAGCACACCCATTGGTTGTACAGTGACAGTCATCTCCAAAAACACATACAGGTGGCATTATACAGACTGAACATGTTATATTTAGAAATATATCTGTGTTTATGTTATATGTATGTATGTACATACACTATATACACACATACACACACATGTGTACAATAACAATTAGTGAAAAAAGAGGCCATGAATTTTAAGGAGAGTAGGGATGAATATATGGGCGTTTTTGGAGGGAGGAAATGGAAAGGAGAAATGTTATAATTATAGTCTCAAACATTTTTTTTTTTAAGATTTCTCTCACGGCAATTAAACTGATCTGTGTAAACATCTATTCATGTGAAAATGCTTTGTTATCATTATTGCAGAAAAAGCTCAGAAATCTGAAGAGGGAACATTTCAAGGCTTGCTGCTATACCTTTTAGATTCTCAACAATAATGTTTCTTCTATGATAGAGGGTTCCCATTATACTGCTGGATCATGCTTCACATTCTATGACCTGCAAGCAAGTTTAGTGGGTTTTAGTTGACATCTGGAACCTCAGACTTCTTGGTTAGACTTAATATGTAGCTTCAGTATGAGGCTTACAAATATGAATATGGACTTGATGGTCTTATTAGCACATTCCCCCTCACTTTCAGATTCATTTCTAGACATAGAGAACTGTAAGTTGGATTTATAAAAATTACAATTTAATAATTGTCAGTCCAGGCATGATGGCTCATTCCTGCAATTCCAGCTCTTGGGAGGCCGAGACAGGAGGATTATTGTAAATTCAAGGCTAGATTGGGATATAGGGTGAGAACCTCTCTTAAAATGTACCCTCCAAAAAAATACCAAGAGATATAAGTATTCTAAAGAAACTTTGTTTCTTTGTTCTGGTATAATCTAACTTAATCATCTGTTGTAATCTTCATTTCTCCCTATTCTTACTGCCATTTTAATTTCCCCAGGACAAATCCCACTTTTTGACCACTATGTTTAGGAATATGATTGCTGTGCCTGAGTACTGTTAATCTTTGTCCTGTCATGCTGTGGTTGTTTGCACTTCACCAGAATGATTTGAACATATAGGTATCTAGTATCTTGGGCCACCTTTGAGCATTTCTTGGGATAATTATTGTTAGCATTTGTACATCCAACCAAGGATAGTTCATGTCCATAGTTGGAGTGAGTTTTTCTTTGTACTTGACCTAAGTTGTTAATGTGAGTGGTGGTCAGTTTCACATAAAATGTAAGGAGTGACTTTACTAATGTTTGGACTAGAATACTTCCGTCTCCCTACAGTGGAAGGAAGACCAATGGTTTTCTTCAGACAGAAAGGTCATTCCATAGTCTCCTGCTCTAGTATCAAAGGCAGGAAAAGTGGTTTCGTTGCACATGTGATTCCACTGCTTGCATTTCTTTTCCTTCTATGAGTGTGTTAAGTTAGAAAACAAGACTTGACTAGTGATACTGAGCCATCTTATCTGAGGGGTCATTTTGGTTCATGACTTATCACAGACATTGAAAGTAGTCAGTGGATTTCAGCTGGACATAACTGAATTTTGGACTTTTTCAGTCTACTTAATTTACACCTTTTGCCCTATTTACTCATCCCAGTGGTGAGATACAAAGAGGGATACAGACAAAGGCAACTACACAGACTGTGGTCATTCAGGTCCGTTGCCCAGGGCAGCCTAGCTGTCAGATAATTTGAGTTTTACAGTTTTCTTAAAATAGTGTTGGAGATGAAGAACTTTTTAAATTATTTATGGCGATGACTAAAATGTGAACTCTTTTAAAGAAGGTAGTGCTATTTTCCTGACACTACAAACCACCCACTGGAATCATCTGAACAACCCCATCCTTTCTGATTTATCTATCTGAAATAGAGGTCAGGGATGGGTGATGATAAAAGTTTGGTAAATCATACTATACTTTAGGTAAGAGAAATGATCTCGTGGTTTGTGCTGTGCTGTATTGTCCTTGTATGCAGAGGTGTCTGGGACAGCCCTACAGATTCGGAGGTAAGCTTCAGTAATTTTCCTCACTTCTTTGGCAGCCAGTTATGCTTGGGAGCTGAGTGTTCCTTTCAGAGAAACAACTGCTCTAGATAAATTCTGCCGAATGTGGGTTTTGAACTATTTTCAAGGGTATAATGTTTAGATTAGAAATTTCTTAGTAAGCAGAGAATGCTATTTAAGAGTGTTTATGCTGCATTATCAGATGAGGCTCATTATGAAATGGATATTGCACTTTGGTCTCCAGGTAAAATGTCTGGTCTTTTTTTTTTTAAGTACTCATTTAGTACTAATATTTTCCTGCTTCAAAAGCATTTGAAGGCTTGCAATGCCTCCTTAAACACATGAGTAAACAGACTTGTATTATAGTTATTGAACACAATGGAAGAATTTTATCTAGTACTAATAACTAATTAGTTTCCCTAATTTTTGAGAACTTTCAAAGTGTCAGGCTTTATACTAGGTACCACTTTTCTCTAGATTTTGCATTGATTTGTCTTTCTTCTCTCCTTGCTGGATTATTAATTGTTCCATTAGGACCATCAAGTGCAGTGATCCTCATCCTTGCTAATGCTGCAACCCTTTAATATAGTTCCCCATGCTCTGGTGACCTCAAACCATAAAATTATTTTTGTTGCTATTTCATAACTGTAATTTTGCTATTGTTATGTATCGTAATGTGAATACCTGTGTTTTCAAATGGTCTTAGGTGACCCCTGTGAAAGGGCTGTTTGACCCCCAGACATTGAAAGATACTGATCTAGTGCAATCTTTTCAGTCATCTAGCAAAGGTAGGTAATATGATAGCTTCGAGGATGCAGCTGTTTCAGGTTAGTCAAAATACAATTCATTAAACTGTATTTTCCTCAAAAATGATTCCTAAATTGTCAGTGGACTTAGGAAAATGTGTGCAGCATTAAATTACTGAAAAATTCAAGTAAGAAGCCACTGACAAACACTTAGGATGGGTAAACTAAAAAGGTTGATGACTGTGCTTACACAAGTGGCCCTAGTTAACCTAGATAGATCATAAACCAAAAGTCCTGAATCTGAGAATAGGACTGAGGGGAGAGAAGAGGGGTTCACATGAATATGAGGAAGATAAAAGAGAGTGGGAAGAGAGGGTAACCAGAATGCCCTATACACACTGGAAAAGATAGATGACGACAATACTGTAGATTTGTGAGAACATAAAATGATATGCCCACTGTGGAAAATACGCTGTCAGGTTTTCAAAAAGTTGTTGTTTTATGTGGCCCAGTAATTCCATTACTAGGTATATAGCCAAGAGAATTAATTAAATACACATATTTACACAAAACTCATAAATAAATTATAATTATAAAGTATTTATACTAACATTATTCATAATGGTGAAGATGTATAAGCAGCCCCAATGTTTATTGTGTATGAATAGTTAAGGAAATGTGGTAATTTCACAGTGAAATATTATTTGACCATAAAAGGAGTGAAGTATGCGTACAGTTTTCAACATAGATTCCCTCTAAAACTTATGCCAAATGAAGGAAGCCAGACATAAAATATCACATGATGTGTAATTTCATTTCTATGAAACTTCCAGAATAAATAAGCCTTTTGAGAGAGAAATTAAATTACTGGTTACCAGTAGTTGTGGTAAGGATAGGATGAAGAGTAACTGTAACTGGGCATGGGATTCTTTTTTGGTCTCTGGAATAGTGCTTGCTCATCAGGACACAGCTTTGAATATTCTAAAGCCCACCAAATTGTATACTTTAGAAGAGTAAATTTTATGATCTCAATAAAAGATGTTTTATTTTAGTTTAGCTTCTTAGTCAAATCAGCCACATTTCATGTACTCAATAGCTTTATGTTGCTAGTGACTACATGTTGGAAGCATAGAATATTTTTATCATCATCCAAAGTTTTGTTAGATAGCACTGATCTAGAGAAACCAAGATTCTGAATTTGGCGCCCTCCCCTCAACCCCCCCCCCCCAAACAAAACAACAACAAAAGCCATAGTCTGTAAATCACAAAGGCTCTGGAAGAGATTTGAAGAAATGTTGCTTTAGTATACTTTTATTCCCTTTGCTATCTGACTGTTCCATTAAGAGGGCCAGCTTATTTCCCATCATTTTCAAATTAATGTGGTAAATGCTATTATAGTTTAGGTCTTAGAAATGATGTAATTGAGGCTTTACTGGGTATTAAGAGATTTTCATAGCTAGTAGGGGCCAAACCAAGTTTCTAATCTAGGTTTTTAGTTTCTAGTTTAAGGAATTGTATTTTTTTCACTTGTAGTTTAATGATGTTTTTACCGTCCACCCTCTGTTCTCATTGGAGCCATTTGTAGTAGTTTCATAATAGATACTGATATATACATATGCACACACTTAGTGATGTCACCTGTCTGAAAGCACAATGCAAGTACTTCATCCTTTGTGAAGCTATCTATACCCATAGTAACACTTTTACTGTTCTCATTTCTGTAGTTAATTTCTAAATATTCCTCATTTGGAAGATATTTATCCACTAAGGAAACAGTTATTTACTGTGTCAGGAAACTTTGAGGACCCTTCTTTCACATGGTTGAGATTTGTCTGCCATTCAAAGATATAAGCAAGAGTACTGGAAGATTATTGTTCGTGACACATTGAGATGTACCCCTAGTGCCTGCGTCAGTCACTCTAACAGAGATGCTGTCTTCTAGTCTTAGCTTTAAGACTATAAGCATATAAGCATCTTCAATGCCCACACACATTATTGTACAACTTGACTAAACTTTGCTCTTTATTTCCTTTCAAATTTATGTGCTTATTATTTTTCTTTCCATAAACTGTATATTGGGGGATGGATCTCTGTGTGTATGTATGTGTGTATGTATATATATATATATATATATATATGTATATATGCATATATATGGTGTATAAACAAGAATGTTTAGAGTGAGTGTGCTCATACATACACAGAGACCAGAAAAAATGTTTTATTACTGCTTTATTATTCTACATTATTTCTTTGGAACAGAGAGGGTTTTCTACTGACCCCAAAGCCAACAAATCCCAGCAATCCTCTTGTCTTCACAACTCACAACACTAAGGATACAGCCATGCAAGCCATGCTGGACACATCCCCAGCACCCAAGTAAAAAGTCTGAGTATAGCTATACAGTCTGTAATTCCAGCACTGGGAAGTCAGAGCCAGACAGTCAGAGCCAGACAGAGCTTTAGAACTCACTGGCTAACCAGTCTAGCCAAATTACTGAGCTCCAGGTAAAGTGAGAGACCATCTCAAAAAAATAAGTTGGAGAGAACTGAAGAAGTCTTCTGATGTTCACCTCTGGCCTCTACATGCACCCATATCACATGTGTGTGTATATACACATGATGTACACATGAACACACATACACAAGTGAGCATCAAGAAAAAGTGAAAATCACAAATAAACAGCTTAACTTGTACCTGAAGTATAAAAAGAAGAAACTAGGCACCCAAATCATCAAAATGAAGGAATAAATGAACAAAAATTAGTGAAGTAAAAAGTAGGAAAAAAACTGTTAGATTTTTCTAAAGATGAAATCTACAAGCGTTTAGTGAGATTAGTTTAAAAAAAAAGACTCAAAATTATAACTGGAGAAGGGTCATCAGCAGATAATAGAGAAACGGACAATTATATGGTAACAAATTGGATCACCTGAAGAAATTCTTAGAAAAATATACCTAAAATTGGATCAAAACAAAATAAAATCTGAAGAAAGCAATAGTGCATGAGGGAATTAAATTAGTAATCAGAGACTTTTCTACCAAGTAAAGCAAGGAGGTAAGGTTGGTGGGCTTCATTGATAAATTCTCCTGAACATTTCAACTAGAATTAATGTCATTCCTTTACAAACACTTTAAAATGTGAAGAGACGGATATATTGAAAGTGACTTTATGAGGTGAACATCATTCTAATGCCAAAGCAGACAATGACACTACAAGAAAAGAAAATTGCAAGCCAATGTCCATGATGAGCATACCTGAAAATTATTCAATCAAATATAAGCAATCCAAATTTAATAACAGATTAAAAGGATCATTTATCTTTTTATCAACCTCATATGAGTGACAGAAAAACTGAATTTCTAAAACAAAGATTTTAATCAGAGATGACAAGATTGCAGCCTACTATTATGGATGTTATAATGGACCATAGGCACACCAAGGAGGCAAAAAAAGGTAAACGTTTTAAAGGCAAAACAAGGAAAGTTACATATGTTATTTTGAAAGAATTATCTTGGTTAAAAGGTTCAGTAATTGGGGACACACACACACACACACACACACACATGTGTCAGTCCAGAGTTAAACAGTATGTCCGTCCTTGTAGAAGTATTTCTTTGTTCAAGATTGCAATTTTGTCAGTGTTTGTCATAACTCATATAATTGGTCAAATTTGCTTCCTGGTTTCCTGGTTATTACACTTTTGGGTTTTATACTTGTTACAAAAATGCTCTTCCTAAAGGGACTCTTCTAGGATTGCTTTCTTTTGACTTCTTTGAGCAAGCTTAGCATCATATAACATGACACAGACAAGTAAATATGCCTCTTTTATTAATAATTTTTTTCACTAAGAAAGGTTGACCTCACTGATTTCTTAAATCATCCTGAGCTCTAAAATTAGTGATTCTTTAATTTTAAATGTTATATTCAGTGATTGTTTCCTTTTCCCTTTGATACCAGTCAAACTAACTTCATATTTCATTAAATTACCATTAAATTTTAGATAGCATCAGTGGGAAGGAAGATGGATCATACATCACGATTAAATCGAATTTATCTGTAGGGTGCAAAGATGGTTCATTATATTGTAATAGTTAATGTAAAACATATTGGCAGAATAAGAATAAATCCATGTGCTAATCACACTAGAAGAAAAAAAATCCAATGAGGTTTAAAATCCTTTCATGACAAAAATAATTAGAAAAAAAATATACCTGAGCACATTGAAATCTATGTGCAACAACCCACAGCTAATACACTGAATCTTGAAAATATGAAAGCTTTTCCTTTAATGTTATGAACAATTCAGGGATACCCACTCTCACCAATTCTGTTCAATAGATTACTAGAAGATAAAGCCAGACCATTTAATAA
This sequence comes from Phyllotis vaccarum, assembly GCA_033318265.1. Lineage (NCBI taxonomy): Eukaryota > Metazoa > Chordata > Mammalia > Rodentia > Cricetidae > Phyllotis > Phyllotis vaccarum. The sequence goes on along the minus strand of JARWLC010000013.1, from coordinate 131,787,137 downwards.
ATAAAGTCATCCAAATCACAAAAAAACAATAAAATTTTCTTCTTACAGATGGCAAAGTCTTGTATGTAAAAAATCCTCAAGGGACTCCACCGAAGAGGAAAAGGAGACCTCACTATATGCCTCAGTGTTTTTCTATAAATTGTCTTTCTGTTCTTTAGATGGTCTCATCACAATTGGATGGAACCGTACAAAGATGATGCTTTGTCACTTTTTATTGCTGTGAAGAGACACCATGACCATGGCAACTCTTATAAAAAGAAAGCATTTAATTGGGGCTTGCTTACAGTTGCAGAGGTCTAGTAGATTATCGTCATGGCAGCACACAGGCAGACATATTGCTGGAGAGGTAGCTGAGAGTTCTGCATTTAGATCCTCAGGAAGCAGTAAGAAAGACTGATACTGGACCTGGCTTAGGCTTTTCAACCTCAAAGCTCACCACCAGAGATACACTTTCTCCAACAAGGCCATACTTCCTCTAATCCTTCTCTAGTACTGACTGCTACTCAATCCTTGATGATTATGCGTTCAAATATATGAGCCTATGAGGGCAATTCTTATTCCAACCATCACAGATGGGCTTGGTGCTCCTCTAAAACTTTGGGAGATTTACTATCCCCACATATTCGGCTATCATGAATGAGAGTGGTCTTACAGCAATACTTGTAAAGCAGTACAATACTGATTTCTGTTATGTCTCTTAGTGTCTTTCTTGCATAGTGGTGGGTTATAAATGAAGCCTAATCTTGAATGCACTCAAGCCAGCCATCTCCTCTGGGTAATTTGGTGGTAATGGGGAAAAAGCACTAAAGTAGTGTTTATACTTCAATTTCCATATGATTCTCTTTATTGTCATTTTCTGTGTGATGAGTCATGCTTTCTTTTAATTTTTTAGGTAAAGTCTCTTAATTATGTGAACATATTTACAATACCTAATTTTAAGTCTCCTAAACCGTGGCTGAGTGGATAAAGGCACACACTGGCAAGCCTCATGATTTAGGAGTTCAATCCCTGGGACTTACGTGGTCGAAGGAGAGAACTAACTCCCTGGTGGACAGGAGGGCTCAGTGCATAAAGGTGCTTGCTATCAAGCCTGATGACCTGAATTTGATTCCCAGAACTCATGGTGGAAGGAAGGAGCAAATTCTCACAAGTTGTCTGGCGCGTGTGCACACACACACATACACACACAAAATATAAGAAATTTAAAAAGAACTGAGTCTTACAGTTGTCATCTCACTTGTTGTGGTGTGTTCATTTGTGTTTGTATGCACATACATATTAAACATTAAAATATAAACTCCCCTAAACCCAACATTTGAGTCTCTTCAGGGCTGATTTCTGTTGGCTACTATTTTCCTCAGCAATTTTTCTCAAATAGGTTGATACTTTGAATAATATAACAGTTCTGTTAGAAGCCTCCAAAGGCAGCGGTTATTCTTGTTTTCATTTGGTTCAGTGATCTGGTCTAGTTACGTAGTCTTCTTCTTTGGTAGTATGGAGCTACTGAAGTCTGTGCTAGAGATTTTTTTATTAATTGTTGAATTGTGTTTTCTTAGAAAGTTTTGGTTCTTTTAGACAGAATCTCTGTGGCCTAGATTATCTTTACTATGTACTTGAGACTGACCTCAAAAAACAAAGTTTGAAGTCAAAGTAGTATTCCTGCCTCAGCCTCCTGAATGCTAGTATTATAGGCATATGGCATCCTGCCCTGAATGAGCATTTTGTTTTGTTTAAATCCGTGTTTTGTTTGTTTCTTTTAAGTCTGTCTTTCTAGGGTTTTCCATTAGGTCAGCATAACTTAATGAGTAGTCATTGACCCGTTTTCCTTAAACATTTTGAGCCAGTAAGCCTTAATCTTTTGTTAGGGAGAAATTGTTTGTGGAATGGGTCATACATTTGAAGTTCAGGTATTTTAGGGCCCGAAGAGATGATCAACAGTCAAGAGCTTCTATTTCTCTTACAGAGGACCTGAATTCAGTTCTCGGCATCCATGTCTGGCAGTGGTAGCTCACAACCACGTGAAACTCTAGCTTCACAGTATCCAAACTCTATTCTGGACTTCTTAGGAGCCTGCACTAATGTGCACATATACATGACTTGACAATGATAAATAAAATAGAATCTTTAAACATCTACCTTAACTTGTACATCAATGAACCTAGAAGAATATCTAGAGACAAACCCATGTACACCAGAGTTTTTCAAAGGCATCAAACATGAATTGGAAAAAAAGCCTATACAATTAAGTGCTAGCAGAGCAGTGAAATTAGATCCATATCTCTCATCTTACATAAAACATTCATTCAAATTGGATCGGAGATAATGATTTAAAACAGGAAACACTGGAACTGCTAAAGGAAAACAAAGGGAAAACACTTCAGAATGTAGGTGCAGGCAATAGGTTTCTAACTGTAACCCTAATAATTTAGGAAACAACTGTATTAATTAAAATGGAATCACACGAAAATTAAGAAGCTTCTGTGAAGTAAAAGAAATTAACAACATCTTTAGCCATTAGTGAAACTACCTTGAAATTCCATCTTGTTCCATTGAGAATGGCAACCGTCAAGAAAATAAATGTCAGGAAATTCAGGTTGAGATATAAGAAAGGGAAACACTTCTGTATGATGGGAAGTGTAGGCTGATGTAATAGAAATCAGGGAACCCAGTGATACCAATCCTTGGCATCTACCTAAAGAATCCAAACAGTACTACAGAGATATTTGCATATCTTTGTTTATTAGTTCCTTTCACAATAGTAAAGAACTGAAATCAGCCTTGATATCAGTCAACAGAAGATGACATTATGAATGTGTGTAAGTGTAATGAAGTTTTATTCCACAGTAAAGAAAAGTATACTTAGGATTTTGCAAGAAAATGGGTGGAACTGGAAAATACTAAATGAGGCAATCAAGGCTCAGAGAGACAAATGTTCATGTTCTTTCCCAGATGCAGATTTTCTAGGCTCTAACTCTAAAACATTTGCTAAGCATATCTAGGTGGGAGAGTATGGGCAAAGGCCAAGAAACTAGAAATGGGCACATGCCTAGAAAAAAGGAGCCGTGATCAATAGGGGATACAATTAAAGTAGAAGGGAAGAATACTGGGAGGAATGGGAAGGCCGACAAATAAGGGATGCTGGGGAGAGCTAGCCAAAACCAAACATGTATTAAAACCTATTACTTTGTCAACTAATTCAAAAAGTAAAAAGAAAATCACAAACACACACACACACACAAACACACACAAACACACACACACACACACACACACACACACACACACACACACACACACACACCCCTACCTCTGCCTTTACTTCACTTGGAGTTTGTGCATAGCCTCACAACCAGACAGCAGTAATAGGTATTTGGGACCCTCTCCAGTGCCTCTTGAACATGCACATAGATCTGCACATATGCAGAAATCCTGAACCTCCAAAAATACATCAGTGCTTACAAACCCTCTATTGTGTCATTTTGAAGATCTCCCATTTACATGTCTGACTGTTGTCTTATTTGCCTCAAAGAAATATGGTGGGTTTAAGCAGCGGTGTTTTTTGATTGTTCACTAATGATTACTAATCAGTAGTGTCCCAACAGTGGGGAGTCAAAATCAGGTCAACTCCCTTTAGTGGTAGTTCCACAAAGCTAGGAGACCACAGAGTCCTGGTAAGGGATGGAAACAGGACCATGTCAAATGCACAGACCTGCTGCTCTTATTTACCATGTGTAGGCAGAGGCCCCATGCCATTTTTGTCTTGCCTTTCTCCACATATTTGCACTGTATCTCTAGTTTTATGGCTTTTCATTTAGTAAAAGTATTTCCTGTGTTCTTGATAATTCATTATAATTTTTGATGACTGTGTCATCTCATAGTTTATTTGAATGTCTCATAATTTGCATGGCGATTCCCCTATTATTGTACTTTAGGTAATTGTATAACTTGGCTGACTGTCCTAATAGGCTCTAACCTCAGGAAAGCCTGGAACTGTTTTACTATTTCGCCCTCAGTGTCTAACATAGTAATTTTTGTTTCCCCACTTTTGAAATGTTACAGTTAGTAGTTTCAGAAAGTATGTCTTGCTGCCAAAGCTTTATTCAGATTGCGTATATATATGAATATATATATGAATATATATGAATGGAGTTCCAGAAATGGAATTGTTTAGTCAAATGATAGAAATATTTAATTAATATTGGCTTGTGCCTTAGAGGACAACTTGGTAGAGTTGATTTTCTCTTTTTATCTTCACATGGATTCCAGGGATAGCGACTCAGGTTGCTGGGCTTACAGAGCAAATACCTCTACCCACTGATCTGTTTTACCGGTCCCAAAGTTTCCAAAGGTCCAGGTTTAGAAGAATTGCCAGTGAGATTTCTAGAAAACTTACAACTAAATGTTCGATTCTAGAGGTAAACTAATTATATCTATTGTATTGTGCATTTGGTAATACTGATTGTTCTTATTGCTTAAGAATGTTGTTTTGAGACAGAGTCTCACTATGTAGCTGCTGCTAGCCTGGAATTCATTATATAGATCAAGCTGGTCTCAGACTCACAGAGATCTGCTTGCCTCTTCCTCCCTAGTGCTAGGATTAAAGGTGTGTGCCAGCATGCCTGACTTATTGTTTACATTTTATTGATTTGGTAGGCAAAAATTGGCATCACATAGAACTATATTTTATCTTTTGGATTACCAGTTATAGGGTTAATTCACATTTAATTTTAAATATTTCTTTTACAAATTTCCAATTTACTTTTACCTGTTATTCCTTCATTGCCTAATACTTCTTTTTAAATGGATTTTTTGTAGAATATATTTGATTATGGTTTACCCTCCTCTAGCTCCTCCCAGATTCTTCCCACTTCCCCATCCATCCAAATCCACACCCTTCTTTCCCTCTCTCTAATTTATATAAATTTCATTTAGCAAAGAGACTAACCTGCTATTACCTTTTCAAATTTACTTATTTTTTTTCCAAATGAGTTTGGATGTTGAAAAACTAAAAATCATCTAGAAGAAGCCTCTATTTGATGTGATTGAATCCCATTGCTAGTCTATTAAAGAGAGAAAAAAGTATTTCTGATTTTAAAAATGGACATAGCCTTTTCAACTTCCAGCTAAATATGATCAGATATTTTAAAATATGTATTACAAATTTTAATTGTCATAATTGTACACATTGGGAATTGTGGATATTTCAATAACAATTATGTCAGAGTGAGTAATTGATATGGTCATCATTTTAAACTTTGGTCATTTCTTTGTGTTGAGAGCATTCAAGATTTTTTGTTTTGGTTTGTTTCTTTGAGACAAGGTCTCACTTTATAGTTCTTGCTGGCCTGGAACTCACTATGTAGACCAGGCTAGCTTCAAACTCTCAAGGGATCTGGATGCCTCTTCCAAATTATGGGATTAAAGGCTTAGTTCACCTTTCCCCTGTTGGGATTAAAGGTGTGAGTTACCACTCTCTGACCTTCCTGGCTTGACTGTGGGTGGATCTGTTCTCTGATATTCCAGACTGCTTTTATTAAATATAAAATATATCACCACATAGCCAAAGATTCTCTTTGTTCTATTTTGATAGAGATCATTTTTTTCAACCTTGTTAACTATCCTTTCTCCATCTAACTACCCAGTTACCTTCGGCTATCTTTACTAGCCTCTAGGTGCTACTTTGTTTTTAACTTCCACATAAAAATGAGAACATGTAAGATTTGTCTGTTTGTGGCTGACTGATTTCACTAATGTCTTCTAGTTCTGAATTTATACATTTTTAAAGTGGAGTAATAATGAGCTGTAATCTGACTATTGGACCCTTTCATTCTCTCTGTTTTGCAACTTTGTTACCCATATTTAATATAAGATCATCTTTATCTGGTTTTTGCAGCAACTTATAATTAAGAATTCCAGAAACACCTATAAAACTAACAAAGAGAAACACATTTGTGGACAAACACAAATGACTCTTGGCTCATAGCCATTTTAGTTTGTGGTGCTCTTGAGCATGTGTACTCGCTAGTAGCAAATTGACATTGAGCAGTCAGCATGCTGTGGGCATTCATTAAATTTCATTCTGTGAAATTTGTCTAGTGGAGAATAGTTAAAACACCTCTCCCATAGTTATAATTTACCAGTATTTTCTTCATTTCTTTGGTTGTTTTGATGCTTCCTGATCATTATGTGAGAATTCACCTATATTTTCTTGTTTTGATTTTTTATTGTCTTTGCTTAATTTGACATTTATTTAGTTTTTGAGGAGGCAATAAAGATAGTAGACCTAGGGAAGTAGAATTTTTTCTGTTCTCAAATTATGTGGCAGGATCCACCTCCCCCCATATAGTAAGTTCTTTCATCAAAGAAACAGATTAAAGACATTCTTTCTATTTTCTCATAATTAGAACAGTGGTTAACAGAAGAGAAAAAGGCTTGTCCTTGGGAGTGAAAGGTCTCTCTTCTTCCATGATGTTAGGGCAAGTGGGATATGGTATTGAGGAGTAGAGAAAGGGGAGAGTATGGGTAGAAGAGGAGGCAGTGTTTTGAATACACTGTCAGAGACATAGATGGACATATTTTGTTTTCTACAATGCCAGCATTTATGGAAGAGTAATAAATGTGCTAGCTATGGTAGTTTCCTTGGCTGCAACTTCTCAAGTAGTCCCAATTCCCTTGATAGATGGTAAAAACATGTTATTTTATTCTAATGATAACTATTAACATTTAAACTCTTAAATCTCTCGCATGCCTGCGTATTGTATATCTCAGAGTATTTTATCTCTATTATCTACCTAATTACCTAGGTTACAAAATGACCATAAGAGGGAGGCAGAGGTAGAGAACTTGTAGAAATGTAGAGAGTCATTTCAGTGTTTAGATATGAGTAAACTGAATTGAAAAGCTGTTGGAGGAATGAAGCCTGTGGCTGTAGTTTCACATCCACAGGGTTGTGCTGCTGGGCCTTAGAATTGAGTATGGCTGTGGGACAAGTTACAGGACTGTGGAGACTGTAAGATGCAGGATTCTAGGCCATAGGGGTGAAATGTATGGTTAACTTCTGATGAAAAAATGGATAGACTGTTGGATGGCTATTCCAAGTAACCTATGCCAGCAGTGAAGATGGAACTGAATGCTCTCAATTCCTTGGTCTCTTGACATACACACAGATTATAAGGCAGATTATAGGATAGTAGGGCCATCACCATTACCTTGTTAGGTGTCCTCATTTTTATGGAGTCAACTTGAGGGCATTGCACCATTCTTTGACCTGATGTGTTTGATGAATTCTTGGGCCTGGTATTTCTGATAGGATTTTAATATACTTACATGCCAATGCATAGTCTATTTTGCTAATTTTATAGGGTGGTACCCTTTTACTTTTAGAAATCAGTGTCACATGGCGGTGCTAGATGGCAATATTTATGTGTGCAATATAGTACAGAGTCATCCTATTTGAGCATTGCATGCAAAATGGAGCTAAATGCTATTTATAGAATGGAGCCACCCAGAGCAAGATACAACCTAAAAACCACTGTTTTATACATTTTGGAGTAGCTTAGAGCAGGGCACACACAGCAGTTTCATCTCACTAGAGAGGAACTGAATCAGAGAAGGAGAAAAACAAGAACTGAAAACTTGGGCAAGAACAGAGCTAGTTAGAAGTAGACATTTCTCAAGGTTCTTTTTAAAGTATCTGGACTTTTAAACAAATGGACATTTGAAGGGGTGTCTGGCTTCTATTTAGATAACAGTGGATAAAGTAGCTTGTTTACTAAGCAGCTTAATAAACATAGTTATAGTGTAGTTTATTAATAGATATTTAACAACAAAGAAATAAAGATTGTTTCATAAGACTGTCCAGCTTGAAACCATGGGTTTTGTGAGTTTCTGCTGGAAAATTCTTCATCTTTTAAATATGATGTTTTTCATGTTACCCTTCCTTTGGTCCAACTACTTTTTCTTGGGTTATAGCATTAGTAGGAAACATTGGCTATATGCTGTTTAAGGCTATGAATGACCTCTTAGTATTGTGTGGAAAATAATGTTAAGGAACTGCTGTGAGGCAAAAGTTTTTAGTAGAAAATGTTATTGCATGGTAGTGTTTATGCCAGTCCTAGCTTTTAAATACTTTAAATGACTAGTGTTAAGTTTTCTCTTCAAAATGTTTGGTGTAGATATATTCCATTTGGTCTTCCTACTATTTATTGTTATCATAAGTAATTTAAGAGCAATTCACCACCTTTGCATTAAAGCACACAGATAAGAACTAACCAACAGGGAGATTGGTTTCTACTGCAGAGTTTCAGTGTCTTAAAGTAGTTTTCTTCCCATGTCCTGGAATGCACTAATTTCAAGGCCTATATATTTTTTTCCTCTCCCAGGTTTAAATCATGGATGTTCTTGCTAGAAAGCATAGCCAAAGCACATGGAGCCAGTGACCCTAAGATTTTCAGACCATCTGGAACTACGTGTGGCTGCTTTGTAGTCTAAAACTTCAGATGGCTTTATGAGCTGTTGACAGATGGCTAAATTGGGAGATCCTTGTGTCAGGGTTTTCATTTATTCTGGTTTTTTTTTTTTTTTAAAAAAAAAAAATTCTAAAATAGAAGGGAAAATGAAATGTAGGAAGGATACATTGAAAGTTGTGCTTTATGCTTTGTTGACATCCATGGGAGGCCTGCCCTTTCTGAACAGAGGTGGAGATGGAAAAGTAGTAGATGTGGATAAAATGGAGATGGGGAGTGGGGATAGGAGGAGAGTAGGAAGGGAAACTCTGATCAGGATATAAAATAAAAACTTTTAATTAATAAGAAAGAAAGTTGTGGCATTTTCTGTGAACTGAGAAATGCTGATACTTCTCAAAATAGGTAGATGATAGCATCGTTGCTTTGGATTGGCTGTGGTTTTTGTTCTTTGTTTTTTGTTCTTTTACATTTTTTCCTGGAATTAGCTAAGGCAAATTGGTCCTTATAAGAGTTGATCATGTAATAGATCTGGTTTATTCCTTCCTTCCTTCCTTCCTTCCTTCCTTCCTTCCTTCCTTCCTTCCTTCCTTCCTTCTTTCCTTCTTTCCTCCCTCCCTGCCTGCCTCCCTCCCCCTCTTGCCTTTCTCCTCCTTCCCTCCCCTCCCTCCCTTTCTCTCACCCTCCCTTTTTATAGTCCTGGCTGGCCTAGAACTTGCTGTGTAGACCAGGCTGGCTTCATGCAGTGATCCACCTGCCTCTGCTTCCCTACCTAATTCTGGGAAAGGCATGAACCATCATATCCAGCCTCCATAGATATGATTTATTGCTCATATCTTCAGCAATGAGGCTTAAAATAATTAGAAAGGTGTCACTACTTTGTATAGGTTTCAAGAAGAATGTAACAAAGCTTTTTATTCAGTATTTGTTGACTTAATGTGTCTGAAAAGAGTAGAATAGCCCTAAACACACACTGTATTGCTAACTGACCCCATTAATTGAATTCAAGGTGATTCCTCAATTAAATGTGTTAAGTTTTAATGTTTCACTGTATGAATGTATAAAACAATGTGTTAAGCTTTAATGTTTCACATATCTGGCTCTTTAAGTGCATTTATCTTAGAAATGCAGTGATATACTTGGGCTTATTTACACAGACATCTGATTTAAAAAAAAAAAAACTAGCCTAGAAGAAAGATACATGCCCTATAATCAGATGTCAGAGGAGTAACAGAATATGTTTAAGATATGGTGAAGAATTTGCCTTTGGTTTTTGTACAATATTCCATTTTTTTACCTCTTTTTGGGTGGAGATTGAGACAGGGTTTCTCTGTATAGCCCTGCCTGTCCTGGAACTCACTCGAACTCAGAGATCTGCCTGCCTCTGCCTCCTGAGTGCTGGGATTAAAGGCATGCACCACCGCTGCCTGGCTCATTTTTACCTCTTGATGCGTGTTTTAAGTTTTGGTCATTTTCTTCAGAAGTTGTTACTTTCATTTTTCAAAATCTAATACCACTTAAGTACCTATATGTAAATAAGTTTGTATAGGAGAATATGAAGCATATTTAAAATTTTATTTTTTTTCTTGTATTACTAAGTTAGCCCAGATGGTCGCCATTATGGATAGTAATAGCAAGGAAGAAAGCTGTTAATACCACAGTCTCTAGCATATGTCTCCTTATTAGGAGTTTATGAACTAGTGTCAAAGTTGTGTTATAGCATGCATATTATGCAAAGTAGGTTTTAGAAAGTTTCTGAAGCTTTCCATCTATATCAGCCAAGTAGAATAGTTTGGATAACAGATTTGTCTTTTGTTTTTATTCCTGGCAGGTAACTACATTTTTTGAAGAAAACTTTTAATCTTCTTATCTGGCCAGATTTTCACTTGAAATTTCCTACCTTATTTGCATGATCTTAATTGTTACTTTTCAAAAACTATGGTGTTGGGGCTGCACATATAGTTTAGTGGTAGACATCTTACTTAGCATATATAGGGTTCTGGGTTTGACCTCAAGCACAGTCAACAAGCCTCCAAAAACAAATATGGAGGTCATTTAGCATTTAGATACCTTAACTTATAGCTTCCAGTACAGCAGGCGGTTGTGCTGTCTGTATATAAACCTTTTTCCCCTCTAGTTGGGATTTGCATTACTTTTTTTTAATCTATATTTAGTGTATAAGGTATTTTAAAAGTGATCTAAGCAAACTTGAACTTAAATATATCTTTATAACTTGTTCTATATTGCTGTTGTTTCCTTTATAGTCTTTTAAAGATATCGTTTCTAGACTTTAGTGTTTTCTTGTGTGTTGACAAGGACATTAAAAATGTTAATGAGGGCTAAGACTGTGACTAAATGGTTAGAGCACTTTTGTAGCATGCACAAAGCCCTAGTCTCCATCCTTGGCATGGGAGAAAAAATTAATGGACTTCAGAGGGAAATGTGTAATGGCACCTGTTTTAAAGACATGGGCAGTGAGATTTTAATATTACTGAAATTTCAGTTATATTTTTATCTTGGGTTACTTCACTGTTCTCCTTGAGATCAGAGGGAGCTGTGGTATGTACTATTAGCATAACAACAGATGATTATGTGTGGTCAGCAGTCAACTGGGTTCTTTCTGTCTGGCAAAACCAATGCAATAGAGACAATTGGACTATACCCTTTGATCTTTTTATGCTCTTTCTATCCCAGGTCATTATTTCTTTGGTATAAAATCAGAACAGTGAACTCTTAGTATATTTCTACATGGCACAGCATAGTTGTCCCCTTTAAATGAACATAGAACCTAAAAAAAGTGTTGAGTATATTTAAAGAGAAGCAAATTATTATACTAGAGGTGAGGAATAAATTATATATTGTAAATTTAATTAATAATTTATGAACTCATAATACATTAAAGTTTAGGGTTTTATTGTATTATTATTTTGTGTGTATGTGCCTGTTATACTTTTGTGCAGATGTGCATATCATGGTCTGTGTGTGGAGGTCAGTGGACCACTTTGAGGACTTGGTTCTCTTCTTCAACTTTCTATGGCTTCTGCGGGTTGAACTCAGTTTTTCATGCCTCATTGGCAAGCACTCTCCCTGCTGAGCCACTGCACGAGCCCTCCATGTTCAGAGCTTTTTATTAAACACTCATTTTGTATATGTTCTTCATGTCAGTGATAAAAGGTAAGCCAGTTTTCGAAATTTCTTATCTCTGGATGGATAAACAACTGTTTTTAAAAGTGTGATTTAGCCACAGTTGAATAATTGGATGATTTAATTAGGTCAGTTATTTAATATGTAGAGGAATCTTAACACATTTTCTCTATTTTAAAATCTAGAGTTTGTCTTTGAATCTCTAAGATACAGAGTTGAGAAGAAACTGAAGTTTGGACAAACAGAAAGTAGGTTCTAAAATTGAGCAATAAGTCAATATCAATTGTAGCTTTGAGACCCTTGAGGAGCATACTGCCCATTTGTTTGCAGAGAATGTCCTTGGTCAGTTACCCTTGCCTGAAGTGGGCATATGATAACATGTGAATGATAAATTTGTAGTCATCTGACTAAACCTTTTGCAACTTTTAAAAAGTACTTCATAGAGCTTTTTCTTATAGATTTTGTTTTGTTGGGTATATTAGAAAAAAATATTGGCAGTATCATAGTAAGCTACAGGATTTTGTATATATCATTAGGAGTTAAGTTTTTCTGACTAGTACAGAAAAATCTTAACAATGGCCTAAATTTTGTGTGTCAAATTTTACACAAAATGAGAATTCCAAAGTATATTCTATAACTGGTATGGTGTGTCTACGGCATTATTTAGGACCTAGCACCTTCTATCTAGCCTTTCTCTCAGCTATCCTTATTACGTACTTATGGTTACAAAATAGAACCCAAGTGTTCAGTCATCATGTTTATGTTCCTGCCATGTTGAAAGACAGGACAAGATGGTGCCTGCTAGCTGAATGAGCCCTCTTGAATTAGATTTCCCATAAACCAAATCAAGTGAAATCTGCTTTTATCTTACTGACTGAATTATATATATCTTGTAACAATCTCATCTACTCCAAAGCTGGAAAATGTATTTTGCTTGTACATTAGAGACCAGTAGCATTGGGCTTCTGCTAGCATGAAAAAGGGGGAGGGGGAATAAATATTGAGAAAGTGAAAGTTATCATTTCTATTGGTCAGGGAAAGTAGATTTCCTATCCTGGCTTCTTGGATGACACATATGAGCATAACCTATCTCTGGTTGTTTTCCAGGGTGACCTTTGCCTGGAAAGTGGAAAGTAAATTTATCAGGGGAGTCCCAGCATCTTTCCAGAGCCCTATGTTCTTTCAGAAATTTCAATGGGCCTACTGCCACTGATTGGGAAGCCTAAGAAAAATGCAGAAATTGGAATCTAGGATAGCAGGAGCCTGATGCTTAATTGCCAGAAGTAGAATGGGTATGACTGCTGAAAATGGATAGCAGAGCCAACAAAGCAAACAGAATGATCTGTGGTATAAGCAGATGTTTCTGTCCTGCCAGCCAGTTTCCAAATAACCACATAGAGACATGTTATTAATTATAAATGCTCAGCTAATAGCTTAAGCTTGTTTCTAACTTGCTCTTATAACTTAACTTAACCCATTTTTATTAATTTACTTGCTGTCATGTGGTTCATGGCTTCTTACCTCACCTTGTCTGGCTGGCAACTCCATTCTTCCTCATCCCAGAGAGTTTTCTCCCTGTCTTCAAGTCCCCCCAACCTCTTCCTGCCTAGCTTTTGGCATTTAGCTCTTTATTAAGCCAATGAGAACAACAAATTTTCACAGTGTACAAGATTGTTCCACAGTACTATGGTGCCAAGAGGTGTTTCTTTACTCACAAAGAGCCCCCAAATTCTTATCATCCTTTCTTTGTCCGCATATTAAGTGCTAGAAGTACTTTCTTGGGTACTTTGTAGCTTCACAGCCAATGTCCTGTTGATGGGAATTTAGGACTATAAATTATTTTAGAAATTTAATAGTTTTTTGCCCGCTTCAGGACAGTCTTAGTGTTTTTATTATCATAACTCAAAAATGTATAGAATTTTATTTCTATTTCTTCTTTTAGTAGAAGAATGGGAAAGAACCTGCATCTTTAAAAAATAGCCTTAAGGGGCTAAGAATTTATCTCACTTGATAGAGTGTTTGCTTAACATGGATGAAGCCTTATGTTCTATCTCTAACCCTGGGTGTGGTGTTACACTCTTGTAATCCCAGTACCTGGAAATGAAGAGAAGAGGATTAGAATTTTTAAGGTTATCTTTAGCTGCATGGAGTGTAGTATGAGGTTTCTGGCCCAGACATTCAGGCCTAGCCTCAAGGTTTAGACCCTCAGAGACACACAGATGCTTACAATAGTTTTAGGCTGATCGGCCTAAGGCCCAGGCATATAACTTGTTAACTCTTTACACTTAATCTAACCCATGATTCTTATCCTGTTCAGCCATGGGGCTCAGTACCTTTTCTCAAAGCAGCGTAGTTGTCCTCTGCTTCTTCTGGCTTCTCTCTGGCATTCTGCTCCATTCTGCCTGTTCCTAGAGTCTTCTTAGCTTGAAAGCCCCGCCCACACTTCCTGTCTGCCTTTGGCCAATCAGCACTTTTTATTAAACTTATAGGCAGGGGCAATTATTTACAATGGAACAACATAATCCCCCTACACTGGGGAGTTCATTTTCCGCCTTATTCCTTTGAGTCAAGGTCTCTTACTGAACCTGGAGTTAGGCTGGCAGCCATCAAGCCTTAGAAATCCTCCTGTTTCCACCCACCATAGTATTTCAATTACAGGTGTGTGGGTACTCCCAGCTTTACATGGGTGCTTGAGATTCAAATTTGAGTCTTTTTTTTACCCACTGAGCCATTTTTGTATCTCTTGGTATCAGTTTTAAGACTAGTTTTCTTTTAAGTCTTTCATGTTCCTTGATATAGGTGCATTCTAGGTGGTATTAGGCAGCTTAGAGTATGTTTCCTTCTTAAACTCAAAAACTGAGAGACTTTCAAACTAGTGAAAATAATTTTTTCAAGGAGAGCAGTGTTTCGAAAAGGCAAGGAAATAGTATGAGAATGAATATATATAGACATAATTGTTAAGAAGGCAATTAATCAATGGGAGGGGGTTCCAGAAAAACTGGGCAAAGTAATCCTGTTGAGCCCAAACAGATACAATACACTAATAAGTGTGAATAAATTTTCATAAGAAAAAAATAGTGCCACAAATTATGATCTAGGCATTCAAAATATAAGCTGGTGAAGGAAACTTTGGGTGGAAAATATAATAGAAACTATTATATAATCAATTCCTTCCTAAAATAAAAAGTAAATTCTTTTGCTCTGCTTTCTATAGAACTTACCTTGCATATTCTTTTGACAATTTTAGACATACATACAATATATCTTGATTAGATATATCTATCCCTCCAGATTTTCCCTCCCACTCCATTTGAATCTTTTCAACACACTCCTCTCCCACTTTTTTATACCTTTTTTTTCTGTGTAACTCACTTTTATTTAATACTGCCTGGATGGGTATAGGTATGGGGCCATTCACAGGCAACCAATAGCAGCCACATATTCCCAGAAGAACTTGACTTCCCATTTTCTAATAGCCATTACTTGTCAATAGCTTGTAAGCTAAGGATGGGGTCTAGTGAGTCTCTCCTTTATCCATACTGGAATGTTGAGTGGGTACCTATAGGGGATGTGAATTCATGATTACAATATTCATGTTATATCTAAAAAAGAGCATTTCTCACTGTTCACACACCTACACCCTAGATCTTTCTTTTTATCTCAAATGTTCTATGAGCCTTGGGTTAGAAGGAGGTTGTTGATACAGATGTTTCATTAATATATTCCAATTTACATTTATGAAAATATGCACAATCAATTTTTAGTAAGACTTAAACCTTACAAACACTACTTTTCAGTAGTATGATAGACTAAGAGTATGATAGATAAGTTCTAATGGAAAACATTCATGCTATTCAACTTGAAATATTTTAGTTTTATATCTTTTCTACTTTGCTAGTTTTCCTTAACTATATCTCTAAAAATGGTAATTAAAGAAGAGAGACTAATTAGCATGTGGCCTTTACTATAATCTCATTTTCTTAAACATCCAAATACTTTTACACCTTTTAATATTAATAGAAGAATCATTAATAAGTACACTTGTTCACCAGTTGTCAGGTATTTTAAAAATATTTTACTAGCATATATTAATTATATAAAACAATGAATTTATTTTAAGTGCATAATGCATTTACCATCCACAATAATATATTCAGATCATACATACACACCCTTCTCTTGTCCCTCTCCTAGTTCTGATTCTTTGATTCTCTTCTCCTTTTCAACTTTCATGTCTTTCTTAACGATCCATTAAGTGCCATTAGAGTTGATTACAGAAATATGTTTTCAGGAGCACAGGTACCTTTCAAGTAGCTATACCTCTGAAGGAAAATGTCTCTCCCTCCCCATCAACTATTAAATGTGTCTCAGTCATCAGGGAGCATTTGGAGCCCTGTGAGTCCCCAACAGGTTGTTGAAGGGCCCAGTCCTGTAAGGTAGCCACAGCTGTTGTGTGTTAAAGAGCGCAATGGTCATTTTCTAGAAGTCAGTGTCCAACAAGTACTCCACTCTTCGCTTTCTTCCAGCTCATACGTGTTTTCTTCCCTTCTGTGATAGTCTCTGAGTCTAATATGGGTCCTATTTACAGCTGAGCATTCAACAAGCACCGGCTCTCATACTTTTAACAGTTTTAAGTCTCTACACCCTCATAAAAATAAGCTTCTCAACCAAAGCAGTTTATAGTAGATATCAGGGTTTAATAATGGTAAATAATAGTTTATTGTCTTAAATATCAGGCATACTAGTAAACATTATGCATTCTTTAATTCCCAAAGATCAATATTATCCTATGTTAGGTTTTTTTTTTGTCATAATGACACATACTTGAGATAATCAGCTTGTAATGAGAAACAATATATTTTCCTCATAAATCTTGGAGCATGATCAATTGTACCTATTATTTTACATCTGTGACAAGGTAGCACATCTTGACTGTGAAGATAAACTGCTTACCTCATGACTGGGTAACTAAAGAGAAAGAATGTTTGGGGCCTTACTGTACCTTTCAGGGGCACACCTGCAGTGATCTTACGATTGCCTTTTATGTCCCAGTTCTCAAAGGTTACACAACCCCCCAAAGTGCAGTGATTTGTCCCCACCCTCCCGTGTGTGTGTGTGTGTGTGTGTGTGTGTGTGTGTGTGTGTGTGTGTGTGTGTATGTGTGTGAACTTGGCACCATTTATCATTGTCAGTAACTCTCTACCTTATTTTTTGAAAAAGTCTCTCACTGAACCTCTAGTTCACCCATTTAACTAGACTATCAGTCCAACAAGCCTCAGAGATCTTGCTGCCTTCCCAGTAGTAGGTTTACAGGAACATGCCACCTGGTTATTTTATGTGCATGTTGGGAGTCTACACTCAGATCCTCATTTTTGCATGGCAAGGACCTGCCCAACGGAGCCATTTCCCCCAGTCTAGCACATGAGGGAGATTTAAGATCTAAAGCGTTTCCTTTCTTTATAGAAACTGTAAACTGAGGCTCAGAGAGATGTAAGCCATAAAGTTGGGAGTCTAAGGTAATTAGACTCTTTAGCTTTAATTATGTATGGCCCTTGCCATTTGGGAATTCATTTTAATAGGGGGAAGAAAGCATAAATAGCAAATTGAATTATTTCATGTTCTTAGTTTAGATATAGTTGCTATGTTCCTTTGCAGTGTCTGAAAACTATATGCAAAAGATCTTTGGAATGCTTAGTGAACTAGAATGGTATATCAACTCCAAATGGTATGGGACTTTAGGGAAATACTCATTCAATAAAATTGGTTGAGAAGTTACTATGTTCTTTTTGGACTGATGGATACAGTGCTGAGTAATATATGCAATTCTGTTTCTGTCATAGAAATTACAATTCAGAAAGAGAGAAACAAGTTAAATAATTCTATAAACAATCATTTTAAATTCACTGACCCTGAATACTATGAAGGAAAACCCCAGAGGTTCTATGATGGACATTAGAAAGGGAATTAGCCCTATTTTAGAAACGAGAATTAATGGAATGGTCGATTATCTGAGTACACATTTCTCAATTTCTACAACCTAATATTTTATCATTAAATTTTGTGACTCTTGATTGCTCTTTATACAAGTATACTACAGACCTGTACTTGGTGTCACTGGAGAAAAATGAGCTGAACTTGATCTAAAGGGAGTGAAAAATAATGCTTAGCTACTTAAGCTAATTTTTGATGGGTTGTAGGTAGGGGTTGTAATAAAAGAGTATTTTAGGCGGAGGGAAAGTTTGTATAGAGTTTACCCAGAAGCACTGGGAACAAGGAGAAGCTAATTTTAGGAAGATGATTGTAACTGGATGTGATACAAGTCTAGATTGTGTTGAGAGATGAGTCAGGAAAGGTAGGCAGAAGATAAAAATATTTATGTAATCAAATCTGTTTTTGAGCATTATTCTATTAACCTTTCTCCCATCACTTCAGTGAATCTAAGAAATGTGAAATTTTATTTTTTTCTACTTTCTAATTGCTAGCATTTTAAAAGTAAAGCATATCAAAATTGAGTAAAGTAGTTTGGATAATGAGATGTCTTACAGTTCTAAAATGCATGATACAGTAATAATGAGGGTTGGAAGGTATCACATTGCCTAGTCATTTGAATGAGCATGTCTCCCATAGGCTCAGATACTTGAGCACTTTCTTTCTAGTTGTTGGGGTTGTTCGGGGAGGTTTAGAAGGCAGAGCCTATCTGGAGGAAATATGTCACTAGGAGTCAACTCTGCTTTGTGGTAGTGGTTTAAGATGTAAGTCTCAGCTTTCTTCTGCTCCCACCATGCCTGCCTGTTTCCATGGTGAACTTTTATCCCTCTCAAACCATAAGATTAAAGATAAACTTTTTTTTTTCTATAAGATGCTTTGGTCATGTTATGTTGTCACAGCAGCAAAAAGTGTAACTAGTACACAAAGCCAAGGATATCAATTAATAAAATGTATGAAGGGCTTATAGCTAAACTTAGTCTTGAGCATTACAAGAATATACAGTTAACTTTCCATGTCTGAGTGCCACATCTGTGGATTTAACCAGTCACAGATTAAAAATACTGAATCTCTACTAACACTGTGCATGCTTTTATATATGTATATACATATGTGTGTGTGTGTATATATATAGCTACTTATAGCATTTGCATTATATTTTGTATTTTAAGTAATAGAAAATTTGAAGAACGTAGGTGGAATGCCTTAGTTCTATATAAAAATATCCCGTTTAATATAGGGAGCTAGAGTAGGAACCATTACACATAGATGAAGAGGACTGTATTATCATTTGTATAAGATCAAGTCAGCTTCAAAAGAAAGGTGTTTGTGTTTATTCTCTTCCCCTCTTCATCTCTCTTCTCCCTTTCTCCCTATGTCCCCTTTCAGTTCTCGTGTGTGTGTGTGTGTGTGTGTGTGTGTGTGTGTGTGTGTGTGTGTGCATGCGCGTACGCATGCAAGCATGCGCGCTGAGCAAGTAAGTGATCTACCACTGAGCTACAAACCCAGTCCCAGTTCCAAAAATCGGTATTGTTTCATTTTTCCAGTGCTGGGGATTGAACTTAAGGCCTTAGCATGCTAGACCAAGTGCTCTACCACTGACTTTCATCCATAACCCCTGAAGAGAAAGTTGGAATTATATATTTTATTTTATGTATAAGAGTGTGTTTGAGTGTATGTGTGTTTACCACATACATGCAGGCACTTTGGAGGCCAAAGAGGTTGTGGGATCCCTGGAACTGAAGTTTTACAGGTGGTTGTGAGCTGAGTGAGGTGGGTACTGGGAACTGAACACGTGTCCTCTTCAAGAGCAGCAAGTACTTTTTAACCACTGAGTTATCTCTCCAGACCTTGAAGATAAAGTTTTAACCATGTGCTACAAATATTTTTTGTTGATGGAGCACAGTGTTTTATTAATGGTCATAGGAGGAAATAAGAGATTAAGTGAGAGGAAATAAACATTGAAAGTAGCATAGGTGCGTAACATATGGACTATTGAGAACTACCTATGAATGACATGCTTTCCATCAAAGCATGACTGCTGAGCATTCTGGAGTGCAAATTGATATTTTACTTTTCAAAGCTTCCTTTTGAATTATACCACGACATATAGTATAGCAGAAAATCCAAAGTTTACTCCTGTAGACTAGCATCCAAGTAAAGAAATCAGAACTTTACCAAAAGCCCTGTTCTTTATTACTTTTAGTTGCATCATTTTATCTGAAAGTGAAGGCAATGATCTTTTGCACTTTTTAGGAGTATCAAGAAGCAACAAAAACAAATAAAAAGAAAGAAAACAAACAACCTCCCTAAGATTATAAAAACATAGGATCATTTTCCCCAAACAGCGTATTTGCAGCATTCCTAGTCAACATATTAAATTTGAAGTGATTGAGGAAATAACTTGAAAAACCGCCAAGCAAAGGATGAAATTGAAATAGTTGTCTGTCTAAAATTAATCATATAAGGATCAACAAGTCACTTGCAATGAAGTCTGATGGCCAACTGAGTGAACCTAGGAACCCCCACAGTGGAAGAAGAGCTGACTCCCTTAAGTTAAGTTATTCTCTGGCCTCCATGTGCATGCCTCCCTTCATACACACAAGAAAATACATAAATGTGGTAAGTTTTCAAAACTATATTTCTGTGGGTATAGTGCATTTCTTATAGTTCTATAACCCATTATTCTTAATAGAACAATATGTGTGCTTTTCACAGCCAACAAATGTGCAACCATTCTCACCACCTGATTATATCTAAGTAAATCTAAGAAATACTGTTGCTCCCTGAAATGAAAAACAAGTCAAGTATTGAAAATGTACACAAGTCTTGAGTTCACTGGATATTTTTGGATTTCAAGAGGTTTGATGTTGAGTCATTATAGAGAAACCTAGTCACTAGTTAGAAGACCGAATGTAGGTTACTAGTTAGAGAAGGTATCTTAAATGTGAATACAACAGAAGGTAATTTCAATTCAAGCCTATTTAGAACAACAGTGTTGGAATTGTCTCATGTATTTGGGTTTCTTGCAGCTGTCTAGACAGAAGGGAATGGTCACACCATTCAGCTGTGCATAAAGGTAAACTCCCATTGGAAAAATTATTTTTCCATACTACATTGGAGTGTTTCTCAAGCAACAAAAGCTTAGTACTGAAACAGGTCTATTCAGTAAAGGGGGGGGGGCTTGCCTGCTATCTATTGCACAATTGATAAAGGTTTGGAAACATTTATAACATATATCCCATAGTTTGCTGTTTTCTGTTGGTACAACTAGAGGGACCATTTTAAATTACAAGAGATGTATGTAATTAAATTTTATATAAAATTTCCAAAATGCAGTGCTTATAAAATGTAACTAAATGCTGTTCTGATTGTTTAGCATAAGCTCAGCCATCCCTGCTACATTTAGATTAGCAGAAAATCTACATAATCTCTTCACGTTGCCATCAAATCTTTATAATCATTTAAAAAGAAAGGAGAATGTCAGTTGAAAGTACGTGTTCTGTGGCATAGACATAGCATATATTTGGTCTACCTCTAATGGGTCAGACTCTTGTCCTTCAAGTTTGGATCCATATAATAAAGATTTTTTGCTGTTTTGCTGTTTATAATAAATGGTCAAATAAAGCAAACTTATCAGAAATTAGGCTTTTACTTTGGAGGGTCTACTATCTTTATATTCTGATATAATGTACTTAGTTGGTAGCAATTATTTTTACTAACACTTTATTTAATCTGTTCTATTTTTGATGAGATAGAAATAAAAATGTTTAAAATGTGAGTAATCATTTAAAAACAACATATGGACCACAAATATGTACAATTTTATGTCGATAAAATTAAATGAAAATTAAAAACAGCAAATGTAACAAAATTCTCAAAACACTTCCAACTCCAGTCTCCAATGGAAAATAATATTAGTAAATGTTCTTGGGGTTGCCAAGGTGTTGTTAAAGATTACATTTAAAATCACAATTTACTTACTATTTTTTTATGGAAAAGGCATCCCAACCACAGTTTCCCCTCCCTCTACTTCTCCCAGTCCCTCTCCCTATGTCTCCTCTTCCCCAGATCAACTCCTCCTCTGTTGTCCTAAAAGGACGATTTAAATAATATAAAACATACACAAAAATTCTGCTGGTGAGATGGCACTTGCAGCCAAAGCCTGATAACCCGAGTTTGATCCCCAGGACACACAAAGTGAAAGGAGACAACTGACGCCTATAACTTGTCCTCTGACCTCCACATACATGATGTGGTGTAAACTCATATACATGTGCACACACATACGTACAAGTAAGTGTAATAATTTTTAATTACATAAAAATCAAACGTGAGTTCTATTGTTCATTCATTAATATGCCAACAAGACCCAGAGTCATTCTGAGTTTTAATAACTTTATTGCAAAAGTGCAAATACTGGTACTTATATTTTTGTGGTAAGCAACAGCTCTCTAGTTGAACTTAAAGGATGTTCAACAGAAGGGAATTCATGCCTAGCCAACTACTGATGTTTCCACTCTTTCTGAAGCCCCACTGTTCCACATGAATTGTGCACTCTTGAGCCAGTATCAACATTTAGAGGGAAAAGAAATAGAGAGTAGTATGATGTGAATAGAAACTGTTCATACTTTTAGTTCTGATTCTGTCCCTAGTTCCTGCGTATGCATGCAAGTGTTTATTTGAGATGTATGAGAGCTAGTGATCATTTCTTGCATTTTACAGGCCCAGAGTCATCAACAAAATAGAGGGCTGGGTCAAGTGATGCCTTTGAATCAAATCTACACCTGACCTTTTTTATTTTAACTGTATCTCTTGTTCTCAGATGCAGCTCTTGTTCTTGGATATCCCAGACCCTAGAACCATAACCAAATGAATGTTTGTTATAAACTACCCACTCTGTGGTAATTATATCCTAGCAAAAATGGCATAAGATATTGTAATTAATTATTAAATACCCGCTACATGCCCATCATTCCCTTAATTTTCACAATAGTTCTGAACCAATTATATTGGTAGTAGTGTCTTTGGCCCCATTTTACAGATGAGCAAACTGAGGTCCAGAGAAGTAAAATAACTTGGCAACAGTCCCCAAATTCATAATCAGTTCAGTCAGATTTCAAATTTTAAAATTCAGTATGTACTGTCAACAACTTTTGTAATCACTATGCAATTCTTGCTTCATATCTATATTGGGCTCCCACTGTAATTATATAATTTTTACCTCTTTTATCAGAAGTAAAATAATCTGTTACCTGTATCAGAGAACTCTGGCTACCATAGTATATCTCTAGCAATGTCCTGCCTGAAGTTCTATCATCAATGTTCAACAGCAGCTGGCAGGTGCACAGCAGAAAGCCAGTATAACCTTTCAAGGAACCTGTATGGTTGTCATGCCTCATTACAAATGCATTCTTGTTTCCCTTGCAGTTATTTCTGTCAAACTGCTTCCACTGTGATGCTGTTAATACACCGTCTTCTAAGATCCCATTAACTTTAGAGTCAGAGAGCTTAAGCAGGTGCAGATGTTGGCACAGTGGATGGGAGGCAGATATCCCTGTAACAGTGCTTCTCATGATTAGAAGAGTAGCATGACTGTCTTAGGCAAGCTGTTCTGTGAGAGGATTCAGAGGTGGGAAAAGGCTACAATAAAGAAAAGCACTCAGAATCTTCAGCTTAGAAAGAAGGCCACAACCTTCAGGTTGGTGGTAATGACGACTCACTGGAACTTTAAGACCCAAGAAGTATTAGTATGGTGCTTTTCAAATATTCATTGTTTCAGATCAGTTTCACTCCCATCAAAGATACAAACACAGAATTTGCTCTTTAAAGAACACATTATTGAGATCATTTTCTTGCAAAATAATGACTTTTTTGTTCAGGATAGAACTCTCTACTAAGATTTTAGATAAAGCAATGAAGACAGATTTGCTCTAATGGCTTTAACATTATGTGCTGTGGTTAATAGTTTATTTAATTTTTAAAGCATTGTACATTCAAATCAAGTACTAATCCAAATTAGTAAGCATCTGTTACTATTCATGCTTGTCTCTGTTCTGTGGAAACAGTATTATGGCAAGGATAAGGAGTATGGAGCTGTGATCAAAATAGCCTTAGCTAATACTGCTGATCACAATCATATTTTCTGCTTATCACGAAACACTTTATTATGACAGTTGAAGTTAAAGTTGAATGATGTTTTTAAATGACTAATTTTTATCAATACTGTGTTATCTCTATATGAAAATGTTCCTATAATTTGATTTGCTTATGTAGTTGGTATTGAGATCCATTTTATCTTTATAATAAGTGAAAGCAGCAGATATATAGTACTTTGGCTTATTTATATTACAGATCAGACAAGTGTTTGCGGGAAACCAGAGACATAAAACAAGTTTTAAAATGTGCACTTTGTTATATGAAAGTTACAAACTATAATCTCATTAAGGATAGTAACTCTAAATATGTACAAAGTAGAAGTACAAGAATTTTTGTAAGTGAAATGATTACAGCTTTTTTTATGTGTTCCCTGCAAAGAATTGTGAGTCATAATCTTGTACGTTGATAAACTCTGTTATTTAGTGCTTCTAATATTTTTCCTAATAATATTACAACCAAACTAAAGCAAGTCATTTCTGTAGAATTCATTTCTTCTGTTGTAGCTGGCTTTCTAAAAGAGGTTTGAGGAAACCCTAATTGTCTGCACCCTGCAGTGAATTACACAACAGATGCACTTGTAAAGTTTTGGCTCTTGGCTTGCGTTTTTTACCTTTTACTTCCATATTAGCCTTTCATTTGGAGCACTTAATGCTAAGTGGTATAAGTGTATTTTTCTAGAAGACAAAATTGGATTCTCATACTTTTTCCCCAAAGAAAGAAAGCAAGATCACCATTCACATTGCATCTCCTTCTCAGGATATTCTTTGAATGGAATTGGGGTTAGTTGGGTAAAAGGCAAAAGTATTCATTTATTTTTCTTTTTGGGTGAAATTTAATATTAATATAACTAAATATATTGGGTATAAAGGCTTAAAAGAATAAAATATTAGGAATTTGTTTAAAACCCCTGGAAATGTTGCTGTTTATTGAATTTTAAGTTTTCTTTATTTGGGAGAAATCACCTACCATGTGATTTAAGAAATGAAACCATGACATTTCAGACTAGAGAAAAGTACTAAGACAGGAAAACACAGTGCTCTCTGGAGATTAGGGTCAGCTAAGATTCTGTGAACATTAGGAAAATAAAATTAAAAAGAACCATTAGAAACCAAAGCAAGGCGGATAGCTAGCAGTGAGGTTTGGCGTAGAAAATGGCTCAGTAGTAGATTTCCACTCCAGTCTGGAAACTCGGTTCTTTGTGCATTATTTAATACACAATTCTTCTTCTTTGTATTTTTTATTCAGCCATTTGATTGACACATATCCTTAATAGGCTCAAGAGCATCTACCAACCTTTTTTTTTTTTTTGAGTGGGGGTCAGAGGGATCCCTATCCTTCTAAAATTTTCTTTTCTTTTTTCTTGGACATGGTGATTGAATGTACCAGATACAGTACAGATAGTGAAAATTTCATAGACCTTACAGCTACATAGAGTTTGTTTTAAAATTCTAGCTCTGCACTGGGGAGCATTGTGTAACATTTTAAAATTAACTAAGTCTTGATGGTTTTATCTTCTGTAAATACTTAGAATGCTGCATGAGACCGTTTGCAGCATACTTACTGGAAAAGTATCAGGTACTCAGCAAGTATCCAAAAATGGTAGCGATACTGCTATTGTCATCCTCTGGACATATCCAAGTTATTTGTTATACTCAAGAGCACTAACAAAATGTAGGAATTCACAAATGTGGGGAGGATAAAATATATTGAAAATATTGTCACAGATATCTACCTGTCACAGAAGTGAATTAAAGGTATGTGCCCACAGCTGGCCTAGGCCACTTTCTTAATGAAACGTCTCCTGAAATACTAAATTCTATTCCATTCTACTTTAGTATTTTAATACCCTTGCCATATTCTGCTTTTCCCCCTTTAGACTCATTCCCCTTATTGCACTTCATAATTTGTTTTGTTTACTACTTGTATATTTCTTCCTTTTGGACACATGGCAGTAATAAACTTGTCTTTTCATATCCTGTCTTAATCTTTATTTTCATTTTATTTTATGTAAATTTTTTATGAAATCACTCCCCAATCTACTACTTGAAAGACTCTCCTTCCTGTAGTAGTTTAAAAGGTAGACACCTATAATCTTTTTAGTACCATGCAGTTGTCAAATAATACTAACCAATCTTATTTTATCTCAGACAATGCAAGGATATTTGGACATTTAGCATCAATCCTTTCTAACATATAATATCTATCATATATTTTAATATTTTCTATATTTGAAAACCCCACATGAATTTATTGTTTTCATAAATGAATTTTGTTTAAGTTCACCAATGTGTGTACAGCTTATTATTCCCTTCATTTTTTTTTGCTGCATCTCTGAAGTATCTTCCAAAACTTTGTTAAGAAATTTGTCTCCCGTGACAAACTCTATCAGTGTGTGTTTGTGTTTAGTTTGCTTTCATCATCAAGTGATTTCCCTTGGTACAGAAATGGTCGAATGGCACTTTATTTTAATACATAAAATATATCATTATTTAGTTGTTTTCTGATTTCTATTGTAAGG
Source organism: Phyllotis vaccarum (assembly GCA_033318265.1). Lineage (NCBI taxonomy): Eukaryota > Metazoa > Chordata > Mammalia > Rodentia > Cricetidae > Phyllotis > Phyllotis vaccarum. Next base: position 131,760,869 of record JARWLC010000013.1, on the reverse strand, counting down.
TGTCACTCTCTTTAAAAACAATTCTCTCTTTTTAAATTATATGCTGTTCAACCTATGGCTAGGGCTCATTGCCAGTTAGCTTTCTCATCTTAACCCATTTCCACCAATCTTTCCTGCCATTTGGCCCATGGCTTACCTATTTCTTTATATCTCTATTCTTGGGTGCCTGGATTGCATATTCTGACTCCACCTTCCTTTCCCTGTATCTATGCTCATATTTCCCACTTGCTTCTAAGATGCCCTACCATAGGCCAAAACAGTTCCTTTATTAACCAATGATATTCACAGCATACAGAAAGACATCCTATATCACTTCCTCTTTTCTAATAGAAAGGGATAGTTTCAACTTTAACATAGAAAAATTATATATAACAAAACAGCAGTCAAGCAAAAATTACAGTTAACAATATCTAATCTATTTGTATTTAGCAAAATTAAAGAAAATATTGTCATCTACTTTATCTTTCTGAGTCTAAAGTTTCATATCTAATATTCCTGTTATAATAACTAAGGAAAGCTATACTTATAACTATAGGCTGATGATGGATACCCCAACATTACAAAGGAACTTTGAGTGACTGTCTAGGCAGCCATATGTCATCTCTGTCATTTCTAGATTTTGGAAGTTGCTTACACTTTCTGTTTACTCAGGTAATATATTCTTCTGTGGCCTTTGATGTAGTTGAAGATTAGATAGAAATAATTCTCTTAACATCTGGTTAATACTAATTTTTCTCTTTGTCATTATTTTACCTTCTGTGCGCAGGTACAAATTTATCTCATAATTCCATGAGAATCTCAAACTTGTGGATAGATGTGTTTGATAAAAATGCTCTGAAAACATTTATGAAAAATTCTGAACAATTTCTTCAAATATTGTCTTAACTCATTCTCTCTCTTCTCTCCTGATGTGATCACAATCACGCATGACAGAAATACATCCTCTTGTTTCCCAGTGGTATATTCTGCATAATTTCTGCTAACATGGATTGTTCTTCATAGTTCTATCTTGAGCTCTTAGCTGCACTAACATCTATTGAGTAAGATTTACATTATGGCTTTGCATGCCAAAATACTGTTTAAGTATCATATGGTTTTGCATTTGTATTTTATTCTATCTTGCTCATTCTAAGATAACAGTATTTATTTTTCATGATATTTGTCTACCTGTTAGGAGGGATTGAGTTGCTTACAGGTAGGACTGCCCAAATGTAACTTCTTTGAGATCCTATGGGCCACCAGGTAAGAGGGAGCCAAGACTCCAAATTCATGCAAGGCAGTATTTGCTTTTGATTTACCTCCAGTCTGTGAGTGACTGTGGATTCAACTCCTGGTTCTCTGAATTCTAAACTACTTGCTCCATAATAGATTTGATTCAAAGAAGAAAGTGTTGAAGTCTACCAATAATTGTTTCTTTAAAGAAGACAATTTCTAATTAAAAGATGTTTGGAGTTGGAGTGCTTATACTACCAAGTTGCCTGGGCAAGTCAAAAGGAAGATGTAAATTCATTGTGAAATGCTAATGTGCAAGGATTCTTTGCTAGTATAATTAATTTGTTTTTCCTTAGTTCAGTGGTAAGTCAATGAAGGTGCCTAAAAACACCCTCACATGTTGAGCTTAGAGAGATGACTCAGTAAACAATAGTGCTTACATGAGGTTCTGAGTTCAAATCCCCAGTACCCACATAAGAAGTCTAGTGTGACTGTCTATAACCTCAGTGCTGTTATGGGTAGAGATGGGAGGATAGTTAGGACTTACTGGCTTTGAGTCTAGTAAAAATGATAAGCTCTAGATTTGGTGAGAGACCATACCTTCAGTAAGTAAGGTGCAGCAGGATAAAGCCGGACACCTAACATTGTCTTCTAGCTTCGTCATGTATACACATAACACAGACACATACCACTGCCACCACCACCACCACCACATTCCAAAGGAAACCTTGTATTTAAAATATATTCTTTGCTATGGTCATTCAATTTATTTTACATCTATACTAGATATCTTTCATTCACTATATTTTGATATGGAAGAAAGGATTGGTTCTAGGATAAGACATAATAATTTCATATGTGTTCATTTTAAAATGAACTGATGAATGGTTATTGGCTAAATTGTTTCTGGGGTTTTTTTTGGGGGGGTGCTTTGGTTTGATTTTGCCTGTCTCATAGCTATCTACCAATTAATGCTCAGCATTAATTTGAAACTCTGACTTTTTAAAAGTCTTTGCCTATAAGAACTGATTGTATGGATAATATAGTTTGTTTTTGCTAAGTATATCTTAGGTTAATAAACTATTAGAATAGCTAAAGCTCATATTTAATCATACAAACTGAATTGTTTTTATTGACATGTAACAAATTAGTGTCATAGCTTTTTTTTAAATAAAACTTTAGGATGGAAAATTTTCTTAGCTTTAAAAAAGTTGTTTGGTTCTCTGCCATTACAAACTACTATTTTGGAAAATATCTCAAGTTTATAAGGCCTGTTTTCAGTCATTAGAATAATGAAGTACTTAAGCACAAATTTCCCCCAGTGACCTTCCTCAAATGGGGCTCCTTTTCATAAAAGTTTCCACAACTTCCCAAAGTATCACTAGCAGCTGAGGAACAACTGCTCAAAACATAAACCAATAGGGAACATTTTAGATCTAAGTCACAGAACCTTCTCTTTTAAGTATAGCTAACTGCCATGAAATGGGGTCATGTCTAAACAGTAAAAAGCTTCCTGAATTTTGGTATTAAAAAAAAATGTAGAGAGCAGGTAAGAACCTTAGAATTTTAATAAAAATAGCAAACATGAATTTGCTCATTAGATTTTCTGTTTACCTTCCATTTGCCCTATACTGAATACCAGAGAGATCTACAACACATATCATCAATGGGCATAGAAGACAAAAATTCCCAAAGCTCATTTTTTTTTTCTGACAAAAGGACCAGGAAGCAGGAAGTTCAGTAGAAACCTAGACAGACTTACTCATTTCTGATTCTCCATACTGGTCCCAAATGGGTAGGCTTATCTACCAATTGGAGCCAAAATATCCAGTCTCTCTAAGCCTTTGTGCCACAATTTGACCCTAGCAGTTAATCTGATCTGACAGCAACTATAATACTTAATCATTTCATCTTCTGTGGTCCCAGTGGCTTGAAATGACAGTAGTAAAACTTAGGTTAAATGTATTTCTACTCCTTACTGCCACCAACATGGCATGTGTTTCATAGGTTGCAGTTATGTGCACCTTTCCTTTACCCTTTGTCTTAGGGAGAAGAGTAAAGCCCAATATTTTCTGAGCTCTCCTCAGAACTGTCTAATGATAAAAAGATATGTGACCCTGGAAAATACCTTTTCTCCCTCCAGATATCAGTAGAGGTTGAATTGGATCCTGTCTTAGTTTCTGCTCCTGTTGCCTTGACAACATATGCTGACATAAGGAACGTAAGGGAGAAAACATTTGTTCTGGCTTAGAGTCTAAGGGTATTGTGGTGTGGAAGTCAGGCTGGTAGTAGCTGGAAGGAGCTGGTATATCACGCCTAGTCAGGATTCAGAGAACACTGAACTCTTGCTGCTGCTCAGCTCCCTTTCTGCCTATATAGTCCAGGATCTGAGCCAACAAATGTCTCACAGAAGGTGAACCTTCCAACTTGAAATAACTCAAGACAGTTTCCGTAGGCATGTTCATAGTCTCATTTTCTAGGTGATTCTAGACTCTGTTAGGTTGACAATGAATACTAGCTATCACAGAGCCCTAGAAAAATAAACTAGAATAGCCTGTGAGTGCTGAGAAAATTAACTTTCCCATTGGAACAAAAGCCTACAAAACACACTAATATATATACTACAAAATACACTACACATAAACAGGGCGGCTACCTGCCAGAATAAAAGATCCTATAATCCCCAGTCCCTGAATAATATACACACTATACCAGGTACTATCTGCACAAGTACCAAGTAAAACAATTTAAAAGAGAATAAGCATTCAACTGATTCCACAACCAAGATGAAGCAGATACTGGAAAGCTAATGAAGAAGATTTTTGTTCAGGAGTCCTAAAGTTGCTCCAGCAATCAGCTCAATGAAAAGATTTGCAAAGTGCAGACAAAATTAAAATTAGAATGTAGAAGAAAATGGTCAAGAATGGTACCATAATTTTTGGCTAAGCTATTAGGAGTTGCTTTCAACTGCAAAAGGGAGAGAGAGAAGAGAACACTCGGAAGTTGACTTTAACTTGTTTTGAGGAATATGGTTGGCTGTTCTTGTCCTCCATGTTCTGTTGTATGCCTTATTTACTAATAGGAAGTCATTCAGATACTGAGAAGTTGTTCTGTTCTTTGGACTGGTTACAAGTGAGCATTACTGCCTAGCATATTCTATTGATACATTGAGGAACTTTGGTTTCTTACCTAACTTAATTTTTCCCCTAAATGTTTTGATATTTTGCTATCTTGCTTAAACAATCACATTCATTGTACTCTTATTTTTAGATTTTTTTTCCTCAAAAGCAATTATTTTCCAGATCATCTACTCTCCTTCTTTAGACCTAGAAAGTGATTACTACAATTATAATTCAAAATCTATTTTCTGCTGTCCTGCACTGAGCTGGGTAATTGAGTGTAAATAGTTATTTCCTTTGCATGCTTTGCCATTGTGTTAAGTGTTTTTTGGTTAAAAGACTAGAGGTTGCCTACTGAATATGCTTATATTAACAATTGTAAAAGAAAGTAAATTACTTTGGGGAGTATTAATAAATAGACATTTAAATTACATAGCTAAATCTTTTCCATCCTTTATTAAGCAAACATTGGATTAACACCTCCCTAAGTTACTTAAGCAACATTTATATACCATTTTTGGTTATTTGTTAAAGAAAAAAAACATTTGGATGGCTCCTAGGATATTATAACATTATAATTCATGATATTCTAAACATTAAGATTCAGATACATCCACACACACATATACACACATGCACGCGCACGCGCATATGAGTTTGTAAAAGAACAAATTTAATTCTTAAAAAAAAAGATTTATAACAATGTTACATCAGTTTTCCCCCGAGAGAACACCATTCATTAGTAGTTTCTACATGGGTGGTAGGGGTAGAGCACAGAAAGGGAAGGATGCTTGTTCCCAAATACAAGACTGGGTCACTAACATGTCACGTGATATTGGGGGGGAGGTATAAGGTAGGTCCTCATGTGATATTTCCCAACCTCACTCAATGCAGAAGATTTCATTCTTTAAAGAACTCCCCATTGTTGCACAAATAAATGAAACTCAGGGCCAGATCTCTGAGAAAGTCGGAGATAGTAGAGAGAGTAAACAACACAGTCAGATCTTACCCAGCTGTTTTCCAGCTTCCTCAGCCTGGCTTCTGCTGGCTTCCTCTAACTTCTGTCTTTCTATGGTCTCCTTAAATACTCTTTTGGTAAATTAAGGCGTAGCCCCACCACTGCCTGCCTGGGAGCCTGGAATTCCTTCTGTAAACTAAAATGACCTCGAACTCAGTTGGGATTAAGGGTATAGGTCACCATTCCTGGGATACTCCCTGTGCTGGGATTAAAGATGTGAATCACCACTCTCTGATTCTCCTAGACTGACTGTGGGTAGATCCCTCTGATATCTCCAGAACTTTTGGAGCTTTTATTAAATCCCCACATCCCATAGCTGGGCAGTGGTGGCACCCATCTTTTTAATTCTAACACCCAGGAGGCAGAGGCAGGTGGATTTCTGAGTCTGAGGCCAGCCTGGTTTACAGAGTGAGTTCCAGGACAGCCACAGCTGTTACACAGAGAAACTCTATTTCAAAAAATAAAAAGATAATTCAGAGAGCCTCAATTTAGAGTGGTAGCTAATGAAATTTTCCTTCTTTTGCCATAATATCAATATTGAACAAGCTTAAGCAGCTAAAATGAATATTAGGGGAAAGAGGAAGTGTTGCTGGCCTCAAGGTTTCTTTTACTAACTTAATTTAGACACATTAATTTTATGTGATTACTAGTCGGTTTAAGTAGGGATTGTTAAAGTATGGTTCTGAACAGGAAGAGATTAATAACATTCCACAGAGATATCACTGAAAAACAAATGGTTAAAGGTAGCTGATAAGCCCTTCTCCCTCTTAGGTGCAGTTATGATAATGTTCTCAACAATGCTGTTATATGATAATGTGCGTCTTGAAAACAATCTATGTCAGTGACATGACAACAAAACCAGTCACTTTGATGATGTGATTTACAATGTAATTTCACACTCTCAGATTTCAATAATTATTAGTATCAGCTTATAGGAATTGAATTATGCACAGAATATTTGGCAATTGTGATAATACTAGCACTAATTATAAGTCATTTTGTTCATGAACACTAGTAGAAAATTAGTAAAAAGAACAATTGAAGACAGTTTAAAAAATATTGTCTCTCCACTGGGCAGTTTCTAATGTGATACTGTGCAGGGCAGATTTGTATTAGATATTTGGCCTTGGTGTTATATTTCTATAAGATACTGAGGTCTAAGAGCTTATATTTTGGCATGATGACACTCACCTTTAATCCCACCATTCAGAGGCGGGTGCGTCTCTGAGTTTGAAGCCAGCTTGGTCTATAGAGTAAGTTCCAGAACAACCAGGGATAAGTTTTTATAAAACATATTTTCATCACGTTTTTTTCTCCATTCCCAACTCCTGCCAGGTTGAGGTTCCCCTACCTCTCCAACTTTATGTTCTCATTCTGTCTTACAAAACCAAAAAAACAAATCAAACCCACAAACACAAAAATCAAAACAAACAAGCAGCCAGACAAAAATGCCAACACACACAGACACATACAAAACAAACTGTAGTACGAGGTTTCTAGCCCGGACTTTCAGGTTTAGACTCACAGACCCTCAGAGACACACAGATTCTTACATTAATTTTAGGCTGATCGCCCTCAGGCCCAGGCATATCACTTGCTAGCTCTTTACCCTTAATCTAACCCATGACCCTTATCCTGTTCAGCCATGTGGCTCGGTACCTTTTCTCAGAGCAGCATAGTTGTCCTCTGCTTCTTCTGGCTTCTCTCTGGCATTCTGCTCTATTCTTCCAGTTTCCAGAGTTCTCCTAGTCTGGTAGTCCTGCCCACACTTCCTGTCTGCCTTTGGCCAATCAGCACTTTTTATTAAACTCATAGGCGGGGACAATTGTTTACAATGGAAAACCTAATCCCCCTACAACAAACTATGGAATTTGTTTTGTGTTGGCCTACAACTCCTGGGCATGGGACCTACCCTTCAGTGTGGTTGATATACCCAGTGACACTCCATTGAAGAAAGCTGATTTTCCTTTTGCTAGTGGTTATTAATTGCAAACAGCTTCTTGGTTTGGGAGGAGAGCCTTGGTCCACTTTCCCTTCTCAGTGCTGGGACCTTATCTGGCTTGAACCTGTGCAGGTTTTGTGTGTATTGCCACAGTCTCTGAGTTCATATGTACACCAGTCCTTCTGTATCTGGAAGATATTGTTTCTTTGAAGTCATCCATTACCTCTGTCTCTTACAGCATTTTGGTCTCCTCTTCCACATGATCCTTGAGCCCTGAGGGGAGAGCTCAGATGAAGACATCCCAATTAGAACTGAATACTCCAGAGTCTCTCTGAACGTTGTCTAATTGTGGGTTTCTGTTAATTCCCATCTACTGCAGGTAGACAACTTCTATGACGGGTTGAGGGCTACAGTGATTTATATAGGTATAGTAATAAGTCATTAGGAGTCATTTTATTGCTATGTCCCTTCAACAAAATACTAGTATTAGGCTTTCTCTAGGTCCATGACCTATCTAGTCTCAGGTTCTTAGGATCAGCTATAGGTTCCTTCTCATGTAGTGGACTTTAAAGCCAGCCAAAAAGTGGTTGGCTTCTCACCTACCATGTGCGCCACTATTGTACTAGTATTTTTGCAAGCCTGTCATTGCTGTAGGTCACAGGGTTTTTAGTTGAGTGATATTGATGACTTTCTTTCAGTAGTTTGTAGAGTACCTACCTGCCTGACCGTGTATAGTGAGAGAATCTTTGAAAAGTCCTAGCAGCTTGGCATTCTGGTATTTTATAAATAGTAGTTGTTAATGTCTTAATCTTTCTGTCCATGCTGATACTTATTCCTCCTTTTTGAATGTCTATGAGCTCATGTGGGATAGCTGCCTATCCATGCGTGCACGTACTGTGTGGAGACCAGCAATCTCTGTCATATTTTCTTCAGCTGATCTCCAAGTTACTTTTTGAGCCAGGAACTCTCACTGAACACAGGGCTCACAGATTTGACCAGACTGGCTGTCCAACAAACTCTAGTGATCCCTCTGTCTGTGCTTCTCTGGCACTGAGGTTATAGATGTATACCAGTGTGCCTGGGTTTTTGCTTGAGTACAGTAGATCAAAACTCAGGACCACATACTTGTGTCATACCTTATTTTCTGCGTGGGCCCTCTGGCACTCAAGAATACATGAAAGCAGAATGCTGCAGTGGAGTAAAATGGATGTCCTCTCTTGGTCCATACACCAGGAAAGAACAGGGGATCTCTTTACTCCGTAGCCAGAAAACTCTAAACAGGAGAATCTGGATCCAGTTCACCTGACCATTGTATTTCTAGGTTAAAAAGGTAATCAGTACTTGTGGGAACACGTTATTTGGTGCCTAGCAGTCAGCCTGAAATTTCTTTTCTTTACATTCCTAGGGATTTCCTTCATTTATATTCTATATTGGCGCTCCTATTTAAATCCTTTTTAGTGTCTTTTTAATTGGTATACTCTTGTGTGCTTGGTAAGTAAATTGTTGGCTTTCCAGTGTCTGAGAATACCTTGATGGTTTTTGGTGCTCTGGCTGGATACAGAATTAAAGGTTAGAGGTCATTTTCCTTCATTGTGAAGGTTTTCCAGTACTGTGTTCTTGTTCTGGTGTTGCAATTGAGTGATCTGCCTGGAGCACTATATATGAAGTGCTTTCTGTGTGCTCTTACTTCCATATCTGGAAATTTGAAAATTTTACTTCACACTGATGTGTGTGCATAGACTTGGGTTATTTATTTTGCTGAATTTTTGGCAGGGCCTTTTAAAAGAAACAATTACTTTGTGCATATATAGTTCTGCCATTTGTTAAGGATGAAAGCAAATTTGCAAACTAATCAAGTGGATGCACTTATCTTTACATAAATTAAATTTTGGCTGAATGTTTGAAACCGAAGAGCTTGAAGCATATTAAATATTTTTCAGAGTTGATTGATACTGATTTCACAATTGTCAATACTGATATATTGTTTTGCATAAATACAAAATAGAAATGTGTTTAGGACCAGTTTATAAATTGTTAGAAATCTGTGCTGTTACTAAACCAAAATGCATTTACTGAATTTTTTAAAATGAAACTCAAGTCAGAAACTCAAACAACAATATTGAAAGTCAGTCATTCTAATCCAATCCAATCCAATCCATGAACTTTATTACATGCTCAGGAATCATAGTAGGAAAATATTAAAAGTCTGTTTTTCATAATCAAAACATTTATATTTTTCTAAGAGCAGAAACCATTCTTTGTACATGAAATGCACTGCAGTTCATAATATCAGTCTCAAATTGGAGCTAAGGTGATTTAGGAAGCAGTCATTGGGTCAAGCAGTGCAAAGACATGTGCAGTAAAAAGCAGGCATGCTGTGTTTTCAAATGCAAAGCTGTGACACAATACCAGTGGCTGCTGCCAGAAACACCTCTGCTTCATTATTCCTTTGGTTTTGAGCTAATCTTTTGGGGAGTTGTTGGGTATGAGAAGCTTTCACTATGTTTTTTTGTGACTGCCGTGTCTATGACACATTGTTTTGTGATTTTATAGAGTCACATCCCACATTGTAAGAAGCTGGGATATCATTGAATGATATAAGGATCTTCGTGTTACCTTTTCACCAGATATTGAATAGGAAATTTTTTTGTCTCTTCTTGTAAAGATCCAACTTTCCCTTTGTTAGGGAAAAGGTATGAGACTGCCCATAAATATACGGTGTTGACAGTTAGAGAGGTAATTGCTTCTTTAACACATTTCTTCTAGGTCCAGCTTCATGAGATTCTTGATTACTGTGTAATTTAAATGGGTTTGGTTGCAAATCGCCTTCCTTGTTCTCTCGAAATCAGCTTTCCCAATTTTTCTGGGTCAGTTAACATCACCGCATCTGTGTATGCTCTTATTCCTCAAATTTGATTATTACTATTTCACCTTTCTTGTTCTCCCAGTCCTTTCCTTAAACTCTTTTCAGTAGAGAGGAAATAAGTTAGATCAATGTGCTTAGTTTATCTTGGTAAGCTAGGAAGCAACATACTAACATAATTTGTAACATAGTTTCATGTAACTCTAGTCTTGTTTTCCAAATATATTTAGCTTTTATATTAGAATTATCTATTGCCTACGTTTAACTTTTCTTATGAATGAAAAGTGAAGGAGATTATTCTATGTCTACATAGGGCATTTATAATCTTCCCAGAACCCTAGCAGATAAAATAATACTCATTATTATATTCCACTTTAATTGATCTTTTACCATGCAGGTTTTGTTGTTATTGTTTCTTTATCTGGCTCTGTTTTCAGGGAAATACCAGCTTCATAAAAATAATTTGGAAATGTTCTCCTTTTATTTTGTGGAATAATCTGCATAGTATCAAGTATTTAGTTCTTCTTTGATTCTTTTGAATCCATCTACTTCTGAGATGGGTTTAGTTGAGAGACATTTTATTACTATTTTAATCTTGGTGTGTGTGTGTGTGTGTGTGTGTGTATTTACATTTTCATTTCATCTTGGTTTAATTTTGGTAAGTCATATGCATCTGAAAATGCATCTGTTTCTTTCAGATTTTCTAAGTTAGTAAAATATCGTTTTAAGATATGTCCCCAAGATAGTCAGGATTTCACTGCTACCTATTGAAACATCTCACTTTTTAAATCTTAATTTTATTGATTTGGGTCCTCGTTGTCTTTTCTTTTGGTTAAATTGGCAAAGGGTTTGCCAATCTTTCCAAAGAAACAACTCTTTGTTTCATTGAGTCTTTGTATTATATTTGTTTTTCTGTTTGTTTCTAGTTCATTAATTTCTGCTCTGATCTGAAATTTTTGAGACAAAGTCTCAATGTGTAAACTTGGCAGGCCTAAAACTTTCTATATAGAGAAGGTTGGCCTCAAACTCACAGATATCTGCCTATCTTCGCCTCCTGTATGCCCCGCCCTGATCTTATTTCTCACTGTCTAATGTTTTCAGGCTTAGTTTGTTCTTGCTTTTCCAAGACTTGAGGTGCATCATTCAGTTATTTGAGATCTTTCAAATGGGAGTGAACCTGTTTGAGTAGATAATGATGCTCCTAGAAGCAGTGAGTTGTTAAATCAAAATTTCCAAACCCAGGTATGGGATATATTCACAGGAGCTCATCAAGGAAGCCCCAGATGTCTCCAACACATGTTCTGTTAATACTTTTGTTATCCACTACTAGAGGCTTTTTGCTAAAGAATCTAGTTGCAAGATAGTGAAAGCAAGCTAAAACTGAGCTGGAAACTTCCTCCCTGCTGGCTACTCTCACAGTCCCAGAAGTTGCTACTCTGCAGGCTTCTGGGGGAGAAAAGGTATCATTAAGCTTACCTATCTGTATACCCTACAAACATGGAAAGACCTGCCTGGCAAGATGTGCCTCCCTGTACAATAGTGGCACAATTGTGGGGATAACCAACTGCCACCTGATGAGATTTGAGGCTTGTTCCCAAGAAGGGAACTCAGAACTAGTACAGTAAGCCCACTTGATAGCCTATGCCTGAGGAAGCTGTAGGCCCAACTGGCATAACTAAATTGACATAGCATCAAACAAACTGCCTTCTAAATATGTATGTTTATACCCGCTGACAAAGGTTACTCTCAACTTTAGTGAGATAAGCCTCTCTTTACAATGAACAGCATGAATATAAAGGCTAGACTCATAGTTATTTTGAGAATAGGTGATGGTTAAAGGCTCAGTCCTAAACAACACATTTATACTCTTCTCTCTAAAGCTCAGAGAACACTGGAAGAGGGGTGTAGAAAGTATGGAAGATCCAAAAGATAAGGCAAAAGCCTGTGAGATGCCGTCTTCTGGACTCAGAACAACTGTCACCATCATGAACTCACAACTTCAGTTACCCTCACTGGTCCACCTAAGACAGGCCATGTTAATAGTCGTGGAAAAGGAAGGGAATCATATATCTTACTGTTGCACTATTGGCTATTGACAGTTTCTGGGAACAGGGGAATAATTGTCTCTGTTTAGATATTCACAGCTGGTACCCACCAAGCTCCAACAGATAACTCCAAACCCACAGTTACTTATAAGGCCCTGGTTAAACACAGTGGGTCACAAAGAAAAACCAATAGACAAGAGTGTGAGAAAGTTGTAGGAAAAAGGAAGTGTATTTATATAGGAGTAGTAGTGAGGTGGGAGAGGTTGAGATTGAGTGGTTAGTATGCATTATGTGCATGTATTAAATTTTCAAATAGTAAGTTTAATTAAAAAATTTTTAAACCCAAAGAATTATGTTAGTAGCCATCTGCTTCAGTAAGAACTTTCTGTTACAATCCCAGTCAGTAGTTGGTTTTTGTAAGGAGTTGAATGGAAAGTGTGTGTGTGTGTGAGAGAGAGAGAGTCTGTGTCTGTCTGTGTGTGTCTGTTGTGTCTGTGTGTGTCTGTGTGTGTTTGTACAGACACTTGTTTTGTCTTTTTATGTTTTTCTTTATTTTTGAGAATCTGATACACATACGGAATGAAATATCTTATTTATTCCCAACATTCCTCTCTAGTCCTGTCAATATCTCCAAACACAGCTTCTCCCAACTTCATGCGATATTTATTTTATGACTTATTAAGTCCAGTTAGTGTCGTAGATATGTGGGTACAGGGCTATCATTGGAGCATACGGAAGTGACCATATCACCCCAAACAAACAAGCAAGCAAACAAACAAACCAATAAATAAATAAAATCTGTCCCCCAGCAATATTTAATCAAATTTGAAATACCATCAATTACCATTCTGTTTTGGTCAATACCGTGGTGGCGAAAGATAATGACTTATTTCTTCCACATCAATACATAAGAAATGACTATACAGTACATTTTTAAAAAATTAAGGTAAAAATGTCAAGTGTTGAGAAAGAGTACAAGGCAAACGGAAATTTGTTCTTCCTGAATTTTTATTGTTCCCTAAGCTATTAACCAAATATAAAAAATACATCATTATGTGTTGACACTGTTTATTACCCTTTCCATTTTTGTAAAACATCAACTCAAATTATATCTTTTATTAGTATCTGCTGAGTTTCAAGTTGTAAATGAAATTACAAGCAATCTTAGAGTATGGTTTGGTATCTTCTAAGGTTATTAAATATGGTTCAGCTTGCCTTTGTTAGCTTCCTGAATGTCATTAAGGAAAACCCTTTAACATGCTTTACTTATCACTTGTGCTCAGGTTTTGAAGAATTCATAAATATATCCCCTTTTCAACCTCATTAAATTAGTTTAATTAATTAGCAACATTAATTTGATTTTTATTCGGATTTAAAAAAACATTTTGAGATTATAATTACGTGGGTTTTTCTTCTCTCTCTTCCCTCCAAGTCCTCTTATTACGTCCTGCCCTGCTGTCTTTGAAATTCATGCCCTCTTTTTTATTTGTTATTGTTGTTGTTTTGTGCATATGTGTGTGGTTATTTTGTCTCATTGCTGTTTTTCTACTTTCTTCTTACATATTTTAATTTTATAAACGGGCAGCAGGAGACGCTTATGCTTTCTTCCTTACCTTTATTCAAGCAGGAAACAGGTTTTAAAAATTGACTGGATCGACCACAAACAATTCTACAAACAGAGCGTAGAAAGTTTCCAAAATGATTCAATGAGTTGAATCCCATTACACAAGTCCATATATAACCGTGAGGGATTTTTGTATGGACAAAAGCTGAGTATGTTAAATATTTCCTGTAACTGCATTTCATTGGCAGATCAGACATGCAGGTTAAAGATGGAAACATTTGGGGGAGTCCTGCCTCACTTTGCTGTGCTGTCGCAGAATAGTTTTTTAATGGTTTTGAGTGATTGTGCAATTTTTTTTTTGTAGAGTTCTGATCTTAAAGTTAACATTATTCGTCTTTCTTTCCTTTCCATGTTAGCTTTGCTGTTTGTCAAAATATTTGGGGCTGGATGTAACTTGATGGCTGTGATGATGGCATTAATGTGATTTCAAAGAAAAAAATATGTTTGGGTTAGGCTAAATACATTTGCTTGTTCTCTAAGTGAAAAAAAGAGAAAGTATTAAAAGTCAAAGGAGCACTATTTATATGATTTTCTTCATCTATGTGACTTGGACACACATACAAGTATGGTATAAAAGCCAGCGAAACTGTTCTTTTGTCTACCTTCACCATTAGGAAGTGAAAAATGTATTACATGCATATATATTTCTGTATTTAATGGTTATATCATAGTTGAATTTCACACAACAAATCTATCTTTGGATTATCTTGCATTCTGACACTTATTTGATAACTGTTCATCTCAAAAACTGCTATCTCTCTCTCTTTCTCTCTCTCACTGTGTGTGTGTGTTTCCTGGACCTAGGTACTGATATTTTTACTCTGCGTATCCAACTGTGTGACAAGTGAGGAGTAGGTAAACAAACCACTGGAGTAGTACAGTGACTTTTACTAAGAAGGCAGTTCAGTTCTTATGACACTTTAAGAATAATTATGATTTGAAGTTTTAGAATAATGGATGATTTCTCTGAGATTTTTGGTCAGACTAGAGAGATTGATACAAAACAAATCATGCAGGACTTTTTCTTTGAGAACTTCCTGCTCAAGACTGTTGTCTAGATTTTGTTAAAGATTCTTTTTTTCCTTATTTTATGTAGTAATTGCCTATATGTTTTGTATTTTAGTTCTTGATGAGGGGTATGTGTGTGTAAAACTTTTTCTCTGGGATTATAAGTGAGAGCATCATATCAGATTTTCTTTTAAAAACACTACAAGAATGAATGAGAAACCCTTTTCAGTAGTCACAGCAAAAAATGGTAGCTTTAAAACTTTGACATGGTAAGAAACAATAGAAAGAAACTCAGTAGGATATAGTAGTAAAGATTCATTTTCTGGCAATGATAAGAGGGAAGTGTTAACAAAGATTTCACTTGCTGCTTCAAAAATAGTATGTCTTATACGTATGCAATAATAATTGATAAAACAGGACATGAGTTTGAAGGAAAATTGTGGAAGGGTATATGGAAAGGTTTGGAGGGAGAAAAGGGAAGGAGAAATGTGTAATTAAAATACAATCTCAAATTAAACAAAATAAGTGTGTCTCTGTATACTACCACTTCTACAAATGTGGGGATGTATTTCAAATTTAATAAAAAACAGTCTGAGATATCAGAGGACAGATCCTCCTCCAGTCTTTGTTTTTTCAAGACAGAGTTTTCTGTGTAACAGTCCTGGCTGTCCTGGAACTTACTTTGAAGACCAGGCTGGCTTTGAACTCTTGCCTCTGTTTCCCAAATGCTGGGACTAACAGTGTGTGCCATCACTGCCTGCTGGTACTAACAGTGTGAGCCATGGCTTCTTCTGCCTCCTCTGTCTTTCTATATCTGCCTTAAATACTCCCTTTGCTCAGTTAAGGCGTGGCACCACAACTGCCTGCCCGGGAGCATGGAGTTCCTCCTGTAAACTAAGATGACCTTGAACTCCAATTGGATTAAGGGTGTAGGTCACCACTTCCTAATATTGAGTTACCACTGTCTGATTCTCCTAGACTGACTGTGGGTAATTTTTTTTATTAAATTTGAAACATATCCCCACATACAAACTTCCCTATGTAGAAGATGTTGATAATTATATGGAATTACTACAATTCTTGTTTGCTTTGAACATAAGGATACTATTTAGAATTTTAAAATTATTTTGAGTTGAAAACTAAATTATTAGGTTTCCATTATTCTATTTTTGATAAAAAAAAAAAGAGGAACTTAAAATCAGTGAATTAAAATTGACTTTTTGTTTTCTAGGGGTCCCTTCAGTGTTGTACGACGATGTATCAACAGAGAAACTGGGCAACAATTTGCTGTAAAAATTGTTGATGTAGCCAAGTTCACATCAAGTCCAGGGTTAAGTACAGAAGGTAAGAGATGGATTTCAAGTAAGTTATTTGATGTCTGGCTTTATTTCATCTCCAAAATCCATTTATCAACCTATCCTCATCTAGGGGTGGGGAAGCAGAGGGTTTGATATAGTGGGGAAGTGGGTGGAGACAGTCTGAACTCAAGTTGAAACAGTTGTTCAGAACTCTAAAAGATAGCATTTGAAATATGGGAGGATTATAGTCATCTGGGATCTTTATGAGCTTTTTTTTTTAACTAGAAAGGGAATAAAATATGGACACATATTTTTAGGGTTTAATTTGAGATCTGTTGTGTGAGATGTAGGATAGGAAAGGAAGTAATTGCAAGGATGATAATTGATATATATGTGCACTTAAAGTTATTTATTTTTTTAAATAGGTGCCATGAATCACACTAAAGATAACAAAGCTGATTATTATACTGACTCTTCTAATTAGCCTATCTACTAATGTTATACTTCCACAGTCTTCTCTAGTCTTTTGCTTTTTAATCTTAAAGCACTGCAATTGAGAACTTAGATTATAAAATTAAAGATGAAGTATCCCATTTGCATTTTATCCAATTACCTTGTTTTGGAAAGTAGAATCCAACTTAATCTATTCCTATAGATTTTTATTCAGGTTGATTACTTTTAAATATTTTGTGACTCTTTAAATTATTATTATCAATATAATGTTATAGAAGATTCTTAAAAATCCAAGAGGCTGAAGAAATGTATCAGTGATTAAGAGTACTAGCTGCCCTTCTAGACGACCCACGTTTGATTCCCAGCACTCTATGAGGGCTCATAATCCATCTTAACTCCAGTCCCAGGGGATCTGATGCCCTCTTTGGCCCTTTCAACACCAGCCAAGCACTTGGTACGTAGACATGCAAACAGGCAAAGCCCCTATACAAATAAAATAAAAATAAATACATCTTTTAACAAACTTTTAACTTACTAGTAAGAAGAAATCCCTTACCGATTTGTTTCTGGGTCAAAGGTTATGCTTACCTTTAGATTAAATAAACATGACCATACTGCTGGGGAGAAAAATCTTACAGTAAAATTGAAGTTTCATAGTTCATGATTTCATTGTCAGAATTGGTCATTAACCACTTTTAAATACAGGTTATTTTATAGGCTTAGCAAAATATAATATTTGCCTTTCAGTGGACTTTACAATTAATTTTTTTCTTTCGAACTGCTTTGTTTTCTGTTTGGTTGTATTATTTCCTTTGTAGTGTTGGGGATAAAACTGAGGGCCTCAGGTAAGCTAGTCAAGTACTGTTTCTTTTAATTTTTAATTCATTTTGAGTTTAAAGTTCTCTATGCCTTAGTAGTCTGTTAAGGCAGATCTTGAACACTGACATAATTTTGTACAAATCTGATTGCTCAACAATTAGATGTTTTGAAACTTAAAAAAATATTTCAGTATTGTTTATAAACTTAGTAAAGTTCTAATTAGAAATTACAAATGTAATAAATTAATAAGTCCATTATTCAATTACCTATATTAAATTGCAATAAAAGAAATGAGATCCTCTTATAATATTACAAATAATTAAAATCAGCACTCATAGTTCATTTCTTAGCCCCAAATTTTTAAAGTCAAACTTTGATTTGTCTTATCATTATGTCTAATTCTGTGTATTTCCAGGCTGAAGACATTTTTAAAGGAGACAAATACTTTCTCATTTGTCTCTGGTGGATTATTGACAGATTTCTTTAGCCAGATCTCTGGAGCCCTAGACCCAGAATCTCTATTACCACTTAGAGCAGGGTATGATGATTTACACCTTTAATCCCAGAGTTTAGGAGGTAGAGGCAGAAACAGGTGGATCTCTGTAATTTCAAGGCCATCCTGGCCTACATAAAGAGTTCCAGGCCAGACAAGACTGTATACTGAGACCCTGTCTCAAAAAAAAAAAAAAAAAAAAAAAGCCAAAACAGACAAACTAAAAAACTCCACTTTGTCAGAGGGTTAAACAGTGAACTTTAAAAATGGAAGACAGATAGAACATATAATTTATTTATATTCTTGGTTTGAAGTTTTGTCTCAACTTAACATGACAACATTATGGACTTATCAGTGAAATTGTAGCTCACACCTTCATTGCTTTGATGATTTTAAAAAAATGTCAAATTCTGTCCTGAAAGCAAGACAGAACAATTCAATTGATCCTTTATACTCCATATGTCTTTGAACCAATTGGAATCTTGTACTATTTTTATAACAGTGTTATCTACCTCCAGACTGTAAAGGATGTCCATTTGAATTCTTCATATTACCCATGATTTTATCTGGTTTGGGTTAGAATTCAGTGGCATTCTATTGAAACTGTGCTATTGGTATATTCATGGTATTAGCCTTTAGTTTTTCTTGTTATTTTCAGTACAGTGACTTACAGTAAGTTAACCAAGAAACAGAATTAAATTTCACATCTCATAGCATCTTGCTTTTTTGTAATGCAATCCTCATACCCTCTATTGATTTTGTTCACACTAGCTTACTTTATTATGTCTTTACCACATTTTATAAGTTGTATAATAGATGTAATAAATAGTAAATTATTATACAAAATCTTTGAATATTGACCCCTTTATGACCTTTCTGCCCAACTCCTTTTTATTCCTTTTCTAGCTACTATAAGCAAAAAAATCTGATTCCTTTTCTTCTATTCCATTTCTAAAATGTTAGGGTCCAAAAATAACCAGTTCCATGGCAAAGCATATAAGACATACTGTATTAGGAAGAAACAGTTTTTGAAGTAAAGTTTAGCACAGTAAAGCAGAACCCTTAAGTTCAAGTAAGACTATCTAGAAATATCTTTGATTTCTAGCTATTTAAGACTTTTTAAAGCAACAAATAATTTAAAACTCCATCTATCACTTATTCTTGCCTTACTCATATTTCTTCTCCCTTTGGCTTGTGGTTTATTTGACTCTTGTCATTGCCCAATTTTTGCCACCATATGTTTTCAAAATATATTATGAGCTAGATGTGTTTTAGCAGGACTATAATCCAAAAATTAGGTGGAAGCTGTAAGATCAAGAGTTGAAGGTCATCCTTGGCTACTTAGTAAGTTTGAGGTCAACCTGTGCTACATGGGACCCTCTATCAAGAAAGAAAATAATAACAAATATGAGTATATATGTCTCAGGATCATCTTGGACCATTGTTTATAAAATGATTTTATTAGAAAAATATGTAGTAAATTCTATATAAATAACATACACATTTAATTTTGAAATAGAATATTTATTAATTGAAGATCACTATGACATTTAATAAATTTTAAATTTTCATTGCCTTACTGAAGAATACATATTATAAATTGAATATTTATTCATTATTTTTGCCATCAATATTCTAATGTTTTGTTCAGTAGAGTTTCTCACATTACACAAAATCCAGTATTCCCTTGAAAATAAAATCAGATTTTTATGTATGTGTTCATTTTCTTTTAAATTTTTAGAAGATTCTGAGACATATCACTCCTAAATGGTTTAGAATTTCTTCCTTCATATGTATAAAGATGTGAAATTACTTATGAGTAAAAGATTTTTTACTAAATGAAAGCTAAGTGAATTTATATTAAGATATTTCAGTCATGGGGCCAGTGAGATAGGTCAGCAGATAAAGGTGCTTGCCTCTACACATGACAATTTTAGTTTGATCCCAGGAAATAACATAGTTGTTGGGAACCAAACTGGGGTCCTGTGGAAAACTGAAAGTACTCTTAACCATTGAGCCATCTCATCAGCTCTTGATTGGAAACTATTTTCATCCATGTATGTACAAAGACACATAGACACATTCATTAGTGAAGTTCCTAGATTATTATCTTTGAACTTTTAATTAATATGCTTTTTGTCTCTTACTCCGCTGAGCCACTAATTAAATTTTGTTTTAAAAATAGTATCAAAATTAATTCAGGCAAATAAGCATATTAAAAGATAAAAAAAATAGATAGAATAAAAAGCTAGTAACAAAAGTTCTGATTTAGTTTTACTTTTACTTACCTATTTTGGTGCTAGTGGTTAAACCAGAGCTTTAAGCATGCTAAGTATATGATGTGCCAATGAACCCTACTCCCAGTACATATCCACAGTTTGAATAAAGATTGTTTAGTGAAAGATCATCATTTTGTGTAGGTATTTTCTACAAGCTTAAGCATTCCTTCCTAGAATAAAGAGAAGACCAATGATACTCAAAGGCTTAGGAAGCTCAGAAAGTGATAAAATTCCCGTCCCAAGCTTATAGAGATAAGCAATTTCTGGGGAGAGAATTCTGGTAAAACTGCCTTCAAAGCCCTTAAGAAAAGCCTTAGCACACCAGTCATGGTTCACTGGCCACACATAAGAAAGAATACAGACTTTTGTTAAAGAATAATAGTAAACAGCAGCAACAATAGTGCATCTTGAATAGAATATTCTGATTTTACAGGTGACATTATGGTAAAAATCAATTAAAAATAGCTAATTAGGAGGTTTGCATATCATGAAGATACAATAACAGAAATACAATCCGTGCACAAGCAGTTGAATGCAAATATTTCAGTATGCTCAGAAAGTAGAGGAAATCAGTATAAAATGAGTAAAAGCAAAGTCCTGACAAATAGAAAATATAAACAATGAAATAGAAACTATACAAGCAAAAAGAAAAGATGGAAAGAAATTTTGAAGTTGAAAATCAAATTATCCAAATAAAAAAAAGCAGGTTTTTAACAGACAGAAGAAAGAATTACCACCAGAAGACTTGAAGATAAATTCATTAAGATTATATAGTTGAAGAAAAGGGGGTCGGAGCACAATAGAAACCTGCAGAAAGCCCTCAAGTATACCAAAATAAATGTAATAGAAGTGCTGAGATGATAGGAGAAGAGGAAATAAAATATGTGAAGAAATTCTTGAGGAAAACAATGGCACAAAAGTTCAGTGAACTCTACATAGATAAACCAAATATATATCATAATCAAACTCTCAAAACTATGGACAGAAGAAAGTAGCATAAAAGAAGCAATTCATCAGAAGACAATGGATTTACAATAACTACCAGAAGGGCTTCATCTGAAATAATGAAGACTAGATGGCAGAAGAAAACATTTCAACATGCTGAAAGAAAAAATTAAGAATCATTTATATAGAAAGAACATGCTTCAAAAAAAATCAAGTACAGACTTGAGGAAATTTGCCTGTAAACTTGCCCTACAAGAAATTCTTAGGGTAGGTTCTGTAGTTTTGACAGAAAGTATTTGTTAATATCTTGAAACCAGATAGAAACAAAGACCACACTTATAAAGAAGACTTATAAAGACTTATAAAGAAAACTACATGCATAAATAAGTATAAAAGACAGCATAAACACATTTTTTTTGCAATATGGTCTCAATATGTAGTATTGACTGATCTGAAACTCATTGTGTAGACTAGGCTAGTCTGGAATTCACAGAGATCTGCTTGCCTTTGCCTCCCAAGTAAGATTAAAGGCATGTGCTACCACTCTGGCTATAAACACGTTTTAATTGTACCTGTATTTCTCCTAACTGACTTAAAAGATAACTGCAGAAAGTAGCATTATAAAACTGTTAATAACCCCATTATGTAATAATGTCACCCCCGATTAAATAATAAAAGTACTCAATATACTAGAATAAATGACAAGATATTATAAATGGTATTACTGGTAATATTTGTACAACATCAAAGAAGTATAGGAATACAAGAACCAAAAGGGCACAGCAATATAAATCCTACCTTATTGGTAATAGTATTAAAGATAAATGAATTAAAACTAATTTCAAGGCAGAGATTGGTGCAATGAATGAAAACTGCCCTGTAATATATTATCTACAAGAGGCACATATTACTTTATTTTTATTGCATTTACTTAATGTATGTATGCTACATGTGCACGTACACACTCTACAACATGTATTTGGTGATCAGGGGACAATTTACAGCAGTTGGTTTTCTCCCCATCATGTGGGTTCGAGTAATGAAGCTCAGGTCATAATACTTGGTAGCATACACCTATTGGGCCATTGTTCTGGCTTCAGTCACATTTTAGATTCAAAAGGCATTTAAATTGAAATGGTAGGAAAAGATTTATCATTCAAACCATGACCAAAAGAAATCTAAAATACCTGTATATAAAACAGAAGTTTGTATTTTTGTGTTACTTTACTTCGGGGCTAAATAGATGAGTCAGTCAATGGATTACAGATCTCAGGGTGCTTTGACTAGCCCGTCTAGCTGGTGAGCTTCAGGCAGATAGGAGGCTGTATGTCAAAAAGCAAGGTGAGTAATGCCTCAGGAGCAACACTCAAGATTGAATTCTGACATTGTATCATTTACCCACATACATATGAAGAGAGGAGAAAAGGCATGCAAGGAAGAAGGGAGTAAAGAAGGAAAGGAGGAGGAGAGACAGAGAGGAAAGATTATGATAGCAAGGTTACAGATTTAATATACACAAGTCTTGTTTTGATATATATTAGCAGTGAGTTATTAGAATTTGAAATTTAAAACAGAAAACCATTATATTAACATACATTGAAATGCTATCTAAAAACTTAATAAGAGTTACATAAAGAAAATTTGAAATGTGACTTTTTAAACATCAAAATAATTGGGGAATCTTTCTCATATTTGAGGATAGTAAGATAGTGCTGCTAAAGGTCAGTAGTCCCCAAGTTAATCTATAGATTCCTTGCATTCTAAATCATTGTTCCAGATTCCAGTGAACTATTACAAATTGGAAACTAACTACTTTTTAGACAAAGTAATTCTAAAGTTATATATAAGGCAAAATATGTAGAATAGCTACCATATTATCCCAGAAAACTCAAAGGTTGCAAGACCAAGTTCAACTCCATTGCTTAATTAAGAGCTACAGTCATTATAACTGTGGACATCAATGAAAGAATAAATGGGTAGACTAGAGCTCAGATAGAGACATAGAAATAGAGTCACACAAATAGAGCCTATTGATCTTTGAAAACATTGAGTAGTCAATCTAATGGGAACAAGACCGTCTTTTCAATAAGTAGAGCGGAAAAAAGTGGTCCATCCTCATGAAAAGCAATGACTCTGGGTAGAAATCAGAATGTGAATAAGGCAAGTTGTCTGCACTCATTATTCCTGTTCAACATATTGCCAGAAACAATTATAGCATGTTAGGACAAGTTAATATACACACATAGATAGGAAAGGAAGAAAGGAAGTTTTAGTTGCAGATAATAAGTCTGTGTGCATGTATAGCAAAAAAGCCTATAGCCAGTGAAAATGATGATGAAACATATACTAGGCAATTATATATTGTATCCTAGAAACCATAGTTTAAAATGTAAAAGCACTTAGAATTAGATAAAACAAAGCCAGACTCTTAAATATAAACCACACAAAGATAACATAAAACTTTTACGTTAGAAACAGCTACAAGACTCTAATGATAGGAAACAATCTCTAAATAAATAGAGGATGATGATGATGATGATGATGATGATGATAATAATAATAATAATAATAATAATAATAATAATAGTGAGGCTATAAATTTTAGAGTGGGGATGGTAGAGGCTGGTTGGAGGCATGAGACAGGATGAAAGGAAAAGGGAGGAGGGAAAAGTGATATAATTCTATATTAGTAAAAAATGTATGTTGTACAAAACTTCTAGCCCAACCTAGCCCAGCAAGCAGTCTAAAGGAATCTCTCCTGTCCACGGCCTGGCCTAGCCTGAGGTTCAGACCTGTGGCCCTGCTTGGTCCCAATAATCACTCAAAGACTTATATTATTTACATGCTGTTTGGCCTTTGGCTCAGGCTTATTGCTAGCTAGCTTCCACATCTTAACTCAATCTGTCCTGCCACATGGCTCATGGCTTATTTATACTCCATTACATATTGCTTCTTGAATGACTGGATTGCATCTCTTGTGAATCCACCCTCCTTCCTCTGTATCTATGCTTCTAAGCTGCTCTGCCATAGGCCAAAACAATTCCTTTATTATCCAATGGTATTCAGAGCATACACAAAGACATCCCACATCACTTCTCCCTTTTCTGTATAATCAAAAAGGAAGATTTAAATTTTAACATAGCAAAATTACATGTAACAAAACAACTATCAAGGAAGAATTACAGTTACAGTTTCTAGTCTATTTGTATTTAGCAAAATTAAAGAAAATACTCTATCATCTACCTTATCCTTGTGAGTACAAAGTTTTACATCTAATTTACACATTATTATAATTAAGGAAAGCTATAACTATCTAATATTTAACTACATCAAAGACCACAGAAGGATATACTATTACCAGAGTAAACAGGAAGTACATGCAACTTCCGAAATCTAGAAATAACAGAAATGACATCTGGCTGTCTAGATAGTCACCCACAGTCCTTTATAAAGTTGGGGTATCCATCTTTAGCCTACAGGTCTAGAGTCTCTGTCAGACTTTTTTTGAAGCAGGAAATATGAAGGACTCTTCCATTCATTTTGGCATGATTTCGTCAGTCACTTCTTGTGTCTACAATAATGTCTGGCAGTTTTTTCTGTGAAACAGGAATGTGAAGGACCATCTTGGCTCAGAGGTCTTTTTCCTGTGGATCCTGTATGTCCAGTTTAAACAGCATACTTTCAAGCACTTGAGGCAAGAAAAATTTCTTGTCCATTGGCTAATTTTTACCACAAAGAAAGTAAACTCCACATGTAATTTCTTCAATGTTCACCATCCTCTTGAAGTAGATTTGTGCTGCCAGGAGCAGACCAGTCTCACTGTCCAGAAAAGCCTAAGTTCTTAAAATATTTTAAATGCCATGTCCTGTAGGTCTTTGAAGTGTCTGAAGATTACCTATCTAATTGAAATATATCTTTGTATACCTAAAAAAACTAACATGACTATAAGTTTGGTTATCATAGATGATGGTTAATCTGCATTTCTTAATTATACATTATAATTTTAAATGAGTTACATAAACATAATAACCTAAGCAAGAGTAGAAATACACATACAATATAACAAAATTGATCTTAAATATCTATAAATAAACCAAAATCCATACCAATGTAAAATATTTTGAGATAAACAGCCATTTTGGATTAAAGTAGATTCAATAATCTTTTTAAATCATTTCTATATCATATCTCCCTTTTTTCATAGAAAGACATTGACTATAACCATTGCCATTTATAATGAAAACAAACATTTATAAACAATATTTTGGGAATTTGGGTGTAGCTTTCCAAAAACTACTTCTGCTTATTGGGGAGGTGCTGCCAATCTAATGGGGATCCTGAGGATGGATCATCTTAGTCAACAGCCTTGAAGCTGATGTGGCCATCTCTTCCCATCAGGTTTTTTTTTTCAGGGGATCTTCATTGATCAAACCATAAGAGCCTGGAAACAATCCACAGGTTCTCATCTTCTGTGGAAACAGAGGCACAACCTCTCTTCCAAAGCAACATATCCTTAGACACAAATTTCAAAGTCAGATACCTTTAAAATATATATGTTTGTTTGAAATCGCAGCCTTAATAATCAAATGTCTTTCTGCAGTTAGCTTATTAGTAGTTAAAAAATTAAAAGAAAACATAATAATAAACATAATCCAGACACTTGGGTATTTAACATTTTTACAAGGCTTATTATATTTTTATTACTCTATTTCTCTTTTTAAAGGATTGTCTTTACTTTTTCTTTTTTCTCCCAGTATACATATTCTTTTTTATACACAGTGTAACCCACTTACAGATTTTCTCTGAATCTGCTTTATTGCATATCCTTAATCATTTTCTAACCAAGATTGTCTTCAAAATGCTAAACTGTAAAGTACTGCTTTTACTGCTGGCCCTGCCCCACTCAGCTTTTCAATATGGAGGAGGTACCAGAGTCAGGCTTACCTTTTCAATTCTGGGAAGCAGTATTTAATATCGTGGAGCTATGTTTTTAAGCCCATGGTTGTGCTTCCAAATTTGAAAGCAGCAGCTTGGAGAAGCCTCTCTGTACCATAGGCCTTGTGAGAGACTGTGTAAATTGGCCACACTGATCAGCTTATGCCTGCTGACACTGGCTGCATCTCCCAGTTGCTAACCAGGGACATAGCTCAGAGACTGTGACTAGGAAGTCCAATGCAGTTCCCTTTCTGTGCATGTAGAATTTCTTTTTAAAACCTTCTCAGATCTATTTGGATCAATGCCCCATGTTGTAGCACCATTTGTTGTAAGAAATTTCTGACCTGTCTGGCTGAGACCTGCAGACCCACAATCCCACAGAAATACACAGAGGCTTAAATTAACTACATGCTGTTTGGCCTATAACTCAGGCTTATTGCTAGCTAGTTCTCACATCTTAACTCAACCCATTTCTATTAATCTGTCTTGCCATGTGGCTTACCTGTACTCCATTACATATTTCTTCTTAGGTGGCTGGATTGCATCTCTCATGACTCTGCCCTCCTTCCCCTGTATCTATGCTTGGATTTCCCACCTGCTTCCCAGCTGCTCTGCCACAGGCCAAAAAAGTTCCTTTATTATCCAATGGTATTCACAGCATACACGAAGACATCCCACATCAAATGTATTTAAAATGATAGAAAATATTTCTGCTGCCTAGGAAGCCTAGTGTGGCTATGCCTAGTAGAGTTGTGACTATTATAGGCAGCCTTGGTCTAATTTTTGTGCCTATGGATCAGTTTTGCCTATCCTTGATGTAAAACTAGACCACATAGTAATACAATAAATAAATGAAGACATTTACCCTGTTCATAGATTGATTGCTCAGCATAGCAATATATCTATTCTTCCCAACAATCTCATAATTTAACAAAGTTTCAATTTAATTTTCAGGAATAATTTCTATGGGTATAAAAAAATCTTATCCTAAAATGCTTATGGAAAGGAAAAAGAACAAAAATAACAAGAAACAATCACTTTTAAAAATAAACATGACATAGGAAGAATCAATCTATTCCCATTTTTATATACAGTTGAATGTATTAATGATGCAGAGTTAGACATAGCGATTAAAAGAACAGTTTAGATTTTACAGAAACAGCCACAGCATAAATATAACTATTTTAAATTTTTATGCTTATTTATTTATTCATTGTGCAGATATGTACATGTGAAAACCAGAGTACAACTACTAGATAGAATCACTTCTAGAGATAAAAGTTAAGTTATTATACTTGGCTTCAAGAACCTGTTGAGCCATCTCAGCACTTCTCAACTGACTTTTGACAGATCTAAACCCAATTCATTAACAAAAGCATATTTTTAAGCAAATGTCAGTAGAACAATTGGACATCCGTAGACCAAAAATGGACTTTAATCTAACCATGTATAAGATTTACTTATAGTGGTTCACAGATCTAAATGTAAAATTTAGAACTGTATCATTTATATAATATACCAAAAATTATTGTGTCTATAAAACTAGATGAAGAATTGTTAGACATGATAGCAAGTATACAATTTATACATTAAAAACCAGTAAGAAAATAATTTGGTTACAGGTTAAATAAAAGTATAGGTCTTAACCAAGTACACAGTAATATTTTCAGTGTGATTATTCATTAGACAAATCAAAGCCAAAATGACATATTACTACATACTTACTAGAAAACTTAGAATTAAAAGTAATGATACCTTTTCCTGGCAACAATGCAGAGAAAATGGCTCTTTCATACGTTGTTACTTGAACGATAAAGGGGTTTTGTAACTCTGGGAAATATAAAGTTAAAAATTCTAAGCAAATCCTTTTTATACAAGCCAGCTATTATATTCAAAGAAAACATACATCCCAGAGGAATACAAATTTATGTTCATGGCAAGATCATAATTAAGTTTTCATTGTAATTCTATTCCTACTAGGTAAAATTTGAAAAGTACTGAAATACCTTACAATGGGTTAGTAGTTAAATAAATTGTGGTACTTCTGTGTTATGGAATACTACACAATAAAAAGAAAAATAGTAATGCATTGAACAGTTTAATGGATCTAAAGAATTGTGCTGCATTTAAAAACGTACCTGTAAATACCATGTAGTATATAGACTCCTTTATGAGAGTTTCAAAGTAATAAGTTTAGAACTTCAGGAGAGTTTAGTATTTGTCTTGTATGTAGCACTGCAATGTTAGGGTAAAATCATGAAATATGATCATTATGATTTTAAAGGAATAGAATTGGGCTCATTGTGGAGTATCTTTGTGAAACACAACTGATTTCCATTTTTTGTTAGTGACAAGAATTTTCACATGACAAAATTGAAAAATTCTACATATAATGCAGTAATGCATGTAAACCTGTGAAACTAAAATCTGGTCTATTGTTTTCATCAGTGTTAATTTCCTGCATTTGCTATTGTATTTTGGTTGTGTAAGCTGTTACCAAGGGAAAGAAGGACTAGGTTAATGATATACAAAGCCTCTTTGTATTATTTTTGCATATTTCTGTTAATGTATAATTATTCTAGAATAAATGATGTTCCTTAAAAGTTTCTTTGTGCTTTATACAATCTTCTACAAGAGTAGTAATTATCTGCCAAATATTCAGGAGTATAGGAAAACACATTTTAAATAAAGGTTTGGATTTCTAATAACTCAAATTGGTACGTACATGCAAATTGTGATTGATATAACTGTGAGCATCATCATCAAACACTGTTACTTGCTTTCCCTAGGAAACATGAATATTCAATAATTCTAATTTACATAATGAATTTACATTCACTTTGTAGGATAATTACTGGTTTAGATAATTAATCTATATCCCCCCCTTCCGCATGCAGAAAGCATATGAAAACCTTTTCTCTGAAGTATTATTCTTTAGTGTTATCCATTTTCCTGCTATGGCATATATAGAAGTAACACAGCAAATATCAAGATATTAAGGGTTATACTTTAATTTTGTCATGCAAAATACTAAAAAGTGCAGTTTATTGTCAGTTTCATCATGCATTCTGAACTCCTGGGCACAGATTTAATGAATTAAATTATAATTTGTGAATTAGTATTTGAAATGAAAACACTCATTTCTTCAAATATTATTGAATTATTCTGTATGTGCCTCACCCTATGCATGTGAAGCACAAATTAATTTCATTGTGGAGTTATCAGATAATCATCTTTAGCATTGATATTATTTAACATGAGTTCCTGAGAATGATAAAATAATTAGCTGTGACTAATATTTTAATCACTTTATTTTTTGATAGTAATTTTAGCAGGAAAACAAAGGATTTTGTATTGAATGAAATATTTGAGTAAGACTGATTAGAGACCAGCATTCAGCTAGTTGTATAATTTTCTCCAGAATGTGTATATTCACCATTCTGATCATAGTTCCCATTTAATTATGGTCTGGGTCACTGACTAGTATATTCTAAAAGATGATTTTCCCATTAGGTTTTTTTCCTATACTGTTGATGCATATATTAAAAGCAAAGGGAATTAATATATTTTTGTATTTTATGCATATTATGTAATAAAATTAGTGCTTTTTAGCAAATTGCATTGATAATAGTACATCTTTAGCTATTTTCACACACACACACACACACACACACAGAGAGAGAGAGAGAGAGAGAGAGAGAGAGAGAGAGAGAGAGAGAGAGAGAGAGAGAGATTGAGATTATTTCTGTCTGTATGCTGGCATGCCTGTCTTTCTCTGTTGAACCCTGTTAAGCTAAAAAGTCAACTTTGAAACAAATGCATTCATTTTTTTAAAATGATTCCTTGTGGTGCCATGGTAATTATTTCTGGATAACTACATTTAAAATATGATGCACATTTTCCAAATGTGAAGTTTCTGATTGTCTTGCTAATCATATCCTGCAAATAGTTCTGTCAGAAATTGCTAATGTGTCTCTGAAGTGGAGCAATTTACAGCGACTATTCTTGAGATCATCCATGAGGAAAAAGAAAGCTCTGATTTCTTTACCCTTTAAGAATGTGAAGATAGTTTAGTCTAGATTAACTGCTTCTACAAGTATAGGGCTGTTTGTTAGATAAAATGACTCAGACTCACTAGGTATAATTCTAGATGTGAACTAGGATGTTGACTATATATAATTTCTGATATTAATGTTATAAATATTTCATAATCTGGATTTCCATCTTATATACTAAATGTGTTGATAAAGAGGCTGTCGTGTTTCCATGTTTATATATTAGTGCTCTCAAAGTCCTTCGGCTTATATATTCAATTTCATTTTAATGTCACATTCAGGAAATATAACAGTATTAAAAAAAACTGTGAAATGAGAGCCTCTGCTCAGTATTTCGAAATAAAATTGTATTTTAAGGTTGTCTCACCTCATCCATATGTAGATTTTTAAACTTTACCTATTTCCCCCTTTTATACAGATAGCTACCTATTCTTTAAGATCTTCAGTTTATTATCCTTTACATTATGTTTTTTTTTTGCCATACTACCACTGCCCCCTCCCTTCCCTTCTCTCAGTCCCTCCAAGTCCTCCATCAGCCTCCCCTCCCCTACAGTCCCTCCATCCATTCCCCAAGGAGGGCAAGGAGTCCCAAGGTGAGTCATTTCAGTCTGGCATATCCATTTGAGGTAGGTCCGAGTCTCTCTTCCCAGTATTAATGCCTGGGTTAAATGCTCCTCTGTAGGGAATGGGTTCTAAGATGTCAGTTCATGCACCAGGAACATACTCTGATCCTACTGCAAGAGGCTTCACAAACTGCCCATGCCAGTTGACAGTCATCTACCTTTGGAGGGTTTAGTTCCTTTTCTGGCCTGGACTTTGTGGCCTAGCCTCGAGGTTCAGCCCCTCTTTCAACCCCTCTGCATCTTAGCCCCAAATAATCACACAAAAGCTTGCATTAATTTCTTGCTGATTGGCCTATGGCTCAGACATATTGCTATTTCTTTCATCTTAACCCATTATTCTTATCTTGTTTAGCCATGTAGCTTAGTACCTTTTCTCAGAGCAGCATCCTGGTCTCCTTTCCTCTGGGTGTACTGGTGTCTCTGCCTGACTCTTCCTCTTTCCAGAGTTTTCTTACTCTGGTAGCCCCACCCCCACTTCCTGTCTGCCTTCTTGCCAATAAGTCTTTATTAAACCAGTAGGAGGGACAAATATTTACAATGTACCAGAACATAGTCCCACAGCATTCCTTAGCAATTGTTTCTGATTCAGTGTGTTTCCAATAGCTCCAGTCAGCCATCTCTGTGGGTCTCCTCCTCATGATCCTGATCCCTTTGCTCATATAGTCTCTCTTCTCTTCAGCTGGACCCAGAGCTTAACCCAGTGCTTAGCTATGGATCTCTGCTTCTGCCTCTATCCATTGCTGGATGAAGGTTCTATAATGACAGGGTGATCATTCATTTAATTATAGGGGAAGTTTGTTTAGACACCCTCTCTACTATTGCATTATGTAATTGAATGCGTATTTTTTTAAAAAAACAAACAAACAAATCTTAACATAGTAAAGAGAGTATAGAGTGCCTATTCAAAAGGATTATTGTACAAAAGAAAAAATAACTATTGCAATATATTATGGATAAGAGTTTTCACTAGTCCCATCCAGAACATGGAGATGATTTAAAGTAGTAGACACATCTTATCATTATCCCTCTTTCACTAATATGATGGGCATTCAGAGAAAGATATGCACTCTGACCCTTTAAAATTTGAAACATTTGGGGATAATATGAGAGTTACAATTTTTAAATTTTTATTTAAAATTTTATGTATATGAGTGCTCTGCATGTGTACCTACATGTCAGAAGAGGACATCAGATGGTTGTGAGCCACCATATGGTTGCTAGGAATTGAACTTAGGACCTCTGGAAGAGTAGCCAGTGCTTTTAATCTATGAACCATTTCTCAAGCCTTGGGAATTACAAATTTTAAGTGGTAACATGCATTATTTTTCAATAAATCACTCAAATTGATGGGGAAAAGATAATTTAGAAATTGATACTTGATTTTCCACTGTGTAATGGTCATTCTTCAGACTAGGGGTTACAAATGTTCCTAAGTGTTCTAAGTGTTTACAAAGACCTCCACACAGCATCAGATATAGATACTTTCAAAGAACAAAGTTTTTAATTCATCTCCTCTCATTATTTGTAAAGTTAGTATGCTTAAGAAAATACTTAGGATTGATATAGTCTTTCCTCCCATATTACCTTCCATAATATTTTATTGTCTCACATTACAATGAGTTTTCTCTCCCAACTAAAATATGTGTGTTGGAATATCTATAAAAGTGACTAGAATGCTAGATAAAGAAACATGTTGAAAATTGGCAACAGGGGCATTAGTTAGATGGATTCCCTGTTTACTTTCAGTAAAATTCATGGAACGCAATCAACTTGCTAGCTGAAGAATCACTGAAACTATTAAGTCATGGAATTCATGGCATATAACAAAAAAGAGATTTCTCTTACAAAGCACTAGCCATTTTCATCTACTTATTTTAAAAAATAATGATAATATAGTTGAATCAATAGAGAAAGAACAACATATAGAAGAAATATTTGCCAAATACATATCTGGAAAAAGATTAATACTCAGTTACATATGTGACCTAAAATAATACTCCAAATAAACTTAATTTTAAAGTGGACAAAAGTCTATAGAGAGGCCATACCTGGTTCAGCAGGTAAAGGTTTTTGCCTGATAACCTGAGTTCAATACTGTGAATACACATGATGGAGGAGAAGAATGCACTTCTGCCAGTTTCACACATGCATTATGGGACATGCATACTCACATACATATGTGCAGGTATATATGAACACATTGTTCAATGATAAAGAAGTCAGATCCTGTAATATTTGTATGTGTTGGAATACTATACTCAGCGTCATTAATAAGCAGAATTAATATAGATTAATGAAAATTAAATATTAAAATGTCTTATTCAGATGTAATTTATATACCATATTTGGTACAATGCTTATTTCTATAACATTTCATCAAACCTCCAAAGAAATTTTTTGCCTTGATCCTCACCTGCCCCCCTCACCTGTCACTACCTGAGAACCTTTTCTGTAATAGATTTACACATTTTGAACATAATGGAGTCATACCATAGGAGACATTTATGGCTGCTTTTTTTTTTTTTTTTTCACTTACCGTGTTTCAAAAAATGCATTTACACATTTTAGGTTGGATCAGTGCTCTGGTTGCTTTTTTGTCCATTTTATATATTCATTCATTAATTGAGGTTGGTATTGGACCTGGACAACTTTATTAGCTGCCATGTATAATGTTACTGTTAACATTAATATACTATCAGTCTTCATTTATGGTGTTTGTACTTTATGCATTCATCTATTCAGCAGTATTTCTTTGTAATTCTCTAATGCTTGAGGCACTTTTGTGGTCACCCACAGACCTGCAAAGCAGTGAAATTTTTGAATTGCTCAACACTTAGGTTCCAAGTTGACTTTAAACAGTGCAGCTCTTTTCTTCTTGTTTTGGCTCTCATTCTATAAGTGAATGGCCTTTTCAAGGCCTCTATAGTTCCTTGCTTCACATTTTTGTGCTTTTTGCTGTTGACTTGGCTACTTTAAATAGCCACCAAGTGTAGTGCCAAAGTGTTGCCTAGCATTCTTGACATGCAAGAGTGCTATGATGTGTTTTTACAAAGGAAATGCATCCTTCAGATGGGAGTTACAGAGCTGCTGGCTGTGAGTTCAGTTAACAAATTAACAATATATATGGCAAAAATGTATCTTCACACAAACATATAGACGATATGAATTGGCCAATTGACCAAAACGTGTAACTAGAAATTCACAGGAATATATCCTCCTATTTCTTCTGAAGAGCAATGAATGGTTCAGTATTTATCTCATGTATGGGCTGACTAAAAACCAACCAACCAACCAAACAAACATAAGTACTATGAATAATGAAAACTCAGTTGTATGTGATTTTTCCTGGATATATAGGTTCAAGTTCTCTTGAATGTATGTTCAAAAGTAGCATTATAGTATGAGGATGTAGCTCACTTGCAGAGGTTTTACCTAGCATTGGTAAAGCTTTAGGTTCCATTCTCACTCCAGCCAAGGTAGAAATAAAAGGGTAGCATTGCTAAGCTATACAATAGCATCTCGTTTTCATGAACAAGTGTCCTCAGCCTTCATACATAGAAAGATGACAATGAACTTAACATACTCTATAGGTAGGAGGAAATGGCCTCATTGTTGAGCGGGTATGGGAACTGCCCTGGATTAGACACCCAGAACACATAAGAGTTTGTGTATTGTCTTTTGTGATGCATAAATATGCATTGTAGTGGGATTATGCTACATTATAAATAATTGTCCCTCCTACTAGTTTAATAAAAATGCTCATTGGCTGAAGACAGACAAAAAATGTGAGTGAGGCTACCAGACTAAGAAAACTCTAAAAACAAAACAAAAATGCCACAAAAAGCCAACAGATACAAAAAAAAAATAACTATCCTTCTCTGAGAAAGGTACAGAGCCACATAACTAAACAAAATAAAAATCAGAAATTAATTTAAAAACAAAAACTAATGATATACCAGAGCCACAAACTAACCAACATAAAATTAATACAAAACTTTATGTAATTATTTAAAACTACTATTCCAAAATTTCAAAACAAGTCCAAGGCAAAAACATAATACAACAACGCAGAGCTTTCAAAGACCCCTAAAGAGAAATGCCCAATTTCAAGGAACATTTACAATTTTCCTAAAATGGATTCTTTTCTTTGTTCATTGTCTCTGCTTTTTACCACTTCCCTATTGCCCAATTCCCTCTGTTAATTTATAGCATTATATCTAGAGAGCTTAAACCTTATGTAGGAACTTGTTAAATGTAGAAGGGGTTAAGACAGTATTTTTAAATTGACAATTTAACACTAGCTCAACCTTCTAGTAACATGAAAAATTTAGGATATAATGAAAACATTTTAATAAGGATCAAAAAGAGCAGTGTCTATAAACAGAAGCACAAGATTGTATTCATACCCAATGATAAGCATGTTCTACTTTTTAAAGAGCTGTCACATACTGTTATTTGCTATATGAAACTCCAGGTATATATATATACATACATACATACATACATACATATATGTATATATATGTGTATATATGTATATATATGTATATATGTGTGTGTATATATGTATATATGTGTGTATATATATGTGTATATGTGTATATATATGTATATATGTGTGTGTATATATGTATATATGTGTATATATATGTGTATATATGTATATATATGTATATATATATATATATCCCCGAATTTTATCTTCTGAAAAAAATACATTTTATAGGTGCAGATTAGAGAGGCTTAAGAACTTTTCAAAAGAATGTCAGATATTCTAGGCCTGTAGGCTGAAGATGCCCCAACACTACAGAGGGATGTTGTGTGACTATTCAGGAAGCTTGAAGTCCCTGTCATTAGGTAACATTTCACACTTCTGGTGTCTTTGATGAAATTTCAGACTAAATAATTTTAACTATAATTTTTCCTAATTATAATAGAAAGTAAATTAGATACAAAACTTTAGACTCAACAAAATAAAATAGATAATTATTTTCTCTAATTTTGTCAAATGCAAATGGTTTAGATGTTAGTATAATTTTTTTTACTTAATAGATTGTATATATAATTTTACTATATGTTAAAGTTAAAACCTTCCCTTTTAATTAGACAAAAAGGGAAAAAAAAACTTTTCAGGTGGTGAATGAGAAGTGATAGATAGAGCCAGGTGAATCTAAGTTGGTCTGTGTTTTGAACCCCAAGCCTTTCTTTTTACCCACATTTCATACTACCATCCCCCACTTTATATTACAGTGCTTAGATTAGATACTCTTAGCTTCACATACCCCACACCTTAAAACATAAATGTATATACATGAAATAAAGGTAGGGATATTTTCCAGCTTAATTTACTCATGCCATCTAGAATTGTACCTATCACAAAATTTTACCTATCACAAAATAGACACTTGGTGAATATTTACTCTGTGAATAAAAAAAAAACCCCATAAATTTCCTTAATGTATTGAGGTTCCTAGAGATACCACAGTAAAACCATGGTGTAGTATTAATAGTGCATGAAGATTTCTACTTGATGTGATGGTTGTGGCACCTGTAAAAGTTTAAGTGATTATGTTACATTTTCAGGTCCAAAGTTGAAGTATAAAAAAAATGATTCTAATACTATTTGTCCCCTTGAACCTGGCCAACTCTCTAGTGTATCTAAACCATTTTGTTGTGCAACATAGTTTTGTAGATGCCTATAATTAGGTCATATAATCAGTTATGGTAATAGCTGGTGTCTCTTCTCATACTATAAGAAGTCCAGTCTAGGGATCCTAAAGTAAACCCTGCAAAGATCCCAGAGGCAGATCAAGAATAGGCAAAAGACTTACAACATTCAGGATTTAAAAAGAAATTTACTCAGATGGTAAGTAAATGGTACACAACTTAGTCATTATAAAAATCCAGGTTAAACCACAAATTGATAGCACTGCATTACTAAGAGAATGGCTAACAGCAAAAACAATTCCAGTATCAGTTAGGATGTAAACTGACCAGAGTTCTTTTAATAAATGCATAAATTTGTAAACTAAGTATCTACCAAAGTTGACATACATACTTACTGACCTTGTGCTTAGCATTTCCATTTCACTAGTGTACATCCAACAGAAACACTTTAGCATATATACAGCCAAAATTAAACGTGTACAAGTGTTTAGTATCTTTGTGATAGTCTATCTTAGAAGCACCCCATGATCCAAAAAAAAAAAAATACAGTATAGTGTATTCATATAGTGAAGCAGTAAAAAGAGAATGGGTGTTTGTTACACACAAAAAGAAACACAGTTGACTTCCACAAGCATAATATGTTAAAAAAAAAAAAAAAAAGCCAGGTATCCACAGCCGAGCACTGAGCCAAGCTCTGGGAATCCTATTGGAGAGAAGGAGGAAGGATTGTACAAGCCGGGGGGAGGGGGGGTCAAGGTCATCATAAGAGAACCCAAAGAATAACCTGAGCCTAATAGAGCTTACGGACTCTGGACTGACAGCTGGAGAGCCTGCATAGGACCAGCCTAGGATGTCTACATATGTGTGACATTTGTATAGCTTGGTTTATTTGTGGGACTCGTAGCATAGGATCAGGGAATGTCCCTGACTCTTGAGCTGGCTTTTGGGAACCCATTTCTCATTCTAGGTTTCTTTGCCCAGCCTTAATACAAGGGGAGGAGCTCAGTCCTACCTCAGCTTGATGTTGACACCCATGGGAGGCCCGCCCCTTTATGAACAGAAATAGGAGAAGTGGATGGGAGGGGAACTGTAGTCAAGATGTAAAATAAATGGGAAAGAAATTAAAGAAAGGTAAAAAATAAGTCAGGTATAAAGAATGACTCTGGGCTGGGGAGATGGCTCAGCAGATGAAAGTGACAGCTGCACAAGCCTGATGACCATAGTCAGTCACTTGAACCCATATTTTAAAAAAGCAGGTGTGTCACGCTTCTGTAATCCCAGTAGACTGTAGAATGGGAGGCTGAAGCAGGGTACTTGCCTGGACGTTCACATGTGAGCGAACCTGGAGTATGAAGCACAGTAGCAGAAATGAGGGAGATCCTGTACCAACAAGATGGAATGTCCCCAAATGTTCTCTCCTCTGACTTTTACTTGAATGCTGTGGCACATCCTGCCCTTAACATACATACATACATACATACATACATACATACATACATACATACATACATAAATATTAAAAGACTACTCACTATATGACCACATTTATTTAAAATACAAAAATACTGTAAGTAATCTTACATTTGAGTTCAAAGTAAGCTACCTCTGAGAAGACAGTAGCTACTGGGGAACACAAAGGCTACTAAACTGCTGGTTTGTCCTCTTGTTTCTTGATTGTTAAAGAGTTCACTGGGCATTCAACAAACCACACACATGATTCATATGCAGTGAATAGGTATGTGAGGTGATTTGAATGAAAATGGCACCCATAGAGAATGGCACTATTAGGAGGTAGGAAGTATGTCACTGTAGGGGTAGGCTTTGAGGTGCCCTATGCTCAGACTATGCCTAGCAGGCAGTTCACTTTTTGGTAACTGCAGATTAAGATGTAGAACTCTCAGTTCCTTCTCTAGCATCATGTCTTCAGCACACTGCCATGCCCTACCATGATGATCATGGACTAAACCTCTGAAAATGTAAGCCACCCAATTGAATGTTTTCCTTTATAAGAGTTGCCATAGTCATGGTGTCTCTTCACAGCAATAGGAATTAAGACAGTTTCATTGTTCCAAGGGCAAGATGCTAGGACAGTTTTATTATGTTATTTTGTCCATTCATGTGGTTAAGATGAGCTAGTTAGATATTTACATTTTAAATAAATAGATTTCATTTGTTCTCAAAAACTTTCTTTCAATTTTGTGCTAGGGGAAAGCTTATTAGTAAGTATTCTGCAAAATACTAATAACATTGGTGAATATAAATAGGTATATAGCATAGGGAACTGTATGTAGGTCTGGTAATTCAGATAAAAGATTGTTGTCTTAATAGTAAATATTAAGGAAAAATTACTCAGGACACTAGTAAATCTAATTTGTTATCCTCATTGGATACATAAAAAATGATGAAAAGTCACTTGGTTCAAAATGGTAAAAAAAAAAAAAAAACCTATCTAAAATTATAACATAGTGCCATTTCTGAAATGTAATGAAACAGTTTTTCTAGTCTCTTTGAACTGGCCTTATATTTTCTGTGCTTTAACCTTTATCTTAGCTTGTCTACATTTCTTCCCCATCAGTGTGTTATATCTATTTTGTGTAGAACTTTAGAAATAACTGCCAACAGATTTTACATTACTATTTGAGGCATGATTGCCAAATTGCTCATTGTTATGTGTAAAGTTAGTAAACAATGTTGGCTTTCTGAGAAGCTTGGCCAGTTTGTGTAGTAGGAGGTTTCTGGCCTGGACTTTCGAGCCTTACCTCAACGTTTAGACTCACAGACCCACAGAGACACACGAGGTTTCTGGTCCGGACTTTCAGGCTAGCCTCTAGGTTTTGGCCCGCAGACCCACAGACCCTCTCAGAGACACGCAGATGCTTATGATAGTTTTAGGCTGATTGGTCTAAGGCCCAGGCATATAACTTGCTAGCTCTCTACTCTTTACCTAACCCATGATTCTTCCTGTTCAGCCATGTGGCTCGGTACATTTTCTTAGAGCAGCATAATTGTCCTCTGCTTCTTCCGGCTTCTCTCTGGCATTCTGCTCTGTGCTTCCTGTTCTCAGAGTTTTCTTAGTCTGGTAGCCCCGCCCAAACTTCCTGCCTGCCTTTCGACAATCAGCACTTTTTATTAAACCAGTGGGTGGGACAATGATTTACAATGTAACAACATAATCTCCCACAAGTTTGTCTCTATAATGTGTACATATTTTGAACACTTTCAATATATGAATGAAAGCATTGCAAAAGCTCTTTGCTATCTTCACTGTAATTGTTCATTTAGTTCTGTTGTTTAAGCTTTAGAAAACAACTTTTACTGTTTTTAATTTTTTTTTAAAGATTCCATACACAAGGAGTGGTGTTGACATCATTTCTACCGTACCTTTTCCATTGTTCTCCAACTCCAGTGTCTCCCCTCCACACAGTTCATGATGTGTGTGTGTGTGTGTGTGTGTGTGTGTGTGTGTGTGTGTGTGTGTGCGTGTGTGTATGTGTGTGTGTACACATATACATATGTACATATAAATAGAGTCTCCTGCTGAGTTCACTTAGTTTTAATGTGATTATCTTGTCACCTGATGTTTGAAAATGCTTCTCTTATTCATAGAGATTAAGTAAATGACATTTTTATCCTGTTGAGTTCTTATTAAATCCAAGGAAAGTTTAAGGTTAAGTTTTAAGTGGATTATAGCTAAAAGGGCTTTAGTTTTTCTTCTAGATCCATCAAAGCAGGAAACATCTAGGAAGAGCTAAAGTCAGACATGCCACACATTCCAAATTGTCTGTACATCATGACCTCAGCTTTCATAAGGACAATGATATTGCCCTCAAAGGGCTGGTAGTAGATTAAGAGTAAGGATGGTTGAAGTTCTTTAATTTCCTGCATACTGTAGTATAGGTAGTGTGTAATTTCCCTGTCTTCTATTTTGACAGTGTATCCTCAATTAATTTTGGATTTACTGTAAACTTAGCAACATCAATCTCATCCCTACAATTTCTGTTTACTTATTTTACTCATTCTGTTTATTCCCAAATAAAACATTACCAGGGGTAGTTTTTCTAAGCTATTAGAAGACAAAAATTGTTCTAATACTGTTAGCAAAATGTCCAAAATTATCTTCAATAAGAAAAAACAAACATGGTCAGGGGTGTTACTGTTCTTTTTCAAACTC
Source organism: Phyllotis vaccarum (assembly GCA_033318265.1). NCBI lineage: Eukaryota > Metazoa > Chordata > Mammalia > Rodentia > Cricetidae > Phyllotis > Phyllotis vaccarum. The sequence continues at coordinate 131,720,300 of JARWLC010000013.1, read as the reverse complement.
TATCACCATAGTGGCAAATAAAATTCATTTTCTACTTCTACTTGTGAAAGAGAGTTTGAGTGTAAAAACGTCTTTCCCCAAATTCATAGCTGTATTCTAATCTCCAAGGATTAGGAGGTAGGGTTTGGGGAGATGTTTAAATCACAGAGAGAAAACCCCCATGAATAGGATTAATGTCCTTTTAAGGAGACCCCAAATTCAGCTTCTTCATTTGTGAAGTAAAGATGATATAAGGATATGTCTGTGTGGAGTAATTAGAATATCACATATTATATTAGTAAGAAGACAGACTGTCTAATAAATACCAAGCACTTTGCTAAGAGATTGCTTTATCATTATTTATTTCTCACAGCAACCCAGTTTGTTGTGCCCAACTGACAGACAGGAAAATGGAGTTTTAAAATAGGAATACCTTATCTAGTTGGCATTATAATAATGTCAGAATTGGAACACAGTTTAATGTGAGATGTTGCTCTAAAAATCTCTAGTCTTAAAACATTACGCCATAGAATAAAGATAATAAAATTTAGGATATTGATAGCAAAAATAAAATACACAAAGCTTCTAGTGTGATCACAATAGACAGATATAGGTGGTTTAACAGAAAAAAATTATGAAAGGAAGTATATTTGCTGTTATTGCTTTCATAGTATATTTTAAATGTCATTGTTTTTATTTGTAACCAGTTTAATTCCTATAGTTTTGAGGATTCAGATTGTTTCCTGAGTACTTTTTACCATTTTAAATAATCTTGTTGTACCTTAGGTGTGTCACTTATAGTCCCTTCTAGAAATGGAAGCCAAACAACAATTATTTGAACAGCAAAGGTTTAGTATAATGAATTATTTCCCCCTGTGGTATGGGCTAGTAAGAATTATAGACTTTAATAATAAATAGAGGACTAGCAGGTGTAAGGAATAGCCACTACTCCAAGGGCTGCAGTGGATGGAACACTTGGACATGCTCCCAATAGCACTGAGAGTCAAGCCTTGTTGAAAAGAGCATGTGGTAGCTAATTGGACCACAAGTTTGCTGAGATATCATGCTGGTAGGAATCAATGGAAATCCACCTTCTAAGGTCTCTGGAAGCCAACCCTAGGGGATAGGCTTCACCTCTCAGTGTGCAGAAAACAGACTAAAGATGTACCTGAGAAAGCTGGTCACAGAGAGAGAATACTCCACCAGCAGCACCCTGTGAAAGGCTACCTAAAGAGGGTTCTGAGAGAAACTGCCCATTCACAGGTGCCACATGATGAGTACTGAAAACTACACTGCACACATTTTAAAGACTTGTGAGATAAATTCGCTAGAACCAGAAAGCAAAATATTTCTTCTTTGGTGTCTCTCCAGTGCCCTCTATTGGCAAACCTTAGTGTTGGGCCAGCCAGGAAAACAAACAAACAAACAAAAAAACATTTGAGTCCAATTTCAGTAGTGCAAAGCAGTCAATGAAAGATGAAAATGCAGACACTGTGAATTTATAAGTAGTGTAGGGGCATGGAGCTTTTATTTAGCAATGAGTATAATGGGGATTTTGTTGTATTGTGTTTTTTTTTGAGACAGAGTCTCAATCTGCAGCTCAGGCTGGCCTTAAACTTCCGGAGTGCTTTTGGCCTTAAACTGCCTCCAGAGTGCTGGAATTACAAGCATATGCCACCATGCCTAACTAAATATAGTCTGGTTTGTCGTTGTTATAGTTTTTAAGTTAGAATACAAATTACGGAGTTTCATTATGTTTTCATGTATACTTTGTTACTCATTCCCCTCCCTGCTGCCCTTCTCGGTTTCCTTGTCTCCCTCTTGATGGTCCCCTCTCCCAGTAGACCTCTTTTCTTCTTTTGTGTCAGTTTTATTCCATTATCTTCCTTTCTCTGTTTTGCTTCCCCCTTAAGGTTTTTCCCCTGTAAGAGTACCCTGTCTAGTTTCTTTGCCTGTACCTACACACGTGGGCTAGCTTGATGCCATATTGTATATCTAGCTACCCCATCTTGTAATACTTGGCAGGTTTTATTTATTTTATCTTGTTTTCTTTTCCTTATTTCCATTAAATGGTTAATGACTAAGTACCATAGCATATCCACAGTAGAATTGTTAGTATTGATTTTTATCAATTAGGGGACATTCAGTTTTTAAAATAAAGTTTTATCTAAAACAACATTCACATTAATTATATAAATGCATGATTTGATTAAGAATATCGTGTTAGTCCATATTGTATATTTGGGCTTGTTATGGTGGGATTTCATAAATATCACCTGGAGGATTTGTATAGAACAATAAGAATGCCCAAGTGAGTTTTGGCAAAAATGCTGTTGATCTGTATATTAAAGTAAAAGCCAGGATTTCTCTTGAAAATTAAAGGACTTGAAGAGTATGAAGAAGTAGGTGTGACCAAATGGAATCTTTCAGTAGTGCGTCATATAAATGCCAGCCAACCCATTAGGGAATGATGTCATGAATAATGCTGTCCTGGAGTGTAGTTGTCTTTTGGTTTTGTTTTTGCTTTTGTTTTAACTCTTTGGGGAGCCACCACTCAGCTCCCAAATAAATACAGTCTTATTCTTACTTATGAAGACTCAGCCTTAGCTTGGCTTGTTTCTTTCTAGCCAGCTTATTTAACCACAATTATCCGATTTCTCTTTAAGTACACTTTGTGTCTGGGCTTTTTACCTTTATTCTGTATATCTCTCTCCCCTTCTTACTCCATGGCTGGCTGTGTGGTTGGGTCGCTGGCCCCTGGTGTCCTCTCCTCCTCCTTTTCTGACTCTTCCTTTCTCTTTGCTCTTCTCCCAAGCCCAGATTTCTCCATTTATTCTCTCTGCCTGTCAGTCCCACTGGTTTCTCTCTCCTGCCTCGCTATTGGCCATTCAGCTCTTTATTAGACTATCAGGTGTTTTAGACAGGCAAAGTAACACAGCTTCACAGAATTAAACAACTGCAACATAAACAATGCAACACATCTTTGCTTCATTAAACAAATGTTCCACAGCATAAACAAATGTAACTCATTTTAAACATTTCACAACAGTGGAGACTAGTTTATTCTGTGTAATAACAGGAGTCTATCCCTTTGTAGCCTTTCTCCATTCCTACTTACCAACACCTAAGATGGGGTTCAAATTTTCTCATTGCTTAACCATTGCAACAATCTTTCTATAGGCTATTCTTCAGTCTCACCCAACCCACCAGCCCTGCTAACTATAATTTTTTTCCTTTCTTAATTACTAATTTCCTCATTTCTTCCTTAGTACTTCAAAATATATTGGTAATAGTGTCTTTCTCTGCAGCCCGATTACTCTAAGATTGAATTGAAACACTGACATTAAATTCTCTGACTTTTGCAATTCCAGGACATTTTTGTTTTATGTCACTTTCCAACAGGATTGCTTTGTTAGGTTGATTTAATAGATCTTTATTAATTTCTTCCTATGTTAGATAGTGTGAAGCAAAACTTAACCTACCCTGAAGAATATCATGAAGCAGCAAAGGAAAAATCATTTGGAATCTATATTTAATATAATTATTGTTACAGTATGTGGAAGCTGAGTGATTTCCACTGACCCCTAAAAGATGTTCATATTATTCAGATCCCTCAATTTGACCAAAATGAAATTGTAAATGTGGTTAAAGATCTAGAAATGGAAGATTATACCGGATTATCTGTGTAGGCTGAATCTTAAGACCAGGATTTGATAAAAAGACAGGCAGGGTGAGATTTAATTTATAAGAGAAGGTAGTGTGAGATTGTGGTAATGCACCTGTGATCCAAAGAACCTTAGCAGCTTCTACAAGTTTAAAGAGACAAGAAGCAAGTTTCTCCCTTAGAACCTACAAAGGAAGCTGCCCTGCCAACACTTTGATTTTAGTTTAGTAGAATTTATCGTAGAGGCTGACCTTGAAAAGTGAAAAATGATTGCTGTGCGGTTTAAAGCATACAGTTTGAAGTGACTTACTGCCAAAGCAACAGGAATCTATTAACACGGTTTAATAGGCACTTGCTTAACTCTTGCACAGAAGGAAAGGTGACAAGTTCTTTTAGGACAGTCAGGGAATCAGTGAAGGAACTTGTTAGGTCACCGAAAGTAGCGAGAAGAAGGATCTGTAGAGGGGCTGAGTGGTGAATTAGTAGACGTGTGCAAGTAGTTTATTGCAGTTAGGTCCTGATGAACTTTAAAATGTAAAATTTTTATTTATACCGAAAAGTTAGGACAAATCTCTGAACAAAAGATGAAAGAAAGAAACAGTGGAGGGAAGCTAGCAGGATGCTAAGGAACACCTCCATAAATAAAAAAGAGTGGGCAGAGCCGGGCTCACCAAAGGGATATTTGGAGAATTATCCTCTGAGAATGCTGTTATCCAAAATTCGAGGAAAAAAATAATAATTTTCCTGGTGTCAGAAGTGGTTTTAGAGACCAAATGATAGAATGGCTGTGATGTTGGTGGAATTTGGCAGCCTGGAAATCAGTGGGAACCTTGGCCAGAGCATTTTCATGCCGGTGTAGTGCCAGAAGCCAGATTGCAGTAGGCTGAGGAAGGAATAAGCAGAAAGGAAATAAATACAGGATACTTTTTGAGAGGAAAATTTGCTCTGGAGATATTCCAGGGATTTTGCTGGGTGAGAAAGAAAAGACACATGTGTAATGGGTGTTCCTCTAGATCCTGGCTTCTTAAGCTGCGGGTAGCAACCCCATATGACATCATATAAGAGAATATGGGGGCTGTGAAAAATTGGCAACAGGAAAATGTTTCTAAATGCAACAATCAAAACTTGATTCAAAAGCAAATGATACTCAATTTGAAATATATCTAGCAGCAATCACCCATGTTACATTATGTCACTTCACCGCACCCTTGCTTCTGAACACACAGTGCACACACTTTACACCTCACTCAGTCTCATGATGTAACACCAACAAAACCTCAGCTCAGATTTGAGACTATTGTATGTTACAACTTAGTGTTTTTATTGTACATAAAAAAGATTTAGCTTTAATAGAAACATAATAGTTTAATAATAGAAAAGTGCAATATTGTCTTACACTTGTTCCTTAGCATGTAAATATCAAATAAGTGTATCATTAAATAGAGTTTAAATTTTTGATTTTTTTAAAGAAAAATATTACTGTTTGAGTTTCTGGCTTTGGTTCTATTTTTAAAAAAAATCATTAAATAAATTTGGTCTTCAAATAGGACAGAATTTCCAGCAATTTCTGAAATAGTCCTAAGTATATTTATGACATTTTATACTACATATTATACAAAGAGACAATCTTAGCATTGACAATTATAAAGTCAAGATATTGACCAACCTTGAAAAACAAAGATGCTGTCTGTCCTGCAGTATTCAATATCTAGCAAAACTTTAATTCTGTGCAAATAAACCAGAACATCTTATTTATTAGCATACAAATTTGCTTTCATCTTAATCAATAGTAGAATATATGAGTGCCAAAGAATTGTTTTAAAGCTTTTTTATGATTTGTTATCAGTAAATGTTTGAATTTTATATACCTATATATACCTGAAGTCGGATACAAATTTTTTGAGCAAAAGGGGATTACAAGTAGAAAAGCTTTAGAAGCTCTGTTCTAGAAAGAGGAACAATATATGGAGAAGGGGTGGTGATTAAGAGGGACAGAGCGGTTCGGTATTGTTGGAAGGTAACAGCTACTAGGAAAGAGAAAGAAAGCATGACTGTTGGGGATGATTTTTGATAGGAAAAACTGGAGAGGGGCATCCCTTGATATAAATAAGAAGCTGCCCTTGTTAGCTTTAATTGTCAGTTTGACATAACCTAGATCAAGGGTTCTCAACATTCCTAATGCTGTGATCCTTTAATACAGCTCCTGTTGTTGTGGTGCCCCCAAACTAATATGCAGGATATCTTATGTATGACCCCACAAAGGAATCACAACCCACAGGTTCAGAACTGCTGCCCTAGAGTAGTAACCTGAGAAGAGCATTCCAGTTAAGAGATTACTTGATCAGATAGGTCTGCTTGGCATTCAAGTATTGTCTTCATTGCTAGTTGATGTAAAAGGGCACACCCCTGTGACCAGTACCATTTCCTTGGTAGCCAGTCCTGGATTATATAAGAAAGCTAGCTAAGCAGTCACCTGAGCAAGCCAGCAATGAGCCTTCCTCCATGGTTTTGGTCTTAAGTCCCTTCCTTCACTTCCACCAGAGATGGTTTGTAACCTGTAAACTGATAGGAACCTCCTTTTAGTTGCTTTTGGTCATAGTATTTGCCACAGTAACAGAAAATAAACTAGAACAAGAGCTGAAGGCAGGAGGAGCCAGGGTAATTTGTTAAATAAAATAGGAAGCATGGTGGTAGATAGTAGAGCCAGGAAGGTTCATACTAGTTAGTGCCTTAGGAAAATGGAAGGGAGGTAAGAGGGGAGGTTGCTAGGCCTCCTCAAACTACTTGCCGTTGGGTCAGTAATACACTATCAAATTATTCCCATGATTGTTGTGCTATTTTACTTTGCTACCAATGATAATACCAACAATGTGTGAGAATTATAGCTCCTCTACATCATTGACAGTGCTTGGTATTCTCATCTTTTTCATTTTAGCCATTCTAGTGAGTGTGTCATGGTAAGTTCATGCAACTTTAATTTGTATTTACCTGTTGAGTAACAGGTGCTTTTGTACTCAAAGACTCATATGGCATTATGACAGCAGCAGCAGTTGCTAGTAGAATTGTAGTACTAGTAGTGTGTGTGCATATGGAAATAGGGGGGCATAATCATTGTATTAAGTTACAATGATTCATATATTCTGGATACTTGTTCTTTATCAAGTTTATATATTGTAACTTTTTTCTCACAGTTTTTGGCATTTCATTTTATATACTTAATGGAATCATTAAAAGATTGAATGTTTCTCATTTGAGGGAAATTCAGTTTGATTTTTTTTATAATATACTTTCTATATTTATGACAACTTTGTCAGCATCAGGTTTATGAAATTTTTTATTGTATATACTAGTATAATTGTAGCTTTAGCCTAGTATAATTGTAGCTTTAGCCATTACTCCAGATTTATGAACCCTCTTGATAGTTTATTTTTCAGTGTGAGATTAGAGTTGAAATTCATGAATAGCTACTTTTTCTGTTGGTACTCATTGGAAAAGTTACCTTTGTCTGTCAGTGTATTTTGGCACCTTTATAAAAAATAATATATTGTTTTGTCTCTGTATTTTCTATTCTGGCCTATTAATGACCCATGCAGTGTCGATTTCTCTATAATTGACTCTTACTAACTTAAATTAATTGACTCTTAAGTTATACTAACTTAAATTATGTCATTATTTCCAAAAATGTTTGGACTATTTCTAAGTTCTTTACATTATTGTAAAAATAGTTTCAGAAATAATTTCTTTGTTTTAAAAAGGCATGAGATTTTTATCAGGATTTATTTTAATCTACATACAAATTTAAGTCTTTGAATATATGAACATTTTTTCTATTTATGTAGGTCAACTTTGTGTGAGTAAATATTTTTGTACTCTGAAGAGTAGAGGGCACATGCACATTTTTTTTTGTCTTTCTAGAGTAAATTTTCTTAAATTTTATTTTTCCCCACTTTTTGCCAATGTTTTTTGGGTGTTATTGTTGATTTCCTTAATGATAGCTTCTAAGTGGAGTGAGAAGAAATCTCAATATACTTTTTACATTTTCCCAATTACTGAAGATGCTTAAATAGTTTTTATGCATTATTGGCTACTTGTGTTTCTTCCCTTGAAAATTGTCTTTTCATTTATTGATGTGATTATTTGTTATTTTGATATTTAATTTTTTGAGTTCATAATATTCTAATTTCTTATTAAACAAACAGCTGACAGGGACTTCCTCTAATTCTGTATGCTCTCTATTCATTCTGCTGATTGTTTAATTTCATGCATTTCTATTTTGCCAGTTCTTGCTATTACCATCAAAGTTCTATTTAGAAAGGCATTGCCTATGTCTGGATCTTTACAAAGTTTTTTTTTTTTTTAATTTATTCTTTGTGTCTTTCACATCAAGCATCTTGAGCCTACTCATTTCCCACCACTTCATATCTGCCCCCTGCCCTAGCAACTTCCCCTCAAGAATATAAAACTTAAGAAAATAAAGAAGAAAAAAAAGGAAGATTCCATCATGTAAGCTGTAGTGTGACACAGTAACCTCTTTTTTTTTTCATATATCTTTACTTTCAAGTATTCATTAAAAGAATCATTGGTCTACTTTGAAGCCTCTGGTTTCTACTACACTATAGATGCTGGGCCCTCACTGGGAGTCCTCTTGGATATCCTGTCGTTGCTCTGTGTTGTGGAGATCCTGCAGCTTTGGGTCTGCAGGACAGGCCCCTTCAATTGCTCCAGCAGATCACAGATGGGCCAACTCTTAACCCTAGTTCTGGGCCTGAGTAGTTGCAGTGTTGGTCAGCCAGAAAGCTCTCCTTGTCCTCACCACCATGGTGATCTCTCCAACATTGCCCCATTGCCCTAACTAGTTCACCATTTGCCACAGTTAGTAAGGAACAGGACCAGTTCTTCTGCTTTCATGCCCTCAATATTGGCTTTCCTACACCTGAACCATCAGGATCAGCTCTGATATGTTGCCCAGGTGAGGTGCAGGGCACTCTCTCCCAAGTGCTGCATCTGGCAAGGGGGAGGGTCAGCTCCCTCACCCACCATAGGTAGTAGGGTCAATGCCTGGATTTTTTTAAAAAAAATTTATTTGTGAGATTATAATATAGTTATATCATATCTCCCCTTCCCTTTCCTTCCTCAAGTGTTTCCATGTACCTTGCTATCTTTCTAATTCATGGCCGTGTTTTTGTCTCTTGGTGTTACACATATATGTGCATGTACATAGATATGTATATTCATAAATATAACCTGCTTAGTGTTATAATTTACTTGTATGCTTATTTTTAAGGTTAACTGTTTGGCATTGGACAACCAGTTGCTGTGCTCCTTCCTAGTGAAAACTCCTCCGACTCCCAACATTTCTTAGTTGCTTGCATTGAGGTCTTGTGGTCTTTCCCCATCTTCTTTGACATGTCTATTGGTGTTATCCTTGTTCAGCTCATGTTTAGGCATCCATGTTGGTGAGACTATGGGTGTAGTGTTTGACATCACTAAAAGATACAATCTGATAGAAAACGTCTTGATTCTCTGCCTTTTGTGTCCCTCTTATGCAATGTTCCCTGAGCCTTAGGTGAAGGAGCATTTTGTAGGTTTCCATTAACTCTGCATTTTAATTGGCTGTAGTTTTCTGTGTGGTCTCTGTCTGTTGCAAAGAGATATTTCCTTAAGGAGAGATGAAAACTATACTTGCCTGTGGGCATAAGAACAAATACTTAGAATGTAGTTAGGGATTATGCTGGTTTAGTAAAGTGGTACTTGTAGGTTCTCCTCAAAGACCTATGATTTCACTAGCCCTAGGCAGTTCACTAGGTTTCCATTCCACATAGGATTTCCCTCTTCTAAGAGTGGTCTTAATTTCACTTAGAGAGCTGTTGGTTACTGCTAAAGTGTGTGGATCACTACTGAACCCTAAGGGCTATTGTGCCATGCAAGTGATTGTTGTGAGCTATACCTTGACTACATCTTAAGGTGTATTTTCTGCAAATAGTTTCAAATTTGGAAACTTACACTAAGATCCTCCTTTATTATATTCTATTTAAGATTTTTGTAACCCTGGATGTCCTGGAACTCACTTTGTAGAACAAACTGCCCTTCAACACACAGAGATTCACCTGCTTCTGCCTCTTGAGAGCTAGGAATAAAGGCACATGCCACTATGCCTAGCCTTAGTTCAAGATCGTTGATCCATTTTAGGTTGATTTTATATGGTGGGAAAGAACAGATTTTGGATCCAGTTTTCTGCTGGTACCATACTGTTTAACTTGCACCACTTGTTAAAGAAGCTGTGTTTTTCTCCAGTATATGTTTTGTTACCTTTGTCAAAAATCAGGACTGTAGCTACATGGGCTTGTTTCTGAATCTCCCACCCTATTCCATTGTTGTCTTGTGAGTGTGTACGTACCTGTGTTTCCATGTAGTGAAGCTTGAAGTAAGATTTAAGATACTTCTAACTTTTTTTTTTTCCCCCACTCAGGATTGCTATGGCTCTTCAGAATCTTTTATGTTTTCACATAGATTATTTTTTGGTTTGAGGCAGGTTTTCTCTATGTAGCCCTGGCTGTCTGGAACTCCCTGTGTAGACCAGCCTGGTCTCTAATTCATAGAGATCATTCTACCTCTGCCGCCTTAGTTCTGAGATGAAAGCTATGTACCACCACACCTGGCTTCCACGTGCATTTTTCAATTGCCCTTTTCAGTTCTCTTTAGGTCTTTATGAGGATTTCATTGAATCCTAGCAGTATTACTCCAATCCATAAGCACGTGAGGTTTTCAATTTCTTCAGTGTCTTAAAGTTTATATTTGTAGAAGTTATTAATATCTTTGGTTAAATTTATGAATAGACAGTTTTTGAGCCATTGTGAGTGATGTTTCCTCGAGTTCTTGAGTGAGTTCATTGTTGTGCAGACTTTTGTATCTTGCTACTTTTGAAAAGATGGTTCTAAGATCTAATAGTCTTTTAGTGTAGTCATTGGGTCTTTGAAATATAGGCTTTTATTGTCTGCAAACAGGGATAATTTTGCTTCTTTTATTGTTTATATCCTTTATATACATCTATTACCTTATTGCTTTGACTAAGATTTCAAGTATTATTTTGAATAAGAATGGTGATAATGGACATTATTGTCTTGTGAATTTTAGAGGAAATGATTATAGTTTTTGTCTGTACCTTATTTTGAATGCTAATAAATGACTCCTTGATGATTGTTGGAAGTTTGTAGAAAGTCCTCCAACTCAACTCAAACTTTTAATTATGTTTTAATATGTCTAAACAGTATTTTAAATTATTGCAAATCATTTCACTTTATTTGTAAACTTTATTTTTTATATTTGATTCATTTGTAATTTTTAGTCTTAGTTTCCAGTTTTTTTTATATTAGGGTACATGCATACATTTGATTTTGACATGTCAGTTTTGTTGTACCCTGTGGTCCTGCTAAATTCAGTATCTGGAATTTTGTTGTAGATTTCATGGGAGACTGCTTATGTGTTAACTGTGTCATCGCAAATATACATCTTCTTTTCTAATCTGGTTTTCTTCTGTACTGCACTAGCTAGACCTCTACTAAAGTATAAAATTATAATTGGTTCTGAGAACAAATTTGTCTTCTTTTTGTTAGAAAGCATTTGGTCCTTTGCCATTAGGTGTGATGTCAGCTGCAGGGATTTTTTTGTGAATGACCGTTTTCATATCAAAGAAAATTCCTTTCTATCCCTACCTTCCCTAGTTTGTTGTCGTTTTCAAGAATGGATGTTGTATTTTGTCAAATGCTATTCTTTCATTTATTAAAATGAAATGTATTTAACTTTAAAGTTTATTAATGGTCAACTATATTGATTTCTGTAGTGATAAACCACTTCTGAAAATTCAGGTTGGGCTGTAGGGTTTTTCTATAACATTTCTAGCTGGTTTTGATAACAAGATTATGGACATGTTCCTTTTGTTTTGAGGATGAAGATATGTATAGAATTGACATTCTTATAATATTGTTATAATTAATCAATGATTCCATGTTGGTCTAGAATTTTCATTGAGGGATGGTTTTAACCTTAAAAATGGTACTTTTGTAGTGCTTTTATTAGTCCAGAGAACTTTTCTTCTAGCACCTCCTCCCTTCACTTAGTTCCATGGAGTTTAAAGCTATGTGTACCCAAATACTACTAAGATGAGGAACTACAGAGCTCCTTGTGTCGAATTTTGAAGTTTTTCTGTGCCTTACTCTTTCTTCTAGTACTGTGCCCAGAGTATTCCCTCTCCCTCATCCTTTTCAAACAGTGATCTGTCTTCTTAACCCAGAGACGTCATTATTCTCTGCTATATCTCCTCTCCCTAGGTCAGAATTGTGTATGGCTTCTGGAAAGAATTAGTTCAGGTTTTGAAAAATATTTTTTTCATACATTTGTTCAGCTTTCTAGTTCAGTGGGAAAAGAAAGTTCTCTTCCAATTAATCTTTCATGTGCATCATGATTTTTAATATGATTTCAAAGAATCTTAATTCTAATGACTTCCAGAATGGGAGATTTTGTTACTGAATTCTGTCAAAATTGATCAAATTTATCTTATTTCCATTGATGCTATAGATGGAAAATTATTACTACACTTCCAGTGTGTTTAAAAATAGAAATTTGTTAGAGTGAAATAGGATGAGTAGAATCTTACAGTGATGAGAATTAATAATACAAAACTATGCCAACAACAGATAACATTTACTTAGCATTTTAGTTATGTAAAATACCTTGCTAAAGATGTCTCATTTTTCTCATTAGAATTCTATTATATAGTTTTCAAATTATGCCAGTTTTGCAGGCAGAAGAACTGAAGCTTGACAGAGTTTAAGTGGCTTGTTCAGACTCAGAAAACAATTGAGTAAGTGGCCTAGATTATAACTCAGTATTGTGAAAGTCCAGGACAGCATTGCCAGTCTCCAAGGTCTTGCTCCTAATCACCACACTGAACTGACCTTAAGTGCATAGGAAGCTCTGACAGATAAGGAATCATTCTGAGATCCACAGTTTAGGGTGGAGTGGGGGCAGCATTTTCAGGTTTCATACAGCAGTCTTGTTCAGTCACATTTTCAGTGCTTTTTCTACTTTAAAAGATCAAGCCATCTACCTTTTAAGCACAACTTAACATGAAGATTCTGATGGCACCTTCCTTCTATCTACATATGGTTGGAAATCTAAGAGAACCTAGTTGCAAACCTTGTCATTGGCTGTCATTTTTATTATAACTGTTAAGTCATTTGTCTAGTAGTGAGGAAGTGGTGTGGAGCAGAGGACACTACTGGAAGAATGGTAACTGTATTTATGATTACAAAGCTTCAAGTAAATTTTCTACATCTGAACTTATTTCTAAGTAAAAAAGGTTTTAGATACAAAGTTTTCTTAAAATAACCATTCTTTGGTTTAGCCAATGACTGGCTACATTACTAACTTGTTTCAATCTAATTTTATTTCTAGCTATTTTTAATTACTATTATTTTGTATTATAAAAAACAATTTGATGGTTCTAAAAGTAAACTGTGAAATGAAATAAGGTGCATTCACATAAACATGTTTTCTATTCCTGTTCCCTTCATGTTTAACCATTTTAGTAGCTTTTATTTTTGTTTTTCAGATTTTTATAGTTGTGTTTCAGTATTGTAAGTGCTGTATTGTAAACAAACACAAATCCCTCTTTCTTGATTGAACATTGGCATATTTCATGTACTACTTTGCATTTTTTGAAGAAAAATATTCTATGATTTTCTTCATAGCAGGTTATATAGATTATCCTTCTTCCATTCATACTTGTACATTGACATTCTTCAAAAGCTCATTTGGTAACCATGTACTGTCTGCTATGTGTACCATCTGTCTGATAGATTCTATCAGATGTAATGTATGATCTTAGTATAATGTTCACATGCATTCAACCTATGGAGTTTAAAACTATTTTTAAATATATTCCTTTCTCCAATATATAGTAGATGGTTCATCAGTATTTTTTTTTATCAGTCTCCTTTTTTACTGAGGACTTATTAGAATATTTTATGGTACTTGTCCTTTCTGCTATGCTTAATGTTGTTCAAATATTATTTGTAAACCAAATAATGAGTGTATTCCAATGTTTAAAATATTTAGATAGCTGGTTGTAAAATGTAAGCCAGAAGTATGTCAACAAGGGCCAGTGAATTGGCTTGACAGATAAAACCACCACCATGAAAGCCTGAGCATTTGAGAATGAAACTTGGAATCCACATAAACGAGAAAACAGAGAATTAACTCCACAGAGTTGTCCTCTGACACAGAACACTCACACACAATTTTTAAAGATGAATGTATGCTATTTCAAAATATTTTCTATCCTTCAAAATTGAGAATGTATCATATAGTCTGACTTACTACTATGTGTATGCTGTCCTTTTGAAAGCTCAGCATCCATTTATTTATTACTCCTACCATTTTCTTTTTGCTTATTTGGTCTTTGAATTTTGAGACATGGTTTCACTGTGTATCTTTGGCTGGCCTTGGAACTCATAATCCTCCAGTTTCAGCCTCCCAGGTGCTAGTATTACAGGAAGGATTACAGGTGTATGCTACCATACCTGATACTGTTATAATTGTCTTTGTATTTGTTTGATGTTTTGTTTTGTTTTCTGTTCTGAGTATCACTTCTCTCCACTCTATTTTTTTATTCAACCCCACCTTATAAGAACCTGGATTTTCCATCAAAAACTTAGGCAGTGGATATGTGGGGATACAGTCCAGAATTACAAATACCTATAAATCTTTGTCACAGAACTGGACGGATATGGTAAACATTACCCATCACTTTCTGTGTTAGGTCTGAGGACAATATCATCAGGATCCTAACTCTGATTTTTCATCCTTAAGTTTGGTGTCTCTTGTTCTGGGAATCAAGTTCATCATCACCTTGACCTAGAGGCATGGCCTGTTAGCCATCATTGGTATAGGATTCACCTATGACCTTCCGGGCTGTAGCTTTGAGGTGTGACTAGAGACAGCTTAAAAACTGAGATGCAGAGATGCGCATTCTCAGCGCTCTTTCTGCTTTCCCACCACTTAAAAGAAAGACCTGTTCTGTTCAATTGAGTGGATCGTCCAGTCTTCCTTCCTATTGTTTCTATTGTAAGTTGATATTGCCCCTTTAATAAATACAATCTATCAGTCAAGCGCATGTAATTAATATCCAGCTGCAGTTTCTCTTTTATCTTGGTGACACTTTGGTTTTCCTTTTTTTCTTTTCAGTCTTATCTCTAAAGCCTGTCTGTGGCATTGTTTGCCTCCCCTGGCCTCTCCTGTCTATGACCTGCCATGCTTATCACTCCGGAACTGTGCATATGATTCCCGCTTTCACTAATTCCCCTACCTTTCTTCGTATGTCTTGGTTTCCTGCTTTTTTCACCCAAGAGTAACTTTGGCCACAAAATACCAAAATATAAAGCTAGAGAATATACAGTCTTCCTAGGGACAAAAACGTAATAAGGTCTGTATATGCTGCTGTATATGTCATAAGCTGAAGCATGGTTAAATAGCTGGGAACCAAAAAGGAACAGAGTTCAAGACTATGTTCATTGCATAAATGAGCTTTGCCAATCCAGCACCTATCGCACTTACTCAAAGCATCTCCTACAGAGAAAGCCTCTAAGAAAATAAATACAATACAAGATGTAGCTTCACAAAGCTCTTTTTTTTTTAATTCTGGAAATTGATTCCATGTGCATGAAGTCAGCATTTTCTCTCAGCAGGCACTGCAACTAATGGCATTAATGAGACCCGTGCCATATTAAAACGAGAGAAAGAGAATAAAACAGGCAAAACTGATAATTTTAAAAGGAAATTATTTCCAGTGGTCTGTTTGAACATTGTAATTAACCAAGAAATAAAATGAGGAAAGGACCCTTTTAATTGTGGTTTTTAGCACTCCATTAAGAGTGGATCAAACTCTTTGTGAATTGGGACAGTATAAAATAAGTGCTTATGTTTAATTGGGAGAGCCATCCATATTCAGTACAGAAGTGTGGATTTTTTCAGAATATCTTAGAATAAGTAAGTATTATTAGCACTTTGATAATGATGCTTTTTAAATCTCTATTTTGACAAGAGGTTTTTAAAAATGTTATATAGAAGAACAAACACAAATTAGCTAATAAAGCTTACACAATAAATAAAACAGCTACAAATACCTTTTTGTTGTTAATATTGGTATTCTTTTTAGCCCCTGTATAGTATATCAATTTTGGTACTCTTGAAAACAAAGCCTTATGATTTGCAACATGTAAAATAATACCCCCCAAACAGAGCCAGTTTTGAATTACTTACAAAGTCCATTTAATCCAAGATCACTGATATTTACATTATTAAATTTAATATGAAAGATCCTTCTTAGGCAGGCTCATTCACAGCTGTGCTTCCCCTTTCTGTTCTTTATACCTGTTCTAAATTTACCTTTCTGCTGCTGTGATAAAACATTCTGACCAAAAGAAATTTAGGGAGGGAAGAGTCGATTTCAGTTTACACTTCTAGTAACAACAGCTCATCTCTCTGAGAAAAGAACTAGACCAACGCCATAGTACTTCAGCAAAAGCACAAAAGTCATTTCTGTCTTAATCTATTACACCTCACTCAGCCCATTATCTGAGATAACCACTTTAAGCATTTATCACTATTCATTTTGTTCTCAACAATATAACACTATTTTTCGACCTTATAGTTTTAAAGACCAGTTATCATTTTACTGCTTCAAAAGACATAGCCCATCTATGAATCGTTTCTATCATCCTTCCTGCTTTTCCTTACCTTCTTTGTCCATTTCTTATTTCTTTTGTATTTATATTTTTATCTTTTAAAATCTTTTTCCCTCCATTTCATTCCCCCCCCATGTCTGATCTTTCCCACTCCTGCCTCACCCACCCCCAGCCCACCCACAAATTCTATTCTATTTTCCCATTTCTAATTATTCATACTTGAGTTATTGGTACAATGTAACATTTAATTGCTCTTGGAGTAAATACTTGGCTGTAACAAGTCTTTCTCTATCCCTCCTACCAGCTCCCAAGTAACAGCACAGAGACTTCTTATTAATTCTGAAAGCCTGGCCAATAGCATAGGCTAGTTTCTACATAGGTCTTATAACTTAAATTAGCCGATATTTTTAACCTCCATGCTGCTCTAAGGCTTGTTTCCCTCATCTATGTACTGTCTGTCCATCGTGCTTTCCTACTTTATTGGTGTCTGCTGGCATCCCTGCTTTCTTCTTCCCAGCATCCTCTGTGCCTGGAAATCCCACTTGTTGAGCGTTAGTAAGCCAGTCAGAGTGACACATTTTCACAGTGTACAAAAAGATTATTCCATAACATTTGGCTTAGCTCTTTGCTGATATTTTTGTGTCTTATTGTTTATTTATACATGGACTGTCCCCCTGAACTGTGGGACTTCTCTCAGTACATGTATTGTTTTTCTTGAAAACAGAGGGGCTCCTGTTGCTACATTTTTGCCTGCTTGGTTGTCATTAAAGAAATTCCTTTTTTCCATGTGCTGGTGTCTTTGTTTTCTAGGTTTCCCATGTCTTTTATTTTTATTTTTCATTTAGTAGAGTATAATCTCCAGTTACTTCCTGAGAAAAGGTCCTCTTTTTATATATGTGAAAATGTATTTATTCAGTTTTATGCTTTGATCGGTAATTCTTGGTCAGATGTAACCTTGCAGGGTTTTGAAAAAAAAATACAGCAGCCATATAAAGAGTCACATCAAACCTATCAATTGTGTGACATGGGTATATCTTAGAAAGTCTCTGCCTGCTTCTTCATCTACAAGTCAGGTGCAACATCTTACCAGTCTCCAAAGTTGCTGAGAGGATTTAGTGATCTATACATCTCAGAACAAGATCTGAACAATTATTTCAATAGCATGGCATATATAATGAGCCACCATCTCTAACCTTTCCTTTCTTCTTGTATCTCTCAACTCGATCTTCTAACCCATCCATTTAAATCTGCCATCTTTGCTCTAGTTTATCACTTCCAAAGCTATCACTCTATCTGACTGTTTCACTTTTAAGTTGTCAGCATTGTACACTTAAACATCATCCTTACCAACTGTTAGGTTTTTTTTTTTTCAAAAAGAGTATCTGAGAAAAAAATTAAGGCAGGAAGATTTATTTGAGCACACATGTTTTATCTCTTCATGACAGGGAGGACATAAGCAACTTACATTATGGTTGCCAGGAAGCATGCATAAGAGAGTACTTACACTAGAGAGCTTTCTCCCTTCCCCTTTGTTTTACCTAGCCAGTAGGAGGAAGATCCTCTTTCCATAGTTAATTTCTGGAAATACCTTCAGCAAAAGAACCAGAAACATGCTTTCTAAATGTTTCTCAGTCCAATCAAGATAATAGTCAAGAATAACAATCATAACTCTTGTCAACTTGACACTTTTGTCTCCTTAAACTATGATATTTTACCCACTTCCCTCCACTCAAAATCCTCATATTTAGTTCACATTTCAAAAAGACATTAATTCTATTTCTAAGAGGTCTCTTAGTCTTGACCGAAAAAAAAAAAAAAAAACTGTTCAGAAGCCCAGTTTCAAAATCTGAGACTCAATGCAAACTCTTAGCTGTGAACCTCTATAAAATCAAGACATCAGATATTTCCAGGCTACGGTGGCACAGAGTACATGTTTGTACATGTACAAAGGGCAAATAGGAGAGTAGCAAAAAAGAATGGAACCAAAACATCACTTAGAACCCACAGGGAAAACATCAAATCGTGTAAATCCATATGCAGCTTTTAGAATAAACTGTGCTGTCATATGAGCTCTGGGAGGCTTGGGAAGCCCTGCCCAATAACCTTAGCAATTGCAGCCTGCTATTGCTATTGTAGTTGCAATATCTACTACTGTGACCTGGCTTTGTTCATTGCCTGTAGCTTTCCTCAGCAGATATTTTATGTTCCAGATACCTAACTTTGTAAGGTCTCCATTGCATCTTTGGTTTTACTCTTACCGTTTCCTGTATTTCTCTCTTGGGAGCTGCCTACAGGAACCTGACTCTGTCACACATTCCCTGATCACTGAAATCGTATCCTGATGCCTCCAAGACCATACAACTCTTGTATTCTGCATGCCTGAGGAAAGGGAAATACATTCTTAGGCAGCTCTCATATAAGCAGAGATGTCTGTCCTTTTTTAAAATTACTTGCTATTAAAAAAAAAAAAAACAAAAAAAAAAAAACAAAAAAAACCTTTCCATTCTTGAGGCTCCAATGGTCAGGTCTGAGTAATTCTTGGGATTCTTTGAAGGCATCTTTCTTGTTGTCCCAAGGCAAAGTATTTGGCTTCCTCTTAATGACTCTAATCTTCTCAGCACTTAGACTTTCCTTGGCCCCAATTTTACACATTTTTTTTCTGAGCAAATTGCAAGTTTTTAAAAGCATTTCTGTTTTTGTTTTTGCTCACAATTTCTTTATGAATTTGGCTAAATGCTGTCAGTAGTATCTATTCTTCAGCCTGAATGCTAGGCTTCCCTGAGACTTCCTCTACTACATTAATCTACCATTTTTATATTGAGCTTCACATCAAATATCAAATAGGTTTCTTGTTAGAATGTAATGTTCATGACCCCTAGTCTAGTTCCCCACAGAATTTTCATTTCCTTGTAAAACTTTAATAACAGTCTTTACCGTCCACATTTCTGATAGCATTTTGGTCTTAGTTCCCACCAGAATCATTAATTCCGTTTTTAGCATTCTAGAGTTTCTATAGCCCACATTTCCAGACTTCCAAACTCCTTCCATGACGCAGTTTCAAAGACTTATGAACCACATTTTCAGGTAAGCACAACAGTAACACTACTTCTCTGATACCAATTTTCTATGTTAAATAAAAAATGTTCAATGGCTTCGACAAAATACCTTAACAAAGCAACACAAGGGAAGGAAGATTTATTTTGGCTTTGGGTTTCAAAGCTTTCATCCATCATGGTGAGGAGAAAGTGGCACAGTTCACATTATGGTAGCAAGGAAACAGAATGCTTATGGTTACTGGCCGCCTTGATTTTAACCTGTAATTCCATTTAGGTCCCCAGCCTATAGGATTGTGCTGGTGATGTTCAGGAACCATCTCACTTTCATAGTTAAGCCTGTTTTGAAATACCCACACAGACACACTTTCACAGACATACCCAGAAGTGTGCTTTATTAATCCTTTAGAGCAATGGTTCTCAACCTTCCTAAAGCTGTGGCCCTTCAATATAGTTTGTCATGTTGTGGTGACTCCCATCCACAAAATTATTTTGGTTGCTACTTCATAAATGTAATTTTGCTAGTATGATGAATCATAATGTAAATATCTGATATGCAATGCCTGTAAAAGGGTCCTGTTCTAGGTGCTTCACAGTTCAAGTTATTCAAGATAACCATTGTATTTATCATTTTGTATGTGATATTCCCTTTGTTTAGCTTTTGTAATAAATGGCTTCCTCAAAAAGACTTTTTCTTTCTTTCAGACTTTTTTCTTTTTTAGAGGCTTTCCTGTTACATATGATGACCCTTAGCCTCCTCTCCCTCTCTCCCCCTTTCTTCCCTCTCTTTCTCTTCCTTTCTTTCTTTCTATGGGGCAATAACCAATAGTTGTGTAGAAATTCTGGATATAGGAGTAATGTGATCAGAAAAGAACTGACCCAGTTTTAACAGCCCATAGTTATCTAGTATCTGGAGGATTTATTTTGTTTTGTCTTAAGCTAGACAGTTTAATAGTCTCTGTCTTTAGCTGGAGGTGTATCTGCTGGGAGGATGAGACAATGCAGAAACATCTAAGCCTAGTTACAGGAGTTCACAAGAAATTTTAACTAAATGGTGCTGAGGCATTTTAACATGTTTGGCACATGAAATTTCTAGTTGACGCTCTCCATTAAGTACAGCACTTCATTTTGATCTGAGCTGTGCATCTGGGCCCAAAGTCTTTAAAAGAGAGGAGTAAATTACTTGGCCACAGACTGCTCCTGTACACGTTCAACTGGGAGGTACTCTTGTTTTCTGATTCACCAGCACTATTACCCTGAAAAATCCTAGTGCCTCTTATTTCTGAGTGTCCTTCAGTAATTTGATAAGCCTAACCAGTTTCTCACAGGCTTCCCTTGTTACAACCTCTATATGTTAGTTTATATTCTACAAAAGAAGCAGTAGTCAGGAAATGATTAGACACATATGACACTGGAAAGTGACCAATGAATGGAACTTGGTTAGTAAAGATCCTGAGGAGTATGAGAGAATACTTAGAGGTTTCTACATCTGAATCCTTTGGAAACATGAAAGAAGGAAAAACAGAAATGGAAATTAAGGGTTCACTGGTCTCTGTAACCTATTACTTGGAGTCCTTAATGCCAAAGTTGGCCATTTCAGTTCCATATCTCACAAGGATAGACTTGCTTTGGCATTCCTTTGTACTTTATCAATAGCTGGTTGTAGCATCTGTAAGCATACTCCTACTGAAAATGCAATGATGGATTCTGTTGCATGGCTTTACTGGGGAAACACAAACCAGTCAGTATTTACCCTAGCTAGGATACTGACAACAGGTCAAAGAAACCATTCCATATAAGTCTATCTTATGGAAGCAATGAGTTTATAGGAGTGTGGATAAAGTGCATGAATCACTTAAAGGCATCACTGAAAGCCATCCCCAACATAGGTAGAAACTAGTGAAAGCTATTTCCCTGAGCCCCTGCAGGTAGCAGGACTGATCAAAGAGTTGCTATATTACTTACATAACCTTGCAAAGGAGATTGTAAATCTTAGTACTTTCAGGAGCTTCTAGCTTTTTAAGTTTTACTTTACTTCCTGGGTCATATATATTTCCTTTACTTTTTGATCTTATATGAGCCTTCACCCTCTCCAGGACAGAGTGTTTATGTTGAGAGGAAGTAGTGTATAATAAATTCACTGTGCTATACCTTGTCAGTTCTTCACACTCCCGACTGTTATAGATTGAGCGGCACATCATGTTGGTAGCCACATTTGGAGTTCAACTTTCTTGAATTCACTAACTGACCATTTACTTTCTCCTATCTGAAATTTGTTTTACTTATCCAGTATACTTCTCTCACCTAACTTGTTCTCTTAAGCTAGTAACTTTTAATTCATTTATTTAAATATTAGCTGGCTTTCAAGGAGTAATAGAGATTGGCAGAAACTGGGGGATGAGTTTTATCAAAACATATACATGTCTGAAATTTTCATATATAAATCAAAACTATGAAGAATTTTAGAAAGAAGTAGAGATAAGTATGTGTTTAAATCATTGTTTAAATGGAAATGCTAGTTCACTTATAAAGTTTAAATATAATTTCTTAAACAATATACATTCTATTTTGTTATATAGCTCTCTAGTTACTTCTTCCTATAAAACAATACCATGTGGGTACACACTAAGGCCTGCTGGTTACTACCCTTAGTTATTTTGGATAATGACAAGGAATAGGGAACTAACACCTTATTGGTCATTCCATTCAGATTCTGCTTATTGGTAGGAGCAGGGGCTTTGTGTTGTAGGGAAGAGTGTAGTGTGACTTGATGCCCTTCTGATTCTATATCAAGTAGTATAGATATCCTATAGCCAAAAGTCAGGGAGCATGACATCTAGCGGCATTCATCAGATGCTGAATGTACAGAAAGCCCAGGAAGCTGAAGAAGATGGTAGCCACCAGTCAGCTATCAAACCCATCTCTGCAGCCCTCTCACAACTCAGAGTTATTCGGAAAGGGTAACTATACTCTGCCAGCTTCTTCTCCTAAATCCTCTGAGTTTAGCTGTAAGTAAAGGTAGAAGACTAGCTCCTCCATTAGCTACCTGTTCACTACAGGCCTTCCACCATATGATATCTACTGGTCACCCACTCCACCCTGAATAGCACTTTTACCTTAAGGTAATCTGAAATCCAGCTACTGAGGCCCCTAAAACAGTTCTTTCTGCAAGACACACTTGGAAAGTGAGTATGTTCCCTGTGTGTTCTCTCTCCATTGTGGAGGCTTCCCATTGTTCTTAGCCACTTTTGTAGATTGTATTGAACAAGTGCCTCTCAAATTGTAACCCTTTTGATATGTTTGTGGAAACTTTAAATGGTGTATTTGTTGGTTACAATGAGCTAAATGTTGTATATCCAGGGTCGTACCCAACCCTGGGCTGAAAATTTTTGAGCAGAATTGTGTGTGTACTGAGCAAGTATATAGTTTTGTTCTTTGCCATTATTCCCTAAATAATACAGTATAACAGCTACTCACAAAACGTTTTACATTGCATTGGAATTATAAGCAATCTAGAGAGGACTTTAAGTATAAGTTATAGGCATATACTACACTGTTTTACATGGGGTATTTGAACAGCCACAGATTTTAGTATGGGGGTAAGGTTCTCAAAACCATCCCCTTCAGATCATATGGGAAGATTTAGTATGTCTCTCCAGGTGACATGTTTTCCCTGAGCTCCTCAGACAGCTGTCCTAGAACTCCGCCTAGTCACTGTGCTTTAATGATTCTGAATCTTAACTAAGGGTACTTTTCAAAATTTGAACTGAGAAAACAAAGATTTTTCCAAAGATTAGGATTTAATTGCTAAAGTCTGATTGAGCTTGACTTTTGCGATGTTTGAAGGGGTTTTTGTCTTGTTTTGTTTAAATGCAGAGAAATAGTTTACCTGTAAGTTTTCTCTTCAGAGTTGACCAGTTCTAGACTTAAGAAGCATTATGTCAGGGAACTAAGAACATAGACTCAGGAGTGGGGAGATGGCTCAGTGGGTAAAGTATTTGCTGTGTAAACATGAGAACCTGAGCTTGTATCCCCAGCATCCACCGGAAAGTCGGATTATGGAATATCCGGTAACCACAGCACTTAGAGGGAAGAGCTCTAGGTTCAGTAAGAGACCTTCTTTTAAAAACTAAGATTGAAAGACAATTGAGAAAGACTTCCCAACATCATCTTCTGCACTCCACATTCCTACATGGGTAATACACCTGCACATAACAAGTGCCTAGAACACACAGAGAGGGAGAGGGAGAAGGAGTGGGAGGGAGAGAGGGAGAGAGAGAGAGAGAGAGAGAGAGAGAGAGAGAGAGAGAGAGAGAGAGAGAGAGAGAGAGAGAGATATTCCCTGGGTTCAAATCTTTGTTCTACAGCTTATTCTAGAGATAATTTACTGAATTTCTCTCTGCCTTTGTCTTATATAAGTATTGCCTGCCTCTTAAAGTTATGAGGATTAAGTGGATCAATTCATTTAAAATAGAGCCTGATTCATAGTAACATACCCAGTAAAGGTTATCTGATGTTTATTGTCTCATAGACAAAGGCAAATAATCATCTCATTTGTGAATTATATCATCAAAACCAATAAAGAGAAGGATAAGCGGAGGGCCCCCATGCTCAAACCCTGAGGGCAATGAATTGCTGGTAGTAGACTGCCAATTGACAGCCTCCTGTTGTCACCATCCAAACTGTCAGTGAAGCAGCAGCAGGGAACAAAGCAAATAAGCTTGGCAGAAGGAAAGATGACAGGAAGAGCCTTTAAGTGGATAAGAGTGAGGAATGGGATGTAGCCTGCAACAGTCAGACTGCTGTCCTAACAATGTTCTTTCTGAGGACAGCAATGGGATGGCACCTAGCAGAGATCACAGGAGTAGCTCAGGTGCAGAGGTGATCCATATCGCCATAGCAACTGAAACCAATACAACTCCTTTGACAACTAAGTGCATTTACCTCTGTAGTGGTGGAAAGCAGCGTTGGAAACTTGATTGGGAACTTTTGGTGAGATCACTATTCTTTCCTACTCCAGGCTGGACAACTGTTCTCTGATTGGTCCCATTTTTCACCTTATTTTTTTGCACATACATTCAGCTAATCAGGGCCCAGGTGGCTCAAAGTAACTGAGTAGATAAACATTAAAGAAAAGAGTCTTGCTAGAAGTGCTCTTCTGAGGAAAAGGAAAAGGAAAACTGCCTTCAAGACCCATGAGAAACAGACTGGAAACAGAAAGAACTTGGTGAAGCAACCTAAAGAACTGAATCCACAACTACAGGGGGACCCCATCATGCCTCAGTCTCCTGGACTTAGTAACTAACAGGAACTCATTTCTGTGGTTGTTTCTAGCTTCCAAGGCTCACCATTTCAGAGACTGTGACTCCAGACTTTAAGACCTGCTGCTCCAAAGACCTTTAAGAGCCTTAACAAGTTTCGTAGCTGTAATACTCCTGGCTAATGTTCCAAAACTACCAAGGGTTCAAATCTATTCCATTCTTACCAGTTTCACAGACACCTGTTTTTCAAGTTTGAAGTTGTTCGGTCCTATTCCTGCTCGTCAATTCTATGATACTAAAGCACCCCTCCTTTGTACAGTCTTTTCTGTATGATCACCTCATTCTTGGAAAGGGCAAGACAAGAACCCAGTTGGTGACGAGAGAGTCTCCACCGACCATCTCAATAATACTGTCTGTATGCATAGATCTTAGTGATATTCTTTTTCCTCACTGAGTATTTGTAGTTCCCTCTAGTGGAGGAAAATCAGATATGCTCTTTTTAAAAACTAATTTCTTTCAGAATTGTGATCATTTAATCTAATTATTCCTGAATAGTTAACCAGTAATAAATAAACAGATACACATATCTAAATGTCTTTGTTAAATTTTTTATGAAACCCTTGTTCTTAATTTTTTTCAATAAATACCTTAGAGCCATATGATTGTAAAGGGTGAAGAAACTCACAGTGTGAAGGAAGACTCTAAGAGGCATCTCTCATGTAAAAAGCAAAGGGTTTTAATATTTACTGAGTATACTCAGGGCTCAGCTCATTGAACACTCAGGAACAGAGAGAGTGCCAAGCTGAAATCGAACAAAGCTTTTATAGGTCATGGGGGGAGGGGTTACTACGTGCAGGAATGCATGTGGCAAGTGACTACCTCAGGAATGCAGGAGGCAGATCTTGGCTTTGTTTATCAGGAGGGAGTGATGAACGGCCAAAAAGAGTTAAACGAATTGCTCCTTAACATGTTAATATTAAATAATGTAGTATATAAGCTACACAATGGCATAGAAATGGTAGACATATATTCCTTTGCCTAAAGTTAGTACATAGCTTAGAAGTTTTCCTTTTGCAGTCATGGTAACAAAATGTTCAGGATAATATTCATAACTTTTTGTTGCATATAAATGTCATGTCTTGACCATTCTCTGAAAAGCCTAATCAATGTGAATATGACACTGAGAAGAGATTGCCTCAAAATTTGGATGGTTTTAACATCATCTTTCTTAGAATGTATGGGATAACAGATTGCTGGATTAGGATTCAAAAACTTGTGCTCATCTTTCACTTGGGTTACATTAGCCATGTGAACTTAAGCATGGCACCTGCTTATCAGAGCCTCATTTTCTTTCTGAGGAAATTATCAACACAGAAGAGGTGTTATGGTGATAACTTAGTTACATTCATTTTTAACATTCTTTATACTCTGATGAGACATACACTTTTGTGTGACAAAGATATTTAGTAGATATAGGTTAAATAGGTTGTGTGTGGTTGGTGCTGCCTTCCAGCAAGACCGATAAGAAGCTGAATCATCAGGGGCCTAGGTGGATAATAATGAGCTCTTGAGGCATGTAGTTGACATGTACCTACCTCTGCTGAAGACTGCTAAAGACAACTGTGAAGCAAAGCATAAATGAGATTTTAATGAATGAGTAGCTTTCATCAAGGTAAAGAAGCATATGAAGTATTAAATGGGGAAGGAGCATTTATTGTGGTGTACTTCATAAAGATATTTTTATTCAGGTTCATCTTGTGCTTTGACCATACTCACCCTCTACCTTCCACTTTCTCTCCCTATCCTCCTACTAGTCCTTTTCTATGGGAATCAATGTGTCAGTTTACAAAAAAGGTACATTTTAAATTAACTAAGCTGAAGGGACGACAGCTGAAGTTGAATGTAGGTATGTGGAAAGTTGTTAGAGAAAACAAATAAGCCTTTAGATTCCAATTATGTTGCTAAATAGGTCTGTGGAGTCTACCAAGTTGTTGGAGGTAAAAATCAAAGACATCCTGAAGCATTGTAACATTTTATGCATAGAACAGAGTACAGTGAAAGGGTTCAAGTAATATAATATCTGCTTTAAACTATGATAACACTTTAGCGAGTAGAGTAAAAGGAAGAAACCAAAGGCAAAGGAGCCCATTAGATGATCCTTGGTGTGATCCAGACATAAGGTGGTGAAGACTGAAACGGGGGAAAGTGCAATAGAGATACCACAAGAAGGCCCGAGCTGGCAGGGGCTTCAGCATAACAAAAATTGACCTTAAATTTGTATCAATAAACCAAAGTCCATACCACTTTAAAATATTTTGAGATTAAACCTGATTTTTGGATTAAAGTAAATTCATTCCTTTTAAAAATCATTCATATATCATATCCCCTTTTTCTTTTTAGAAAGAGATTAACTATGACCATTAACCATTTATAATGAAAACAAACACTTATAACAGTATTTTGGGAATTTGAGTGTAGTTTTCCATTACTACTGCCTACTGACTAAGGGGCACTGGCAATCTTACAGGTTCTTGAGACTGGATCATCTTAGTCTTAAAGCTGATGTGACCATATCTTCCTATCAGAGAATTTTCAGGTGGTCTATGGTTGGTGAAACCATGAGAGCTTGGAAGTAATCCACAGGTTCTCATCTTCTGTGCAAACAAAAGCATAACTCTTCCAAAGCAATAAATCCTTAGACACAAATTTCAAAGTTAAGATACCTTTAAAGTATATATTCTTGTTTAACTTGGCAGCCTTTGCAATCCATTGTCTTTCTGCAGTTAGCTTATTAACAGTTAAAAAATTAAAAGAAAACACAATAACCATAATCCAAACTCTATTTTCCATCTTTATGTGGCTTAGTATATTTTTATTGCTCTATTTCTCTTTTTGAAAGACTTTCTCTACTTTTCACTCTGAAACCTAAGTACATTTTATACACATTGTAACCTATTTAGAGTTTTTCCCATCTAAATCTGTTTTATTGTGAATCCTTAATCATTCTCCAGCCAGAAGACCTTTTAAAATACTTGCACTCTATTAAAGAGCCACACAGTTTTTGCAGAAAAAAACTAAGTCAGGAAGTTCTCTTAAAGGGGTCACGTCTCTGTTTGCGGGGTCACGTCTCTGTTCGCCAACAGCAAACAGCAGACCTAAGAAAATGCTGCTACTAAGAAACCATCTTTGACTCTGTTCCCTTTTTGTTCAAAATAAACAGAAACTTTAAATCAATCACATGCTACTGAGTCTTCTGTGAGACTTGAGTAACCGGCCTGATTGCAGCTTATGCTCCCTGCCACCAGTCCACCACTGCCATTTTGAATGTGGCCCGAATACCATGCTATCTCTGTACAATGACCCGCTTCAGATACACAATTTGAAAGCTGCTTTGGCTCAGTTTTTGTGCTCTAGAACCCTTCTAGTCTTTCTCTGGTTTTATGTGGGTATTCAGCCCACATTGGGACACTATCTATTACAATGAGGTTTCTTGGCCCCGGGTGACCAGAAGTCCAGACCCACAGACCTGCAGTTTCAGACTGCCTAGCTGCCCACCACTGCTTAGGCCCCCAAAATGACTCAGACACTTATATTAACTTCATGCTGTTTGGCCAATGGCTCAGGCACATTGCTAGCTAGCTCTTACATCTTAACTCAACCCATTTCTATTAATCTGTCTACCACGTGCCCTGTGGCTCACCTATGTTCCTTACATGTTTCTTCTTTGAGCAACTGGCTCAATCTGTCTCTGACTCCACCCTGCTTCTCCTACCTATGCTGTTTCTGGCTATGGTGTTTGCCAAGGGTCAAAGCAGCTCCTTTATTTAAAGATTGATATTCACAGCGTGCAGAAAGACTTTCCCACATCAGGTTTGTATAAGGATGACTCCAAGAAGTGCCTAGATAAATGATTCCCCAAAAAGTTATAGATGAAAAAGTGGGCATCAAACTATTTAAGTGTGATTAGTAATGGGTGTTCACATTGTTATCTTTTTATCTTCAGACTTGGTTGAAATGATTTTGGTAGAGATAAGAAGGAGTGATTTCTACTAAAATGGTCAAAGAAAAAGAACCATCCTCCATGTCATGCACTGTGCAAAGTGTTTTCACGTGTGATAAGAACTCTCTAGGCTTCTCCATCATCCTGAGAGGAAGTTGTCTTATTCTTCCCACTTTACAGATGAGGAAAGTGACATTCTAAGGGTGATGCAGCTACCATTTGTTGGTCACAGGATTTAAAATGGATCTTTTGACTATAAGTCTGTTATACTGTCATAGCATAACCACCTTCCTGCAGAAAACATTAGTGCTTGAAAGGCTACATGCCAGATCTGTGGAATAGGGTAACCAGCCTTGTTTGCTATTCTCAAGACACAGGGCTCTGGGTGCTATAACCAGGAAATTCCTAAGCAAACCAAAGATTCTGGTATAAAATGAGCCGTTATCTAGAATTACCTAAATAATGTGTCTATTGTCATTGTATATCATAATATGGTGTCATGAATTAGCTCTTTTGTTGCTACTGAGTGACCACCTACTCTTAAAATGAGAAGTTGAGGTCAGCATTACATTTGACTGTTTCCACTAGCTCAGATGATCCTTGCTGTTATTTGACTTAACAATGGGTGAATCAGATGTGAGAAGCTTCTGCCCCTCACACCCAGTTGTTAAGGAAACTTTTGTTTTACTCATTCCCAGTATGAAGAACTAGCAAAAGAGCTATTCAAAGAAAAAATTAAAAAGACAAAAGATTGGTGATAAATGTACGTTCTTTAAAGAGTAAGAAAATGCACATTCTGGCATTCTGCCTACAAAAAAAATAGAGAAGAGCTTTAGTGTCGTCATTTGGCAGACACTCTGAAATATATTTATTTCATTTTTGTAAACATTTATACACTAATTAGTACATAATTTATATTATTTTGAAATCTAGATGAGAAACAGCAAATTAGGCTGCATGGAATGTCCCCAAGGGAACTTCTTATAATTTTTCAAGGAACAGAGAAATATAATTAATGATAGTTTTATACATCTCACTTAGCACAGTGCTGGGTTTGGCAGCAAACAGCTGAAATGATTTGAGTTGTACTTTTTTAAACCTAAAATATTATTCTCAGAACTGATCATTGCTGAAATACAAGATAGTGCCTGAGTTTCCAGGTTTATATATTGCTCTCAGAACAACTGGAGGTGGGTTAGATGATTACCTTGCTGACCCTGACCTTACTCATTGTGGCTTCAGTACTTCCCCTTAAACATCACTGCAGGCTGTTTGGGAGCAGACCACCTACTACTTCAACAGACTTTCCCAATGATTTCTAGCTCGAAATAAATTTTAAATTGCATATCTAGGTAGCTACTACATTTTGAGTACTAATCAAGATACTTTCTTGTTTTTAGAGAATATGAAATGAAAGGTTTGCTACAAGAACAGGGAAGTATAACATGTTCCTAAAATTTAATAAAACACTGGGAAAATAGAGCCCTATCAAAAGGTTCTTCCCTTAGGCCAGAGTTTCACTATGTATAAAACATCTTTTTCCACTTTTCAACAACTTTTGTGTGATTCTACTTGGAACTAAAATTTTTTCTCATTTTTTAATTAAAATATTTTTAAGCATACCCACCACTGTTCCCTCTTCTTCCCTTCTTCCCAGTTCTCCCCCAGCTTCTCCCTACTCCATCCCCCCATCCATTCCTCAGAGATGGTAAGGACTTCCAGGGCGAGTCAGTTCAGTCTGGCATATCCTGCTGGGGTAGGTCTGATTCCCTAACTCCAGAATCAAGGCTGGGTTAGGAGTTCCTCTATAGGCTCTAGTTCATGCAATTGGAATGAATTCCTGTCCAACTGCCAAAGGCCCCATAAACTGCCCACATCATTCAACTGTCATACACATTAAGAGGGCTTTGAACTAAAAATTTTTTATGTTTTTTTCAACATTCTGTGGCTGGTTTAAAAAGTTAAGACTAAATGGTTAGATATTTATCTGCACACATTGTTAGGAAGCTTCTCTTGATAACATACTTTTAGTTTTGTCATTAGACTAACAAAATAAAATATACAAAGAATTTGGTGATTGTATATATAAATCTGCAAGTATTATCTCTACCTCTGATTTTGCAGTCCTCATTAAAACAACTATCTTATTCCTTCCATTGGTGTTTTTCACGATAAATGTTTGACATTAATACATTTTTATATAAATTTGCTTTATACTTTTTTTTGAAACAGTCTCACTGTGTAGCCCATGCTTAGTCATCCTGCCCTGAACTCACAATTTCTGGGATTCTAGGTGCAAAAGTGCTATGCACAACTTTTAGATTATTTTATGAGATATTATTAACAAAATGATTTGTAATTAGATGGAGAAACCTATGAAATTAAAAACCTTGGTAATAATTTCACTGTACCATACTATAGAGAGTTCTGGTATAAGTTGTTTTCTGGGGAAATTGTTGACCTTACTGGCATTATATCTTGTAGTGGCTACATGATGGAGAAAGTCTTGGAGGAGAGAAGAAAGTAGTAAGGAAATCTGTCTTGGTGTGTGTCCTTTGGAAGATTCCTAGCTATCAGTAAATAAATAAAAATAGGAAGTAAGTCTAGATAACATAGTCAGGAAAAATTATGCACTAGGTATGTGCATAATGTTTGTTACTCTGACAAATTCATTGGACTGTTTTATTGTAACAACATTTTCTTTTGCTGTTTAAGCTTTATTGGATAATTTATATACAATAAAGTAAACTGTAGGAAGTCTGTAGTTCTATGAACTTGAACAAACATACATTTCATCATCTTACAAAACACCCTTATCTCCCAATATGTATGATGCTTTTTAAGACTTTACTATTGAGAAGTAATTGAGGTATATACTAGGGGTTCTCCAATTTCCTTTTATAAAGTGAAGAACACCATGTTGAAATAGGTGTCTGGTTTTGTGGTGATATATTTTATATTTAATAAAACAAGTCTGGAATATCAGAAAGAGGAAACAGACCATAGTCAAATCTCACCCAGCCAACTTCTCAGGGTAAAAGCTGTCTTCCAGTTTCCTCAGCCTGGTTCCTTGTAGCTTCTACAGAATAAATCTCTGTCGTCCTACACCTGTCTTAAATACCTTCTTCACCCAGTTGTTTCACTTCAGGGTTCAACTCTGCATCATATTCTAGAGTTAGGATTAAAGATGTGAGCTACTACTGTTTGGAAGTTAGGCCTTGAACTCACAGAAACACAGAAAGATCTCTGTCTCAGGAGTCCTGGGATTAAAGGCATAGGTCACCACTCCTGGTAGTGTCTTCCTTCCATGCTGGGATTAAAGTCCTGAGTTCCCACTCTCTTACCTTCCTGGTTTGACTGGGGGTGAGTCTGTTTTCTGATATTCCAGACTGGTTTTATTAAATATAAAATATGTTGACACATGGTTTTCATAATAAAATGCCCTGATCTTTCCCTCTTTGGTTTATACTTCCCAAAAAGAAAAGAAAGGAAAGAGCTGTGCCTACTAGAGACGTTAGCAACATGGTATTTAGTTATTGTCATGCATAAAATATATTCTCAATACTCATTCATATATTTGAGAAATTGAAACAGTGAAACTTGATTTAGTTTGGATTTTAGTTATCTCTGCCTTCTCTTTTTAGCTATCTGATGGACATCTGTTTTCTTAGTTGCATCTCCAAACAGTCTTCCCCCATATTCATGGTTGAATAACTTCTTGCATAGAAGATTGAGAGCTATATTTTCTGAGACAAAGAATTTGGTTTTTTTTTTTTAGTCTAATGTTGACTCTTAACCACAAATGGCTTTTTAAGCAAATGCTTCTCTTCAGAGACACCTTAATATCACCAAAGATTAATTTTAATAAAGAGCTTTAATTTATCACCTGAAAATTATTAATATTGAGTTAGTAAGATTGATGATCTTAGTACTTAATTATGGATTAGAAATGATATGACACTTTTATAACTTAAATCCAAAGTAAATAAGTGACATTTTAGGCAGTTATTTACCAACTCATCATAATGAAAAAGAAAGACAAATAGCTGTCACACTAATTGGTTTTATTTTATAGCTAATTGGTATTTGTACATATAGTATTGGTTTTAGTTTAATGTTAAATAGGGTAGTGCGCTTTAATATTTGTTTCAGTTACCAGAACCAAAACTTGAAAACTACATTACCAAAAAAAGTCATTAATTTGAAATGTCCAATGCAGTTAAAATTAATTTCAAATTAATGCACATTTGTCTAGCTAAGAAACAGAAAAGAAACACTGTTAGTCCAGTATTTACAGTTCCCTTCATCATTCTAAGCCAGATGAGATTTTAGTATATAGTATTAAATGATAGACAAAACACAAAGAAATTAGAAAATGCACAAAACTTTACAAGTATGTGAAAAATAATAAAATTTGTAATGATAGTAGTAAAATGTGTAAATGATCAAAGAGGTAATGAGTTTGCAGTTAAGCACAATGTTTATGTGGATCTGTGTGAAGCTCTGGTCATCACAGGTTGAGAAGGTCTTTCTTAGCCAGGTGGTGGTGATGCACTCCTTTAATATCAGCAGTTGAGAGGCTGAGGCAGGTAGATCTCTGTGAGTTCAAGTCCAGCCTTTCTACAGAACAAATTCCAGGACAGCCAGGGCTGCATAGATACCCTATATCAAAAAAAAAAAAAAAAAAAAGAAGAAGAAAAGAAAAAGAGGGTCTTTGTTGATTTATTAAAAAATATCCTTATTAAAACAAACCTGAACTGAACATTAGCCTTCAAATTGGTTATTGCATAAAGGTGGAATTCAGCAGCAGAATGACATTACTACTAGAACTGTGCCAAAAATCTTCTTTGAGTGCTTTCTTGAAATATCATATGACCATTAGTTTTGTAACAGCAAGAAAAATGTTGTCAATACTGACTGGTTTCACTTACTTATTATGTTACTAACATTTTTTCGAATAAATACATTACTACTGGCCTTAATTATTTCTAGGACATCAGAATATTGTTTGTGTTTGGAGCTTGAATCAGCTCTCAGTGAATTTTAATTGTTGAGTTTATGATACAAACTGGATATTATTTAGAAGCGGATGAGAATATTTCTATGTTTTGTGAGGAAGTTGGTGTCTGACTTATGGCTATCTGTGGTGACAGTGCAACAGGAAAAAACTGAGTGTGTAACAGTCTTGAGTTACTATGATAGCACTATTCTCCAGTTAACCCTTGGGACATATGCAAACTGAACAGTCCCAGGAACCATTATTGGGTAGTATCAAGAGCAGTGGCTTTTGTCATTAGTCTTGTCCTCTACATACTAGTTAGGTGATTTTTTTTCAGCAGCTTACATAATTGAACCCAGAATCTCAGTTTCTTCCTCTATAAAAATGAAGGCATACACACGCACACGCACACACAAACACACACACACACACACACACACACACACACACACACACACACACATGACTAGAGTGATCACAGTTATTCAGTAAGTACTTGAAGAGAGGGTGCTTGAAAATTACAAACAATACTTAGTAAATTTTCCAATATTTTATTGCATAGTCTAGTGTTAGAATCTTAAAGCCATTCTATACAGACTATATGCATTGATGTTAACCATTCTTGTTTAGTGAGTTAAACAAAATAAAAATAATTCTAAATTATAGAACAAATAAAGAATTTAGATTTAAAATAGTGGGGAAACTTCAGATTTCATTATTAATTGACAAAATGTAGTTATTAAGATGTGCTAGAAAGTTTCCTTTTATAGACATAGTCTTGAGTTACACATAATTGATTTTATATTCTTTTTAAATGACTGTAAATGTATGCTTAAGAATTGCAAAAGAAAGCTTGAAGTATGTAGATTATGGCTAGAATGCTCACCTGGCAGTGCACAAGTATGAATTTGATTGGGGGGGGGGTCACAGAAAAGGATAAGAATTAAAGCAAATCAGGCTGGGGAGATGGCTCAGCAGGTCAAGTCACTTGCTATGAAGCCTGATGACCTGATAACAGTTCTGGAACACATAGTAGAGGAAGAGAACTGACTTCCACACATTGTTCTCTGACCTCCAGAGGTGACTTTGTCACACATGTGCACACGAATTAATAAATAAGAAATCAAATAAAATTTTCTAGAGCTGTACCATTCTAATTTGTAGCTGCTATTCACATGTTGCTGTTAGATGCCTTAATTGTGACTAGACTAATCTTACATAGACTGTAAATGCAAGACACATACCAGATCTCAAAAAGCATAAAACTAACATTTTATTAATTTTATGTGTTGAAATAATACTTTTCATATAGTGGGTTGAATATGTATTATTAAAATAGCTAATATAATCTTCATTGATGAATATATTATTAAAATAGCTAATACAATGTTTATTGAATGTTCTGGAGCAAACTGAGTCTTAAATGTAGGCTTTTTAAAGTTCAGATATTGAGATTCAGATTGCTATCTCAAAGCTAAACATTTTTTTAAATTGCTCTTTATAGTGGGTATTAATCAATAGCAACTGATTAGATAAAAAGATTAATATTTATTAAGGGGTTCATATGAGCACTCACTGATATAATAGATTGAACCATAGTGCAATTCCTGGACAGTTGGACTGATCCACACTGTGAGAGCAGTAGGTCTGGTCCTCTCTCCAAGAGTGTGAGGGAGCAAACAGGAGGCAAAGATGGTATGCATCTGGTCTTAGACTGGACTGGCCTGGCCAAGCCCTGTATGTACATGGGTCTTCAAGACCTAAAGGTCATACCTCTTGGTCGAGGTAAATAATGCTTGATTCCCACTACATCTCTACCCCTCTTTGTCTTAACCTAAACATAAGATTATATACAATAGAAACAATTGTAAGGTGATATCTAAGAGAGGGAAAGGGGAAATAATATAAACAAGGTCAAACTACAATTAATAAACAACAAGCACAAAGTATATATTAAATTCCCAGAATATTGGTGAGTGGCAATATACAGAGATTGCTTCAAAGCTGTTTATCTTGGATAATATGAATCTAGTACCTAAATTCAGATATCTAAGGGATAGTCAGAACCCTAACTATCTAGTTTTCAACCCCATCACAGGCCTGAGAAGGAAAACATATTACCTGAATAAGCTGGAAGCACAAGCAAGTAACTTCCAAAATTTAGTAGAAAAAGACAGTTGGAGAATCCACTTTTTTTGGCTACAGGCCTAGGATATCTGACAAATCTCTTCAGTAGCAGAGTAGTTTGAGAAACTGTCTTATCCTGTCATGGCAGGTTTCAGCAGTCTCTATCCTTCATCCAGCTCATCCAGATTGGACAGTGTGTTTACTGTCAGCAGTCGAGGCAAGGGCAGTTCTTTGCCCAACAGGTCATTATCTGCCAAGGAAGACAAACTCCATATGGATTGTCTTTGATGCCCAACACCATCTCAGGAAAGGAATGGTGCTTCCAGGAGCAATTGTGTCTCTCATAGCCAAGTTTTGAATAACAAAACATTTAAATGCCATATTCTCTAGGTCATGAAGTGTTTGGAGACTCCTGTCCATCTGACATATTCTACCATATATCTGAAAAATGTAAACAACATGACTAGTACATGGCAAACATAGGTAACGGTGACCTATAATTCTTATCATCCTAAAGACTGAAGCTTACCAAGTAGACACTCTATAAAGAGTGTACAGGTTTTTGATAATGACTTCAAGTATGACAGTCACACAAACATTAAACAAGGGTAAATGTATAGTGTAAAATAACAACCATACTCCAAATACATATCATGTGCAAGATATCTTAAATATCGTAAAGTATACAAAATATCTTAAACAGAAGTTATGTGTATGTGTGTATGTGTGTATATATATTATGACTAGCATAATTAAATAGGTAAAAATTGCATAGTGGAAATGACAATATGCTTAATATGCATTAACATGCAAAATATTTTAAACAGAGGTAGAAGCATGTGAAAAATATGACAATTACAAATTCAATTTTATATCAACATACAAATTGCCTTAGACATATAAAATAATTTCATATTTGAATTTGTATCAATATACAAATTATCTTTCACATTTGTATAAATATTTAAGAATCTATACCAGTGCAAATTGTCTATGGCTCATATTTGGCTAATAATTGTTTACAGGTAGATAGAATAATTACCAATATCTGTCCTATCTATTCCCCTTTTTTCTTCTTAAGAGAGATTCCTGAGTCTATATTGTTGTTACACCTTCAACTGGAATATAACTTACAAACACTCTATCAGAATGATAATTATCCATAGCCCTTAGAGGACAAAACTTATCGGCAGAGGAGCCGTTTTTCATAGGGTTGCTTCCCGCTGACTTGTGAGCTCTTGTATCTCTGTGGGATCCCGTAAAAACTAAAACAGTGGTTAGGTTTCAAAGGACTGACCATAAACATCAATAATAGTCTAAGAGTGCAGGGTAAGTCCATATGAAACTCTTGTTAAAGATGTGACATGAAGGATAATCATAGTAAGCTATCAGAAAACTGTTCCTAGCAGTCTGTACTTCAGAATCAGTCATCAAGTGCTGTACACCAGTTTAAAAAATATCACAGGCCAGGTTGTTGTAGTGGGGCCCCAATCTTATCCCATACAGCATGAGGAAGAATTCAGATAGTTACTTTTATAAATTGAATTCTCTTGCTTTGGGGGCATTTGTTATTAATCTCTTCCAAAAAAATTACTGCAGGCTCTTTCCCAAGGCTTACTGTCTGCCCACAATTGATCAGTTTCTTTACTAGTTAGAGGTATGACAATTTCTGTTGGGTCCTTTCCTGTCAACTGACAAAAGTCTTAATTTCCCTTTAAAAATCAAATCAGAAATATTTTCCACATAGTTTTTAATTTTTTACTTAGCCTATGTGTCAGAAATATTCATTCTAATATAATACTTTCCCTTTTCATTGTAACTCCTATAGGAGAATGCTTAGAGGGTAAAATAACTAGAATATAACCAAGATCTGGGTGCACACAATTCACATGTGCATCTTGTAATTTCTTTTCCACTAAAACCAATTCTCTCTCAGTTTATCAGAAAATTCTCTTGAACTATTTAAGTTCTTATCACCATCTAAGGTTTTGAGGAAATTAATTAGTTCATGACTTTTAATTCTAGAAGTAGACCATATGAGAAATATCTCCTAGCTGTATTTGGAAATCATTGAAGATTCTCAATATATTTCTTCAGAGTTGAACCTTTTGGGTTCTTATTTTTGGTAGACCTAGCTTATATACTAAATAACTAATAGAATCTCCTCTTTGTATTTTTTCCTGAGCAGTTTGTAATCAAAGATGAGGCAAAATTTTCTTTACTTCTTCAAGCAGTCTTTCTAATGTATCTATGTTTGTGTCTGCCAATAAGATTTCATCCATATAATGGCAAATGATAGATTGTGGGAATCAATTGCGTATCATTTCTAATGGCTGTTGTACAAAATATTGGCACACAGTGGGATTATTTAACATTCCTTGTGGGAGAACTCTCCAGTAATATCTCTTTACTAACCGTGAATTATCATAAGTGGGCACTGTAAAGGCATTTTTTTGTCCTGTTCTTGTAGAGGTATGGTAAAGAAACAGTCTCTCAAATCAATAACTATAATAGACTATCCCTTAGGTAACAAAGAAGGCAAGGGAGTACCACTAACAACTGATTATATAAACAGATTAAAGGGTTTCTATGAAATATTCACTGATACAAGAGATTGAACCATAGTGTAATTCCTGGAAACTTGGGCTGGTCCATAGAGCAAAGGTAGTAGGTCTGGTCCTCTCTCCCAGAGCATGAGGAAGACAAGCTGGTGTGTACCAGGTCTTAAGCTAGCCTGGCCATACATGGGTCCTCAAGACCTAAAGGTCACACCTGTAGGTCAAGGTGACTAATGCCTGATTCTCACTACAGCTCTTTCTTCAATTAAATTCATAAATACTAAACTAGTTCTTCCCCATGGCTGAATAAGCTTGGTATAGAATCGTAGCACTAAGTGGTACCCACTTTTTAGGAAAAAATTCTAAGTGAAGTTAAGATGAATAATAAGGATATTTTTCAGGAAATTTGTTTTTAACCTTATTAGTGAAACAGCTTCCCTAGCTATTCCTGATTTGAGAGGCTGATAAGCCAGTCCTGGTTCTATGCTCACTTGATTGCTGTTTGACAACCCAAACTTCTTAAGAGATTAATAGGAGTTTCAAGACTATATAGAATGTTTATTTAATTTAAATGTCTTACTAATTTGGGCTATAAAATTAAATATCATTAGTGCCTCTTTTAAAAGAAAATGAGTTAAATGAATGGGATGGAGATGCATGAGGTAAAAGACAAAGAATAAAAAGAAGGAAAAAGGAAATCAGTTGATTAAATATAGTTACATAGTTAAATGTAAGGGTGCTATATATAGAAATAGAGGATTGAAAGTATCTTTCCATTTTTTCCCTAAGAAATATAAAATAAAATATGATAGGAAGAGAGAAGGAGGAAGGAGAGGATGACAGTTACTAGTAAGGAAATAAGGCGGTCACTCCAAGCAGTGGCGGTACCACTAAGCCATGTTCCCCACACATGTGAGCAGTCAGATGATCATACATCAGAAGATCACCGTCTGCTTTCCAGTCTTTCCATCCTCTGCCTCCTGAGTCAATATGTAGGCAAGCAATAGTGTAAATTCATTATGTCATCAGCATTGCACAGGTGCATATTTCTTAGGTCATATTCACATTTTAAAATGACCATTTTGAGTCCCCTATTTTTTGAGGCTACAGTTAAAGTGCACATAAAATGTATTTATGCCTTTTGAGTTACTTAATTTTATTTTTCATTTTGATATTTGTTTTTTAAAGTATGCTTTTCAATTTGCACAATTTACTTGATATTTGAATTATTGAAAATAATTATGCATCTTTTACACCACTGTCCCTATCATTTCAATTTTATTTTTACCTTGCCAGTCTTGTGCTATTCTGTCAGCATTCTGATTACTTAGTCTCCAAAATGTCAGATCCAGTGATATTTCTGCCACTTTGTAACTGGAAAGCAGGGGCCCCAGAATTCTTTGTTTGGAGTGGTGGGAATTAAGACTAGACCAAGTGCTTATGCAGCCATTCACCATGCCGTGCACCGTAGGTCTTTAGCAGATCTGCTTCTACTTAAAGCTCCCAGTGTAATAAAGGTATCATGTAGCAAAAGGTGAGTAGAAATTGAAACGTGTTGTACTTACATGTCAGGGGCAAGCAAATGGAAAATAAACTGAAGAGTGGAACAGAGACCAGTCTTTATTGTAGCAAACACATTCAGTGTTTGCTTTATGATTCCAGTACCATAGCATGGAGTTAAAATTGCCTTTCATCAGAACAGGAACTAATGAGAAGGAATCACTAACATGGAAAACGGAGGTATGAAAGGGTGATGACTTCTGCTAAAAAAAAAAATGAGAAGCTAGGGAAAACATAAAAAGAAGTAATAAAACTCTCAAGCTTTCCCTGGAGTTGGGAAGCAGAATATTCCTTGATAGGAGAGAATCGTGCAAGCATCTGATTGATGTTGTGTGGCTCAGTTTGACCTTCCTGCACACTTGTTAAGAACT
Source organism: Phyllotis vaccarum (assembly GCA_033318265.1). Lineage (NCBI taxonomy): Eukaryota > Metazoa > Chordata > Mammalia > Rodentia > Cricetidae > Phyllotis > Phyllotis vaccarum. The sequence continues at coordinate 131,679,985 of JARWLC010000013.1, read as the reverse complement.
TTCCTCGTGGTTAGCATGTCCCTGTGCAAGCCCTGCAGCTGCTTCATTCTCTCCTCCTATGGGGTCTTCCCAACTGCTTTTGAGCAGAGAGTCATTTTTCCTGGGCCCTCCAGTCCTGTCTTTAGAGGTGAACCCTGAACACACACACGTTTGTCCCCTTTAGCCCCTTCCCACACACACTGTGCTCTACATGGGTCCTTTCCCATGTTGCTTCCTGATGCAGCACTGCCCTTTGAAGTCAGTTAGTAGCCTCTGAAGGTACAACATCACCTATCACCATTAGCATTTTGGTCTCTAAAAGGGGACCTTTTGTTGAACTTGGTACTTGGTATGCAGGTGTCAGGGACAAAAGCAGGCATCACACCCACTTTCTGTATCCAGATTCTGAAGGATTTTTATCAGTACAGAGTGGCTCACAGCCACACATAGTATCTCCTCCATAACCACAGTGAGCAAACAACATATTCTTTGGCCCAGCCATTTCTCCTACTCTTTTTTTTCCCCCAGATTCTTCAACTCACACTCATAACACAACTTAATGGAAATATTGCTGACTTTGGAGTCACAGTTCAAAGCGTACTACTGTACCTGTTTTGCTGTGTGATCATGAACATGTTACTAAGCCTGAGAGAGTTTACTTCTCACAGAATGGCTGGAGTGCTCAGCTCAATGAAAGAAATGATAAATTTTAATCTAACATTAAATACTAGTCTCTTAGTCTCTTGTATACTAAGTTCAACCCTGACTTGCCACATCCTTCCATAGCTTGGGTTCCAAAACCCTGCCTAGGAGTGACAAGAGAATGAAGAAATGATACACAAGGAAAGATGGGATCAGGTGGCCTGTGCTCTTGGATGGAAAACATAAGTACTCCCCTACCCCCAAGCTCAGCATGATTATTATATATAGTTAAATTAAAGAGACGGGGTTTAAAGTGTACTGCTGAATTAAGGAGGCACATTTAGCAAATCAAAGCAGGAGCTTTCTCTATTAGGAGAACAGTCATCAGGCTGTAAACATAGGGAGAAGGGACATAAAGATACATTTTGTGCATACATTGTCACATTCACACTTGGACCTGGAGAGAAAGCTTTGCCATATCCCTATGCCTAAACCCGGGACAACTGTTGTCATTTCCCACAGGTCTAAGACATTGGAATCCTTGATAGGGCTGTGCCTGTATCATTCAAGACTTCAATAGTAACATATGCTAACTGATCTCTCTTTAGAATTTTACTAGCTTAGAATGTTCATGGCCTTTTCTCTGATTCCAACCTCCTCCTATATGTACATTAAATTTCATTTATTTATTTATATGTACCTTTATTTCCTGTGTACCACTGACTTTTTTAATATTGTATTATTGATCTCTCTTTCTCTCGTAGTGACTATTATGTACTGCCTTCTTTTATTTATTTTGCCTGTATATGAGTAGGTTTTGTAAGATTCTACCCATGGCCATTGTTATTGTTGTCAGGAATAAGTTTAATTAACAAACCAGAAAAGAGATCATGTTATCTATAGTGTTATGCAGTCTGTCCTTGGTTCTTATTTTCTTGTCTCCCTTCCATGTTCAGATATAAAAACACCACATTGTATTTTATATATTAGCAAACAAGTTTAGGACAGTCTATCAGTACTGGAATGCCCGTGCTCAAACTTGGTGTGAGAGTGTTAATAATTTTGTTTTCCATATGTTTTTGGAAATGATTGTTGTTGTTGTTTCCTCTATGAGATATTGTCTCCAGTTGCCCAGATTGGCCTTAAACTCGCCATCTCTTAGTGAATAACCTTGAATTCTTGATCCTGCTACGTCCACCTCCCAAGTGCTAGGATTATAGGTTTTTGCCACAATGCCCAGAACTTACTACCAGCATTGTCAGTTTGTTCTTCAGAATAACATTGCAAAGTACTTTAAAGATCCTGAGTTATTCAACATATTTTGTAGATGATATTATAAAAGTCTCCCAGGCTAGGGGTGTAATTCATCAACCTAGTACCTACTTATAATGTACAAGGCTCTAATTCCATTCCCTTCATTGCAAAAGCTAATTAATTACTTCTAACTTTGGCTCTGGGAATAGTGCTTTTTCTGTGTAAACCATACTATTTTTTTCATATTTCACACAACTTATATGGTATGTCTGTAAATGCTACATTTTATTTTTATCTGACGAGGAAAACTAAGACAAAGGTAGAATTCAAAACAGTAAATTGAGATACTTAGCAGCAGATCAAAGCAAAGTTATAAATTTGGAGGCAGAAAGGTGACTACAGGAGTGTGTGGGAAATACATATGTACTTATTTTACTTTGGGACAAGGTATTTCTTTGTACTAAGAAATGAAAACATTCGTTAGTAAGAGTTTCCTCAGATAGATAGATAGATAGATAGATAGATAGATAGATAGATAGATAGATAGATAGATAGATAGATGGATGGATGGATGGAAGCTGACAAAAAGTATGAAAAATTGTATTGTCACAGTCTTGAAAGAGTAAGAAGATAAGCTTAGTTTACAATGGGGGATTTCATCTCTTTAGTCAGAGAAGTCTTCATGTTACCATAGATCACATCCATTCATTCATTCATCCTTCACTCTAATTGTCTTTTGTTCCAACCTAATGAAGTATGTTGTATGTTTATTTTGCAGATCTAAAGCGGGAAGCCAGTATCTGTCATATGCTGAAACATCCACACATTGTAGAGTTATTGGAGACATATAGTTCAGATGGAATGCTTTACATGGTTTTTGAATTGTGAGTGTGCATTTTATTTCTTGTATAAAGTTTAAAGTGATGCTGATTGTAGAAAATCTTAACACCTTTCTCTTCAGGTTTTGGAATAGTTGTGGACTCATCTATTTCAAGAGACCAAAAGTCACAGGCAAAAAAAGGATTTTCTCACTTATGGTTAAGTGGCAAAGGAAACAAAAGTTGGACTCTTGTACACTATCAGTTACTCTTATATTTTCAGCACATTTCAGGGAAAAAGATCCAAAAGGAACTAGAGTTTAAAGGGATAAGATACCCCTCAATTTGCATCTTAGTGAGGAAGAGGAAGGTGAGAGTAGAGAATAGAGGATTTCATGTAGGAAGTCTCTCTGGCAACTCAGAATGTCTAATAACATGCTTAAGTTTCTCTTTTGATGTAATTGTTATGCCATATAAAAGGAAACTTCACAACTAACAGTATCTTGATTTTAATGTACCAATTGCTTCACCCGTTCCTCATGTAATTTTTCATTGTGAGCCAAGTGCAGCTAAATAGTCTGTATATGTCTGGATAAATGTCCAAAGAGATTATATAAAGCTCTATGAGATGACATTATACAATGTTATGTCTTTAATATTACTCTATTAAAAATTAACCCCTGACTTTGATTAGGAAAATAGAAAAAGGGGGATATACTAGCTTCAGTATTCTAGATACCAGAATCAGATTATGCATTCTTCATAACACATTACTCTAAAATTTAGTGGCTTTTAAGCTGCACCCGTGTATTACCTCACTTTCTATCAGGAATGAGGCCCAACTTATCCAAATCCTCTGGCTCTAGATCTCTCACAAGATGGCTCCTCACCTTGCTAAAACCCTGGCTATTGCCAGTCATGTACTGAGGGACTCATTTCCTATGAGCTATTGGCCTGAGGCATCCCTTGGTCCTCCTCATGGAATAGCATGGTTATTAGCTTTTCCAGAGAAAGCAACAAGGTTAGAGATCGGTCTTACAGCTTAATTTTGAAAGTTGCACATCATCTCTTCTGCCACATTTTATTAGCTCGAAATGATTCATTAGATCCAGCTCACATCCAGGACCTACATATCAAAAAGTAGAAGACTCTGTGAAGCATTTTACGAGCTGCTCCCTATAGAAATCTAACTAATACAGTGCCTATCTATATAGAAATTTGTATCCAAAGAACTGAAACAAAGTAAAGTTGAAGACAAGTTCAGTTACATAAGTGCAAGATTAGTGTGAATTTAATTATGACTGTTTACTTGGAAAAGATGTAAATGTTTTGATTAATTGTTCGCAACTCCTTAGAAATCCTAAGTGGAATCTTAGACTACATTAATTAGAAAGTATATAGCATTAAAAACAAAGACATACTCCCACCCTTACACACTACTCTTTCTCCCTGGAGTGTTTCAGGACACCACAGTGCTTGTAGAAAAAGATAACCAAAACAACATCCTGCAAATGCCATCATAGTCACAGCCCTCAAAATACTGGCTTGCAGATGTGTTAGAATCGTGAGTTGAGCCTGCTGTAAGTAGATATATGGTGTGAGATATCTTTCTGTATGCTGTGAATATCATTGGTAAATAAAGGAACTGCTTAGAAGTAGGTGGGAAATCTGAGCATGGATACAGGGGAAGGGGGGTAGAGTCAGGGAGAGACATGATCCGGCTGCCCAAGAAGCAAGATGTAAAAAACTAGGTAAGCCATGGACCATGTGGCAGGACAGATTAATAAAAAAGAGTTAAGATGCAAGAGCTAGCTAACAATATGCTTGAGCCATAGGCCAAGCAACATACAATTAATATAAGTCTTTGTGTGATTATTTGAGACTACTAGTCCAAGTCTTGTGGCTCGGCCAGGCCAGAAACTCATTTTACAAATATATAAAACTTTTGTTGTGGAGCTAGAGAGGTGGCATAGAGAATAAGAGCATTAGCTGTTCTTAGAGAGAACCTGGGTTAGATTACCAGCACCCACATGGCAGCTCACAACCAACTCCAGTAGCAAAAGATCCATTGCCCTTTTTTTGGGGGCTCTGCAGGCACCAAACATGGATGCGGTACACAAACATGCAAGTAAAACACTCATACACATAAAATAAAAATTTAAATTTTAAAATATTTTATTGTAATAATATCACTTTCAATACACTGAATGTTCTCTTAAATATATTTCCTTCGCAACAGTATACCTACATTTTAGGAAATATCCACTATGTGACCTACATGGCCAAAAGATCCTCACTGACAAATCACAGAGCCCATTTAGACTTGCTTTTTGTCCAAAAAAAAAAATCTGATTTCTTCTTTAATAAAATTAAAATGTTAATAGACATCCCAACAACATTCATATGGCTATTGACTTCAAATTCTAAATCTGAGGAAGCTCTTCCATGATCCACCTTTTCTAGATATAAGGTGGTACCTCTCTTCCTTCTCCAAGGCCTTGGCTTTCTTCTTGGGTACCTTCCTCTAGAGGAGCTTTGCGCCTTTGAAGGTTGGTAGGCATTTTGGAATAGGGGAGCAATTGGTCTTTTGAGATGGCTGATTGTAGATCCAGAGACATGAAAGGAAAACCAACAGGTCATAGCATTTGTTTTCAGGCAGACCAGGTTATAGTAAGTGAGGAGATGGAAACTTCTTTAAAACATCCTACATCTGGAGCCCAGCAATATGGCTTCAACAGATAAAAGCTCTTGTTATGTTGGGTGAGCCTGATCGCCTGAGTTAAATTCCTAAAACAGAATAGCCTGGAAGCTCTCAGGCAAGCTAGCCTGGAATACACAGTGCAGCAGAAACCCGGGAAACCCTGTCTTTTGAAAGTTGTCCTCTGACTTCCACATGAACACTGTGGTGCTCACAAATGATAATAGTAGGTAAGGATTTTCTTAAAAATCAAGTTTACATATTCCTTGGAAAGATTTTGAGCATTTCTACAAATACTTGAGTCTTCAATGAACTGCCCTTGGGTGGAAGTGCTCTTAAGGACATTGGAGTCATAGCTATCCAGGAATGTATTGATTTTCTTATTCTAGGAGACCACCATGGGGACAACATGATCGCTACCCTCAGTTATTTGAAAGGCTATTATCTGTAAGAGTATGTGCTTCTTCACTGTGGCATCAGAGGCCACCACTAGCATTAACAAGTGACAAATTCCACCTTTTAGTAAGGAAGGGTCTCTAATGATAAGATTTAGTCCAGGAATGAAGCTGCTGTCTTACAGGGCATACACTTACCTCCTCACACTTGAGGAACTGTACCCATCCAAGAGGACTGAAGGCAGGGTTTTACTTTGAGATTAGAGAGAGTCTATGATATCCCATTCAATTTTAAGATTATAATTCTTTTAAAATCACTTTTCTGGTTTAATTTTATTCTTCTCTCGAGAACTCCGTCTCTGCCCATATTTTATTGAGAGAAGTAAAATCAGTTTTAATCAGGTACTATAAAGTAAGAAGTACAGGAAGCTAAATGTTAACATTTATCTAAATTTTGACAGTCATACTGCTTGTATCAAGAGGTTCTAAAATAACAATGTAGTAGAGAGAAGAAACTCTTGGTTTTCGTAAAAATCTAGATTTTTGCCTTCTTAGTGTTGAGGTGATCCTTAAGAGATTTTTGCATGATACCATTCTGATTAAAATAATCCAGAGGCTGTGACTGAAAATGGCATCTCATTAAAGATTGAACATTTACCAGGAGCCTAATCCTAGTGTTCACCTAAATCAGTAGATGGTTGTTTTCTTTTTTTTTTTTTTTTTCAACTTTTATTTTGGAAAATTCCAAATAAAAAGGGAAGCATATCATGAAAGCCAGCACTGAGCTTCAACAGTTATCAAAACATTTGCTATTGCCTGTTTGTGCTATTCTTTCCTGCCATCATTTGCCCCTGGAGATTGCTAAAGCAGTGTCATTTCACCTAGAAACACTCCTGTTTTAAATGATAACAAAATCACCAATACTTACTTAATATCACAACACAGTCACCTGACTTTCAGTTTTTCCTAATTGAACAAGAATCTTAAATGACATCTATCTAAATTTAGAACTTTTTCATAAGCTCTAGGGATCTGAAAGTAGATTATAAATTCATAGCTAAAAACAGTGATTTCATTCAAAAGGCCAAAACTAAAATAAAATTATAAAACACTTTTTTCTATCATTATTTTTTAAATGAGCTTTCACAGCCATCTTTGCCCAGTTTTTCTACCTCTTGATCTCTTGGCTTCAAACTAAAACAAACGAACAGAAACAGATTACTATAGGAATTGTGTTCCTATGGCTCAAAGAGCAATGCCAGTACATTTGTGTGTGCCTCCACCTACTGGCCAAGAGAGAGAATGCATCTACAACTGTAGTATGGCTTAAGCCACTCCAGAACTCCTTCCATGTTCCTAGCAATGAATGTAATTTCCCCTGGTGTTCAGGGGCTAGTTGCTCAAGTTATGAGGGATCTGGATTCTTTTCACAGTTTTATGATGTTACATCAGTGCAGAGTAAACAGAGAAAGGGAAAACAAGTGAAATTAGGCCAATTGGTTTTGTTTCATGGCTTCTTGGAAGCTCTGTAGGGAGAAAGGCTAGACAGAACAACATGTTTCGATCACCACCAGTACGTTTAAATTTGGTACCCATATTTGTCTTTTCTGCAGTCTATGTGTAACCAGTACTTTTTCTAAATTATGTTCATGAAATTATGTGGCATAATTATGTTGCTTGAGTATTGGAAAATCCCAGCATAAATAGGTATCCACATAATTACAAATAGTTTGTAAATGTAAAGCATACTTAAATACAAATTCCCAGAACCAGGATCGAATTGGATAAGATTTAAATTAATAGATTTCAAAGCTTAAAAAAATCCTTTGCAACCCAGTCATGGTGCCACCCACCTTGGCAGAAGCAGGCAGATTCATAAGTTGGTGGCCAGACAAACTCGTCTACAGAGTGAGTTCCAGGACAGTCAGAGATACACATAGAAACTCTGTCTAAGGAAGGAAGAGAGGGAGGGACGGAGGGAGGGAGGAAGGAAGAAGATTAGCAGAGTGACCTTTAAAACAGGGCCAATGCTTAGCGATTATATTGTCATCTTGCCACCACCTAATCAGACTGTTAGATAAGTGTATACTGCTATTGCTTTAGGATTATTCTTCAATTTGAACCTGTCTGCACTGATTTGCTAAACGTGTTTTAAAATAGATTCAGTTTTGAAGATAAGACTGAGTTGTGTTTCCCCTCCAAAAATAATTTCAATATTTGTTTCTCAGTAGCACATTCAGGCTTGTTTTTAGTAGTGTCTGGTACTTGAGTTAAGCTGTAAATCCTAAATTGGCTGGGTAAGGAATTTTAATTACCTTATTATAGTATGATTACATATACCACAGGGAGAATTTTACAGTAATTAAATATGAATTTTAAACACATCTGACATGAAAACAATAGTTTTTTATCTTTTAAATAACGTTCTCGGTTTGTATTTTTGAAGCTTACAAAGGAGATAATAGGCTGGAACTGCTTTTTTTTTTTTTTTGCTTTAATTTTTGTCTGATATGGATGCATGGGGAAGGAAGTATTTGTGAAATTCATTAAACTAAGTGGAACTAATTATTACTTGCCAGCAAAGTTGCAACAGACATTTTAATTGAAAACTGTCTTTGTCTCCAATCACACAACAAAAATCTGGCTTGTAGTGTCTTCATTTAGTTTAAGATCTATACATATTTTAAATAGCCTTCTCTAGTCTGGTTGACAATATTCTCATGTCTGAGGATACAAATAACCATTTGTGCATCACAGTAACATTTTTCAAACTCATATATCAAAGTGTTCCATTGAATGTTAGTTCTCATGCTCTCCGAGACTGCACTCTCAGGTTGATGGTTTACATAAAAGACTCAGGGGATGTGTGATGACATGCACCACTGTGATTTATTGCAGCAAAAGGAAATGGTGCATGGGTATCCCATACCTGGTACTACCAGCTTCCAGACTCCAAGAACCCGAGGAGGTTTTCCACATAAACTGCCGTTTACACTATATAGATGCAGGGAGCTATTCTTTTTAGCTAACGAGATAGGAACTTTCTAGGGTTCAAATCTTCAGATGCCTGCCCATCAGGGCCAACATTGGAAGCAGGCCTCTCAGACCTTTCACAGGATCTGCTGTACTAATCCTGCTAAAACAGAACTAGAAGGTAGATTTTTGAGTTGATTAACTCGCTCCACAACCTACATATAATTGCTTATGAAGATTATTATAAGCTTTGGGTTCGGGGTTGTTTTTACCTTTAAAGTTCAATTAGGGTATCGTTTTAATATTAAGTAGAAAAAAAATTAGGTGGCCAGATAGCTGAAGCAAATTGGTGATTGAGACTTTACAGTGTAACATAGATTTTAAGATTTGAAGTTTCATTTGAAAGTAAATTATATTCTGATAGTATTATTAGAGAAATATACTTGAAGTTGTCACTCTAGTAATTTTTGTACATCATATAAAATCTGATCTTCAATCCAGTAAAACAATTTAATCAATTATATTTATATACAACAGGATAAATTCAGTTGATTTTTCTGATATTTGAGAATACAATTAATTTTAAAATAAAAATTATAAATAATTATTATGTAAAAGCCTTATAATATACTTACCTTGTACCAATTGACAAATGGTTGAAAATTATAATAACACAATGCCACTCACAAAACTTAATCAGCAGAGATTTTGGAACATTTCCCTTTATATACCTAATTGTGTTTTCTGAATTTTTTTTAACTAAATGGTCTTAAGCATTTTTTGTGACTTTGAATTTTTTGAAAATAGTATTTTATGATTGCAGTAAGGTGCCTAGATGTATGTGTGTGCATATTTAATCTGATAATTTCCCTATCTAATAGAAATAATGTGTATTCAACATTTCTTTTAATATAATATTTTATTATTATTTTATTATTGTATATGTATGAGTATTTGGCCTGAGTGTATGTTTGTGTACCATCTACATGTCTGATGCCTGTGGAGACCAACAAATCCCCTGGAACTGGAGTTACATATGGTTGTGAGCTACCATGTCAGTGCTGAGATTCCAACCCCAGTCCTCTAGAAGAGCAGCCCATGCTATTAACTGCTGAGCCACCTCTCTAGCTTCTAATAAATATTTTATTAAATCCTTAAGAATTTCAATAACCCATTGAGTTCAGTTTGTGCTGCCCATATAGCATGAGTGTGAGGCCATCCACTGGAACATGGTCAATCTGCCAGGGACCACACCCTTAAAGGAAATTGATGGTCCCTCTCCCAGCAGCCTTCAATTGTCAGTAACTGTTCCTCAGCTAGGAATAGGTGTTTGTAAATTCCTTCCTTCTCCATGTTGAAATGTTGACTGGTTTGATTCTACACAAATCATACACAGGCAACCACTCTGCTATAAGTTCATGAGAACTTCAGTCTTATCATGTCCAGAAGACACTGTTTAGCCATGGTCCTCCCTGGCCTTCGGCTTTTACAATCATTTTTTCCCTTTCCACAATAGGACCGAAGCCTTGGAGGTGAGTGTATGATATAGATGTCCAGTTTATATCTGAGTACACCCCAGACACTTGACAATTAGTATTCTTGTATACAATTACCTAACAGAATTACTGTATAATCAGTATATTAGTATTAACAAACATAATACTTATAAATTTGGTAATGCATGCATCATATTTAGAATAATACATGCACATAAATACATAACCTAAAGAATTAATGTTAGAAGAACATCCACATATATACAACTCAAGTCAAGAAACGAAGATAATTACCAGAACTTCCATAGCCTTAATTCTTTTTTATTATTTTTTAATATTTATTTGTTAATAAAATTCCATGTACATATCTTCCACTGTTCCCCCCCTCCCTTTCTTCCACTTCCCCCTTCTTCCCCACCTCCTCCACACCCTCCATCCACTCCTCAAAGGGGGTAAAGCCTCCCTTGATAGTCAGCACAGGCTAATATATCAAGTTGAGGGAGGACCCATTCCTTCTCCCTGTATCAAGGCTGAGCAAGGCATCCCATTATAGGAAGTCGGCTCTGAAAGGCCAGTTCATGTATCCAAGATAATAACATGCTAGGAGTCTGTTAGCAGCTTGATCAATGCAACTGTCTCCCTCATTCTCATTCAGAGGTCCTAGTTCTGACCCATGCACGTTCTCCAGCTGTCAGTCTAGAGTCAGTGAGCTCCCATTAGCTCAGGTCAGCTGTTCCTAAGGTCTTCTCCATGGTGCTCTCGCTTCTCTAGTTGCCCCTCCCTCTCTTCGACTGAGGGCTGTGAATATCTGCATCTGTTTGCACCAGTCATTGGATGTAGATTCTGTGATGACAATTGTGTAGTCACCAATCTGACTATGGGGAAGGATAGTTCAGGCGCCCTCTCCAGAATTGCTAGGAGATTCAGCTGGGACCTCCTTGTGGGTTCCTGTGGACTTCCCTAGCACCAGACTTCTAACTCTGTCAGAATATCTCTTTCAGTGCTATAGCCTTAATTCTAACCTTTTTTGTGATCATAACCCCTTTATCTGTAAAAAATAACTTTAATCTATGTCACTTTTGTGCTTTTATAACTATATCATCCAAATGAGCATCCTTGAGTAATATAACTCAGTGTCAATTTTTTATATGGAGTCATATGGTATATATTTTAGATTCTATAAGACTCATCCAAGTTGCTCTGTGCATCTATTTCTTTTCATCACTGTATAGTGTTGCAATGAACAAACTTTCATTTTGTTTCAATTTCAAAGTTAAGTATTTGGACACTTTCTAGATTAGGCTATTTTGATCAGTGCTTTCTAAACAGTCTTGTACATGCACTATTGTGTACTTATGTTCACATTCGTATATTTTTAGAATGGGATTTGTGGGCTTTTAAATATGTTCACCTTCAGTTTTCTAGAAAATGGCAAGGCATTTTCTAAAGTATATGTATAAACTCATCCTCCATCTATGGATTTTGGATCTCTAGTGTGATTGCAGTTCTAGCTTTCCTGGAATTGCCATCATTTCAGCCCATTGTTGTTCCTTACTAACAGCACTCCCTCCTTATACTCAGGATTATATATTCCTGCACTGCATAGCCCTCCTGATACTTACTGTTGCCAGATTATTTTTTTTATTTTGCCAATTGGTATACATTAGGATTTCATAGTACTTTTTCCTCATTGTCTTCCTAATTGCCATTTGGTAGTCTTCATTCTATGAATGTAGATTTTTAATGAAAAGGAAGTTGGTAATTTTAATCTAATACGGTATATCAATTGTTTTACCTTTTGTTAGTATTTTGTGTCTTAAGTTTTTTACCAACCCCCCAAAATAAATACTTTCTACTATATTTTATCATCCATCTGGAATTTATTTGAGATATACCATGAAACAACAGTCCAATGTCATGTCTTTCCATATGGAGATTCAATTGTCCCAGCACAGTTATTAAAGAGCCTGCTATGGAGTATAGCCTTTACCATAAATCAAGCATCTGTATATGAGTGATTGTTTCCAGGCTCAGTTTAGGCCCATTGGCTTGCTCACCTGGCATTGTGCCAGGAGTCTGGTTGTTGTATGAGTTTAGGAAACTTGTAGAGCAGGTCCTTCTACCTATGTTCCTTTTCAGGCATGTTGGGAAGTCATAATTGTCTCTGTATTCTCTAAAAACATTTTAGAATGTGACTATCAGTTTCCACCAGTAAAAAGCTAGAGGGAATTTTGACATTAATGTTTATATTCAGTCCTTATAACAACTTGAGAATAATTAACCTGCTTATAATACTAATATCAAATCTTTCAATTCATTAATGTCATATGTAGCTTCCCATTTAGTTCTTTGACTTCTTTCAGTCAACTTTGATGCCTTTTCTGTTGACTGAATACATTTATATTAGATGTATGCTTAAAATTCAATACGTGTTAGATAATGACAACATCTACATTAAGTTTTGTTAGATTTGTTCATATGTATTTGTTTTAAGGATGGGTAAGCCTTTCTCATTATCCTCTCTTTTCCTTCTTCTTTGTACTAACGGTATCTGTTTCCATTCAGCAGTTTTTGTTCCAGTCATTAATTAGTAAAATCATTTGGATTTTCTGAATACATGATCACATTATTTGCATATGATGATTTTTTTTATTCCATCCCAACTTTGTTTTTTAAATTGTATTTATGTATTTGTTTGTTTATTGGGGACATATATATGAATGTCAGTGAACAACTTTTGGTAGTTGGTTCTCTTCACCATATGGGTTTCAGGGATCAAACTCAGGTTTTCTGGTTTCTTGACAAATGGCTTTACTCACTGAACCATCTTGCCAGCCAATTGTTTTGCAATTATTTCCATTTTTTGCTTTTATTGTGATAGGTAAAACATCCAAAAATACTGGAAATACTGTGTGAATGGAAAATGAACTTTATCAAATGATTTTGTCTTAGCTGGGGATTTTATTGCTGTAAAGAGATACCATGACCATGGCAACCCTTATAAAGAAAACATTTCATTGGGCTGGCTTTTTTACAGTACAGAGGTTTGGTCCATTATCATTGTGTCCGGGAGCATGGCGGCATGCCAGCAGACATGGTACTGAGGAGTAGCTGTGAGTCATACATCTTGCAGGCAACAAGAAGTCAACTGAGACTGGGTAGTACCCTGAGCATGGTGCCATGATTTCCTAGAAACCTCAAAGCCTGCCCCCAGAGTGACACCCTTTCTATAACAAGTCCGTACCCCCACTCCAAAAGTCACACCTCCTAATCTCCTATGATTATGGGAGCCATTTACATTCTAACTACCCAAGATTTTTTCTGTGTATTTTGCAACAATAAGATACTATCAGCCTTTAATCTGTTAATGTACTGAATTATCTTGGGTTGACGCAACATGATTGTGATATAAATTCTTATTTTTTTAAGAATTTTTATAATTCTTTTTATATGTTGCTGGATTTTGTTTCAGCTTTCTTCATCTATTCTTATGGGACAATTTTCTTATAATTTTCTTGTACTATCCACACCAGGTTTTTATAAAATAGGTGAATATTCCTCTGTTTATCTGGCTTTTTTTCCTTCAATATATAGTTCATAAAACTCAATTGGACAAGCTTCTTGTGAGAAGAGTTTCTGTTTCTAGTTCAATTCTTTAAATATTTGCAGGAATATTCAGAAGTTCTGGACATCAGTATGACATGTTTAACAATGGATCCTCAACCATTTTTGCATAAAGCTGTTTGTAGTATTTCTTTGGGTTCTGTGGTCATACCTGTTTTATTTGGTGTGTGTGTGTGGTGTGTGTATGTGTGTGTTCATAAACAAATTTGCAGAGATCAGAAGACAGCTTGGAGGAGGCAATTCTCTCACCATGACACCCAGGGATTGAATTTAGGTCATCAGTGTTGGAGGCCAACTGCCTTAGATATTTTCCCTTTCTATTTCGTAACTTTTGATTTACATGTGTGGCCTTCTTGTATGCTTTCTTTTGTTGCTATTTGTTTTGTTTTAATTAAATTAATTTTTATTGTATCTTTTACCTTTGAGATTATAATTATGTTCTACTCCACTTGTAGCACTTGTTGACATGTTTCTTTCCCTTAATTTTATTTACTTAAATCAACTTAATATCTTTTGTCATATTTTTCCTTTATTAATTGTGGAGTTTAAACACTATACTGTTACTTTATTGTGTAACCCAGAAATTACAATATATATCCCCTAACCCATCACATTCAAATATTTATAAGTCATTACAATACTGCAAATACAAATTCTGTAGAATCCTGTTGTATGAAGTTTCTTGCCTGTCTGGCTTGTGGTCCAGACCTGTAGCCCTACAGCCCCACAGAGACACACAGATGTTTGTATTAAGTTTATGCTGATCAGCCTATGGCTCTGGCATATTGCTAGCTAGCTCTTGCTCTTAAACTAACCCATGACTATTATCCTGTTCAGCCATATGGCTCAGTACCTTTTCTCAGAGCAGTATAGTTGTCCTCTGCATCTGCTGGTTTTCTGATGTCTGTGGCATTGCTGCCCTGCTCTTCCTCTTCTCAGAATTTTCCTAGTAGTAGCTCCACCCACACTTCCTGTCTGCCTTCAGCCAATCAGCATTTTTATTAAACCAGTAGGCAAGACAATTATTTACAATGTAACAACATAATTCCACTACAGAGAATTTTAGACTAGCATTTTTTGTCTATTAGATATCATTTACTCTTTAGCAGCTTCATTGACATTGAGAATGGAGCTCACAATCTGACATTTCTCTAATGGTAGTAGTAGTTGTATCTCAGACTATTAAATTTTTCCCTCATTCTTTGATTTCTCTGTGTCTGTGTATTTTAACATCTTGAATTCTGTGTCTTAAATCAGTGTGTTGATATTATTCACGGTTATGAAAACTTTCTGTAATTATCTCTTCAAATACTGTCTATCCATTTTCACTCATCATTTTTACAGCCCAGTTAAATATACTTAGAGATAAGCCTTCTGATAGTCTATATGTATCCTACATTCTTTCTTTTGTTTTGCATCTTCCCTTACTCTTCTCCTCCTAGTCGATTTTGCTTACCCACTCTGTTCTCACTCTCCCAATCCACTCCTCTTCTGTTTCTGTTTAGGAAAGGGTACCTCTCCCATGAGTATGAATAAAACATGGTATATCAAGTTGCAGCAAGACTAAGCACCTCCTCATGTGTTAAGGCTGGGCAAGGTGAGCCAGTATGAGAAGTAGGGTTCCAAAAGCCTGTCAAAGAGTCAGACAATATCTGTTCCCATTGTTATGAGTCCTACAAGAGGACCAAGCTACACAACTGTAGCATATGTGCAGAGTGCCTAGGTCAGTCCCATGCAGGCTCCCTGGTTGTCAGTTCAGCCTCTGTGAGCCCCTATGAGCCCAGGTTAGTTGGCTCTGTGGGTTTCCTTGTGTTGTCCTTGGTCCTTCTGGCTCCTACAATCCTTCCTCCCCCTCTTCTGCAGCATTCCTTGGACTCTACCAATTCCCTGTGGGTCTGCGTCTGTTTCCATCAGTTAATAGATGATACCTCTCTCATGAAAATTGGGCTAGGCATCAATCTGTCACAGGGTATGCATGGTCAGTTGAGGCTACTTACCCCCTATTGCTAGGAGTCTTAGCTGGAGTCATCCATGTAGATTCCTGGGAGATTCCCTTGTTTTAGGTTTGTATCTGATCCCAAAATGCTCCCCCTTCTAGTAGTCTCTTTCAGTAATTTCTCCCTTCCTCCCCATCCCTTGTTTCTTCTGACTTCTCTTCCAGATCTGTTTCTCTCTTCAGCACTTCTGAATTACTATCAATATACCTTCTAGATTTTTGATTACACTTTTTAATTTGGGGTTTATAGTTTCCATTTCTTTTAAAGTATCTACTGTATTTTTATTATTTTTACATTTTGCAAAAAATTCAAGATGGATTTTTTTTATTCTAGAAACATAGTAAACTCCTTAATAAACTTCACATGGTTTTATTTTTGTCTGTTCTCTTTTCTGGCTCTTTGTCAAGTGACTTGATATACCATGTTTTATTCATACTCATGGGAGAGGTACCCTTTCCTAAACAGAAACAGAAGAGGAGTGGATTGGGAGAGTGAGAACAGAGTGGGTAAGCAAAATCGACTAGGAGGAGAAGAGTAAGGGAAGATGCAAAACAAAAGAAAGAATGTAGGATACATATAGACTATCAGAAGGCTTATCTCTAAGTATATTCATTTTGACTTTCTGCTTGAACTTATGTTGATGCTATTAGCCTAAGAATGATGCTTTTCTTCCTCAAAAGAGAATGTATCCCCTTCTGCTAGATACCTTCAGGCTCTAGGAGTTTGAAACTATCTTAAAGTTCGAATTTTGGTGGGTAGCTAGATATAAGGTCATGGTTCATATCTGCAGATTGGCTAATTACTTGCAACACACAGCTAGATCTTTGTGTAGTTTCAGATTGCTTTCTGTAAATATTTACATTTGTATACACACCAATGGGAAATGGGAAGATCCATTTGTCTTCCTTAGTTTCTTCCTACCTTATATTTTGAGACAGGGCTTTCAGTGTACATGAAGCTTGCTGATTGGCTAGACTGACTGGCTTATAAACCCCAGGGATTTCCATATCTCTGTCCTGCCAGTTCTAGTGTTACAGACACACACCACTGTGTTTTAAGTAGGTGCTGGAGATACAAACTCAAGTCCTAATGCTTATGCAATAAGTACTTTATGAGCAGAGCATTCTCAGCCCCCAAATTTACATTTTTATAAGTCAAAATGATGTTCTGAGCTAAATGGCATGCTTTAAAGCATGTTTACTGGTTTCTCTTCTACTTACTTTTTTGCTATTTTAAATTTTCTCATTGTATTTTATGTGTAAATGTTTCCCCTTTATGTGTGTGTGCCACATGCATGCATGATGCCTTTGAAGCTCAGATGGTGGCACATTAAACTCGAGTTACTGATCCTTGTAAAAGAACATATGGATGCTGGAAATTGAACCCAGATCTTCTGCAAGAGAACAGGTGCTCCTAACCACTGAGTGATCTTTCTAACCCTGAAAAATTTTTTATTTTCTAAGCATGTTTGCCTTTTTTATGTGTTTACAAATGTCTCTCAAAAATTTCTTTTTTTAATTTTGTTTATAGAGTTTGATTATTTTGCTTGTTAATTAAAATAATGTCAGAAGACTGAAATTCTAAGAAAGAAGTTTACAAATAAGCAAGAGAATGGACTAAGATGGACCCTATAGTACTGTTTAGATGTTGAGGGCAACTCCAGATCATTGATTATATGTATATACCTTCCTAAACCTTCATTTCTGAATACACTTATGTAATAGAAGAACCCAGGGCTTCTTCAAAAAATGTTTATTAATTCTAGAGCTGAGACAAAGAAAATGCAAGCTAAGCCTGAAGCATCTTAGAGTGCTGAAGGTTCTGATGTTTCCCAAAAGATATATGCATGTCAAAGAGACACAAAAACCAATCCAAAAGCATCCCAGGTAGCCAAACCTAGAACAATTAGAGTAGCAAACTAAGTAGTTTTGTGTACAACACAAAGTGTGTTAGAATGTGTAAGTATGTAGAGCTTACAAAGTAGACAAGAAAGGGAAAAGAAGAAGCAGAGCTCTCATGAATCCTGGGCACTCTATGGAGACAGACCTCTTCCTTTGAGCATCTTCTGATATGTGATGCTCTTCTCTGCACTCCTCAAGAAAAGTACAGTCTTGATCTAGAGAAGAAATGATCAAACAATACCAAGTTGAGGGACATTATAAAGTCCCTGGCCAGTGGTTTTTTTTTAATTATCTATGTCATTAAAAACAAGGAGAAACTAACAAAGTATAACTTAGAGTGGTAATCTTCAGGGAAACTGCTAATAAGTATACACAATTTCTCTATATTTGTAACTTTATATATAAACATAAAAATGATCTTTTATCATGTTCCTTGAAGGAAGACTGTCACTTAATTTCTATGCATTTCCAGCCCTTAGTACCATATTTTCTAAGTTGTCTTTAATAAAAACCTAACATATAAAAATAAACCATGAGTTTACACCATTATATCCAGCTTAAGTTAGCAATTAAAGTTTTCATTCATCAGATGATATAGTTATTATATAATGATTCTTATTAGACTGTAAATTATTACTTCTAATATGTAAATTTGTTACTGTAAAACAGATCCTGCCAGGTGTGGTGATGTATGGCTTTGATCCTAGCACTTAGGAGGCAGAGGCAGGCAAATCTCTGAGTTTGAACTCAAACCCGTTTACAATGTGAGTTCCAGGATAGCTGTCTCTCTGTCTCAGAGAGAGAGAGACAGAGGGAGAGAGAAGAAGAGATGGTTATTTGTAGATTTGGTTAGTTTCTTCAAAAACAACATTCTGTGTTACAATGAGGTTTCTGGCTCCAGTCTGTCAGAGGTCCAAGCCCACAGACCTGCCATCCCAGACCACGTAGCCACCTACCGCTGCTTTAGGCTCTCAAAAATGATTCAGACGCTTATATTAATTTCATGCTGTTTGGCCTATGGTCAGACACATTGCTAGCTAGCTCTTTCTTCTTAACTCTACCCATTTTCATTAATCTGTCTGCCACATAGCCTGCAACTCACTTGGGTTCCTTACATGTTTCTTCTTTGGGCATCTGACTCTTTCCCATACTTATGCTCCAATTCCTCCGCCTACCTCTATGGTGTCTGCCATGGCCAAAACAGTCCACTATTCACAACATATAGAAAAACATTCCCACGATTCTGCAAAAGTAGTATAATGTCACAGCAAGACCACTGACATTGATACAATCTAGTAGTCTTGTTTGAATATTTGTGTCCATTTGTTTGGAATTGGAAAGATTATCTTTTTTCTTCTGACTTAAACTTTGTTTTTAGGTTATTAAAAACATTTACGTGGCTACGAAATCAAACTGAGAAATAGGCTTCAATTATAAAGATCTCGTTTTCGTTCCTTCAGCACATCTGCTTTCTTCCCACAGTGGAAGTCTACATTTATTTTGTTTTTCTATTATGCTTGAGATAATACTTTGACTTTGTATTTTAAGAGTGTGGAAAACACTGAAGGTTCCATGTAGGAGTCAGACATTTCATTCCCATTTATACATGTTTAGTATCCTACTGGTAAAACAGAATAGCCAGTCATTAAACTTTTACTCTGTTGAGAGACATTTAAATTATTTTCAGTTGTATTTATTATATAAATAACTGTGCAGGTTTCATTTCATACTGTTGCTGATGTCTAATTCCTTCCATAAATATTATACCACCAGAATTGTGAGCTTTGATCCTACATTGTGATTAAAGACCTGAACTAAATTTCAGTCATACTAGCTATTATATATTTACCTTGTTATAAAACTGTTGCACTTACATGTCTGTGTCTTAACAAGGATAGATAAATTATGATGTGTTTTATGGAACCCTCCCATATCTGTGGATTTGACCAACATGTTATTAATTATAGTGGATTTTTGGTCACTATATTACCACTGAATCCAAGAAAATTGTAATACTTGCCATTGTTGACTTTAAGTGCTCACAATATCATTGAATCTTGGCAAAAGATGTGAATATATACATATATATTAATATTCACATACATGTACATATTCCTGCCTGCCAGACTCTTAAAAGTACTCTTTGTCCTTAGTATTTTCTTCATAGTTCTCAAGCAAACCATTCAGAAATCAAGGCAATCACAAGATCTTGATGGGTCTTTTAAGACCTAGAAAGGCTTTAGGGTTTTACCCTAAAGATATATTCCATCACAAGGTATATATCCTCAGATTGCCAATTTTAAAGGAACTTTTTAGATACTGTGACTAGGTTAGGAGGAGCACATTTGGATTTATGAAGAATTAGGAGAGAATCCAGGTAATTAAGTATGAACATTACATTTGTGACCATGGTAGATAAATGTCAATAGACAGCAAAGGAAGTGAATATAGTCTGCAAGTACTTAGAAATTAGAAGGAGCAGGCTTGATGGTGGAATACAGGCAGTTAGGAAGGAGGAGAAACTGAAACTAACCCTCCATCTCTGACTTGAACACTTGGCATGTAATGGTGCCTTTGACTAACTTGGGCAGTGGTAGAAGTGGGTGGAAAAGTACAATTAGGATATGTTGAACTTGAGATCTCTGTGAGACATCCAAATGACAGTGTTAATCGAGAAGTTGGATTAGAAGCATAGAGATCTTGTACAGATACTGAGATTTACAAGTGGCCGTTATAGAAGAGGCAATACTGAGAGTTGGAAGAATAACCAAAAGTTTGCCAGGTGGCAATGGTAGGTAGGAATGAAGTAGACAGACTAAGCAAAAATAGAAAAATGTGGATATCTCGTGAAATTTAGAGAAGGCACACATCTCTTACTTCAATTCCAAATAAAGAGAGAAAATATGAATAGCTTTATTTGATTTTCTCACTTCCCACCTGCTTTTCTAGCATTTAGTGTCTTAAGTTATTTACCTGGTCTACTATGAATAGACTTCTTTTGAATTCAGAGTACTTTTGTTTTGTTGTTAAACCAGGGCAAATCAAAGCCCTCTGTTGTTTTCATGGCAGGCAGGATAAATGAATTTAATAGGCTGTGGGTGGCAGATTTACTTCCTTCATGAGAAAAGAAATAGACTTTACAACCAAGAGAGAAAGCATGTAGAATGACCAGAAATGTGAGTCAGAGTGTGGGCTTGGGGCATTTCTAATAATGGTAGAGCTTACTTTGAAGTTAAGTGTAAGACAAGAGCATGACCAGACATAAGTTTGAACACGTAAGAATAAAGCTATCTGTAATGTGTACAACTTCATGCTGTACATTATATTTTTATTGTCCTTTAAGTCTTCTGACTTAATTGCAATGATTTTGCAGATTTAAAAAAATGAAACTTAAAAGTTGCAGCTTGTTCGTTTACAACACTATGTGCTGCAGTCAGGATTTTAAATTATAGTTTGATTCTAGAGCCCCACTCATAATTACTATGCTATGTCTATGCCTTTTGATTTCATGCTGTCAAGGTTTTAATACATATATTCAACAAGTACTTATGGAATGTCTGCAGTGTACCAGGTACTGTTCTAAATGCTACAGATACAACAGTGAGCAACTTTTAAGTCCATAAATGCATGGACTTAATATTCTAATGGAAGAGATTAATAAATATGTAATACTAAAAGTGAGTATTGAATGTGCCATTAGGAGTGGAATCAGGTAGGAGGTAGAGAATGCTGAGTGTTAGAAGAGTACTTCCTGCTTCAGATAGGATATACATGAAAGCTGTCTCCAGAAGTAACCTTCAATCAGATGTAAAGCTTAACTGTATAGGTGATAGAACATATTAGAATAATTTTTCCAAAGTAGTATTATAATCAGATTTGTATATTAGAAATAGAAAAGCCTCTAAATTCAGTATGGAAAACAGTAGCAGACAGTTGAAACAAGTGTCAGTGAAAATTTCATGCAACGTACAAGTTGGAGTTAAAAGATTCTTCATTGTGAGAGGGATCAAAAGCTCTTACAGGAAAAAGATAGCAGGAGCCATGGTCATGAGTAAAGTCAAGAGATGGATGGAGATTCTGAGCCTGCTGTAATGGTTGAGAAAGACTCTGACCAACAAGTATGAAGGAGTTCAAGGGGTCAAAAGAAAAACAAATCTCAACTTAAGATTAGTATTCACATTAAAAGATACAAGACAAAGCTAACATTGGAAAACTCTTAGCATGGAAAAATTTGAACCCAAGAAAATTTAGATAATAGAAAAGGGAATTTTGAAGTCTCCAAAAATTTGAGCTCAAGAAAAATATAGATAATATAAAAGGGGGTTTTGAAGGAATAACAACCATAGAACAAGAGGCTGTTGTATTTGGTAAATGTTGAAGAGGCCTTAGGAGGGTATATGTATACAATGTGTGTATCTATTGGCCAGTCGGTCTCTGTTTTTGGAACTGATATGAGAAGCAAAGAACAGCTAGCTGGAGATCTTAAGTAAAATGGAGAAACTGAGAACCACAAAAGCCAGTTGGAGAACATCCAACATACCTTAGGAATAGGAATTCTAGAACTATAGTGTAGAGGAAATGATGAAAAGGAAAGGCCTTACTAAAGAAAAAACAGTCAAAAATGATCCCAAGTTGAAGAAACACTAGCTTTGCTGAAGTAAGCTTTGGGAATAAATAGATACTGTGCCTCAACTTGGGCCATTTGCATTTGTGCCAATTTATAGAACCCATATATAAAACAACCCATTGTTGTCCAATACAAGGTACCTTATGAGTCTGGACCCCAGTTAGAGGTAGAATATAAGAGTCAATACCATTGACACAGGGTCCATTGCATGTCTTGGCACCTTAGTTTCTACTTTGCCCACCTGTGAGGATGAAATGAAATGCAGGAGTAGTTAGATATTCTCTTCATTCCCATAACCACAAATGCTATTTAGTATAGAGCCTCAGGATTAGGGCTTAAGATTTCAGAACCCCAGAGCCCATTGTTTCCATTACAATTCATGCTGTACTACTCTGTGACTATGTGACCTTGCACAAATTACATAACACTTGTATTAAGCATCATTCTGCAAAGTAATATTTGTCTCCTAGTGTTGTTATGGACATCAAATTAACACTTACAAGCCACTTAAAATGGTTGTTGGCATATAGTTAAATGCTTCGTAAATCTTTGGTATTAGCTATTAACATACCTGCTTTTAACAGGAACATCCAGTATTTTAATCCCAGAGGAATGACTAATATAAAAATTATAGTATGTAAGGATAATAAATTTAGGTTTCTATGTTTTTGTGTAATACTCAAAGGATCAATTTAGCTAGCTGCTGGCTTTTATTTGTCCATGTAAACAGTTTTGTTGCTGTTTGCAAATTGACCATGGTGTTATTTGAGCATTCAAGGCTCATAATTTTATTTTTGTTTTATAATACCTAAAATTTAGAATTAGTTTACAGGTAT
This sequence comes from Phyllotis vaccarum, assembly GCA_033318265.1. Classification (NCBI taxonomy): domain Eukaryota; kingdom Metazoa; phylum Chordata; class Mammalia; order Rodentia; family Cricetidae; genus Phyllotis; species Phyllotis vaccarum. The sequence continues at coordinate 131,656,745 of JARWLC010000013.1, read as the reverse complement.
ATAAGATGTCCTCCTCAGGACATAGAAGTGGTTTCATTTTGTTCTTGCCAAGTTAGATCAGTTCAGTCTTAAGCAGATTCCAATGCGTGTACCTGTATAGGTTTATAAGTACCAACATTAACATTTCATTTTAGCTAAGAAATTCCTAGAAGTAAGAATTAAGCTGGCTGGTTTGCAAATGACAGAAAAAAAACTAATTAACTGCTTTATTATTTAAGACTATTCATGTACACACACCCACATCAAATATAAGAATTCAGGGGCCTGGGGAGATAGTGCCTGCCTTCGGAACCATGTGAAAAAGCCAGTGTAGTTGCATATGTCTGTTAGCATAGTGCTCAGGAGGCAGAGACAGGTGGATCTTTTGAACTCACTGGCCAACCAGTGTAGCTGAATCTATGAGCTTCTGGTTGAATGACAGACCCCATCTCAAAAAACAGGGTGAACAGCCATCAGGATGTTGCACGTGCAAATGTGCTCACACCACACAAACAATTTAGATGAGATTGGAAGAAATTTGGTGTGTTGATTGTGATTTATTTAGGGTGGCAGGAATTCTATCCCAGCTCTCACCTACAAGGGTGTGCAGGACTAAATCAGACCTCTAAGAAACTTGAAATGTGTTTAAACTATATGAGCCAATATTCACAGTAGGTGAAAAGTTGCATTTAAGGTATTTACATGATTATATTTAAAAATGATGTTTTAAAAAAACCAATTTAGAGGGAGATGGCTGAGTAGAAAAGAGAGACATTGGTAGGCACTTTGATGTGCAAATGTAACCCAGGCCACTTAGTGTTGTAGTTGAAATCTATAGATAGCTTGGAAATAGTGATAGCTTTGAACCATGAGTTACCTATTAAGTTCCAGGCCAGCCTGGGCTGAAGAGTGAAACTCTGTCTCAAAAAAAGTGTTCTGTGATGTGACTTGTCAGTGATATCTGGAGGTTGGGAAGATGGATTTTCAGCTGTGGGGATTCTTAAGAACACTGAGCACACAGTTAAGTTGCTGTATAATAGAACAGGGACTGTGGTTCCCATCTGCCACCTTTTTTGACTAGGAGGCTCACAGAACTTTAGAGAGCTGTGGAACCATAAACAGCTATACTCCAGAAGACTGCTGCTGCTACTTTAAGATGCTCTGCAGTCCCTTAAAGCAGGAGTTTTACTTTGGTTTGGTTTTTATTTTTTATCCACTAGGAGGCACCCATTAACAAACATACTTCTAATGAGCAATTGTGAGGAAAACAAGAATTACGGGTACTTTTGAAAATCGGTTTGTAGTTTGTCAAAGCCCCTAGAACAAGTTTAATGCCATCCTTTTTTATCTTTTAAGACAGTGTTATACTGTGTCCCTGACCAGACTGATCTTGAACTCAGAGACTCACTTGTCTCCTGAGTTCTGGGATTAGAGTTGTGTACTACCACACTCAGATTTGTAGAAAATGTTTAGCAATTTGTAAGTTTGATGGACAAGTCAATATCCTTGATCCAAAATTCTAAACGACCCCCAAATACTAAAATTTGAGTGACAAAGCAAAGCCACAAGTGGAAAATTCTATACCTCACCTCATGTGACAGATAACAGTAAAAACATGGGCACATGAAAAATTTGATAGAATTACCTTCAAGATATTCATAGTTTTTATATATAAAACATAAATGAATTTTGTGTTTAAACTTGAGTCCTATTCCCAAGGGGTGTGTGTGTGTGTGTGTGTGTGTGTGTGTGTGTGTGTGTGTGTGTGTGTGTACATGTGCATGTTCCTTTGCTATTTAAAAATCAAAAAACTTTTTAAATTCAAAACACTTCTGATCTTGAGTACTTTGAATAAGGGAGACAATGCCTCTGACATTCTTTAAATTCTCAGACACAGGGTAACATAGATTTCCTTGATACACTTCCCATCCCCAGAACATGCTAAAGGAGGCCTAAGCTAAGGAAAGCTGCCTGTGACATGTGTTAAAACAGTATGGGTCTGTACCATGGTGGACTAGCTAAGTACAAAGAACAATGTGCTAGATTTGTACAGCCTTCTCTCCATAGCTTTCCCTTCTGTTGGTGTTCGGCCTCCTTGAGTGCACTTTCCTTCACTTGATGCCCTTTTGGTACATTTATTTATTTCATGGTCTATGAGGGAAAAGTTCCTTCAGATACTTCCTGATCGTCAGAATCCACTCAGAGAGGTCTTTTTGGGTTCTACCAAGCATTCAGATCCATAAAGCTAGGAAAGGCTATACTAGGCAGCAGATGTACCAGAGCTCCCAGCTACACAGCTTTGCATTCCATTTCTGTAGAAGCCCATTGAATAGTAATATGATAAAGTTTAGAAAATTTTAAAGAAAAATTTTAATAGTGTAGAGAAAACTAGCAATTCAGAAATTCCACCCTACTCCTAAACACAAATAGTAATACTACAGACAGAATTGAGTATATGTAACTAATCAGGAAAAGAAAACAAGAAATAGAATATTGTTTAACATATCTTTGGTTAGCATTTTAAAACTTCAAGGGACTAAGGTTGACAAAGGAAAACATCAGTAGATTTTTAAATTAAGCATAGAGTTCCTTCCAATGAAAGATGCTGGTTAACCAAGCAATTTCAAAATAAAAGGTAAGATATCATATACAAGTCGATGTAAATAAAAATAGATGATTCTAGCCCAAAGAAATACAACTGGAAAATAGGCATATGGTCTAAATTCAAATTATTTTAATGTTTTTGACAATATATAAGTGTTTTATTGAGCCATTATATTCCCATTCCAGTGAGTGATAGAGTATCTCTTCATTGACATGATGGTGTTTTTTTTTTTTTTTTTCATTGACAATCCTAAGTACTTTTCTGGTTCATGCCTAGGTTCCCCCTGAAAGAATAGGATTGTGGCCTGTTTATTATCCATAGGAAGGGAGAACTTACCTCAGCTTATAGCCTCACACATTTCCTTATTCATCACAAACCTACCTCACAACCTGACTTATTTGTGAGGACTCCATCCAGGCTGTATTGTTGCCTTGAGACATGCCTTGAGACACTACCTTCCTCTAAACTACCCCACTTAGCTCTGCTCTTGTACTATTTTGTTCTTTCTTTCATCTTCTTCCTACCTCTTTTGTTCAGAACGTATCTCAGAGGCTGCCTGCTTTATAGAAACTTTCAGAATCCTTCAAAGATAGAGTATCTTCCTCTATCAAAACTCAAAGAATCACTTATCTTTGTTTTTTTTATTACTGTTATTCATCTTTTTCTTTATCTCTTCTGTGACTCAGGCTCTTAAAAGATACGCTATTCATAAAATTGGTCCTTCTATCCTCTACTGATTGTACTCTGCTCACTGATTGTACTCTGAAAGATGCTAAATCTCCCCCTCTGCATTATGGAATATGGTATAGATGAAAGAAGAGTAAGAAAGACTTCCTGCATGTGCTTTCTCTCTTTCAGAAATGAACTTGAAGAATCAGGGAAGCACCTCTCTTTTAAGCAAGCACTTACTCTCAGCTTGAAACAGGCCTGAGTTTTTAATTCTCGGAACTACTGACAAAGTACAAAATATAAAGTCAGAATGTCTCAACACAGGGGGTAGCCTAGGGCCATCTAATAGCAACTGATTAACCACAGAATGCCCTGACACAGGGAATAGTCTACTTAAAAAATGGTTTGACAAACAACCAGACAAACTGAAAACTAAGATAACAGAGAATCTCTGGAAAGTCCCTAAAAAAAAGAGCCAATCAGAATTATACCCATACTGAGACCCCTAACAATGTGGGTTTTGCCTTTAAAACTGAGCTTACAGAGGGGCGGGTCCCTCCTCTGGTCTGTTCTGTGATGGTGTGCTTGATGAGGTCCCTGCCCTGGCTTGTCCTGCTTTTCAATAAACCTTGCTTTTGCTTTTTGTAAAGTTTGCATCTCAGGTTCTCTCTTGGGGAAGGGGGTTGTCTCACAACCAGGGCATACATAACATTTGGGGACTCGTTCAGGATCCCCCCAGAAGACTACCCCCCAAGAGCTGAATCCCGGAAATTTAGACAGGCTAATTGTATGAGTCTGCCCTAACTGTTCGTTGTCTCGTCTCTGTTTCTCTTTTACTTCCTGATTGTTGCCGACAGCATCTAAGAAGTATCAAAAAGGTGAACATACCTGTAAAACAAACCTAAAAGAATCAGGAGGCGTTCTTCTCATCTGGGCAGGGCTCTCAAGTCTGAGATTCCATTGTTGGGGACCCAAGAAGATCCCCCTCTTAAACCTGGGGACAAGGAGATCCTACTGGGCCAACCCCATTCCATTTATTGAGGCTCCTTCTTTGGACCTCTGATCGCCAAGATCTCTAAACCACAGTACTCTAAACCACAGTACTCTTGTTCTTTGTTCTTCCATCTTGTCTGTCTGGCTTGTTAGTAAGTGTGATTTGTTACATTTCTGTTCATCTCTCATTTGTCCCCACTTCCCAGGTTGGACCATGAAAAGCTAAAAGACATTCCAGGACCCTGTGGGTGGGTCAGGAGACCCGTTTGAGGGGTACTAGATTCCTTCTGGTACACTAGGCGAGTTGAGTGGCAGCAGGGCATTGGGCCTGTGCAAGCTAATCGCCATCTCACTCCCTTAAAAATGGTCCTAGATATTAATATGTAAATGCATAAAAATGTGGCCATAGTATGTGTGTTTAATGCTTGGACTCCTGTGTGTTTGTGTGTGTGTGTGTGTGTGTGTGTGTGTGTGTGTGTGTGTGTGTGTGTGTGTGTGTTTGTGACTCCAGATAAAAGCTGTACATGCCCAGCCTTTGGGGCAGGATGGCCAGGAGAAGAGACAGAAGGTCCTGTTGGTTGAAAGAGATTCTCAGGTTGCTTCTGCCAGAACTGTATATGTCATAATTATCTGTTTTCTGTGTTTCATTGCAAGGAGGAAAGCACCACTGGAAAGGATGGGAGATGTGGGACTGCCTCCCGCCCCCCCCCCACACACACACACATACACTCATGCATCCCTTCCTTGCTCCCTTGCTCTCTGACCATGAGCATGAGCCTGAGGGGCTGTGGCTGTTTTTACACTTGATGTGCTGAGGAGAAAAGTGGTTGGGTAGCGCACTGAGTTACTGTGTCTTTGTTGTGACAATATAGCAAGATGTTACCTGCCCATCTGGTTCTGTTTCTGGTTAAAAAATTTTGTTTCCCTCATTAAAAGGTTTTGTCTGTTTCTCAAAAAAGTGCTTGTTATGTTAGAAAGTTTTCTTGGTGCCTTCTGATGGATGTGTTCCTAATTTTTGTTAAAAGCATAAAGCTAAAACAGAAATTATTTAAATATATTTATTGCGATCTCTGTTACCAATAACTGCTGGGACTGCATTTATGGTCAGGAATCAGAATTTAGCAGCAGTTCAAATGTTTTGTTTTTTTTTTAATGTAGGTAATGCTAACATAGTAATAAAATTATTAAATATAATTAAATCTATTAAAACTAAAACTAGTAACACTAGAAATTGATAATTAAAATCTATATATAATTTTTTAAAAATATGACTCCATTTTAGATTGCCAAGATTTTTAGTTAGCCACATGGCTGGGTTGTTACCATCTTTAGTCAGTCACATGTCTGGCAGCCATCTTTGCTAGGTTTATAGCATTCTTTTGTCCCCATGGGGCTTGCCTTCCTCACCTACGCTAGAGGGTGAAACTCCCATGCCCTGCCCTGAGGGCTAACCACCAAACCTGACCAAGGTTTGATCCAAAGTGCAGAGAGTTGCTGAGCCAAGGTAACTGCTGCCTTGATCATTCAGATCCAATGAGTTAAATATTTATCATCTTTTAGAGAATTTAGTTGCAAATTATTATCAATTAAAATTTAAAAACTACTGTTAGTTTCAGATGCTTCATGTTAATGATATATTGCTATGGTATATGCATGTTTCTGTTCTTGTTTAAAATATTATAGCCATACATTTCCTAGACTACTAAAAATACAAAAAATATTTTAATAAAAGTTTTTATGTTCAAAAACTAAAAAAGACAAAAAATTAAAAATAAAAAAAATCTAAAATAAAAATGCTCAAAAAATCAGAGAGACAGACTAAGAATATATAAAATGTTATAAAATCTAGAAGTGATATAAACTATGTTTGCTATTGTTTCTCATACCCACAGACACTAATTTAAAAAAAATCTATAAGTTGTTTTTCCATATTAAGTTAATTTTGTTTAGAGTTCTTCATTTTAAGAATAGCTGATGATTCTTCACAAGATGTTTATAATATATATAGATTATATAGACATGTATGTGACATAGATTTAACTGTAAATGTAAATTAGCTTTAACTCTGTATATGCATATATATAAAACTTAAGTCTGACTCTACATATGTATAAATATAATTATTGCTTAAAAAACATTTAAGTTAAAAAATATATTTCTAAGTACTAACACAAAGCAACAAACCTCAAATATTTTAGTTTAAAAAAAAATGCTTGTTGAATAAGATGTTAAAGTTGCACCTTGCTTTCACAGGTAAACTTTAAACTTTAAGAATCAGCCAGGTGATAATAGTTTTAAAAATATAAAATATTTAAAACCACATTAGAGCCCACAAATCCCCACCCTTTCAGTGTTAAAAAAAATGTACAGGGGATGACCTAGAACCACCTGCATGTCAGATGTTTTCATTAAAATTTATAACAATGGCAAAACTGCAGTTACAAAGTAGCAATAAAAAATGTATGATGCAGGGTTAACTATTACATAAAAAACTATATTAAAAAGTCAAAGCACTAAAAAAGTTAAAAACCAGTAGCTTAACCATATCTCCCCCTACTCAAAGTCTATTCAATCTCTAAAATGTGTTTCTAGACCCCTTGTCTTAGCTAAATTTATTAACCTTAAGATAGTCAGATAAAATAAGTTGTTTAAAAGTTTTTATTTTCAATACTACAAAAAGCTTCACTTCAATATTATTATTTTTAGGGCTAAACATGACATAAATTATAAAGTTCTAGTCTTATAAAAGCTGCTAACATATTAAAGGCTATTAAAAAACACAAATAGTCATCTTTAAATAATCACAGTTTTTATCTATAGCCATGCTAAGTACTGATGTAATTAATTAATTACAGGGATGAGCTTTATTTAGTCCCATGTATATGTTTTCAGCTTACAACAAGTAACTAATAACAAAGTTTTTCTATTCATATATACCTGGGCAGCCCTCATACTTCAGAGATCTGCAGAATATGGCATTTAAAATGTTTTTTTAAAAACATAATATATCAGAGACTCACAGATCCTAACAGTGACCCCAGGTCTCCAAAAAGGATTACGAGGCACCAAGATGTCTCCATCTAGATTATGGCAGTGCTGACCTGGGCAAGATGCTGTAGTATAATGCCTGCTGCCAGGAACCATCCTAGGCTCTGGACAAGCCTCAGGACATCCGAGAATTGACTGCACCCTTTTGCCTAGACAAAGTAAGGTCAGTCTTCTCCTCTATGTTCCTCTACTGTGAAAACAACTCCTACCTTATAGGCCTGGCAGCCAAAGATTGATGCTGTTCAGATACATCTGCCTCCAATTATATAGAGACCTTGGCACCATCAAACAACCAGATCCCTTTCCAGGCAATAGCCAACCTATAAACTCCCTACTAGACAAATTAATAATACAATAATACTAATATATGTAAAACTCATGTCTTTTTATAATTCATATGAGCTTCAGAGACTCATAAAATTTGGATCCACTTCACAGAGGCCAAAAAGATTCCAGATAAATACAGCCTAAGTTTTTCCCACCTGCCTGTTCCTGAGGATGATATCTTTCTCTCCTAGTCTGAGGACTCCTGCCCTTCACAATTACTAAAACTGGGCCTAAAATTTACAAATACATACATAAATATTAATTCAGGCCTGTTTCAAGCTGTGTGGAGGTGCTTGCTTAAAATGGAGGTGTTTCCTGGTTATTAATTTTTCTAGTAGCTTTAGATGAGTTTATAGGCTGGCTATTGCCTTGGAAAGGGATATAGTTTAGAAGGGTGAGGATGGGGAGCTCTGCATTCTGAAGGCCCTCCTCCACATGCTCGTGCTTTTGAGCACAATGGTATAGGCTATGGAACCTCCATAGTTGGCATGAATAGGAATGATGAACAGTTAGGATGTTTTCCTCTTTGAAATCTAATGAGGTAGCACATGGACCTCAAAGTAAGACTTCCTGAGTTTGAATTCTGACCTTATTAGAGGTCAAAACCAGCTAGGGCTACATAGTAATATGATCCTGCCTTGAAAAGTTAGAGCATCATGTGAGCTTGCACTTATCCTCAACTGTTCTTAGTTTTTACCTAAATAAAATGGGGGAGCTTGTACTACCTTGACTAATAGACTTCCTGTAGCCAGTGAGTAAACTAGTGCATGTAAAGCACCTAGAAAATGCCCATCACATAACTATGTGCTAAATACTAGCTTAATACTACTTACTCATTATAGCAAAGTAAGATCATTATCACAAATTGATAGATTCAACTGTTTTGTAAGGGCTACTTTAACACTGTTCTGAAGGAATCTTTTCAATTTTTTTTAAATGATTAGAACTGATTTCATGTGACAAATGCCTGATTATTGAAAGTGAAAGGAAGCAAAGTGTTTCAAGCGTCAACCTATCCACTCTTTAATACTCTTACTATCCAGCAACTTAGGCACTTATACATACATACACCTATATCTGCTTATGTGTCTTACTATGTTATGGACATCTTATGTCAATAATATAAAGCATCATTTAATATTCCCCACTGTGAATGCCATTTTATATAGGCATTCTTCTATTACTGTTGCTTCAGACTTCCTGTTATTAATAATTATGATAAATCATTCTCATTAAAACTGAGAGATATCCCTAATTCTTTCCTTTAAAATAAAATTAAGTAAAAGGACACATATATTTTAAAGAGTTTGACAAGCACTATAAAGTTTATAAAAGTTTGACAAGCACTCAGAAAGGTTATGTTGATTATTGATGTATTTGCCATGCATGAACAATGAATTTGCTGACTTAAAAATAGTTTCTCTAAGGCCAAGTTATATTTGTGTGTGTGTGTGTGTGTGTGTGTGTGTGTGTGTGTGTGTGTGTGTGTGTGTTTTACAGGAATTGCCTTCTTTTTACACTGAAAGATTAGAACTATACCCCAACTTATTAAAATGTAGTACTGAAACATAAAGGTTGGCCTAGGACTGACAGCAATCCCATCTGCCTCTGCTTCTAAGAATTCTGAGATTAATAGTGTGCACTACCACCCCCAGGCTGATACCTCAATCTTACGTAAGTTTTGAAAACTACTCTTATTATCAATCTAATTATCATTATCAGTTTTTCCTTGATTGATGTTACTGAGCATGCATTCTTTTACTAACAAGTTTTGGGGTATGGTTGTTTTATTAATTTACTTCTACTACAACTGAATTATAATCAGCAAACATATCCTAAATGTTTGCTTTTGCTGAAATTTCTAGGTTCACCCTTTACCTGCATAGTAATTAAAAATAAGCATTTAGATGTTTTCTATGCTGCCTGCTTGTCGCACCCAAATGTACTCTATATCCCAACTTTCAAAACACAGCTGCTTAGCCTTTGGCAGGCTCTTCAGACGTCTGCCAAACAAAAGTTCAGTCTCCTCTGTTAGATCATGCAGGTGCAGAAGTATCAGGACCCTCTCACTTCATAGTTCCCCAAAAGTGTCTTCCCACAGCTGCCTCCTTTGTGTAGCTCACTTTCTACATGCCACCACCACCACCACTCACTTCCCAGGGCAGAAGCACCTCTTCTTGCTCAAGTCTAATCATGTTTTCAACTTGGTATACTGTTTATTCTTTGAAGATGTAAACTGCTTTTCTTTTCTAATTTCATCTACATCTTTTACTGGTTTTTGTCATCTTCAGAGAAAATGCTGGTCAGAGAAATTTTCTGACCTTTATAACAATGTTCCTCCAAGAGTCATTTGCTTAAGATGCCAATCTGGCATCTCTTATAAGTTGGTGTGTTTAGTGACAGGTATAGAAACTGACTGTAAACATATAGAGACTGCTGTTACAATTTGACATGGCTGTGACATCATATTATATGATGCCATGTTTTCAGCTCAAAATCACCCTTAGACCTGAGTGGCAGAACTGGGAATAACATATCTTTATCCTTTTCACTATACACACAGGTATCACCTTGTAACTTACTTTATTGTTTGATACATTGACTTTGGATCATTTTTTTAATTATATGAATAATTCTTGGTTCATACAGACAGAAAGAAGGAGCAGTTAAAGTCACTTATTTGTGATTCTACCACTTTTCATGATTTCTAGCAACCCCCCCCCCAGTTTCCTTCTATGTGCAGTACAGAAGCTTCCCTATCCTTTTCCATACAGAATTTCCTCTTCCTCTCATTTCACTCTCTTAGGAGATAATTAGGAAAATACAAAACATGCTTTTTGAAGATTCATGAACTTCTAAAAAACCATATATCCAAGATGGCAACCAGAGAGAAGAGCAGTAAAAGAAGCTTTCTCACTGCTTTTAGAAATAATGTATCAAAGGAAAAGCATCATCACTTTTGTCTAAAGTGTTCAAAGTTATTATATCAGGATTGTGTATGTTATGAGTATGTATAGGTTAAATTTATTTGTGGTGAATAAAGCTTACATAAATAACATTTTTAGTTCTTATGTATCTCATGAAACTTAAAACTAGCCCATTGCTTTTATTTAATATCAATTGATGTTATAAATAATCAAATGGCTTTAAGAATAGAAAGGTACTTTCATAGTCATCATTTTTTTTCTGAATAATTCTTCCTAAAAGTGCCTGAAAATGTTTAAAGTTACATCTGTAATTTTGTCCAGCTTCTGATTATGCATTTCTGAATTTAAAAAAAAAAACAGAATATTCAAAATACTTCATTTATTAATAACTAAAACATCAGAGCTAGGAGTATAGTTCAGTATTGGAGTACTTGACTAGCTTGGGTGAGGCCTTGAATTCCATCCTGAGCACTACAGTAAAGAAAACGGGACGGAAGGAGAAAGGGAGGGAGGGAAAAGAGAAGTACCTATATAGACATACAACACTGTGGAAGAAACTAATAAGCACTGTTTGTAATCAATATGAAAAAACACTAAAACTGTAACTTTGAGATATGAAAAGAATTAAGTGATACATCATTCAAAGATAAAAATATTAGAAAATATTAACTTCTGGAAGTTAATATATAAATAATTCCATCTGAGTTAAAACATAAAGATATTTTACAGTTGCACAACATTGTTTTAATGTTTAACTTGGAGAAAAAGTTCATAAAGATAATGTGAAACTTCATTTACCAAATATTGCAATGTGCTATTACAGTTTTTAAAATTGTATAAGACTAGATACAAGAATAGACCAGTCACTGGAAGGGAACAGACACCAAAAAATTCCTGTGTGTGTATGTGGAAGTATGAAGATTGTCATTGGAGATAGTATTTCAGATATGAACAAAAAGGAACAGATTGATCGGTGCCATTAACTACAGCACGGGTCGGTAAGTAATTCTTAGGTACTTTTCAGAATAGTACCCTTCTTAGACTTTGACTTGTTACCACTTTCCCACCTCCTCTCCACCATTGTCTTTCCTTAAATATGTCTAAAAATCTTCCTTTAGCTCTCAGGGAACATTCAGTTTTTATTGCTGTATTATGCAATCCATTTGGCTTTCTCCTTTATCTAACTTTCTGAATGGCACTTATCCTTAAATTTCAATGAAAAGGGAAAATGCCTAAATAGGAGAAATTCTTCACTATGAGATTTCATTTTTTTAGTTCTCATAGATCAACTAACCAGCTTAAATCACAGCCATTTTCATGCCATGGTAAAAAGAAATAAAATACTCAGCTTTTCTAGTAATGTCATGGAAATGTAAATTAAAGCAAACATGAATGGCTGTTTTCCTCCCCTCTGGCAAAGATGTGGTGAGGGCATGGTAGAGGAAAGGGTATTCACACTCAGCAGTAACAATATGAATTGTTAAATGTGTCTCACAGTATGGAGTGCAAAGGCATTATTATAAATACCTTGATCTAGCAACTACCATTCAAGATCACGTGATCTCTTCTAGCACGTGATCAGAGTTGTCCACAGCCTTGAGTACATAAGAGAATTAAAAGCACAATTTTTTTTCATAATAGACATTTTGAACAATCCAACGTGGCATTGAAAAATGACAGAGTATGAATATGGGAATGCTTCATTTGCATAAAACCACACGAATATCCAAATGATGTAATCTACTGTTCGTTAAAGTTCTGTGCGCTCAGTCTTCTGCCTGGTATTGAATTGGAATGTGTTGAACGTTTAAACTGCTTTAGGACTTTATTCTCTGGTTGGGCTATTTTAGTGACAGGTACAGAAACTGACTATAAACATATAGAGACTGCTGTCGGGCTATTTTAGGGTATAACTAGTGTACATTTGTTCTCTGCATACCCTGTAACTGTAGCAGTAGTCATTGGGAAAAGCAATGGACACAACCAGACTGATTTGAGTCCTGTCCCCATCACTCTATCCAATAACTAGATTTATTTGAGAATCAAAATGCCAACTTTATGGTGTGCTTAATTATAAGTCTGCTTAGAGATCTGACAGACTGCTTCCCATGACATTTCATACTAGTGTGTAAGTGCCTTGACTTTCCATTTCAGGGATTTCTGCTTTTTTTATTTTACTTGCAATAATTACACTGAAAACTGGCCTAGAGAATTTCAAAATACTTTAGAATCATTATGAAAATATTAGCTGTTAATATTTTAATAATTTTAAATATAAGTAATCTTACATGAGTTTCATGTATATATCTGTATGTTTATGTGTGCTTAGGTTACATAAAGCCTAAAAGTTATGATGCAGACTGTAATTTGGTAGCAATTAAAAGCTGGTAACCACTGAGGGGGGTTTCTTTGTTGATGGGAATGGAAAGAAAATTTGAATTAAGGTAGGTTTTAAATATGAAAAATAGTATCTACAGAAGCACATGCCCGGAAAAAAAGAAAAGAAAGTGGCATATTAAAGTAATAATAAGATCAGTCTATGCACAGTTCTATTTTCTTAAAATGTCATTGGGCAGATTAGATCAAAGCAATCTCACCTACAAGGTGAGAAATTGAGAATTATAAGTTTTAGGGCAAGGAAGTAACAGGGATTGCCATCACATCAGTGTGTTAGAATGTTTCTGTGGCAATTGATTTGGGAAGTAGAGCATAAAATAAGTAAATTCTGTATTGGCTTATTATTTTTTCCGTTTATAGAATGTAACTTAAAATTTCCATTTATTGCAAAATGTTTAAAAAACTTTGTATTCTTAAAATACTACATTACTTGATACAGAGAATTTGGTAATTTAATTCAAAAATTATACTCACCACCTCTAGAGTTGCTCTTTACTGCCATTTGATACTTCTATTAGCTTAATCTCCCTAAAAGTTTCTTTTTCTGTAGATTTTTCAACAGGTGGTTATAATACCTTCTACAATTGGTATGTGCTTTTCATTGAAAGAAGGGGTATTTACATAATGTACAACTATCAGTCAACTCCCAACAATTGTATGTTCACTTTGAATGTTTTCTTGGCAGTTCCTCTTTTCTAATATTGTTTTTCACATTTCTCTGCAGTATGGATGGAGCAGATCTGTGTTTTGAAATCGTAAAGCGAGCTGATGCTGGTTTTGTGTACAGTGAAGCTGTAGCCAGGTATGTAATCTGCGTCTAATCGCTGAGAGTAAAAGACAGAATTAACCAAGAAATCACAGGAAGTAACCAGCTCTTCTGTTTGCAAGCACACTGGTGGTGCTTCTGCAGTTGAATCAGCTGCTTTGTTATGTGTGGTAGAAGCTGACAGGACCTGGAAATGTGCAATGAATGGCAAACAGTAGATCTGCTACCATAGTTTTGCTTTTGCACACAAATGCTTCCACTTTACCCATTCCAGACATCTTTCTACAAAGAGGGTTTGGTAGCTCAGGAAGCATGTGGAATTAAGCTTGAGGGTTCAGCAAATTGCATGTCGTTAGTTTTTTTACTTTGTTTTTTACTGACTTTGGATCATTATGTGATCAGTTAATGTAAGGAAAGCACAGAAGAATAAGAGGAGCAGGAATACAAGCAGCATTTTTCTGCTGAAGATGCTGCTTCAAACCAGTACGTGCTCTCTCCACCAAGCGCTGACTGTTATACTAAGTAGAGTAGTCATAAACTCCTAATGACTCAAAAGAGAAATAAATATGAAAAATTATAATAGCCATGCATGCACTGCATCACTAGCTTATAGAGCCTAGAGCTTTCTGCTTTGGTTATATTCAGTCACAGCGTAATTATGCACTGACAGGTTATTGATTGGATACATGAGATAGAGCATCTCTTCTCACTCATTGGCCACAATATGGTGAAGGGTTCAGACTCACAAACCTTCAGGGATTTATGAAACTGTCTTATCATTTGAAAAAGTTATATCAAGTGATTATAACTTTCCTATCATTCCTTTTAGGACTATGGCATCCTAGAAGGACATAATTATAAATAGCTATGTAACTGCCTTACTCCAACTTCTAGTCTTGTGTGGATTGGCTGAGGAGCAAGAGGCTCAATTGCAGATGATGAAGTAGATGTGCTACAGAGCACAGAACAAGAATATGGGAAGTTTTCATCCTCCTGGAGCTGGGAAAAGGAAGCAAGTGGAGGGGTTAATATGTTAGCTATACTGATTACTTGTATCGCTGATGAATGGTAGAATGCAGGCAAAACATTCTCTTTCCTTGTTTATCACACTCTCTAGTGCACATTTGAGGTGTTTCTAAGTCCCACTCTTCCATTTTTGAGCTTATATCACAATTTTTAAATTGTCATTCTTTGTTGTTCTTCCAGTCCGTGTTATCTGCAGTATTGTTGTGAAATATCTTATTAAAACAAATGAAGGTCTCAGGCTTTTTCATGCACACACACATTTTTAAATATATTTCTTAATGAATACAAGGAAGCTTGTCTATTTTTTTTAATCACCAAGCATTGACCTGGACCTAGAACCTCTTGCATGCTGGCCAGGTACTCTACCCTATACCCTCTAGTGGTCTTTTAGAACAACATAAAGTAAGAAAAATCAAAATCTCCCAATTTTCATTCTTTGAACTTTTCCCCAGTGAAGGGAGGTGATTTTGTTTCTCCTCTTGAAGCACAGTAAAACTCTGGAGCACCTGGCATGCATGGCGGCCACTACTTTTCCTCTCATGTCCAGGCTTTGGTAACTTTTCTTAGTTTTTGTTCCTTTGAATCCTGGCACTACAGTTACTCTGGGTCTTGGCATAGGCATGTGGAGGTGATACCATTCAGTTAAATGACTTCTGGGCTCTCTCAGTCTTGATACTTAGAGGAAGCATAGATTTTTCTGTATATATCAAGATAAAAGCTTATTGATTTTTTTTTAAAACCCACTTATATTTGCTGGAAAATGGTGGTTTTATGAAAGGAACTCTTCAGAATGGAGCAGAAAAGAATAGCAGTGAGACCAGTAAGTGGCATTGCTCAGAAACGTTTGGATACACCTTATTATAGTCTCTTCTTCCCTAACAATGAATAGGAAAGCAGGGAGACTCGGGTGTCACCATTAGCTGTGTTCCCTCTTACACCAGATCAATCACAAAGTATAGAGACTCTTCTCTTTGTGTGCAGTGTTCTGACAGATGACTTCCAACTTTCTCCTCTCTGCATCTGTGACTTACTAATAAGAAATTCAACTTGTGTGGGTAGTCTAGTGATTCCAGTTGCAAGGCTTAGAGACTCAACCAAATGGCTAAGCTGGTTTTTCTCAAACTGGCTGAGTCTCAAGAAGAGTGGTCCAGCCCAGCACAAAGCCCAGACCTGGGTAGTTTTTATTTACTACAGTCTAACACAACCAGTTAGTGAGAACCTCTGTCTTTTCAGTGCTGATGAGTTGTAGAATAGGCTAACATCGGGTTATTGACTCCAAGTCTTAAAATCACAGTGATATATATTTCCTAGCAGCAAGCTTTGCTAACTGATTTGAAGGATAAAATCAACCAAAAGTTTCATCTGAGACCTAGGCTATCAGGGGCTCCCCATATCACTTCTTCCCATGTTAACTAATAATACACCTGTGGTACAGAATAAATTCCCTTCTTAAGGCTAGTGAAATTCCACACATTTTAGATAGCATTTTAAATATGAAACATCTTTGGTTTATACCTGGGAATGTTGGTTGGCTCATATTGTCTTCTCCATGAAGCTGGCCATATCTCAAATATATCTGGTTCTATTTACCATAGATAATCTTTAGCTAGGAACATAGCAGAGATAAGATCTCTTCTGCCCAGAAAATATTTAGACTTTTTAACCAAGTGTTGACTACAGGAGTAAGCTGAGTCACCTCTCTTTATCCACTATCTTTATACTCAGACACCTTCTTTTAGTTAAGTGGTTATCAACCTTCTGAATCATATGACCCTTTAATACACTTTCTTATGTTGTGGCGACCCCCCAGCCATAAAATTATTTTTGTTGCTAATTCATAAGTATAATTTTGCAACTGTTATGAGTTGTAAACATTTTTGAAGATAGAAGTTTTCCGAAGGGGTCACAACCCACAGATTGAGAACCAGTGTTCTAGAGATAGTAAATGAGTTATTGGACAGTTCTTTCTTTGTATAGAATTATAATTTTCTGATCCTTCAGTAAGATTGGGAGAAACATATTTCTGAGGTTTTCTGAAAATATGGACTGTAATAATTCATGAAATGAAGGTTTTTCATTAAAAGTCAGGTCAGCAACTCTCTGACATGTACAGCCTCCAAGGATTGTGACTAAGAGGTAGATTATTAGTTTAGATATGTGATAATTTGTAGAGGGAAAAATTCCACTCTCTTATATGACTTAGAGATTCTGCTATATATGCATATTTGAATCAAATAATGAAGTACCCTGTCTAGCAGCTGGGCATTATTAAATCCAGAGCTTTGTGCATGTTAAGCAAATCCTCTGTCCCTGAGCTGCATCTAGCCAAATAATGAAGTGCAGTGATAGTCACATTTGAAAGTGCTCATTCACTGACTTTTCTTTGGGATTTAAGGCTAGAAGATAGGAATTTTCTTTAGGCTGAAGATAATTTAAGTGACTATTTTAGTATTATGTATCCAAAATAGTCTGCTTTTATGGGTACATGTCCACTTTGCCTAATTTTAACCCTCCATTTTGATATCTGAATTGACATTTAGTCAAAGTCCAAACTTAGTAACAACTATAGTAATGAATTTACTGGAAGTTTCAAACTACTTTGCCATTTGCTGTTAGCCATTTCAGGGGATCACAGTACCTTCAAGGTCTACTTTGAATGAGTAAAAGTCCCCAGAAGTAAGTTAAGCCCCCTGACTTAAACAAAAGTTAATTGTAGGCTACACTGGTCCAGACAAACTCTACATGCCTGTTCTCAGTGGAGTATCACACTAAGAACTGCTTAGGACCAAGATATGGAGAGGTGATCTATATGGGGGGAAAGGCTGGTTTACTTTAAGTTTGTGGGTTTTTATCCTGTACTTCTTACTTTTTGAAGGTAAACTTGTAATCTATTATAACACATGAAACAATCCATATGTATACTAGAGGAATATTTGTATGAGCATGTTAGACTGTAGTGTGCAGGAGGAAACACACTAAAGCAGGAAAACTTTTTGTCTTAAGTCATAAACATGCCTGCACGGTCTTTTGTGAGTGCTCCAATTTAAATTGCTTTGTTTTGTTTTTGTGTCAGAAGTATACTGTCTGAAAGCACGACCAAGTTTAGTTAATAATATACATTAAAATATTGAAATAGAGCCTTTCTGTACACTGGCTACTTGAGATGAATACGTGGGGCATTTCTGTTTTGCCTTAGTTTACCTTCCCAATTTTGTGCTTAATTTGATGGGATAAAAGGAATGCGTGGTCAGTAGAAACTACAAGTTTTCCTGGGCTGGAGATATGCAGTGTGGCTAATTTACCGTTTTTAATATACTTAAGGCAAACTGAGCTTAGACTCTAATATTTGGTAACAGGTTAAGAGTGATACCATATTTTCAGCTTCAGATGGTCTCATCCAGATATAAACCCATAATAACCACAGAAATATTTATGCTCTCCTTATATTTTTTACTAGTTGACCCTGTTAGAACTAAAAAAAAATACAAACAAACAAACATTGACTCCTCCTTTGTCCTTTGCCTGTACCCAGTGGAAGACTCTGCAGACCCCCAGCTATCTAGAAATAGCCTTGTTTGGTTCAAGAATAGCCCCAATTAAAGCCCGATTAAGTTAGCAAGAGAAATCACATTGTAGAGATTCTGTAGATTCTCCTCATGGCTAAATAGACACCAGGCAGAGAGTTGCTTTGAATGGCTGACTGAAGGCCATGACTCCTGTAGTCAGAATCATTCCAATAGCTCCCAGCAGTTTCTTTCATAGCAACCCAGTTTACTCAAATAGATTTAACATACATTTTAGATAGTTTTCATTTATATTTTAGGCCTTTAGTGTGTTTATTGCTGTTTATTGATTTCACGGAATTCTTTTGACTTTGCTCACTGTTTCTTGAACAGGCATAGAAATTTGTCAACTTTTTCATTATGTCTTACTGTCGTGTTTGCTCAAATGAAAGATGTTTGTAGCTAGCTAATATAAATGTGAGAATTATAGAGATACTTTAATTTTGAACAATGAAAGTAAAATGTGTTTTACAGTTTTAAATTTCTCTTGTATTTTACAGCCATTACATGAGACAGATACTGGAAGCTCTGCGCTACTGTCATGATAATAACATAATCCACAGGGATGTGAAGGTAAGGATTTCTTGTCACTAACTTAAATGTTTATGAATGGAAACTAGGTGATGATAATAACCAGGAAGTTTTTAACATAGAGAACCTCTTAAATTTTACTTGCAAATAATTAATTTAGCTACTTTATATTTGGAGAGTCTTTGTGCTAATTCTTAACAGTTTCCTTGGTTTTTTTTTTTTTTTTGCCTAAAAGATACATGTAATCTAATGTTATTCTTCTTTTGCCACGAGAGAAAAAAATCACAGAGCCAATAAATAAGGAAAGAAAAAACTATTTTTAAAAAATTAATCATGTGCTTAAATTTATCATTTGTTTTTCTGTAACTTTTCTTCAGCTGGATTTCTATCTTTAAAGTAAAACTAAAGTGTTGTAAACTTAAAAAATAATAATAATAGGAGACAGGAACAGTGCCTAAGTAGCAGATATCCCAAACCAGATAGCATTTATCAGATATAGCCAAGGGAGAAAGTTGCCTTGGAATCAGAATCATCTTTGTGATCTTTGCTGACTTCACCACCATTATTTTCAGCATCATAGTTATTTGTGAAGTAGAAAAATCAGCTTCAAAAAAGCAAAAGAATAATGAAGGAAGCCAATTCATTCTGATAAGTAATCTCCTGACTTCTTACAAGCACACTTATCAGCACCAAGTAATTAAAACTAATACTTAATGTAAGTTATAGGGCATGATAAAGAAGATAGAACCTGTGGGACTTAAAAATCCTCTCACTAAAAGTCTGTATTAAAATAATAAAATTTTAAAATGAAAATAGAATCAAAACTCTAGTAGTACACACTAGCCTGAGTAGCTTAATGGACAGGGGGACTAAGTCAACTGTCACTGTACATCCACAAATAGATGTTCAAGTGTCACGTGGATGTAAGCTGTGTAAGAGACAACTACTATATTTTGATTGGGCCCAAGTAGTTGCCTTGTATTCTAAAAATAAAACATAGTTTACTTTAATAACTGTGTGCATATGTGGGGACTCTAATCCAGCCCTGTGGTGATTTGTTGTATAGTCCTTAACAATTATTTTTCAAATGTCCTGCTGTAAAGCTTTGACTCTGTAGTGTTCACAGCACTCTAATTGCTACCCAGTGTGTACCTTATTCTTTGAGCATCAAGTTACTAGAGTACAAGAAGTCCAAGATAACTAAAATACCCTTGAATTACAGTAATATCAAATAGGCAGTATTGTTCTAGTTAGGTCTTTCTATGTTTGAAATGCATTGAAAAGTTTAAAATAGAGGGATGCCGACAGCCAGAATGTTCCCTTCAAAGATTTTTCCATTAATCACAGTGCTAATGTCACAAGTATCTTTCTTTCTCTGTTCATCTAGTTGTGGAAGAAATTGACAATAGTAAGAGTTCTCATTTGGGCTTACTATTAAAATTCGTAGTAACCTTTACCTGATATCATTTCCAACTCATGTTATTTCTGATGTTGTCGTCATGGATTCTGCTCAACAGACTTGTGCCTCAGGAACAAGATTTTCTTATAACTGCAGGTTCCTCATGAAAGCTCGCCATGTCCTATTTGGGGAAGATCATGCTCCTTTATCCTCAAGAGTATTTTTAATGCCAGCAGTAAAACATAAGGCTGGTACCCTTGGAATGCCACAGCCAAAGATAGTCTTTGAGCCAGGATTGAGAAAAACTCTGGAGCTGTGGTCGCTTTTAGGTACTCCAGCCCAGAAGCAAGGGAGTGATTAAGGAAGTGCTGAGCATTGGAGCATCTAGTGCTCTTCACTCTCTGCCTCATACTGCTTCCCAAGCTCCCCCTTCCCTTCTCCTTGGTACCTTCATGCAGCTAGTTTTTAAGCACAGCAGGAAGACATGATTCGAGGTAGACTACACTTTGTAATCTTAGAATATGAGTGAGATTGTCATTCTTTCTTCCTGTTTCATCCTTGTATTTAGTTAATGAGAAGTCTCAGACCCTGCCATTGGTGTCCAAAAAACACAGAAGTGGGCCATAAAGGAGCCCAGTGGGCTTTCTCACTCATTCCTAGAATCTTCTAAGGCCTTTAACTACCAGAGAGCCTCTGAGGTCTCTTTAGCCCTAGGCTATGCTTTCAAGCTTAGCTGTGTTAGCCCTAGCCTATCTAACCTTCAGCATGCACAGAGGTGATATTCCTTCCTTCTAGGTATATTTTTAAAGGCCTTGGTCTCTGGTATACTTTAAAGGGTTAAAGAAATTAGGTAGAAGTTAGTACTGGAAATTCTTGTAGGTAAAAGTTGAGGACTCTCACAAGACATTCCAAAATCATCTAATTAAATATAATAATAACTAATAAAATCACTGTAAAATGTACAAAATACCCATTAGTGCAAATTAGTTGTACAATATCTTATTGTTCATTCTTTTCAAATATAAAGATGTGTCATTGGTACTGTCGTTATGAAAACTTGACACTAAATAACCCAATAGATGCATAATACTTTAATTTTTTAATCTTCAGTTGTGCAAAGAGAGTAAGAATTATGTAAAACTGTCTTTTGTTCTATTGTTGTGATGAAACACCATGACCATGGTAACTCTTATAAGATAAAGCATTTAATTGGTGGCTTGCTTATAGTTTCATCATGATGGAAAGTAGATAGGCATAGTGCTGGAGCAGTAGCCGAGAGTTTTACGTCCTAATTCATAGGTAGGAGGCTGAGAGAGAGAAGAGAGAGAGAGATTGGACAACTGGGCCTGGCATAGGCTTTTTAATCTCCAAAGACCATCCCCAGCAACATACCTCCTCCAATAAGACCACACCACTTAATCTTTCTCAAACAGTTCACTGAACAGGGACCAAGTATTCAAACATGTGAACCTATTGGAATGAGGGGTTTTCTCATTCAAACCACCACAAAAGTGATTTGAGGAAAAATTGCCCAAAGAGTCTTACAGTATGTGATTATTTCACATTTAATTAGTATAAAAAAGTTAATATATACAGAGTGGTATCAGTTATATAAAGGTCAGATAATTACTCAGAATTCCAGGGAAAGAAATATGACTGTCTTTTGTAGGGTTAATTTTTGTTTGTTTGTCTTGATTTTTGCTTGTTCAGTTGGTTTGGTTTGCTTTGGTTTGCTTTGGTTTTTCTGAGATGAGTCTAATCATTGTCCTAGCTGGTCTTGAACTTGCTGTGTAGCTGAGATTGGCCTCCCGACTCTACCATCATGAGTGCTGAGATTACAGAAATGTAATCCCACCCCAACCATGTCTGGCTAGCTGCATCTTATTTTTTGACGTGCTAGAAGTATACAATGGTAAAAGAAGCTGTTGGGTGTAATCTTTATAGACAGGTAAACCAATTTTTATAGAGGGTGGTATCATTAAAAGAAGGCATCAGAGGATTTCCTGAAGGCAATAATCAATAAAGAGGTAGTTGTATGAGAACAAGTGAATATTTCACAGAGAAGGAACAGTGTGTGCAAAGGCCTCAAAGTAGTTTTATGTTGAGTTATATTACATTAATTTCTTTTTATGAAGGACATACCATGTAATTTTTAGGAAGCACTTAGAGATCCACTGAAGAAGGAAATAGAAAATAATTCTCAGACTGCAAATTAAGAAATCACTAAGCAAAAAAAAGCACCATATTCCAGTTGTAAGGGATACTCAACAGAGGGTTTGCATTAGTGTTGATGGCCTTTATACTCAGGTACCTTTATGTTGGTGGTACCTGAAATATGGGCATTTTGCATGAGTGAATGAAATATTTAGTTTACTTAATTAGCATCATTGAATTAGGTATATTTTCTTAAGATATTCATCCTACTGTGTGGCAGGCACTGTTGTAGGACCTGGAACTACATCAGTGAACAAGACAGTTACAACCCTCGTGCAGCTGACATTGTAATACAGGTTGACAGATAGCAAATCATTGTGCAGAAAGAAGTAAACTGGCAGTTTGAAAACTGAGAAGCACTCAAGAGAGAGATGCGGGAGGACCTCTGTGAGTTCCAGGCCAGCCTGATCTACAGAGAAAGTTCAAGGACAACCAAGGCTACACAGAGAAACCCTGTCTTAAAAAGCAGAGAGGGGGAAGGGAAGGAGGAGGAGGGAGGGGGTAACTGGATGTACAGAGAGTTTTCTGGCCTGTCCAGCCAGAGGTCCAGAAGTTCAGACCCTCTCTTAGCCCCAAAATAATCACACAAAGGCTTATATTAATTTCATGCTGCTTGGCCTAAAGCTCAGACATATTTCTAGCTAGATCTTTTATCTTAATTCAACCCATTTCTATTACTCTGTCTTGCCACATGGCCGTGACTCACCTATGTTACCTTTATATGTTGATTCTTGGGCTGCTGGATTGTATCTCCCTTGACTCCACCCTCCTTCCCCTATCTATGCTCCAATTTCTCCACTTCTAAGATGTCTACCGTAGGCCAAGTCAGTTCTTTTATTAATGAATAATATTCACAGCATACTGAAAGACATCCCGCATCACTTCCACTTTTCTGTCTAATCAAGAAGAAAGGTTTCAATTTCAACATAGCAAAATTACATATAACAAAACAGCTATCAAGCAAGAATTGTAGTTAGAATATCTAGTCTATTTGTATTTAGCAAGATTAAAGAAAATATTATATCATCTACTTTATCCTTGTGAGTCTAAAGTTTCATATCTAATTTACCTTTTATAATAACTAAAGAAAATTATACTTATAACTATCTAATCTAATCTTCAACTACATCAGAGACCACAGAAGTAAACAGGAACTGCAAGCAACTTCCAAAATCTAGAAATGACAGAGATGACATATGTCTGCCTGGACAGTCACCCAAAGTTCTTTTATAACATTGGGGCATCCATCTTCAGCCCACTACAGGCTCTGAGTCTCTGGCATGCCTTTCAGTGAAATAGGAAATTTGAAGGACTGCTCTGCCCATTCTGGCATAGTTCGTCAGTCTCTTCTCCTTGTGTCCTGTAGAATGTCTGGCAGTTTTCTCTGTGAAGCAGGAGCCTGAAGGACCATCTTGGCTTATTCTGCCAAAATTCAGAGGTCACTTTCCTATGGAACCTGCATGTCTAGTTTAAACAGCATACTGTCAAGCAGTCAATACAAGAACAGTTTCTTGTCCAATAGCTAACCACTGCCACAAAGTAAACTCCTACATGGAGTTTTTTTGAATGTCCATCATTCTCTTGAAGTAGATTGATGCTGCCAGGAGCAGTCTCACTGTCCAGAAAAGTCTAAATTCTTCAAATATTTTAAATGCCATATTCTGTATTATCTTTGAAGTGTTTGAAGATTGCCTATCTAATTGAAATATATCTTTGTATACCTAAAAAAAACTAACATGGCTATCAGTTTGGTTATCATAGATGACTGTTAATCTGCATTTAACGATACATTACAATTTTAAGGAATTGCATAAACATAATATCTTAAACAAAAGTAGAAATATGTGTGCAGTATTACAAAATTGACCTTAAATTTGTATCAGCAAACCAAAATCTGTACTAATGTAAAATATTTTGAGATTAATAGCCATCTTCTGGATTAAAGTAGATTCAGTAACCTATCTTTTTTAATCATTCCTATATCATATCCCCCTTTTTTCTTAGAAAGAGATTGACTATGGCCATTAACCATTTATAATGAAAACAGACACTTATAAACAATATTTTGGGAATTTGGGCATAGCTTTTCATTACTGCTTCCTGCTGATTAAGGAGTGTTGGCAATCTTACAGGTTCTTGAGACTGGATCATCTT
The DNA here is from genome assembly GCA_033318265.1 of Phyllotis vaccarum. Classification (NCBI taxonomy): domain Eukaryota; kingdom Metazoa; phylum Chordata; class Mammalia; order Rodentia; family Cricetidae; genus Phyllotis; species Phyllotis vaccarum. The sequence continues at coordinate 131,632,147 of JARWLC010000013.1, read as the reverse complement.
AGTCTGCAGCCCTGGCTGATGTGACCATCTCTTCCCATCAGAGATTTTTCAGGAGGTCTTCCTTGATCAAACCATATTAGCCTGGAAGCAATCCACAGGTTCTCATCTTTGGAAACAAAAACATAAACTCTTTTCCAAAGCAACATATCCTTACACACAAATTTCAAGGTCAAGATATCTTTAAAATATATATGTGTTTAACTTAGCAACCTTTGCAATCAAATGTCTTTCAGCATTTAGCTCATTAGCAGTTTAAAAATTAAAAGAAACCATAATCCAGACTTTGTGTATTTTCCATCTTTATATTACTTTTTTATATTTTTATAACTCTATTTCTCTTTTTTAAAGACTTATTCTACCTTTTTTCTTTTCTCTCCCAGCCTATATATTCTGTTTCATACATATTGCAACCCATTTAGAGATTTTCTCCATGTGAATCTGTTTTATTGCATATCCTTAATCATTTTCCAACCAGAAAAGCATTTAAATGCTAGACTGTAAAGCACTGCTCTGACTGCTGACTCTGCCCTGCTTGGTGGCTTTTTGACATGGTGGAGGTACCAGAGCCACACTTATCTTTACAATTCTGGGAAGCAATATCAAAATTTGTGGAGCTGTTTACCACCCCAACTCTGGAAAATCTTAGGGTCCACACTGCCACAAGTAGAGCACCTCCACTGCTCATGAACTCCATCTAAGTATTTGGCAGCAGGGCCTCTTAAAGGAGCCATACAATTTTTGCCACTAATGCTGAGTCAGGAAGCCGCTTTTAAAGGAGCTGTGCCTCTGCTTGCCGCCAGCATACAGAGCAGTCCCAGAAAATGATGCTACCAAGAAGCCATCTTTGACTCTGTTCCCTTTTTATTCAATATAAACAGAACCCTTAAATCCATCATATGCCGCTTGTTGCTTATACTGAGTATTCTATGAGACTTCGGGAACCAATCATATTGCAGCTTAAGCTGCCCACTATGAACCCACCATTTTGTAATTTAAGCCTGAACACCACGGCATCTCTGTACTATGACCCTATCAAAGACACATCTCAGAAGCTGTTTTTGGCTCCCTGTTTCTGTGCTCTACAACTCTTTTTAAGCTTTCTCAAGCTTTATGTGGTTATTCGGTCCCACGTTGGGTGCCATCTGTTTTTTGTTTTTTGGTTTTTTTTTGGCCTGCAGTCCCAAACTGACTAGCCTCACTGTCCAGACCTATCTGCTGCTGCTTAGGACCCCCCAAAATGACTCTGAAGCTTATATTGATTTCATGCTGCTTAGCCTAAAGCTCAGGCATATTGCTAGCTAGATCTTTAATCTTAATTCAACCCATTTCCATTCATCTGTCTTGCCACATGACTTATCTGTGTTACTTTTACATGTTGATACTTGGGCAGCTGGATGGCATCTACCTTGACTCCGCCCCCTTCCCCATCTATGCTCCAATTTCTCTGCCTACTTCTAAGATGCCTGCCATAGGCCAAGGCAGTTCTTTTATTAATGAATGATATTCACAGCATACTGAAAGACATCCCACATCAGGGGGAGATGCAGGAGAAGGAGCTATAGGTTTAAATAGAGTTGTCAAAGCAGGCACATTGAGATGGCATAGCACCCACTCAAAGACTTAAAGGAAAGTAGAGGAAGTATGTTGGGCCAATACCTAACAGTAAGTTCAGAGACATGAACATAAGTGGCCTGCTTAGACATGCAGCATGGAAGTCACTATGGCCCAAGCAGAGTGATCAAACATTAAAATGAGTCAATGAAGAGTGGAAATGATTATGCCTAGAACAGAGTAAGAGCATTGCAGGTATCCAAAAGAAAAGAAATAAAGAGCAGTTAGATTGCAGCTGTACTTTGAAGGTTGTATCAACAGATTTTTCTAATACTTTAGTAACTTACCTAAACTTAGTGAGATTTGGGTGCTTATTCTAGTGGGTGATCCTGCTTTCCAGTCATTGTAAAGCCTTTTATACATGTTAGGTTTCAGGACATCCATATATCCAGAAATCCTCTAGCTGTGCCCTTTCACATATAATACCAATACATTTTACACAACCAATGATTTAAATTTTCTCTTGATTTATTATGTTAATATTTGTACCACTAAAGCAGCCTATCCAGGATTTTTTGTGTCCAAGTTAGTGATTTGTATATATATTTTTTCACATATGTACATTTTGGTTTCTAACATTAAAGGGTTTTGTTTGTTTACATCATTTATAGTTAATGAAGAGACCGTGACAGTACTTCACTTCCATGAAGGAAAGTTAGATTTTATTTGTGTCATCTAGCTATCAATCATACATTCTCATTCCCTCTCTCCCATTCCCCCTCCCCCTTTCCTTTCACCTTCCCCCTCTCTGCCTTACCAGATGATCTAAAAACAGAAAATTTTATATTGATTAATTAGACTTTCTCCTCTGCTTAGTGTCTGCTTCCTTTTGAAATATAATTGTGTTGAAAAGATGTGCCTCTGTTAGATTTGAACATATAGTACCACATAACCGTAGTGGAAGCTGCTTGATTTGGAGAAGCAGTTTTTCAAACACATATATATATTCTTGAAATTTAAGGAGCCATGTGATGCTAATGAAGGATCTCCCAGCAGTCATGCTAGTGAAGTTGGGGATTTGACACTTGGTGTGGGAAGCTGTCTAGGGTATTACAGTATGCTACTCTGTATCTTGTGAAAGGTTGGGGGAACTTCCATTGTGATTCAGTCCTCTCACCCCTAAATTCAAAGTACTTTGGAGGGAAATTGACCATTGTCTAGGTCAGTGTAGTTCCTGGCTCCTTGGCTGACTCTGTGACATTGGCCTGACTCTCTCAGCTGCCCTGATTCCCAAGAGAGACATGGCATTCTTCAGTCCTCTGTGTCTCACTCTGGTACATCTTCAGTAGCTCAAGTCGAGGAAAAGCAGCTGGTGAGCATGCAGACTGCTTGCCAAGCAAAACCACTCTCCACTCTGAGCGGGCCCTGGCCCGGGAGGCTTGGGAGCTCAAGTTTTAGTTCTCAAAAGTGCTAGCCTCAGTTGCGCTTACACTAAGCTAAGGCCTCCTGCCTCAGTGTTTCTGGCTGTGCTTCCTCAGTGGTTTCCTATGCAGCCTGTGTCAGCATGCCTGGCTGCTCTTTGATTTCCTTCTGGTCTCAGTTCTCCTTTCACCTACTGAGTGCCTGAATTTATTATAAATGTGCATTCTCCACATTTACAATAAACAGTGGTTGCTGTGGCAGTGCTGATTTCTTGAAATATTCCTTCCTCTTATGCACACTCACTAAAATTTTTTTACACCACCTATTACAACTCCAAAAGTCCCTGTGTTGTTGTTTAAAATAATTGATTCTCATTAAAAACCAATTCCCCTTTTTAATAGAACATGGATTTTTTAATGTAATATAATCTGATTACAGCCCCCCTCTTCCTACTCCTTCCAGCCTTCCCTACCTTCCCTCCCATACAGTTCCACTCCCTTTCTGTCTTTATTGTAAGAATACTGATAATTAATACTTGAGCATTACTCTTAAAAGGTTCTTGAGCATCTTGTGCATGTCTCATTTGATTATAAGCTCTTAACCATTGGAATTTGGAGAAAAGTCCCACAAGTTTTTAAAGGATGAATATTTCTCTTTCTTTTTTAGAAGTAGCCCCTTCAACTACTCCTTACTTGAGCTCAGGGAGACATGTGTCATATATCCAGACAGGCTCTAACATTACTTATAAAGCTTTCCTATCTGCAGTAACTTTGTGAAATGGTATCAATAGGCCAGGAGTTATGACATGGCAATCCCCAACTTTTTAGGCTACATGACCAAAATGCTCAGCCAATTGCCAGTGTTTTCTTTGTGGTTTGCCTGAAAGCTTTCCTTTTACCCACTGACCTATCACAGTTCACACCCTGACAGACTGCAAGACCAGGAAGTCCTCACCAAGTCAGAACCATGGGTCATTTTCCTCTCTTTCCCAGGAAGGGCTGTCTTGTTTCTAATTAAATCGTGTAGCCTGAATTTTGTTTGTCCAGACTTAACGATTTGAATTCCTGGTTTTTAATTTCCCAATTGCCTTAAAGGAGATTGTATGTGGGGAAGGAAGAAAAGGTCATTTTTGCCTGTTTTTTATAGGTAAAATATTGTTTGAGGTTTAGAAAGTGATACTTTATAAAATAATTTTCTATGTTATAAATAACCAATTCTTCAATTACTAAGAAAAATTCAACACAACAATCACCTGTTTAGAAAATCATGTAAAGACAAATATGTTGAGAATAAACTCAGCATATAATTTAATACAGCTTTCATTTTCTGTCAGAATGAGCAATTTGAAGAGAAACCACGTAACTGTTTGCATGTGATTTTTAAATATAAGTAATTCTAGTTTGGTAATATCATTTATCTTTAATATAGTAAATAAAGCTGTAAAACAGTTTTTAAAAGAAAAAGTCTCTATTTTTAGCCCTAGCTGTCCCAAAACTCACAGAGATTTGTCTGTTTCTGCCTCCCAAGTGCTGAGATTAAAAGCATGTATCACCACACACACATGCACATACACACAAACACATACACAGAATATATATATACACTATTACTACCTGATGCCAGAATGTGTTCCAACTTTGGATTTTTTATCTCTCAGTTAAGGAATCAAATAAAAACAACAATGACTTATGACTTACTGGGTCTATTTCTGCATTGGCTTTTGATGATAATTATACAAAATATCTACTAATTTTGGGCACATAGCTCTTTAAAAATCTGTTCTACATTTCTAGTTCAAGAATAAAACCTGCCTTGAAATTAAAGATCTGTATAGTATCACATGAACTTAATGTAAACTTCTTTTTGAACACCAAAGTGATCACCTTGTGGAAGAGAGGAAAATGAGTCATTAAGCAGTTTCTAACAAAGTAATAAGTTGTAGTTAATGGTTGATTTTACTTAACACTTTTGTTTCTATGTGAGAAGAAAAATGGAAATAGGAAAAGAAAATAGATTATAGCTCCAAAGTAGCTTATGATAAATTGGGGAACACAGTTGTATTTTATTTTTTGATCATAATATATATAATACAGAATATAATCACAATTTTTCTTACTGACAAGATTACATGAAAGAAATTATAGCTAAGAAATAATTACTTATTAAATATGTACTTATATACTGGAGGAATTGAGATGACCTCTAAACTATGCATCTTGGTTTTTTTCACCAGTAAGTACATTAACATGCTTTATGGTTGTGATGATTAAAATTCTATTTATGAAGCATATACACAGAGTACCTAACACACAGTAAGTACTGATTAGCTGCTAGCTCATGATAGTAACAGTATCAATTTAGTAGTAATGATATGAATCAGGTCATATTTTCTGTTTCACAATTAAAAAAATTAACATGTAAAGAGGGTAAGTAATTTTCCCAAGATTATCTAGCTAAATCAAAACATGGACTGAAACCAGAGAGTTTAAATCCAGAGGCTAGTCCTTTATGTAACAAGATTACACTCTTTACCATTCATTCATTTAGTTTGCAAAAATTAATCAAACATAACTATATGTCAGGTACTTTCATTAATAACATTATTTGTATTAGAAATATATGAAAATGACATGAAGAGGGATATATAAATATCTGTTATATTGCTGTTTATTTAGACAAAGTATAATCCAAATGTTTAAGCATATTTGTAAGTTAAATCTATTTATTAAATATTAGAATCATTTAATATTGCCTTTTCCAGTAAATGAGCCAGATAATACCAAATTTACTTTACAATATATTACTCTTGGAGTTAGGATTTAAATGAAGGTGTTTCTTACTGGCTGACTTTTCCAGTTCTTATACTTCTAATTCTTCTTTTTAAGTTACCAGCAAAATAAAATTTAACCATAGATGGGTTCATGTTTTATGTCAGAAAGCAAGAAAACCCTAAGGCTTTTTCTTCTTTATCCTTTAAGTCATAAACTACTGTGTATTGGACAGAAGATTCACAGTTGTCTGAAAAGAAAAAGAACTTTGTTTGATTTCATACACGATGGAATCCTTTTGGTATACTTGACTTGCTTCTGAAAGTCTCTGCCATCTCATCTTTCAGTATAACCAATTTTATGCCTGTATTTGTTTATAAAACCCAAAGAGGTTGGTTTCTTTAGTGCCCATTGTCAACCAAGCTGTGACATACTCATTTAATTTAATGTCACTAAAAGAGTCACATGAATGGTTTTCTATTTTGTGGTGATTTCCATTCAAAAGTCAACCATATTGTAGTATATGTGGTGAATTAAGATTTTGCAAGGAGATTATATAATGTCTGCTTGAATGTTTTGTCTAATAAAAGAAATATAATGGGATCTGTGCTACTTCTGGCTGATGCAAGACAAGTGAGGATATTTTTGGCTTCTATTAAATAATTTAGCTGCTGACAGTCTCCTCTCCGGTGCAGAACATAAAAGATGGGTTTAAAAATACTATATGGAAGAAAGCAAACTACTAAGAGGACCTGGATGATCAAAAGATGTCTTTTCACAGATCTGTAGGTCAAATCTCTTTCTGTAATGGAGGTACTGGTCCTTACTCTTCTCAGATGGCTGACAAAAGAATAGTATGATGTTACTACCACTAAAAATGAGACTCCAATAAATGTAGTTCCAATGAGCCCTGCAATCTGAGAGAAGCTGGCTCCTAGTTCCATGTGCCGATTGTAGCACCGTCTTTCTCCTTCCTCCGTCACCTCTACAACTGAGTAGTATAGGATAATGGGAATAATTATGACCAGTACAACTCCCCATATGTAAGTACACATTTTTCTGGCAAAGGTGGGCTGGCGAAATCTTTTTAGTAAGTGACCATAGAATATTTTCTCATAGCATGAGGTGGCCTCTTGCATGGATTCCTTTTTCATTAAAGTAGCATAACGGCTTATGGCAATCCAGCTTAAAATTAAGAGGCTGACAAACATACTTACATGCATGGATAGGGTTCCCAAGAAATTCACCAGTCTGCATTGTACAGATTGATATTTCCAGTAGAAACCCTTCAAGAAATAGATACTCATGAAAGGCATTGCAGTGCACACAAGTAAGTTTGCAGTCACAAGATTTGCCAGGTAGACATGCGTTGATGTTTTCTTACTTATTTTTGTTAAAAATACCCACTGAGAAAGTGAGTTTCCAAAGAGACCAACAACACACAAAAAGATGTAAGTGATCGGTAAAGCTGTAGTAGAAATCATGGATGGCTGAATGCATGTCGAGTTGTTATTCATCTATATCAGATTTTCTTGAATTTTGTCACAGGAGCTAGAACAGAATTACATATACTTAATATTAAAACTATACGTGGCATTTAAGTCTTTTTTTTTTTCTAAGCTTTTCTGTAAAACAACAAAATGCATCGGATGGAACTAGAAAATCCAGATGGTATCTTACCTTTTCTAACTGTCACAGTGGTCCAGTTGAAATAAAAGCAACAGTATTTAAAGTGATGGGTAATGCCTTTGTATAAAAAAGAAAAAAAAAAACAAAAACCAAAATTTGTTACAAATAGTTTAAAATGCCTGAGATTTATAATTCACAGGTTAGAGGAATTTATAGTCTTTAGATTATAAAGCAGTATGTAAATCATGACAGGTTTTGCCAGGAAATCTAAATGCGCAAACAAATGAATACATGCTAGTCAAAGGGCAGTGCTATAAATGTGGCCACATTAGCAGACAGGTAAAAACCATTACTTTATATGATAACTTAAAAATTAATAGCTTTTATTTGCAAATGTTTATATTAAATCTCTTTTTTTAAAGCTAATAAAAACTATTTTTTAATTACAACACTGATTATATATCGTTTCCAAGTATATTTATGGCTAGATTAAAACACTTATCTATAGTACTATTAGAAGGATCTTTTTTGAATAATCCAGAAGGAAACCCAATTCCAAATGAACAAAACTCAGACAGGGTCTTGAATTAAACAGAAGGAAAACATTAAGACCAAGGGTAAATTTCAGAACCCATGGTCATTACGAGGTCATTAGTAATCTCTCATTTCCAAGCGTGCTCAACTCTCACACTGCAATAAATCAAATTATCTGTCAAAACCATACTCGATGTACCTGGTGGCTGGGGTCCCCTAACTTGTCCTCCTCTGTAATCTAGTGCCTGTGTTTCTCAGCATTTGTTTCAAGGATATAGTGTTTTCAACCCAGTGTAAATACAGGTGTAATTTTACTTTTTAAAAAATTTTATTTTTATTTTTATTCATGAGTGTTTTATGTGTGTGTATGTTCATGCTTCGTGTGCATGCAATGCCTGCAGTGTCTCCAAAAGAATATTGACTCCCCTGGGACTGGAGTTTTAGATAGATATGGTTGTGAGCCACTTTGTGGCTACTGAGTCCCACTCAACCAGGTTCTCTGGAAGAGCAACCAGTGCTCATAACCAGGGAGTCATCTCTCCAGCCCTGGTTTTTACTTTTGTTGTTGTTGTGTTTTGTTTTCAAGGCACAGTTTCTCTGGCTTTGACTGTCCCAGAACTTCCTCTATAGACAAAGTTGGCCTCAAACTCATAGAGGTCCGCCTGCTTCTGTCTCCAAAGTGAAGGGATTAAAGGTGTGCGCAACCACCGCAGCCCAGCTATTTCTTACTTTTTCAAATCTGTCTTGCTGCAGAGGTATATGTGAGGGACTAAGGGATATCAACTCACATATTCTTCTCCCTATTTACTTTTTTCAGGCGACAATAACAGAAAAGTTACTAGGTTCTGGTCAAATAAGAATCACCATTCCTGTCTTCTAAAGTTGCAATTATCAAAGCAATTTATTATGTTTTCTTTTAAGAAATGTGATTTCTCCTTATAACACACCATTTCTCTGTTTTCTTCACCATTAACTTGTGGTGCACCATATTTTGTGGTCTTTTTATGATGTACAGCAAAGTTTCTTTTCTTAATCGCCTCTCTTATGATGGTAAAACCAAAGAAAAAAGATTTTCTCATCTTTTGACCTCTGCTTCTTGGGGGTTATTGTATTCTCTATCTCTCTTCAGAATCATGGTTTTATTACTTTCTGTACCCTGAATTGCTTGAAAATTATAGGCCAGGCTTTTTAAAAATAAGGATTTTGTAGTACATTATCATTTTTGAAAGACTTAAAGATGTTTATCTGCATTCAAATACTGAGATCCTTAATTAAGGTCTACGATTGTCTTCACCATTTTATTTCTTTACAGTTTTTATTTAGAAATTGCTCCATATGTTTTGGGGCGCCTTTATAGCTGTTGGGTTGCAATGGAATGCAGTTACAGATAGTCTTAAATACTCAACCCTAATCTGTAAGCGTTGCTGATTTTAAAATCAGACAAATAGAGATTGAAGTGAACCAATCATTTACTGTGAAAAATCCTTTTGTCCAAGGAAGAATTTGACTGTAGAAAAGGGCCAAGGTTCTTTTACGAAGCAGTAGCTTCTGCCTCAGAGACAATGCACTGCCTGCTAAATGCAGCAAAGGTAATGGGACCTCATGAATAACCATAGCAAATATTCCCTAGCCAAAGGAGGGCAAGAAAATATTGACAAGGATCAGATAAGGATGTTGAGTCTCTACTGAAACAAGTGACACCTAGCTCCCCCTTTTCAGCTATCCAAATTTGTGTCCCCTCCAGCAGTAGCCTTGGATTCTGTAGCTGTTAGAAAAACATAAGAAATGAGCTCTTAAAGAATTACTTTCAAGAAAATGTCTCCAGGTGTGTATTTCCCTCAGCAGAATGTCTATGTCCACCCTGGGTCTCTGCTGATTTGACAAGAGAGAAAACTTTCCCAAGGTTAGCAGTCACTGCTAGCTAGATAAACACTTACTGTGCTGACGACCTTACTTAATGATCAGATTTCACACTTCAAACACATTAATCCTTTTAGTCATTGATGGTTAACCTGTAAACTAAAACCGAACAAAGAGCCACCCTTACCTGTATGAGGAGCTGATGCTGACTAAGGTTATACTGTTCAGGGTAGTGATGCGAGTTTCAGACTGACAATTCTCTGATCTTCACTCTTCCAGAATCCTTAACCAGTATGAATAGAGTCTTGCATGACAGCAACTACAAGGGAGAGGAAACGGAAATTAGTGTATTGAAGAAATTCAATAGTTATGGTAAATGTAGCAACTACCTCTTCAATTAAAAAAAAAAAAAAACCTCGTTTCTCTATTTCTTTAGTGGGAGGAAGTTAGTGAACAATCCAACTATGTTTATATTTAGTATACTTCCTTATGATTATTTCCTCAAGTAGTTAGCTTTACTTTTGTGACTGGCTGAAGTTAAGGTTTAATCCCACATAGCTAATTATTGTTTGTGGACGTGACAGAAGAAACTACTCTCCAGTAACTCAATAAAATACTGGTATAAACTTATCTAAATCTAAAGATTTACTACAAAATAATCTGTGGGTGGCTTCTTTGCAATCCATCTTTTCCAAAAGTAGAGGGAAACAAAACTTCCTGATTTATGCCAGAATGCTCAAATCAAGTATCACTATGCTAGGTTAATACTTCATGGTCATCAGTGGTCTCGGAGATGTTTTGGGGATAAAAAGGCTGATGCCCAGAGATACTCACTATATACACAGACTATACCCAGGAACTGTAACCCAGTTGGGTTGCTAAAACCAACTCTCTGCTTCAAATTGACGTGTGCTGCCTCCATCTGGAGTTGAAGTAGTGAGTACATTAGTTAGAACATTTTATGATGGATTTGGGAATCCCTGGAAGTAGCAAATATGTTTTGGACCAAATTAATAGTTATAACAACTTGTGAAACTAATCTTACATGTAAGATTGTTTATTCAGTCTGTGAACTAACCACTAAGTGAAGGGTAAATATACATAGGAAGAGCTATATCCAAGAGCTATGTATATTTAACCCTGTACACTGAACTGCCTACTTCCCCTTGCCAATTCTTGTTTCCAAACCCAAGTCCATTCTGTCTGCTTACCACTTATCCAATATGTAAAATATGAGAAATCGGGTTTATTCAAACATTGATCCTCAGAGTCTGGAGAGGGCTGTTAGTGTCAAAGCTCTATCTTAGAGAACTGGGCAACGAGAAAGGACTTTATAGAGAGGCAAGTCTGGCTTATGGGTGGGAAGCTCTGTACCCAATCTCCTTCCCCTTCTTGCAATAACACGGTAAGCAACCTTGACCTCCTGGGGCTAGTTACAAACACACTAGTTTTCTACAAGTTAACCTTCACAGAAATTTGTATGCTTTGCATTGATTGAGGCAGTTAATTAAAAGAACAAGGAGGGCTACACATCCTGATATTATCTGAAAGTCACTAGAAGTTGGGGTTCTATAAATCTAAAAAATGTTTGACATTACCATCTTTATCATTTTGCTATGCTTCTGAATTTAAAGTGACAAAAGTCAGAAGAGGCAAAGGTAACTCTTGCCAGCAAAGTAAAAGGGAGATGGGCACATAGCTTTCTCCCCCACTGTCCCAGTGCAAAGCCAACTCTCCCTGCCTTCATAAAACCCTTTCTTTTGCAGTACTGGGGATAGAATTCAGGGACTATTGTTTATCCAGCAAACCCTTTCCTATATCTGAATTTCCCAAGATGGAACACTCCTTAAGAAGTAGCCATTGTTACTCTCTTGAATGTTTTGGGTTTTAAAGTTCTGTATTTTCTTAAACCGTGCAGTTCACTCCAATATTTATTGGAGTTTCTACCATGTTTCTAGTGGCATGTGGAGGCCACAGAAGTAGAATGGATAACCACAAACTAGAGTTTCTTAAAATTCAAGGGAGAAGTGATGTGTTATGAATACTTCAAATGCTCTGTGAATTAGAAAAATGGGAGAAACAGTAAATCAAAATGTTTTTTAAATACCTTGTGAAAATAACTGAATGGACAGAACAGAGATTGGATGATGAATAGTGGTGGGGAGCAAGGCTCAAAGAAGTAACAGGGCCACCTAAAGGGACACTACTAGGAAGGTAATGGAAATTTTTTTCTAAGAAAGTAGAAATATTTCCAATAGTAGAAAAAATTAATGTCATTGATAATACACTAAAAAAAATTATTGCCAGGGAACATTTCAAGCATATTAAATCAAGTTACAAGTTCTCTAGGAAATAAAAAGTGCCCCTTTGTTACAAGGAGTTTTCTTTGGGTCTTTGTGTTCCCCACCATTCAGCTCTCCAAAGTTCTGCTTTCTTTATCTGCATGTGAATGTTCTTACCTGATTAGTTCTTATATCATCTTCCCAAAGTATTCTGCTCTGATCCTTACGATCTTCATCCTGGAAGTGTTATTTCTCCCCAGTTCAAGTTCTGCCTTGAGCTAAATTTTTCTTGATGCATGTATCAAGTGCAGTTTTTAAATCTGGCTCCAGAATTTCTTTGGAGTACTTTAATAAGAGTGGTCCCAAAGGCAGGCATGTACTCATTCAGTTTTGCAACCCATGATGAGCTATTTTTTATTGACTCTGAACTTAGGGAGCAAGAGAGGGTTTAAGGTCATTCATATCAGTATCCTTCAAAGCCAAAAGTCAGAAGACAAGATAGCTTAGTCATACCTCAACTTACGTGTTTCAAATGAGAAGTTATTTTTGGCTCTCCATGCTAGTATCTAATCTGGCTGTAAATGGCCTTTTAAATTGTCCATCTGGCCAATCAGAAGTTCAGGACATTGAGAGGGAAGCTGATATACAAGACAAGAACACTCTTATTTTGTGCACATTAGAACATTACATAATAAAAACGATGATTTCCCCCGAAGGGGAGCCATTGTAAGCCTTGTGCTTGCACAAGCCAATTAGCTTTAGAAGTGAAGTGTAGTCCTGTTACCCAAAGCTGTGGTTTGCTCAAGCTCACCGAACCTCCTGTTCTCTTCAGGATGTGGTATCTGGCCACATCCCTGTTTCCAATTCTACTGCTCTCAGGCCCTCTTGTCTACTACAAGAAGCTGTAATCATGGGAGATCCATCTGTAACTAGAGTTTTAGAATACAAGCCCCTTCTCCAGTAGCAGGCTGGGCTAGGCCACCCATCTTAATATGCCAGTTGAAGGTACAAATGAGAGAGAAAGGAGAGTTAATTACATGTACACACTGAAAAGAGAAACAGATAAAACTGTCTAGTGCCCCCCAAGTCCCTCTGCAGGGTACTGACATCAGCTTTAAGTTTGAAATAGAGGACCAATTGAGGCAAGAAGTCAAGATCTGTGCATAATTAAACAGCCTTGATCAAGATGTAGCCAATACTTTGTATGAATCACCTTGTGATCAACAAGCCATTGAGTCAATTCTGGTTCAGCAAGGTGGTCTGTAGAAGTTCTTATTGTTGGAAGGGGCAGGGTGGTTCTCAGGAAATGTTTGTTCACGTTATAATCCTCATGGTGAGTAAGTGTCCTAATCTATGGGGATGGAATCCAAAGGACTGCTGGTTTAGGATAATGACTGGGAACCTTTAGGCCCTTTTAATAGTCTGGAGCAGGACATGGTAAAAAAAAAAAAAAAAAAAAAAAAAAAAAAAGAAAAAGAAAAAAAGAAAGAAACCAATACCAAGAGGCCTCCTTTAGTCTTGTTTTTGTGTCCTTCACCTTGAAGGGCAATGAAATAGTTATCACTGATTTTTTGATAGGCACTCCTTGGGTGATTAAAACATAACAAGTGAGGTAAGGTAAAAGGGACAAATCCAAAATGAAGACAGAGGTGCCAGGCTTACATTGTGCTTTTAGTTACCTGGAGGCCTAAAGGAAAAGGCAATGATTTTTAGGAAGATGGGTTTTTTTTTTCTTTTCCCTCTTTTTACATGTGTGGGTGTGCACCTGTGTTTGATGTATACAGCTGCATGTGTACACACATGTGAAAGCCAAGGGACAAGCGCAGATGCTATCCTTAGAAACGCCATCCACTTCTGTTGAGGACAGGAACTCTCACTGGCTCAAAGCTCATCAGTGAGGCTACACTGGCCAGTCAGCCACAGGGATCCACCTGTCTGCCTTCCCAGCATCAGGATTAAAAGCACTCCACCATACATGGAATTGCATAAAACACTTAATCTGACTCTTCTCCCCAGCCTTCTAGCAAAGGCAGTTTCTAAGTGTCTGTTAAACATGATTAGTGCCCCAAAAAGCTACTCTTCTTGCTTTTAGGGGCTGATTAATACTCACCAAGAAGCATGGGTATTTGTCTAAATAGCTACTAAAGCACAGAGAATTCTATCCAAAATTTGAACCTTTCTAAATATCACTGATGCCCTTAGTTTCAATTCCAGCACCAAAAACAACTAAAAGGAGTATCAAGCTCGTAAAGTGTCTAATGACAAAACACAATGGATCTGGTCAGTAAGCTTTCACTGCCCTTCAGCTTTGCCTTTTCATACAGGCCTGAGTCAATAGCTAAACATTACCCTCCAGGAATGTACAGCATAGACATATCATAGCAACCTCCTTAGCAGTCCTCACAGGATTGGTATCACTTCAGAGATGGGGACCGGAAGGCAAACAAGAAATTAGCAGGTTTAGAGGAGAGGAAAAAACTTTAGTAATGGATTAAAGAAAGAAAGAACATCTTGAAGGGAAGAGTTTAACTTTTGGCATATTTGAATCATCCAAATCTAACTTGTGTCATGTTTCAGAACCAACCATTCTTTTCTGTGGGTTCTTTGAAAAGCAAAGGTAAAGATGGAAATGGGCCAGCAGTTCTGTTACTGGCATGCCTGTGCTATTCTCACAGTGTTCCAAGAAACTTACTTTGTTTAACAGCAGACATTTCTGAAAGTGACGCATGTGACAAGATTCTGAAGGTAATATGACCTACTGCATTGCCACACATAAACACACGCACATATCACACTATGAACACAGCAGCTGGGAATGCAGAGATTAAGGTCTACTGCTTCCTTCTAAGAGCAAGGTTTCCTGGCCACTTGATTACTAGCTAATTTTTTTTTAATTTCTAGATAAAATTGTCTTGAGATTAAGGCTGTGTTCCATGTCACTTTCTGTCTTTATTCAGTTCCGGGAAGTGGGGGAATATCAAGGGAATATGAGGGAGAACTGGGCATGAGGTATGTCTTCCTGTACCTGTTTAGTGCTTGTTTCAGTCTCTCTTATTGAGAGCCCAAGATGTTGAAGTAATATATATCTACATAAGCCGTTCTTTAAAAATTGATAATAGCCCAGCATGGCGGCACAGGTATTTAATCCTAGCACTTAGGAGGGAGAAGCAGATGGATCTCTGTGACTCTGAGACCACCTGGCCTTGCACAGAGAGATCCAGGTCAACCGATACTATATAATTTGGCACTGTCTCAGAAGGGAGATAATACACGACATCCCTTAACTACATTTTTATAATTATGCTTATACATCCATAAAAGTTTTAAGATATCTCGGATATAAATTTTATTATTTCTTCTTCTTCCTAGATGGTAGATATAGGTCCATAGAGGAAGAACATATGGTAACACAGCATAAGACCTTGCTTTAACTTCAAAGTATTAAATGCTACTTTATACCGAATCATATCAAATAGAATAGCACTCATAGAATCTGGGATATTGTTTGTTTGTTTATTTATTTTAAAAGATTTCATAAAATATGTGTACCATATTCTTTCCCTTCTCCCAAATCCTCCCTACCTTCTTGCCAACCCACACACAAAACACGGAGTCTTTGGGGGATAATTGCTTTTGATAAAGTGACCCTCCCCCCCCCACCCCCCGCCGCAGCCGCCAAGTCTCCTTTGACCAAAACCAGATCTTCTTTACGTGCCCATTGCCAAGTTTCCCTGTAATCCGCGGGTCATGCTTTGAGATTCTAAATTTAATGTTACCCCTTTACTCTATGGATTTTATGAAGCATTGATCATCCTGCAAAATGGGATCGTCCATCTGTAATTGCATCTTGGTAATCTTTTGACGTGTGAAAATAGGCTAGAGTTGAAATAGTCGTTTCAAATCCTCCTTCCAAAGGAGTCTTGTTTTCTGAGTCTTTCAAACAGGGCTATTTGGGGCACTGTTTCCAATATTTTCTTGTTGCCTTTTCTTTAAGGGAAGAGCAATCCAAAACAATGCTTTAATAAAACTAAGTCATTTATAAATTTACTTGAGTTCCACATCTCCAGAAATAAATTAGGAAGAAAAACCGGCCTTAAATTTTAACACGGAGCAGCTTTAGACACTGCTGCACTTTAGAGCTTTGGCCGCCAGAGGGCAGTGTTTCACCAGTGTCAAACCCTTTCCTAGCACAAAGCTGAACCCGGCTGCATTGCAGTCATTTGAGCTGCAAACAAAGCAAATAGAAAATGTTGAGTTTGTCCTTTTAAACCCTAATAAGGCTATAAATGTCCTTATTCTAGTGCGTGAAAACCACTTTAAATGTGGCAAGATTAAAATAACTTAAAGACAATAATTTCTGTCCTTAAGGTGAAAGCCCACTGTCAGCCATGAATAGGATAGATCATTTAAGGATTCTTTGGTTTGCTTTTGCTTTTTCTTCTCTAACAACTGTCATGAGAGTCACCTCTGTGTCATGTCTATAAGTATCCTGGAAACTAAAGTCTGACAAGCTGAGTATGGTGACAAAAACACCCCAGGAGGCAGAGGCACATGGATCTCTGTGGGGCCAGGCTGTCCTCCAGGACAGCCAGAACTACAAATGAGACCCTCCCCACCATAAAAAGATAAAAAAGAAAGGTAAGTCTAACACTTTAGCATGGGACAGTTTTGTGGCCATCTCCTAGTATTTAATTTTTTAAATAAAATTATGATAGTTGATGAATATAGTTTGAAAAGACAGATAATACTAAAAGGCTTATAATGAAAATAGTAAATGTATTTTAAAGTAGACTTTTCCTTTCTGAAGAAAGTTTTAGAAGAGGCATCCTTTACTCTCCAACTGTCCTCACTTCTTCCTCTACCCTATCAGCTGTCCTGATCCTTCCTCCTAAACACGCCTTACCACTCAGCTGTCTACATCAGAGGGCACACATGTCATTTATCCCAAAGAAAATGTGATTTCTCACTAAATCTTCAGTCATTCTCCTAACTAAAGAGCTGGCACGTCAAATCACTCAAAGAGCCCACTTTTTTTTAAATGTCTTAGATCAATTATCACCTTTTTAGAAATGAGTTTTGATGTAATTTTCATTTTAATCTACCACATTTCCTTTAATATGCTTTCAAGTTTGGTGTTCTGGCTTGGCTTTTATATTTTTTCCTCCACAAACAGTAAGCTGTCTCCTTCCTTAGGGATTAATAATGTATATGTACCTTAGAGTCCACTGTTTCCTCAGCAACATTCCTCACAGGAGAGAAAATTGTGCTTTACAGAGGACCTCCCTCACGTGGCCCAGACAGGCCTTGGAGCTGCTTTGGTTCCTCGTCATATAAAAGCCACATTAAATGTGCCATGAATCTGGGCCATTTACTTTGTATTTTTATCCTCTGTGAATAGCCCCTCCCTTCCATTTGCTTCCAGAACATTAATCTGTCTTTGCAGTAATACTATAATGTGGTGAGTAAAGGACTGTTTTGGCCATGGCAGACACCGTAGAGGTAGGCAAAAAGATCAGAGCATAGGTACAAGAAAGAGAGTGGGGTCTGAGACAAATCAAGCTAGATGCCCAAAGGAAAAACATGTAAAGAACACAGGTAAGCCATGGGCCACATGGCAAGACAGATTTATAAAAATGGGTTGAGTTAAGATTTAAAAAAAAAAAAAAAACCTAGCTAACAACGTGCCTAAGTCATAGACCAAACAACATAAAGTTAATATATGTGTCTATATAATTCGTCGAGACTTTGGGATTGATGGGCCAGATAAGCAGCAGCAGGCAGGTCCAAACTATAAGGCTAGCTGGGCCAGAAACTAGAAGAAAAGGCTGATCCTGCTAGCTCCTAGTAGTTTGTTCAATTCTGAGAACTGGATAAATTGATGGCGAGATGATCATTCCAGAAAGGTGGAGGAGCTGTTCTTCCACCCCACTAGGCTATCCTCAGCACTGTTTTGAGGACCATAAATGTCAAATCATTTGATCGAGCCCCATGTTTACTTAGTAGTCTTCTTTCCGTAATTGCCACAGATACTTGGAACCCTTTAATCTTGACCCACAAGAACTGACCCCATGTGTCCTGTGTTTTTCAAGCTTCGCTGGCCACAAAGGGGAACTGAATATGAGCATGCATGCAAACCTATCAGTTCCCTTTGCAACCAGCTGAATGTGTTTTTTAAAAAAAAGATATTGAGGAAATGGTGTTTTTCTTCTGAGTACAGACTGTATTTCCCCACATATATGAGTATTTCTGCTTCTGACAGATGGAGATGGGGTGTAGAAAAGAATTGGGCATGCAGTTATGAGAAAAGAATCTTAAAAGAGAAAGTCGGTACACAGAGACAAAACTGAACTGAGGAACAGAAAGGTGCTGCTCAGTACAGGAAAGGAAATCAGCAGAAGGGCGTGTCCAGACTGCTAAGAAAGTCTCCATTCATGGGACACCAAAAAGGGCAGGAAGGAAACACAGAAAGGCACTGCTGCAAAAGCACTGTCTGTAACATCTATGCCAGCTGTGTTAGTCGAAGGCATAAAGAACTTTTGACCTAGAAATTTACTGCTGGGCAATATTTGGAAATAGGGCACAGACTAGCCGTGGTGATGTATGCTTGTAATCCCTGAATTTGAGAGACTATCAGTAGAGTAGTGTGTTGAAGGCCAGCCTGCCCTACAGAGAGAGTCCCTTCCTCCAAGAGGATAAAAGAAATAACATCAGGGGCATTAGAATTTCTACTCCCACCACTGAGGCCAATTTTTAGGGAAGGTGCCTTGTCACCATTTTCCATTGCAGTGTGATGACTAACTAGTTCAGCCAGCCAGATTATACAGAAAAGCCAGGAGTCAGATGTATACCACTGTGACTTCTGGAACCTTTCCAGATGCCCTCACATTCTTTGTCTGCTGAGTTCAGAGTTTAGTCTGGCTCGTGTAAAAGAGAATAGAGTTGCTTTCGTGTCTCCGTCACTGATATTATGAATGCAAACTTGGATTCAGCTGGCGTTTCTTCCAGAGTTGGCCCATAACAAGCTTTCATTGTATACCTCCCTAGATCTCATGTTTCATGTTTACCCTCATCTTCTGGCCGTTGCTCTTTGTATAGCTTGGCCTTTCCCCCTAGGATTTGACTATTTGGATAACATACCCAATATTCTCTGCTTGCTGAGTACATTTATTGGCCCATTCAGTCCTTTCAACAACCCCCATTCGTGACGTGTTGTGTTGTGTGTGTCTGCTCCCCACCCCCAGGGCTTGTCCCAGGAAATTTATGAATGTTGGAGCAAACATTTGAACTAAGCAGTCTGCTGTTCATGGTTTACTGAAATGTTATTAAGCTCTAAATTGGATTCATCCTCACCAGGATTCCTATCAATGAGGTCATAGGTTATACTCCATATCCATTGACCAACACTAACCCCCTGAACTGTTTGAATGGGCAGTACTGACTTTTCCACAGCACATCTTCCCCCTTATTCTCTTCCATTCTCTAGAAAACCACTAATTCTTTTCTTTAACTAACATTTGACATGTTAATATATTTAATCAGAACATCCGATCTGAGACAGTGTTTTGAATGTGTTTTTGCATATTTACACAGGAGAGTTTGGATTTTATAGTTTTAACACTCAGAAAACATTTCTGTTTTTATGTCCCCAGGGGTCCCCTCATTTGACACCTCTGTACTACTTATAAGTGAAGTGCTAAGCTATCAAAAATATGACTTCACCTACGAATTTTAGATTGCTTGAGGAATGGATATTAATAGACTTACTGACGAGCTGTTTTCCTCTTTGCCCCTGTTGCCTGGCAGAAGTCATTCAACTAAGTATGAACACATACAGGTGAAGTTATTTGGGACCCATTTAAAGAAGAAAGGGTTAATGTCGACGATATGTAAACAGCTGCTTCAACAATTTTATTAATTAATCATTTGTTCCCAGCCCATCACAGTTTCCCTCCTGTCTCTCCTCCCAGTCCCTCCCCCAGTCTCACCTCCCCATCCACCCTGTGTCCTTTCTTTGCAAAAGAAGACAAGCCTCTCAGCAATGACTTATGAAGTTGCAGTAAGACTAAGCACCTCCTCCCCTATTAAGGCCTAAAGAGGCAACCCAGTAGGAGGCAAGGGTATAAAAGCAGGTAGCAGAGTCAGAGTCAGCTCCTGCTTCCTGTCTTAGGAGTTGACTGAAGACCAAGTTACACAACTGTAACATGTGTCTGAGGGACTAGGCCAGTCCCATGCAAGTTCTCTAGATCTTAGTTCAATCTCTCTGAGCCCCCTACAAGCCCAGGTTACTTGATTCTGTGGGTTTTCTTGTGGTGTCCTTTGTTCCTCTGATTCCCATAATCATTTCTCCTCTCTTCCACAGGATTCCCTAAGGTCCAACTAATGTTTGCCTGTGGGTCTTTGCATCTGTTTTCATCAGTTGCTGGGTGAAGCCTCTCTGGTGACAATTGGGCTAGGAAATTAAGCAACTAGGGAGGAAGGGGTGGTAAAACTATGAATAGACAGACCATTTACCCAAGAGAAAGCCTACAGTGTTACAGGAGATGATGCTCCATTGCCCTAGTGATCATGAAAGTGCACACTGAAGCCACAAGGAGATAGCATCTTATACCTATGTGATTAACAAAAGGTGTGTGATGAAATCAAGTGTTAGCAAGGATGTGGGCACTTAGGAGCTCGTTTCTACCTACTTGTGTGATCTGGTGTATAGTAAAATTGTTTTGGAAAATAAATCATTAGAATTAGGGCATGCTAAAGATCTTTGTAGTCTTACAGCCAGCTATTGCTTATAAATGTCAACTCTAAGGAACCTTCATGCAAGGACCCTGTGTGAACAGAAGACTGCTTTTCACCATGGTTCCTACTAACAGAAAAACTGGAAACCACCTAAGTGCCTATTGGTAGGGGAAATGTATCCTAAAATACTTCTCTGTGAAAAGAAATAAGGCCTCTGTGTTAGACATATAGATAAGCATAATCTTAGTGGGGGAAAGTTATAAAATGATAAAATAGGGGCTAGAGAGAAGACTTGGCAGTTAAGAGCACTGGGTTCAATTCCTGTCACCCACATGGCAGCTCCCACCTGTCTGTAACTCAGTTCCGAAGCTTCTGACACCTCACAAGACATCCATGAGGCAAAACACCAATGCACTTAAAATAAAAATCATAATGAAGAAGCTATAGAATTTAAAATAAAATGATAAAATAGTAGTTAAACCACATGTACATTTTTAAAACAAAAGGTGTATCTTGGTATGCACATAAGTGTTATAAAAGTGCAAAAATATACTTTGAAAAGCTATATATTAACTTTAGAAAGTAGACTTTGGGGGATGATGTGAGGTAGTCTTTAGTATATCTAATTTTGAATGTGTGTATAGCTATTAGGGAATTACTATTATCATCACCTTCTATACACAAGGTCTCATCATCACCCCAGATAGCCCTGAACTCACTATGTAGCCCAAGCTGGCCCTGAATTTGCAGTCTTCTTGCCTCGGTCCTCTTAATGGCTGGGACTACCGGCACACACTACTGTGCCCAGTGAGACAACTTTTAAGTAAGACCAGAACATTAACATTTGTTAAATTTGAGTCATGGGTACTTAACTATTTATTACCGAGTGGATTTCCCTTTAAAATATGCTTCTAATGTTAAAAAATATAGCCAGATATAACAGTGCACAACTATAAAATCCGAACATGACTAAACAGTAAGATCACAAGTTCAAGGCCAGATTGTACTAAATATCACTGTCCTCTTTCAAGAAAGCAATAATAGTTAATAAGCATATAGAGTAGTGAAATTTACCAAATAAAATAACTAATAGCTAACTGTTGCTCCTAAAGTAATTTCCCTAGGAGATCAAAGCTGAAAGAGACACATGTATCTAAACTGTAACTAAAAAAATTTACCTTATGGTGGTACTTCATGTGTTTTAGGAGCTCAAAACAAAATTAAGCCAGGTAATTTTGTACTACTTGTATTTTTTTACCTGCTCCACCTTTATATGCTTGTTCTGAATTAGCTTTCAGGAATCAGGTCAAGCTTGCAGCATATACAAATCTGTGACAGCCAGAAAGCCAATCTTGAAGGTTTGGGGATTTGGGGGTCATAAATGATAAATGAAAATTTTTTTCTCTAAATACATGTCAGTAATACTTTAAGGTTTGAGGAGGTTGGGATTTGGGGGGGGGGCTGTTTTTGGATAAATATCTTGAGGGCCTGAGGAGATGACTCAGTCAATAGAGCATTAATACATCAGTTCAATCCCCAGCACCTACATGAAAATATTGAGCATGGCAGTACACACTTATTGTTCCAGAGATAGGGAGGCAGAAGCAGGAGAATCCTTGAGACTTGTTGGCCAACAAGTCTAGCCTGATTAGAACTGCAGGTGAGCTTGTCTCAAAAATAAGGTAGAAAGTGATTGAAGAAGATATCTGATGCCGGCCCCTGGCTTCCAATGTGCACCTGCACACACGCATGCACATGAATGTGTACACAAGAACATATAAAGACATCTTGGCAATTACCATGGTGCTTGGGTAAGGAAAAATATTGCCTTAGCAGAGCCAGTGTCTGCAGAATGAACGCTGATCAGTTTGCTTTGGGTAAATACACACCACAATACCGTGCTATGGTGATGGCGCATGTGCCATGCTAGCAGAATGAAAAGGCACATGAATACAGTTTTATGTTGATTCCCATTCAGTTGCTTGTAAACATGAAGAAAGGAAATAAGAAACAAAGTGGAAATTTAGGACAAAGCTCATAATCTCCTTTCCAGGTCTGTGTCCATTGTTCCCACCACTCAAGCAGCTCACCAAATCTTCATGTGCAAACCCAGCAGAGCTAAGTGGCACGACAGCAGCCACTCAGCCAGGCCATGACATGGACATTTCTCTACAGAGATTTCTATCATTGCATGAGTAGAAAATTACATTTTTTTTAATTTTAATCATCCACACATGATCTAGATCTATGTTTTTAATGTTTCTGGCCTCTTTATTTACAACTAAGTTGATTCTACTTATAATTGCTTCATTGTAATACAAAGTGAGACTGTAAAGTGGCATTTTTATTTTAAATGTGTGTGGCACTATTTATTAAGCCACCTTTTCCTTCTTGAAGCTTTTTGTGATGGTTCCTTTATTTGCAGTGATTATGTCTCAGAGAGAGGGATTTATGACAGTCTCCTTGGAAGCTTTTCAAAATCACAAACACCTTAACTAACAAAGCTTTGGGTCTCCCTCAGATTTTTTTCTTGCTCACTTCTGAGAGCTATTCACATGCTGTGTACTCACTCCCCTTCACATCATCAAAGTTTTCTCCACATCTGCTTCCTTGTTTTTTCTTCTCGAGGATAAGAAAATATTCAGTAGCAGTGAAATAAGTTTCCACTATCAGGTTAGGTATCCCTTATCTGAAATGTTTAGGATTATAAGTATTTCATATTTTGGAGTTTTTCTGATCTGGGATTATGTGCATATGCTTTCCTAGTTGAACATCTCTGCCTTAACATTCAGATTTGGAACATTTTGACTTTCATATTTTAAAATTAGGTGTGTTTAGTATGTACTTTAGATACCTAAAAAATTATTCTGCAGCATCCATGTTGTCTGTTAAGAAAATTCTATTTTTGTGTTTTATGAGTAATTTTCAATAGGCTTTGGTTGAAATTGTTGCATTTTTATTAGTTCTTTTTTTTAAGTTAAAAATCAAGGTTCATGTAGAATTGTCTTTCGCTAAGATTGTAGAAACAGACACCGTCAAATGACCTGATTGTGTGCAGAATACTTTTCTAAAACTAGCAGCGATTGAGGTGTCACTGGGAAACAAAGCCATTCATGTTGTCCTTATATGGCATTGCACATGTGAGAAATTATTTAGAAGCTTGTTCTGGCTACAGACCTTGTGCAAGATGAAGATATTCATAGACTTCTTAATTACCTTTTCCTGGGTGTATCATCTAGAACTAACCCTTGTATTGAAGATAGAAAAAAAGTATTTCCTACATACCTGCATCAGTACTAAGAAAAATAAAAGATTATGTGTAATGAATAACACTAAATTTAGTGAGTCAGTAGCATATTTTTGAAACTCTAGAACTATTCTCAAGATTGAGATTATTTTAAGGAAAGTTTATATATGAAATATCTATCAGTAAATAACGCATCATGATATTACAGGTAGATAGACCTTAATCAAATTTTACTTTATTGCAGATAACATTAATCAGTAAACTTCTACAAATAGTTTATAGAGATTGTGTCATTTAATATAAATAATGAGAGTTTCCAGAACTATATGTATTTTATTTTAATGGTCCTGAGACTATCATTTAATATAATGATATAGTTTCTGGAAGTATGAATATTTTATGTTAATGGTCCTTAAAATTATAGTAACATATAGTAGTGTGTGTGCTGGCATGTGTGCACATCTGTATGCATGTGGGGGTATGGTTGTGCATGCACATGTGTTCTGGTATATACATTCCTGTACAGAAGCCAGAAGATGGTGTTGGTGGTCCTACTTTATCTATCTGCCAGACCAGCTGGCCATCAAGTTCCCAGGATCTGCCTGCCTTTGCACCCACTGCCCCAGATACTCAGGTTACAGTTTTTACCCACTGTCTTAGTTCTGGTTATCATTGCTATGATTAGACACCATGACCAAAGCAACTTGGGGAGGAAAGGATATTCATCATTGAAGGAGGTCAGGTAGGAACTCAAGCAGGGCAAGGAGCCTGGAGACAGGCGCCAAAGCAGAGGTCATGGAAGGTGCTGCCTACTGGCTTGGTCCTAATGGCTTGATCAATCTATTTTCTAATAGAACCCAGGACCACTTGCTCAAGAGTGGCATCATCTATCATGGGCTGGGTCCTCCCCAATCATCATAATTAAAATGCCCTATAGATTTGCCTACAGCCCCATCTTCTGGAGACATCTTCTCAGTTAAGACTTCCTCCTCTCTGATGACTCAAGCTTATTTCAACTTGACTTAAATCAGCCAATACACCCACTGATTCATATCTACACTTCTTGATAATATTTAAACTGTTTATTAATAAGACTGAGAAGTTTGGCGTGCTTACCACTGATAGAATCCAATTTTTCATTATTTAAAAATATACAAACAAGTACTAAATTTCATTTAGATAGTGTTTGATACCATTGTCAGGACAACAATTAAAATTGTTTAAACACTGTTTCTAAGCCTCTAGTTATACTGAAAACTTCAGTCTCTATCCTCAGATGTTACTTGTATTTTCAAATATACTTTTGCTTAATCTATTCTTTATTCAACCTGTTTGTCCAGTTTCTGAAATAGAATGCTCACTGAAACTGAGTGTTAAATATATATATATATTTATATATATATGCACAAATCTCATTGAAATAAAATTTAGCCCAACCAAGTTATTTTTATTTTTTGCAGTTTCTTAAAATTAAAATCTTATACCATTTCTCCCTCCCTCTTTCCTCTAACCCCTCTCATATCTCTACCTTATTTTCTCTTATTCATTTAGTTATTATGGTTACGTATAGGTATACATGCATAAATGTATAAATACAACATACTGTGTCTGTTTAATGATGCTTATATGTATATGATTTCAGGATTAATCCCTTGGTATTAGATAACCAATTAGAGGCATCTCCCTGAGGAAGAGGAGTTTGCCTTCTCTTGGTAATCATTAGCTGTCTATACCTCTTCATCTGGGTGGATGACCCTGTGACATTTTGCTCATCTATGTTGGCAAGTTAGCTGGTGTTGTCATTATTCAGATCTTGTTAAAGCCGCCATATTGTTGAGATTTCGTAGGTATAACTTCTGTGTCCTATCTACAAGATACGATCTCGCAACAGATAGCTTGGTCCTCTGGTTCTTAAAATATTTTCACTTCCTCTTCCCTAATGTTCCCTGAGCCTTAGAGTGTGGAGGGTGGTGTTGTAGGTGCTATCAGTTGGGGCTAAGCAGCCCATGGTCAATTGCTCTCTGCATTTTGACAAGATGTTGCTTTCTGTAATGGTCTTTGTCTACTGCAAAACAAGGTTCTTTGAGGGGTGAAAACCACTTCTCTGTGAGTATAAGGGGTATTTAGATCCCACTGGACCTGACCTGAAAGCTTTCTTCTTGAGGTTACTTTAAACGCTGCCAAGAGAAGGGTTCAAACAATAGTCCTACCCATCTGTGACACCTATGAGCCACAGTAATGACCAGCATGGCAAGATATCTCTAAAGGTGTGATAGTAGTACGTTTTTGGTAGTAACTAATTGGACTTGATCAACAGGAAAGAATCATTTCTGGTACTGTAAACCTAGCCAGTTCTCTAGGGCTACTTAGAGCTCACTATTTGTTCTTGAAAACACATGAAGTTTTTAGTCTGGACATTTTAATTTTAACCTGCAGATGTACAAAGTCTTTTACTCAGAAATTTATCAGTGACACTTAGGCACCTGGGTTTAATACACATTAAGTTTTACCATGTTTGTGTATTTTCTTTCTCACTCAGTACTATGTTTTTACTCAGTACTATTTTTTATGTATATGGTTGTTTTGCCTGCATGTATGTATGACCATCACATCTGTACAGAGCCCCAGGAGTCCAGGAGAAGGTGTTAGATCCCCAGAAACTGGAGTTTCAGATGGTTGTAAGATACAATGTGGGTGCTGGAAATCAAACCCAGGTCTTCTGGAAGAAGAGCCAGGATTTTTACATTTCTCCAGCCCATGCAATACAGGTTTTTGAAATGGCCCCATGTTTGATGCATGTTTGTGTGTTGACGTGTTAAGGGTGCTTCATATGGTAAACAAACAACAATTTACTTCTTCATGTTTTTCCTGATGCATACTTAATTGTTCCCAGTTATAGCAGCTGATTATCAGTGTATGTATGTTATTATGTATGTATTTGCATGCTTCTGTAAGGGCTGTACCTTGCATAATATTATTATTATATTATAATTAATAATTATAATATTATAATTATTAGAATATAATAATAGTCTCTATTAGAGTGTGAGGTGGATGAATCATTTATGAATCTGCTGTAAGTCAGTCATTTTGCCAAGCTATCAGATTCTTAGCTTATATATTTAGTACCTAAATTCTTCCTATTTTAATCTAAGCAGTGATAGTGGGTGATCTCACTTTTATTAAAATTTTATTAATTCATTTGTTAGCAGAGATTTAGTTTTAAATGAATACAGCAGCAAGCAATATATGCTTTTGAAGTAACAAACATGTTTCTGACATTTCAACACAGTCCCCCAATTGCTTTATTTTTAAACATATTTGAAATTAGTATCAAGTGCCTAATTTTAGTAACTCTTTAGTGACTTGAAAAACAATGACATTTCATTCATTGTGTTCTTAAATCCATGAATTTCACTTAACTTTATAACCGTTGTTAAAAGTGTTAGCTTAACAATATATTCTGAGAAAATTCTACCTATGATTCTAAAATCTAGGGATAAGTGTAAGCTTGAACTATTTTACAATTAAGCAAGTAAAGGTCACTTTTAAAGGTCTGGGTTTTGGGCATACTAGGGCCATATTATGCCGTAATTTTACCACTCTCAAGGATTGAAGAAGCTGACTTATGTCATTTCATTTTAGCATATTAGCCTCAATTTCCCTTAGTACTGTACTGCGTTTTGGCTACCATAGATAGATCATGCAGGGAATATCCTGGCTTAAATTCTGAAGTACTTTCACTTCTGCTTGCTTCACTTTGAAACCGTCTAAAAAGAAGTTGACACATGATTTTGCGAATATTACTGGACATCAGGAAATACATGACTGGATCTAAGCAGCTGTTGAAAGAGGAGAGAACCAGCATGATCTCATTGGTTTTGTGAACTATTTCCTTCCAGTAGCAAGAAGACACATTGAGCTGTGAAGAAATGTAGATGAATCGAAAGGCATGATAAGGCACAAAACATATAGTAAAAATGATCAGCACAATAAAGGAGTTCCGAGCTGTTGTAGCATATTTGCCAGAATTGGGAAATTTTGACCTCTTTTTAGAAATCCTCAGTAGATTCTTGCCAATCTTAATATATGAGAGGATTATCAGTAGGAAAATAAGCCAGAACATTACCACAAGAACATAGTTAAAGATTGCCTCTCCCTTTGCATTATGCCTATCTCTGTAATGGAAACACATCGTGGAATTGTGCCCTCCCGTTTTCAGGGTCAAAATGATCATAGTTAAAAATCCAGCAAGAGCAACTGTCCATACTGTACAACAAATATAAATACTTTGCTTGGTGGTTATTGCCCTCCTCTGTTGTATAGACCGATTAATTTTTACATAGCGATCTAAACTGATGAACCCAAGCAAAATAATGCTAATGTACATGTTCATGTAAAATAGTGTTCCCACAACCTTGCAAAGGATCACACCTAGTGTCCACTTATTTTGGTTGATATGATACATTATGCGGAAGGGGAGGCAGAAGATGAGTAGAAGGTCTGCAATGGCCACGTTAAGTAGATAAATTTGAATGGAATTTCTTTTGCGGTGGATGCCTAGAAATACATAGAGGGCAATGATGTTCCCAACCAGTCCCACGATGAAAATAACAGAGTAGAAGGTTGCTAACACAGTAGATAGTAAGCTTTCATCCATTGGACAGTTAGTATCATTTGGTACTCCTGAGGAATTTTGTGAGGCTTGTTCACTGTGATTAGTTATAAAGTGCATTGCATAGGAGGAGTAAGGCCAGCTGTGAACTGACGTAGTTGTCATCATTACAGTGTGACTTCTCAGTGTCTTCTGTAGCTATCAAAGCAGAGGACTAAGCGGCATGCTCTTTGTGGACGTCTTTATTTCTTCATATTTTTCTACAATAGAATGCCAAACATGAGTCATTTGCTCTGATAATAACAGCATTTTAATACAAAGCATAAATAAGGATTTCATTTCAGACCTTGTTTGAGACAATTTGGTTATCTACACAATGTATTATTGCATCACAAAACAGCAGCAAATACAGTAGGAGCTTTCTAACCTTCTCTGTTGCTATAGGACATGTACAGAGTTCATTTCATATCATATTAAAATAAATAATGGAACTATATGAGCATCGTTTAGGTGATATTGTTAGAGGAATAGAGATAGTAAAAAGAAACAGCAGCTCCGAATTTTCAAGGATGAATATCAATTTTTTTCTAAAGGTGGTTATTGCCATGGGTGAGCGGGGTCCCCTGCTGACCCTGCCCAGCTTTAGAAATGCTTCCTATCCTGCCCCTTTCCCTCATAGTTGGCATCCATTCCTTTTGACATGCATTGTCACATGGTGTATATTGGATAATCTGTGGTGATCTGTCTTTCCACAGTGAGAATAAAAAAGAGGACCCTAAGTCTCTTCCTTCACCTAACACCAAGATAGGAGTATTCAAATTACTTCTCTATAGAATAGGCTGTCACCTGCCTCCTTTCACAGACTTTCATAGTTCTTGACAGGAGAGTACAGTGGTCATATAAAATCAGATCAGATAGCAGCCAATAAGCCACTCCCACCCTTGAAGTACAGGGCAGTAATATAGATGGGAAACATTTCATGGAGTCCAAGGTTATGAGAGGTTAACTCACTAAACTTCAGTTATGCCCTGGATTTTTATCAGATAATATATTATATATTGTCACCATAACCTTCTAAGTATGTCAGTTCTACTTGATTCCAGTACTACTTGCTACTGGACAGTTCTCAGGCATCTGGGGGACCTATTATATATGCAAGGGAAATTCAAGCAGGTCTCACATTCCATCCTTATGGTAACAGCCCTGTTTTTCTGAGCCCTCTCCTTGGTGCAACATAAAGACTTTATAGGAGCAGATGAGATGAGATGACTCAATAGAGTAAAGGCATGTTTTGCCAGGCCTGTTACCTGAACCTCAATACCAGGATCTACATGGTAGAAGGAAAGAACTGGATCTATAGTCGTTCTCTGGTGCCCAAATGTGTACAGTGGCACATTTGTGTCACACACACACACACACACACACACACACACACACACACACACACACACACACGTGTATGGATAGATGGATGGATGGATGTAGTGAAAATTAAATACTTCAAAGCAGGGCTTTCAAAATCATACCTAACTTCATAATCAATGACAAATGATCTTTTCAAAGCCTCTTTTCTTATTAATAAAATTGCAAAGCTTTTATGTGAAACACTTAACCCTGGTGTATGTAAGTGTTTAAAATAGTCTGCTTTGAGCCTAGGTCTTATAGCTCAGTGATAGAATACTTGTTGTGTAGTATGTATGCAGCCGTGGTTTACTTTCCAGCACTGTTAAAAAAAAAAAAAAAAAAAAAAAAAAAAAAAAAAAAAAAAAAAAAAAAAAAAAAAAAAAAAAACCAACTAGCCTTCCAAAACTAGGTACCTTGATGGTGGCACACACCTTTAATCCCAGCACTAGGGAGGCAGTGGAAGGTGTAGCTCTGTGAGTTCCAGGACAACCTGGTCTACAAAGTGAGTTCTACAACAACCAAGGCTACACAGAGAAACCCTGTCTCCGGAGGGGGGGGGGGGGGACTAGGTACCTAATGATCAATCTAAACATTTCACATTCATATAAGTACTGCTTGGATATTAAGACCAGTATTAAAAACATTGAACGTTAACAATACTAAGACAGATACCTTGCTCTTGGTAAGCATTTTTAGAGGAGTGTGTGTGTGTGTGTGTGTGTGTGTGTGTGTTCAAATCCTAAGTGCAGCAATAAAGAGTAGTTTGGTGTTTTTGTTTTGTTGTGTTTTGTTTTTTCAAAACAGGGTTTCTCTGTGTAGCCCTGGCTGTCCTAGATACCAGGCTGGCCTCAAACTCAGAGGTCTAGCTGAGTCTGCCTCCGGAGTACTGGAATTAAATGCATGGAGCACTACTGCCCAGCTATAAAGAGCAGATCTTAATTATGATAATTAATTTCTTCTTGTTGTCATCATTTTATAGTCCTGAGGATCGAACATAGAACTTTACACAGACTAAGCAAATATTCTATCACTGAACCACATCACACCGTAATAATTTTTTTCAACTTTTGCTTTCTTTTTTAATTAAGTATTTTTAGTTAGTATATAAAATGTATTTCACTAAATATGACATTTTCATATGTGGCATTGTACTTTGCTCATATTCACCCCACTACTCTCCCTTGCCCTTCCTCCCTGTCTCCCTGCTTCCCTCCCTCAATAGTATCCCTCTGCTCTAATGTCATACAGATCAATAAGTAAATAGACAGATATTAACTCCATAATCTGTATGGAAGAAAACATGCAGTCTTTGATTTTCTTCACCTCGTTAGCCCTTGTTTCCCCTCCTTTAGACTTACTCGCCCACATTATCCTCCTGCTTTTATGTCTTCTACAGACTGCATTTTTATATCTACATTCTTTATACTAGAATAACATGCAACATTTGTCTTTGCATAATTAACTTTCTGATTTGATGTTATGTGGAGAGAAAATATTTGGAAGAATGTAGCCTCTCTTAAAACTATATGTTGGTTAAGTACAGGCTTTTAATAGAAAGTAGCATTCAGCTTTAAATTTTGACAGAGTGAAGGAGTTGGTTCCAAGGAAGAGGAAGTGGCTAGTGAGGAGGAAGTTCTGTTAAACCATCTTGAGAACTGTCTCCACAATTTAATACCATGGAGGGAGAAAGACAGAAGGACAGGGAGGAAGGAATGAAGGAAGAACTGAGGCTTGGCTGCACTGTGTCTCAGATGCAGGAAGACAGATTTCACAATATTTGTAGGAACATGCAGGCATGTTTCTTATGATCTGACGTATTAAAACTGAAGAGGCAATCTAGGAAGGATAGCAGGATAATGCAACATGCTTTGCCAGTAAGAGGGCGAGAAACATGTTGTATTATACAGGAAGCTCTCAGAATGAAACATCCCATCCATAGATGAAAGGATGCAGAGCCTGAGGTTATATGACTGACAGCTCAGGAAGTTGAAGTGACTTGGAATAGGCATCCATAAGTAGTCTTTCTTACATTTTATAAACCCCATTATGATTAAGAACTAAGTCTGTTTTGTTTTCTTCTGTGTCCAGATGCTTAGCACAATAAATATTACTGATTGAAAAGGGGAACTTGGGAGTAGATGTGCAGTATTAAAAGTACAAGTCCTGGAAACGTCAACTGCATTGACAGGAGCATATTCCTTGTTTTGGTGTAGCAGTATCTGCAACATAACATAATAAAGCTACACCAAAAACTAACCCCGTCTTTGGTTTAACTCGGAAATCTGTAGTATTTTAAGTGAAAATCATTACTGTTGACCAGGATTCAGTCCCAGGCTAACAGTCTCCCCTCTAATATCATTTTTAATCATCCTAAATGGTATATTTAAGAAAGCTCATGCACCAAACAGGGAAAAGAAGTGGGATTCAAAACATTTTGAAAAGATAAGTTGAAGGAAATAGGCACACTAGCCCATATGTGAGGATGTGTTGCAAGGCCGTGGGGAAGAGGGTCTCCCTTCTAATTCATATCTGCAGAGAGCAAATAACCAGTGATAGAAAGTGCAGTGACAGATATGGCCTCCTGTGAGTGAATGCTTTGTAGAATTAAGCAGTCTAGCTTGGGAGGTACTAACACTCTTAGCACTAGAAATCCAAAGCTGCAGCACTCTGTAGGGGAGGATTCTAAGTGGTACTCAAATCTGTGGATGAGCATCCCCTTGAAGACTTTTTAAAGATCCTAATGTCTGACTTCTTCCCAGATACAGGGAGGGTATCTGGGAATTGGGAATAGGCTTCATACACTGGTTTCTTTTAAGAGTTCCTGGGAGGTGTCCAGTGTGTAGAGTCAAAATTGAATTGAACTAAATGGTCATATGGTTAACCATTATTTAGCACTTGCTGTGATACAGATATAATTGATATTATGTAGTGTAGTTTTTATAATAGTACATGAGATAAGAAAGGAGCTGATGGCAGGCTCTTTACCCATGACCTCAAAGCTCTTAAGTAGAGGTGCCCAAGTTGGGACTCGGCTCTGACTCTTAAAACCTTTGAACCTTCTCAGTAAACTTCACTCCTATCATAAGTGAAAACCATTACCTTATTAATATTGAATTCTAATCAGTCAGTAGTAGTTTGACATGATTCCTTTACCACTATCTACCTTGGTTGTTTTAGGAAGAGACTGTAGCATCTAGCTTTGCTCCTTTGGAAGTTATTAATCACTCTACTAGTTATGTCTATAACGGTATGCAAAGAAATCTGGACTTCAATGGTATCAAATCACTGATCAAAATTTTCAGAGTTATTTCTGGGCCAAACAGCAATAATCAAGTTGTTTCTAGGGAGATGTTAGTACAAAGAACATATCCTGAAAACATTTCCTCAGTACTAATATGCAAATTTAATTAATTAATTAATTAATTAATTAATTAGTAGTGGTTGAAGTGTTTTAGTGTCAAGTTGAAAGAGAATAAAGCAAAAGCAAAGTGTTCAACAGCCACAGGAGCAAGGCACAGATGATAATAGGTAGCCCAGCAGCTAGTGATTATCAGCCAATTACCCTGCCTCAGACTGGGTAACTAACTTCTGTTACCTTTAAAGTTGGGAGCTTGGCTTGATAGTTCGTGTATGCCTGTAATCACAGCTCCTTGGGAGTCTGAGGCAAGAGAATTACAAGTTCACAGCAATGCTGTCTAACTTACTGAGACCCTACCTCAAAAGAACAAGTTGAAAGAGGGCCAGCAACATATCTAAATGGTAGAGCAGTTGCTTAACAAGCACAAAACTCTTGGAGTTTAATTTCCAATACTGCAAAAGTTAAAAAAAAATTAAATAAGTTAGCTGGCTATACATCATCTACTATGTTGGGTTGCTCACTTAGCATCATCATCTTTATACAAATGCTTTGGTTTTCAAAATAGGGGTTCTCTGTTTATCCCTGGCTGCCCTGAAACTAACTGTATAGATCAGGGTGGCCTTGAACTCAGTAATCTATCTGGCTCTGCCTCCCAAGTGCTGGGCTTAAAGGCCTGAGCCACCATACCAGGCTTTCACTAATTAGAATTAGAACTAAGAATTAGTTATAATTAATTAATAACTAAGTATGTGTATTCATATTTTAAAGGCTGCTTGTTTGATGTGCTAAGAATTTGCCAGAGAAGACAAGGAAAATGAATATGCTGTGTTCACTTAGTGACCTGACCTAACTCCTACAGTAGTCACATTTATTTTCTAATATCAGGTAGTGTTTCCTATGCAACAATCTGCTCTTGTGTTTGCAACCCTGTGTGAGCACTTGTACCCCGCCACCCACACACACACTGCTGCCGTCCCATCTCTCCCAGTTTTTTCTCAGTGGCTGTAACCACTAAGAAAGCTTTTAAGATACAGTTGGGGCATTGTTTCTATCAATACCCCATGTTGAAATACATACCTGTTTGGTAATGGACTGACAATAATGACTGAGTCTATTCAGGCCATGCTTCAGAAGTTGCAGTAATTGCTGCATACAGAACAATTGAAAGCTTATTTCTTGAGAAAAAATGGTATTCGTAGTATATTTAGTTTTGTTATAAACTTAACTTCCACTTTTAATTTTAGTTGTTTGAATTAATTCTTTTTTTAAAAAGTACGTTGTGTTTTTTTTTTTCCTTTCTTGAACATTCCCTTTATTTAAGTTCCAAAGCATAAAACTTAAATTTGAATTGATCTGGTAAATTCCATAAATTAGTAATAACATAGTAAAAAATATTTAAGATGGGAAGACAGCATAGCTTAGTGAAATCAAGAGATTAGGCAGATATATAGTTAGTAGTATATTGCAATTAAGTTTACAATGTCTGAAAATAACTTATGGTTGATTCAATTACAGCTGCAAATCATTATGACATTATACAATGTCATATTAGCAATGTGAGTGTGTTGCTATTAACTATCCTATCCAAAAAGACAGAACCTCATTTGAAAAACCAAACAGAGGTGTTAACCAAGCAGTTTACACAGTGGCTTTAAAAAGCAAAGGTTTTCAAATATCAGATTAGTATTTTCAGCATACATTGAGATTCACTTTGAATGTTCAGATAATCAAGTTTTAATTAAAGCAAAGGCTTGTGTATGCAATTTTAAAATACCAGATAATACTTACAGTTAAGGCTTTCCTGAAGTAAGAGGAATAAACCCAAAGCTCCCTAGACCAGGCTGTGACAGCTGGGCTCTCCATCCGGTGATGGTGCAATTGGCTGGAGATCTCTTCTTTTTTATATTCACATGTGGTACACTTGTTTTTCCCCTTTTCTTTCTTTTTTCAGTGTGACAGCCCTTGGGCTCTTTTTGAAACTATGAAAAGACCCCATTCTGAGCAACAGCTTCAAGCTGAACTTTAGGAAATTACATGTGTCCCTTCTAACTTAAACTAATGCCAACAAGCTGTAAAATACAAGCAGATTCCCCTTTCCTAAGAAATGATGAGTGATCTATATAGGTTTTAGAGTACAGCCCCTCAATTTCTGTTTCTTATGGATTTATTTTAGAAGTTTCTAACTATCATAAAATGGTCTTTCTGCCCTGAATTTTACTAACATTGGTGATAACTTTTCTACTCTCCAGTTTTGCTGAGGTTTTATTTGGTCTCTACATTATTTCAGATCTTCCTTTAAGACTCTGGATTTATTTCCTAAAACAGCTTTTAAAATTGAGGACTAGGTGAGATTTATAATGCTATTCTCCCCTCATCACAAT
Source organism: Phyllotis vaccarum (assembly GCA_033318265.1). Lineage (NCBI taxonomy): Eukaryota > Metazoa > Chordata > Mammalia > Rodentia > Cricetidae > Phyllotis > Phyllotis vaccarum. The sequence continues at coordinate 131,596,363 of JARWLC010000013.1, read as the reverse complement.
AATAAACTTACCCAGGTAAACTGCAGTGGTCTCCTATTCCAAGGAAACTATGATGAGGTTCTGCAGCTTCCATTCTGGTCCCAGTCCACTATTTAACCACCATCAATTCATCTGTGTAACTGCTGCCCTGAACTTGAGTGTCATTTCCCCTTTTGGTTACTGTTTAGAACATAATTATCATTCCTCAGCTTTGTTTAAATATTATTTAACTCGTTGGCTTCATCTAACATTTTAAGTATTTCTAGGCATACTTTTCTGAACATCATATTCTCTGGAGCTTTTAAAAATTAAATACACAAGACAATAATTTTACATAGCTAGGATAAAAAATATTTTATAACTCTTACTTCCCCTTCAGAATCTCTGAGAAAGAAGATGATTACTGTATTTGTCTGGCAGTATTTTTTTTTCTTACTGTGGTGAAGGACAGATTTCACCGAATTTACCACGTAACCAGTTTTGAGTGTATCACTCAGTGATCCTAAGTGTAGTTATATTATCATGTGACAAATCACTATAACATCTACATATTGCAAAATGAAAACTCTAAATCACTATATAGTAATTTTCTCTGTCCCTAGTCTCAACATTAGCAACCTTGATTCTGTAACATTGGGTAGAGTCATCCAGAAAACTTTTGTGACTGATTTATTTTGTTTAGTCTATTATCCTTGAGGTTCATACATGCTGTATGTAGCATGTAACATAATTTCCCCCATACTTAAGGCTGTATGTTCCATTTTCTTTATGTTTCATTTTTTATTTGCTTATCTTTCAATGGGCCTGTAGATTGTCTCCATTTATTGGCATTTCTGAATACTACTACAACAAACATATATATATATATATATATGCAAATATATATTCAAATTCCTGGTGGGATTTTTCATGAGTAAATGAGTCATAAAGTGCTTTTTATTTCCTAAAATATAATATAAATACTATTTCTATATTGTACTATTGTCCCACACCTAAGCCATCTCATTTCATAATTATGTTTTTAAACTTTAGCATTCTCATATTGTAGCCAATTTTTTTTTACTTGATGTCAGTCAGCGGGGTTGCCATCAGATTTGAATATTATCTTCTAGTTCTTTATGTAAGCCTATCCTGTTCATTCTGAGCTTTTTTTTTCCACCCTTGTGAAGTTCAGGTCACCACCTCCTCCAGGCCTGAACCTCCCCAGTGAAGATGAGCAGTGCTGGGTACAACCGCACAATCCTACACAGTGGTCTGGTTTTGGATTGCCTATGAGGGACCTTAAGTGGGCCCCTGGATTGTCAGCAGTCCTTAATGTGAATCCCACTGTCCTTAGTCCAGGAATTCTCAAAGGATGATTTCCAGACCATTAGCATTAATAATGCAGAAGCTTGTAGCATATTTATACTCTAAACCTCATCCAGTCCCAAGAGCCAGGAAATCAGGGGATGAGGCCCAACAATCTGTGTGATGCTGGTGCTAAAATTGGAGCACTACCGCCCCAGTTTATCTTCCTTCAAAAATAATGTTTCACACCTTCAACTTTAAACTCCCATTTCCTTCCCCCACTCTCACCTGGTAGTTGCCTTTCATTTCCCTAAGAAATTGAAGCAGTTATAAAGAAACCTCCTCTCTATATATACAGGGCACATTACATAAAATGTATGTATGTTTGTATTATTTTATTTTTTATTTTTATATCCTACCAATGAGGATGGGGATACTGAGGGGTAGTAAAAGAAGACAAAAAAAAAAAAAAAAAAAAAAAAAAAAAAAAAAAAAAAAAAACCTAGACCTCTCTGGGTATTATTTGTTTCACAGGCATGTTTTATATAATTAAGACACCAAACTGATTAAACTAAATGAGCCTCATTACATGACAAAATGAAAGCATAACCACATGGAGAGGTTATTTTAGGTGACTTTAAAATAGGATGGGGGTTCAAAACATAATTTTAGACTTAACCAAAAAACTATATTTGTGCAGTACAATCATCAAAATCAGGAAATTTTCATTGAAAAAATACCATTATATATTTGAAAATCCTTATTACAAATTTTATTAGGTGCCCTAATAGTATTGTTTAGAGCAAAAATAAAAAGAAGCTCACTTTTATCTATGATATCCCTTTAGTTTCACTGAAACCTTTGAATCCAGAGCTATTTTTGAAGACCATAAGCCTGCTACTTCCTAGAATGTCCCCTGGGCTTTTCTCGTTGATTAGATCTAATTGCACTCTTTGGCAAGGATACCATGACAGTGTCACTGGCTTCTCAATGCATCACATCAGAGATCATATATAGTCCCATTAACATTCTCTGTGCTAGTTTCTTCTAGGCTTCACCCTTGAAATATTACTATTCCTCTATTTTAATTAGTAAGTATGTTGTAGGGAGTAAATATGTTGTAGGGAGGTACTTTGAGAAAATATAAGTAATCTATCATTCTTCAAACTTTGCCCAGCTAGTTAGTTAGCATCCTTAGAGATTCTTGCCTGGATCAATGATGTTCATGAAAACTGCTGATGTTAATGTTTTTGTTCCAACATTATATTTATTTATTTACCTACTTACTTAAGGAAAGGCATTTCTGCCAGGTGTGGTAGTCCACACTTTTAATCCCAGGACTAGGGAGGCGGACGCAGGCAGATCTCTGAACTCTGTACCAGGGAAATGTATCTCCTCTAATCCTCATGGGTTTGTTTCCTGATTTATTGTATCAATATGGACTTTAGAAGTTGCCTAGATATTAATTTTATATTCTGGAAATGGTTCAGAGCACCTTCTTTTACAATAAATATCAAGAAAACAACAAGGGTGGAGATGGCTCAGTGGCTAGGAGCATTTGTTCTACAAGCATTATGACCCGAGTTCAGATACCAGCTGTGATAAAGACTGGGCATGGCCATGCAGGCCTGTAACTTCAGTGATAGGCAGTGGGGTGGAATCAGGAGAAACCCAAGGGTTTGCTGATCCAGTCTATCTCCAGATTCAGTATTGTATTTGAAAATATCCCCACATATCCCCTTTTGTGTCAAATTTTAAAAAGGTTATAGCTAACATAAGAAAAACCATATACAATAGGAACAATAATTATATACAATATATATAAACAATAAATGAGTAATGTCCAGTCCACTAACAATTAACAGTTCAAAGAAAATATTCCATTAATTATCCTATTTTAATGAGTCCAAAGGATTATACCTAATTCACTTTCTTTCTAACTTATATTACTAACTAAAAACTATTATTTTGATGTCTCTTAAACTTATAAATTTTAACTTCAAAGTTTCTTTTCTAAAACTGTCACGAGAAAACTATAATTATTTCATCTTCAACTACCTCAGAGACCCAAGAAGGAAATAATATTTTCCCAAGTAAACAGGAACTACAAGTAACTTCCAAAATCTAGAAATGACAGAGATGACACCTATCTGCCTGGACAGTCACTCAAAGTTCCTTTATAAAGTTGGGGCATCCATCTTCAGCCTACTGGCCCAGAGTCTCTTTTCATTTCAGTGAAGCAGGAAATCTACTCTGTCCATTCTGGTATAGTTCAGTCACTTCTCGTTGTGTTCTGAAGAATATCTGACAGTTTTCTCTGAAAAGCAGGAACCTGAAAGACCATCTCAGCTTGTTCTGTAAAAGTTCAGAGGTCACTTTCCTAGGGAACCTGCATATCTAGTTTAAAAAGCATACTGTCAAGCAGTCAATACAAGAACAGGTTCTTGTCCAGTGGCTAACCGTTGCCACAAAGAAAGTAAACTCCATATGGAGTTTCTTCGATGCCCATTTTTCTCTTGAAGTAGATTGGTGCTGCCAGGAGCAGATCTGTCTCACTGTCCATAAAAGTCTAAGTTTTAAAAATATTTTAAATGCCATATTCTATAGATCTCTGAAGTGTCTGAAGACCTGTTCATCTAAAATATATTTTTTTATCTTAAAAACATATCCAATATGACTATGTTTGAATGCAGTGTCTAACTACTAACCTGCATTATTTTATATCCTAACTAGTTGGTAATAAAAACTTTCATGGACTAGCAACTTGTATTACAATGTTAGATGAACTGAATAAGTATAATACCTTGAATAAACATAGAGATATTTGTACAGTAACACAATTAATCTCAATATACACAATTTGTATACAATATACAAAAATCCAATCCAATGTAAAATATTTAAAGTTAGTAAATCCTTTTAAAAGAAGATTCAATAATCTATCCTTATATTCCTATATATCTGTATCCCCTTTTTCTTTTTATTTTTTAAACACAAATCTTGAATCTAATCATTGTTTAACTTTTTTTTCTAACCATAACCATATCTCCGGCTGTTTTTATTGTATTTGAAAATATTCCTGCAGTTCAGTGAGCAACTTGGTCCCAAAGGTGTAAGGTGAAAAGTGATAGAGCATGACACCTAATGCTTCCTCTGGCCTCCACATTTATTGGCATGTGCTTGCACACACATGTACATATACCATACACACACACACACCACGCACCCACGCATGCACGCACGCACGCACATATACACACACACAAAGTAAGGAAGGAGAAAAAGAAAGGAAGGAAGGAAGGAAGGAAGGAAGGAAGGAAGGAAGGAAGGAAGGAAGGAAGGAAGGAAGACAGGAAATAGCTCAAATGCCCATTCTTAGGAGAGTGGATAAACAGGTTGATTAATACTATGGAATACAGTAATAAAAAGAAATGACTTCCTGATCACAAGAAAATGGCTGGTTCTTGGAAGCATGCTGAAAGAAACCTTCCACAAAACAGCACATTTTATATGCTTTCATGTATACGATGTTCTAATACTGGCAAAGCAAGCCTTTGCTGAAAAGCTCACAGAACAGTGAGGAATGGCAGCAAAGACTTATGGGAAATATATAAGGAGGTTTCTGGAGTGGTGGTACTGTCCTGATAGAGCTCTTGGTTGCACAGATGCATGTCATCAAAATGCTCTAGTAGAATATTATGATGTGCACATTTCATGCTATATATATTTTACTGTTGCAGCGAGGTTTCTTGGTCCCTGGCAGCCAGAGGTCCAGACCCACAGACCTGCCACGCCAGACCCATTAGCCACCCGCTGCTGCTTCTCAGGCCCCCAGAAATGACTCAGATGCTTATATTAACTTCATGCTGTTTGGCCTATGGCTCAGGCACATTGCTAGCTCACTCTTACATCTTAAATCAACCCATTTCTATTAATCTGTCTGCCACATGCCCCGTGGCTCACCTGTGTTCCTTACATGTTGCTCTTTTAGACTTCTGGCTCAGTCTTTCTGACTCTGCCAGGCTTCTCCTACCTATGCTCTGATTCCCCTCCTACTTTTTCTATGGTGTCTGTCATAGGCCAAAACAGCTCCTTTATTTAAAGATTGCTATATACAGCATACAGAAAGACATTCCCACATCATTTTACTTTAGTATCTTTATAGCTACTAAGTTTTTAGGATCCCACAGTATGAATCTATGAAATGAGGCTGTTAACATCATTAAGTGAACAATTGATAGTAAATCTCATGATGAGTCAGGAAAATAACACCTGAACCTACAGTTGAATCCTGTAACTAAAGCAGGGCAACCAGACATCTTCTTACTGATGAGGTATAACAATTAAACCACCTGAAATATCAGTACATAAAACTGAAATTGAACCTGACTATAATCATGATTCTGGGTCTAACTATAAATCTCTATGAAATGCAGCAAAGTAAAAAACATAAATTATAAACCCTGTGGGTACTTCTAGACTATAGAAGATTTTTGTGGAGGAAATTATTGGTTATCTTAAATAAATATCATGAAAATTGAGGAGAGGAAAGAATATACTAAAAGGGGAAATCTGTTTTGTAATACAGCAATATATGGGATGGGCCATGGGTCCCATTTAATTTGGGTGTTTGTTTTGAGATAGAATCTTCTGGAGCTAAGGTTGGCCTCAGATTCACTGTTACTATGCAGCTTAGGTTCCCCTTGAACTCCTGATCTTCCTGTCTTCACCTTCAAAATATTAGGATTTAGGTCTTATTTTAAAGTAAAGCACAACTAAAAAGTATTGTCTTTACAGAAAAATTAAATGTAGTGTGAATATTAGAGAGACTAGAGAGATTGCTCAGCAATTAAGAGAACTTCCCACTCTTCCGGAGAACCAAAGTTCGCTTCCCAACACCCATGTCAAATGGCTCACAACTTCCTTTAACTCCAGCTCCAGGGAGTCAGATACCCTCTCAGTCTCTGCAGACCCTGCACTCACTCATATGTGCATGTGCACACACATTTAAAAATAAAATACTTTTAAAAGAAAGATAATTACAATTGTTGCCTTTGGATGTGGTAATGATTTATAAAAATGATTTACATAAATAATTTAATTTTGAAATTTAATTAAAGTCCTCTGTTAGAAGCACTGAACTTGGTAAATATGTGAAATTATAATTGGTTTTAGAATACTTGAGCAAAAACAGTAACAAATGAGGATAGATAAAGCAAAACTGGCAGAATAGAGGCCAACAAGATGCTCGGTAAAGGTGCTTGCCACCAAACCTAATGACCTAATGTGTGATCTCCAGAACCTACACACACACTCACATGCACACGTAATAAAAATCTTTATAGAATAACAGAATGTCATGTTCATATTAGATGGGTGGGTATATGAAAGTTTATTAATTTGCTTCCAATTGTAAATGTCAAAAGGTTGAAGTATTGGCAGCAGGACTTCAGTTCAATATGTTCCTATAGCTCCATCCCCTCTCTCCATTCCTAGGACAGAGAACTTCAGAGACTATCTATTCTTACTGTATCCACATCATCTCTTCCCATTCCCTTCAGAACTTAGTCCAGTAGACATTTTTATCTGCACTGTGCCACCAATACCACTTTCACCATGGGTACCAGTGACTTCCAATCTGTCAATCTAATCATCTGTTCTCAGTTCTTAATTTAAAATGGCCTTGGTAACTAACATTGATCACTACTAAGTGTTTCTTCTTGAAAAAAAAGTTTCTTCACTTGACTTCTAAGATACAAAGTCTGATGTTCACCTTGTTTCACTGTCTGACCATTCTGTTTTCCTTGGCCAGATTCTTGTCATCTTGGTGCCCTCCATTTACCCACTGAAGACTCATCTCTCCATCCTCTCTAATAGCAGTCACTCCCTTAGAAACTTCACTCATTATCTCCAATGTAAATAGTATTAGAATGCTGTTGGTCCTCAGATTCACATCTCCAAGCCCAGCTCCTGCCCCACTGTATTTTATAAAACCTAACACTCAATAGTCCATCTTTCAAACTCTTCTCCTAGGATTCCCCATTTCAGTAAATGAAAAGGCCTTTAAAATTGCTCTAACAGTGAGAGTAACATCCAGAATTGATGTCTGATGTTCTTATTGGGAAGAATAAGAATCCCTCCCACTTCTACTTATCACTATCAAATATCTATATTTGATAGCTCAATTTTATTGTGCAGGGTTGTGGGGCCTTTTTTCAAGACAACTATCTTGTCAGCTAAACTGACTTAGCATGATATCAGTTTCCAGCACAGAACACACACTGGGTGGCTTATAGTAAGTTTGTCATGAAAGAGAAAATAAAAGTGCTTTAGCTTAAAAGGCTGGTCTTTTCATACTAAACCACATTTTGAGAATCAGCCAAATGTACAGTTAGGTATATCAGAGAATATAGTAACTGAGCAGACACTAAAGATCACTGTAATTACATTCTTTTATGACACTACCTCCAACGAGCTTCCAAGAATGAACAGATGAACATGAGGCCCTACAAGGAAAACACTATTGTTACTACAATGTAGGAAAGAACATAGGTCCACTGGCAAGGCACACCCAGGGAGAAATCCCTAAGAGCATAGCTTAATTCAAGTTATTAAAATCCAACATGGACACCTTTAGTCCCAGTCCGTGGGAGGCAGAGGCAGACATGTCTCTGTCAGTTTAAGGCCAGCCTGGTCTACATTGTGAGTTCCAGGACAGCCAGGGCTACAGAGAAGCCCTGTCTCAAACAACAGCAAAACAATAATTTGATTCCTCTTACCCGGGGGTATACAAAATAAAGAAAGGATGGGGATGGTGCGCAAAGAAAAGGCCATTGGCATCCCCTAAGGGTCAAACCATAGTGACTAAAAATAAAATCCCGCTGTAGCAAGAGGAGGTATACTATGTATTTTTGCTGAAACAAATACAAACTATCAATCAAATGGAGAGACTGTTGCCCCAAAAGAAAATATATCTGCATTTCTTGACCATCCATGCTTTCAGAGTGATATCTTAATCTTGGGAACAAATAATTTCTAAGTCTTTAGAGAAAGCATTCAGATGTGAGAAGGGGACAAAGAGTTCAGGTGGATAAAATCTCTGTGTAGTGCCCTAGCTGTCCTGTAATTCATTCTGAAGACCAGGCTGGTCTGGGCCTCAGAGATCCACCTTCCTGGATGCAGGGATTAAAGATGTAAACCACTACTGCCCAGCTTCTGAAGCTTGGTTTTTTTTAAAAAAAAAAAAAATGAGATTTGTCCTTTAAATAATAAGTTTTTTTTTTAATTTTTTAGATACATGGAGTTTTTATTAGTGGTGGGGAACTCAGAAGACAATTTGTAGAATTTGGTTCTATCTTGTGGATCCCAAGTTATCAGACTTGGGCAAGTAACCTTTCTTCTCTGAGCCATCTTGACAACCTAATTCCAACATTTTTAAAGTATTACTATGCTGTATTATTGAGTTTTGCGTAAATTAAATTATTTGTCATTAATTCTTATCTTTGGGTTTAATTGTCGTTTTTCTTTTCAGCCCCACTGTGTTCTCCTCGCCTCAAAAGAAAACTCGGCACCTGTTAAGCTTGGGGGCTTTGGAGTAGCTATTCAGTTAGGAGAATCTGGGCTTGTCGCTGGAGGTAAGACCATTTTAACATATTTGTTTCACCCCTTCAAAACCTGGTTGCTCTAAGTTGGTGTAAAATTTCCAACTAGATACTAATTCAATCTGGGTGTCTCACACCCCATTCTACCCAGCACTATCAGATAGTTTTCAGTTTAGCAACTCTGCTGTCATAACTAGAATTTTAGTCCCTTAAAAATAGACTCTGGCTGGGAGGTGTTGGTGCATACCTTTAATCCTAGCACTCTGGAGGCAGAGGCAGATGGGTCTCCAAGTTCATGACCAGCCTGGTCTACAAAATGTGTTCCAGGATAGCCAAGGCTATTCAAAGGAATTCTGTCTCAAACAAAACAAAACAAAAGACTATGGGTTTATAGATGTAGTTTGGTGGCAGAGCACTTGTCTAGCATGTATGAGGCTCTGAGTTTCATCTCCAACTCTGCAGAAAGTGCTGTGTGGTTTTCTCCATTGGGTTCCTAGCACTTCATAGAAAATAATCCCCAGGGAAGCACAATACAAGAACAATGCACAAAGAGGTTAACGTTTGGAGCATAGCAGCTTTAGAAGTTGAACTGGACAAATAAAGGAACTTCTGGTATGCATGGGTGTACCTCCTAAGGTCACAGCATGACTAAATTTAAATTTCCTACATTTTCCTTTTTCTTTATATCTAAGAATCCTGCTGCACTCACCAGCCTGTGTGTTTCTGAAGAGCAAATAGATAAAAGTAAAGGCTGATTGTTTTATTAACAAAGCAAAACATGGTTTTAAAATTCCTATGCCATAACAGAAAACAAGAAAGTGATTTCTTCACTCGTGTATAGAAGTGCATGCTAATTAAGACCCGAGTATTGGGGTCTTTGTTCTTTTCAACAGAATCCAGCCCACAATGCTTCCCAGAGTCTCCCCACATTCTGTACTGCCAGTGTAGCCAGGGCTCTCTCTTTTCCACCTTTCAGTAAAAAGAAGCCTCATGATAAGTATCAACATGAAGCATATCCTTTAACATGGAGTCTTCAAGTTAGTTTGCCACCCTTCAGAATACTTCCGTTAAACCAGGTGTGACAGTGTACTTGTGGAATCTCAGCACTCAGGAGGCTGAGGCAAGAAGGTGGCTTTGAGTTTGAGATCAGCCTGGACAACACAGCAAGACACTATCATATATATATATATATATATATATATATATATATATATATATATATATATATACATATATATATATATATATAAAAGCAAAACAAATGAATATCCCCACATATCCCCTTTTGTGTCAAATTTTAAAAAAGAAGGTGATAGCTACATAAGAAAAACCATATACAATATGTACAATAATTATATACAATATATACGAACAATAAATGAGTAATGTCCAGTCCATTGACAATTGACAATTCAAAGAAAATATTTCAGTAATTATCCTATTTTAATGAGCCCAAAGGATTATACCTAATTCACTTTCTTTCTAACTTGTATTACTAAAAAAACTATTATTTTGATGTCTCTTAAACTTATAAACTTTAACTTCAAAGTTTCTTTTCTAAAACTGTCACTGGAAAACTATAACTATCTCATCTTCAACTGCCTCAGAGACCCAAGAAGGAAATAATATTTACCCAAGTAAACAGGAAGTGCAAGCAACTTCCAAAATCTAGAAATGACAGAGATGACACCTATCTGCTTGGACAGTCACCTAAAGTTCCTTTATAAAGTTGGGGCATCCATCTTCAGCCTACAGGCCCAGAGTCTCTTTTCATTTCTGTGAAGCAGGAAATCTGCTCTACCCATTCTGGTATACTTATGTTACATTTAAATGCTTTCTAAAGCGTGACTACCAAAATAGCTGTCTGTTACACAAGACATTTCATTCAATTTGATTGTGACTAGAGCATCAAGCAATAACAACATGGACTGTCTTCTGAAAAAAAAATAAGCATGAGTTATAGTTGTATTTTAAAAATCACCTTCTACCTCACTGCTCTCTGAAATTCACTTGTGTTAAGTTTTTCTAATCTTATATACTTTTTCAGCTAAACATGTTCTAATAACTTGAGGATAAGAGAATGAGCCAAATTCCTTTTATGTGTTATGTACTAAATTACTGTTGTCTGTTACTCCAGATCTGCATTCTGTTTATATTCATTGTGGCATGGACTTTATTTCATAGATCTTGATTTGGAATGTATTTAAATTTGCCTCCATGTTCAGCCGTTTTCCATGAACCCTTCCCCTAATTTTTATTTTTCAACTAGTTTCGAACTCACAGCATATCTATCTATTATTCAAAAATTGCTATTGTATATATTATAGAATTAAAATTCTTTTTGAAACTTCCCTCTGAGAATTTTATGTGGCTCAGGCTGGCATGGAACTTGATAAGAAATTGAGGAAGTCCTTAAACTTTTGATACTCCTGACTCCACCTCCTGAGCACTAGGATTACAGATCTGCACCATCTCACACTAAATTTTAATATGGTGCTGGGGGTAGAACTCAGGACTTGTACATGCTAGGCAGGCACTCTGATGAGCTGTACCTCCAGTCCTAAAGTATTTTCTAATAGTCAAAATATTGTCATTTCTTAGTGAACTTTTCTATGTATTTTTGAGGTAACTATTTTAAATATTGCAATTCCTTTAAAAATGCAATGTGAATAAATAAGGAATACATGATTTTCCTTAGGAAAAACAGCTTTCCAGTTTTTTAAAGTACTTTTGAGATTGTACTAATGTTTATCATCATTGGAACAGAAAGCATTTTTCCTGTAAATTGCAATCTTTGATTACCTGAGTTTCTAAATGGAGAATATTATCTCCTTTGCATGTTTTACATACTAAAAGCACTTAACTCCATTTACACTTCCCTCATCTAATACTCAAGTGTTCAGAGAATCCATTTATCCTGCATACAACCTAGAAAATATTTACAATGTATTAAAACCGTTTACCCTTAAAACCCATTCATAGTCCTCTCTGTTGAGAATGAAATGCATGCACAGTAGGAGGACTGCTCCCTGGTTTACATAGAACTGGGTAGATTTGTGTTCCCTCATAATTTGTAGCTGCTATTCCATCTGTTTAGAATGCCTTCTGTCATTTTATCTGTCAGGTTTAGTCTTTGACTTCAAGACTAAGCTAACACCTATTGCCTTTTAAAAGCAAGCATATGATAACTGTCATCTCCCCTCTTCCATCTAACCAGAACTATTTAGGTTACTGACTTCCTTACAAAATTTGATTAGAACAGCAAAAACAAGAACTTTGTAAGGGGTAGGAGAGCCATGGCCCTTCCCTCTACATGGCCGTGGCTCTGCTTCACCTACCACACTGGTAGGTGTGACAGACACTTTTGGAGATGTTCAAATGAAAGACTCTGGTGGATGGTCAGATTCCAGTCAGTGGGAGATTATAAGCAACAAGTTAAGAGTTGCCAAGACTGGAGAAAGCACAGAGAGAAGAAGGAAAGGGAAAGCCTGATGACAGAAAAATACATTAGCAGTGATGGCAAAACAAGGACAGCGTGCCACAGAGATCCATCCTTACATACCCACGAGGTTCCTGGGAGCTCAATCTCTTGTGGTGAAGCTTCTTTGTTGAGAGCCAGGAGGATAACTGCAAGTCACCACGAAGAGGTCGAATGAAGTGTAACATACTATGAAAAAAAAAAAAAAAGCCAGGAAATTGCAAAACGCCTACAAAAGGGATAAGGTAAAAGAGGTTGTATGTATGCAGATTCAAATCTTAAAGTCTAAAAGCATGACACTTAGAATAGCTCCCTCCCCGAAGTTTGAGGGGGGGGGCTTTATTATGGCATTAAAATTTAGCATTTAAATATTTGTGTAAATATCTGAGGTATTTCATAAGCCATTCAATATTTGGTTTGGTAGTTGGTTTCCTGTTCTTACAATTTTGTGATAAAAGCTATAAAAGTCAAGTGGTTGCAAAAAAAAAAAATAGTAACAAAAGCATGGAGTTTGGTGAAGCTTTACACATTGCTCGAAATTGAAGTTTCTCTATCATCTCTGAGCAAATTCTTGAGCTCACAGCATGCATCCTCCCACAGAAACAGCACTAATTACTTTGTAGTGCAGCAGTCTTCAGTCCCGATAGATGGCTGGGCCTACACTGGTGGTTTGAATTATTCCCCACAAGGAGACCACCACAGATACACACAGTGAGTCACTCTACCTGAGTAGGAAGTTGTAGGAGTTGGGTGTCAAAGTACCCTGGGAACTTTTCAGCAGCTACCTAAAGGGTCCTGGGAGCAGTGTTTCAAATACCCTGAGGTCCGGGCCCTGCAACACCTACCCTGTCCATCAGAGCACTGTTTGTTATCCTGAGGCCTTATGGAAGCTGCCAGTGAACTGGGAGGTTCAGCTCCCAACACTGCAGCTCCTTAATGCTTCTTGAGAAACCAAAACCAGACAATCCCAAATGATAGAAACTGTTTCTCTTGTCAGATCCTTGTAGTTAGTACTGAGTTTTCATTGTACATTGTAACTGAAGGTATTTTCCCTGTTGGAACCCTGAACTTAATGTCTTTCATTGTGAGGAATGGAAGGAAAAGCAGAATGATATGCAGCAGAGATCATTAGCCCTCTGCAGCACATGTAAGTTTGATAACCACCAACAGGCCTTTGCAACATATTCTCTGTAAATGGACTAAAAGATTTCTTACGTTCTAGACCACAGTGAGATAAAGTATTTTGCAGTCTTCAAAGTAAAGATGATCTTGGATTCAGCATAAGATAGGTTGATGAACAGACTGACAGAGGAAAGATGGCAAGGCTGGGCCTGCAAAATGTAAAAGAGCTGCCCACGTATGGTAGGCAGTGGCTCACCTCAAAGTCCTTTCGCTTGAACTTAAGCCCTTTATTCCTCGATAGAGCAAAAGAGTGCCTTGAGGATACTCGGTTAAAGATGGTTATAATGTGCAGTGCAAGCAGCTACTGCCAGCGGGAGGAGAAAGGAAAATCCCTTAAAGAAGATGAGGGTCAAAGAGCCAGATGCTACTTTGACACTCAACTCGTATGAACCAGGTGTGAATGACCTTAATCCCAGCACTCAGGAGTTAGAGGCAAGCAGATCTCCGAGTCTAAAACCAGCCTGGTCTGCAGCATGAGTTCCAGGACAGCCAGGGTAATTACACGGAGAAACCCTGTCTCCAAGTTGGGGTGGGGGGGGGGTGGAGGTTGTTGCTTGGGAGGGAGTTCCTGATTTTGCTTTAGTGTATGCCTTCTGTTTGCTCTCATTCTCTCCAAATGTTAACATTGTAGCCAATGAGAATTGCTACAACCGACCTAATGGGAGTAATCATTTTGCCATCAAATTGTTGGCCCCTGCCCTTGCCTCTATCCAAGGCAGACGTTCTACCCCTTTTCTAACAGGTGTAGGCTCGGTCAACTCACTCTTCCTCTGCCCCCCCCCCCAATTAGAACATTAAAAGACCTATTGTATAGTATGCAGAATTCAGAGAAGAGTACCAAGGTTGAGTTCTAGACCCAGTGTGTTCAAAAATGATCAAATTAACTATTTTTTCCTCCTTTTTATAAGGGGAGAAGTGGTAGAAGATATTGATATTGGTAAATTTCGCATTCAGACTTATATTGCTTTTGTGTTCTTGTTTTGCTTGTTTGTTTTTTTAAGACAGGCTTTCTCTGTATAGCCCTGACTGTCCTGGAACTCACTTTGTAGACCAGGCTGGCCTCAAATTCATAGAGATCCTTCTTCCTCTGCCTTCCAAGTGCTGGGGTTAAAGGTATGTGCCACCATCACCTGGCTGATACTGCTTTTTTATTTTTAGATTTCAAGTAGGAAAAAAATATTTCATAAAACCAATTATTCATACTGTTTCTGTTTTAAATATAGGACGTGTTGGAACACCTCACTTTATGGCCCCAGAAGTCGTCAAGAGAGAGCCTTATGGAAAGCCTGTTGATGTCTGGGGCTGTGGTGTGATCCTTTTCATTCTGCTCAGTGGTTGTTTGCCCTTCTACGGAACCAAGGAAAGATTGTTTGAAGGCATTATTAAAGGAAAATATAAGGTAATGGATTATGATTTTCATTTTCAATTCAGATTTTAAAAAGTCTAAAAGGTGTTCTTTTGAGGTTACTGTCTGTCTTTGCTCACCAACTGACTGTTACCTAGGTACCCACCCTACCATAGCAAAGGTCTGTGTTGGCAACAGGGACCCAATAGTCTTGTAAAGTATGGTGGAGTCTGGGTAAGTTTAAGTCACCATGAGCTCAACTGAGTATCAGACTTCTATGGGCTTTTAAATATATATGAAAAGACCTTTATTTTTAAAGCTTTTTTCTTAATTTATACCATTCAAATGGAAATTTCACTTAGGTACTTTAAGTCATTTATCTTAATTTTAAATTTCCAACAATATAGCAAAAAAGTCTTTATGTTACAGAATAAACTGACATGTTAGCATCACAACCATGTTTCATGATAACATTCCAGAGATATTTTCTCTAAAGAATTTATTTTTATTACTTTAATTTTGTGTATGGGTCTGCATGTGAATGCAGGTGCCTGCAGAGGCCAGAGGTATTGGATCCCCCAGAGCTAGGATTACAGGCAGTGGTGAGCCACCCAACTTGGATACTGGGATCCAAACTCAGGTCCTCCAGAAGTGCTAGCCATCTCTTCAGCCCCAATTTAGAGGCATTTTGATAATGACTTTAACATTCAGATTCTGTAGCTACTGCAAATTGAAAACTCCAAATATTATCATTGCCTTGTAATTACCAGATTGCTTCTTTCAGTATTTTAAAAATAATGCTGTTACTAACATCATGGAGGGTTATACCAAAAAAGACCTAAAGAGTCTCAGAAATAAGTAAGGAGGCTAAAGGCTCATTCACAGTCCCAATCCTTCTTACATTTTTAGCTACAGTCCAACACATGCAGCTGGTAGGGTCTGGAACTATGAGAACGCAGGTTTGTATCTAGTCAAGGCACTTGATGTTGAGAAACTTTTCCCCGTTATTATTGCAGCTCATATGTTCTATTCATCTGAATCATTGCTTCATTTCTGGCTATGCCTGGTAACATAAGACCAAATACATGTTTATGTAACACTAGACTCCCAAACTGAGGTCACTAATGTTTTCTTTTCATTTTGTCAGTAATGTTATAATTTTTACAGATTTATTTCACTTTTAATTATGGGTATGTACACCAGAGAGCAAGTGCCAGTGGAGGTCAGAGCCATCAGATCTCCCTGCCAAATGGAGTTCCAGGTGGTTGTTAGATGCCTCGTGTGGAAACTAGGAACTGAGCACAGGTTCTCTGCAACAGCAATGCTCACTCTGAACAGTTGAGCCCATCACATTGAAAAGTAGCTTCAGAGTTGCAGCCTCATCCTTTTAAACTATAATTAAGGCACATGAAAGTGAAAATGGTGAATGATTTACTTTGTTTGCCTTGTACACTGTCAGCTCATAAAAGCAAACTGTATCCTTCTGAAACAGAAATAAGTGTTAAGTATAGCTTTTTCTGCTTCTCTTAGTCAGTTGACCACTATAAATAAAAGTACTACTTTCAAGGTAACGAAATACTCAAGGTTTCTTATTAAGCAGTCGATCCTTGGAGCTCGTGAATAATTATCAGAAATGCATAAACTGGGCTTTCTGGTTGAATGTTACCAAATCAAATGAAATTACAAATACTAATGTATTGGAAAAAAAGTCATTGAAAAATGTACCAAAGGCCAAGCATGGTGGTGATGTCTTTAACTACTTAGGAGCTGAGGCAAGAGGATCTCTATGCATTTGAGGCTAGCCTCATCTACATAGAAAGCTCCAGACTAGCCAAGGGTACATAATGAGGCGCTGCCTCAAAAACACCAAAAAGAAACAAACAGAGACAAGTACCAGGTTAATAAGAATAACAGCAATGATAGCAGCTGAGACATAGCACTTCATATGCATTGGGAACTGTGCTGAGCACTAAATATTCTCAGCAGCTGATGGCGTACTTACTATAGAATAAAATCTCCCACCTGCCTTTTGGAGTTATAAGCATTTGCCAATAATAGAATTCTTCCTTTGTGTTTTTTCAGTTGCTAACTTCCTGGTTTCCAAGGCAATGTGCTTCATTCCAACACTGTCTGGTATTTGATTTTGTCTATTTTTAAAGCATTGAATACGTATTTTTATGCCTTGCTAAGAAATCTGGACTGTTTGCAATGTCCAAAAGTTAAGTTATTTTGAAGTTTCCTATTCCTAGCAAATGGTTACGATAGTACAGGAACTGATAAGGTAGTGCATATCATAATTTTTGTACCAAGGTGTAAAAATAAGTATCCAATGCTTTAAATACTTGAAGCTTTGTGCCTTACATCAGATTTCTCATTTTATTTGGCTAGTCTCACTTCTTGTTTGTCTTCAAGGCTTCCTTTACAAAAGGCCAAGGTTTTCATCAGCAGTTTAAAGTATAGGTCTATTTCTGCCACCTCTGTGAACTTCATGGCCTTGTCTTTATTTTTTTTTTTACATACTGTGATAAGATTCTATCAATATGCCTTGCTTCTTCTTTATTAAGGAACTAATCTATCACACAAGGATGGGGAAAGCCTTCAGTTTCAATAACTAACATATTACAGATTTGTTCCACGTTTCACAGACTTTTATGTTATTCCAAAACATCTCAAAAAACAAAAAATCATTTCAACACCCTGGTGATACTTATCAAATGAAGCCGTAAAATTCTGACCTTGGATGCATATAAGAAAAGCGCAATGACACCTTTGACGTATAGTATAGCTAAGTTGGAAGCTGCTCCTTGTCTTAAGTGATCTGGCTGAGACCTCATTCTCGTTTGCTGACTTGATCCTTTTTTTTCCCCATTTTCTTATTAATTTTTTTAGCATATAAAACTGTGGGTTTCCTTATGAGATTTTTGTACATCAATAATCTGTAATTTGTTCATTGTATTTGCTCCTCTATTACCCATCCTTGCCTGTCCTTCTCCCCCTTTCCCCAAATAGCCCCCCTTTTGTGTTCACGGCATGCGCATGTTTGAAAACTAGATTCTTTGTAGGAGAGAAAACACTCAGTAGCTTGCCTTTCTCTCTGCATGCCATCACTCTCTTCTTATTTGCTCTTTTAAGGTCGATGTCAGAGAATACTATTTAACTGGAATGCATACTAGCATTTTAAAGAAATGACTCTTTTCTCACCCACTTGCTTTTGCCTCTGGTAAGTCAGTCTTACCTAATTTTGCCAGCTGAAGGACTATGTTATCAACCCTTCATAAAAAGAGCAGAGAATTACCATTCCAAACGCTTTCTTCAAAATTTGTAAGCACCCCTTTCAGATCTTTGCATTTGCCAACCACAAAACAGAATCAGATTTTGAAGCTCACAGGAGTCCCAGGATAAGGAAGAAGGGGGTCTTAGTTAGTTCTCTACTACTGTGATGAAATACCATGATCAACAACAAGTTGTGGAGAAAAAAAAAAGTTTATTAGGCTTGTCCATCAGTGTGGGGAAGCCAACACAGTATCTGGAGACAGGGTCTGAAATAGAAACCATGCAGGAATGTTGCTTATGGGCTTATGACATGTGATTTGCTCAATCTGATTTTTTTTTATACAACTTGAGACAAGTGGATATAGTCTGGACCCACCCCTCCGACATCAATCATTAATCAAGAAAATCCCTACAGACTTACCTACAGACCAATCTGGTGGAGGCATTTTCTCAATTGAGCTTCCCCTTCCCAGATAACTCTAGCTTATGTCAAGTTGGTCAGAAAAATAAAAAACGGGGAGCATAACTTTCTAGGCCTTACCTAGTTAGTCACCACTTTCAAACAGGTCCGTTGACCACAATTCTGATAGGATAACAATATTGAAGCAGCCTCATGCCAGTTATCTCATGAAATTCAACAAACTAAAGTGGTTGCTTTTGTAATTTTGCCTCTAACCCTAAGAAAAGGAATATAGAATATTGTCCAGTTGTAAGAGCCTCCCTAGCCTGGGGATGCTTTTCCCTCCCCATCTGTAAGTTCAAAACCTCATCTGAGTCAAATCTCAGTGTCTATTGCCAGCTAGCCCTTAGCCCAATTGGGATGATTCCTAAGCTATGATTCAAGTACTATGATTTCATTTGGCTTTAAATTCTTATATTCATTCTCCATCGTTTTTCTCTTAAGAGGTGACATAGATCTTTCTACTGGCTAAGGCCAGCATACTGAGCCAGAGATGTAGCTCCTTAGCAGAGCACTTGGCCTTGTATGTGTGAGGACCAGGGTTCTGTTTCCAACACTGAAAAACTACAGCAACAAAGCAGCAATATTACAAGAAGCTCCTGGCATCAAGCAGCTTCCATATGGTCATTCGATCAGGCAACTTCCTGGTGTTGAACAGGGAATAAGATCTACCTCCGTCACTACCTCCAGTTCCCACTTCCCTTCCCATCTCCAATCTGAGCACCTTCCTTGCATGTTTTTCTCATTTCCGGATTTAGACATATCCTCTTTCCCAACAGCCTTCCAGTATTGTTTTGTTTTGGTTTCCATCTACAATCCACACCCATTGTCAGAAGACTTTTGGAAAACTCATAATTCTTACTGTTTTGTTTTATTCAATTTTACCCCATGAATTGGTTGTCTCCTCTCTGAAAGAAAAGAAGTAACTTCACCGAATACAATAAACTAATGGAACTGGCTATTTTACAGGGTTATGATGATAGTATTTTTTCCTTAGATTTTTGAATACTCTGGTCAGAATTTACAATTGATGAATTTTTATAGCTTCACAGTGAAAGTTTATGTTGCTCCCAATTTTGCTTTGGGGCTTGTGTGCATGTCTTTCTCTCTCAAAAAACTAGAAACCATAAGTATGGGCATTCTGCCCTTGAAATATTGGAAATATTATAGTGTATCAGCACCAACAGAATAACTGCTGATACAAGCTCCCATATAATGAGGAACACACAAAACACTGCATGTGTTCTCTTCCTCAGGTCTTCCAATCTCTGTTTTTATTGAAATAGTATGGATTAGAGGATGTGAAATCATAGTGTTGACTTCTTGAAGTTAAATTTGGTTTTTCTTTGTTTCCTCTTCAGATGAATCCAAGGCAGTGGAGCCATATCTCTGAAAGTGCCAAAGACCTAGTACGCCGCATGCTGATGCTGGATCCCGCTGAAAGGATCACTGTTTATGAAGCACTGAATCACCCATGGCTTAAGGTACCTGCACTAGCGGGCCACCAAGTACACTGTACTGACAGGCTAGCAGCAGCAGTGCACCACCCTAGAAGATGGACCTTTTTGCTCTTTCCTTGTTTCTCAGGCTTTCCATCAGTTTTGTTTATCATGCTTTGCTGTCTTGCACCTGGTCTGAGAAATGCAAGACATTCAGCTGTTGGACAGGTCACAAAAGCAGATTAAGACAGAATCTGTGATAGAAGACAGGCTGTTTTCTGGCAACACATGTACCAAAGATAGAAAGGAACAGCTGAAGTGACCATGTTCTCTCAAATTATCTTTATTGTGGATGTGACTGTATATCTGTAGTACTTCACTGGTTTTCAGTAGTCACTGGGTATAGATTTACTGTTTTAGAGGAAAGACACATTTCAAAAGTTTTTGTATCCCATTTTTATAGGTTAAGGAAAATCATATCTTGAGACATTAGGAAATTCTTGCTTTGTAAGGAAGAATACATCCTCAGAGACGTTCAGAATTTGCCCTAAGTCACAAAAGTTGGAACCAAGATTTTAGTTCAGCCTACCACGACCCGTCTTTCTGTTATATATCCTGTCCCTTTCAATGACTAGATGGTATTGCTCCACTCCCTTCTTTCCCACATTATCAGTTTTCTGGACCTTTTTGGTCTACTGTGTTGTGATTTGTTTCTATTGCTTACATTCACATTCACGCATGCACATATGCCTTCTCTCGCTCCTCCAAACTCCTCCAGCTTCTGTCCCTAATCCGTGATTCTCTCAGTTGCAAAACTAAACATAATTATATGTACCCCTTTCTCCAATTTCTGCCATTTCTTTCTCTTGAACTCATACTAGAAAAGGATCTCAATTCTACCAACCCCACTGAAACAGCTCTTATTGGCATATGCCTCAGTAGAGTACCTGCCTAGTATGTACAAGGCCCTTAGTTTGAACCCCAGGAACCTCAAAAAGAAAAATAATTCTTATCTAATCACTACTAACCTTGATATTGCTAAGTATAGTGGTCAAATCTCAGGGCCAAATGTTGTTGATCTGTTGACAGAGTTCCATCTCCTGAAACTTTCTTCCCTTGGCTCCCAGAACGCTTACCTGTTTCCCTTCTGCTTGTCCATCCACTCTAATGAGACATATATACATTAACTGGGGCTAAATGTACAGCTTAGATTCCTATTCCTTCACTGCTTCTCTCAGTAAACATCTTTTGTCATTTAGAAGTTACTTTTAATGCCAAATAAGGACAATAGCAGCTTCTTAAGTCATTTTTAAGATCCTTTAAAAAATGTCTTAGCATTATGCAGTTACAGTGGCTTCGTTATGAAAGCTTATCTTGGCTAATAACATATTTCTTTCTGGAGATTCTTGTCTCTACCAATGATTATAGTTTCCATCTTAACTAGTCTGAACTCCATACAAAATAGATTTCTGGCACCAAAATGTTTTAAAACGTCAGTAACATAAAAGGAAAAATCTGGCAAGCTGAACTCAGAGTCATTTGTCATGTGTGAACTACTGGTTATTCCCCTTGCTTATGTGTCATCTGGAGCTGAAGAAGTCAGTGAAGAGCTTATCTAGCCAGAAGGAACAACTTGATACTACATTTAGCCCCTGTTAATGTATACATGTCTCATTAGAGTGGATGGAAGTTATGTTGATTTAGAATGGTTATAACATAAACCAAGGCTTGATGAAATGCCCTTAATAGCCACAAAGAAATAGAATGATGGGAATTCTTGTAATGAATGGTTTCAGAGGCAAAAGTATCATTGCTTTGAGTCAAAAGTAAGATCAAGAGAAAGAATAAGAGAAGAATTAGTTCTTTGGTTTAAAAAAAAATGATCTTTCTTATTTATTCCATGTTGAAGAATCTGAGTATTAAACCAAATGATATATGAATGCCTTATAGTTGTTGATTTACACCTGTTTAACATCTTTATCTATCTGAATTAATGATACATAAAATGAATATCCATGCATCAACTGTAGAATTAAGTAGAGCCAGAGTTCAGGATTACAGTAGGAGCAAACTTCCTGGTCCGAAAGGATGACAAAGCAGCCTGTGAAATAGCAACAAGGTTCTATCCTGCACACATATTGTCTTCTGCATGGGATTTTCTCGGGGCTCATTTGCTCAGCATTACTTGTCCTTTGGCTTTTCGTGCTGCAGCCTTATACCTAGGCTAGGATATGTCAGGAATCAAAACTAAAGTAAAATAGAATCAAGAAAATAACAGCAGTATTGTCCTAAGCTTTCTCCTAAAATCCTGAGTCCCTAACGTGTCTACTTCCTGTTATAATAAGGTTTTCTTAGCCCCGGGCGGCAGAGGTACAGACCCACAGACCTGCAGCCCCAGACCCCTTAGCAGCCCGCTGCTGCTTAGGCCCCCAAAATGATTTAGACATTTATATTAACTTCATGCTGTTTGTCCTATGTCTAGCTAGCTAGCTCCTTCATCTTAACCCATTCTCATTAATCTGTCTGCCACTTGGCCCATGGTTCACCTGTGTTCCTTACATGTTTTTTCTTGGGCTTCTGGCTCCTTCTCTCTCTGACTCCACCCTTCCTTTTCTATCTATTCTGATTCCCCACCTACTTCTTCTATGGTGCCTATCATGGGTCAAAACAGCTCCTTTATTTAAAGATTGATATTCACAGCATACAGAAAGACATTCCCACATCACCTTCCTTTCTCCAGCTTTCAGTCTTCTAGACATCACATGAAGTAACCTGCCCACGTTTTTTACTCCATGGAAGCATGTAAGGAAATGTGCTTGCTCTGTCTCATCACTCACTACTAGGCAGTCTTCAGAACTTCACTTCTGAACTGATCTCATTGTCAATACCTAACACTTAGGGGAATATGTTTATACTATTAGGTAGGAAGTCTTTTCAAAATCAACTGTAAACCACATTTGCTGACATGTATTGGTATCCAAATAAGACCTGCATCTTTCAAGGTGCTTGCCCTAGTTTTCCCAGTGCAGTTGGAATCAGACTGCATACTTATTGTACCTTCTAATGAGTACTCATGTTCAGTCTGTAGGAACATCCTGTTTGTCTTGCAAAACACATGCAGAACTGAAAGCTTCTGTTAATTTGAGAGACACTAATAAGAGAATTTAAAAAAAAAACTGTAAACTGAGAATAAATTCTTTCAGATTATGTATCTGATAAAGGTCTTAATCTAAATAATGTAAAAAAAATTCTTAAAAGTTCCTAAGAAAACATAAAATCTATTATAAAACTTGAAAATACTTAAGCAGAGTTTTTTTTGTTTTTTTGGTTTTTTTTTTTTTTTTTTTTACAAAAATACATAGATGGCTGGTAAGCACAGGCAAAACTGCTCAACATTATTAGTCATTAAGGAAATCCAAATAATGCCACAGTGAGATCCTTGTACTTGTGTTAGAATACATAAAATAAAAATTATGGGGGATAGATAGATAGCTCAACAGTTCAGAGCACTGCCTACTATTCCAGAGGGCTCAAGTTTGATTCCCAGCACTCACATAATGGCTCACAGTGATCTGTAACTTTAATTCCAGATAATCTGATGCCATCTTCTGGCCTCCACAGGCCCTGCACACACATGATGCATCCAGGCAAAACATTCATGTGTTAAATAAATATAAATAAAAAATTAATAAATGACTAAGCACACCTAGTGTTGACAAAGATGTAGAACAACTGGCACTCCAGCTGTTACTGGGAATGTAAAAAGATGTATATAATTTGTAAAACAGTTTGATCACTTAAAAAGTTAAACAGCCCAGTCACATGGCCCAGCCATTCTGTCTAATCCTTAGAGAAATTAAATGTATATTCATACAAAGCCTGTGTTTTGTGTGGAAGTTCATAAGGAGCATTTTTTAACCTTTATTTATTTGGGTAGTGTTGGAGGGGGATCAAAGAATAGCTTGTGGACTTGGTTCTCTCTTTTTTCCATGTGGGTTCTGGTGATCAAACTCAAGTCATGAGGATTGGCAGCAAGCACCTTTATCCCTGCCCTCTTATAATAAGGCCAACCTAGCCTGCCCCATCCTCAGCATCCCTCCCATCTGATCTGTCTCCATTGTCCCATCACTGTCTTCTCTCTGAGTGTATTAATCTGCTTTCTTTTTCTCAAAATTTCCACACATACTCATGTCTTAAACCTTTGTGGTGGGTTCTCACTCTATTCCAACCAATCTCTCAGTAAATAGTACCCCAGCATTTGTTAATTCTTTGCTTAATGACTGCCATTCCCGCTAGTTCTGTCTTGAATTTCTCAAATGGCTACTGAGGTTGAGCATTTTTTCAGAATATTTATTGACCATATTCATTTCACCTTTGGGGATCTGTCTTTGCATTTCATTAGCCCATTTGTTGTTAGTTGTTTCTTAATTCTTGTTAGTCTTTTATTTCAGATACTATTTCTCTGTCAGGTGTCTGGCCAGCAAAGATTTTTCTCTCGTTTTATAGGCTGCCTTTTCAGTGAATTGACAGTTTCCTTTGCTGTACAGAAGTCTTTCTAATACCATGAGGTCCCATTTGTTGACTACTGACCTGATTTCCTAAGTGACCAGAGTTCTATTGAGAAAAACCTTCTCTGTGCCTATATTTCCAAGTGTTTTTTTCTGTTTTCTCCTCTAACTATTTCGAGTCTTATATTAAGTTCTTTGATCCATTTAGAGTTGACTTTTGTGTGGGATCAAAGATAGGAATCTAGTTTCATTTTTCTAAAATAAAATTCTAAATTGCTCTTTTGGAATTATAAAGGGTTGCTACAAAGGAAATGCTTTGTCTGGGTAAGGACTGAAACAGAACCCTTCATAGGGGAAGTGCCTGAATTAGATGAGCTTAAAAAGTCTGTCCTAGTTGGAAGACTTTGTGATTTTTGTAGTCCATTTATTCATGATGGTGCAGAATGCTGAGTCAGTACACACTTGATTTTTTTAAGTGTTACTTTAGCTGACAGTTCATGATGAAGCCTCAATGCAATGACATATGGATGTATGAAAATGTCACAATCTGTCATTTTTCATGTTAGCTAAAAAACCTTAAGTAGAAAAGGATAACTTTGTATTTTCACAACCATTATAACTTTAGCCACATGTCTAAAAACTAGATAAGCTATTCCTTTAGTCCTTTATTCTTGCTAGAAATACTATATAGCCATCAATTTTGGCATTTATATCCCTTGCTTCAGACTATGTGTCAGCATAGGAAATAAAATAACCAGTTTCCTAAAATTCAATCTAAACTTCACATTTAAGAACTTGACCTTCATTAATTTCTGTTAAGCTTCTTCACTTTTTTCAGTGGTTGTGATTGGTCCTAATCTTCTTTTATAGGAGCGGGATCGTTATGCCTACAAAATTCATCTTCCAGAAACTGTAGAGCAACTGAGGAAATTCAATGCAAGGAGGAAACTAAAGGTAAATTTTAGAAGCCGCCAAAAAGCCTACTACTGGATGGGACTGTGGTCATGTTTTTATTCTGCTTTGACTCTTACAGACACATCTTCGCGTCAGTCATTATTTTTGCTACAGCTAAATTATTTCTAAAAGTTGTTGCCATTTCAGGAACTTTAGATTTTTAAGATCACTTCAAGTTAATTTCAGTAGGAATCAAAACAAAATTTAGTGACTAGAAGGCACATTATACTTTCGATTTATTTTATATTCATAGCAGAGATTTGGTTACATTGTGGATCAAGGCTTGTTTTCTCAACCATAAATATTTTTGACAGAAAATATAATATGACACACATCTGTAATCCTACCACTAAAAAATACTGAGGCAGGAGGTTCATGAATTTCAGGCTAGCCTGGGCTACATAATGAGACAGTGCTTCAAAATGTTAAACTAAAATGATAATAAGACTTTAATTTTCTTAAATGTGATTTTAGTTCACTGGAAACTTCAGCTGGATCAACATTGGATCTAGAGTTGAACAACTATCATAAAGCAATAAATGAAAGCCCCACCACCATAACCTATAAAAAAATGTTTGCAGATCACCTGCCGTCCATTATTCTTCCTAGTGAATTTTCTTGCTACACTCCTTATCCTTGGCCTCAAAAAGTAAAAAGGCACAATGATGATGACCCCTCATGGGGAGCCATGATAGTTCATAACTTTCTGAAAAAGACCCAGCATTCAGTGGTGGTGGTGCCTGGCTCTGGGAGGAAAATGCTACAGGGCAGCAGCACAAGACTGTAGAGATGCAGAAGAAATGACTGGTGCTTACTTGATCTGCGGTGCTGTGTGTGTTATATCTGTTCTGTAAGTGGCTGACTAGGTAATGGTCTCTAGTCATATGACTCCTACCAGCGGCAAAACTTCTTCAATATTTTCAGATGTCCTAATAATAATACTATTAATTTATTATTCTTCACCCCTTGAAGATTGTGTATGATTTTATGTAGCTGTAGATTTTGTAAATGTTTGGGAGAAAACCCTCAAGTTATAATAGTAATATGGAAGGCTAAAATGCCCGAAATGGTATCCACTAGCCCCATGTACCTGTGTAAATTCAATTAACTTACATCATCATGTTTTAAGTGCTCAGAGGACTAGTAGCTACCATATTGAACAGCATAGATAACAAACATTCTCAGATTCTATTGGACGTTCAATGCTGCTGAATAGCAAGAGATCTTTTCACATATTATTAATGTTGAGCATTCTTATTTAAACCTTTCTTTTAATTTTTTGTTGTCAGGCGTTGAAACTGGCTCTTCTCTATCTACTTTTATAAAATCCTTGGCAAAAATAGTGACTAATGATATTCTATCATTGATCTAGTGCCCAAAGAAGTTTCTTGTTTTTAAAGACAGGGTTTCTCTGTCTAGCCCTGGCTGTTTTAGAATTCATTATGTAGTCCAGGCTGGCCTTGAACTCACAGAAATCTACTTGCCTCTGTCTCATGAGTGCTGAGATTAAATGTATGTGCCACCACCACCCGGCTAAGTTTCTTAAGGCTTGACATCTGCTTAAAATAGTGTAGGCATGAAATAAAAAACAGAAAATGTAATCATTAACAGTAAATGTTTATCAAATCTTTTGCACTTAGTTTTCTGACTTATTGTCTGGAGGAATCATGTCTGTGCTTCTTTCTTAACTTTTCTCTATATCTTTTTAATTCTTGGTCCTACTTTGGCTTCACATAACATTACACTATGGAAGGTGGAACCCTTCCATTGCCCAAATACAGATGTTTCACTCAAGCTTGGCCTCACCCATCACAAGAGACATGATCTTCCCCTGGTTCCACAGAAGCAGACTTGGACCAAAAATAGCTAAACTGGTGACTAAGATTCATTTGGACAGAGCCAAACCCTCACAACAAATAGGGGTCATGTGGATTTACCACATCCCTTTGCAGGCTATTTAAAGTCTCAAGACCAGCCAAACAACATAGAATTAGGAATGTCAGCCTGATCATTATGGACTTGTTTTCAGCTTCTGGCAAGGCTGCACTCCTGAGAATTGTCAGGTGCCAGGTTAACACATGCAATGCCTGCCCTCCTCAAGGAGCGTATTTTAATTTTTATGCCTCTCCTATGAACTTCTAGAACAGTGGTTGTAAATTTTCCTGGTTTACAATACACCTACTACCCCCCAGCTAATTTCCCCAAATAAACAGCTAGGTGCCCACTCATTTTTATCCCAGACACTGATTTGAAGTTGCCCAAATTGTGCAGCATCCAAATTTTTAAGACCACCTTAGAAATGATTAAAAAAGAAAATTCGCTGAAAGCTGATTATTAAGTTTTGATAATTATTAGTAAGACTGCACAGCAATACAGAAAAGCTGCTCGAGCTCTGATGGGTGGATGAATCCCAGTTCTGGCCCTCTCTCATTGGAAGCCTTGAGCAAAAAAAAGCCTAAAACCTCTGTGCCTTGATGGTTTCGTTATCTGTAAATTATGCATAGTGGTAGCTGCTAATTTCCATGAGTAACGGGATTCAATGAGTTACTGTTACAGCAATTGGAAGAATAGCAGTCTGTGGTAAATTATCCAAAGATGGTGTTTTTACTATTAACTCTGTGCTTTTTAATACATTCTTATGATTTTAATGACATTACCTTTGATTTAGTAATCTATAAATGATTGTAATTCCTGAATAGGCATTGGATAGCATTCTTGATTCTTATAGTATTTTAGAGCTTTTTGGAACATTTATTAGTTTATTTATTTTGTGTGCCCAAAGACATGGAGCAATGCCGTGTTAGGCATGTGGAGGTTGGAGGACAACTTGTGAGACTTAGATTTCTCCTTACATCATGTGGGCCCAGGGATTGAACTCAAACACTCAGGCTTGGTGGCAGGCACCTTTACCACTGAGCAATCCTGCCAGCCCTTAGGAACTTAATGCATAAAACACTGAAAATGTTTACTGAATAATCTCTGTTCTCATTTTTCTCCAAAGAAATTATGCTTAGATTTTTCTCACTTATTTTGATCATCATTTTTTGTTACATTATATCTACAAGTCTACAATTATATTCACTCCCTGACTACTATTTTCCTCAAATAGTATAGCTGTCTTATAACATGTAAGACCCTTAGGTGCCTGAAATCTTTCTGACTTGGACTTCATATATTCTGCTGTTTTTATATATAAACATGTTTCTGATAAAATGTAATAAAGAAACTAGGCATATTATAATTAACAATAACTCATAATAAAATGTAATAATAGCAATGTCCTATTATAAAGGTCATTGAAAGCATATAAAATATTGACTTCTGGCATTTTCCCTGTAATGTTTTCATATTGAGATTGTAAGTTGCTGAAACTAAGGTAGGGGGAAACTGCTCTATACTTCTCTTGGAGACTTTTGGACCTGCAGGCTGACGCCACCTGGAACATATTAGAAATAGAATAGCTGAGTTATAATATATTCAGACTAGAAAAGAAAGGAAGGCTTCTATTGGGGAAGAAAACATAACAATGAAATGTATAGAAATCAATCCAACAAAATAAATAGAAAATGTATGCACTGCTATTTCTAGGAGAAATGAAGCCTGGGAGATTTACTGTTCGTGGATCAGAAGATGGTATTGCCTAGGCTGTGAAGGGAATCTGTGAAGGGACTCCTTAAGTGATCTGTCATTTAGTGTCTCATTGCTGCAAGAAAATACCTGACTAAAAAGCACTTAAGAAAGGACAGATTTACAGTGCATGAGCACATGACAGCAAGTGTATGAGGACAGCAGTCATATTGTGTCCAATCCGGAAGCCAAGAGACATGATGCTCGTGCTCAGCTTCCTTTCTCTTCAAGGAGTGTGGCTGCCCACAGTTATGGCATATCTTCCCTCCTCAGTCATTCTCTCTGTAAACACTTTCCTACACTCAGCCACTGGTGCATTTTTGGCAATTCAAAGTGCAGCCAACTTGACGGTGGAAGTTAAACATCACGACAGGGTACACTGCCTTCTGTCTTGGGTATGAGCTACTCAAGAAGTTATGAACAAAGGGATGTTGGCATGTGAGCTTGTCAGTTTAGGGACAAGCTTAACAGGTTACCTGATCCAATAGTTATCCTCTTTGCTTCAGGAATTACTTGACCCCTAGAAAGCATATTTCTCTGTAATGAAGTAAAACATTATATATACATGTATGAAATTCTCAAACAGTTAAAAATGCTTCATAAAATAAAAAAATTCTTACATAAAAGTGGTATGTATTTGCATAAAATATTTTGGTCCTTATCACTACTGATTTTTGTGGAAGCAGAAATTATCGACTATAACAATTTTTATTTCAATTATTTTCTGTTTAAAATAACTTCTATTAAATAAATATAATGGGAAATAAAAATATAGAGTTTTCCCTTTAAAGGAAAAAATTTACCTAGATAGAAATGCGATTATATATTTGACTGCAGTCACTTTAAGAGATGATAGTTTGAGCCAAGCACAGTGCCACATACCTGTAGTTCCAGCACCGAGAAAGCTGAGGCATGAAGGTTTCAAGGCCAGTCTGGAATATCTAGCCACACTATTTTTAAAGCCTCCTCCAATAAATGGCTATAGTGAGCTGAAACCATGCAGTTCAATTAAAAGGATAAAACCACTTACCTCTTAACATCGAAAGCAAGGAAGACCCTCCTCTCAACAACTGTGATTGCCTGCATGGAATCTACACAACACTGAGCCCCTAAGCATTGAGTCATAGATAGGAGAAGGGTTCATGAGACCATACTCCACTCGAAAAGGTAATGGCAATCCAGGCTTCCTGGGGGGAGAAGGCATTATCTTTCTCAGTGTAGTCTCGGGTGAGTTACCCATGTTCCAGTGGGCAGCTCCACACCCATATCTATGCAGGCAGCTCTGGCTAAGCCCAGTGAGGTCACAAAGGAAAAAACAGACACAAAACAACAAAGACATGGAAATAAGATGAGAATCATGGGAGGATGCATGACGGGGAGTGTGACCAGAATATATTCAATCCATGGAAATTGTCAACTAAGAAATTATTTTTAAAAGAGAAAGAGCACAAGCAAGGGAGATTTCAGACAAGCCTCTAGCTTTCCATTAGTGCTTTTGCAAACTGCATAAGTACACCTTGCCTGCTTCTCTGCCTGCTGATCAGTCTCCTCCAGCATCCTGAACTGCATACATAAAGGCAGTTTAGGAATGCTGTTTTAGTACTTTAAAAGCAGAAAGTTGCAATTTTATCATAGTTTTTCTTAACAAATTTTGATTAGTCTTCACTTAAAATTATGTTTCATCCTTAAAACATGCTAAAGTATACCTAGTAAATTCAAAGACCAAGCTTCTTTGTCAAGGTTGGATGCACCAGAACAATTGGAGAACTACTTGTATAATCCATTACTTATATTGCTGTACCCAGAAGGCTGTTTACTAGCTGTAGTGTACTGTGGGAGTTGTGGCCAGCCTTTGGTAGATATAAAGGTGTTTTTTCTTTAAGATTTTTTTCTCATTTTTTAAGGTTTTTTAACATACCCACCACTGTTCCCCCCAGGAATAAGTTCTTGTCCCACTGCCAGAGGCCCCACAAACTCCCCACACCATTCAACTGCCATCCACATTCAGAGGGCTTAGTTCAGTCCCATGCAGGTTCCCCAGCTGTTAGTCCAGAGTCAGTGAGCTCCCAGTAGCTTGGGTCACCTATCTCTATGGGTTTCCTCATCATGATATTGACCTTTTGCTCATATAATCCCTCCTCCGTCTCTTTGACTGGATTGGGAGCTTGTCCCAGTGCTTAGCTGTGGACCTCTGCATCTGCTTCCAACAGTTGCAAGGTTCTATTATGACAATTAGGGTGGTCATCAGTCTGATTACAGGGAAGGTCAGTTTAGGCATCCTCTCCACTATTGCTTGAAGTCTTATCATCTTTGTGAGTTCCTGGATGTTCCCCTAGCACCAGGTTTCTCTCTAACCCCACAATAGCTCCCTCTATCAAGGTATTTATTTCGTTGTTCTCCCTCTCTGTCCCTCCCCCAACTTAACCGTCCCATTCCCTCATGTTCTCTTCCATCCTCTCCTCTTGGTTGCCCTCCTCACCCTCAGTTTACTCAGGAGATCTCATCTATTTCCCCTACCCAGAGTAGTCCATGCATCACTCTTAGGGTCCCCTTGTTAGCCAGTTTCTCTGGAGCTGTGAGTCGTAGCCTAATTATTCTTTGCTTTGCATCTAGTATCCACTTAAGAGTGAGTACATTGCATGTTTGTCTTTTTGGGTCTGGGTTCCCTCAATCAGGATGATTTTTCTAGCTCCATCCATTTGCCTACAAATTTCATGATGCCATTGTTTTTTACTGCTGAGTAATACACAGTTGTGTATATGTACCACATTTTCTTTATCCATTCTTCAGTTGAGAGGAATATAAGTTGTTTCCAAGTCCTGGCTATTACAAATAATGCTGCTATGAACATAGTTGAGCAAGTGTCCTTGTGGTATGATTGAGCATCCCTAGGGTATATGCCGAAAAGTGGTATATCTGGGTCTTGAGGTAGTTTGATTCTGAGAAGTCACCATACTGATTTCCAAAGTGTATGTACAAGTTTGCATTCCCACCAACATTAGTGGAGTGTTCCCCTTGCTCCGCATTCCCTCCAACATAAGCTGTCATCAATGGTTTTGATCTTAGTCATTCTGGCAGGTATAAGATGGTATCTCATAGTCATTTTGATTTGCATTTCCCTGATGACTAAGGATGTTGAGCAATTCCCTAAACATCTTTTGGCCATTCTCTTTTTAGATCTGTGGCCCATCTTTTAATTTGGTTGTTTGATATTTTGATGTCCAGTTTCTTGAGTTCTTCATATCTATTTGGAAATCAGCCCATCAGATGTGGGATTGGTGAAGATCTTTTCCCATTTTGTAGTCTGTTGTTTTGCCTTACAGAAGCTTCTCAGTTTCAGGAGGTTCCATTTATTAATTGTTGCTCTCAGTGTCTGTACTACTGGTGTTATATTTAGGAAGTAGTCTTCTATGTCAATATATTCAAGGCTACTTCCTACTTTCTCTTCCAGGCTCAGTGTATCTGGATTTATGTTGAGGTCTTTGATCTACTTGGGCTTGAGTTTTGTGCATGGCAATAGATATGAATCTATTTGCAATCTTCTGCATGTTGACATCCAGTTTTGCCAGCACCATTGATTGAACATACTTTCTGTTTTCTTCTGTACAGTTTTGCCTTCTTGGATCAGGTGTCCATAGGTTTATGGATTAATGTCAGGGTCTTTGAATCAATTCCATTGATCCATGTGTCTGTTTTTATGCCAATACCAAGCTATTTCTATAGCTCTATGTAGAGCTTGAAGTCAGGGATGGTGATGCCTCCAGAAGTTGCTTTATTGTACAGGATTGTTTTTAGCTAGAGGTATATAAAGTTTTATTGAAAATCAGTGTTGTATATCCATTTATGTTTGGTCTGTTGTTTTTGTATGCTTTGATAGAAGAGTTGAGTAGTAGCAAAAGAAACTATGTAGCCTTTGAAGCCTAAAGCATTTATGATCTGTCCCTTTACAGAGTTAAAAAAAAAAAAAGTTAACTTCTGGTAGAGTAGAAACCCTCAAATTAAGAAGAATGGTCAGTGATCTCAGTTCTGAGCACTGTTGATTACTCCTTTAATCACAACAGGTTACTGAGCCTGTCTGGACCTCAGTTTTCCCACCTAGGAAACAAATCTTTTAGAATGGCCATCACTGAGATTGACTCTCGCTGCATAATAAAATTCTTTGACTCTGAGCTATTTTGAGACTGTTTTCCTACTTCACATAATCGCCTTACATTGGATACTGGAATCATGCATGGTCACTGAGCAGAGAAAAGTAAATAGAGCAAACTGCTAGCTATCGGCCAGAGAAATCAGGAACATTCTGTTTAAAAACAATTTTTCTCTCAGGATCGTTTAAGTACTGGTGTAATGTTTGTTTCTAAGATCTTCAACTGCAGAAGTAGTTGGGAAAAGCCTTAAAATTTAACACTATCATACCAAGAAACTCAATTGAACTTCACTTGGAAATAAAACATCTCTAAAATTCTATTTGGGATATATGGGAAATATGATTTGATGCATAAAAATTCTATTCCACAGAGCGTTTAGGAACCATCTATAATACGCAAAGTGAAATAAGATTCTTCTGTAGCTGTGACAGTGGGATACCTGGCCACACACCCCTCATCTGACATGTGATGAGGGCAATGGAGAGATGCCTCCACTTGTGGTTGGCAAGGGAGCTGATTCTCCCCCTTACCAACTGCAGCACTTAGGAACTTAGACCCTGCACCTCACTTGGGCAGCACAGTACCCTGTTGGCAGAGGTGTGGGTGATCCAACTCTGAGGTTATAACCATGGGAGAGCTGTCCCCATTACTCTTTTGTCATGTGATGGCATGAGAGGGAGAGGTATGTCCTTTTCCCTCCCTCTGCCCATCAACACCTGAGTGGGAGAGTGACCCCTATACCTCGCCAGGGCAACACAGTAGAACTGGTCCTGAAGGTGTAGGTGTGGGAGATCAGAGCCTGAGAACTAGCCCCGCTCCTTGCTCATCAGTGCTGCAACAGGGAACTAGCCAGGACAATGCTGGAGCACTCATCCTGGTGATAAAGACAGGGAGGGTTGGTGGGCTGACCAATCCTACAACTACCCAGACCCAGAACCAGGGTTATGTGTTGACACATCCCAACATCCGCCTCGTTTGTCATCTCCTGGGGGAGGTGAAGGCGGGGTCAGTCCTGTGGACCCACAGCTTCGGAATCTCCACAACACAGGGTAGTAACAGGATGTCTAGAAATAGTCCCAGGGAGGGCCCAGTGTTCATAGTACAGCAGAAACCAAAGACCTCGAACCAGACTAACGAATCTTTACAGTGAATGCCTGCGTGTAAAAATGTATGGATAAAGGGGATGACTGCATGCATGACTCACTGGGTCATACTGTAGTTTCCATGATGAGATTTTTCCTCCACACCCTTCTTTTTTCTCTAAATTTGATTTTGTTATATTCTCACAGAAGGAGATAGGTGGGATCTAGAATGATAGGAAAGACAAAGAATAAATGAAAAGAAGGAAGGAAGCAAAACTCAACATTCCCTATTTCCCCCTATATGGTTGGTTTAGCACTGCGTTAAAAACCTTGTTTTAGCCTCATAATAAGGGAAATCTAGGCAGTTGCCTCAAATGGCAATATCAAAACGACTTGTGTTTTATCTCCTGTGTATTTCAATTTTTCCATATTTTGTAGTGTGATGATGGTAGTGGTGGTAGTTGTTTGTTGCTGCTGCTGCTACTGTTTCGAAATATGGTCTTGCTATATAGCCCAGGCTAGCCTGGAACTCCCAATATTCCTGCCTCAACTAGAGGCATGAAGCATCATGCCTATTTTTAAATTATAATTTAGAGAGGAAAAACAGAACATGAAAATGCATTGCCACTAACATTTTAATGTTTACCAACAAGTTCCTATATACATGGCAGATCTACCTTTCCAGAAAAACTCAAGAGCTCAACATTTAAAATTTATATAGAAACTGTAATAGACTTATACCACTTTAGTGATTTGATATTTAGACTACCCAAGTGAACAATTGTGTATAGAGCAACAAAAGATTTGTACTCATGCTGTGCCTCTATTTTATTCGGCTTGGTAATAATTTATACTTCCAGAATTTTGGACAGCTTCCAAATACATGAAGTATTTCGGCAGTTTTATACAGTAGTAAGGTACATCCCCTTTCATATTCTCAATTTACAGATAAGAAAACCTAGAGAAGAGTCAAAGAGATAGAGAGCTCAGTCAGAAAAGCGCTTCCTATGCAAACACAAGAACCTGAGTTTCATCCCTAGCACCCACATAAGAGCATACAATCCCAGCCCTGTGGCAGACACAAGAGAATGCCTAGAGCCTGCTGACTAGTGCAATCAGCAAGCCCCTGTTTCCAGTGAGGAACTCTGTCATAGAAAACAAACATCCTGAGGGATGATTCCTAGGCTTGACCTCTGACCTTCACATGCACATATGTGCACACACACACATCCACATAAAGATGTGCTAATACATGCAAGAACAAGAAAACCTAGAGAGCTTTAATGATCTACTCAAGCAATGTTGTGTAGCTAGAACCGGGTGGAGCTAGAGAGCAGCCTCAGCTACATAGCAAGTTCAAGACCAATCTGTGCTACATAATGCCCAGTCTCAAAAGTTGAAAAACATTACACAGAGTTGATTCTAATAAGTGGCCAGGTTGAGAATTGATATGTAAGAATAGTGTAGTCTTGTTACAAAAAGAGAAAGGGAAAAGATTGAAAAATTAAAAGCTCACAGTTCTACTACTCAGTGATACTATTGCTAATACTCTGATATATGTTTACTGTTTTATAATTATTAACTATTTTTCCAAAGAAGTCAGGCTATGCACTATTTTGAAAGCTACTTTTTTTCTTTTGCCTTTTCCAGACAAGGTTTCTCTGTGTAAACTTGGCTATCCTGGAACTCCCTCTTTAGAGCAGGCTGGCCTTGAACTCACAGAGTTCTACCTGCCTCTTCCTCCCAAGTTCTGGAATTAAAGGTGTTCACCACCACTGCCTGGCTTGAAAGCATTTTAAAATATAATTTGTTGCAAACATCTGTCTTTTCTACTAAATATTAATTTATGATGATAGAGTCTTGTGCCATGTGGAACAAGACTGAGATGTAATTGTTCATATACTTCATTCTGTGGATAGAATTAGTGTAAAGTAATCCAAAACTGTTCTGAGAGCCACCTCTCTCCTAGCTAATATCTCTTATAAATTTACCTTAATAGCCCATATGCTAAATAACCATTTAGGAAATGACTTATGTTTGTATATGTTTTTAATTGTATGCCTTTTCATCATTTTGCATTAGGGTGCAGTACTAGCTGCTGTGTCAAGTCATAAATTCAACTCCTTCTATGGAGACCCTCCTGAAGAGTTGCCAGATTTCTCTGAAGACCCTACCTCCTCAGGTAATTGGGAAATTCACTTAGCCACTTGTGTGAATCACTTGGCATCTATCTTTTCTCATCCGTTCTGAATAACTTGATGTAGCCAAGTTCTCCAAGAGATTACAAGGAAGTTTGTCACCCACCAAATCCTACCTACAGGTGTCTAGTTCCTCTTTATTTGAATGCAAAAGCTGTCCTCCCTGAATGCTCCCAAACAAACATTATGCCAGTTTCTTTTTACCTCAATACTTCTTCCCCTTTGTAAATCCCAAACTGTATTCACCCAGTGTCCTAGTCAGACTGTCTGGGTCTTGATAATCATCTTCTCTTCCTGCAAAAGCCTTCTAATGTAAGCTGTCTTGTG
The DNA here is from genome assembly GCA_033318265.1 of Phyllotis vaccarum. Classification (NCBI taxonomy): domain Eukaryota; kingdom Metazoa; phylum Chordata; class Mammalia; order Rodentia; family Cricetidae; genus Phyllotis; species Phyllotis vaccarum. Next base: position 131,559,475 of record JARWLC010000013.1, on the reverse strand, counting down.
AGCTTTAAACAGTTACCAAGTTCTTCTCTCTGTAAAGTCTCTAATTCGTGTGTGCAAGTATTCAAGGAAGTATTCATAGAAGAGTTAACCTGTTTTTGATGAATGATACGTAAATACTCCAGGGGAGGGGGGTAACCTGCTAGTGCTCACAAAATTATTCTATAAAATGCTCACATTTACATATGACTAGTAAGGTATTCCCCGATCCATTCACTAAAATATAAATGACCAATTTAAATGCAGAGTGGTTAGAGTTCTTTTTTTCTTTATATTTATTCTTCTCTCATATAGTACATTCCTACCACCGCCTCTGCTCCCTCCACTCTTCCCAGTCCTCCCCCATTCTTCCCCTCTCCCCAAGATTCACTGCTCCTAGCAGGCCTCTCAGTAATATCAACTCAAAAAGGCATAACAAGACACAATAAGAATAGGCACAAACCCTCATGTCAGATCTAGACGAGACAACCCAATAGGAGGAAAAGGGTCCAAAGAGCAGCCAGAAGAGTCAGAAATACCCCTCTCCTACTGTTAGGAATCCAACCAAAAACCCAAGCTAAACAACTACAGCATGTATGTAGAGGACCTGATGCAGACCATTGTAGGCTCCATGATTGCAGTTTCAGTCTCTGTGAGCCCCTATGAGCCTTGCTTAAGTTGATTCTGTGGACTCTACTCTCCTGGTTTCCTTGACCCCTCTGGCTACTACAGTCCTTCCTCCCCCTCTTCTGAAGGATTCCCCAAGTTCTACCTAGTGTTTGGCTGTGAGTCTCTCCATCTGCTTCAATCAGCTGTTGGAGGAAGCCTCTCTGATGACAACTGGGCTAGATTCCGATCTTTGAGTATAGCAGAATATTGTTAGCAATCATTTCATTGAATTTTTTGTCACTCATGTTTGATTCTACCCCATGTCTCTTAGCCACCAGCCTTCAGATCGTGGCTGTCCAGACAATGTTAGGCATGGGCTCTCTCATGTTTATCTACATAACTCCTGAGTTGTATGTCATTAGGCCTCAGATTTACTTCTGTTAGAGACAATTTTTATGTGGTTGAGTTTGTCCCCCTTTGTTTTATTTTATATATTTAAACTGGCTTCTTTACTAATTGTGTATTAGCATTAGAATCTAGGCTCTAGGCCCTTCCTGCAGCATGATAATATGTCCCACAGTCAGCAATATGAGTGCTTTTTCCTTGGTGAGTGTAGAAATATCTCTCAGTGCTTATGCTTCTGCTCTTTCTTCATGTATATTTGTGTACATACAGACTAAAATTTCTTACCAGTAAGTATATGCCTACATCATATGCAAAATGACAGGACTGAATTTCCCAGTCCAGAGGTGTGTACTTCCTCCTTTTGAGTTTTACCAACTGGGATATGAATCTTCCTCTTTTGAGTGAAGGTGATTTCCAGACACATTCAGAATCTTAGAGAAGTGACTGGGGGAAAAAGCCCAGAGGCTTCCTCTTGTGCTGCCTTAGAACCTGCCTGAGCCTTTATGATGCACTGGGCTGGGGCATGGTTGTGATTATACACATGCTCTGGATCAGTTCATCTCTGACCTATTTCCCCACTCTATTTTGTTCCCATCCCCTGGACAATTTTTAGAGCTTGAGCATCTCTCTTCTGGCTTTCAGAATAGATTACAGTTAACCCTATTTAGGGAAAGTGGATCTAGGCATGAATTTTATTTCATACTTGTAATGACATGATAGAGTCACACTTGTACTATATTTAGAATAAATTATCTCTTGGGATTTGTGGTCAGTGTCTACACTATCACTTTTGCCTTTTGAAGTGACTCTAAAAAACACTGTAGTCCTTGTTAATCACTTTGCAAACCTAATCTCCAGAATTTGCCTTTAATTAATATTTACCTCTGCCTACTGAGAATGAGGCTTTAAGTGTTCTTTTTCTGGAAGAGTTGAAATTTTTCTTTGGAGAAAGAAATTATATTCATAGGCATGCTTATTTATATTAAATATATTTTCTCAGCTACGTTTTTCCTTCTTCAGTACAATCTTTATATGGTTTGGATTGAACAGTGTTTTAGTTCGGTACTTTGTTTTTAAGCAACAACAACAAAACTTCTTCTGCCATCTTGCAGGATACCTGCAGGTCTCACATTAATTGTTCACAATTGAGCATTCCCTTTTGGCTTCCCGTTCGTGTATTTTTCACCTTCTTAGGTTCTTTTTCCTTTTCTTTTTCTTTCCTTTTCTTTGCTTGCCTTAATTCTGGGAACTTCATGATCTTCTAAGCAGTGTATATTTTAAATGGCCATGATAAATATCTAGAAAGGATTTTTTTTCAGTGATCTTATCTGGGTGCTACAAACAAAAAATAGAGGAATTAAAATCTAAAAGTAAATAAATCATTGCCCTCAATGAAGAGGAAAATTGTATGTAGTCAGAAGTCAAAAGCAATGGAGATTTTTTAAGGAAAAATGCAACATTTTCCCACATATTTCACAGCTACCAGAAATTACTCATATCTAAAATTAATTTTTAATGCTAAGCCATTTTGAGGAAGGCATTCTGCCCTAATCAACATTACTGACTAAACAGCCATCTGCTGTCCCATGTCCTCTCTGCAGTCAACAGTAGTGCATCAGCTGCAGAAAGCCATTTATGTATTTTCTCTAGATTCAAAGAGAGCTGTGTCCTTTTGTAAATGAAAATATCTCCGTTTCTTCTTCATTACTCCCATCTCGTTTTTAGTATTTTCATTAAATTTCAAACCTAAAGTCTTCTCTGTTTATCCTTATGCTTATTTTAAATCCCCAAGGTTATCCTTTCCTCTATGTTTCTGTTTGAATTTGTGCAGGTTTATTTTACATTACAAGGCCAGAAGCACTTTCTGTGATTACCTGCAAGTGCATCCAAGCCCAAGACAAGACACAAGAGAAAGAACCCATACTTGTAGGGTACTGCTAGAGGTGGGCAGGAAAAGCTGGCAAGACAGACAACTGGGTATTTCCCCAGCTGCCCATTCTTTACACAGACTGTCTTTGTGTTCTGTCTTACATAATACCTTTTCTATTCTTATGGAATGATAGGTAGGCACACTTTTAAAATAAGCCTAACAAAGGTAATAATTGGCAATCCCAATTTTGTCTTTCAAGTTTTCTTAAAATTCTCTTCAAAATCTGAAGTTTCAGGAGAGTGACTAAAGCTGCTTACCCCAAAATACAGCAAGTTATTTTCTTAAATTAAAATTTATTATCATAATGAGTATATACTTGAGAAAATGTGAGTATTTTAAAATCACAGATTAAGAATTAATCAGTACCCCAACTTGTCATCTAAAGAGAAGTTGGTCATGTTTAGGTGTTTTGTTGTAATATAAAACTCTTTTTGTGAAAGATACTTTTCTATTTCAGTTATAATTAACTTTATTCATTACGTGTTTACTAGATTCACTAAGATTAATCTTCTGATAAACAGTACCTTGTTGTTTTGTTACCTAATTCAAAATGGAAATAATCTATTCTCATATTCCAAAGCAAATAATTTAGAATTAGATCCCAGTTGTTGATGTCTGAAATTGGGGGGGGGTTGTCGGGGGGGGGGCTGTGCTTGTGGCTTATCTAGTGGGCCCAACTATGGCTTGATGATCTGCTTGCTCTAAAATCATGTTTGTCCTTTGTCCATATGCTGCCTTCCTCCTAGGACTTCTAGCAGCAGAAAGTAGGTATCCCTTTGTTTTCCTCTAAGGTTTATCTCTATGCAAAAGTGTTTGGCTTTGCATGGTTCATAACTGGCTTGACTTTTTCCATGGCTGTTTGTGTTTAGATGTTTAAATGTGTATTTTAACACTGTCTGACCATAAAATGAGAACTTGTATATATTGATTTCCTGAGGCATTATTATTCAACTTAATTTCCCACTTCTTTCAAAAGTCAGAGTGGGGGAGGTAGAGTTAAATTTTCAACTACACTTAATATTGTTCCACATATGAATTGGAAATACAAATATATTCATTCAGGAGAAAGATACGTTTTATTTTTAAGTTGGCTTTCAAGAAAACTTTTATAAGTTTTATTTTGACAATTTCATTACACATGAATGAGTTTTATTGCTGATACAGAGTCCATTCTCAGCTTGTCTATGTTGGACTGTGAAAAAAAAAACCTGAAATCATGTCTTTCAACAACTTCGCCATACAGATCTAGTGACTGGAAGGCATAGAGGTGCCCTGGTACAAGCCCAGCACTCAAGAGACTGAGGCACAACAGTAGCAAGTTGGAAACCAGTCTGGGCTATATAGTGAGGCCTGTCTGAAAAAAATAAATAACAAAGAAGAGTAATGATGACTATGCCTTAATTGCAAAAAGAAGTAATTTAAACATGTGAGAAAATTGATCTGTAAGAAATATACATACATACATATGTTATTAAAACTGAGACAGTCCGGATAAAGTGGGTAGATTTTATCCATGTCAGTATTCAAACTTTACCTCAAAGCAATACTTACTAAAGGAAAGTAAATAAGAGACAACGATAAATTAGAAAATCTGAGTGCTAACAATTAAGTTCATTGTCACTTTTGTTGCATTAGATGTTTATAGTTTAATTTGCAGCCAACACAAAATCTCACCAGATACTAGTGGTCTCTGCCTAAGTACTGAAATAACCTGATCCTCCTTGTAGCACCCGAGGGTCAAAAGTAGGGGCATGACTTTGCTAAGTGACTCTACCTCAAGATCTCTTGTGATGGCACTCCAGACCTGCCATTATCTTTGAAGGCATGACTATAGATGAAATCTTTCAAACTCACCCAGTGGTTAATGGAAATTTTCTGATCCTTGCTGGCTGTGGCCTTGTCTACAAGGCTATTCACAACCTGGCAGTTTGCTGCTCCAACACAAATGACCAAAGAGAAGGCAAGAGTTGTTCCTTTGTGTTCCCAAGACAAGGAACAATTTTTTAGCATGGCCACAGAAGTGACATTCTATATGCTCAGTCCCCATATCAGAAGAGGAATTGATCACAAACAGTAGGAATAGCAAAGAACAGGATCTTAGGAGTCCATAAGCTACCTTTATATATCCACACTGGTGTCTCTAAAAATGGAAATCAATCAAGCATTCAATCTCTTCCACCCTTTTTCCTCTCTTACTATCTTTTTTTTAATCAGCCACACCTATTATCACAACTGAGAATAAGCATCCTATCAGTCATACTTACCAGTCTGAAAAAATAGGGCTCAAAAAATGTTACTACTTATGCTACTGTCATATGTCTTTGATCCCAACACTTGAGAAGCAGAGGCAGGCAGATCTCTATGAGTTCAAGGCTAGCCTTGTCTACATAATGAGTTTCAGGAGAGCTAGAGCTGCATAATGAATCCTGTTGTCCCCCTCAAAAAAAAAAATAAAGACTATTACTACTTGGAAACAGACTATTCTAATAAACATAGTGTCACTAGAATTATAACTTCTGTATACTGACAAAACAGTATGTAGAAACTTAAGCTAATACATTTTTGAGGTACCTATACCATACTCAACACATAAAGAATTTGAGGCATTTATCATCATATACAAATTTTCACAACTGGAATTGGATATAGTAGTACATAACCAGAGTTCAAAATATAGTTTCCATTGTGTGATTTACTGTTGCTTATAGCTTGATTAAAAACTGGAATTTGCTTTGTGCATTGAAAATAAAATCTGTTGGCTAGGGGGTGGTGGTAAGAGGGACAGGCAGGCTGCAGTTATGGAGGGGGGATATTTTAGAATGATGATACATTTAAATCAGTGAGCTTAACTTAATAAAGCACACTTTTGAGTAAGAAAAAACTTTTTGAGACCAGGTCTCACTTTGTATCCCCGAATTCCCTTAAACATAGAGATCTGCCTTCCTTTGTCTCCTTTATGCTGGCATTAAAGACATGTGCCACCAAACCTGGCAAAACAAAATGCTTAAACATACTGCTTAGCTGGAGATAGTGTTCTCACGTATAATCCCAGTACCCAGGGAGGATGAGACAGGATAATCATAGCTTCAGTGCCAGCCTGAGGTACATAATAAGACCCTGCCTTAATATATATATATATATATCATGTTTGCAAGTGAGAGGCTTTGATTAGCTGATGGAGGTATATGTACAGTGGCACAGTGTTGTGTCAGTGAGCTACTCCTGAAACAGGCAATAGAAGGTATTGCTTACCCTGGAGAAAAAGTGAGTTGCATTGATATGGTGCATTTGCCAGTGTTACCAACTTGCATAGCTGTACATGTATTTGAGAAATTCACACAGATATTTCTTGAAATAACTGCCAGGTAAACATTGGAGGGCCAAAGCCCATTGAATGATAAACTTGATATTTGTATACTTTGCTGTGTTTAAATTTTATCTGGAGAAGAATGGAAATCTTTGCTGAACTGTTTAAGGGTGAAGTGACCGATGTTAGCCATGCTGCCACTTACTTTGACATGAATGAAAGTACAGTGAATTGCTATATGGTAGCTGGCTATACATGTGATAAAGCAGTGCAAGCTGTTAGCAACTCTGTGGCCAGGGTCACACTTTCTGCCTGTTTGGAATTGTTTTCTGTGGGAGAAAAGATTTTGAGAGGAACTCAGCCTACATTAACACTGAGAACCTCTTAATTTAAGCATTATTCTGTTTATTTTTCTGTTGTCCTTTTGGAGTTTTTTTGTGTAAGACTTTTTCACTCTTAAAATGAAACTGTTCTGGATCCAACGCCTTTATTGACCTCAAAACATATTCCTCTTTAAATAAATAGGCCTAGAAAACATTTCTAAGTAGTTGGCATATTTATGCTATTGACTATTGCTTCATAAAGCAACAGAAGACTTTTCAGGAAAAACTTCCGGAGAAGTGAGATTCTTTGTAAAAGTAGAAATTTTTAAAATTTAAGGGTATTATTTTCAACCTGAATTTATAGAAACTGAATGAACTGTGCAAAATCTTATCCTAAGCCAGGATAGTTGCTTTAGTAAATTTATCAATGTAAAAGTTTGGGCCAAATGTAGAAAAGAATCTTATATGCTAAATGCAAATGAGATTAAAAAGAGAATAGAAATTGGAAAGCACAGAATTACTGAACATGTTATCCGGGTGCATTACTGAGGTAATGTGGTTGGAAGTTGTAGAGAAAACACTGGAACGGGAGTCACAGTTGGGTGCTAAGATATATTCCTCTGCTTCCTGTCTGAGATAGGTCCTTGGATAAGGATATCAACCCCTGATAAGCCTTCAGTTTTCTCAAATATAAAAGAACATGCTTGCATAACAGGGTTATTGTAAAATTATATAAGATAGCAAATACCAAAATGCAAATTCCAATACATGTGTTAGTATGGAAATAATTTCCACTGGGCATGGTAGCTTGTAACAATAGGGTTTCCTGGTCCCAGGCCAGCCAGAGGTCCAGATTCACAGACCTGCCTCGCCAGACCCCTTAGCCGCCTGCCGCTGCTCAGGCCGCCAGAAATGATTCAAACATTTATATTAACTTCATGCTGTTTGGCGTATGGCTCAGGCACATTGCTAGCTTGCTCTTACATCTTAACTCAACCCATTCTCATTAATCTGTCTGCTATCTGGCCTGTAGCTCACCTGTGTTCCTCACATGTTTCTTCTTTGGTGGCTGGGTCGATCTGTCTGACTCCGCCCTGCTTCTCCTACCTATGCTCTAATTTCCCGTCCTACTTTTCTATGGTGCCTGTCATGGACCAAACAGCTCCTTTATTTAAAGATTGATATTCACAGCATACAGAAAGACATTCCCACATCAGTAGCTCACACATGTAATCCCATCTGTTGGGAGATTGAAACAAGAAGATCAGGAATTTGAGGCCAGCCTGAACTACATAGTAAGACTTTGTCCAGTCTCATGTTAATCTTTGTCACCTTTTTTCTTTCTTTGAAAAACTATGGGCCTTTTAGATGAGCTTGGTATTTGATTAGAGATGCAGTTGTACACATCTGTCAGACCCAAAATGTGTTTTGTGGTTATGTTGGTCAAACCCAAAGAAATAACAGGACTGCAGGCCATGGGGACACAAACAGAGGCTAGAAGATCTCTTTTAAGTTCCAGGACATCCAGGGCTACATAGTGAGATCCTATCTTAAAAAAACAAAGCACAAACAGAAATAGGAAGATAAAGATAATAAGATGAGAATAGGTTCTGTAAAAAGAAGTTCCTGAAATGGTCACAGTTTGGGATGGAGTGTGACACAGTAAAAGAGTATCTGCCAGCCATGAGTGGAGTCTTAGCTTCAATGCCCAACTCTGAAAACAGTAATAATAAATAACAGCAGAGGCCAAAGGTGAAGAAAAGATTTTAAGATTTGTTCAGAACCATTTACTCAATTTTAAAAAAAATGAAAGAAAACCTAAATGAAGTAATTCTACATAATTGCAAAAACTTAAAATTAATAAGTAACTTTAGTCCAACTGGGGATATACTCTCTTTTGTGAGGGAGACCACATTAAAAGAATCCCATTTGTGCACAAGTTATAAATACAAGTCACTCCAGAAATGACAGATAAAGATGTTTAATAGACCATTGGAGACCATGGGAACGCAAGCTAACAGATGTCTTAGATGTTTTCAGAAAGACATTCATCCAGTGTCCCCAGATACCTCTCCTAATTAAGGCGGGGACTTCCTGCTCATCTTCCTTTTTCTCCCCAGCCCTGTCGCAGGATCATCCACTTCAAGGTATAGTTTGCTTCCTGCACACACCAACCCAAGAGCTCCTTGAAGCCTGAAAGCATAGTTCTGTTTTCCTTGAAGCCCCTACCTGACACTTGGAACAAAGGAGAAACATGCAGTTCGGTTAAGGAACTTTAGTTATGGCGGATACAGTAGGATCAAGTTCTTTTCCAAACTCCATTTCTGTACATGCACCATAACTTTTAAAGTTTCCTCCGTGCTTTCTAGCACAGTCAGTTATTGTAGTAGGTCAGATAAAGCATAGACTTTGAAGTTAGATAAGCCCAGAGCTGAGCACTAATTGTACTACTTTCTACCTGGATCCTTTTTGGACTCTTCTGAAAACAGATTTCCTATCTAAAAAGATAAAATGATGTCTGTCTTATGTGTTGGCAAATAATAGAAACTAAAGAATTAGGAACCTCTGTTACTATCAATTCTTTTTAATTTATTTTAGTTATATATGTGTGGAGGGGGTATATGCCATGAGTACAGGTACCCACAGATATCAAAGACATCAAATCCCCCTGGAGCTGGAGTTACTGGCAATTCTGAGCTAGGAATTGAGTCTGGGTCCTCTGCAAGAGCAGCAGGTGGTCATACTCACCAAGCAGTCTCTCCAACCCTTATTAATCATTCTAAAGAACTTAATCCATTGCACAACTTGTAGGCATTATAAAATAAATAACAGATAATAATAAGTAACGATACAAAGTAAATACATACCTGCCTTGAGAATTTTATAAGTCTTTTTAAAACAGGAATAACCAAATATCTAGTAAGTAACTCATGGAATGTGTTGACAGGACAAAAGTGACACAAGTACTTGGGGAGTTCACCAATCAACCGGTGACATACCCTGGTCAGGTCCAGGCGGAAGTGCTTTCCAGTCACCTGCTTGCCCATCTTAGTATTATTCACTGAAACATGATTGTTTTATTTTAATCTTATTAGTAAGCTGATATATGTATATATATATATATATATATGTGTGTGTGTGTGTGTGTGTGTGTGTGTGTGTGTGTGTGTGTGTGTGTGTGTGTGTGTGTCTGTGTGTTTGCCCTGTAATTACTAAAATGGCTGAACGGAAATAATAACTAGGTTTTATGTTATATGTTGACCTTAAGTATATCAAAAAATCCATTTTCATAATATTTTTATTGTTTTTGTTTCATAAGTTCAAGACTGTAGAACTGATTTTCACAATTTGATATCCCTAGTCTATCATTTAATTCTGCTAGTGATGATGTAGTTTAGGGAATCTAGGATTCATGGGGACATTGAGGACTAATTTTTTCTACATGTTCTCCTGATTTTCCAGATCCTTCAGTGAAGGTGAACAAAGTTCTGAGCTACTTTACAGGGTTTTGTTGTTGTTGTTAGTTTGTTGTTTTTTGAGGGTCTTGTTTGTTTGTTGCTACATTGAGCAAAGTCAAAATCTAAGAGCAAGTAAAAGGCAATAGATTGTGTCTGAACCTCTTCAGGAACAGCAGAGGCAATGAGGGCTGATTTCATCTACTTAATGATTCTGGTGAAAACTTCAATAGCCTGATAGGCATAAATTATCTAAAATGTAAATGTACCACTAGTTATTTCTCAACAAATAAATGGCCAACCTGGCAGGTTTGTGCCATGGACTACAACTCAGCAGGTTTTTAAAAGAGCCAGTCTCCAGTGGTTCTATGCTATGTGATTTCATTTATCTAACATCTCTAAAATGGCAAAATTATAGAAGTGGAGAACAAATTGGTAGTTGTTGGAGATTGGGGAAGAACAGAATAGGAGGCAAATGAATGGCTCTAAAGCATCGTGAAGGAACCTTGTGGAGATGGATGTTCTGTAGTTTATTGTACCTATGTCATCATCCTGACTGTGATATCTACTAAGGTTTTTCATATGGTACTACTGGAAGAAACTGAATTAACTTGGATCTTTGTGTCATTTTTTTACAAGTGTATTGCCTCTATATCTGCCCCCAAAATAAAGATAATTTTTTAAATGGCTACAGGAATTTCCATGTGAATAGCCACATGATTTGTGACTTAAACACCAAAACTTTATAATGTAGCTAGTGCTACAAAAATCAGTAGCTTAGATAGAAACTTGTTTTCCTGTTGTAGAAACCTTGGAACATATGGACAAGAACAGGATGGACTATGTAGGGAAATGATAGCTACTCTTATACTTCTGCTATATTTAGTTCTATTTTTCTAGTGTGTGTTTGTGTATGTGCGTGTTTGGGTTTTTTAAACTATATGTTACATGGTTTTGTGTTCTACTTTTCTAAAGTTTATATCATGAGAATTTTCCTGTTTCTTTAAATTTTTCCAAAACAATTTTTATTCAACTATATATTTCATTATGTGAATATTTTATAATTTACATAATCATTATCTATTAGATTTATCTTCCATTTATATGATAAATATCCTTATACAGAATCCTCTTATTTTTCCTTTTAAGGTAGATATTTGCAAATGAAATTAGCAAATTGAAACACATCAGCATTTAAGGTTTTTTGATATAGGCTGTCAAATTACGTTCTGGGGAATAACACTGATTTACATTCTCACCGATGAGCATGTTGTAATGGATGGGATCTGACACAAGAAGAACTAGAAATGACTCCTAAACACCATTTTACTTGTCTGAAACAGGGATTTTCAAACTCAGCACTGACATTTTGGGTCAGGTAACTGTCCTAGACCTTGGGGAATATTCAATAACATCCCTAGTCTCTACCACTACAGGCCAATAGCCACCCTTCCTTCTGCTATTGTGACAAATTAAAATAGCCCCAGACACTAAGAAATGTCCCCTTGAAGAGCAAAATCCAAATCCCCTACCTAACTGAGGACTTAATTATGAATGCAGCACTTATTCTTAGACTTTCTTGGTATATACAAATGTGCTGAAGCCTTTGGAGCTTTTTTTATGGAATATATATTTGCATATTGCCTGTAGAGTAAAGCGAGTTTTTAAGGCTATGCAAATGATTTTACTATTGCTCATATATATCTTTCACTAATGATACCTGCCTAGGGTGTTCAGCATGAGGAAATATAGGGAAACTGATAACACTTCCATTCTCTTTGCCCTACAAAATGACTTTCCTAAAAGTTTCATGTGGTATTTGGATATGTCCATTACAAATATGCCTGTTTGTATACCAGCCCTGAGACAATGAGAATGACTTTGGTTTGCTTGATTCATGTGTAAAATTTAAAAGGAATGCATTGACTGAGGTCTTTGCTAAGTAAAGGTATTTAAAAAAAATTCCAAGTTTATTTTAAGCAGCAAGAGCTCTCAATTGATGGTGTGTGCCTCTTATCCATAGTTGACTCTTTTCTTGGTTCTTGATAAAATGCCCTTGTGTAAAAGTCCCAACTGTGTTGTTTCTATAATATTGCAAATACCTTGGGGTCCTGAGACCTTTACTGTCTAGCCAATATATAACTTAACTCTGCCAAGTTCTTCTATCATAATAGCCAGTTAGGGTAACAGCATGCTTTAATTTACATATACAATCTTAAGTTCACTTTTAAAAGCAAAAGGTACAAATACTTTAAGAACATTAAACAATCAAAGTATTCTGCTCTTAAATGATATGAAGCACATTTAAGCCTCTCATAAAAACACAAGCCTTCTGAGTTCTGAAGCTTATTGTTATTAAATGCAAGCTAGTGTAACATTGATGGTGTACTAGCAGTTTCTTTTCCATTTCACCCTGCCAGGAGCCGTCTCTCAGGTGCTGGACAGCCTCGAAGAGATTCACGCACTTACAGACTGCAGTGAAAAGGACCTAGATTTTCTACACAGTGTTTTCCAGGATCAGCATCTTCACACACTGCTAGATGTAAGTTTCTTTTTAGTTTTCTTGTTTGGAGAACATTTAGTATTTAGCAGACCTTTTTACTTTCTTTATAGGGATTCTCAGAGCTCTATCATGGCACTCAGTTTTCAATTTCTTTGGTTCTATGTGTTGGTTTTGCATATGAGATCAGCCACACACTACCAGCGCCACCCTAGACTTTATTCAGGGGAGTTGCCAGGCAAGTACAAGGGCAGAGAAACAGACTTTCACATGGTCTCTCCTTTTAAGAGAGCAGTGGGCACAGATTTATATAGCCACACCTAGGGGCTTACCTTCTGTAAACAGCATGGTCTGCCTGCACCATGGCAGGTTTACCACGTGGTGGCTATGTGCCAGAAATTCTTATCTCAAGGTTAGGTGTTGGGTTTACCACGTGGTCACTACATACCAGGAATTCCCATCTCACTCTGCTCTATGTTGGGTTATCGGACCAGCACATTTACCACATAGCTCCTACAAACCAGGATTCCTTACGTCTCACCCTTATGTTTATTATAAAAAGAAAGCCGCGGGGTTTATGTAGGGGATAGGGGTATATGGATTAGACCAGAAGAGGTTGGACAATCTCTCAAGGCTGCTTCAAGCTCTTTTCGGAAGATGAGAGCCGTATCTTCTGGTGGTTGGTCTTCTGGGTTTTGTGGCTCATTTCCTGCAATCCAGGTGAGTTTAAGGCATGAGATGTTGAATTCTGATTTTCTGGAGCTCAGAAAAAAAAAAAACTGAGTAAGAAAACCTTGGGAAGTGACATATATAGTGAGAGTACTCTGCTATTACAGGATCTGGTGGTCAGATTAAGATAAGAGGAAAAAGAGGGAGAGAAAGAAGGTTTGAAATTGAGACATGTGTAACCTTAAGTTAGGCTTTGTCTACACTTTAAATTCCTACACTTAATCCTTAAGGTAGCTGTTTTGTGTCTCTTCCTTCTAAGGGACTCCAGCTGCACAATAAAGTTTGTGGATCTCTACTAGGTCTGGGGATGGGAAGAGGTTAAAATGTCTCTTGTTTTTGGTTACCTGCTGCCGAGGTTAAAATGGTCCTGGGAGGTGGGAGGAACAGTCTTTGTTTTACCTGTTATCTGGTCTAAAAATGGTTCCAGGTTCCTTTTCTGGAGTCCTGGGGGGGAGGGGGTTCAACTGTTTTCTGATGGTAAGATGGCTTCTGGATTTTTCCATTCTCCAGAAGCTGCAGCTGGATGGTTAGTCTGTGGGGGAGGGGAAGGGCGGGCCATGAAAGACCTGAGAGCCTTTTGTTTCTGGTAACCATCTCAACTTGGGCTCTGGGTGCTCCCACTTGGGGATCAACCTGGGAGGCTGGAAGAGGGTATGGTGGTCTGACGCCGACAGGCTGAGCAGATAGCAAGAGAAGCATTGGAATGGCTGGTGAGTCTGGATTCACGCAAATGCGGTGACTAAAAGAAATGAAAGCTCCTACCTTAGCTAAAATATCCCTTCCCATTAGGGGTATGGGGCAGGTTGACATGCCCGAAAATGAGTAGGTGATGGAGATATCTCTGAAAATGCAATTAAGTTGTGGCGTCTGATGAGGCCAGAATTGTTTGCTTCCCACCCCAACAATGGAGAGGCTAGAGAGGTAGAACCCCAAAACTCTGCAGGACCGAGTATGTGGCATCAGTGTCTGCGAGGAAGGAGATGGACAGCCCTGATACTGTTATGACTACCTGAGGCTCCTTTTTCATGATGGTCAGGTTAGGGAAACCCTGGCAGCATCAGCTGCCCACAGCCAGGCCTAGGAGATCAGGAAGGGAGTGGTACATGTGTAATGTCCCCCTGGGGGCTTGGGAACAGTCACTTAGACCAGTGTTTCCTTTGATGGCATCCAGGGCAAGGCCTGAACCACCTATGCTATGCCAGGCAAGAGTGAGACCAGTGGCTGAGCTGGCCACCCTTCAAGCACACAACAGGAGATCTAGATCTGCTTTGCCATGGGAGGAGGCTAAGGAGCTGGTCAGATAGCTTTTGTCAGCAGGAAGTATCTTTCCTGGCATGTTTTCTCATTTCTCCTATGATAAACCTTAAAAGCCAGCACTAAGACTTCTGCCTGTGGAGTCAGTGGCCCCCTCTCGAGAGATATAAGTTTAGTTCTGATGTTGGGGTCGCTCTGGGTAAAAAATGAGTCATGATAAGTTGGCTTCCCTCAGGGCACTCAGGATCAAAGTTAGTATATTTTAAGAGAGCGTTTGTGAGGCATTTTAAAAAGTGGGATGGATTCTTCTATTTATCTTGTACTATCTCTTGCATTTTTTCAAAACTGTCAGGCTTCAGAGCAGCTCTACACAGATTTACCAGTAAGCAGGTCACAAAATTGTCTCTGGCTTGGTGTATTGTAATTCCAGTGGGGGTCTACATCTGGGACAGCCTCAGTTCCTGGGTGTGTGCTACATTTGTCTGTTGAACCTCATCTGCATGAGCTCTGGCCTGTTCCCAAACTCGCCTTTTCTCCAGAGCCCATTTTTTTTCTACCTGAGAAAGTTTTGACAGAGGAAATGTGGAATAAACTTTTATTATCCTATTCTATGCCAGCCACTTCCCACAGAGGGAGAACTGGATCAGGATCTTTAGGAGCATGAGAGCGAGTGACTATTGGGGTAAATGTAAGTGCCAGGTTTGGAGTTCCCAGAAAAGGTTGGAAGAGTTGCAGTTGAGTGTTGAGATTTGAAAGGTGGGGGTTCCAGAGAAGGATCTGGTTGTGTACCTAGAAACAAATGGCGGAAGAACAGGAAGCTAGAAGAGAAGATTTAGAGCTGAGATATGGAAAGAGAGAGGGACACTCTTTCCATCTGCCTGTACACTTGCAAAAAATTAGCTCCCATAAAATATCAGGGTCCAGCGAGCCATTAGACAACTATTTTGAGTTATGATCTAAGGAGTACTTAGGTCATTTCTTTGTGCAAATACGTATAAGCTTGGTGATATCTAGGTAAGGCGAAAAGCTAAGCAGCCTGAGAATCTCAAGAATGCATACTAGAGGTGAGGATGGAGAGACATTTTTTTTTTTTTTTTGCTGGGTTACTCTCTATTATTGAGTCCCAGAGGGGAGGGATTCCACCACTAAATCTGGGTAGGCGGTAGAACAAAGCCAGAAACAATGCTAGCCACCACTTGGATATCACCTAGGATAGGCATTGTGGCAAAGCCTGAACCACCACTTGCCACCACTAAAAACTCTAGTTCTTAGGGTAGGCATAAAACCCAACGCTAAGCCACCACAGGCACTCATCAGCACCTAAAGTGGGCATCCGATGCAAGCTACCAATAGGAACTCATCAGCACCTAGGGTAGGCATTAGGGCAGGAGCCCTGGAAACAGAATCCACTTAGGGTAGGTGTTAGGGCAGAGCCCTGGGGACAAAGTCCTGGAGCAGAATCCAAGGATGCAGGCTGGGCTTCAGTAGCAGAGAAGGCCAGAAATGAGTCAGGTGAGAATGAACAGCTGTGACCAGTGAAGATCATGAGGCTAGAGTCCTACTGGAAAGCCAGACAATCAACAGTCTTTTCTGGAGACAATAGTTCGTGTTTACACCAACTGGAAAGGGAAAACTTACCAATAGAGGCCAGTGGTGTTTAAACAAGCTGTTGCGGGGCAGATGGAAGGTGGCCGGGTATTGAGCCCCAGATGAGGTTCTCCTAGATCTTCCATGTACCTAAGCCCAGGAGAGAGCCTATCTGAGTCACGGCACCAAAGTGTTGGTTTTGCATGTGAGATCAGACACACTAGAGTTTATTCAAGGGAGTTTCTGGGCAAGTACAAGGGAAGAGAACCAGAAGAGAAAGAGAGGCAGATTTTCATGTGGCATTTCCTTTTAAGAGAGCAGGTGGGCACAGATTTACCGAGCCAGGCCTAGGGGCGTGCCCTCTGTACCTACTGACACCATGTTGGGTTTACCATGTGGCCACTACATGCCAGGAATTCTTATCTCACTCTGCACCATGTTGGGTTATTGGACAAGCACATTTACCATGTAGCTGCTATGTGCCAGGAATACTTAGACTATGAAAATGGAGCAACTAAAATAAAGCATATGTGTAGTATAAATGTAGTATTATCCTAGCCAGCCACAATGGGGAAATTGTATTACTTATATTTATAAATAATGTGCACATGGAAGTGATGAGTGAGTTTTTAAAAAGTGTAGCACGATGCCAATTTACCAAAGTATTTTTTATTTCTATTGCAATAAACTATTAATCTTAACATTGATGTCTTTCTATTACCTTAAAACATTATTTCTCAAGTATGCATATAGAAGTGATAAAAACAAATGAGATACTGTGCAGCTGACTAGATATATTCAACAGAGAAATATTTAATATCACCGATACACTGGTATTCATAAATTTGGTGTCTTTGTCAAGCATAAGAGGACATTCATAATTAAATTTGTCAGAGCACAAACAAACCAAAAATAAATAAATAACCAGAGGCTAAACTAGGTATGGTGGTGCATGCCTTTAATTTCAGCACTTGGCACATCTCTATGGTTTTGAGGCCAGTCTGGTCTACATAGAGAGTTCCAGGCCAGCCAAGACTGTATAGTGAGACCCTGTCCAAAAAAAAGAACCTAACCATCCATACCTAAGTTTAGTATCAGAAAGCTTGATTTATTTCTACAGTAAAACTCAGTCATTTCGTGGGAAGCTCTTTACCTTAATAAGAGAACAAAACTTACTTTGGAAGACTTACGACTCTTTGGTACTACTTGATAGACCCACCATAGTATACTGATTACACTAAGGAAAAATTTATAGAATATTGTTCTATTAGATAACACTACGGCAAGAAGGGCGAAAAAGAAAAGACTTTATTGATTGGTTATTTGGTGACTAAGTAAGTGTGGGGTTCAGAATGGGCATTATTATATTGACAGTGGTAAGAGATGTCATGAATAGAAGGAACATTTTGTGATTTATTTAATAGCATTTCTCAAACTAATTTAGGCATAGGTCTTTTACTTTGAAATCCTATAGAGCCCTATTTTGATGAGGGCCACAATGAGGAAAGCAAGATAAGAATGTTGCATGTTTCAGCTTCACACTGTATAATTATAGTTGTTGAACAATGACTTCTCTCTATAAATTTGGTCAACTTAAATTAATTATCACAGTTCCTTAGTCAGTTTGGCTTTGTGAGGGGATAACTTTTATGAGGCTACGTATGTGAATACATGTGCACATGTATGTGCATGCATGTAGAAGTCAGACATTGACATGTAGTGTCTTCTTTGTTCACTCTCTACCTTAGTTTTTGAGACAGAGTCTCTCACTAAACCTGCAGCTTTTTTGTCTAGATGGACTTGACAATAAGCTGCAGGGATTCTCTAACATTGAAGTTACAGATACAATGTTGAGCAAACTTTTTATATGGATTCTGGAGATCTGAACCTCAAGTCCTAATGCCTACACAGTGCATACTTTACTTACTGAGCCATTACCGCTCCCCTGGTTTGGCTTTTTATATAGTGTATATATGAATCAGGGGTCATTAACTACCATAACAAACAGTTCTTAATTATGTGGGGGGCGGGGCTGAAGAGAGAGCACTTGTTCTTCCAGAAGATACAAGTTCAGTTCCCACCAACCATATCAGACGGCTCACAACTGCCCTGAAATTCTAGGAGATCAAATCCAGGAGATCAAACACCCTCTTCTGGTTTCTCTGGGCAACTGTATTCACAGGCACATGCTCATACATAAATACATGTATATAAACATAATTAAAAATAAAATCTTTAGAATGAGTGTGGAGCTGGTAAGATGGCTCAGCTGGTAAAAGTGCTCGCTGCCAAGCTTAATGACCTGAGTTCAGTCTCTGGACCGACATAATGGAAGGGGATAATCAACTCTTGTAAGTTGTCCTTTGACTTCTGACTTTAGAATATAAGAGACCTAGAAAATACAATTTAGACACAGGCATAGATTGGGGACGGAGCTCAGTGGTAAAACACTTGCTTAGCATGTGCAAGATCTTTGGTTTGAGTCTCAGCATTCAGGAGAGGCAGGAAGATCACAAGTTAGAAGCCAACCTGATCTACATAGTGAGACTGTCCAGAAAGAGAAAAGGGACAGTGAATGAGCAGGTAAAAGCACTTACTGCCACATCTTATCTTATGTCCAGAGTCCACGTAGTAGAAGGAGAAAACTGGCTCAACATATGTGCCATTGCATGGACCTCCCCAAAACACATACACATCTCACAGACACACGCACACACATTCATGCACTCATGCATGCATGCACGCACACACACACAATAGTAATAATAATAATAATAAAATGAAAGTAGTTAAAATTTTAGAACAAGAGAAAGTAGCAATGAGAAGCTCTTGAAGAAACTTTTCAAACTTTGCCCATCCATGTTTTCTCCTTCCACTACTCCACATCCCATGCCTGGTACAAAGTGTTTTGTTTTACAGGGACCTTGGTAGTGACAACCACTGTCATAATTTTGAAGACCAAGGTTGCTGAGTCCCTTAGAACCATTCTATGTTATTCTTGTTAATCTAGTAACACTCTAAATATCTGAGTTTGAGATCAGAACTTTGAAGCTGACTAAACAGATAAGAGTAAGTTCCTAAAGATGACTGAAGAACATCTGAGGGCTCTGTTTGCCCTAGTTACAGCTTTCAATTTAAACAAGTTTAACATTCAGGGGGACATCATTAGAATTCAGAGGGAACCAAATTTCTATAGTGTTGAAATGCCTGTTATTTGCAACAACCTGAGTGAACCTCAAAAACATTATGATTAGTGTAATGAGCCAGATACAGAAAGATAGTTGCATCATGATGTCACTCATATGTGGGATCTAACACTGATCTCACAGAAACTGAGTAGGAAGAACAGCCATTCTGAGCAGCTGGGGAAGCTGATGGTGGGGAGAGGTTGGCCAGTGGTCCAAAGTTGCTGGGAAGAATGTGATCTGGTGATATCCTTCACAGTAGGGTGGCTTTGGTTAACAATATTGTATTGAATGTTTCCGAATAGCTACAAGAGAAGATTTTAAGTATTCTTACCACCAAGAAATGATAAATGTATGAGGTGACAGAGATAATAAATACCTTTATTTGATTGCTGCCCAACATACAAATAATATACAGTTACTGTGTATGGATTTAAAAAGGAGAAAACCACTGGTTCCACAGAACTATTCCCAGGACATGAACACACTTCCTCATTTTGTAGGCAGAAATAGCAGCACGAGGGAGTCCTGCTTAGGTCAACGTCTTTCAGTCTGTTTAAAATTTTAAGGCACCAGTGTTAAGATGGTCTACATATGAACTATATAGGTAATTTTAGTAAGGTATAATTTGGAGTGGGTACTATTTGACTGAGGCGACCAAATCACTGTATCACAAATCAGATGATTTAAAGCAGCTACTTCCAACCTTTGCTGGTTGTCCCCAACCCCTTAGCTTGTAGACAGTTCCTCCAGGCTCTGCTTTGTTCCTCATATCATTGTCTTCTGTACTTTCCTCTGTGGCCTCCTTAAAAGGACCTTAGCCATTTGACTTAAAACTGACTCTAATCCAGTATACCCCATCTCAATTACTTTTGAAAAGCCTCCATTTCCAAATAATTTACATTCTGGGGCTCTATGTAGAGCTGAACTTTGGGAGAGACAATTCAACTCAGTACAACATGAAAAACTGATTTTACACTGAATTGCCACTTCAATCAGATATGAGTGCTAAGTGCACAAATACAACACAAAATAATTCAGTATCATCCATCCAGTTATTCACTTTACTTTCTTGGAAATAAACATTAACTTATAGTATTTGTCTTCTTAGAGTCTTTTGAATCAGTGATGGCTTAGAATTTGTGTGATACTTTGGATGGTCAGTTGATCGATACATTTTTGATGGTTTTATTTTTCAAATTAAGAAGCATTTTGCACATGTTATTTTATAATAATTCTCAGCATTCTCATTGTTAGAGAAATTTTCCCATTACATAATGTTTACTTTGTAAGTAAAGTATTATAAAATATTGTCAAATAACACATTCATCATCTCTGCCACACTTTGACGACTAAGCATCAAAGTTTCATTCACTGTCATACCTCAGACTCCTAGCATGTAGTGACATCTCAGTATTTAATATGATGCCCCACCTAACTAATATGATTTTGTAGGAAATCTTAATTAAGTTTGTTCCCTAAAACTGTAACCAGTAAATGAACTGCTAAAACCACAAAGACAACTGTAGGAGTAGTTTAACGTAGATGTTGATTTAGAAATAGACTGTCTACTACATTAAGTAGTGTTTTGTTTTTAAGTAATACATTAATATATTGTATTAGAAATAGACAAGTGCTGGAATTCCTGATTTTGCATATGGCTGACATCTTTATTGTATTGCTTTACTACTTAGAAAGAGAGTTTTTCCATCTAGCCTGGAAAACTACAGCTCTAGAGGTACTGTTTTGCACCTTTGAGATGACATTAATTTAGTAGACATGTTTGGAATAGGATAATTTTAGAACTCAAAAGTTTCCTAAAGGAAAATAAAGTAGAACATTTTAGCAGCTTAGAGCCTGAGAAACAGTTTACAACAGTTTGAATGTGTAAGGACATTGCAAGTCAGGAAATGCCAAAACTGTTTCTCATGAATTCTGGACTTAAATGTCTGGAATGAGAAGCCCTGAGGACCTTGGGAGGCCGAGTTACTGGTACCCTCCTCCAGTCCAGTCTCAAAAAATCATTGGCTTTGGCAGGCACAACCTAGCTGGGTGGTGGGCCAAGCCTAATGGTGTTCTTTGTGCTGTTGTGCACTTCCTAGGGCTAAAGATCAAAGTGCTTTTGCTTTGGGGACTCACTCCTACCGTTTCTAACTGATTAGAAAAAAGTTTGTGTTTCCACCTCTGCAATAGGAAAGTACTACAAGAAACAAGATACCCAAGAGCTGGGTTAGCCGGGATCCTTTTAATATACATACTTTATCACACCATTAAGCTTGATATGGTGACTTTTTTGTTTTGTTTTTTAGAGACAGGGTTTCTCTGTGTAGTTCTTGCTGTCCTGGAACTCTGTAGACCAGACTGGCCACAATTCACAGAGATCTGCATGCTTCTCCCTTCCAAATGCTGGGATTAAAGGCATGCCTCACCACACCCAACTGATGTGGTCACTTTTTAAACACAGTAGAAAACAAATACGATTGGGTGTAAATCAAGGATTAACCACTCCTTTTTACTTACTTTTAAAAAGTTGTTAGCATATATTAATTATTTTATTGTGACATTTTCATGCATTGTTATGGTTAGTTTCCCATTGTCCTATATTGCATTCTTCCATTGTTCTCTTTTTTTACATATAGCCATTTGTGTCTTTTTTTTAAATCTAGATTCTCCATGTAAGAAAAAAAATGTTTTTTTCTCCCTGAGTTTATTTCACTTAACTTGGTAATCTCCAGTTCAATCCATTTTCTTGTTAATGACCTGATTTTATATTCTTGTAGCAAAGCTTTACAGAATATTTTATGCTTCATTTTAGTTATCCATTCTAAGGATCATCCACTCTTAACTATTTCTATTCAGCATTATACTAGAGGTTCTAAGCAATTTAATAAGACAAGAACAAATTTCAGAGCATGACAGTTGGAAAGGAAACTGTAAAAGTATCCTCTCACAAAGATGTGAGACTCTTTTTCATTTTGGCCTTTGGTTCTCGGAACTTTTTTCAAGACAATGTTTTTTCTCTGAAACATCCTTGGCTACCTAGAACTCACTTTGTTAGACCAAGCTGACCTTGAACTCACAAAGATCTTCTGCCTCTGCCTCCTAAGTGCTGTAATCAAAGGCATCCACCACTATGCCTGGCTTACATATGGAAAAATTTAAGGAATATATTTAATGACCTGTTAGAATTAATAGTAAGTTTAGCTTGCTTACAAGATGTAAGAGCAGTATCTGTATTTTGGTATATAAGCAAAAGTAATGTGAAGATAAGAAAACACCCATATTGTCAAAAAAAAAAGAGAGAGAGAGAGAAATACCTAGTAGTAAGTAGAACATAAGGTTTGTGTACTTAAAACTGAAATGTTGTTTTAAAAAAAAAAGAAAGAAAAGAAGGAAGAACGGGAAGGAAAAGAAATAAGAACCAGATAGATGGAGAGGTGTTTTTATTAGTAAAGTGGCATTTTCCATATTGATCTATGCCATTCTTATCAACATTCCAGAAGTATTTCTTTATAAAAATTAAAACAATGGGACCTAGAGGAGTGGTAGTTCATGGGTAGAGTGCTTTGCCTATCCTGCAGAAGGCCCCGACTTCCATCCCGAGCATAGAGGGAAGGAGAAATAGAGAACTAGAAATTGATACAAAGTCCGTGAAATTTATATGGACCTGTCAAAAAGATGGCAAAGAATAATAACATAAGAGAACTGATTTCAATGTTTACTATAAAAGTATAAAAAAACAAATATATATAGATATATAGTGTGGTGGTACAAAAGGGGATTTAGAAATTCTTACATTTATAACTAATTTTCATGAAAAATGTCAAGGCAATGACAAAAGCATAGTCTTTAAATGGAGCTACCACATTCGACTCCATAAGTAAAGACATGAAAGTGGACTCTTACATCATACTCAAAGATTATCTCAAAATGGATTATAGATTCATTGCAAAAGTTTCAAACTATACATTTTGTTTTGTTTTGTGGGAGCAAACCTGGGATTATGCACATGCTAGGCAAGTGCTTTACCCCTAGTGGCAAGGCCTCTAAAACCTTTAAAAGAAAACACAGCAGCAAATCTTTATTGCCTTGGGATGGACTAAGATTTCTTCAAACACAAGGGAAATGGGGAAAATGTTCTAAAACCTGAATTGAGATAATAATTATGTAACTATTAGTTAAGGTTCTCTTCAGTAACCGAACCAATAGAATGAATACATACAACAAAGACGCTTCAAGAATGTAGGGTGGATTTCCTACAGTGACTCCACAATGGAAAGGCTGAATACCCAGTAGCTATTCAGTCTACAAGGTTGGATACCTTGGCAATTCAAACACGGAAGTATTGTACAAATTCTGATTGATATATAATGAAAACCCGGAGCCAGATATTGGGAGAAAACTTGAATATCAGAGAGATAGAGAAACAAACCTCAGGCTTGTTTCCACAAAATCCTCTGATTCCAACTTCTCTCTCCTCAGCCCACCAAGGAAGTATCTGGGAAAGCTGAAACACCTCTCTTCTCTTCCTCTGCCCAACTATCTTAACTTTCTGTTTCCACATTCCTAAAGCTAGGATTAAAGGTGTGGGTCAACACTACACTTCCTGCCCTTTGTGGCTTGGCTCTGTGGTTTTTTTTTTTTTTATATTCCAGACTAATTTTATTAAATATATATCACCACATTGGAGGATTCAGAGACAACTGCTGGTCTTCTGTCCATATTGGAAGAAGTATCTGTACTCCACTATCAGCAGAAAATAGCCATAGCCCCACTAGCAGATGTATTTACCAGCAAGGAACAAAGGCATGCAGGCATAAAACAGCATTGGTTTTCTCGTAGATCCCCTTTTCCCTAGACTGTGAGGAGGACATGGGACATGGTTTTTCTTCTGCTTTGTTTGATTTTGGATTTGTTTTTATTTTAAAAAGAAAAAAAAAACACTGCCTTTCTACATAGCCCTGGATGTCTTACTCACTCTGTAGACCAGGCTGATCTCCAAATTTGCAGAGATCTGCCTTCGATTGAAGGTGTGTGCCACCACTGTCTGGTTTTTCCTTTTGTTAACCTTCTAGAAAGTACCTTTACAGACCTGCCCAGAAGTGTAGTTCTAACTTAATCCCAGATTCAGTCGGTTGACAGTCAAGATAAACCATCACAACTGTTTACCAGAAGTCTGTTCACTGACAATGGGCAAACAGTGTACTTCAACAAAGCCCTTATAAGTGAGAGAAAGCAATGGGGCTTTTAAAAAAACCCATCTTAGCATCTTATGTGTCCTTTTAAGACTGTGTTATTTAAGGAACTAGTTTAGATAGCAGAATGCTTACCTAGCATCCAGAAAGCCCTAAATTCAACCCCCAGCTCTCCAAAAATTAGATATAGTTGTACATGCCTATAGTCCAAGCACTCAGAAGATAGAGACAGAAGGATCAGAAGTTCAAGGTCATCCTCAGCTACAGCAGCCTGAATGCACAGACACCAGCTTGAGTTGCATGAGACAGTACCTCAAAAATAAATGAAGAAAAAGGATCAACAGCCAGTTTGGAAACACTCTGAGTTATAAATATATCAGTGAGGAGGGCATATCAGAACAGTATTCTTTTGATCTACAGTCAAGTATGTATTTGCCACTTCCCAAATTTCACAGATTTTGACAGATGTTATATACTATAATTCACCATTTGAGTCTTTTTATAGTTATGGTTGTGATATAACCTAACATGAAATTGATCATTTGCATATGTTTTGTTTGGGCTTTGAGTGGCATACTACAATCAATCCATTTATTGTGCTTATGGAGGAAATTATATGAAGATTCAGAAAAATAGTTATATCAATGCTAATTTTCCAGAAATTTGTGTCATAGTTCTACATATTAAAATAGTTTTCTATGATAAAAAATCATTTTTTAATTTTTTTGAGATTTATTTTTAATTATGTATATGCTTGTGCATGAGTTTGTGAGTACGAGTGTCCACAGAGGCCAGAAGAAAATGTAGGTTCTCCTGGAGTTGGAGTTATAGAAGTTGTGAGTAAACCGGTGTTCATGCTGAGAACTGAACTCAGATCCAGTGCAAGAACAGCACATGTTCTTAACCACTGAGCATCTCTCCAGCCCCACTTTTCAGCATTTTAAAGTATGCAGTTCTATGGGGTTAAGTGCGTTCATATTATTGTGCAACCATTGCCACCATCTGTGGCCAGAATTCTTTTATCTTCCCCAACTGAACTAAAATTAAAACAATGTGTCTATCCACTCTCCCTCTTAGCTCATGACAGCCATAATTCTGCTCCCGGCTCCCTCTATCAATGTTACTATTCCAAGAACCTCAGTGAGTCACACAATGTTTACCTCTTTTTAATGTTTTTAAAATTGTGAGTGTGTGTATGTTGCTTAGGCGCACATGTGCCATAATGCATCAGAGGTCATCTTTCAGGAACTGACTTTTTCCTTCCTCCATGGGGTCTTAAGTATTTATCTAAGGTCAACAGGCTTTGAGGCAAGCAACTTTACCCACTGAGACATCTCACTAGTCCAGTATTTGCCTTTTTATGACTAGCCTATTTTATTTATCATGGTCCTTAAGGTTCATCCATATTGTAGCATGTACCAGAATTTCCTCTTTTGTAAAGGTTGAATAGTAATCTGTTTATGTGTGTATGTTACATTTTGTTTCCCCATTCATGCACTATCCAACTTCACAAAATGCTAATCACAGAGATTTCTACCTTGGTTCCTTCTTCACAAAATTTCTGTTTCTGGATCGCAAGTTTCCCATAGCCTTTATTATTTTTTAAATAATATCTTCTCTGAATGTACTATGGATTATAGGGCTTCATCTGGTTCCTGTTTGTTTGAATGGATTACATAAACCAGGATTTGAAAATTACTTTACAGCACTAACTCAGCTTCATGATTATGACTTTGGTCTGCGTAAACAGCAAAGAATTGAACTGTGTTCATGAGACTTTTACAATTTAGATTCATTTGAAAGCCAAGGCAAACCAGACTTCCAATCTTTATCTCGGGTACACAGATGATGGGCAAAACTAAAGCTTTTCAGAGTTCTTATCTTTTGTACTGAAGATAATGGCTAATTAAGAAATTAAGTTGAGTGTGGTGATACATACCTGTAACCCCAATGCTCAGAAGACAGGGGCAGGAGGATCACCGGGCTAGCCTGAGCAAATCACAGCAAGACTTTGTCTCAAGAAAATAAACCCCCCCCCAAAAAAAATAGAATGAACGATTGGCTTGCAATATTAGCAATCCAACAACACATGTGCTTTCTTCTCAACTTTGTATTGGTCTCTTTTAAAATTTGTTTTTGCTATTTTTCTATGCTTCTAAAAGTAATCCCTTGTAACATTGATGTATTTTTAAAACTGAGTAAATAGTGAGTTTTTTTTTAGTGTGAGTATTTTTTTTTACTTATAACTGTAGATATGTAAGAAAAATAGGGCTAGAAAATGAGATTTTAACACTTAAAAAATAGGAAGCATATCAGAATGTAAATATCTCACAGTTTGGCAAACTATGTTTGTAATATAAAAATGCCTTCTCCCAGGAGGCTTTATTAAAACAGGACTTTATTTAAAATAAAAAGATACTTTAAAAAAATCTCAGTTGATAGAGTGCTTGCCCAGCATGCTTGAAGCACTGGATTCCATCCCAGCACCATGTAAATCAGGTATGGTGGTACACACTTGGAATGCCAGCACTCAAGAGATGAAGGCAGAAGTCCAAGGAGTCCAGTCTGAGGCCAGCCTAGGTCACCTAGTCCCATCCCCTGTCATGATGAGAAAAGAAAAATCATAAAGAAAGGAGGGAATTGAAAGGAACAAAGACAGCCTGCACTGTGAGAAGCACTTGCCACCAACTCACAATGTGAGATCTATTCTTTAGACCCAAGTGATGGAAGGAAAAATCAACTCCTGCAAGTTTCCCTCTGGCCTCCCCTTGTGTGCCATGAGCCCAGGCAAATGTACAATACAATAAATTCTTCTTAAAGGCTTTATTGATGGAAGGGCTGCCTAGATCATATTCTGTGATTGATGGTTTTCCCTCCTGATTTCTGTTTAGAGGTTGTTTTGATTTTTTTTGTTTGTTTGTTTTTCTTGCTCAAGAATAAGTGTGATTTGTTTCTTTCTGAGGTTGACTGTGAAGCTATTTGCCAACTCAAAAATGATAATCAAGTTGGGTCACCTGAGACTAATAGCTAAGTTTCTCAGAAAGAGCTGCCAAATCACCAGACATCCAAATACTGGCCTATATTGTTAGGCCACCAAAGGGACTTTTTAGACTGAACTGAGGGGTCAAGCAGCTCTTGATTTCTTGGACTCAAAAGTAAATTCCTGAAATGCAATATCCAACTAAGATGGAAACAAAGGCATTGTCCACACATATAAAATCTGTACCAAGCAAGGGTTTACATACAAGCATTTTGCTGCCTGGATACAAAAGTATTTACTGACTTCCAGGAACTCTTTGGTTAGCTCCAAAATACTGATCTTTCACTATCCATGGCAAACTTCAGTCCTAGCTTTACTTTAGACTGTCACATTATCAGAGAGCTGAGCTGCTTCTTAGAATTTCAAGTAAGGATATATTCTCCACTAAAATGTGACTTAAAGTAGCATTTCACTGTTATGCTATTAAGTTAAAGCTTTCCTGGCACATCTAACTCACAAACTTCCAGCCACTATGTATATTCTCAATCCATTTTGGCTCAAGCTATTCAGTATGAGCTGGATCCTACCCAAGGACAAGCTAATTTCAGACTAGGACTCTTGATGCTTTACTCCAGTCACTAGATTCTGGAGATGAAACACACATTTAGCTTAAGATTTCTAAAAGGTGCTTCATTTACTTATTTTCTGAATATTTGGAGGGAAAATTAACTCATCGCAAAATTATAGTGATGCTTTTCAAAGACAATGGAAGATCAATGCATGCAATGCGTGATCTCCTTGCGATAGAGAATCATCTGCATGAGTAATATTTGAATGTCTTCTTTAACTATTCAAAATAAACTGAGGGCTAGAGAGATGGAACAGTGGTTAAGAGTAATTGCTGTTCTTCCAGAGTACCAGAGTTTAGTCCACAGCACCTGTATCAAACAGATCACAACCATCTGTAATACCAGCTCCAGGGGATCTAACACCCTCTTCTGGACTCTGGACACCTGAACATGTATGGAATACACTTAGACACGTCACATACACACAGAGAGGGGGGATTTTAAACAGAAGTGAAAATTCCATAGTAATATAATTTCTTAGGGGAAAATGTTACTGATAGGATAGATATACGTTGGCTCCATAAAAGAAAAAAATACCCTGGTGGCTTTGATACCTTTTTGTAAATCATGCCATCACAATGATGCAGAATCATTCTTAACTGTGTAAGACATTTATATTAGAGTTTATAAATATATAGCTCCTTAACTCTTTTGAAAATTGCATTTTAACTTTACAATATTTCTTTTAGATATGTATGAGCTATCTTCGCATTATCTCATGTTTAATGATGCTAAGGATGTGTGACCCCATCGTGCTATCTTTGCACTATCTCATGGTTAAGTATGCCAATGAACTTTGAAATATTAAACCTTTCATTTTGGGTTTCATTTATATTTAAAAGATGGGGTTTCCTGGGCTGTACAGGAACTTCTCTGTTCAAGCCTCATGAGTAGGTGTTTATGCTGAAGATATCATCTTGGTATGTTAACTTGAGCAGGGAAAATAGAGTTTAGATCTCAGCTTCAAAAAACAGTCTTTGTAGCAGTGGCTGGAAGCTGCTTATCAGTTTTCTGTATTTTAGTATCAAGTCCCCTACTGTTTCCCTAATATTTTGCTGGATTTCAAGTGTATTGTAAATGAAAAAATCCTTTCACTTATCACTTCTCAGTTCACTAAGGTATGAGATTGGATTTTGGTTCTTGTTCACCAAGCTTCGTCACAAATGGTCACAGAAACTATGACAAAGTTTTTCCTAAGATAGTGTTTCTGATCTCCTCACAGTCATTTCAGACATTCTTGCTTGTACCTTTACCAACTGTCTTCTAGGATTGTAGGCACATTTATTTTGTGACTAGGAACAAACTTGAATTCTTTTCTCACAGGAAGTTTCTTTAAAGTAAGTGGTTGCTATGAACTTCAGTGTTCTCTGCAGCTCTACAAGCTCATTCGTTACAGTCTTGTAAAAGTTATAATCAGGTTGGGTGATGGTGGCCCACACCTTTAATCCCAGCACTTATGAAGCACAGGCAGGTGGATCTCTGTGACTCTGAGTCACACTTTTGAGTGTAGAATGCAGCTTGTCAATGGAACTATACCTACTCTCCTTGAGACAGAGATGAAGTGTGTCCATGTAGTTGTGTGTGGTCATACCTGGCACAGTGCCAGAGACTGGAAGGGAACACTGTGAGAGACAGCCTGTTTCCCTTGCAGCTGTTCACATTTCCTTGTTTTTGTCTTGATGCTATGTGTGTGGTTTGGATGTATATATAGTGCTGGACTTGAGTAGCT
Organism: Phyllotis vaccarum; assembly: GCA_033318265.1. NCBI lineage: Eukaryota > Metazoa > Chordata > Mammalia > Rodentia > Cricetidae > Phyllotis > Phyllotis vaccarum. The sequence goes on along the minus strand of JARWLC010000013.1, from coordinate 131,529,682 downwards.
AATTTCTTTAGAAAAAGAATACAGAGTTCCACATCCTTGTTTTTCACCTAGGAATAATTAATTAACATCTTCCCCACCAACTTCAGCATGCCAGCCTTACAAATATGTTTCATTATCTTCAGATTTAAGGAATTTAAATAACAAAAAATATATTTTGATGTTGCCAGACCACCTTGAATTTAAATTTCTGTAACACCTCAAGCCAAATCCAGCCAACCACTTGTTTGACAAATATTTTATTGAAACATAGCCATATCTGTTCATTGTTAACAGCTGCTTTTATAAAGCACAACAGGCTTTAATAGTAGCCCCTAAAGCCTAAAAAAATTATATTTGGCCAGGATAGCAGAAATATCTTAACATGTAAAACCTACAATTGATTGACTAATAACTTTCAATCTTATTTTTTTATGGTCTATGAATGGCATTTTCTGCAGCCTTAAATATTACTAAAGACATCTCCCTAGCATGGGTTGTTAGATGTTAAGTACTAAATCCTAATAAATCCAAAGAGATCTGGTGTAAGGCAGAGGCCATTCCCTGGTGCTCTGGTTGAGTATCCAGAAGTGCAGCACGTCACATGAGTTAGTTTTCACTTCTGCACTGGTCACCTCTCAGTTGCTATGACAAAATACCCGAGATAATCACCTTAAAAGGAAAAAAGATGTATTTTGGCTCACTGGTTTAGAGGTTTCAGTCAGCCTTCACTATTGCTTTTGAGCCTGTGGAAAGGCAATACATCATTGCATAAGAGGCTGCCCACCTCATGACTTGCAAGAAGCAAAGAGAAGAAGGGAATGGAATACTATTATCTACTTCAAAGTTACAGCCCCAGTGATCTAACTTCATCCTACTACTAGTGCCACAAGCTGGCAAACTTTTAATACATGGGTACTGGGGTGACATCCAAACTCTAGCATTTTCTTCAAAATGAGGAATAGAATTGTATTGATAGATAAGGTCCTCTCTATCTTTAAATTCACATTAAGTAAGACAGACTTAAAAGCCCCCAAAAAGAATAAAATATGGTCAAAATGTGTTGAATTTCATGGGGAAACTTTTTAGTGTGCAAGAAGGATCAAATAGAAATAGTCTCTGGTTCCTAAAGAAACCAGCTAAAGTAAGTACTGTATTTATTTACTTTTGTGGTACTCTACATTTTTTACAGATATGTATTTATACTTTCTATGTACAAGTTTAAATTTTTAATTTTTGAGAAAACATTATGAAATATACACTGTGTCCTGTTTTACTGGAGAAATCAAGGGTCAAGGAGAAGAAAAGAAGCCCTTACACAGCATGTTCTACGATCATGAACACCACACAGCCACTTCCCTTTTGGCTGTTGATGCCCTTAAGGTGGCAGGCATCCCAGTGTTGGTGAGGTCCTGAATTGTGAATGTGCAGCCTTAGCGTTTTGGGCATAGCCTGCAGCTAGCCTCGGCAGCACTTCTTGTCTCCTGCCCCATGCTGTTAGCCATATCCTCTATTTCTGGGGCTTCCTCTGTGAGGCAGTCTTCTTGAACAGGACTCCATGAGAATGACCTTGGGCAGGATGCCCTCTCAGATGTTTCTTTGACTCATAGGAAACACATTCTCACCTTCATAAGTACTGGAAGTTACTCCAAGTGAGGCATAAAAGAAGCAAACACTCGTCACTATGTTTAAGACCTAAAATATCACATGTTGAGCCTCCCCAAGGATTCTCTAAACAATGCTACCTACCCTTTTAGTGCACCAATATGGGCCAGTACATTGCTGCAGCTTGGCAAGCCCTGGCCAGAGACCAGTGCAAAGAGCTCTCCTGTTTGTGCCACTTCCAGTTCCTGTACAAGCTTTTCTGGAGGGTCCTCATACACTTCACTTTCCATGAGGGAAAGAACATATAAAAAAATAAAATATGTTCCTTCCTCAAGCCTGTGACTCTTCCACATCATAAAATATGTTCCTTCCTCAAGCCTGTGACTCTTCCACATCATGGTTCTGCCCCTGTAAGCAGAATAAGGCCCAGGCCAAGTATGGAAAGGATGCTGATGCTGTACAACCGGCCGTATACCAGCACTTGCAGCTTCCTAGTAGACTTGATGCCATTAGAATTCTAGAGCATGTGCATGTATGCATGTGTGCATGTGCCAGGCCATACAAAAGGCACAGAGGAGTGTTATTGGAGCACTTTCCTTACAATATGGCCATGAAAGAGACTCTAGGCACCTGCATGCCACCCAGGAAGTCATTCTAAAGTTAGAATTGTGGTTCTTACTTCACTGTAGTCTGTTTTCCTCATCCGTAAAATAGGAATAAAATTTTACAAGTGACATTTTACAGAGGCACTAGCCTTGCAAAATGAGCTGAGGTTAAGTGGGTACATTTATATCAAGACTTTGACTAGTAATTAGCATCTAGTAAATGCTCAATAAAAGAAGCAGTTGTCATCATTGTTCCTAGTAATGAAGATTATCTCTTATCTTAATTGCTTAAGAACTGAAGTGTTGTATATTTGAGGATTTTTTTCCAGTTTTAAATATTTTAGTACATATAATTATAATTTGTAATTAGGACAAAAGTCTAAACATAAAATTCAATTATATTTTATATGCATCATGTACACACAGCCAGAAAATAATTTTGTGAAACATCTTTAGTGTGCCTGGAATTTGACTACAGCCCCTCATGTGAGATAAACTGTGGAACGTTCCACTAGTCCAGTCAGTCCAGTATTTTAAACATTTCCAATTTGTGGACATTGCAGATGTTGGGACATTTCTGATTTTGAAACATTTCAAATTTGTGATTTTTTTCTTTTTTCTATTTTATTGAAAATAGATGTTTTTCCTCACGTCATATATCCTTAAGGTTCCTTTCTCTTTATCCTACCCGATTCCTCCCTATCTCCCCTACCATCCAGCTGTCTTATTGGAAAACAAACAGGCTTCTAATGTATAATAATAATAATAACTAACACATCAGAATAGGACAAATCAAACCAACAGAAGGAAAGAACCCAAGAAAAGGCACAAGAAACAGACCCATTAATTTGCACATTCAGGCGTCCCATAAAAACACTAAACTGGAAGTGATGTTAGAGAAATTGCAGGATAAAAAGAGAGAAGAAGAAGAACAAAACAGCAATAACAAAGTTTTTTTTTAAATAAAAGGATTAAAAGAAATTTTAAAAAGAAAAAAGCCCTGACAGGACATTATGAGACAAGGAGCCTCCAAAGATCCCTCTGAGTTCGTTTTCTGTTGGCATCCACTGTGCAGATCACCCTACAAGTAGTTTGTTTCCCCAGTGAGACTCCCTTTGAGGAAACTAAATTTTCATTTGCAAGTGGTTATCAACTAGAGATGGCTTCTGGGTTAGGGATGAGGCTTGTGTTCACTTCTTTCAGCTCTAGGACCCCATCTGGTACAGACTTGTGCAGGCCCTGTGCATGCTGCCCCAGTCTCTGTGAGTTTAGATGTACATTGATCCAGTTGATTTAAAAGACTGTTTTTTGCTGTCCTCCATCCCCTCTGCCTCTTAACACTCTTTCTGCCTCCTCTTTCATAGGATTTTCTGAGACCTGAGTGGAGGGATTTAATCAAAACATCACTTTTAGGGCTGAATGTCCTAAGGTCTCTCACCTTTTCTGCATATTGCCTAACTTTGGGTCTCAGTATATGTTCCTATCTGCTGCAGGAGGAAGCATCTCTGCTGAGATGGCTGAGCAAGACCATCTCATGGGATCTATGAGTATGACAGAATGTCATTAGGAGTCATTTTATTGCTCCTTTTTTTTCAACAACAGTGGTAATTGGTTATACCCTAAGTCTCTGGGTATCTAGTCTCAGCTTCTCAGTTACCCAAGCAGTGTCAAATGTGAATTCCATCTTGCAAAGTAGGCAACTACAATGACTACTAGTACTTGTTGTATGAGGTTTCTGGCCTGGACTTTCAGGCCTAGCCTCAAAGTTTGCACCCATAGACCCATAGTCCCACAGTCCCACAGAGACACATAGACACTTAGTTAATTTTACACTGATTGACCTGGGCCTAGGCATATAACTTGCTAGCTCTCTACCCTTCATCTAACCCATGATTCTTATCCTGTTCAGCCATGTGGCTCAGTACCTGTTCTCAGAGCAACATAGCTGTGCTCTGCACCTTCTGCCTTCTCTGTGGCATCTCTGTGCTGTAACTGCCTGTTCCCAGAGATTTCTTAGTCTGGTAAGCCCACCCACACTTCCTGTCTGCCTTTGGCCAATCAGCATTTTTTTTATTAAACTCATAGGCAGGACAATTATTTACAATGAAACATCATAAATCCGCTACAATAACTCAAAAGTTACTACTTACTGTAGAATTATTTACATGTAATATATAAAGAATTAATATGTATTGAGGGGTATATAAACACCTATGATATAAATCGAACTTTAAGACAATTTTTGGAGAGTGGAGCTGTCCTGCACCAGATGGCTGATCTGCTCCCTGAGAATGCAGGAACAAACAAGAAGAAAGATCAGTGTCCTGATATCTCAATGGGGTCTGGCCACACTCCATTCAAGGTCCTGATGCCCCAGAGATATGCCTCCAAGCTTGCCAAAATAATGCCTGAATCTCACTATGTCTCTCTCTTTTGTATAACTAAGAAAGTTTTAATATCAAGATAGGGTTAGGCGCTCCTCTGCAGGGAATGGGCTTCAGGGTGCCAGCCAATGCACAAGAACCCAGTCTGATCCCACCCCTCGAGGCTCCACATACTACCCATGCCGGTCTATAGTCGCCTACCCTTGGAGAGCCTAGATCCATTTCCGGATGGTTCTCTAGTGGTTGTTCTTGATTCAGTGAGCTCCCCGGAGCTCCTGCTAGCCATGTTTGTGGGAATTTTCCTCATAGTACCTATCCCCTTGCTCATATAGACCCCCCCCAACTTAGCTGAGGGAGTTCTGCGCAGAGCTCAGCCATGAATCTCTGCCTCCACCTCTATTCATTGTTGGATGTAGGTTTTGTGATGACACTTAAGGTGGTTATTTATTTGATTATAGGGGCAGTCCACTGTTATTTGGAGACTTGGCTAGGGACATCCTGTGAGTTCTTAGAGGTTTCCTTAGCACCTGGAATCTTTCTAACCCCACATTGGCTTCCTCAATCTAGGTTGTTTCCAGGTTCTTGCTATTACGGATAATGATGCTATGAACATAGTTGAGCTAATGCCTTTGGGGTACAAATGTGCATCCTTTGGGTATATGCCCAATAGTGGTATTGCTGTATCCTTAGGGAGATTGATTCCCAGTTTTCTAAGGAACTGCCATACTGCATTCCAGAGTGGCTGTACAAGTTTACACTCCCACCAACAATGGAGGAGTGTTACATATTGTTTTATTTTGCTAAGAACACAACATAGTATTTACTCTAAATGAAAAAATGTAAGTGTTAACTATGAGACAATGTTATAGGATTTATTCATCTCGCAATTGTAATATATTTAAATATTTATAAATAATGGTTTCTTTTTGGTTTTAAGTGGATGACATTCACTTTGAGGTTTTCTTCTTAATATTTTATAGATGAAGTACTTTATATCTTTTCATAAGTTAGTCTGGGAAGCTAATCACTACATTATTTTTGTGAGCTGGGTATTGTGGCACATACCTTTAATTCTAATATTTGGGAGATAGAGGCAGACAGAACTCTCTGAGTTCAAAGACAAGTAGATATCTACAAGCAGGAGGCCATCCTGGTCTACATGGCAAGTTCCAGGCCTGCCAGGGCTACATATTGAGACCCTGCATAGACCTATTTCTATTTTTAAAAAGCATTTTTTTATTCCAAATTTTAGTGGACAGTGTCTAGAGATGTAAACCTTAAGAAGACAGAGGCTACCCACATATATTCTCCCAAGGATTTGGTAAAATAAAATGTCACCAGTATCCTAAAATGTTTTAAACAGAGTAGCATCTTACTATTTATTCAGTCTTCAATTCAGTAGTATTTTCTTAACCAGTGGCATCATATAAAAATGGCTTCTCTATTTTCACTTTCTCTTGATCATTTTTAACACCTCAGGGATTTTTCTGTATGGTATAGACTGTTTACAAATCATAAGTTTACAAATCATAAGTTTAAGAGATATCAAAATAATAGTTTTTAGCTAGTAATACAAGTTAGAAAGAAAGTGAATTAGGTATAATCCCTTGGCCTCATCAAAATAAGATAATAAATGGAATATTTTCTTTGAATTAATGGACTGGACATTACTCATTTATTGTTTGTATATATTGTATATAATTATTGTACTTATTTTATATGGTTCTTATGTTAGTTATAACCCTCTTTTTTAATTGTGACACAAAAGGGGATATGTGGGCATATGTTTCAAATTTAATAGGAAGGGGACAAACCAACCCCCAAATTTCAAGCTATTTTAGAGAAGTTAGGGAACAGAAACCATCAGACTATCTAAGGTCACTTTTAAGTTTGTACTTTTCAAAGCACAGTATTGACTGTCCGTTCCATTTGAGTTATTACTAGCATTGTAATTATACTTCTAAACTGCAGAGTCTTTTCTCTGATGAGTTAATGTTCTTTAGCAAGTTGATGCTTGAACCGTTCATATTTGTGTGTGTGTGAGGGGGGGTGAATTTAGATCTTTTTCAGTCTGGTTACACTCTGTTTTTGACTCCCTACTGAAGACTCCAGCACTGATTCTAATAGTGAACATCTCTAGTAAGACAAGCAAAAACCTCTGTGAGAACATTTCTTCCGAGAAGTTGTGTTTGCCCTTTGGCTTCTGTGAAAATTCTTTTAGACTCTTCTTGGCCAGAAACTGTTCTTTCATTTTACTCTGTATTCACGTTAGTGAATGTTGCCTCTGTCTGGAGGAAAACACTGAGATTGCTGCTATATTGTCAAATATTAATTGCTATGGACAGAAAAGTTCCCCTCTTCCATAGTATTTACTTTTAAAGCTATGCATGAAACTCATATTCTGACAAGTTCCCTTGACTGATGGACAATTGCAAAGAAGACCCACTGACATCATCTCCCTGACCTTTTAGGAGGAAAATCTTGTTTGTTGAAATAATAAAGAGAAAGCCATAAACTGTTGTAAAACATGATGAGTATTGATTGGATTTTCTCCTTTGCTTTTTAGCTCTATGACAAAATTAACACAAAGTCTTCACCACAAATCAGGAATCCTCCAAGCGATGCAGTACAGAGAGCCAAAGAGGTAAGTGGCATCTTTTTCTCAATTTAGCATCACATTTGCTACCTTTACTAAAGATGTTTTGGCTGCATGTTGAAGAAGCTTGCTCTTTAGGATTGTAGTTCGACTCATACTTAGATTGCAATTGCTGAATTTATCATCTGAAGAAGAAAAAAAAATCTCAGCAATAGTAGTTCCCAGATTTCTCCTTCTGGTTTTGCTGTGTAAATGAACATATTAATATTGTCTTTTTTGATGTTATTTTATTGAACCTGGTTGAAATAGACATGCTTTAAAAATCTAAGTTGCTTTTTTAATGTGGGACTATGTTGAGATTAATTGACTTGTGGATAACAATTAAGTATGCTGAATTCAAAGTAGTCATTTTTATGCATCATCAGTGCATAAAAATATTTGCCAAAAGCTTTTTCATACTTATTATAGAAGAATGATTTTACAGAATACCAAATTCACCCAGAATCCCATCAACCCTAATACCATTTTTGTCTTTTTTGTTCACGTCTAGAATTTGATCTGTTACCAATGATAATATGTTGATTTGGGCCTAGTATTATATAAGAAGCATTTTGTGCCTCTATTTGATCTTTATGAACACAGCACAATGATTGTGTAATTTTTTTCTAATTACAAGAATGGTGTCGAAATTACCCCATTAGTAAATATTTTGTTTGTTTGTTTTTTACTGTTTAATCTTTTAAAGCTTTTATGCAAATAAACATTTTGTTTTTAAAATATTTTTACAAGGTGTAATTACTAAATGAAAGAAAGAGTATTGAAGACATAATTGCTTTTTAGCAGATTTCATTCCGTTGAGATAGGATCTCACCATATAGTCAAATGTTAGGATGACAGGTGTGTGCCACCACAGCCACCTTTCTAGCAAATGTGAAACATGACTTTTTATATATATTATGCTTACATTCTCACTGAGAAATTAGACCATGGTGGCTGCCAGGCCTGCTTGCTTGGTGAGAATAGGATAAGAGAAATCTATCTTAATTTGCCCAGTTCTTTGAAAGGAATTACACTATCAGGCAGGAATTAATGAGTCACTACCCATTCTTGTCAATACGCAAATATAGAGAAGTAGCAGAAGTAGAGATACTCTAGGGACAAGCCTTTGTCCTAATTATACAATTGAAGAATTCCCCCAGTTAAAAGATCTTACCTCTGCACCTAAGATTATAGGCCATGAAAGTAACAAGGGAAACAGTTTGCTCCCCCCGCCCCTTGTTTCCTGGAAGAGAAGCAGAAAATACACCAAAGAGAACCACTTTAATTCATTAAGCAGTAGAAACTAGGTGCATAACCAGAAATCATTACAGAGCATTTGAATAAGAAACACTAGTGTAGGGTGCTGAAATCTGAGACTCAAACCTAGTGAACCCCTTCCTGAAGTGCTTGCAGGTTGAGGCAGAACAGTCCTACTGGTGAAGGGCTAATGTGCCCCCTTACAACAGTGGTGCAGAGGCAATCCTAGATTGGCTCCATGGTGAGAATTCAATTGAGTGCAATATAGAGATCTTTGAACCTTTTCATCTTTATCAGGGCAAGCAGCCCACAGCAGTGCCTCAGTTTTTCTGAGCTGCTTGCCCTGGATTAAGGTGAATAGATGAACTCCCTTCCTGGGCGAAAGGGAGAACCTTTCAAGAGCAGTTCACTTGTAAGCAGCATTTTTACCAATGAAAACAAAATGTTAAGTGTTTGAGTTTTTAAATTTGGTCTTGGGTTCCCTGGAATTTTGTGAAAGGAACAGTTAGCAAAAGCTGGTTTTCTCTATGTTGGGAGATAAGCATGGAGAGCAGCATTTCTCCTAGGAGGCTGCAAGAAAAACTACTTAAATGCATTCTTAATTAGTATACTTAATTAGAATTCTTTTGTATATTGTTTTCATTTTTAAGGAGCTAACAGTGCTGTTCAATTTTAAAAGCTGTTACTAATTTTCTGTACAAATTGATTTGGGGAGTGAATTTGAATTTCCTCATTAAGCTACTTAAGTTTCTTAAAACTGCAGTAAATATGTGTTACAATCTTCCCAGTTTGTTTTTTCGTTTTTTGTAATCTTTGGGTTATAGCTGCATGTTGAAGGAAAACCAATATTGCATTAATTTTATTTTACTACTATCAGTATCATTCTTATACTTTAATAACCTTTGAATTCAACAAGTATTTTTAAAGTAATCGTCTTTCCCACTATAAAAACCCACTTATGGTTTTTAATTTCAAGGAGTTTCATGCTTTGTAAATCTATCATTTTACACTAGTGAGTATCTTATTTGTTTTTCTAGGTATTGGAAGAAATTTCATGTTACCCTGAGAATAATGATGCAAAGGAACTAAAGCGCATTTTAACACAACCTCATTTCATGGTAAGTAACAAATCACTAGATCTAAACGGTGCTGAAATCAAGAGACAAAGTAAACACAAGCATGTGAGGCTAGTTCTAGGATAACAGCGTGTGTATTTACAGGTAAACGCACGGCTTCTTCATTCTCGTTTTGGTTTTGGCTTTGGTCTTGATTTATATTTGACTCAAGCAGCCCAAACTAGCCTTAAATTTAGATCCTCATGCTTTGGCTTCCTAAATGCAAAGATTGTAAGTGCTACAATGATTAAATGTAAGTAGAAGGAACACACTGTAAAATCATAATACAAATATAACATATCAAATAACTAAGCCAGTACCATCATGGCTCTCTAATCTGATGTTCCATGGATAACTGTATATATTATGCTGTCATCTGACTGACTGTGCAGTAGGTTTGTTTACACCAGCATTATGCCAGGAAGTCTCTAGGCCCTAGGAATATTTAACTCCAATATAATCTTATATATGTAGTGTATCATTGACTGAAATATCATTCTGTGGTTCATGACTATAGTATCAGACTAAGATAATCACAGGTAATAACAAATATTTTGATTTTATTGTTTTTGTTGACCTTGTATCATAGTTGTAAAGTGGCTCTTGAAGGACTATGTACACCTCAAATAAGGCTCTGCTTCCTTATAATTCTTACATCATGCCCTCACTGGAACTGGACAGAGAGCTATAATTGAGGGAAACTTTTTGATGAAAAACTGGCTTTGATTTGTGCATTATATTTATTTATGCGGTACATATGCTACAGTTCATGCATGGGGTCAGAGAACAAGTTAAAGGAGTCTTCTTCCTACCCCACAGTCCCAAGAATTAAACTCAGGGTATCTTTGTTTTCGACAGTGTAGAACTCAGACACATTTTTCACAGGTTTCTATGAAAAATAGGAATAGCACTTGCCTTTAGACAGTTATTAGAAATTTGAAATAGCTAAGAAACAGTTTTGTAGAAAAAAAACTTTATAGCTATATGCTTATCTGCAATTCAAAAGTAGAATTACAGTGCTTGGTAAGATGGCTGTGTGGTTGAGAGTGCTTGCTAGCTCTTCTAAGGATGCAAGTTCATTTCTCAACACCCACTCCAAAAGACTCATAACTGTTGTAACTCCAGCCCCAGGGGATCTGACATCTTCTGGCATCCAGGGTCATCTATACTAAGGTGCATACACACAGGTACATAAATAAAAATAATACATATCTTCCTTTTTAAAAAAAGAATAACAAATTACAGGTGGTAATTTATGCTGAATATAACATTTTTTAAAAACAGTCACAGGTATGTAGATATGAAATACATGCAATGAAGTAAAAATCTAGACAACTGCCCTCTGGGTGAAAATATGACTTTAAAACATTGTTCTTACTACTACATATGTATTTTAAATGATAATTTAAAAATAATAGTTACAGTGTAACAAGTATCATATCCATACCTATGAGATTTTACATACATTCTGTTTCATTGTACATGTAATGTTTTTAAAATTTAACATTGTCCTCCAACGTAACCATCTTTAAAGAAACAATTTCCTATATTCCCCTCCCTAATTTTTCTAAGCTTTAATGGCCAAATTCCAACACATCTCTGAGAGTGTTTCACTACATTCTATCTGATTGTGGTGGATTAGAAGTACACTTCTGTGTCTGGGTGAGCTTACTTTCACGGCTGAGATATGTCATTGTAGGAATCAGTTGGCTAGCAAAATCATTCCTAATTACTCTAAATCTATGTTAACCTTTCCTTCTCTGTTTTCCAATTTCTGTACACACTCAACTGCTGGAGAAGGTCTACCCCAGTCTCAGCTTAGCTTTGTGAACTTGTGAGCTCATTTAATCATTGTCCTGTATACCAGAGTAGGAGAATAGTAAGATTCGGTACCCTATTAATATCCTCACATTTGAGCAATCACAACACGACTTGATTACCCTTGATATTATCCTGTTCACTGATATTGCATATGTGTGGGCCATCCTTCCCCAGATTACAATTTACTCCCCTCCAGACATCATGTCTTCTATGGGATAAGTGTGATTAAAGCTCTAAATTCAGATAGGCCTGAGGTTAAACTCTACCCTTGCCACTGTGAAATAAGTCTGTGATCTTGGGGTCAACCTCTTTTAGTTGGATTAAGAACTAAATAGATATGTCTACTGTACTTAGCCTGTTTTCTGTCTGATATATGCTTAGTACCTCATCAGTGTTAGCTAATAAGGACTATTATTTACTCCACAGTGTCTGTCACCTGCCTGTAAACAGAGCTCACATTGTAAACCACTGAGCACTGTAGTAGCTAGCCCATCTGCAAGTAGGTTCACCTCACCACTCACTGAAGTTTATTCTTGAATTTTTTTTAACAAATCAGACTATAAATTGCTATATAACCTGAGCTCACTTCATATAATTTTATAGGACTATATTAGACTAGTAAATCTTTCAGATTTGAGGAGACTAAATAAATAAATTAGCATATAGTCAAATAAGACCCTTTATAGGATAAGTTTTTTTTCAGAAATTATTAAAGCTCGTACAGACCATTTCTTCACAGGTTACCTACCTTCTAAGCCTTGATTTCTTTTGCATTTCTGAACTTAGAGGGAATGGTGTGTGTGTGTGTGTGTGTGTCCCCATTCCTATCCCTATCAGGAAACATTTTCAGAAATAAGAATTTCTCAAATTCTTTGAATATGTATCTTGGTGCTTAAAAGATATCTTTATTCATTTATCAAATATCAAAGTGCCTACTGTGCTCCAGGTATACCATGCTAGCCACTAGGGATCTAGTCATGAATAGGAACAACATAGTTCCAGCACTCATGAAATTTTCTATTTCAGTAAGGCTGCAGGATATGGGTGGAATCAAAACAGACTGAATACATCAAATAACATGGTAATTTCATACATTGATAATAACTATGAAGAAGCGATTATAGAACAATGACAAGTAGTCATTGTAGTACAGTGTGAGCTATTGAATATTCTCAGGGGACCCTCTTCTGAAGAGTTTACTAAGCTGTGACTATTACAGGAAGAGCTGGCCCCATGAACATTCAAACAGGAGAAAGAAGCAGAAGGAAGTTTTGAAGTTTTGTAGTCCATTAAGGATGGGACTTAGTATTTTAAAAAAAAAAATCCTAAAATTTTCAGGCAAATGGATGGATTTGGAGAATATCCTCCTGAATGAGGTATCACAAGCACAAGCACAGAAAGATAGACATGGGGTGTACTCACTCATAAGTGGATTTTAGACAAAAAGTAAAGAATACTCAAGCTACAACCCCTGAACAGCATGGGATCAGAAGGAACTTAAGAGAGACATCCAGAGATTCCCCTAGGAAGAGAAAATAGAGAAGATCACCTTAGCAAATCAGGATCATAACAGGTCGCAACCAAGAAGGGGTGGGAACAAATTATGAGAGAAGGAGGTGGTTGAGTGAGAGGAGCAACAAAGAGGGAGACAGAGATGGGTATCTCGATAGAGGAGGCCAATGTGGGGCTAGAAAGATACCAAGTGCCAGGGAAACTTCCAAGAACTCATAGGATGTCCCTGGCAAGGTCTCCAACCAATAGTGGAGGAGGTGCTTAAACAGGACTTCCCCTAGAATCAAATGAATAACCATCCTAAGTGTCATCACAGAACCTATATCCAACATTGAATAGAAGTGGAGGCAGAGATCCATGGCTGAGCCCCTGGACAGAGCTCCCTCAGCTGGGAGTGGGCAGGGAGTCTGTATGAGCAAGGGGATAGGGACTATGAGGAAAATTCCCACAGACCTGGCTAGCTGGAGCTCTGGGGAGCACACCGAATCAAGAACAACCACTAGGGAACCATCCGGAAACGAATCTAGGCTCTCCAAGGGTAGGCAACTGTTGATTGGCATGGGAGTATGAGGAGCCTTGAGGGGTGGGATCAGACTGTGTTCCTGTGCATGGGCTGGCACCTTGGAGCCCATTCCCTGCAGAGGAACACCTAACCCAACCTTGACTTTGGGATGAGGAAATCGGACTTGCCTGGAGTGGATGTGCCACACTGAGCTCACCCACCTTGGGACTTCTTGCCCTTTGGGGGGAGGGGACGGGTGGTTGGGGAGGGGGTGCAGGGGGATACATGGAAAAAAGACTTTTTGTAAATAAAGAAGGAAAGAAAGGAAATGAAATTCTAAAATATATATTAAATAATCTTTTGAGTACTAAGGTTTTCTGCCTCATACATATTTTAATAATGCTTTTTAAAACCCTGGGCTTTTGCAATTAACAACAGCTATGTAGAAATATTTTAATAAATGTAATGTTTTTGTTTCACTGAAGTTCTAGTGTTCTTTTCATATTTGATATTTTATACTTAATTTGCTCAATTATCTGGACTTCGCTTTCTCATCAATTTAATCAGAGCATGTAATTTTCAATTACCAAGTTCTTAAAACACAGACAGTTTGAAAATATTTGCAGTAACTTAAAGGAGAGAAAAGAAAGGGAGTCTAATAGGCAAAGCCTGATGACCCGAGTTCAATCCCTGGGACCCACGTGGTAGAAAGAGAGAACCAACCCCTGCAAGCTGTCCTCATGGGTGCAAACACATGTGCACACGCAGAAAATCCATCCACAAATGGAAATTTTTACAGGAGAGAAAAATCAGAATAAATGTAAGCTCTATATGGCAGCGCAAACCTGCTACCCAGCACTCAGGATGCCGAGACAGGAGGAGTCCAAATTCTAGGCCAACCTGTTTACATAGCATCTAGAAATAAACTACCAGCTAGTGCAGCCTCGTACGAATTGCTCAATCCTACCCTATAAATCATTTCAAGGAAAATAGTCAAACTTCATCTTATATATTCTTTTTTAACTTTACTGTAAGCATTCTGTACGTGTTTCAGTTTTCTGCTTACATGTAAAATAGAGCTGGGGATTTAGTCTTGTTTTGTGCCAGTAGTCATTACCAGCAGCAAATTCTGGTTAATATCAAGTGTGGCCTTATTTGGCAACATAACTTAAACTTTTAAAAAATTCAATTTGATACTGCTTTATGATTGAGGGCTTACTTCCCTTATAAATAATACATTGAATTCAAGTACCCGTTTATATAACTTTAAAGGACAAATAGGAATAATCTACAAAAAGCAGCATAAACACTTTATCCAACTCACGGTAATTTGAGGCTGACCTCATCCCTATGAAAGCTTACCTGTGTTTACCAAAATATCATGAGTCATAAAAGGCATCTCTGTACTTGGCCTGGGATTGTGGAAGTATTGTCCATTTCCATTAGAAACAGAATAAATGGATTACTCTGAGCACCTCGGATGACAAGCCAGCGCCATAATCTCCTTTCTGATTGTAACACATCATTATCTATTTTTGCCATGTATGCATAAGTATATTTAGCCAAGTCATGCCTCTGCTAAGCCTTTTAAGAAGTGATTTCAGATACTGAAATACTGTTTAATTGCATTATATTATCAGCACATACCTCATTACCACACATATTACAGAAAATAAAACTAAATTTACATTTGGCATAATATGTGTTGATATATGTGTATTAGTATATCCATACAAAGTTTCAAATAGACCAACGATAGTCAGTTGTAAATTCTCTTTGAGCTAAAATTTTTCATCCTTATTAAAAAGGGTTTATGATGGGACAAAGCAGGAAGATAGCATTTTTTAGAGAAACAGAGGTTTATTATTAATGTTCACCAAGATGACTTACAGATGTCAGTATAAGAAATCATTTTTTGTCAGTGAATTTTTTAAGATGAGTAAGTAAACATTTTCAACTGCTTGTCTAGAATTCACAAAGCCCTGGGTTTCATTCCCAGCACCACATGAACTAAGTATGGTGATGAACGCTTATAATTCTGGAAGTTGGGGGTAGGAACAGAAGGTCAGAGTCATCCTTTTCTACATAAGGAATTCAATGGCAACCTCCACGAGACCCTTTCTCCAATAAAATGATAGATTTGTCCAAGAGCTCCAAAAATTAATAAAGCATTTCAAATGTTTCTGTTTTGAGACATGATGAGTCATCGAGTGAAGGAACTTCTCACCAAAGCTAGCAGCTGGAGCTCAGTCCCTAGAACTCAAATGGTAGAAGTAGAGACCTGCTCACACAGCTTGTCTCCTGACCTCTACACAAACATTATAGCGCACACATATACAAATAGATAAATGTAAAAATAATTAAACTTGCAATTTTGAGTCCTGTATGTGTGCTATTTTAGAAAATTGATGTTTCAGGTCCAGCTATACAGTTTAATTTTATTTTCTAAGTCATGTTATAAATTATCTTCATCCTTT
This sequence comes from Phyllotis vaccarum, assembly GCA_033318265.1. Lineage (NCBI taxonomy): Eukaryota > Metazoa > Chordata > Mammalia > Rodentia > Cricetidae > Phyllotis > Phyllotis vaccarum. Next base: position 131,513,793 of record JARWLC010000013.1, on the reverse strand, counting down.
GGGCTGTATAAAAATATTATGGTAGACACAATTGATGTCACCACATCTCTGTCCATTCAGTTGTATGAACCTGAAGCTTATGAGTTCTCCTCTATCCTTGCTTCTCCTCATTTCCATTTCTAGTAACCTACTAGTAAGCAATACTAATTTTATTCTTTACCTTCATACAACAAAAGATACTCAGTACAATGATTATTATATAATGTCTTTTAATTTTTCAGTTTAAAGCCTGTGCAAATTTTCTGGTTCTTTTTATAAATATTCTTTCTGCTAAATGATTTAAAATTTCAGTATTTTGGCTTTTATTTGAACATATGAGTTAGACAGAGTTTTATAGTCTAACACTAGATGACACCTGCAACCCTGATAATTGATAGACCCATTCATTCATTGCTTTGCTCACTTACTTATTCATTTTATTTTAAAAAAGAAATCCATCTATCATGATAATTTGCCACAAAGAAATTGAGGTCGTTTAGAGGTAGATTTTGTTTTGAGTCACTTTAGATGAAAAATAATTTTGAGAAGAAGTGATATTACATGTTTGTGTAGCAGATTTCTTCTAGAACGGTACTAGAGCTAATTTTTTTCTTCTTTCATAAAAATGCCAGGCCTTACTTCAGACTCACGACGTAGTGGCACATGAAGTTTACAGTGATGAAGCACTAAGGGTCACACCTCCCCCGACCTCTCCCTACTTAAATGGTGATTCTCCGGAAAGCGCTAATGGAGACATGGACATGGAGAATGTGACCAGAGTTCGGCTGGTACAGTTCCAAAAGAACACAGATGAACCAATGGTAAGATGGAAAAGCTTGAATTGCAATCAGCTAACTTCAGCCTAGACAGACTACTATTCAAGGAGGAAGGGAAGAAGGGTGGACATGGATGCTTCTAAAGAAATCAGTTTCCCAATCATCAGTTCCTCTGCCCTTTTCTCCAAGAGTTATTCTGCCTCACACCAGATCTTAGATATGCTTGCTGTCACACCTTTCCTGTAACAATTACTTTTCAACTTTCCATGCAGAGGTACATTACTCGAGAATGGGAGAAAAAAATTTCTCAAGTGGCAATTTTGAAACATTAGCATTGTAGAAATTTAACTAATTAAATGAATAATCCAGTACTTTCCATATCTTTTGCTTTCACCAAAATTTGCAAAACAATAATTCAGAAAACATTCAGAGACCTGAATGATACTGCTAAAATAGTATTCCTTCCATTCACATCAACCTCTTTATTCATTTTCCCATGCACTTGAAAGAGAACTGATACTGCGCGTGCACTCATTCTCAGGAGCATCATAGACTGAGATGATCAGGACAGGCTCTGGGGTGCTCACTGAGCAGATGAAAAAGACAGAAACTAAGGTGACACAGTTCCAGCAAACCAAAAAGCATGTACAGAAGCCTGGTAGGTAGTAAAGAGGCCCTTTCATAGTTTCCAGATGGAAACAAGCCATGGTACCTGGCCAACAGACAGCATGGCAAGAGGTAAGGACGGGACCACAGTAGTGAAAAATGTGTTATGGTGTCTGTTCTTTAGCCTAAAAACAGCAGAAAGTTATTGAGGGTGTTAAGCTTAGAGATGGATTAGGTGTTCATTTCTGAGCTAGCAGCCTGGAACTGTATTACAGAGTCCAGAGAGACTAGATAACTAAACAGACAATGCCACGGTGCAGAGGAGAGGTACTGATACTCAGAACTAGTGGAATGAACACCAAGAGAGATGGAAGAAAAAGCCAGGCATGGTGACCCTTTGTAATCTCAGCATTGGGGAGATGAGAGAAACAATTTAATAGCAAGTACAAAGCCGACTTGGGCTATTTGAGATCCTGTGTCAAAAAAAGAAAGAAAGAAAGAAAAGTAAATCATTAAGGTTGAGTTGCAAAGAAAGAATCAAGGATGACCCTGAAACCGCAGGCTCTCAACTCGATGCATAAGAACATGGTGACATTATAAAGAGGAACACTGGACAGCTTTCAAGTTTAGAGATGGGGGCATATTTCTAGGGATGAAGCCTGTCAAATATGTGCGTTTATCTTCAGAGTTTAAATAAGCAAAATACCTACTTAAGAAAGAAGAGTAGATCTGTGACTACAGTTTCCAGAGAACCCTTAGTTCTCTGTATTCTTTCCCTCTGTCTTTGTCGGTTGTCTAACATTATCTGGCAGCACACAGGGGGCATGCAAATCAAATACCTGTTCTGCTGCTCTCTGGGCTTAGCAACCCTTGGCCTCAAGAGCATGGGCTGCTACAGTTTTAGAACCCTTGTGCATACATTTTACATCCATGGGCCCAAGGTTGTTCACTTCCTGAAGTCCCTCCAAACTGTGAAAGTTATCTATCCATTTTATACTTTAATTTACCCAAAGAGCAAATGTTTAAAAGCCCATGTGATATGTGGCTGCATTAGATGCCTGTGATAACGGGGCAGATAAGATATGGTCTAATCCTGGAGCTCACTTTCCACAGGGTGGTGCACATTAAGGACATAAAGTTGCAGCTGAGCACAGTTTGGCATGCCTAGTTACAACAAAACTAGAGAGAAGAAAGGGCTGTCTGGAAAGGCAGAGGGTAATGTCCAACCAAACAAAGCAGACAGGAAGCTGTGAGGGGTCATAAGGAAGTCCCAAAATATCTTATCATCTGTTACTTAGATAATAGCAGTTGTTTGTCTCTTTGATGTGGGCTAACTACACATCTATCTCAGAGTTAGTTTTTTTCAGAAAGCAAAAATGACCTTGAATCACTCTTTAAAATCTCCTTTAAAAGTCTATTCTCACTTGTGATCTTGGTGATGGCATATATTTTCACTGACTGCCAAGAAAACCAGAGTTATTTCATGTAAAATATATGTTAACAACAATAGAATATATATGTAACCCCATTGCAATTACTATGGCCGTTTGCCGTTCATTTTTCTTCATAGCTCTGAATTACTCTGAAGATTATATCTACATGACCTCTTCTGCCTGGTGACCCTCTATAATGATTGCATTCCCTAATGGTGAAATTCTTCCTTTATACTATATAGTTTTCCAGTTTGTAACACAGTACTCATAATTGTTTCCCTGTTGATTTGGACTCCCATAGTTAGAAGTAACAAATATCGTACTTGAATTAGCTTACACAAGAGGGAAAGGGCTTGTTTGTGTAAGCAATGAAAGACCAGGAATATATGCCACCCCCTCCCAATTCCTCAAGCTTTGGTAAGTTCATAGCCATCCCAAGCTGAGCCAATACTTTCCCTGGAGTTTGTGATCTTGGGAACAGAAAGAACATAATTCTTTTCTGACAAGAACTTTAGAGGCAGACAAGAAAAAAAAATGTTGACTATAATTGTCTTAAAATAAATTTCCCTAGCAAGGAAGCTGCTGTCCGCCTCCTTTACTACTGTGCCTAGGGTGTGTGCAACATAGTAGGTTCCCATTCATGTTGGCTGAGTGAATACAGAAACTTACTAGCTTTAAGGGTGAAATCTCTGTTGTGCCATCATTTCCCTTATGAAACTCAGTTTGAGGTATGCATTTATTTATGGCATTTTCCAGAATACTACTCTAAGTAACTCTATACACTGATTGAATGTACAAATTGGAAATGAAACCTGAACATCACAATTGAATGTTAAGACCGCAATCATTTTGATAAACTATACTTTTCATAGTACTTACCTAATTCCTCTGAGACCTTCAAAGCAGGAACCATGCAAAAATATATATTGTGGCATGGTTCAAATTAAGCTAGAATATAAATTCTCAAATAACTCCATGAAGTTTTCTAACAGAATCTTATTCTCCAGAGAGGCAAAATTGAATGCCTATTACTAACCACTTAAAATTCAAAACCGCCATCCTATAAAGTGACCTTGTTAAAAGATACATAGTTTTGGGCTCCATTCCTGTCCCCATGAATATAAATCTAATGACCGTGATTAAGAGTCAGCATTATTTAACAGCTCCTTGTGTGATTCTTAGGATCAGTCAGGTCTGCTGCAAAAATATGTTTATGGAAGTTTGATTTTAATAGGAAATATTTGAAAAATAAATTGTAAAATGGTTTTAACTATATATAAAACTATGAAACTTAGGCTTCTGAACCTCTCATCTAAAATAGATGAGATTGTGACAAATATTAAATTACAAGTGAGAATGGTTTTTGAGACATTGGACATCAAGCAACAAAGGACAGAGATCTCTAAGAGAAAGGACACAAAGACAGTAACACCTGTAATTGTCCCTCCTTACTGTCTTCAGAGAGTTTCCAGGCCATTTCATGGGGAGAGTATTCTGAAGCAAAGCAAAGTCCCTGGATTGAGAAAGGAGAGCTAAGAATCTAAGGAGACAAGCAAAGGTGTCTTTCAAAAATGGGCCATATATAAACATCATCTGTAGACACACCAAAGCTAAAAGACTATAACTTTTTTCCTTATCTCTTAATCCTCTTTCAAAGATAATTTGCATTAGGATTACAACATATGTAAAATCAATTACAAGGGTAATACAAAGGTCAAGTAGAAAGAAACGGATGTGTACTATTAGAAAGTATTATACATGAAGTAGTATAGTATCACTCAAAGACAAATTGGTAGGTTAAATACATATGCTACACTAAAGCCAAATATAGCCACTAAAGCAGCAACATAAAAGATTCCATACATGGGACTGGGGGAAGCTGAAGAGTAGGCTCAGTAGATAGGAGAGTTTGCTGAGTTGGGATCCCCAGCACCCGTATAAAAACTCAGATGTGCTTATAATGGCAAGAATACAGAAAGAATAGTTAGAAGGGAACATGGAAGTGGAACACAACAAGAAGATATAGTTACACCAAACTATGTTAGCAATCATGCTAGATCTTAATAGCCTAAATTCTCCAATTAAAAATCAGAGGTTGGCAAGCACCTAATCCCAGCACTCAGGAGGCATAGGCAGACAAATTTCTGTGAGTTCAAGGCCAGCCTGGTCTGCAGAGTATGGTTCAGGATAGCTAAGGCTGCACAGAGAACCCTGTCTGGAAACCCCCCCCCCAAGAAAAAATTCAAGGTTATCTGCCAGATTGGTTTAAAAGAAAAGTATTCATCACATGCTACCTGTAAGAAATGTACTTTATACAAAAAGAAAAACAATTTCAAAATAAGGGTAGAAAAGCTATCCACTATAACATTATGCAGACAAAGACTTAAGTGACTTTGTTAATATCGGTGTTTTTTCTCAGACTACAATGAAGGTTAGTTGGAAATTAATAACAGAAAGAAGGCAGATATAGTATTACACACCTGTAATCCCAGTGCTCAAGAGGCAGAGCCACAAGGATTGTGAATTTAGGCCAGCCTGGGCTACACAGCAAGAGTCTCTAAAATAAATAAAAAGTGAAACAAAATTATTTTAAAAAGAAAGAAAATAGCTCAAATACTTGAAAACTAAGTAACACAATTTGAAGCAACCCATAGATAAAAGAAGAAGTATCAGTGCTAAAATATTGGCTTAGTGTCTATGAATTCAATCCTCAGTACTGCAAAAAAAATTAGAAATCAGTGGACTAGAAAACAGAAATTCAAACAGCATCAGTCAACCATAAGATCAGATTGGTCATGAAAAAGTGACTATGACTATTGCATTGTTTCCTGAGGAGATGTAAACAAACATCTATTCACCCGAGGCAGGCCACAGAGAATGCTACATGACTTTTCCCAAAACAATGAAAAGGAAGTTTTTCACACACATTCTTTAAAGCCAGCGCTACCCTATAAAACCAGATAATCATATTGTCAAAAAGTACAGATTAGAATCCCTCATGAATATAGCTGCAAAGCTTCTAAACATAATTTGTAGCAAAGCAAATTAACAAAATATGAAAATACTAATATATGCTCATTACAACAGTGTATATATTAAATATTAACACAGAAAAAGTTATCCTGGTTTCTGTAGAAAGATAATGCACAAATACCTGAATTGTCCCAATCTTTGAAAAAAAATTATACAAGTAAGTGGGCATTAAGACAAGATGCTGCTTTATTTATAACTGTCAAAACTGTAAGCAGTGCAGTGAAGGGATAGATGACCAAGTTGTTGTGTCTAAACAATGCAATACTGTTCAATAAGGACAAAAGATAAGTTATTGATAATGTAACAAAATGGTAGACTCTCAAAATAATTGTCAAAAGTTAAAACAACCGAATAAATGTGGCTCCATTTCTAGATAATACAAACTTACCTATAGTCAGGAAAGATCCGTCAGTGATTCTTAGGGCATGAATAGAGAACAGAGAAAAATAGAAATAGGTGACCAATAAATAAGAGGAAACTGGGAGATAAGACACAGTTGCTGTCTGATTGTAATGAAAGATTCATACATGCTTACATATGTTAAACTTAACAAATTTTGCAGTTTAAAATATTTTATGTTGTTTAGAAAATAAAGCTTATTTTTATGGAAGTATATGGGATATACTAGTAGAAAGTATATACCCTTAGCAGGTGTACAAAACTTTTTTTAATAGTTGGCAACAAAGGGATGTGAAAAATAAGCATAATTAAAAGATTAAAGGGTACAACATAAAGTGCATTCATGCTATTGTAGCAATCAAAACACCAGCAAGTAGCATTTCTGTCATAGAACAATTTTGTGTGTAAAGTAATAGAGGATCTTTATTTTCTATATATTTTCTAGTGATTTTATAACTCTTTTAATTAAATTACCCACAGTGAAAACACAAATATAAAATAGTGCTTTCATTTAATTGTATCCTTACAAACTTTTGTCTTTTTTTAATAGGGAATCACTTTGAAAATGAATGAGCTAAATCATTGTATTGTTGCAAGAATCATGCATGGGGGTATGATTCACAGGCAAGGTAAGTTGCATCTCTAATTCTTTATTTAACCTTTCTTAATTCTTCCTTATTAGCTGATGGAAATGGAGGACTGTTTTGTTTTGTTTTCATGATTCACATAAAAGAGCTGTTTGTCAGTCACTGCAGACCTCCTTCCTGAGTTCCATCCTTACTACCAGAAATAAAATAAAATAAAATAAAAATTACAAGTACCGTTTTATCTGTATCCCACCAATTTTGAGATGCAATCATTTGTTACAATTCATTTGTCAATGTTCTACATTCCCATTATATTTTTCATTGGCCCATAAGAGATTTAGAAGTATTTTATTCATAATATTTGAAGAGATTTTTCTAGACATTTTCCTGTAATTTACTGCTAACTTAATTGTATTGTGGTCAGAGTGCGTGGTCTGTCTCAAACCGTTTCTCAGAGGTTTGTTAAGAATGACATAGCACTTTGATTATTTTTGTGACTCTGTATTTATAAAGAACTTTTATTTTTAACTGCTGTATACAGTTATTTATATAATGATTGGCTTGGTATTGTTAATATTTTTGTTTAAATCATCTATGCATTGATTAATTTTTTGTACACTTGACCTACCAGCATTTAAATATCCATCTGTAGTAGTAGCGTATTTTAATGTCTACTTATAAATCTCTCTTTGGACTTACATATTTGAGTATATGAATTAGGCAGATGGGCCTCAAACTTACTATGTAGCCAAAGATGACTTTAAACTTGTAATCTTCGTGCCTCTACGATGTGAACACTGGAATTAAGATGGTGTAATACTGTAATATTGTGTTCACTGCTTTTTGATAGAGTAGTTTAGTAATATTTGTTGTGATGATTCTACTGTCTTGCTTTCTTTGTTCATTTTGGGGAGATTTTGTTTGTTTGTTTCATTCCCCTGTAATTACTAGCCTTTAATTTCAGCATCCTATTTCTGTGATATTAGTGGTTATCTTCAAATTTTCAACTTTCCATATAAACAGCATCTTTATTATGTTGATTTATTTTTGCGTGTGCACTCCCATGTGCACATGTACACACACAAACATTCACACATACACATAGCACAGTGGGCATGGAGAGGTCAGAGGCCAACTTGCAGGAGTCAGTTCTCCTTCCACCATGTGGGTTCCAGGGGCGGACCTCAAACTGTCAGACTTGGGGTCAAGAGCCTGTTACTGCTGGCCCAGATTCCTTTTTCTTTATCTGATTCTCCTGGATCTATTTAGTAACACTTCCATCAATTCAAGAAAATGTTCAACTGCTCTAGCATTACCTCTTTTTCATTCTCTCTGTTCTTTCTGAATTTCAATTAAGTGTACATTAAACACTCCTATATTCCATAGCTTTTAAAATACATTCATTTTTATCCTGTTTTCCTTATGTCTTTATATCTATGACCTGTATTATATGTATGCTTTTGTTATATCTTTAAGTTTATTGAAACTCCTTTCAGCTATGTCTGGATTTTTATTCAACTTATTCATGTATTAACTTTTATCATCACTTCTGTTTTTTGTTCTAGAAGTACTAAACATTTGTCTTATTTTCAGTTCTCTCTCATCATTCCTGATAGTCTCCTATTAGGTTGTCAACAAATTTCCATGGCCATCCATCAAAACTATGCTTTCTGAAAGTAGATCTGTTTGGATGGTTTTGCTACATAAAAGTTAAATAATTCTGCAGCCAAATGTGGCCCTGTCTCGGAAGCATTGACTTTTAACTATGTAACTTATTTTTTATTACATTGCTGCCTTTTGCTTTTTGTTATTAGAAAAAAAATTTACTCATTTAATTTTTGTAATTGTGTATGATTTTCTTAGGTACACTTCATGTTGGTGATGAAATTCGAGAAATCAATGGCATCAGCGTCGCTAACCAAACAGTGGAACAGCTACAAAAAATGCTTGTAAGTAAATGAAGTTTTTCCTTTTATAAGATTAATTTTTAGATCATTAGCTTAGATTCTGATTTTTGTCACATTTATTTATTATGTGTTTGTGTGTGAGTGTGATTGCACACATTCCTCTACATATGTGGAGTTCAGAGGACACCTTGGAGGACCCGGTCTCTGCTTCCTCCATGTGGGACCCAGGGATTGAACTCAGGTCATCAAGCTTTGTGACAAGTGCCTTTACATGCTGAGCCATCATTTTTTATTTATTATGTTTTTAATTAAAATATTATTACAATCCCTCCTTTTGTAGACCATTCTGTCAATCCCTCTTGCTCATGGACTCTTTTTCTTTGTTATTATACATGTATAAATGTTTATATACATAAATACAACCTGCTGGGTCCATTAGATGTTTATTGTATGCGCTTTCAGAGCTAACCACTTAGAATTGAATGACCAAGTGGGAAGCTCATCCCTGGGGATGATTAAGTCTTCCTCCCAGTGGTCCTTAGTTGCCTGTAGTTCTTTTGTGTGAGTGGAGCCCCAATGTTGTTTTAACTTCTGCACAGTGGCTGTGCCTTAATCTGCTTCTATTTGAGCCAGCAATTGCAACCCCACAGTTACTAGCCTGCTTCTCTGGCAGTGGCCCAACTGCTCAGGATGCAGCCTGTCAGGAGTTCCATTCCCACGGGAATGGCCTCTGTTGCTGTGGCTAAAGTTAGCTTTACCTCAATCTCTATCATTCTGTTCATAAATAAGACTCGAGATTCAAAGGCTGGAGTGAAAACCTGCTAACTCAGAGAGCTTGAGTAGCACCTAACTAATTTTCTGTCCTTGCTGATGTCTCCCAAAGAGAGTGCCCTTCTACTCAGCCAAACATAAAAAGCACTATACCACTCCAGACTCCTCCCTACTCTTTCCAGTGTGTCTCCCTATCTCTTTCAGGTGCCCTCTGATGCTCTGTTATTATTTTCTGTCAACTAGTTGCTAAGTCAGCCTCCTCATTCAAGGTTAATTTATTTAATTAATGGAAATGCCAAATTTGGGTACCCAGTGTGATTGAATATCCCCAACACCCGTGAGATTATCCCCTTCCATGATAGCATGTCTGTCAGTGTTCTCATTGTTTAGGAGACATGAGGATAGCTGGGACTTGCTAGTTACCAGCCCAGTTCCTGGTTCAGTGAAAGTAATAGAGCAGATGATTCAACATGTTCTTCTGGCCCACACAAGCATATGCACACAGGGGCTGGCACTCAACTCACATGCACATACACCAAACATACATACAGCAACCATATCCCAGCTCATACCTAGCACGCGCACACACACACACACACACACACACACACACACACACACACACACACACACACACTAAATAAACAGATATAGTGTTCTTCAGTCATAATCAGAATGCTTCTTGTACCATCGTGTCTATAACTTGAACTTCTGCAATGTTCATTAAAACTGACAACTGGGAAAGTGTTTTAGTAGCAGTGGAGTTTAGAACCATTTTGTCTGCCTTTATCAGTGTGGGCTTTTACACTGTTCATCCTTCATCTGTTTCTTACCAACCAGATACAGAAAAGCCTTCCCGATATGTACTCCTGTGAACTAGTTGCTCACTGACCTCAAAAGGCTCATGACATAAGCAATATCAGAAACCTCTTTCCTGTTTAGCTGAGTCATGGCCAGCAGTAGTGAATCTCTCTACAGCACAAAGGGGAAGAAACTCACTGTAGGTCAGGCCATTATTAGCTATACTTGGAAAAAGTCTTTATTGAAATTAGGCCTTCAATAAAAAGCATTGACATCCATTGACAGGCCCACGTCTGTGTTCTTTGTTGTAGCAAACAGAAGGAAACTTTTGCTTTATGCTTTGGGTCCTTCTTTCGGCTATAGTGTAGCAGCTTCCCATGTATGAATACCTATTATGCATGAAGTAAGCATCCCAGCCTTGCTATAATAAAAACATACCAAAATTAATAAAGTATAAAAGCAATTTTATAGAGATTCCATCGGGGAGTAGCATATCAAATAGGATTTTTATGTAATTACTTAGACTCTTGTTCAGTTCAATGTATAATCATTCTTGTACAGTATGTCATTTCAACTCTTTGTGTTTATGTCTACAAAAAGATAATCATCAAAGATCTATAGAACCTTCACTGCTAGGTATAAGATAGTCAGCCTTGACTTCATGGGACTTTTCCCAGAAACTTCTACCAGTAACCTGAGTGGTTTCTACCTTATAGTGAGGTTTTATTTAGGGCTGTGTGCTGTCAGGTGGTGCATACTAATTGCACCCACATGTTTTAAGTGATTTCTTCTGTGTTTTTGTGTGCAACATGTTTGCATGAGAACTCTCCTCTTTTTTACCCCCAGAGGGAAATGCGGGGGAGTATTACATTCAAGATTGTGCCAAGCTACCGCACTCAGTCTTCATCCTGTGAGGTAATGACTCTAACAAGCCTCCCCCATCTCCTCCGAGTTCTGAACTAACTGTCTGCTGATGGCTGAATGTTTTTGCTTTCTGGGAAATTGTTTCTGCCTGTGCTGTTAGATCACTGCACACCAATTTTACAACAAAGATAACGGAACAGAGGAGGCCCCACCCACCTCCTCAGCCCCACTTTCATGCAGATATCTTCAGCCTTTTTGCAGCCAAATCTAAGCCAAATATAGCAAAGCTACAATAACCTAAAGTTTGATAAAAGAAAAAAATGAAATCCCTGAGGCCAAAAATACAGCAGTATTTCCAGGAAGTCCATCCACTTCCCTTGTTAAGAAATTTCACAGGTAGTTCTTCTTTCCAAGAACCTGAGAAGTGCTCAACTTCTACTGAGATATCGGGGGTGAAGCATTAAGATCCCGATGACTTGGTAACTGACCTCAGTACAGGGATGTAGGCTTTTGTAATCTTTTCTAAAAGTCTGCATATTTGAAATGTTAAATAACTCAGAAACAAATACCTTTTGTAGATAACAGCACCAAAGTTTCTTAAAACATTTATCCTCTTGTAATTAGAGTTCTTCCAACTTACATCTCTTTTAGTTTTATGTTGTTCATTATAGTCAAAAATCTTTTCTTTCTATATTTGGAGACGCAAGTTATCATAATAGTATGATTCTTTGGTGGTAGTATATTCAGCTCAAGTATTATTTATTGAAGCTTATTTAAGATTTTTCCTATGGATACTCCAAGTATATTCTTATGAAATGCAAAAGCTCAGGATATAGCTCAGTACTAGAATGTTTGCCTAGCATGTGTGAGGCCCTATCACTGGAAATAGATAGATAGGAAGTGTACATTTTCTTAAGGTAAATTTTAAGGGCTGGTAGCTAACTTACTAAATTTGTGCTTAGGAAAATTTGAAGTAAAAATTACTTTTCAAGTCTCTAATGATGCTACAAATTTTCCAAAAAAATAGTTAGAGAGTTTCTGTTTTTTAACCTAGGCCTATTCAGCATACATATCTGTGTTTTTGTCGAGTGACCCAGTGACAATTCAAGTGTCCAGATTGTTGGGTCTTGAGCTCCTCTTGGTGGCTTCCTATGGAATGTCCATTAATAATATATTTCAAAAATTTGCAGAATTTCTCCAGCTTTAAGACTTGGAGCATTAAATTTTGTTATTTAGAGTATGAACCTTTCAGGGAAAGAGAGAATAGCATGCATACAATTTTGTATAGATATTTTAAATACTCTAAAACCATAGCTTGTCCTTACACCATTTTTCATGTGTTGAAGATAATAAATAAATAGATTGGGTTAGGGGTGCTGACCAGAAGATATTGTTAATTATTAATACAGGTTTCTCTCTTTATTCAAGTGGTTGAACTAGTTTAAGGGAGACACAAGTATTATACATATAAATTCTATACCCTTAAACGTTAAGAAAAAAATAATTACTTCCTTCTCTTATTCTGTTCACCCCAACATATAAATACACTGGGGGTTTTGGTGGGTTTGGGGGGGGGAGTTACCCACCTGAGCATGGCCTCTTCCTAGGTATGGCAAGGCTCCTCAAATGAAGGCTCATTCTTCTCTCTTACCCTACCCTACTGACTTGAATCCCCAAGGGGGGATATAAAGATCAAGCCACTAGTTAATGTTTGAGAATGTTCCTTTAAAGGAACATTCTATTCAGGTAACAATTCCACAAGTTTTCTTTCAGTATTTAAGATAGACAGACAGACAGACAGACAGACAGACAGACAGACAGACAGACATTGGACAGAAGTTCCTAAAGAACTCTAAAAACTAAATATTCAAAGCACTTATTTTCTTCTCTTGGCTCTTTTCATTAAAGTTGACTTGGGCAGTAAGAAATGGAGCCCGCAGAGGATTCTGAGTGGGTTTAACACTCTGAAAGCAGATAGATCTGGGAGTGTGACTCTAGGGAGAGTGCTGTGGCTCCTTGGAGTTTGGACAGAAGTACAACATTGTTGCTTAGAGTTACTATTTTACTCAGTCTGCTAAAAGGATACAAAGAGAGTTGCTCTCTGGTGCAGCTTTCTCTTTTACCAGCATTAATAATGTTTATTCTAAAAAAGTCTAAAATGATTACATGTGAAGTTTTTGTCTTTGGTTCATTTACTCTCAATAGACCCATGTGGTAGTTCTTGAAGGTGGGGTACCTAAAAGACATTGCCTACTTCTCAAATCCAAACCTATTCTTTAATATAAAACTAGGCAGTTGAGATCTTTAGCACAATAATATTATAACATTTATCATCAAGAGATACTTGATAGGATTTTAATATCACTTTCCTTGGGTCCTGATAAAAAACAAAGATTGTAGAATTGGGGACATAGGAGAAAAAATAATCATTAATGAATGACAACACCATCTTCACTTATAGTATGTGAAAATTCAAACTACAAAAAAATTTTTTTCATGCTTCTGTAAAATCATGCAAGGAAGTCAGTACAGCACCTTTTTTAGCAGTAACCTCAAAGGAAATGGTTGTCAGACTGTGGTTGTAACTGTTGATGTCAATATTTGTTTCTGTGCTGCTGTTCTGTGTTAATGAACCTTGTGTCTTATTTCAGAGAGATTCCCCCTCCACTTCCAGACAGTCCCCTGCTAATGGTCATAGCAGCACTAACAATTCCGTTTCGGTAAGAACTCTAGCCCCACACAGCCAAGTGGGACAATTCTGTTGGTGCTCACCTGCCATGAGTGTTTAGTTACATGTGTTCCGTGGAAAGACTGTCTTCTGCAGGCGTACAAGGCTACTGCCATTGCGGTGCAGTTTACTCCCTCCACATTTCCTTCTCCTTAAAATTCAGTCACATTTGAAGAACCATAGTTCAAGTTACTCTAAAAATACCTCTCTGCCTCCCCACCAGTATCTATAAGTACTCAAAGAATATAAATATAACTGTACTTAGATTTCTTTAAGAATTTTTTAATTTAAAAAATGATAAGCAAATGGGAGAGATTGTGCAGCATAAGCATTTGGGTGTTCTTGGACTTTATAGTTTTCCATTCTGAGGGATCAGCAACATGTTCTAGTTTCCGCTATCTGAGTTTACGAATTGGTGTGCCCTCTTGTTATTGTGGTACGTGCACATATTTTTGTGAATTATAAGCCTTGCCTGGAAATGAAAAGCAAAAGGAACTGGCTTCAAACTGCACTTAAGCCACGCTGGTATCACATCTTTAACACAAAGTACATATTTGACTTGAATTTGGAAAGTTGTCATTTTTCAGAACTCATTTTTGATTATAGAAAGAATTGTTTAATCAAACAGAAGCATTTATATATGCAGGTTTGCCATTTTTTCAGGATAGCCAAATATCTAAGTTGCTGCAGCTGCTGCCTGTCAGCCAGCTGCAATTATGAGAGCTCAAACAATGCAGCACTATTGCCTTTGGTCCTGACTTCTAATTTGCCCTTTAAGAATTTATCAACTTTTCATGTCATAAATCATTCAAACATCATTTCAAATCGAATGATATCTCAAGTATCTAAGTAAGAAAAATTGTGCAAGAAAATTGTTCGTAACTGTGTTTCCAATGAGAATCTAGGCTCCCAAAGAATTCCTTTTTAACATAAACGTGTAACACTTTTAAGATGGTAAAAAGACATAGAGGCATTAAAATTTTCAAAATCTAAACGGTTGCAGTGATGAACTTGAAAAAGACAACCGTTCTTTTGTGCTCAGGGGGTTTTGTAATAGGCTGTTTGAACCGCAGTGGCTTTTGTGTTGAAGATGCTGAGTTGTTTCTTAAGAACACATTTTCTCTCTGCTTCAACTTACCTGCTTTCTTCAGCTTGCTGCTAAATGGCCTGGGTTTGACTTTTTTATATATAACTCAACACTTCTGAGAAATGTAATAATGTATATGATCTCTTTACAACTTAAATCTAGTTCATTTTTAACCATATTGTAACAGAAACACACAAATTACTTTGTACTCTTGACAAGTAAATGAAAATTTTTTTCTCCTGGGTTGGCTTTATTCTACAGGACTTGCCGTCAACCACCCAACCAAAAGGACGACAGGTGAATAGATACCCTCTATAGAAACTTCTCTAAACTGAGCTAATAGTCGATCCTTTATTAACCCCTTCCATCCCATAATGTCTGCATTTTGGACCATAACATTTGAGCATTGAAAGCTTGTACCATTTCATTTTAACACATTATACATGACTAATTCTCTATAAAGATTTTTTTCCTCACACCTCTGTAGCTGTGATGGTTATTGTAATTTCAAACTGATGATTTTTTTTTCTGACAGTAAGGATTTTGGCCTCTAGTGCATAAAGAATTCATAGAATTCTAAATTTGACAGAAAATCATGCCCTAACGAACATTTTAAGGGACTTTTCTGAAATTGAAAGCTAAATAAAATTAAATTTGTATTTGCCTGTGTATGTCTAAAAGCAGTGTATGATGAAAAACAGCATCAGTACCCTGACCTTCATCCTCAGATGCCTGTTCTGGTTTAGAAATGCTAAGTGCTGTGTAACATCATCAGGTACCTTTCAGACAACCAGCACTTTTAATTTTAGGTACAAAAGCTGAGATTTGTTCATTTTAAGGGCTAGATTGCTAAAATAGAAAGATCACACAATGGTTCCAAAGCCTTCAGGTTGGTTTTATAGTGACTTAAATTTGAATATTCAAACTTAATATCAAGAGATAGAATCATGGGATGTTTTTCTTGAAATATAATTCTAAAAAGTAAATCTGATTTTAAATTAAGACTTTTATAAATTAGTAATTGGTAGACTATGCCCACAGTTTAATCTCTGAACTGCATAACTCAAGCAACTTTGGATATAGTACCTTATTTTAAAGCACTTAAAATTCCAGTCATTCATAAAATGCTGCTGTTGTTATAACCCCCATTTGCTATTAATGTCGCCTAAATTTACACACCTTAAAGCTTGGGGCTTTAACCATGCATGCTTTGCTGTATGCAGATTTCAAGTGTTAAATTGGCAAAGCAAGGGTTCAGAATCATCTTTATTTTCCCAGAAGAATAAAGGACAAATGCAAAACCAAAATTTCTGTAAGAAATAAAGCTATATTTTGAAATTTTTAATATTGTTTGAGTTACATATAGCTCTGTCTGCAGTGCATAGACACACTGCCAGTTTTCATGAAAGCAACTGACCACAAGATACCAACCCATAATTCTTGATGGTTTAAGATAAAAACCTACCCTGAGCACTAGTCTCCATGCCTTACAGGCTGCCTCATAGTCATGACAGCATATCCATACCATCTCCATAGTCATAACAAGTTTTAAAATTGGTAAGCATACTGCTTTATAATTATACACCTATCCTATCACTAAAAACAGAATTTATTAACCAAGTATCTGTGTGTTCCTTCTAAATATAAACAGCAAATTGAAGCTGTAATCATTAGATATGGCACCCTGTTTCTTGTTTCCTATTTCCATACATTGTTTCAGCTTTCACCATTTGATATTCTGTTTGTGTTGTAAATGTGGGTGTGTGGTTATTAGATTAGTGCTCACTGTTTTCCTTCACATCACTGTGGCCTCCTTTCTTACAAACTCCTCTTTTATAGATCTATGTAAGAGCACAATTTGAATATGATCCAGCCAAGGATGACCTCATCCCCTGCAAAGAAGCTGGCATCCGCTTCAGAGTTGGTGACATCATTCAGATTATTAGTAAGGATGACCACAACTGGTGGCAGGGTAAACTGGAAAACTCCAAAAATGGAACTGCGGGTCTCATTCCTTCTCCTGAACTTCAGGAATGGTATGGTTTGTCGTTTCATGATGCAACAATGCCCTCCCTTCCAGTTCTCAATTTCATATTATAAAACCCGCTTGACACATCCCTTGCCTTTACTAACTACACAAAATCCAGTTGTCCAAGATCAGAGATCAAATCCAAAAATCAGTTGTCCAAGAATTCTCCATCCTCAGCTTATAGTTGGATACTGGTTCCAGTTAGATCTGCACATGTGTAAGGAAAGGAAGGTTTGAAGACAAGTTGAGTGACTAGCCCTCATCTTCTACCAACTGTTCTAATCTTTTTAGAAATGCCATTTTCTTCCAGATGTACCTTTCTTTTGTCCCCCTGTGTTCCTGTGACCATCCTACAGCACCAGGAAAAAAAAATCTTAAGTGCCATGGCTCACTGTCACTCAGGGTATTTAAAGATGCAACCTGTTCAATTGTTGGGAGAAAGGACAATCAAAAGCTTTGTTCCTTGCCTCACCATTCTTGCCCTGGGTTCCGTCCACAGAGCAAGAGACAGAGACGGGGAAAGATGGTGTATTCTTTTAGAAGGCTTAAGATGTGAAGCGGGCTAAAGTCAGACAGGCATTTTAAGCCCTATTTTTAGCTGAGAGAAGAGAGAATGTGTATTACGTATTAAATGTCCATAACCTTACCCTCTTAAGTATTAGGTCAATATCTATGAGAAATCTAGTACCAAAAAAGATAATTTAATGACGGGGTTTTGTTTTGTGAAACAAAATATAACCTGCCAAGAACTGGAATTCTGCCATCCCCTAACCTATACCCTGCCCCCAAAATTACTTAGTTAGTTAAAAGTAATATTGAGCTCATAAATATCTCTACTTTTTCACCAGTCCTTCCCACTATTTAAGAATTTCCTTGGTTAATCTCTTTGGCTTGATTGCATCTTTCAACTATGTCATGTTCCCCAAAAATATTCTTAAATTTAGAATGTTAGAGTGGATGAGGACTTGAAGCACCATCGTGTTACACATGGAGAAACATGGACCCAAACAGAGAAGCAGCAGCCTGACAGCTGCCATTGTCTTGAAGTCTGAGCTTCTGCACAGTTTAGCATACACAGGAGGAAAGAAATTTCTAAGTCTTCTTGATGCTGCTGCTGTGAATGATACGTTTCACAACATGTCTTCTAGACAGTTGTCATATATTATGAGCATTTATTCAGAGTAATCATGTGTGAGCTGGGAATGTAATAGCTCAGGTGGTGAGGCCCTGGGTCTGATTCTCAGCACCAAGTAAACCAGGTGTTGTGGTGCAGGGTGGTAATCCAGCATTTGGGGGGCTTAGATTAGATGATCAGAAGCTCAAGGTCATTTTTAGTTACATAGCAAGTTTGAGGCCATCCTGGGATACAGGAGACCATATTGGAAACAAATTTTAGGGGAAGAAAAACAATAATTATGTAGATTCCAGGCTTCTTCCTAGTTAGAGCAGCTACATAAATCATGGGCTCTTAGTCCTCTGCAGGAATCTGGAGAAACCACAGTGGGAAAAGACTGTTCAGTTTTTAGATGTGCTGAGGTCTGGTCTCTTCAGATAAATCTTCCTGTTGCAAAGGAAAAAAAACAAATGCCACAGAAAGTGAAGGAGTTTTTGGTTTGGTTTGGTTTGGTTCTGTTTTAATCAGCTTGAAAGTACCGAATAGCTCAAAAGGTACTAAAAAACTCAGCAACCAGTTCTTCTATGAGACCCTTTCATCAGCGCCATAAGCAAAATCCTAGAGTACCACATCCTAACAAGAAGGTATTTGCTATTATGCCAGAGAACCAAGAGTAAGACCTAAGACTTAAAGAAGATGGGGAAGGAATCTGAGAAAAATTTGCAGGACTTCAAGCCTAACCTAGTCTACATAGTGAGGTTCAGGCCAGCCTGGACTATAGAGACCATCTTTAAAAATTAAAGTAAAGGTTAGACTCTCCTAAAACTATAGGATAAATAACTGACTTCTAACTTATTGAAACAAGACTGGGTATGTAGCTCAGTGGTAGAACACTTGCCTAGGGTGCAGAAGCCCTTAAGGGGAGTTTTGAAACAAGAGAAATGGCTCATGCCTGTAATCCAAGAATTTGGGAAGAGGGAGGCAAGAAGATCAATTTAAACTTAGCCTTATTTTCATAGTGACTTTGAGGCCAGCCTGGACTACATGAAGCCTTGTTTTTAAAATCAAGAAGAAAAAAAAAAAAAAAAAAAAAGCCAGGCACCGTGGTGCTCATTTGCAATCTCAGCACTTGGAAGTGCAGGCAAGAGTTTCAGGAGTTCAAAGTTATCCTTGCCTACATAAAGACTCTGAGACCACCCAGAGATACATGAGAACCTGTTTCAAACAGAATAAAATAAAATTTACTAAGGCATTAAAGAAGACCGACAAACAAACATTACATTCATGGACTATAAGACTCAATATTATAAAAATGTGTATCTCTCCTACATTAATTGTACCAATGCAGTCTCAACCAAAATTTCAACTTTTGAAATTTACTAACTTTAAATTTTACATGGAGAGGTCAGAGAGATGACTTCATGAGTAATTAAAAAGACTAACTATGCAGTCATGAATCCCAGAGTTCAGATTTCAGGACCCACATAGCAAATCAGGTGTATGCCTATAACCTTAGTTCCTAGGAAAGTAAAGATAGGAAGATCACTGAGACTTGCTGATTTCCAGAATAGCTATTAAAAAAAAAAAAAAAAAAAAACACATGAGCACCAGGTTCAGGGAGAGATGCTGCCTTAAAAGAATAGGTGGAGAGTAATAAGGAGAACACCTAACTCATACACACATACATTCATGCAGACATAAATATCCTTAAAGTTTGTCTGGAAATGCATCCGTTCAGGGATAGCCAGGATATCTTGAACAAGGAACAGAGTCTTACTCAAATAGATACCAAACCCCACAAAGGTATAGTAATTCAGAGATGCTCAGGTAGACCAACTAAAGAGACAAAATACTAAAGCACTCCCATACCAAAATAGGTACTTGCTATATAACAAACAGCATTTCACAGCAGTCAGGAATGGTCTTCCTCTGTTTAGTATATCCTGCTCAGGCAGTTGGGTATTCATAAAGGAGACAAAAAACACAGGACTCCTACTTCATTTAAGCAAAAATGTATTTCTAATATAATAAAAATATGAAAGACAACGCTATAAACTTTAAGAATTTCTATGCGGTGTGTGATTCACTGTGTCAGAAAGATTACCTGGGCTAATACATAGAAAATTCCTAGAAACGTGCCTAACAATAAGTACTAAGCACTCAAAATTTGCTAATGAGTAACAAATCCAGGATGCAAAACAGGCCTGCCTTGACTCATAATCCATGGTCATCATCCTGAATGTCATAACCACATGTTGAAGCTTCTGACCCTTATTATCAGTTAATGTGGGCTCAAGGATCACAAAGCAATTTTAACATAAACTTGAAGTTTTAAACAATTTCCAGGAAAACGTCATGAAAGCCAAAGAATAACCTTTATGTCAGTGACTTCAAGGGTCGGGGAAGATATTCTTGCTATTTTGTGTGGCTTTCAAATGACTTTTTCTCTTTCCCCAGCATACAATTGTACATTAACTTCGTTGGATTCTTCTTTCTTCCTTCCTTCCTTTGTGTACTAGGCGAGTAGCTTGCATTGCCATGGAGAAGACCAAACAAGAGCAGCAGGCCAGCTGTACTTGGTTTGGCAAGAAAAAGAAGCAGTACAAAGATAAATATTTGGCAAAGCACAATGCAGGTAGGAAAAGCACGTCTGTTTCCGAGGCCTGGTCAAACACCTCCAAGACCTGAGTAAATTCAGCATGTACATTTGGTCTTCAGAGTTCTCTTTCAAGAACATGTACCCTATGAGACCTTGACCAACTTTGCAGACATGTTAAGAACCCCTGCCTCCTACCAGTTATTTTGCAGAACTATAAAGGACAAAGGTGTTGTTGGAAGTAATATCCTCTATGATGAAAGGAACTCAATATTGAGAAACAAGTCCTTGGGACTTGTTTCGTTTAGTCCCTAGGGTTCTCTCCTCTCTGGCCCTTGGATATGGAGCCATAACAGATATCAAGAGGAAAGGCACACAGGACTGTCCTACAGAGGGTTCTATACCTGATTTGAAATGGCACAGGTGACATAGATACTAACTGAAGATGGTTCCTGGGATTACTCGCCTTCCCTCATTGTACATTGAAGTTCTTAAAACAGAAGAACATTATGTAGGCCTTCATTACCTTTTCTTCCTAGAGTTCAACTGAATCACTGTTGTGGGTTCGCTGTTGTGTTAAAAACCAAAATGCATACCAAGAAAGTGTGATCTGTTTTCGCACTTCAATTCCCAGAAGACTCACAGGGTATCATTTAAACTGAAAGAAAATAGGTGATAGCATATTTAACTTCAATGAATGACTTCTCGGTGTGACTCCTTTTATAATGCACTTTTCCTGAGAATTAAAAGTTGTCAATATATTAAATCCTAACATTTTATAAATAACTCCAAAATACCAAGCATGTGGCAAAAAGTCAAATGATTCCAGTCATTTATACACAATTCAGTGTGCTTCTGAGAAGTCTGAAATGCGCTTTCTTTTTGCAGTATTCTAGCATGCATCAATATTCGCGAGGAAAGGATATTTAGTACTTCTGAATTTGTATTTCTCAACCAGAAGTTAAACATAAGCATTTATATACAGAATGAATGTGAATGCCCACATGGATTAAGTTGAAATGGCTCAACACTGTGCACATTCCTATTCCCAATTAAAAGTAGCATTTGTTTCTCACATACTACCACAGTGCAGTAGCCACACAATGGCTTTTGTGTCTCTTTCATAAAGGGAAGAAATATTCAAAACAGGGTATCTAAACAGACTCTAGCAACCGCTAAGCTCAAGTAGCAGTGCTTGAAAAACCACATAGCATAAGCAGAAGCTTCTCCTCAGACAATAGCACTCCCCGCCACCTCCTTCATTGCCTTCTCCTCTCTGCTTCCACCAGTCTAACACAATCAAGCTAGCTCACAAGGAGGTTAGAAGTAGAAATCACATTAGTTAAATACAAGGAAATGAATCAGCTGGGGATATAGCCCAGTAGTAATGTGCTTGCCTAGCATCTGAAAGGCCCTGGGTTCCATCTCCAGCATCAAAATGAAAGAGAAAATTATCTAGCTCAACTTGGCATTTGTATAATGTTAAATGATACATAAATACTAATGACACTCAAATTAATTTAAACTTAGAAAAGCAAAGAAATCCCTGGGACAATCTGCTAATATGTCATCAGTATTATATGCTATTAATTGGAAGGCATCGGTATTCAATTTGCCAGTATGCTATGAGGAAAATTAAGTGAATTGATCAAAAAAACTCAACTTCTCCAACTGTTGGCAAAGACTTAGTCAAATCATTTGTTGAAATTTGCCAGAGAATCAGCTGTTGTAGTGGGGTTTCTTGGTCTCCGGAGGCCAGAGAATCAGCTGTTGTAGTGGGGTTTATTGGTCTCCGGAGGCCAGAGGCCCAGACCCTGCCACGCCAGACCCCTTAGCCGCCAGCCGCTGCTGCTCAGGCCCCCAGAAATGACTCAGACGCTTATAGTAACTTCATGCTGTTCGGCATATGGCTTAGGCACATTGCTAGCTCACTCTTACATCTTAAATCAGCCCATTTCTATTAATCTGTCTGCCACGTGGCCCGTGTGGCTCACCTGTGCTCCTTACATGTTGTTCCTTGGGCGGCTTGTTCGATCTGTCTGACTCCTCCCTGCTTCTCCTACCTATGCTCTGATTTCTCCTCCTACTTCTTCTATGGTGCCTGCCATGGCCCAAAACAGCTCCTTTATTTAAAGATTGAGATTCACAGCATACAGAAAGGCATTCCCACATCCATCAGCATCCAGTCTGACAGCAAGTGGTTCTCATTTTCTGTGGTTCATGTTTTCTGTTCTTGGAGCACTGGGGCATCACCATGCTTCTTTCATCATGCCCATTTGGATTCCCACTAGTCAGTGTCCACTATTCCCGCAAATGTGACTAGCAGCTGAATAGGCAGCCTAGAACAGGATCATTAACGCACTTATAGGAAGTGTATGACTTGGGCACTTAGCTCACCGGTATCCTCAAACCAGGCAGTCAGAATAGCCAATCAAGGTGCTCTTTCATTCTAAACTTCAGTGGACCTAAACTTCTTTCATCACTCAGCCTGGCAAACAGGTACCCTTGTGGTAGATCTGAGTAATCTTTCAGTGCCCCATATCTTGCTTGGGCTCTGGCTCTCTGAGAACTACTGCCTATCCAGGTTGAAAAGCATTTACCCTTGATTTAGAGAATGAGATACAATAGTTTTCTTCTCCATCCTTTGGTCTAACATCCCCTATCCCAAACCATGTGCCAAAGAAAAATAATCTTAGCTGCAGAGAGGACAGAGGGCCACCACTCTCTTTGTTGTCCTTCGTATTCTCCTAACCATTGACCTCTTCCAGGCATCTGGGCAGACATTGTTATGCTTGAGGGATGGCCCTACCTACCGATGTTTATCTGCCTGACCTCAAAGGAAAGTCTGAGCTGCTTGGAAAGATGGTCCTTGCCTAACCACTTAAGTTTCTTTATAAACCTTTGTGTTTCTGCTTCTCTGTGAGTCTCTAGTCAGAATATTTCTGTCAGGGTTCCTTCTGCAGAATTTGGAGTTCTCCTTAATTTCTTTCAGGAGAAAGTAACCAGCTTTTATCCTGATCTGTCTGCAATATACTTGCCTAACTAAGCCTAGCATTCCTTGTGGTCACTGTCTCTTCGGGATTCCTCTGCTTTATCTAATTTATCAATGACTGTTTCCATCTTGTTTAAACTAATGTCCAGAACCCTTTGCTTATCACTATAAGAGTTGGTTGTTTCAGGAGACAGCTGTCTGCTTTGGCTAGTATGAGGTTGCCTTATAAATTATTGCATTGCCCATATAAGGAATTGCTGTAAAATACTGTTGGCCTCCATCTAGGTAAGGCAGATGCTATGAAAACATGGAAGTAGTGTATTCTTTCATACCAACAACTAGCCAGATACTCACAAATCAAAGTATATTTCTCAATGATTTCTTTCAGAAACTAACCATAAAATATAGCACACTTTATTCTTCCTATGTTGTGCAGTAATACAAAAATAAGGTCATGGGTTTTGATACCTGTTTGAAGCTTTTGAAAATTCATCATCCAGTGATAACAAGCTCTAAATCTTATCATCAAAGTTGGAAATTATTTACATCTTCGAGAAGAATAAAACATAGAAACTTTGTTAACAGCACCAAGGATGACATTATTAACATCAAAATCTATTATTTCTGTCACCAGGAAAATTGATACATCTAGTTAAAGCAAAATTCTGCTCAAACTGTGCAGCCTACATCCTACGTAATACAGTGTCATAAATAAATTTCACTCACACATATACAATATTTAAATAATTTTATGATACCACATTTGAAAATCAGGTAATATAACATAAAACTTTGGGTTTTAGACATTCCTTGGCAAAATAGTGAATGCAGTATCAGTAACCCACTTCTTTTTTTAGGGTCTATGGGGTGTTGATGTCCCTTCTGGATGAACAGTTCATTCCCCAGTGCTCCCACCCCTATACCCATAAACCCATGTTTGGTTGGTTTTTTTCCCTGACTCTCTTCAACCACATTAGCTGTCCAGCCACTACAGACATACAGTACCCTCCCTGAGCCAGTACCACTAGTTGAAATTCATTCATAACTGGAGTTGGACTTAGGTGGAGGGTGGTTTGGTTTTTTTTATTTGTTTTTCAGTGTTTAAAGCTACTTGTAGCCTTTCAAACAGAGGCAAGGATTCAATGTTAACAGTTTTTTTCAAAAATTTTTTTCAAATAGTTGCTTAAATTCTTAGGTACCAGAAATGTTAAGTAGCCTATCAGGAAATGAGAGAAATATAAACAAAGTATGCCAGGAAATATTTCTGAATTCTTGGCAATGAATTGGATTGTGGTATCTGTAGTATTTATACCAAATATGTTTCTGCAAACTCGTGAGAACTTTTAGTCATATGCATCTGTTGCAAACAGTATTGTCATCTTGATGTACTCTAGATGCACTGAGCTTCCTATGTCTAAGACTTCAAGAAGTCACTTTTAGGGGGTTGGAGAGATGGCTCAGTGGTTATGAGCACTATCTAGCTTTCTAGAGGACCCAGGTTCAATTTCCAGCACCCACATGGCACAATTTTCTTTAGCTACAAGATCTGACACCCTCACACAGTCATACATGCTGACAAAACACTAATGCACAATTCTTTAAAAGTCACTTTTAGTTCGAGTTCCTGATCTAAACTTTTTTACAAATGAGAACATCTGTACTCATTTTTTTAATGTGAAACATCAGAACCGTGGTCTTCAATGTCCTGAAAATACCACTTATATGGGTACATAGGAACTTAGAGGATTTCTGGGTTAGCATTCATAGTTGTGCTTAAATTATGCTTAATACTACAAACTAGTAATTAGCCTTTTAAAACTGTTTGAAGAAAAGTGGCTTATAACCCCACTGTCATTGGCATTTTTTAATAATAAAAGTAGGACTGGAGGTATAGCTTGGTGATAGGGTACTTTATTAGCATGTGAAAGGCAAGCCTCTGAGTTTGATCCCCAG
The DNA here is from genome assembly GCA_033318265.1 of Phyllotis vaccarum. Classification (NCBI taxonomy): domain Eukaryota; kingdom Metazoa; phylum Chordata; class Mammalia; order Rodentia; family Cricetidae; genus Phyllotis; species Phyllotis vaccarum. The sequence continues at coordinate 131,488,138 of JARWLC010000013.1, read as the reverse complement.
ATCCAAAAATATAATAATAATAAGCTAATAGGCATATACAACTAGAAACTGCAGATGGTACAGAAATGCACAAAGGGAAAAGTGAAAGATCTCTACATTTATTCTGACAAGGGTTTCTTATCATTCCCACATAAAATTCCTATACATATGCTAGCATATAAAATCCACTGGCTTTTATATAAGGGTATGATTGAATTTGTATTAAAAATTAGTTTGTTTCTTAATGTGGTTTATTTACCTTGTGTTTAAAATATTGCATGACAAAGTTTATTTTGTGCTTTATTATACTTTTATTTTACTAATATATGAAAAGTCATATTTCAATGACCCCTGTACATTTTTCATGCTGTCTCACTCCCAATGGCCTCTGTGCATGTAAGTAACCTGTTGAATGACTATGCCTCTGTGTTTTTGGTGATTTCATTTTGTTAAGTCCTTTTTCTTTAATCAGCAAACAATTTAAACCCTTTAAAAGTTCAGTCTTTAAGTGTTTTTCTAATATTCCTTGTATCTCTTGTTTTCAAATATCCTGTTCTGCTTTGTTTTGCAACCCTATGACTATGTGGCAATTTTATTTAGACTGAAGTCACCTCTTCATGCTACTCATTCATGGCTAAGATTCTAATGTCTAACCTTTCTGTTCATTTGTTTGTGGTATGTTGATTGTTAATCCCTAACCTATGTACTTTTAGAAAATGGCAAAAGGCATAAATAAGTAAGACTCAAGTTAGGGCTCTATAGAGGAAGAGGGGTATGTCTACCCTTTCAGAAAACTTTGTGTCTTGATCATCTTGCTCTTTCGTGAAGCACTTGATGAGTTGTATAGCTTAAAACACATCAATTTGTTGATGCACTCCTTCCCATATTCTTGATGGAAATTTTATTCAAGACAATAGGTACAGAAAGCAATGCCATAAGCACTCTTGCTTTTATTTCTGTAATTCTCATTATTCCATTACTACTGTAGCACAGCAAAGTAGCGCTACCACAGGGAGTCTCATGTTCATTTTAATCTTGTGACCATGCCATTCTGCAAACATTTCTCCAATATAAGTAAGTTATTGCTATAGAATATGGTCTAAAGCTTTTTTACTCAACTTTTATAGAATCAAGTTATCAAAGTAAAAGAAATACACAAAGACCCATTAATATGCACTAACCTTTATTTTAATATATTGTATTCCTTTTTCTATATATTTTGAGAATGATACTTTTTATTTATTTATGTGTTTGTGATCTATTGCATCATGGTATCATATTTTGCATCATAAGATTCTTTGCTACTGTGCAGATCACAAATGTTAAGGACTGAGCTGATTCTCAAGATCATTTGGCCACATTGTTTTAGGGAGCAGAAGCTCTCTGCATGATTCGGCAATGGGATCCATTTCACTGAATTATTCACCCCTCTGAAATCCTGGGAGAACTCAATATTTTAAGAGGAAACTTCACTGTGTGCTTAATAATAGTTGGGTATGACATTGGGTAGATAGTTTACATTGGGTAGATAGTTTGATCTCAGCCTTCTCATGGGAATTTTCAAATGTGTATGAGAATCAGACCGTTTCAATAGCAATTATCATTCGCTATGATTACTTCCCCATATTGCTTGAAAAATTTTCTCATCATAGTGTTGTTGAGAATCATGTTTCTGAATATTTTAAAGTATTTTTCTCTCTATAATAACCAAAGAACTGCCCTTTCTCAATGGTTTTAAAGCTCAGACTCTCCATGATTATTTCCATCCTTTTCATCCTGATGTATCACATAGCTTCCCATATAATTAATGGCTGACATGGTTTCTGGGCCAGGAATGCATGTTTCCCTCCTTAAAACTCATGCTTTTCCAAGATCTGAGTTACAGTAAAATTTATGAAATGTTCAATTAAAAGCTTATAAAAATCTTTGAAGAGCCTGACTTTGACAGATTCTAACATACCATCTTTATTGATTCTTAAGAAGTAATAAAAGAGCAAAGACATTAACTAAAAACTGGGTAACCATGCATTTCTCACCCATCTCTGGAAGTGCTACAGCTGGCCCTCACTTGCTTAACCCCAGTTGCACTCATGCTCTACTTATGCTTGTTACTGCCCAAAGACTTCTTCTTTTTAAGATTGCTAATTTCTTAGAATTGTAAAAATATGAACAGCATGTGGTTCTGAGTGAATTTAAATGATTTGTTGGAATACTGCATGGAAAACAATGGACTTTCATGCATGTACTCATCGTCTCTTTGGTTTTTCTGGATTCTCAAGTGCATTTTCATGGACTTAAAAATGAAACATTCTCTGATAATGGCACTATGAATTAAATCACATGTAAGCTATGTATCATAAGCAGGATTCATGATGTTACTATAATTTAGTTTTACTAATAAAATTATAATTCACCTACATGAGTTATTCCATAAACTTACCTGTCTTCTAAATTTTTACATTTTAGTGTTTGATCAATTAGACCTTGTCACATATGAAGAAGTAGTCAAACTGCCAGCATTCAAAAGGAAAACACTAGTCTTATTAGGTAAGTTTGGCTATATCAGTGGCTTGCTCATTCTCACCTCCAAACCGTTTTATGTTATTACTAGTTGTTAATTTTATCATTCTTTTCAAAAATTACACAGGTGCGCATGGTGTTGGGAGAAGACACATAAAAAACACCCTCATCACAAAGCACCCGGACCGATTTGCATACCCTATTCCACGTAAGCAATGGATCAGTCTGAATTCTTTTTGCCCTATCATGTTCTTAGCATTATAATATGAAATTTTTTTCTAACTATATAAATAATAACTGTATACTATAGGAAATTTGAAAAATCCAAAACAAGAACAATGAAGAAAATACGGTGATTTTGTACTCATTTTCTAAATAATAAGTACCATACATGTTTGTCATAATCCCCTTTCTAGGCTTCTCCTAATGTAAACATATGCACAGTGGGAAGTTCCAGCATTAGTCTTATCCATGTGGTTTGTAACCTAATTTATCCAACAGTATGTCAAGCATTCATCATCTAGATGAATGATTCTTTTAAAACATAAGCTTTAAATGTTTAATTTGTGGCACAAGCATGTTTCCACTAATCATTATTTACATTATTGACTTCTTATCATTTTTCAAACCCAGTCCGTGAACTATCTGTTGTTTAGTATAAGGAATTCAAATCTGTAAGATTTTTCAATCACCCTTATTTCTCTACTTCATAGTGCTAACCTCTTGCCCTCTTTCATTCCCTCAACTGTGAAATGGAGTAATCTCATTTGTATGTGGATAAGCAGATGGTGGTCAGGTCATAGCTCTCTGACCTGTCATTTTACTGTTCACACCATTATTCTAAAGGGTAACATTTGTGCTTTAAACAGTATCCAGAACTTAGGTCTTTCTTCAAGGTAGGCAGAGCTAATGGAGAATGAATGACGCTAGAGCCCCAGAAGTGGTACATGCTTATAGTCCAGCACAAAGGGGGCAGGGACAACACAAGCCGTGCGTGTCTGAGGCCAGCCAGGGCTACATTTCAAGACCATTCTTCCAAAAAAAAAAACTCACAAGCAGAAAGAAAAACAAAGGAAATGCCAATCGTTCTTGCTGAATGCTCAGAAGACTTCCTGAAGCAAGGTCAATGTACACCCCAGAGCCAGGGACCTTCAGAAGTTCGCAAATCAGCACAAGAAAAGCTTAAATTAGCACAAGAACAGCATATTGGGTATTGCAATTTGTACTTTTGCAGTTTTCTAGTCAAACATTCTGAAATGTTCTCTCAGTTCTCATGTTTGTATCATGAGTACATTACATGCTTAGTTTTAGTAATGTTTAGTTTTATCGTAATCACATAGCAGTTGAACATTCCAGTTATTAAATGCCTAATTAAGTAGCTTAGATTTTTTTGTTAGTTTTGTTTGGTTTGTTGTTTTGTTTTGGTGGTGGTGGCGGTGGTGGTTTAAGACAAGATTTCTCTGTGTAGCCCTGGCAGTCCTGGAACTGGTTCTGTAGACCTCAGTGGCCTCGAACTCACAGGGATCCACCTGCCCTTGCCACCCGTGTGCTAAGATTAAAGGTATGCACCACCACCATCCAGCTAAGTGGCTTAGTTTTAAAGCTTACCTTTGATGACATGACCCATGTCTGATCTCTTAAATATTTGATTCCGCTTGTATATGTACTGTACATTACTTGGTGTGATATGTAATAATACCTGAGATAACTGAAGATTAAGTATGCCAACTTCAGCTTTCACTGGAGCTAGAGAAGGCAGCCTCTTTAAGTTGGCTTCAGCCCATATATTCAGCAAAGAGTAGCAAATTTGTCTTTACTCAAAGAAAGGAAGCAATAGAGAAGGGGGAAGTTGAAAGATGAGAGAACACAATCCGAGAGGGAAGACAGAGACTATGTGTATATCCAATTGGGTTGGACTTTTGCTTATATGTCAAATCCCTGGAAACAACTTAAAAGGAACAAAGTCATTTGGGGCTCACAGTTCAGAGATGTCAGTCAATGGGTGACTGGCTTGCTCCATTGCTGTGAGTCTTTGATGAGATGAAATATCATGATGGCAAGAGTTTATAGCAGAGCAAAGACACTTATCTCATGACAGCCAAGAAACAGGGAGAAGCCAGGATTGGTTACAGGTTGAGTTCAGCCAGAGTGACATACCAAGAACCTGGCTAGCCAGAATTCCAAAATAAAAACTTGTCTCAAAAAATTAAAAACAAAAACATCTCTGAAGGGCCATTAGGCCTATAAACCAGTTAATTACTTTCTTGCCTCCTCTTTCGGTTTAGTTTTCCTATGATAATCATGGCCCATTGTGTTTTCAGTACGGTGTGCCTCTTATTATGTTCTAACAAACACTCTCATCTGTGCAGTGGTATAGACTAACACTGTCTGGGAGACCTTCCTATGCTAGTGAGCTAAAGAAACTGAACCATTTCACTCTTCCATTTAAATGCACATGCAGTTATCCATTCTTCCATTCTTTCTTTCTTCTGCATAACACCCAAGTAAGCTAAAGGATAGTGAATTAGGTTAATCTTGGCTCGCCTGATTAGTTATTTTTCTGTCGTTGTGATAAAATACTTTTACCAGGGTAACTTATAGGGAAAAAAAAAGTTTGTTTTGACTTATAGTTCCAGGGGGTGAGAATCCATCATAGCAGGGTAGAAATAGCAGCAGGAGCAAGTAGCTGAGATATCACATTTCCAGTCTCAAACACAAAGCAGAGAGAGCAAATTTGAAACAGGGCAAAGCTATGAGTCTCATATTCTGTCCCAAGTGACGTGTTTTCTCTAGGGAGGTCCAAACTTCCCAAGCAGTGCTAACCAACAGGGGACCAAGTATTCAAATATCTGACTCTATTGGGGCCATTTCTCATTCAAAAGAACATTACAGTCACTTCATGTCTTTCTTCCTAGGGCAGTATGAAACATCTCACAACACTGAAATATTCACCAGACAACAAAGAAACAAACCAAAAAAGTCTGATATGCTGCTGTACACAGATAAATATGGTTTTTAAATTGCTTCTGCAATGTAATTCGAGATGGAAACAGAGGATACAAGACACTCTAAGATCTCTTGTATTTCAGACTGGCCTCGGACTTGTAATCCTCCTGTTGCCACCTCCCAAGTGATGGGATTGCATCTGCATGCCATCATACCTGGTTTAATTAGCATTTAAGAAACAATTGAGGACCTAAGTTTACAGCTCAGTGGTAGAGTGCTTGCCTAATATACACAGAGGCCTAGATCTCTCTCTCACACACACACACAGTGACTAAGTTGAGTAAGTCCATTGGGAGTATAGTATAACTCATCAGTTCAGACATTTAAATCTCTCATGAATGAAACTTTTCAGATACAACCAGACCTCCAAAGAAAGATGAAGAAAATGGCAAGAATTATTACTTTGTATCTCATGACCAAATGATGCAAGACATCTCAAATAATGAGTACTTGGAGTATGGCAGCCATGAGGACGCAATGTACGGGACAAAACTGGAAACCATTCGGAAAATCCATGAGCAGGGGCTGATTGCAATTCTGGACGTGGAGCCTCAGGTAATGTCCAAGCCACTGTGAACCCACTTCATCTTGCCTGCATGCTGATAAGCTCAGATTCTGAAATCCGAAATACCATCAGAAAGTTTTGGGTCATGGAAGTAATTTTCTAAGCCACAGGAAAATTTCAATTCTCAAGACTTCCTGGGTCAAAAGTCTAGGATGCAAACTGATCAGTTACTGAACTCAGCACACACAGCATGCATTTAAGAAGTACATTATTCTCTTCTGCAGCTTATACTCAGAAGTTTGATGAAGTACCCATTTGGGTCTGTGCCTGCTAGAAATCCTACACTTACCCAATGTCAGGATAAGGCTCTGACAGCTTGTTATCAAAGCAGCCCACCTCTGATCTCCTGGTACAGCCCGTGCTGGACCAGTAAAGCATCTGCCAATATCTCACATTGATCATTTGTGAGAAACTGATCCTGAGGTCTGAACGTGAAACAGCCTTAGCTTAGTGAAAGTAATTGTGAGTGCTTTCATCCAGGGTTAGGTGAAGGTGGACACATGCTTAGAATACACATGCAAAAGAGAAACCCTGACAAGCTTATTTTTCATGTCTGAGCAGAAGCCAAGTAGAAGGGGCGCTTAAAGAACAAGGAAAGGGAATGACAGACATCAGAGGACGTTACAAGACAGGCTGATGGGGAGTCTTAGCTGATGGGGACGCAGATGTGCCATTTCTAAGATGCATCTATACACCATGCCTCTCATCTCTTCAACTAGAATGGGTACCACCTGCTGCGATATGGATAAATGCCCTAGTTGAGCTGGCTCTGCTTCAGCAGGAGGAGGCTTGTGTACCTGTTCCAGGCAGGGAAAGTCCTTTTTGAGGGGTCATGCATGAGACTTGGTCTCATAGCCATCCTTAAATCCTTAGATTTACAGTTTGTGTGACCTGGGCCCTGATGGCTCAGTTTCTGGGTTCGAATAGTCTAACCTATAGCCAATAGCTTCATCCATTTCCATTATAACACCAAGTGGGGTTCTTGAAGTCAGAACTTTGGAAATCACAATAGGGTTCTCGTTAGGGCTAGGGAGGAGTACAATAGGGTAAACACTAGTTTACTTAAAGGTTAACTTGGACCTATATAGAACTAAATATGATGATGTGTAATGGAGATTGATCTTTGTTTAACTACTAATCCCTCCTTACTAGGGATTGGAAAAATCTTCTGGCCAGGGGTGGCTAGAGGCAAAGTCTCAATCCTGGTCCTGGTCTTCGACATCCTCTCCTTGGGTTCCACACTGGTCTTCACCTGAACGTCGTTTTCTGCTGGTAGTAATGTCTCTAGCAGTATGCTGGCTGCAGGGCTCCTCAGATCCCTCTGCATTACCTCAGGCCACTTCCAAGGGCTTTCTGCCTTCCCTGCTGCTGCTGCTGCTGCCACCACCGCCGCTGCCACCACCACCACCACCACCGCTGCTGCTGCTGCTGCTCCACTCATAGCACCCAGCTCTCCCTGTCCCTTGCCCTTGCACAGCCATGCACTGCTCTGCACTGCTGAGCGGGAGAGCCATCTCTCAGCCTCATCAGGACGTCCACAGCAGATCCTTTCTCCATTGCACTTGGCCAGGCACCTCCTCCTACCGGGCACACTGGCCCCTGCTTCCCTGACTGCCGGATGAGCTCACCTGCACTCCTCTCCTGCTTCCTGTTTCCCTCCTCTCAAACTGTGATCTCTCAGTTCCACTGGCCTCTGAAGGCAGGCCCTAAGCACCCTGGTCTCTGCCCTAGGATGGCCCCAGGGCCATTTGGCCCCTGTATGAACTGGTTGACCACTCTGGTCCCAGGCTCTCCTGCCCAGTCTAGACTCCTAGCTGGATGCTATATCTGGCAGTACAGTCTGGGATACCTATGGAGTTTGTACTAACAAGATTCCCCCTGGGCCTCCCTGCCCTCAGCCCACCCTCTGCAGGGCTGGACCCTCATCCTACTTTCAAGATTTCTGTGGCCATGACTTACTTTCAGGCAGGACCTTGTCCTTAAAATTTTTTCCTCTAAACCCCTTTCCAATCCCAGATGTTTAGATTAAGGCCTCCACTGTATCTCAGCCAGTCTGATTCAACACACTTATACAATACATTAATATGCCAGGCTATGTGCCAAGAGCTAAGAATTCAGTTAAGGATACAAGCTGGTGAGGATGAAATTCCTTCCTGAACATACCTCAGAAACTCTCCAAAAGAGAGAAAGTGCCTTGTGGCTTTTATTGTTTTAATCTGCTCAATATCTACTACAGCCGAAGCCACTTCTCCCATAGGTGGCCCATTGTATGACCACCTAACACCAGTGCTCAGCTCTCTTAGGACATGCCTGGTGCTTTGTGCCATCTTAATTTATTTCAGATAATTGATGCTAAATTTAAGCACCACTACTAAGTGATAAGATGTGGTGGTCCAACTTCAACCTCAAGGCCCATGGCAGTGGAACTAAACTAGGAAGAAAAAAGTTCCTGGCTGCTTTGGAAATATCAAGAGATTATATTCCTATACTGCCAGTTGTGGTAACCTCAAGGAATTCTCTCAGTATCTACTGCCATAGATGAAGAAAACAGGCTTAATGGAATTGTGATCAACTGAGCTTTTATAGCCAGTAGAAAGTGAGCTTTGAAGTGTGTTGGGTTTTTACTTTTTTATTTTACATCCCAACCTTAAGTGCCATTGCAGGCATGGCATCTTAGCACCCTCTAGGTCTCCCACCTTATGCATAATACTTCAGTTTAAACCTTCATTTTTTTCGTTTTAACATCTAGAAAAGTCTATAGGGTACTGTAACCTAAAAAATGCTATAAAGCTCATTTCTAATGGAAATAAAACTTGAGGAACTGACTGCTCTATACCAATAAAGCATAAACTGTAGAATAATAACTAGTAGGTGTTGGAATTTAACATAATGGTTTTTAACTTGAATTGTATTCTAATTACCAATCAGAAGCAGTACAGAGTTAATATTAGTTCCCGGGAACAGCTGTGCGTACCTGCAATCCCAGCACTCGGGAGGCTAAGGCAGGAGGATCATAAATTCAAGGGCAGCCTGGTCTACATAGTCAGATCCTATGTCCAAAACAGTTAGTGGTAGGTTATTTGTAGCTTTGCCTTTGCCCAAAGAGAGAAAAGTTGCACCAGAGATGATTTCAAGCTTATAAAAAAAAAACCTAAACTTTAAAAAAAAAGAATCAAGGCTGGGGGCCTAGCTCACTAGCAGGACACTGCTTAACATGTGGGAGGATCCTAGGTTCCATCCTCAGTAGCAAAACATAAAGAGGATCGAGAGGCCATTCTCTTCTTTGGTTATCACCATGCTCTTCCCGAAGCTCTTACATTTGTGTACACGGATAAGTGAGATGCTTGGCCTGTATACTTTGTAACTTTGCAAACTCCATTAGTCTAATGAGACCTACATCTTAGGTACTTGGGTCGAATGAGTTCTTTTTCCTTGACAAGATAACCTGAGATTAATTCTTGGCCATATATAGATGAACTACAAAAATGATTTTATCTCCATAAATTACCTCTCACAAATGAATGGTACTTTTTAAATCTAGTATGAATCTAGTGATTATTTGAATCTAGTATGTTTCCAGTGCTTTTTCTAGAGTGTGTGTTTTCTCTGTGTCTGTCTCTCTGTCTCTTTCCCTCCCTCCCCTCCTTTCTTCTCACCTTCCACTTCCTCCTCTTCTTTCTTACCTCCCTCCCTTCCTTCCCCTCTGCCATTTCAGAAGGGAGACTTACTTGTGACTATTAAGAAATGTGGATCTCACCTTAAATCAGGGGGAACTCCTTATGAGTAGCTCCACTTCCTATTCCTAAAGTGATTGAACTTCAGCCAAGAGCCTGGACCCAAAATGGCTCCTCCTTGAAAACCATAACTAGAGCAGAATATGGGAATAGAGACTGTCAGAAACAAATGAGATGTGTGGTAATGATGCTGAAACCACAGCCTGATGGGACAAGATCACAGTTGGGATTTGAGGCACACTGGAATTTTGGAAAGTGCAACTATATAGGATAAAAATCGAAAAGCATGAGAAAGACAGGAGAGCAGATATTCTAAGCACGGGATCTACTATAGTGGTTATGATAAGCATTACATTTGGTTCTAAACTTTCTGTCAGCTGTGGGGTAGGGGAGGACCCTACAGCTGAATTTTTAGGCACCAGAAAACTTCTGGAAATGTGATGAACGTGGCCTTCCTTGGGGTTTTCATACAGTTAACAGTCAGTGGCCCTCATTAATTACAGCTATAGAGTTAGGGCCGCACACGGGGCATGCATGTATGGCTAGTCTACTGGAGCTAAACTGCTGCTTTCCAAGGAATGAGTTTGTGCGGTAGCTTGATGGCAGACTAGTATTGAAAGCACTCACGGGATTGGATGTTAGTGGGGTAGGCAGCAGAGAAGAAAACCATCTCCCACCAGGGGTTTCATTGTTGTTACCCTCTGTGAGTTCCATTGAGCACACAGGCTGTGGGCACTTCCATCTGGCACTCAGAGGTACCTCCAGGAGAAAAGCAAGTAGGATGTTTTCACATCTTACTTGACAGAGAAAAAGTGTGTGTGCGTGTGTGTGTGAGAGAGAGAGACAGAGAGAGAGAGAGTTTATCCAGTGGAAATGGTGAGAAAGCCTTATATCACACTTGCTGCCAGAGCATAGGAAGGAAGAAACAAAGACCAAATATAATAGTGACAAAATGGTGAGGACTTGAATGATGTGTTCAGTCCCAACAGGGGAACATGGGCAGGCTTAGAAAGCATTCTTAATAGGAGACTCTGACCAATAAAGAGATTTGGACAGATTAGACAGTGAAGTAGGTTCCCCTCACCTACCCAAAGACACTATGTGATGAAAATCTGAACTAAAGTCCTTGTATATGCCAGGCTTATACTCAGTATCAGATGGGATACTAGATTTCTGTGCGCTCTGCACTTAGACCTACTTCAAAGACCAGGATAAGTGTTGTACATATGAGATTTACTGTTTTTACATTTTTGCCAAATTATAAAGGCAGTTTTTGATGTGCTGTATTGAGTATGGGAGAAACAACTGAACAAGACACAGCCTTTGCCCTCAAACCACCCCCAGTGACTGTATTTTCAGTGTGATTGATGGGTACTCCATGAATACACAGTAGGGCCTCAGAGCCCAATGGTAAACTTGCCAAAGAAGCTGCCAGGTGTGGTATTAGCAGCACAAGAGGATCCAGTGCTCAGGGCCCAGCTCAGTTGATAGAATGCATGCCTAGCATGCATGAAGCCCTAGATTCAACCCTCACCACTGCATAAAACTGCAAGTGCCTGTAGACTCGGCACTCAAGAGATGGAGACAGGAGAATTAGAAGTTTGAAGTCATTCTTTTCTACATGAGATCATGTCAAAATAAAATTAAAAAAAAACTTAACAGAAACTAGATTCTGAGGGATTATTTTGCTGAGGCAGAAAGGACAAAAGAAAAGGGTGGGAAGTCCAGGTAGAAGCCAAAGAATTGGGCCTTTCCTCGGACTGAAAGTTGTTCAGTAAGGCCAATTCCCCCAGCAGACAGAGCAGGGGTAGGCAGAAGCTAAACATGGGGCCCAGCCTATATGCTAAAGGAGCATTATTTTCCCTGCAGCGCAGAGCGGGGCTGTTGAAGGGTTAGGGGGAAAGGTGGAATTCGTTTCAGAAAGATCATCTAGCAGTGGTTTTGAATACGGATTGAAAAGCCCCCAAACTAGATGCAGAGGATCTGACTAATAGCTAACACTGTAAACCAGGCTAAGGGCTAAGCACAAGAAATAGGGAAAGAAAGCAAAAGGAAAAGTCATTTACAAAGCAAAATACAGAGGTACCAAAATAGACATGTTTGGTTCTTGTTTAAAGAGCAGCAAGCAGTCTGGGATAGTGGATACAGATCGATAGAGAAGGATTGCCAATTTGAGGCCAGCCTGTATATACTAAGACCCTGTCTCAGGGGAAAGAAAACTAAAATTAAATAGAATGCAGCAAGATATTAATTCCTGATGCCTATGGGTCACTCACATGTTCCCCATTGTAGATTAGGCATTAGGTACCTGGATGTGGTCAGCTTTGTACTGGGATGGGTATTTAGTACTTCTGAGAATATCGTGGCTTCCTGGGGGAGAAAGAGAAACTGAGTCTTCACAGAGTTGCTGCCCATCTATGCAAACTGGTCACTTGCACAGATTTGCCACAGTTTGGAGAGGTACTAGAGTAACCTCAGAGGGCGTTCCACTTGAATGCCATGTCCTCACATGGGTCAAGTGATTGACCACAACAACACAGTGTCATTAGTGGAAAGACTTCATGATTGCAGCCCTGGGCAAAGGATCTCCCTTTGTACGATGAGTCAGAAGGGGACCTTTCATGAGAAAGCCTACGTAAATGTGAATTTTGCCACAGTGATAAGGGCCAGGATTTGCTCTCTTCGGTTAGTAATTTGCAGTTTCATATGTGGCCAAGTGGATTTCCAATCACTGTGAAACCAACCTGCAGATCTAAGTCTCCCTAGGGTGCATTTCACATCAAGTAAAATTTAGGCTTCATCAAATCACCAAGTTTAAATGAACATTAACCAACATAATCAATGTTAACTATTACAAAGAAAAATAAATTCAACAAAGTCATGAGAGTCATAAGAAACATGTCCAATTTGTTAGTTCTTACTTTCTGAGCCATGGTTTACCCTTTAGGAGGAAAGCAATATGCATTACTTATGAAGTGGGTACATTTAATTATAACTTGCCAAGAACCTGAGCCAAGGCCTTGACTTTCTCAGTTGTATCCCATTTTGTAGGCTCCTTCACATGTTCTCTTAGTTATTTCTTCTCCTAAGTGTCTTTCTCTTCCACACAGGCACTGAAGGTCCTGAGAACCGCTGAGTTTGCCCCTTTTGTTGTCTTCATTGCAGCGCCAACTATCACTCCAGGTTTAAATGAGGTAAGAGGGGCCTCACCCTTCTCTGGATAAGCACGCTCTGTGGTAAGGAATGCTCTGCTTTGTCCTTCTGCTGGACACTCTGATTTCCAGACTCCAAGGGCCTTGTTCGCTATATGGAGTTAGACTCCATTAGCAGTTGTGTTTCTTCTGAGATGAGAACATTAGACAAATTCCAACCTCCCCCATAGCACAGTCTGAAGCATATCAGTCTGCATTTGCAGCAGGAAGTCTGCTTCAGGAGATACTGTGTGGACTAGATGGTCTGGGGGACAGCCTGCAGCCTTAATCAATATATCTGCTCCTAAAAATGAATTGGCATCCTCCTCCCTTCCAAGGACTGAGGTGTTCCAACTAGGGTCTGCCCTCCAGGACAACTCATTTACTGCCTCCCTGGCAGGATTGTGTTAAGACAGTAGCCTCTGGAGTCAAAAGGCATCCATGACCTTCATGGGGCTGCCCAGGACCCCCCTCTCCTGTGAAGACCCCTGAAGACCACCAAACCTAGAAGTGAGCAGGAATCCTCCTTTTTCATTTGCCTGTTATGAACATTGTCCTAGGTTCTATCCCAGCACCACAAAAGGAATAAATTCTGGATACTTTCAAGCCAAGTCAAGTCAGCCAGGCTGACTCAGGTCTTACTGAGTACTTGCCTTAAAGGCTTTCTCTTCCTGGGAAGTAAGGGCAGCAGCATATGCTGACAGTGTAAGCACATCTGCTTCCTATAGTTCTGAACTAGGAAGATGCTCCTGGGCAGTTATCCTGGAGAACATGCTTTTGCAAGTTCTAGAAACTATGACCAGACTCTTGACTATGTCCAATAAATACTGACCATTTACTTGCACTATGGTTAGATCAAGGCTTGGAAGTTGTGTGTACCTTTAATATTTGGATTGACCCTTCTTGCTCATATTTTCAGTGTGTGTTCTTTGTCGTTTCATTGGCAAAAGGCATATTCCTTTGTCCAGTTCTTCTTTCCCCCGTGTGCTTGAAAGTCCCCATTGTGGTTAACATTTTTCCTTGGTTACTATGTATTTTTCTTGAATTATCATCTTTGCTTTGTTTTTGTTTTTGTTTTTTGCCTGTTCTGCCCTTTAACTAATTTTTCATAGCTGCCAAAATGGTGCAGAAAATTGCCTGTAAGTACCAGCTAGGAGGTGATGAAATCCATACAGCCTGTGTCTTTTAATATGTGTAGAATGTAGACATTTTGTTCCCATAGATCCTTGCTTTTGCTGTTAGAATAAAGGCATTTTGTTTTCACTGAGTTAATCCTACTTACATGTGAGGGGAAGGGCAGTGCAAAAGAAGGTGACAGAGGATATATATACACGGGAGCTTTGTTCTTCAGTAAAGAGAACTCTGTCTAGCCATAAATATATTTGAATGTTTGCATCAACCCAACCTTCTGAACAAACCCAAACCTGCTAGCAGTGTCCCAGGTCCAGGAACATAGCACATAGACCCCCACGCACATAGAGGACCTCTTAGGAACTATGCCTCCAGGGACTGGCAGCAAGCACTCCATGCTTTGGTGAGCACATGTTTGCTGAAAGGGAGTTTTGTTTCTTGAGAAACTGAGCCACAGTGAAAATGCTATGCTTTTCAGTTACAAGCAGAATGTGTGTATTTAGAACCTCAGAAGAGAGTTAATAATCAAAGCATGCTGTGTCCTGCTTTGAAGTTCCTAGAAACTTTGATTGATCAAAGAATCCAGATAAGGAACTTTGAATTCCTGGCTGCTCTGGTGTCGGTCTGTCCTGCACAGGGCTAGAATGACATGTCTTCCCTGCTCATGTCCTTGCCAGAGAATTATACCCTGAGAAAAGAGGAAGAGGGGTCCTCAGCCAGGGCTGGTCACCCAGAACTCCTTGATCCCTGAAAGCATCACAGTTTTGACATTGTCCAGAGATCAGACTCTGTTACCCTGAGTCCCATTTCCCAGTACAATCACTCAGTCTCTTGACTGTAGACTTGCTATTTATAAAAAATCCTAAAGGGACAAATATCAGTCAAAAAGCATTTTTTCTTCCAATGCATTTATTAAGCACATACCATGTGTGCACCACTTTGCTTAGCTCTGGAGCACAGCAATGGCAGAACATGCAATGTAAGTTTTTATGCCCTGGCTGAGGAGAGTGGTAGTAATCAAATAAACATAAAGCTATAAATATGTACACAAGTATATGGAATAAGGCTCACTTAGATTACACAGAGACCCTGTCCCTGTCTACTCCCAAGGGTAGAGGTGTGTTGTGTGAGTGTGTGTGTGTGTGTGTGTGTGTGTGTGTGTGAGAGAGAGGGGGGGGGAGAGTGTGTGTGTGTGTAACACTCCAACCAATAGTTCACAACTACCTACTGTTTGGCAGGTAAAGCAGAAATCTTGTAGTTAATTTTGCTCACAAAGGTTTTTGACCTTTGTGGATTCAGCATAAGAAATTTGACCTGCCAAGAATTGGTAGCACATGCCTTTAATCCCAGCACTCAGGAGGCAAAGGCAGGCAGTTTTCTCAATTAGAGGCTAGCCTGTTCTACAGAGTGAGTTCCAGGACAGACAGGGCTATATAAAGAAATCCTATCTAAGAGAGAGGGAGAGGCAGAGAGAGAATAGGAGAGAGAGAGATTTGACCGATAAAAAACAGAAAAGCAGACTTTCTCTGGTTTTCTGGTGGCTCCTTTAGAGCACTAAAAGAACATTCAAGGCGGGCATGGTGGCATGTGCCTATAATCCTAGCATTTGGGAAGCTAAGACCTTCTGAACCCAAGTTCCAGGCCAGCCTGGGCTACCATAGTGAGACTCTGGCTCAAAAAGAAAAGCAATATTCATGGGACAGGCTGGAGACCCCAAATTCTTTCCTGATGTTTCTCAGTCTGGGGAGAGTTCTGAATGTCTGAGGCCAACTCTGTACAGGGGTGTTATCCTTCAGCAAGCCTGCTTCAAGTTCAAGACTTTGGAGTCATTTTCTTAAAAAGACATGAGTACTACAGTGACATTTGCCTGACCATTTCCATTACAAACCAACTTGGAGGCATTCCTCAGACGCCATTTACTATTGTATTTGGGAAAAGGCCTTATTCCAGCCACTATTTGTAACATCCAGAAAGCTTTGCCTCTGGCGTGGGCCGCTGTCAAGTGGGGACTATTATGTGCTATTCCCAGAACACTACCTTTTAAGTAGAAGGGGGAAAAATACAACCTGATGTGTTATCCAGAGACAAGGCTTGTTAGTGCAAATACACTAACAAGGCTCAAATGAGCTTTAAGATCCAAGGGAAGGAGACCAAGAGTTCAGTTCAGCCACAGTAGTACTCCCACAAGTCGATAGCTCTGGTCTGTCCTGGCTTAGAGGAATGATGAGAGACTGTCACTGGAGCCCATGCTTTGCATCGTCTCCGCCCAGCAGATGGGCCCAGCTAGGCCTGGGTGGGGACATGTGTCTGCTGGCGTGTTGGTTTTCACAGCACCCCTGTTGCATGTCAAGTAAGTCACAGTTACCAGCGGCAGTTCTGCAACCCTGTCATCATAGGACAGGGCCCATCATCTTCTCCGCCACACATCTTGGCCTCCTGGCCACTGTTATTTAGTTTTGATTGTTCTGATACTGGGATGAATTGAAATGTAGAAAGAGAAAGGCTACAACTGACCATTCTTATATTTGCCTTTTCCTTCTCCCATACCTGCCCCTCTGCCATGCTCCCCTATGCAGGATGAATCTCTCCAGCGCCTGCAGAAGGAGTCTGATGTCTTACAGAGAACATATGCACACTATTTCGATCTCACAATTATCAACAACGAAATTGATGAGACAATCAGACATCTGGAGGAAGCTGTCGAGCTCGTGTGCACAGCCCCACAGTGGGTCCCGGTCTCCTGGGTCTATTAGGCTTCTCCCTGGCTATCTGAGTGTAAACCTGGGAGCCTACTCGTACATGGAAAAGCCTCTTTGTTCTCGGCCTTGTGTCAGCAGGCCGTGGTCCCTAGAGACTACCTAGTTGTAGTGTGACCTACATTTATAATTATTGTCATGTCCGAATAGATAGGAGGAGAAACCAATTACACACTAATTTAAAGAGACAGTATCTTTTTTAATCAGTTCTCCTAAACTTTAATAAAATGTATCTTTAAATGTATGTATTCAATCCTTTGGAATGTTATATTTTTGGAAATCATAGCTTTTTATTTCCAAGGCCCCTAAAAACTGCACAAAATAGATGCTGCTTTCTATAATCTATTTTAATAATAATAAACAATGATTCTGTTACCTTGAATGGGGGTGGAACACTACATTCTTTTTAGAGTCTGATTTTATGGATTGGAATATCTTTCTTTCCTTTATTTATTTGAAATAATTAGTCTAGTGATTGCAAAACAGTCATAAATTTTTAAAGGCCTTTTTTCTCTCTCTTTTTTTTAAGTCCTTTATGTAACATCCAGATACTGTGATACTGTCTCTTTGAAGCACCCTGTAAACCTTTTAGACATTTGAAGTTGGGTCTTGACTCTTAATGCATGTGGACAGTCGCGAGCGTTTATGCTGTCGGTGTGTCTGTGTTGGACAAAACAATCTGTAATTACAGCAAAGTACATTCCGTTCACGGGGCACACCCAGGGGAATAAGAATAAATTGCTATTATGACTAAGTTGTAAACCTATGCACATCCCTTGCATTTCGGGCAACTTTATAAAACAGAAAAAAAAAAAAGAAACTGATTTTTATTAATAATAATCATGTAGTGAAATGTGTTTGTAATTTTGTCTCAATTTAATTTGTTGTAAGGGGGAGGGGGTATTGCTGGTTTCACCATTTCAGATCTGTGTTGTCTAAGAGTATTAACGTTTTAATTAAGCGAAGAAATGCGGATTTTTAATCTGTGTGTAATTGTTTTAAGCACCCATTTAAAGAGAATATACTGTGCAATGAAGAAACCAGTTTAGGCATTTGCTATAAACTGAATTATTCCAAAAGAATAATCTATAACAGCTCTGTAAATTCCTTTAAAATGATAACTAACAGGACAGTCTGACCAATTTTTTTAAATATACTTCATTGTATGTGTTCAATAATTAAATGCCTTTGGGTCCTTCATTTCATTACAGATTTATTCAGGTCTCCAAGCTGGTAATCTTTTCAGTTTTAAAATTTGTTAGATGCTCACTGACCCATGCAAGGCCCAGGAATGAGTATCAGTTGGCAGGGCAACAACGCTGCCTGCCAGAGCACAGCTTGGACCACATCTGACTCGAAGGGCCACCTGTGGTTTCTCCTTCCTCTTGCTCTATCCCTTGGCACAGGGGAGTCACCTGTCCTTGTTGCTTTAGAAACATTCACCATCTCATTCCCTGCCGTGCTGTCAGAATCACTAGAGGAGGCTCAGGCCAGCATTCTCAGACTCTTTGCCAGAGGTCACTAGACTGTTTCCCTTCACATGTCAAGAACAAGGCATTGACATGACTCTGGTCCTTGGAAACACATCATCGCTTTCATTGCTTGTGGGTTAGGCAGGCTCCATCACTTTGTGCCTTGGCAGGATGTGCAGAAGGAGTTCTGGGCTGAACAGCTCCTCTTAGGCTCTGAACAGGGAAGGCATGTTTGTGTGCATACTCCTCTTCCATTCTCAACATCCCGCCCTCCCAACTACTACACAATACCATTTGGTTTCTGTTTGTAGAGGATTCTTTGTCAGTGCCCAGATGGGTCACAACTTACCAACCAAATATTGTGAGAATAACTTGTGTTTGGTCCTGTAGCGGGGTGACCAAATACCACACAAGAGACAGGCTCAACAGTGGGCTCTTGCTAGGTGGAGGGAGAAAACTCCAGGAGTCGCTTAGGGCTGTGTAGTGCTGACCTCAGTGTAACTGGTGCCCAGGCCAGACACCATTATTGCAGGAGTACTGACAATAAGCCACTCTTTTCAGTGGCTCAGTACCTGCTCTACCTCTTTCAGTAAAGCACAAAGAAGACTACAACAAACGATGGAAAACAGAACTGTCCCTCTCTCTGGTAGAATTCCCTCCTGCTCCCACATACTCTTGAAAGAAAACCTTCAGAGACACTGGCAAGGCCTGTCTGGACCATCTACCACATTCCCAGACATAGAATAAGTGATGCTGTGTCTGCACCCGATTCCCAGACATAGAATAAGTGATGCTGTGTCTGCACCTGGATAGAGATGTGCTCTGGCACTTGAGGGCCTGGGGGACTTTCTCCTCACTGGCCTTCTGGAGACTCTGAGAGAAGAGCACAGGCACGCATCCTCTTTGCCCTTAGACAGCTGGTGAAAACCCTGCTCCCAGGATTCATCGACTTCTCCAAGAGGTCAGTTTTTCTTTTCTACTAATGCCCAGCTCTAAAGTGGTATGTTTAAGACCTAAAGGAAAAAAAAACCCTCCTGAAGTCTGAGTAATATGAGTACAGTTGTACCTGGAGCAATCAGGGTATTGATAAGCTTCCTGACTGCCTCCATTTCATCAGCTGAAATACACACACACACACACACACACACACACACACACACACACACACGTTTTTAAAAGACACGTGAATGATCAGAGAGCACTAAATCAGTGGCCAGTTGAACTGTGGGAAAGCCATATTGCAGGTTCTCTCAGACACTCCATCCCCACTCCCCACAAAAGGAGAGGGAATGTTTTGATCTCCTTAGTTCTTTGTTAAAAAGATGGAATGGCCTAATTTTCTAATCATAAGGCAGTAATTCTCATTCCTATCTGAACACCAAAAAGGAAACTGTCACTCATTTTAATTCATCTGGCTGGTTCCCGGTGTCTAGAGAACACTGTAACGCTTTAGATGCATGCACTGCCTTCCCACCCCAGTCAGGTGAGATGGTTTAAAACATCTACTCAGAAGGGCAAAGAGCCCAGGTGACCTACTTCCTGCTATTTGCATTCAGAAGGCAGAGTGTCAGCTGGTCCCATCCCTAGCAGAATAGGAAAGCTGCAAAGAACAGCTGGGAGTAGGGCCCCTCCCCAGGAGCAGGCCTGGAGCAGGCAGGCCCGCCAAGCCATCCTCTAAAGCTACCCTTATCTTTTCATGCTTTTCATCCCACAGTTCTCTTGTTTTCCAGTCAGGTGTCTCTTCATTAAGGCTACCAGTTTATTCTTCACAAAAATTCAGTCAATTGAGCCACCCTCCAGGAAGCAAGGGCTACCCAGAATGGAAACCACCCCTTAAGAATGAGGTAGCCCAAAGCATTCTCTTGTCTCCCACTGATGGAATGTTCCTTTAGCATCTCAGGTCAGTTTCTTACGCAGAGAAAAATTAGGCTTCGCTTGCCACTAACAGAATCGAGAAAACTGCTTTGTTAGTGAATTCTTAGTAAAATGTCTCCTTGGGAAGAATAGAGGGCACACTGATTAGCATTCCAAAACAAGTCCCTCATCACTCATTTCAGGTCAGCAACCTGGTGGGCACCTAATGGTAATCATCAGAACCAAGCACAGTATTCTCAGTCTGTTCTCTTAGCAGGCTGTCTAGGCTGAGGCATGCCCCTCTGTGCATCCTTATTGTTCTGCACCTCTGGTTAATTCCTTTAGAAAGATGCCTTGCTTCTCACTGTGGCTTTCAGAAGGGCTGCATGCTCTTCTCATCACTGTTTTTGTTTGGGGGCACTTGCCCTTTTCTGACCTCTTTAGACATAGGGTCTCCCTCTTTATGTGGCACGTCTGGCTACAGGACCATACTTGTAAGGCCTACTGTATAACTGGCTGTGCTTGGGCACTGCACATGGCCATTTGCCTTAAACTGTGGGAAGTCTCAGATTGCTTACAGAATGAAGTTCAGCTATCACTTGCATCCAGGAAGTAGGAGGAAAGAGGAAGAGTGTCCCAAACTTCCCATCTACACTTCCCGTCGGTGCCCTTGGCTCACAGCACCAGCTATAGGGAGAGAGCAGCACCATCCCTGGGACAGGCACCCCAAGTCTTAGCTATTAGAGGGATAGGAGAGAACATCCTGCCTTCCCATCTCACCTGTCATTTGACCCTCCATTAACTTTCGTGATTGAACCTGTGCAAATGGACCAAGCAAAAGAAAACTGAAGGAGACGTTTGCAGGAGACCTCATTTCTAGCCCCCAAGCACAACTCCAGCTCTGTGTATGAACAAAAACTGAGCACTTTCCTACTGCTTGGAGTTAAATCCATTCTCTACAGCATGTGGAAGAGTAAGGCTCAGGAGTGAATCTTTCTGGACCCAAGAGAGAATATCAACAGAGAGACTTGTGCTTGGGAACAGAAGTAGGTATTCCTCCACAGACAGTGGCCTTGCCTTTATTTTTCATTTAGCAGAGACCAAGAATTGGGGGGTAGGGGTTGATTTCCAGTCTTTGATGTCGCCTGGGATGTCCTCTGCAGGCAGGTGGTGCTGAGACCACCGCATCGTGTTTCAGTGCAGTGTAGGTGCATTGCCATTCAGACTCAGTTCTGGGGTGGTTTTGCTTAAAGCTTTGCCAACGTGTTCTTTCTTTCTGTATGTATTATTGCCTTTTTATAAAAGGTTTTGAAGAATTGTCTCAGTGATAAAAAGAGAGAGATGTTAATGGTTGTTGTATATTTCACCGTATCCGATTGTAAGTATTTGCAGGGTACAGCAAAGCCTTAGCTTGCAAGAGGAGCTGAAGGGTTGGAAAGGTTCGGATTCTTTGTAAATGTCCTGCTTTTCTTTCTCTCTGTGTGTATCTATTTACATGCCTTAGCACATGCCCTCCCATCCCAATCCCTTTGCCCTGTCGCCTGAACAACCACAATGCTGGTGGTACCGGCCAGCACAGTACAAGTCAAAACCCTAATCAGTTATGTTGTGTGACAGGGGAAGAAGAGAAACTGCATAGTATTCTTTGTAGAATATACATATCTGTAGGATGCTGTGTAATGGGAAACCATAGACTTGGGCTTTCGTCATTTCAAAGTTGGAGAAATGTATGAATAAAATGTATAAAACATGAAAAGGCAATTGTCTCCTCAGATTCCAGGCCGAGCAGCTTGGAAACAAACACCATGAAGGGTAGAAGAAAGGGAATGGCTGAACCTTAACCCTCTGCATGGCTAGGCCGTGCAGAGCTCCCCTCACAGGCCTGTACCAGAGGGATGGCTTCCCCTTCTCTGGAAAGAGCATGTCCCAGGCTCCTGGTGTCCATCCTAGAAACCTTCCTCTCCAGCTACAGCTATCACAGACTTCAATTTGCATATGGATGCACATTTCAAATAACTTCTGATCCTTAGTAAAAGGGATAGAAACACAAGATGTGACATCTGCTGGAAATAGAAGTCTAAATTGATTTTAGTAATGCAGGTGCCGTAGCTCAGCAAATGTGGTTGTCTGGCGTTTGCATTGAATGGTGGAGGAGGAAGAACTCCAGGCCTGTTGCATGGCTTGATAGCAGAGCTGCCTTGTGTTTTTGCTTTGCTTTGCTTTGCTTTGGTGTCTATCTAGAGGCTGGGACATAGCTTCTGGGGTGCCCCTGCTCACCTAGTTGACACACTCCCTACCCTGGCCTTATGCCTTGCCCAAGAAGGTAATTACAGAGACCCACACTTGCCTCTGTTGCAAACACCCAGAAAGGAGCCAAGCCCCAGTACATTTTACATGCTCACTTGAAGATACACAGTAATAAACACGAATACAAGTAATTACAAGCCAATGCCTTACTTAAACTTCTCAGTGTAAGAAGAGTGTGGACATGATGGGGGTGGGAGGGGGCTCAGCTGCTCAGTAAAGTGTCTGCCTGCAGGTGTGAGAACCTGGGTTTGATACCCAGCACCCATGGAAAAAGCCAGGAATAGTGAGTGACACAGCCTTGTAATCCCAGTGCTGGATAGGCAGAGACAAGAATTCTGAGGTTCAGGTGGCTTCCCAACCTAGCTGAATTGGAGTGCCTTGGGTTTCAGTGAGAGAGCCCATCTCAGAAGACAAAGCAAATAGCTACTGAGGAACATGAAGTTGACCTTTGGCCTTCACACATATGTACATATGTGTACATACACATACACAAGTGACTATCCTTTGAACCAAACAGCCACCATCATGGGGAATTCAGCTGTCCCCTCTTGCAAAAAGAATCACATTAGCTGGGCTTGGGAACTTTGAAGGAGTGGAGAGGGTCACAAGACCTTACCTGAGTTTCGGCCACTCTATCACCTACTGTGTGCAACTCTACCTTAGTTGCATATGGCCATCGGGAGGGGAAGACTATATAGGCTGGGAAGACTAGTAAAGGGGGGGTGATCTATCGAGAACCTGTGGACCCTCTCCTCAAAGCTACTCATTGCCAGAGCATCTGGCTCCATTCTGATGAGTAACTGGTGGGAAATTTAGAAAAACAGCCTGCTGAGACTTCACAAGTGGCTTCTGACTGCAAAGTAGTAAACTGAGGCAGAGAAACAGACTTTCCAAGGCAGGTTCACCACCAATTAACAGCCTTCACAGGATTTCCCCTAGAAAGTTCTTGAGTGCAATGAATGTGGGTGGTGATGAGATGTGACAACACATGAGGACCCAACACCGGGGATCTGCGTGCATACTTGCAGATAGCATAAGCCTCAGCTACAGAACAAAAATGAGACAAAACCCACCAACTATGTCATTTTTACAGCTGCCCAAAATAATGATTTAACAAAATTTAATGCAGAGTCCCAGTTTGAAAAGGATCTAGTCAAAACAAAGCAAATATGCTTCGCAGCTAAAGAAGAGCTGTTTCAAGGTCTACATAAGCATAAGGGGCCTCAACCCCAGCCCCCAGCACTCATGTAACAAGCTATACAGCGGCACCACACGGGGCTGTAACCCAAGAACTGGGAAAGTAGAGACAGGAGGATCCCTGGAGCACACTGGCCAGCCAATCTAGCATAATTGGTGAGCTCCAGATTCTCTGAGAGGCCCAGTCTTTAAAAAAAAAAAAAAAAAAAGGTGAAATCAGTCAAAGACTCCTGATGTCAAGCTCTGACCTCCACACCCACATGAGCCTACATGTGCCAGGAGGGGAGAGAGGAAATATGGAAGACTTTTACAAAGGCACTTGGTGTCTTCCAGAAAAGGTTGCTGAAGGCTGAGGTTGGAAACAAGTAAACTAGTTCCAGTCCTGCCATATGGATCAGATGAGCCCAGACTGCCTGTGCCTTGTGCCTCCCAGAAGAGGATTTCATTCCTCTTTGAAGGAAAGCCACACCACCCTAGGCTCAGATAGTTTTGTCATAATTTTGTTGGCACAATGTCGGACATATAACCAAAGCTAGACAAGCTAGGGGCCGGTATGATGGCTCAAGCACAGGTAAAGGTGCTGTTCTCAAGCCTGATGATGTGAGTTACATACCTGGAACTCATGGTGAAAGGAAGGAACTTACTCCTGAAATTTATCTTCTGACATGTACTGTGGCATTCACAGACCCAAACACACACATGCATACATACACAAAATATTTCAAAACTAACTAGAACTGTGAAGAGAAAATAGGAAAGTAGATGACTACATCTGTTCACACAAATATCAATAATAGCGTGTTTGACTTTTAAGTATACATACAGTTAAAATACCTTATGAGTGCAAAAAAAAGAAATAAAAGTGGAAAGGGAGATGATCGTGACTGGGCTCGGGTTTGGTACCAGATGAGTGAAAAAAAGGAAATTAAAAAGCAAAGAGCCTGACTGGTACTAGGTATGTTGAAAGAGGTTTATTTTCGAGAAAAGAGAGACACAGCATGAACATCTGGGAGCATCCGGAGTGAGCATATCCAACTGAGCCATGTAAGGAGATGGGGAGACAGAAAGCAGCTGCCAAACAAGAGGAGTAGCCTTGGCCAAGAGAGTAGAGCAAAGGGCCAGGTAACCAAAATAGTCAGATTATATAGGGGAGGACAGCCCAGCCCCCTGTGATAGAGATGTTTAGGGGAGGGAGGGCATTCCAGCCATAAGGATCATGTAACTGAAGGATGCTGGGAGAACCTGGCAGGCAGGTCCACTGTGGTATATTAAATAGGCATTTCAGTCCTTTGTCCAGGTGTGAGACTTAACATCTTAAACTCTGACACAGAAGTTGTGAAAGAAATAGCTTTAACATGTCTTAATCTCTACAGTCTCGGGGGTTTGGGGCTTAACTAATAAATTTTTAAGTCAGAGGAAGGGGGGAGGGAGGAAGGGAGGGATTAATTTAGCCAAACTGGGGAGACAGAATTTCTCCATCTGCCTCTGCTTTGCCCATATAGCAGTGTTACAGTTTATAGAAAAAAATGCAGCAAAAATACAGAAAATATGCATATTTAGATTTGTCTGTGGGCTCCAGTTCCCAGACAGGGAGATAGTCTTTTTCCTGGCACCACAGATCTTAGAATGGGTTATTTTCACTCCAGTATGGTATTTCCTGTAAAGAGATGGAACTGTAAAAAGACATTTTTGAAAACAGACACTAATTTCTAGGGCTCCATTACATAATCACTAAATGAAAAACAAGAGGTATAACTTCCAAGTTAAGTTAAACATACAGAAGCACAATGCATAGAGGAAAGTGTTAATCAACTTGACTATAAAATTTAGGATCTTTAGAATTAAAATAGAAGACAGGCATGATGGTGCAGCCTTTAATTCCAGCACTCTAGAGGCTGAGGCAGGAGGATCACGTTCAAGAAATAGAGAGCTCAAGGACAGCTGGGCTTCCTGAGATCCTGTGCCAAAAGCAAATAGAGAATTAGGATGGATTTGTCAAAAACAAAAACCATAGTTAATGTTCAGGCCTCTGTTTCAATCCTCAGCAGCTGGGGCTGGAGTGGGGACCTGGTTGAAAAGATAAACTCTAGAATCTTTTAAACACCTTCCAACACTGTAAGTAATCTTCTCAATGTGGAAGCCATGAACTCTGGTCTCAGCTTCCCTGGCAGTAAATAGCAGACAGAGCTCCTGCCTCTAAGAGACACCTGAACTCAGAAAAAAAAAAAAAAAAAAAGAAGAAGCCAGTGAGCTTTATGCTCAAGGTGGCAGTAGAAGCATGCAGCTTTAAGGCAGAGATGCCCATGTTCTGACTCCAGCTGGCAGCAGTGTGCATGGGGCTTTGCTGGAGGGATCCAACAAAACAGAATTAATTGCTCATTTGTTTGTTTTCCTTCACTATGGAACATCTGGTCTACCTTAGGTTCTTTAAGCTCCTCTAATACCATTTGCCCCATGATTCTGGGGATAGAACCCTGGGCTTTGTGCATACTAGGCACCTAATAAATTTAAATTTTCTCTTTGCAAAATAGGAAGAACACTACATAAATCTACAACCAATCAAAATGAGTTGTGGAACTCAGTCCAAATCAATACATCTTCAAAACAACTCCTGTACCTAAATAAAGCTCAGGGAACATTGTGGAAGAGGGGCCAAAGAGATAGTAAGAGCCAGAGGCACAGGGAGTTTGCTGGTGAGAGTGTCTCCTAGTAATGTCAGAAGCTACACCCATAAAGTCTCTTCAACACGGCTGCCCTATTATGACCTAAACAAGTATAACATCAGTGAACATGCCAAACTTGATGGAGAAAAGCCAGTGAGTCTTCAGCCCCACACAAAGAACTAGAGATAACTGAGAAATGTTCAAAGTGAAAAAAATAATATTCTCCAGCGAAGAGTAGACCAATCCGTTCTCCAATAGCAGATGATCAGCCCTGAAAACATATACAACTAACATTATATACACTGAGCAGATAATATTATAAATATATACGTACAACTAATGAAAAAGAGGCTATGGGTCTGAAAGACAGGATATATGGGAAGGTTTGGAAGGAGGAAAAGGGAGAAATGATGTAATTATAATTGTACTATAATCTGAAAAAAGAAAAAAATAAATAAACTTGAAATACTTTAAAACTTACCCCAAAAGGTGCAAGGGGTCTTAGGAAATGGGTCAGTGGGAAAAACACTTGCCACACAAGCATAATGAGCAGAATTCAGACCCACAGCACCACATATGAAGCCGAGCATGGTAGCATGCTTCTGGAACCCCATATCAGGAGAAGGCAGAAATAGAGAAATTCTGGGGGTAGGCACTCACTTGCTGACCAGTCAGGCTAACTGGCAAACTCCAGGTTCAGTGAAAGATCTCAAAAAAATAAATAAATGACTGGAGACATACATCTTTGGCATATGGCCATATACAAGCACATGTAGTGACATACATGTGTACACACATAAACATAGGCACACATATACTCAGGCATGCACAAGAAAGAAGTAAATTAATAACAATAAAACACATGTGTGTATGCTCATGTGTGTGTGTCCACATGTGTGCAGGTGTTCATAGAGGCCAGAAGAAAATGTTGGATCCTCTGGAACCAGAGTTACAGACTCTGTCTACAGGGTATTTAAGCTCCTGTCCCTAGAGCTGCCATGTGATTTCTCTCCTGCTGCCTTTCCCAAAAGTCACCCGGGAGTGCTTTTCTCAGATTAAACCTGGTCCTTTACTTTTTAATTCAGCTTGATTTGTCTTACTGCATTGGTGGAAAAACCTACTATCGGGGTACCAAAAATACCTATCACTCAGGAAGAGCAGCAAGTGTACTTCATCAATGAGTCATTTCTCCAGCTCCTTGTTCTTTCTCTTTGAGAAAGAGTCTCACTCTGTAGCTCAGACTTCCTTGGAACTCATTATTCAAATCAGGCTGGCCTCAAACTATAGATCCTCTCACCTCTGCCTTTCAGGTGTTGGAATGACACACATGCTCCTGGCCTGTGTCATGGTTTTGATAGGCATGAGTTCAAGCCTATTCATTTTCCTAGTATGTAAGCTTATTCCTAAGGCATCATTAATCATATCTCTTTTATTATTGTTTACCATGGTCTTGCTCCCCATTTTAAGGAAAGTAATTCAACCTTTTCTGGTTCTGATTACCCAGAGTATGAGGAACTTCAAGGACAATTGGGGCTTCTCTGAGTATACTACTTTAGCAGAAAATTAGTATCCCAATAATGGGTCAATGACATTATTTAGTAATTTTTGAAACCCATTCCTGACAAATATTCTTAGCAATCTAGGAATAGAACATCTTTGTTCTAGAATAAAAAACCATTCAAGCTAGTTTAAATATAGTGAGAGTATATGGAAGCTACTCAGTAGAGGGGTACTGTTGTAGAGGAAGAAAAACATCTAATGATCTGTGATACAGTTACTATGGCTTGGAATAATCAATTAGTAGACTATTTTGAGTGTTCCTAGAAGAACAAGAACAAAAAGATATATTTCTGGGCTTTAGAAACATATCAGTTACATTGATTCGAGCATTACACGTATATGTACATGTACCGAAATCTCATATTCAATGTATTCCACAAATATGTACAATTATGCTTTGTTTAAGGAAAGCAATGTTGACAAGATGGCTCAGCACACAAAGGCACTTGACACCAAGCCTGATGACCTGAGCTACATACCCTGGGCCCACATGGTTTGGTAAAAGGGAAGAGTCCACTCCCAAAAATTGTTCTGTGACCTCCACATTATACCATGCCACGTTCATTCCCACACATGCACACAAATAAACGTATGAATATAATAAAATTTACATTTCAAAAATAAAACAAAAGGGCAAAGCAGATATGGTGACACATATATTTAATCCTAGCATTTAGGAAACTGAGGCAAGAGGACGACAAGAGCAAGGCTAGAGTACATAGGGCGGGACCATGTCTAAAAATAACAGAGAAGGAAGGGGAGGGTAGGAGAAAAACTATGAAATCTCTATTCATGACTGTAAAAAACCAAAAAACTACCGAAAAGCAACTTAAGGAAGAAAGGTGGCTTGTGGCTCACAGTTCAAAGGGATACAGTCCATCATGATGAGAAAGGCGTGATAGCTGAGTGTGAAGCAGCTGGTCACACTGCATCAACACTCAAGAAGCAGAAGAGATGAATGTTGATGTTCCACTCACTTTTTCCTTTTAATTCAGCCTGGCACATAGGATGGTATCATTCACATTCAGGCTGGATCTGCCATCCTCAGTTAAACCTCTATGCAAACACTCACATCAATATGTTCAGAAGTGTATCTCCTATGTAGTTCCAAATCCCATAAAATTGACAAAGCTAACTACTCCACTGCATGTGGTGGTCTTTCACTTCAGCACTCAGAAGGTAGAATCAGGAGAAATTCAAGACAAGTTTCAGCTACTTAGTGAGTTTAAGGCCAGCTTGGGCTGCATGAGACCCTGTCTCAAAAATGACAACAAAACTAAAGGTTTAATCATTTGTATTTTTAGCCATTTCCTTTGAAATAAAACCACCCATCGTGGAGTGAAAGTTGTCAAGATGCAGGATATTCTGAGGGGAGATGGAGCATTCCATCCTTCATGAAAGCTCTTTAAGCTCAAAACAACTCAAAGAGATCCCTGAAACTTGCCACATTCATAATGATCCTCTCTCCCCCAAGCACATATAACCAGTAAGAACTGCTTAGAAACACTCTCAGACAAGCCAAGTTGCCTAGAAAAGGTTCAGAAAAGTCAAGCAGACTAGAAGAAGCAGAGAGCACCTGTTCTTCCATCTCCCTCAAAATGAGAAGAAATCAACACAGCAGCCTGTAAGAGGCTCCAACCATCTTAGCTGTTTGAAAGAGGCAGTCCCGAATCTCTTGAACTTCCTGCAGCTTGTGCAGTGAGCTCCAGGTTCCCAGCTTTGTGAGCTGTCACCTGTGCTGGGGTGGGTTTGGTGAGGCAGCTGTCTGACTCATTTCTGTTCCAGTAAACTACCCCTCACCCACATTCCTCTTAATAACCACAATAAAACTCATTGGTTCACCAAGTTAGCCTGTGGTGGTGTCTGTACTTGGGTCTATTGTCAGTTCCCTATCTGGAGTGAGTAGACATTTGTTCAGATCCCCCTAGGGACAGCGTCATCTACACAAGATACTTATTAATTACAAAAAGAAAAGAACTTTGTACCAGGTACAGCAATGTTGTTTACTTCTCAAAACAGTCCTAGAAGGTAGGTATCACTGTGTCTACTTTGTAAGACACAGAAACGGATATCATTTGCAAATACAGATGGCTCTAAGTCAGTAAAGTGCTTGCTATGTTAGCACAAGGACCTGAGTGCAAACATCAGAATCCATTTTAAAGAAAACAACACCAACAAAGGCAAAAACAAACAACTGGACCCATGGTAGCATGCATTTGTCATCCCAACACTGACAGGTTGGGGGCAGAGACAGGGACATCACTGATACTCTCTGAGCAGCCATACTGGCTAGCCTCTTTGAGGAGTTCCAGCAGCAAGAGACCTTTCACAAATCAAAAGTGGATGGCACCTTCTGGCATCTACACTCAGGTGCATGCACAGACACACACAGACACACACATACACACACATACACACACGAGAGGGTTCATTCTAGATGGAATGTTCTACTCCTGTTCAATGTTTGGTGTTCCTCATGACTTATTAGAAGTGGCTGTGGGAAGAGGGGAAGTATCTCTTCCTAGGAGAATTTGGAAGGAACTGCTACAGCTGAGACGGGGAAGGGAGTAGGCAGGTCATCCCTAGCAAACAGGAAGAAGCATTGTATTAGAGCAGGAAGTAGATGGCCCTGAAGGCTGGGCAAAGAAAAGCCCCTTACCTTCTTTGTCCATACTCATGCCAAGGCAGGGCAGACCTACTCAGGCCCTGAGATCAAGCATAGTCCAGAGCCCAGGCAGAGTTTGTCAAGGCAAAGTTTCTCCCAAGCCAGATATGACCCCAGAGAAGGTTTACTTCAAGTAGAAACATACTTGTGTTTATATGTATGTGCCCATGTGTGTTTACATATATGTGTGCATATGGAGGCTAGAGGTCAATGTTGGGTATCTTCCTCAATTGTTCTTCAGTTTATTTTTTAATACCCATTTTATTTACTAGTGAAAGGGGTGGATGTAGAGTGGGTGTGACTATGAGCGCAGGTATATGAGATCAGAGGACAAATTTTGGGAGTCCATGTTCCCCTTCCAGCACGGATTCAAGGGGGCAAACTCACTAAGCACCTTTACCCAGTGAACTCTAGCCTGTCCACCTTTATTTCGTTTTGTTTTTTTTTTTTAAAGAAACTGTCACTGTCTCCCCAGGATTGAGATTAAAGATCCACAGCTGCTGTGCCTAGCTTTTACAGGGGTGCTGGGATCACACACAGGTCCTGGCAAATGCTTTATCAACCGATCTATCTTTCCAGCTCTTATCTGATCCTATTTTTGTTGACCAGGTAGTGTAGTCTTCTGCTAGGTTCCTAGTGGAACCTGTGCAAGCATCTGGGTCACCCACCAAGGTGTAGCAGTCTGCTTCCTTCTGCAATTGCCTTTTCTTATGGTAATAGAACCTCATTTTAGCTGAGACAAACTTTAGCTTCTTCTCAGCATATGTATCTCTCTCTCCCCTTCAGTGGGAGCTATAACCAAATAGGATAAATAACACTTGTCAGCCTCTAGTGTGTTTTTGTTTGGTCATATGGGGGATCAATGCAGGCAACAAACAAAAAATAACATTTATTTATTCTTTCACAATCTTATACACATTTATAATTATTTTGATCATTTTTACCATCAATACCCTCTGTGATACCCTTTCCTCCAAACAAATCCTTCTTCCCAAGTCCCTCTCCACACACTTCTGTCATATCTGTGTGTGTGTGTGCATGTGTGTGTGTGTGTGTGTGTGTGTGTGTGTGTGTGTGTGTGTGTGTGTGTGTATCCCACACATCTAGTTAGCTTTGCTTGCAGGGACATGGGGTGGGGGTTATTTACATGCATAAGGACAACTTGTGGTTGTTATGCCACTGAGGAATTGACACCCTCCAAAAAACCATTTACAGTCTATAGCTCTCAAGGAGGGGTGGAGCCTTATAAGGGTCTCTTCAACCCATGATGGAATTCTTATGGAATTCCCTTTATTGTGTATGCGGTCACAGGAGCAAGTGCCATATCATGGCCCAAAAGCAACATTTCCCAGCAGCCCTCCTCATCCTCTGGCTCTTACATTCTTTCTGTCTCCTTTTCTGCCATTCTCCTTGAGCCTTCAAGAGACTGATATAAATGTTCCATTCATAGGTGAGCTGAGTGTGCGACCGTCACTCAGCCCCGGCACTTTGACCAGTAATGAGCTTCTTTATTAACTGTGGCCCACAGCAAACAGCAGCTTCTCTGGCCAACGCTGAGAACAACATTAAGTTATAGGTGTAAACATATCTGGAAGGCAGCCTGGCATCATGCCCATATGGCTAAACAGTGATAGTCCTCCACCCACACCCCCAAGGGCTCATGAACTCCCTAGCCATGAGTTTTTGGACCAGGTTTACGACAGCAGGCATAATTCTTCATGTGGAAGAGGAATAAAACCCAATTACAAAGCTATGGGCTAGCCTTCAGCATCTGTGCTACTACTACTGCACTAGTGGGCACATCTTGATATTATAGCCCACAGGGTTCATAATGGGTGTCTTAGTTAGGGTTTCTATTGTTGTGACAAAATGTCATGATAATAAAGCAAATCAGGGAGGAAAGGGCTTGTTTGCCTTACACTTCCACATTGCTATTCATACTGAAGGAATTCAGGACAGGAACTCAAACACGACAGGAACCTAGAGGCAGGAGCTGATACAGAGGCCATGGAGGGATGCTGCTTACTGATTTGCTCCTCATGGCTTCCTCATCCTGCTTTCTTATAGAACTCAAGGCCACCAGCCCAGGAGAACATCAGCCACCATGGGCTGGGCCCTCACGCACTGATCACTAACTGAGAAAATGCCTTGCAGAGCAATGTCATGGAAGCATGTTCTCAACTAAGGATCCTTCCTCTCTGATGCCTCTAACTCGTGTCAAGTTAACACACAAAAGCAGCCAGGACACTGGAGACTATTGATGACTTTTTTCCCTCAGCAGTCTGCACAACACCTTCCTGCACCATGAAAGCTAACTAGCAAGGGAAAAGCTTCCAGGACAGTTACAGCTTGGTTTCTCTACAGCCATCAACCTAAATTTGTGGTGATTTTTTTTTAGTAATCTATGAGTTACTGGAGCAGAATTATCCAGAAAATATTCCTTTCAGGGTTTGTATTTTGCTTTGCTTGCTGGTTGGTTTGGTTTTAGATTAGTTGGTTGTTCGATTTGTTTTCTTGAGACAGGGTATCTCTATTACATACCTCTGGCTGTCCCGGAACTCACTATGTAGACCAGGCTGGTCTTGAACTCACAGAGAACCACCATGCTTCTGCCTCAAAATATTCCTTTCAGGGTTTGTATTTTGCTTTGGTTGCTGGTTCGTTTGGTTTTAGATTAGTTGGTTGTTCGATTTGTTTTCTTGAGACAGGGTATCTCTATTACATACCTCTGGCTGTCCCGGAACTCACTATGTAGACCAGGCTGGTCTTGAACTCACAGAGAACCACCATGCTTCTGCCTCCCTAGTGTTGGGATTAAAGGTGTATATCACCACA
The DNA here is from genome assembly GCA_033318265.1 of Phyllotis vaccarum. Taxonomy (NCBI): domain Eukaryota; kingdom Metazoa; phylum Chordata; class Mammalia; order Rodentia; family Cricetidae; genus Phyllotis; species Phyllotis vaccarum. The sequence goes on along the minus strand of JARWLC010000013.1, from coordinate 131,454,703 downwards.
CCTGGACAGAAAATATTCTTGATAGAAAAAAATAGTTTCCCTTCTGGACAGAAGGGATCCTTCTAACTAGAATATGATGCGCTGCCTGGTGTTTTGGCGGCCCTCTTGGATTGTGAGATGACTTGGAGAATGAGAATGAGCTTTGTAATGCAGTCGCCACACAGGTTACAGACCTCCTTCCCACTGGATTTATGCAACTGTTTTTGTATTGGTTTGATGAAGGGTGGTAGGGATGGAATCCAGGACCTTGTCAATATTCCTGGGCTACACTCCCTGCCCTTAGTTACTTACTAATTGGCAAATGATAAATGTATAGAGTTATAGTGTTCATCATGATGCTTTGACCTATATGTGCATCTGTAAAATGGCTAAATCAAGATATTTCAAGTTTCACAGATGTATTCCTTTAAAAACTATTTAATGACTTTTATTTAATGTGTATGGGTGCTTTTGCCTGCACATATATCTATGCATCACGTTTATATTTGGTGCCCACAGGAGGCCTGAAGAGGGCTTCAGATCCCCTGGAAATTGAGTTATGGATAGTTGTGAGCTGGCATGTGAGTGCTGGGAACTGAACACAGACCCTCTACAAGAACAGCCAGTGCTCTTAACTACTAAGCCATCTATCCAACCCCCACATTTATTACTTCTGTAGTGAGAACATCTAAAAACATTTCAGCTAATTTCAATAAGTAGTATTGCTGTCTAGAGTTACCATCCTATGCTATGGAATAATCCTTTTGTACACTGTAAAGATGTTCTGCTCTCATTGGTTTCATAAAGAGCTAACCAGCCAATAGCTAGGCAAGAAGAGATCAAGTGTGAGAACCAGACTGAGACAACACAGGGAAGAAGGGCCAAGCTGCCAATCAAATGCAGAGGAAGCAGGACATGTATAAGATGAGGTAGCAAGCCCTGAGCCACGTGGCAGCACATAGAGTAATAAATATGGGTTAATTTAAGTTGCAAGACTTGACTAACTAGTCAAGCCTACACTATCAGCTGAGCACTTATACTTAATAATAAGTTTCCCTGTCCTTTACTGGGGAGCCAGCAGTCCTGACAGGAAAAACCCCACCTACAATCCTGTATATCTGAAACTTTGTACTTACATGTTCCCATGCCGTAGCTGCAGGCAGCCTCCCATCTACTCTCTGCCTCTTTGGTTTCAACTGTATAGGGATGAGATCATGTGATATTTGGCTTCCTGTGTCTGGCTTAATATCCTTCAAGGTCAGCCATGTTGTGACAGCTCTGGACTAAACTATGAAAAAGAAATGAACTAGTTTATCTCAACCTCTGGCACTGGAGTTTATATTACCTCTGTGGAGCACCATGCAGCCTCCAGCAGTGACTCACTTTTCCTTGGCTCCAAGGAAAGGGGGTTATTTCTCCCCTTCACTCCTCACATCAGCTCCTTTGAGGTGAAAGGAATTTTCCTAATGGGGAAAATGAGAGCCGCAGCACTGCAGGCGGTGGAGGGGAGACAAATGATGCAGGCTTTGTCTTTCCAGAAGGCTGCGCCTGCAGCTGCTGTCTTAGTCAGCAAAGTACCAGGGGACTCAAAAGATGAGCTATGCCTCTGCAGTCACAGTTGGAAGTCAGGGACGTGTGCTGGTGAATTTGGGTGTCAGGAAAATAGCTCCCGGTGAGTTATTTTTTTTTTTTTACAAGGCTGGTATTTTTTACAAGGCCCCCAAACAGAAACCTCTGTTTGAAAAGGAAATCTGGAGAAACAAGGGAGAGAGAAAGAGAGAGAGAGAGAGAGAGAGAGAGAGAGAGAGAGAGAGAGAGAGAGAGAGAGAAGAGAGCAGTGTTAGAGAGAGGCTGGGGTAGGAAAATTTCAATCTAAAGAGCAGCCTGGTCTGTATAGTGAGCCCTTGTATCAAAACTAAAAGAAGAAATACAAATGGTCAATAAATATTTGAAAAAGTATTCAATGGCACTAGCTATCAGGGAAATGCATATCGACACTGCTTTGAAATTCCATCTCACCTCATTCAGAATGGCTGTTGTCAAGAAACAAAATGGCAACAAAGACTGGTGAGGAGAAGCTTTACTCGCTGCTGACTGGGGTGTAAACTGGTATAGCCATTGGGAAGTCTGTGTGGAGGTTCCCCAAAAATCTCAAAATAGAACCATATGATACATTATATGCATACCTGGAATGGCACACACTGGTGATAGCTCCTCATCCACATTATTTCTTGTATCTAGAATTCCTTCCACTGGGGAGACCTAAGCAATCTACTACCCCATACACACACCCTCACCACGAGGTCCCAATGACAAACAGAGACACAATTCCCCTCAAGTTCACTCTGAAAAACCAATGATTTTTCTTGGACTTCATTACAGAGACAGGTTACTTATAGGGGTGTCGGTGTTCCTCCCTGACAGTTAGCCCCATTGGCCCTTACCCCCACAAAGATTAGGGTTTTTCTATAGCCACTTAGATAAAGTCCTCCTCCTGTTGTTACCCCATCCCACCCTTTTATACTCTAGCCCCTCCCTGATGTCACCTATAATTAGGGGAGAATTGTATACAGCATGCGATGGAAAGCTGGATACTCAGGTGAGGGTCTTGTGACCTAAATGAGGGGTGTAAGCAAACCCAGGTGGAATAATCCTGTTGCAAGGGGGTTGAACAGAACTTCCAAAGCTTGCTTGGCTAGGACAGACATGCACAGCATTGCTGCAGCACTCACTGTAGCTGGACGGACAAAGGAAGTGGCTATGGACACACAGTGGGATGCTGTGCGGATATGGAGAAGTCAAATCATGGAGTTGCAGCAAAATAGATAGGACTGGAACGTACCATATTAAATGGGCCTAGCTCCAAAGAAGGAGGAGAGAGAGTGTGCAATGGCGTTCATAGGACATGAAAGTTGCAAGAGCGATAGGAACCAGAAAGAGGAGGCAGGGGTGGAGGACAGTGAGGGAGTACGTCACAGAAGAGCAGTGTAATGACAAAGCTGCAGGAAAGTGTGAGGAAGCTTTGCATTATGTAATGTCACCTAGCATTCTGACTTTAAAAGTTCATAATAATTCTTTTTTAAAAAGATCTTATGTGCTCATGTTTGCTTCATGTGCAATGAGCAAAGGAAAGCCCACCATTTGCATAGAGTGCACATGGAGTCCACAAGAAGAAATCAGATCTCCTAGAGCTGGAGTTACGGATGGTTGTAAGGTGACATATGGGTGCTGGTGAACACACCTGGGTCTTCTCCAAAAGCAATGTGTGTTCTTAACTCTGAGCCACGTCCCCAGTCCCAGTAATACTTCTTTTTTTTTAAAGACACAGTGAGCTCATGGCCAGTCAGAACTACAGTTAGACCTTGCATGGGAGAGCGGGGGACGGAAGGAAGGAGTGGGGGAGGGAGAAACTGGATGAAGACAGAGCTCAGTATGTTTAGCATGCACCAGGTCCTGAGTTCCATCCAGAGGAGCATATGTACCTGTGCCTGTGCACACACACCCAGATTATGGATGGGGGAAGAGCTCATAAACTGCCACTAGTATCAGAGGAGCTATTGACAGTAATTGTCTGTTGGGGGATGAAGACTCAGTTTTCTTCAAGTATGTGGCTCGTGACAGGTTGCCTATGATCCAGTGGATGATCCTATACATAGTCATAAGGAGTCCTAATTGTACCCATGGGTTGTTTTATTTTGTTTTGTTGTTTTAGGTCATGAAGTTGGGGGACACTGAGCTGGACAGCTTTTTGTCAGCTTGACACAGCTAGAGTCATCTGGGAAGAGGGACCCTCAATTGAAAAAATGCCTCCTCCATCAGATTGGATTGTGTTGTACAACCCAAGTCCCACCTGCCTAGGGGTAACACTACCTCAGTAGGCTGGGTCCTCGCACACCAATTTGTCCACAAGCCAATCTGATGGAGGCTGTGCCTTTCTCTGCTGGCTAGTGATGCTCAGCATCTTTTCATGCGTTTACTCTCCATCTGTCCATCCTCTTCAGAGATAGGTCTGTCTATGGCTTCTGCCCATTACCTAACTGCACAACTCGGGTTTTCACTTTTGAGTTTTGACAGTCCTTCATGTGCTATGTGCTTTCCAAATGTTTTCTTTCAGTCTGTGACTATTACTTATTTCTTTGTTTGCTTTCTTTGTCTGGTGTACCTCATTGATGCATGCCTGCCATGGAATCTGTATGGAGGTCAGAGAAGAACCTGTGGGGGTTGGTTCTCTCCTTCCAACACATGGAGTCCACAAGATGACCTGAGTTCAGTCCCTGGGATTGAACTCAGGTCATCAAGCTTATGTCTTTCCCTGAGCCACCTCACCAGCCCTGTAACTTAGCTTTCCATCCTATACACATGGCGTGCTGCAAAATAGCACTTTAATTTTGGTGAGAATCTGTTTTCTATTTAATGAGTTGTTCCTTTTGATATCAGGTCTAAGAATTCTTCTAGCTCCAAAGTCCCCCATCCCATCTTTTCCCAAAATGTCTTATATTTATTTACATTTAATTTAATGAATGATTCATTTTGAGTGGTTTTTCATATACAGTGTGAGGTTTAGGCTGGGGTTCCTTTTTGGGTTTTGAGTCTACAAACATTCCCTTTCCCCAAGGCCATCTGAACAGGCTCCCCTTCTTGATTATAGCGAATGACTCAAATGCTCCATCCCTAGCTTTTGGAGGTATTTTGAAGGCTGTGGAACATTACAGTGGTTCCCAACCTTCCTAAGGCTGTGACTCTTTAATGCATTTCCTTATGTTGTGGTGACCCCCCCAACCATAAAATTATTTTTATTGTATTTCATAACTGTAATTTTGCTACTGTTACTAATTGGTACATAAATATATGATATGCAGGATATCTGATATGTGACCTCAAAGGGGCCATGACCCAAAAGTTTAGAACCAGTGCTGGGGGAAGGAGCCTAGATGGAGGAAGTGGGTCACTAAAGCCAGGTCTGTAGATATTTCAGCCCAGTCTGGTTGCAGGTTGGTGCAGCTCTTTGTTTCCTGTTTACCCAGTCATTTGAGAAACCCCTGATAAGCACTCCTGCCTCCTTGGTCTGAGCCACTGAGCCACGCCTTCCCCAATGTTATGGAGCCTCTGCAACTAAGAGCCAAAATCAGTCATGTTTCCCTGAAGAGGATCCTACCAGGTATTTTGTCAAAGTGATAAGAACAATGGTTAACCCAGGGGCCAATTCCTTGGGAATCATTTTTATCATTGCTCCTAACCTTCAACCATTAGTTCCACAAGAGAAATGCCTGTCCCCTTACTGTGTAAAGCGGGGACATTGACTCAGAGTCTGGGACTGAGAGACATACATTCAAATTTCACTTTTGTTTTATATACTAGCTATGAACCTTTGGCAAGTCACATGAGCCTCTAAACCTCAGTTTCCACATCTGTAAAATGGGTGTAACTGCCTGTGCTGCAAGATTGTTATAAAAATAGATGAGAGAATTAAATAATTCTGTTTTGATTCCCTACCTGGCACATACTAGGCCATTGATGATGCTAACCATCTCATTTCCAGAAGAACATACATTTTGAAAGAAAGGGAATTTTTTTTTTGAAAAAACGTAGCTATAGGAATAGGGTACAGAAGTAATTTAATGGAGTTCCCCCTATTGGTGACAATCTCTGTAGTTATTTCTTCTTGGGTAATTGGGGTTTCTTTTTTCATGATATTAAGAGAATTAATAATAGATATCACTGCAGGACACCAAAAGAATCATTCAAGGACTTTCTCATTAATCGCTATTAATGTATTAAATGAAGCAGAGTCTCACTGCAGGAGCCCAGCACTCATCAGCAGCTGGGATTCACGTCCTTGTAAATGCCCAGGTAGTCTTCCAAAGGCCTGTTCTCTTTTTTGGCTCTATGTTAAATAGAGAATAGGGAAGCTAAGTGCACTGGCAGCATAAGAAAAGAGTGACCAAAAAGAAGGGTGGAAGGGAGTCCTGCATCTCCTTCCAACCGTACATTCTTTGAAAACAAAGAAGGAATCAAAGAGATCTGTGACCTTAGTTTGACAGTCAAAATCAAGTATAGTGCCTCATGCCAGCACTCGGGAGGCAGAGGCAGGTGGATCTCTGTGAGCTCATGGCCAGCCTGATCCACATAGTAAGAAAGTAAACAAGCCTAAATTATAGTGCACAAGGAAAGAGAGATTTTTGTATTGGAATCTTACATGCAATGCATTCAAATTTAAGTGAATCAAAAGTGTAAAATAACACATTTTTTCTACTGATACATGCTAAAATTTCCATTTATTTTCTTATTTTTTGAGGGTAGAAGAGATCATTAATATTAATTGCCAACAAAATCTAGAATCACTTGGAATGGGCATAATGTGAAGGAATATCTTGATTGTATTAATTGAGGAGGGAAGGACCTGCTCTGTATGATGATGCACTTATACTCTATAAAGATTTGTCACTCATGTTGGTTTAATAAAATGATGATTGGCCAGTAGCCAGGCACGACGTATAGGTGGGTCAACCAGACTAGGAGAACTGTGGACAGAGAAAAGGCAGAGAGCAGTAGTCTCCAGGAAGATGCAGAGGAAGCAAGATGAGAATGCTGGGCTGGGAAGAGGTATAAAACCACATGGCTAAACATAGATAAGAATTATAAATGTAAGAGCTAGTTAGTAATATGCTTGAGATACTGGCCCAGCAGTTACTATAATATTAAAGCCTCCAAGTCTTACTTGAGAAGTGGCTGCCTGGTATTTGAGAGTTTCTGGTTGAAACAGAAACTTTCAACTACATTGCCCACTGTGGGCAGTATCAATCCCTGGCTGGGATACTGAACTAAACAACATTTGTCTCTGTTTCTGTTTCCAGCTCTTGCTGCCTTGACTTCCCTGTACCTTTAACTGTAAAATAAGCCCCTTCTCTTTTAAGTTGCTTTTGTCAGAGTACTTTATCACAGTAACAGGAAAAGAAACCAAGGCAAGAGACCAAAGGGTTGCTAAGTATTGAGCCCACAACCTGAGAAGAACACACTCTGAAGTACCCTGAGTAATTCTGGTGTATTAAGGCTGGTAGTATCTACCAGTTCCATGACCCACTAATGTGCCAAAAGATGAGTGACATGAACCATGCACAGTGACTCATGCCTGTCATCTCAGCACTCAGGGGGCTGGGCAGGGTGTTTGTCATGAGTTCAAAGCCAGCCTGAGCTACAAAGTAAGATTCTCTCAAAACAACAAAAGAGTGAGTTATGAGTAGTCCTCAGGCATGAGCACCTGTTGGCAGGTTAATAGAGAACTCAGCCAGCTGCAACAGTGGAGAAAAAGTGTCTATGTGGCTCCCTGTGGGTTGATCTTGGTGGAACTCAGTCTGGGAGGAAAAAAAACCCTTTTTCTCCTCTTAGAGTCATAGTTCTAAAAGTCAGCGCAATTTCAAAGGAACACCCTTCAAAATTGTATGTTTACAGGAGAGCCTTTCAATTCCATTTCCCTGGAACACAAACCGAAGGAATCAAGGTAGCATTCATTTAGGAGCCCTTGGCCAGGGTGGACCGGAAGCCCAGCCTCATTCCAGCCTGCACCGCAGGCCACAGGGAAGCAGACCCCAAACTGCTCTTCCCGACTGGGAGCTGGCTATATGTGGTGTGTCGGAGAGGAGGGAATCAGATGAAAACCTCAAACCAGCCAGGGGGACACCTATCTCAAGGGGCAGTGACCCTTATTACAAAAGCAGGGTTGTGAGTATGGTTCACTGGCCTATTGCTTGCCTGTGAACTCTAAATTCAATCCCCAGAATTGAAAAAACAATCATCTCCATATGACCCACAGACCCCTGCTCCCCCAATATTCCCTTGAAAGCTGAGTATGATCCTCTGCCAGCCCCAGTAACCACTACGCCAATAGATTTGGGCACAGCCAGGATGACGGAGTTCAGCAGCCCTGCCTCCCGAGACAAAAACATGAGATGGCATCTGGAAAGACATCCTTTGTGCTGTAAAGCCTTTGAGACTTGTGTGAATAGAAAGACAAAGCCCATTAGGCTCTCTTTAAGAAGAACCTGCAAACAGACTTAGAGAGCATCTGTGAGAGTCCTGTGTGACAACAGAAAGCATGAAAACACTGGTTATACGTGGAAACAATTTAGAGAGGCGATTCCTACTGACCGCCCAGAGGTTGTAGAGAAATATGTCAGTCTGTGTAACTTTAGGCTAACTGTCATCACCATTATCCTGGTTTTCTCTTTGGAGATCTAAGCAACAATTTTTAAGCAGTGTAGAACTAAGACGGAGAAAAGACTAGAATGTCAACAGGTCGGCTAACAGCCAGAAGTCTCTCACTCTGTTGGCCACACAGTCGGACTACATGATGTTCCTGGGGAAGTACTGCAGATGAAAGGGGCAGTAACTGTTCAGACACTGGAATTTCCTAGGTGGAGTTTCAGAGGCAGGCTTTAAAAAGACTCCTCGCTGTTGGTTTGGTTTGGGTTGTACAGAGACACCTTGGCAGTTCCGGGCATGTGGGTGAGGCCTATAAGGAGGATGGGGCCTTGAGCTCTGCCAACAGGCCCTCCCAGGAACAGTTGGCTGGCCTACTTTCTTCTCTCCCACTCTACCCAACCCTCTAGAAAACTTTCATTTCTCTCTCATCCCAGACTGTAAGGGATACAGACATCAGGACAACTTTAGCCAAGAATGAGAGTAGGATCCTCTATCTTAAAGGAGGGAGGGTGGCAGTGAGGACCAATAACAAGGGCAGCTGTGCCCAGCAGACCTTCTTGTGGAGGGAGTGTGGTGCTGACCTGACAAAGACTGTGAGTAGTGAGGTCTGTTGACTGACCATTCTTGTGAGGCCAGCGCAGGGAACACTTTTGCAAACCACCTTCAGACCTTCAGTCTGGGAACTGTTTCCAAATGTCAAACTTTGGGAAGTATTGTAAAATTAGTGAGTGTATTATGGAAAACATTTTAACAGCTGAGGGTGGAGCCCACAGCCTTGTACCTGCCCTACACTGAGTTTAGAATTTTTTTCCCCTTGGAGACAGGGTCTATTACTCTGGCTGACCTGGAATTTGCTTTGTAGACCAGCTCACAAAGATCCTCCTGCCTCTGCTTCCCAAATTCAAGGATTAAAGGTATTTGTGTGTGATAACACACCCAGCTGGAAAACACATTTTAAAAGAAAAATATAAACTCTGTCTCTACCTTTTTTGTTGTTTTGATTTAGATATTTTTTTCTTTAAGAATCCCATACATGTATAAAATATATTTTGATCATATCCCCCCTCCTCCACTCCTTTTCCTAACTCCTCCAAGACTTACCCCACCCCCTTTTACGTTTTGTGAGACAAGCTCACTATGTAGCCTGGTTGACTTTGAACTATCCTCCTGCCACAGACTTTCAAGTGCTGGGCTAAGAGGCATGTGCCACCATGCCATCTCTCTCCTTTCTTGAAAGAACCAATAGAAAGATACCACAGCATTATGATTGGCCAGAGCCTTCTTGGGTCTTTCCCTGGAGCCACTGTTACCTGAAGCAGTTCTGAGGAGTGGCTCTACCTAAAGAGCCACCAAATTAGTGCCACTAGTACTGTGTCCACATACACTCCCCTTTCTCCTCTCCTGGGCACATGAGGGACCCTATTTCTCTGTCTTGGTTAGTATAGTTTGTTTTATATGAGCATCAACTGTTGTGGAGCAGTTTCCTCTTAAATTGAAACATTGAATCCAGCAGGGAAGCTCCTTAAGAGAGGAAGTAAACAAGCCAAAATCACTTCAGGAAGTCCCTGAAACTGGTCGAATTCACTAGATCCCTCCTTTCCAGGAGGAAACAATTAAGAACTGCTGAGAGTTGCTCTTGGTGAAACCAGGCTACAAAGAACACTGAGAGCCACTGAACTGCCTTGATATAGGAATGATTAAAAAATATAGATTATTGAATTTGCTTTACCCAAAAATCAGCTGTTAATCTCAAAATATTTTACATTGGTATGGATTTTGGTTTATTGATACAAATCTAAGGTTAATTTTTGTCATACTATATGTATATGTCTACTCTTGTTTAAGATATTATGTTTAGACTATGGTGGTTGGAGGAGCAACAGTGATCACAGCTCGGCTGCTGGAAAGAATTGGATTCTCATTTTAGGTTATCATCAGAATAGCTTAAGTTTGCTATACATTAAGGATCAGGAGATGTGACCCTGGTTGCAGAACCATTCCCACTTGCAGAGTGAAGGGTTGTATTCCCATTTCATCCTTCCAGACCATCCTAGGAGATCTGTAAGATTCCATCTGGGAAATCACTAAGAGTCTTTGGAAGACAAGAAGAGAGATTGTTGGTTAGAATAAAAACTGGCTTGAATGAGTTCCAGAACGCAGACTTCTCAACTTCATGGACAACAACCTTCTGAAGAAGACAACTTTAAGAAGTCAACTCAAGGCAACATGCAGAGAAGTAAGATGAGGGGAGCTCAGCCCAAGAATTTGAACCAGCCCTCCTAAGAAGATGGAGGTGCTCCCCTGAGAACTCCCCTTCTGGTTCTGTGTGGAAGAACAGGAAGAACAAGCAGAAGACTCCTGGCAACAGAGACAGTGGCAATACCAGAAAAGTGGCTCAGCCCCCTCAGAAGAAAAGGGCATGGGCAGACCCCTCTGTGGAGAGTGAAGAGGCATTTAAGAATCGGATGGAAGTGAAAGTGAAGATTCCTGAAGAATTGAACCATGGTTAGTGGAGGACTGGGACTTGGTTACTAGGCAAAAGCAGTTGTTCCAGCTCCCTGCTAAAAAGAATGTAGATGCCATTCTTGAGGAGTATGCCAACTGCAAGAGACCGCAGGGCAATGTTGATAATAAGGAGTATGTAGTCAATGAAGTTGTGGGAGGCATAAAAGAGTATTTCAATGTGATGTTGGGCACTCAGCTGCTCTTCAAGTTCGAGAGGCCCCAATATACTGAAATCCTTCTGGCTCACCCTGATGCACCAATGTCGCCTACTGAGATTATTTGTGAGAATTGGGGCAATGTTAGCCCATACACCCCTTGATGAAAAGAGCCTTGCATTATTGTTGGGCTATTTGCAGGATTTCCTTATCTGGCAAAGAATTCTGCCTCTCTGTTGACTGCCAGTGATTATAAAGTGGCTTCTGCTGAGTACCATTGCAAAGCCCTGTGAAGGTCTCCTGACCACTCACTATTGTCTGGTATCTGTAAACACTTCTGTTTAGTCCTTTCATTGTATAATTGATGTTTTTTAAAACTGTCAATGTAAAACAGGGCTTATGTTTAAGTTTGTTTCCTGTTTTGTTGTAAGCAGAAAATAAAAGGAGTGCCTGGCTCCTTTCCTCATTTTGAAGTTGCTACCAGTGTATTCAGTATTTAGACAAAGAAGAAATTCAGAAAAACATTTTATTGCCTAGTTGACAACATTGCTTAAATGCTGGTGGTTCTATCCCTTTGACACTACACAGTTTTCTAATATTTGCTAATGCTATGTGATAAGATGCCCTGGTTCCTAGTGCCAAAGGTTCAACTTAATGTGTACACACCTGAAAACCCATGCATTTGGGCTTTTTTTATTTGTTATGGTGCTTGATGTAAACAGCCCATCCTCTGCAAATCCATCGTTGTTGTTCCTTAGGCATTCACTCTATCTTTGCTCCAATTGTTGGAGGGTGGTGATTTGTTTCCTGGTTTTTGTGTTTGAGTCTAGTGCACGTTCTAACATGATAGATGCAATGCATTATTGTATAGCCACAGTTTTCTGAAAAGTTGATGTTTTAGGAATTGTATTTCAGACCTTCAATAAAACTTGTTTTTAAATTTCAAAGCAAAAGAAAGATATTATGTTTATGGAATTGCTTTAAAATTATAATGTGTAATTAAATGCAGATTAATAGTCATCTATGATAACCAAATTTATATTAGTTAGATTTTTTAGGTATACAAAGATATATTTCAATTAGATAGGTGATCTTCAAATGCTTCAAAAACCCCACAGAATTTGTAATTTAAAATATTTTAAGAACTTAGACTTTTCTGGACAGTGAGACAGGTCTGCTCCTGGTAGCACCAATCTACTTCAAGATGGGTACTGAGGAAACTCCATGTGGAGTTTACTTTCTTTGTGGCAACAGTTAGACACTGGACAAGAAATTGTTCTTGTATTGACTGCTTGACAGTGTGCTGTATAAACTGGACATGCAGGACCCATGGGAAAGTGACCTCTGAACTTTGGCAGAACAAGCCAAGATGGTCCTTCAGGCTCCTGCTTCACAGAGAAAACTGCCAGATATTCTTAAGGACACAAGGAGAAGAGACTGATGAATTATGCCAGAATGGGCAGAGCAGTCCTTCAAATTTCCTATTTCACTGAAAGGCATGCCAGAGATTCTGGGCCTGTAGGCTAAAGATGGATGCCCCAATGTTATGAAGGAACTTTGGGTGACTGTCCAGGAAACCAGGTGTCATCTCTGTCCTTTCTAGATTTTAGAAGTTGCTTGCAGTTCCTGTTTACTCAGGTAATATTATATCCTTCTGTGGCTTTTGATGTAGTTGAAGATTAGTAGTTATAGATATAGTTTTTCTTAGTTATTTTAAAAGGTATATTAGATATGAAACTTTAGACTCACAAGGATAAAGTAGATGATAGAATATTTTCTTTAATTTTGTTAAAAACAAATAGACTAGATATTGTACTGTAATTCTTGCTTGATAGCTATTTTGAATATGTAATTTTGCTATGTTAAAATTAAAACCTTCCTTTTTGATTAGGCAGAAAAGGGGAAGTAATGTGGGAATGTCTTTCTGTATGCTCTGAATATCATTCTTTAATAATAATAATAAAAAGGCTGTTTTGGCCTATGGCAGGCATCTTAGAAGTGTGGGGGCGGGTATTGGAGCATAGATAGAGGAAGGAGGGCAGAGTCAGAAAAGATGCCATCCAGCCACCCATGAAGCAAGATGTAAGGAAATAGGTAAGCCATGGGTGACATGGCAGGACAGATGTATGGAAATGGGTTGAATTAAGATGAAAGAGCTAGTTAGCAATATGCCTGAATAATAGACCAAACAGCATGAAATCAATATAACCCTTTGTGTGATTACTTGGGACTAGTTAGTCTGGGACTGCAGGTCTGTGGGTCTGGACCACCAGCCAGATGGGCCATAAACCTCATTTTACACTGCCTAGAAGGAACAGAGACCAGCCCATCTGCCTAGAAGAGGCTCAGACTAACTGAGGCACCTGGAAAGGGCACTCTCCAACCTGTTGGACTGCCTGAAAGCTGTGTAATGAGCTCCAGGATCCCAGCTTTGTGAGCTGTCACCCATGCTGGGGTGGGCTTTGGTGATACAACTCTTTTGAGTCATTTCTGTTCTCTAGTATTGCTCACCCGTATTCCTCTAGGTGAACCCAATAAAACTTATAGGTTCAACAAGTTGGACTTTGATGGTCTGCTGTGAGTTCTCCATCTGGGTTAAGTACACATATGTGTATTATGTCTCTCCAGGAAAAGTCTGTCACACAACATCACCTTATATCAATTTGGTGAAAACATTTTTTAAAAGAATGCTTCAGCTGGGTGCTGGTGGTGCACCCTTTAATCCCAGAACTTAGGAGGAAGACACAGGTGGATCTCTGTGAGTTTGAGCCAGCCTGGTCTACAGAGTGAATTCTAGGACAGGCTCCAAATCCTACATAGAAACCCTGTCTCAAAAAAAAAAAAATTAATGCTTGATTCTCTCAGCCTCCCCTTCCCTGTGGCTGGGAAGGCTGAATTTGTGTTTTGGCAGCAATGCCTAAGGTTTTGCCTAGCAATTCCTCATCTGCCTGCGTCCCTGGGTAGCTAGCTACAAGGAGAAATGTAGTCAGAAGTTTCTGTCTCACCAGAAACTCTCATATACTCATCAGCCACTTCCCAAATAATTGACTTGGAGGCTTGACATTATAGTAACTTCTAGGCCAGTAGCTCAAGCATATTACTATTTACCTCTTACATTTAATCCATCATTCATTATGAACTATGCTTAGCTGTAGGGGGATTATGTCACATTGTAAATAATTGTCCTACCTACTAGTTTAATAAAAACGCTAATTGGCCAAAGGCAGACAGGAAGTGTGGGTGGGGCTACCAGACTAAGAAAACTCTGGGAATAGGAAGAACAGAGCAGAAGTGCCACAGAGTTGCCAGACAAGCCAGAAGATGCAGAGGACAACTATGCTGCTCTGAGAAAAGGTACCAAGACACATGGCTAAACAAGATAAGAGTCATGGGTTAGATTAAAAGCAAGAGCTAGCAAGTTATATGCCTGGGCCCCAGGTCAGTCAGCTTACAATTAATATATGTGTCTGTGGGTTTCAGTGGAACTTTGGGTCTGCAGGTCTGGGCCACAAGGCTAGACCGGAATGTCTAGGCCAGGAGACTGGGACAAAAATTCCAGGCCAGAAACATAATACAACATTCAGCCATGTTACTTAGTACCTTAAATTAGTTTAGCATTCTCATCTTGCTTCTTCTGCATCTGGCTGGTGACTGCTTCTCTGACTTTCCTCTTCCCAGAAGTCTCCTAGTCTAGTCACCCTGCCTGACTACTGGCCAATCAGCATTTTTATTAAACCAATACCAGTAACAAATCTTAACTGTACAAGAACATTATTCCCACATTTACCTTTTTTCTTTTAAAATAAGAACCCCAGATCTAATCTCATTTGTATAGCTTTTTCTCTGACCATTATCTATAACAACTTGTAACTAACACTCTAAACAAAGACAAATATCCATAATCCATCTGGGGGGGGTGGGCATAGTTTTCTAGCCTACTTCCTCCTGATTGGGCCACTGATAATTTTATGGGGACCCAAAGAAAATTTAGAATTATAGAAAAGTCCTGAGTAGAATAGTCTGTGAGGCTGGATCCTCTCAGTAGCCTTGAAGCTGTTCTGGATGCAGAACTCAGAGTAAACTGCAACAGAAGTGCTATGGGCCATCTGTTCCCATTGGAGAATTTTCAGGGGTTCTTACTGGATCAAATCCAGAATGAATCTACAGCCTCTCATTTTCTGTGGAAGCAAAAGCATAACCTCTTCTCCAAAGTAACATCTTTTGACTTAAATTTTGAAGTCAAGGCATTTTCAAAATATATAGGTTAGATTAATCCAGCAGCAATTATACTCAAATGTCTCTTAGCAGGTCTTGCTCCTTCTCTGCAGGCAAAAACCTCAAAGACAACACAATAACATGCAGTATCCAGACTCTCTGTGCAATTTCCATCTTCATATGGTTTATTATTTTTTCTACTCTATTTTTCAAGAGCTTTCTCTATTCTTTTTATTTTCTCTCCCAAGCCTACATATATTCTTAAACACACTGTAAACTGTTCAGAGATTTTTTTCATCTGAATCTGTTTTTACTGCATATCTCTAACTTTTTCTAACCACATTAACATTTAATCTACTAAACAGGTATGGCTAGGAAAGCCTTGGCTATGGAGATTGGCTTCATTCAGCTCCTTGGTCTGTGAGAGTTTAGCTTCATGGCAGAGAGGTACTGGCAGGAGCCACATTTACAATCCCAACTCTAGGGAATTTTAGGGTCCACATTGCCACCAAGTAGAGTACTGCCACCAGCAGCTCATAAACCTCATTTAAGTATTTGGCAGCAGGGCCTCTTAAAAGAGCCTTGTAGTTTTTGTCACTGAGGCTAACCCAGGAAGCCTCTCTTAAAGAAGCTGTGTCTCTGCTCACCCCCAGTAAACAGAGCCAACCTAAGAAAACGATGCTACCAAGAAGCTGTCTTTGACTCTGCTCCCTTTTGTCTGTATGAGCAGTAACCTTAAATCAGTCATATGTTGCTCCTACTCATACAGAGGCTCCTGTGAGACTTCAGGAGCATGCCATGTTGTAGCTCAAGATTCAAAGTGCAAACCCACCATGCTGTAGCTCAAGCCCACACACCATAGAGTCCCTGTACCACTGCCACTTGAGAGACACAACTAGAAATATGTTTTGGGTCTGTTTCTCTGTTCTAGAACACTTTTTAAGCTTTCTACGGCTTTATATGGATGTATGTGCCCCATATTGGACAACATTTGTAGTCAGAAGTTTCTTTCCTGCCAGAAACTCTCAAATACTCAGCATCTGCTTCCCAAATAATTGACTCGGGGGGGGGGGCTTAATATTATAGTAACTGCTGGGCCAGTAGATCAAGCATATTACTATTTAGCTCTTACACTTAATCTATACTCCTTATCTATGTCTAGCCATGTGACTTGGTACCTTTTCTCAATCTTGCATTCTCATGTTGATTCTTCTGTATCTCACTGGAAACTGCTTCCCAGAATTCTCCTTGTCTGGTGCCCTGCCTGAAATTCTGGTTGCCTCCACTCTACTTCCTGCCTGACTACTAGCCAATCTGCATTTTATTAAACTAATACCAGTGGAAAATCTTTACAGTGTACAAGAGCATTATCCCACAAAGAAAGCCCCACATTGACATTCCCTAATAAGCCTACATTGGTTATACTTCATAAGCAAGACATAAACTCCAGAAAGACAGTGATGTCTGTGGGATTGTTTGTTACTTCAATATGACCCATCCTGACTGCTACATACAGTTTTGTTTAGCAGAACTCATAGTACCTAACATTTCCCTAAGTGCTAACTAACCAATAATGGGGGAAAGTGCTGTACCTTTGTCTTGTTCCAAGGATTAATCTGACTGGAATGATGAAAAAACAAACAAAAAAAATGACAAACACATGGATACATAAACTGTAGAGTAAAAGGTCTGAGCTCATTTCTGAGTTTTAAACTTACCAATCCTGAGCTCAGAACCTCACTAGTCGCTGAGCTCACCCCAAGATCAGGACTTGAAATCCCACCAATCATCACCCTAGAAATCTCCATCCTGGAAAACTCCTCTCCAAGAGACTATATAAGCCTGCCTCCTACCCAGTTTCTTGCTGCTTCTCACCTGTGAAAGCCACCCTCTTGTGTCTTTCCCAGTAACATTTGTGTGAGGTTTGTTGTACATTGTGACTTTGTGGTATTTCTTAGCTTTTAACTCCTGATTGCCAGGATACCTTTCCCCTCAGAGGTTCAACAGTTCCACTGGGAAAATCTTACCCTTCAGAACTGTAACACTTACACATACAGAGAAAATCAAAGATTGAGTGAACTGAGCTCTCTAATGGAGGAGCCTCACCCCCCAAAGTCCAGCATGTTTATTATACAGAGTTGATACAGATGGATCAAGGTTTAGCTAATTTCAATATGATCAGTCTCTGTAGGGAAGCAGTTATAAATATCCAGTGGGAACGCTATGCTGGACATTTTATGCATTCACACTTAGACCACAAGGAAGGTTTTGCCATTCATCTGAGCCTCACCTGAGAAAGGCTTTGCCACTATCATGGGGCTGAGGCATTGTATCATTGACATGGCTGCGCATGTGTCAAGCATATACTTTCACTTAGGACTTCCTTTGCAGGAGAGACTTTAATAAACTCATAATGGGAAAGGTTCATTTCCTGATCTCCTGATATTACTATTATATAAGGGCTGCTATTCAGGTATCTCTGGATATATTTGGCAATAAGTAGCCCCCATATTACCAGAATTCTATTGGACTAGGTATGTCTGCAAAACTGTCTCCTAAAAGGCTATTTTAGTGTTGATATTTGTTCAAAATTCATCCAAGTAAATGTTCATTCAAAAGCTGGTCACCCAACCCAGGCAGAACTAGAGCAAAGCTTTGGGGCTAATCCTGAACCCATTCCAAAGGAAAGAAAGGACATCCCTCTGAAGGTGACACTTTGTTCCTCAGTAACCCAGGCTGTGTGACCACTGTGGACTTCCATGGTTACCCAAACAGAGACCTGCCCTCCTGGCCTTTCATGATCTTTGCTCAGTCTCCATGGCCACAGAACACAGTTGAACAAACAACACTTCTGTCCCCATCAGATTCTCACATTTGGACAGTAAGACATTCAGAGTACCAGCTCACTTTGAAATATTAAAGTCAATGAGCAGGTTTAGAGTCATAAATATTATGACCAAATGAAGACAAGTCAAGAGTTAGGAATCTAATTTTCCACCACTAGGAAAATGGCTACTCAAAATTTGTATTTCACAGTTATTATTTCAACACAATATTTTCTAATGTTTTTTTTAGTTTGTGCCTCATTCTGGAGAAGGAACCCAGGATTTTATATAAACTAGGCAATTGTTCTATCACTAGACCACACACCTAGACCAGAATGTTTTTGTTAGTATTTGGGGGAGAAGGTCTCATATAGGCCAGGCTGGTCAAGAACTGGCTATACAACTCAGAATTACATTGAACTTCCGATCTTCTATCCTCCACCTCCCCAGTGCTGGAATTACTTACATTCATATGCTATCAGGACTTGGTTTCCTACAGTGTTGGCGATGAAACCAAACCCAATGCTTTATGCATGCTAGGTATGCACTCTACAAACTAATTTACAAGTTATATCTCTAATTCCCAAATAATATATTTTAAATAATAGTATTTTATAAGTTATAGAGATGCTTGATGTGAGATATCTTTCTGTAGGCTATGAATATACTTCACTACTATTTGTTAATAAAGAAGCTCTTTTGGCCTATGGTAAGGCAGCTTAGGAGCAGGCGGGATATCCAAGCATAGATAATGTGTAAGGATAGCGGAGTCAGGGAGACTCTACAAGCTGCCACCCAGGAATCAAGATGTAATGGAACAAAGGTAAAGCCACAACCTAGCCAGGTGGCAATATGATAGATTTATAGAAATGGGCTGAGTTAAGTTATAAGATATAGTTGGCAATGAGCATGAGCCACAGGCCAAACAGTTTGTAATTAATATTAGCCTCTGAATAATTACTTTATAAGTGGCTTCAGGACCATGGGTGGGAAAGATTCCTCCATACCATGGGCCAGACAGGTCAGGAAACTTCAAGCTGTAGATCCTGATTTTTTGATAATGGCATTGATAAGAGAATAGCGTCATTCTTAGGAAATACATACTTAGTGAGTGGGTCATGATATTTGCATTTCAAACTATTAGTAAGAAATAATGTTCTATGTCTTAAAAAATGAAAAAAGGAAGAAAGAAAGAAACAGAGAGAGAGAGAGAGAGAGAGAAAGAAAGAAAGAAAGAAAGAAAGAAAGAAAGAAAGAAAGAAAGAAAGAAAGAAAGAAAGAAAGAAAGAAAGAAAGAAAGAAAGAAAGAAAGAGGAGGGAGGGGATAAAGAAAGGAAGGAAGGAAAAATATAATGGGAAGACAGAATGAAAGAAAATGTGGCCAACAGCTGAACAATTGGAAAACTTAGGCAAATGGGCAAAATACTCTTTTTACTATTCTTGCAACTTTTCTACATGCATGCAACATTTTAAAATTTTACCTGTGTTGTATATGGTGGAAGGTGCTTGTTCATACGCATGTACCCATTCATTCAGGAGCCCACAGACAGAACACTAGGCTCTCTGCTCCATCATATTGTGCCTTATTTCCTTGAATAGGGGTCTATTCTAAAGCTCAAGCTCACAAATGGGTTTGGGCTGGTGACCAGCAAGTACCAGTAATCCCCCCCCCCCCATGAGCACTAGGATTATAGACATGCTCAGAACTTTGACCAACTTTTTACATGGGTTCTAAGGATTTGAATTTAGGTCTTTCTGGTTGCACAACATGCACACCTACCCACTCAGCAATCTCTCCAGCCTCAAAAGTAAACCATCTTTTTAAAATTATGTATGCTCAAGAGCCAGTGAGATGGCTCAGCAGCGAAAGATGTTTACCACCAAGCGTAGGCATTTGTGTTCAATCCTCAGGACCCATGTTGTTGAAGGAGAGTACTTTCACAGCTGTCCTTTGACCTCCACACATCATGCCATGGTATGAGAGTGCCTTCCCAATGAATATGTGTGATTTCAAAAGTTTTTTTTTTAAAAAATGCATGCTCCAGACCAGCAGCTTTTACATTTTTAAACTATAATCACACCTTAAAATATAAATTATAGTAACCAGTACACACATATACACACAATGTAAACAAGAACATACAAATTTCAGGTTTCACAACACTATGCTCTTTTTTGTTTTGTTTTTGTGTGTGTTTTACAAGACAGGGTTTCTTTGTTACAGCCCTGACTGTCCTGGAATTTGCTCTGCAGACCAGGCTGGCCTCAAATTCACAGAGATCAGGCTGCCTCTGCTTCCCAAGTGCTGGGATTAAAGGTGTGTGCCACCACTACCTAGATACAATGTTTACTATTATCTCACATGTAACATCTTGTGACTTACGCAGTCTAACTTTTTTTTTGATGTTGGATTTTGGGCTTTTGTATGGTGCTGAGGATGCAACACAGAACCTTGTACATACACTGTCACTGAGATACATCCATGAATCCCTCGTGCCTTGTTTGTCTTGTTTGCTTTTAAAGATTTCTATTTCTAATCCTGTGTGCGTGCATGCATGCATGTAGGTGGGCATGCAGTGCCTGTGGAGGCTAGAAGACTATGTCAGACCCCTGGAGCTGAGTCATAGGTGGTGGTGAGATGCCCAACATTGATGCTTGCAACTGAACTCCAATCTTCAAAAGCAGTGGGTCCTGACTCTGATATGTCATTTTAAATTATTGTTATTATCAATTCAACTAAATTAATGGCCGCTGAAGAAGATCCCCTCACAGTGGGGGCCTTCCTCCCAGGCCCCCAGATTAGGCACAAAACACACTCAAACACCTGTTTTCACAAAGAAATCCTTTATTAAGTGGGGAAGAAATGTTAAAGTGGCTGTTTTATGACTCAGGCAGAAAACAGCAGCAAATGACCATACAGATGTAATTTCTAAGACGGGGAGAAGAGGAGGTCTGTGTTAGAATGGGCTAGGACGCAGTGGTAAAGGAGATAGGAATGGTAGAGAGGAGAAGGGAAAGGGGGAAGGGAAGGGGACAGGGGCATTTGTCTCACAGGGACAAAGGACTGCCTTGGTATAGAGAGGAGACTGGCAAGGCCCATAGGAAAATGGTGGTTTATAAAGGAAAGCGGGGGAACCCTGTGTTAGGATGAGGTGTTCAATTTTAATTGGGCGTGTTAATAAGATGAGCCAAAGGGGGCTTCTGATTACTGTACTTTGGTAGTCAGACTCAGGAGGAGGAAGTGACCAAATAAAGGAACAGACCTTGGGGGCTAGCTTCTGATGTAATCAAACTGTGTCTAGTGGGGTAGAGGGAATGGGGGAGAAGAGCAAGGCCTGCCAGAGCCACATATTTGAGTGGGCTACTGTCCCTTCAACCACTAATAGGCAAACCTATTTGAACATTGCAGTAGTTTTGACTTAGTACTATTACTTGATAAGAAGTAACTGATTCCGGGCATGGTAGCACATGCCTGTAATCCCAGCAATTGAGGATATTGAGTAGGCCAGCTATATAGTGAGACCTTGTCACTCACAAACACACACAATGTATGAAATTATCAAAGAATAAAAAAATGATATTTTTGAAAAGGAAAAATTACTGTCGCCATTGACAGCTTGGCAACTCTAATTTGTGTGGGTTTAGAAAATTCGCCTCCCTACATACAAAGAAAGGAACTCAGCACACGAAGACTGTACATTTCCAAAATTTTGACAAGTACAATCATCACTGCTCACAGTGTGGAGACAAACTGGAGCATCTATTTAGCAGACACATGGCACATTTGCTGACCTGATCACCTGATGGCCCATTAGGAACCTGCACCTGTTGTGATCAGTTCAGAATGGTTCTACAGCCAACTATAGACTGAGATGGGGGGGGGGGGTGAGTGACCAGTTTTTTGTTTTCTTCAGTGATGAGTATATTAGGTCCTTACCCATATTAGGCAAGCCCTCTACCACAGACTGACGATCCTCAGCCCACAGGCCAACATTTAGAGGGCAACCTTTTACCTTCATGGTGAGGGTCCAAAGAGCTGTCTGTCAATTCTAAAGCTGACAAAACAATCAACCAACCTCTGCTCTTTTCCACAACCACCCTGAGAAAAGCTGGTGTGTCAGGGGCCCTTGGTGGAACTTGGCATCTGTACCTTCATACATTCCACACTCAGAGGCCCTGAACATTCATTGTAAGTGCTGGTAGGCTTTTGCCCTCAGGCATATACTCTGAGAAGTCTGAGTCCCCCTTCTTGGGTCCTTGCTGCTTTCTCCCCTTTTGGTCTTTCAGTCAGTCTTCATGTCATACCTAATGGGCACGTCCCAGCTGGAGATGCTCTACCTGCTAACAAAGCATTTTGTGGGAATAAATGCCAAGAGGAACAGCATTTGAAAGACTCTGAAAACTCTTACATTAGAGAAATTGGTTTGACTTAGCATTTCATAGATGTGGTCCACAAACACACTTAATATAGGCCTGACACTGCCTATACTAAGGGATCAAATTTGGCATAAAAGAGATTAATCTTTATTTTAAATTCTTCTTAACACAACCTCAGACCTCAGCAACCACCACTTGCCTTGGACCTCGGTCTCTTTCCTATGTCTGTTCTCTAATGTTCTGTCCACCTTCCTGAACCTTGTTATCCCCAAGTAGGGAGAAGGACTATGTTAGAAAAGACAGGGGTTGGGTTTAGTGGGCTACTTGAGGCAGGAGAGATGACACTTAGCCATCTCTTAGTACTTAGCCAATCGAATCCCACTTTAACTAAGGCCTGTGGGCATTTGTTGCCTGGAGGTGGAAGGGTGGGAGTCCCAGGAACTTCCATTCCTCACCTATCCACCCAAAAGCCCGTGTTCATTCTTCTCTCTTTTTTAAAAAATGGGTTCCCATGTGAGAAGAGCAGAAATTTATGCCCACTTCAGTGGTATTTCCCAGAGTGCTCCTCTGCCCAGGGCTATCTTTGAAGATAAACCATTTCTTCCACTATCACCAATCCCAATCCTACTCCCTGCCCTCTCACTTGCCTACATTCCCAACCACAGCCAAGCAAACCTTCCTCTTTTGGCCAAATGGTTTGGGTCACTCCCATGTGGCAGAGTCAGTCCCTCTGCAGGCTGAACACCACACATTGTGCCAGGGTGAGCAAGAGGCAAGAGGTGAAGAGAAATGTGGCCTTGCAGCCCAAGACCACCACTCCACGGGAGGGGAAGCTGTCATTCAGCGAGACATTGACTAGCTCCCAGGTGGTGTTGGCTACTTCCTCCACAGGGACCCTTGGGGCCAGCAGCTTTGAGAGGAGGCTGCTGAACCTGCTCACAGTGGTGGCCACTGGCTCTGGACTGGGACCTTGACTGGGTGTGGTAAAGTTCAGCTCCTCAGGGTCCACACACAAACCATCAGAGGAGCGTTCAAAGACCACCTGACTGAGGTCCAGGCCAGCCACAGAACCTGGGGAGGCACATGCCACATCTGCCACACGCCCAGAGCCCTCCATCCAATCACGTAGCCACTCCAGATGGCAGTCGCAACGCCAAGGGTTGCGGAAGAGGAAGAGGCGGCCCAGGAAGAAGCCAGGCTGGAAAGCAGCCCAGGAGAGCATGGTGAGGCGGTTGCCATTGAGATGCAGGGCCAGAAGGCCCGAGAGGTTCTGGAAGGCGCCTTCCTCCACAAAAGTGATGCTGTTGCGGTCCAAGTAAAGCAGTTCGAGCTCTACCAGGTCAGAGAACCAGGCACGCGCCACACGACCCAGCTCATTGCCACCCAGATTGAGTGTGCGCAGGCGGCGCAGGCCTAGGAAGGCTGCGGCAGGCAGTGCGGCCAGCAGGTTGTCGTTGAGCAGCAGATGCTCCAGGGCGCCGCAGTCGCTAAAGGCCCCGGCATGCACGGCGCGCACGCGGTTGGCCTGCAGGCTGAGCGAGCGCAGGCGCCTCATGCCCCGCAGCGAGCTGGAGGCCACAGCCTCAATGCGACTGCGTTCCAAGTGCGCGTGTGTCAGGTTAGCCAGGCCACGTAGCGCGCCGGGTACGCGCCGGAAGAGATTGTCGAAGGCCGTGAGCTCGCGCAGGGCCGGCAGCTCGGCCAGGAGACGCTCGGGCACGCTGAACAGGCGACAGGCTGCCAGGTCCAGGTGGCGCAGGCGAGCGAGCGCAGCGAAGGTTCGCGCGTGCAGATAGCGCAGCTCGCCATTGTGCGCCAGGCGCAGCTCGGCCAACCGCGGTAGACCCTTGAAGGCGCCAGGAGTGATGAAGGACAGGTTGTTGTGGCGCAATGACAGGCGGCGCAACGATGGCAGCGTGCCAAAGGCCCGCTCGCCCAGGATGCGCAGGCCATTCCGGTCCAGGTCGATGGAGGCCGCCTCACACGGAAACTCGGTGGGCACTCGCAGGAGGCCCGCACGGTCACAACGCACGTAGCAGCTGCGCTCCACGCTGGTGCAGGTGCAGGCCTCAGGGCAGGCCTGCAAACAGGCCTCGGTGGCCCGGGTGCAGGGCAGGCCGAAGACCACCACTGGACAAGAGAGGAGCCAGAAGAGGAAAAAACAAAGGACAGTAGTCAAAGGTCACCCAGTAGCAGGTTGCAGATCCTCCTCCAAGTCCTGCATCATCAAATGGCACCTTCCCATCTGCTTACCAACACAGGTTTCCCATCTCCAGTGTCTTCCCTGTCGCTTTCCAGTTATATCTATCAGCAAAATCTATGCTTTAGTTCCCGTGTCCCACTTTTCTCTAAGTGATACATTAGAATGCAACTAGAAGGTTTGTTGGTTGTGTGGATAGGGCAATCTCTGAGGATGTCACTATACCCTGCATTAAGGCCTGTGCTGCCCAGTGCAGTGGCCAGTAGCCACGTGGACCCCTAACCATTTGAAATGTGTCTAGCCCAAATTGAGTATATAGTTCTAAACAAGTAAAATGTTACATCAACTGCTACATATGGGTTACATATTAAAATGGTGTTTTATATGATGCATTGGGTTAAATATTAAAGTTAATGCTAAATACTTCTACCTTTTTAATGTGGCTATATTTCTATTGGTGTCATTGGCCCCTTTCACCGTAAGAATTCAGTTTTTAAGAATTATTCATTTTGTATGCACACACCAGAAGAGGGCACCAGAACTCATTGTAGCTCTGTGAGGCACCATGTGGGTGCTGGGAATTGAACTCAGGACCTCTGGAAGAGCAGCCAGTGCTCTTAACCTCTGAGTCATCTCTCCAGCCCCAAGAATTCAATTTTCAAAACCCCCCAGTGAGTCAATTAAGCCTTGTGAAGAAGGGGGAATTAAGGGGAGGTGGAAATGAAAGAAAAACTTTTTCTTTTTTAAGTCACTAAAAAGTTAAAAATTAAAGATAATCTCAGATCTCTGTGGCAGAAATAAGAACTGAAACATACAGAATGAGCTCTCAAACAAGAGTTGTAGAATATGTTAAGATGTGTTACATGTGTTTATGCTGTGGAACACATTCTTTTATGTTGCATTTGTTTAACTCTGTGAAGCTGTGTTAATTGCCTGTCTAAAACACCTGGTGGTCTAATAAAGCGATGAACGGCCAATAGCTAGGCAGGAGAAAGGATAGGCGGAGCTGCCAGACAGAGAGAATAAATAGGAGGAGACATGGGTGACAGATCAAGGTGCAAGAAGAGAACCAAGAGAGGAAGATGCTAGGATACCAGGCACCCAGCCATCCAGATAGCCATGGAGTAAGAGTGAAAGTAAAGTTACAGAAGTAAGAAAAGGTAAAAGCCCAGAGGCAACAGGTAGATGGAATAACTTAAGAAAAGCTGGCTAGAAATAAGCCAAGCTAAGGGCGGGCATTTATAAGTAAGAATAAGACTCTGTGATTTATTTGGGAGCTGGGTGGCAGGCCCCTAAAGAGCAAAGAGTAAAAACAACCAACAACACACAAATTTCAATTGGAAGGAAAAGAGGGTCAGCACTTATGGGAGATCCAGGTTAGCTGCAGACAGAGGGGGGGGCATTGTACTGGGTTGTTTGAGAGTCTGAGGTCTAGTGATTTTTGTTAGTCACTAAGATTAGTAGCTGGTGAGTCACCCTGCAGGGTTTCTTGTTATCTTGTGATAAAGGATAAGCACATCCATACATTGTCTATAATGGAAAAGAGACTCTTGGTGGGTTATCAGCTTATGAATTAAGGGCATGAGAACCTTTTGTTTTCTTGTCCCCATGGGGATTCCTATTTCCCTTTTTCCCCCATCTTATTTTACTTCATTTTGTGTATGTGTGCCTGTGTATATGTACATGCAGAGATCAGAAGACAATTTACAGGGGTCAGTTTTCTCCTTTCTATCATGTGGATCCTAGGGATCAAACTCAGGTCATCCAGCTTGGTGGCAGATGCTCTTACCCGTTGAGCCATACCACCAGCACTATGGACTCTATTATTTCAAGGGCAGTATATTAAATACACTATCAGCAACCTCCCACATCTTGGAAAGAATTGATTGTGGACACTATGCGGTTAAGTTCCATTCACCAGCCCTTACTCTCTAGACACTTGTTTACACCATACTGGAAAAGAAAAAGGTGTGTAAATTTGGTTCTGAAAATTAAAGTGGATGATCAAATCCATCAAAACCTGTCTTCTCCGAGTATGGTTGCCACTAACAACAAACAGGAGTATCATTACCTGCTTTCTTGTGCAAGGTTGTGGTCCCAAGCCCAGTCTGAGGACCAGTAGAAACAACAGTGTTGAGACTGATGGTGTAGTTCTGTTAGTAGAGTGCTTAGCTACTCCACACAAAGCCCTGAGTTCCATCTGTAGCCCTGCATAAAGTAAGTGTATGGTACATGCCTATAATCCCAGCCCTCAGAAGGCAAGAGGATCTCAGGTTCTAGGTCATCTTCAGCTACTTTTTGAGTTCAAGGCCAGCCAAGGAAACATAAGACCCCGTGGAGGGGGGACGAGGAAAAGAAGAAGGGAAGTCAGTACTGACGATGGACATTTTGATTTTCCAACCACATGATTGCAGACATTGTTCAACTTCACAGTTTATACAAGGAAAAGGAGTGTTCAGGTGTAAATGTGCCCGGTTGCCAGCAAACACCCCTAGCCTGTCATGTGCCTCTCATCATATATACAGTACCTTGCCTCTCTAAGCCCGTGTGGAAACCTGAAGGCATAAGCAACATAAGAGTATGTTCAAGATGCTTGCTGCTGCCTCTGTAGACTTACTCAGCTTCCAGCAGTTCATCTGTTTTCAACATTTCATGGTTTCTCAGCTGTTCCAAAGAGAATTTGACCCTTTCAGATTTGTCTTTGAGTATTCAATTGAAAACAGGCTACTTCGATACTCTGTTTTTGAGGAAGCTTGATATAGTTTTCCCTTCCCCCTAAAAACTGTGAAATAGACATCAGGCCACCAACAAGATTCTTGGAACCAATGCCATCAGACTGACTGTGAATAAGCCCTGTTTGATTGGTATACCCTGCTAAGGGAGGCAGGGCCAAAAACCTTAACTGCACTCCTCTGAGTAACCTGTTCTCATCACCCCTTCCAACTAGGTCAAGTTGAAGTATCACATTTCCTTACCAGCAGCCCTTCATTCTGCTTTATTCTTTCTAATTAAGAAAAGTACACTCTCAATTCCATGACTCATGTTTCTCCTGCTGAACAGCCAGCCTTGTTCCAAGCACACAGTATGGCTCAATAAATGCTTGCAGAAGTAAATGAAATTGATGTCTTCCTTTGTGAGCTTCTTGCCAAAGAATGTCATTTATTTTAAGAACTCTTTGTAGACAACCCATAAGATTATAAGAAGGTGGCTCACAGCTGTAGAGGATTGTATTATTAACTAAACTATATAATAAGATTATCACAACTGATATAATTATCATAACTAATGTGTAATGAAAGAGATCAAAAACGTGGTTTCTAATGATTTTTAAATGCTTTCAAGAGATGTGAAATGAATCTTTTTGATATAGCTATCAAATGAAATGAAACAATAGCCCTTTTGGGGGGTTGTTTGATTGGTTGAGGTTTTTCTGTTTGGTTGGGGTTTTTTGGTTTTTGGTTTTTTGTTTGTTTTAGATTTCTGAGACGGAGTTTCTCTGTGTTGCTTTGACTGTCCTGGAACTCACTCTGTAGAACTGGCTGGCCTCAAACTCAGAGATCCACCTGCCTCTCTCTCTCTCTCTCTCTCAAGTGCCTGGATTAAAATCATTCACCACCATGCCCAGCTGCTGTATATTCTTTTTTATGATTAAAAATTTGATCCACATTGTTATGGTTTGAATCGAAAAACTATGTCTCAGGGCCTCATACAGGAAAGGCTCAGTTGCCAGCTGATGGGCTTTTAAGAAGTGATTGGATCATGAGAGTTGCTTCATAGCTGAGGGGACTGTTAAGAGGTGGGAGGAAGAGGGTGGTGCTGCCAGCCTGACCTGAGTGAGTCTCAGGACAGCCAAGGCTACACACAGAAACCCTGTCTCAAAAAACCAGGGGGGGGGAAGAGGTGGGAGGTAGAGCACTGGTAAAGAGTCTTTGAAGGGTCTATCTTGTTCCAGGACACTCACTCTCTCTCTCTCTCTCTCTCTCTCTCTCTCTCTCTCTCTCTCTCTCTCTCTCTCTCTCTCTCTCTCTCTCTCTCTCTCTCTCTCTCTCTCTCTCTCTCTCTCTCCTTACTTCTGACAGCCATGAGGCAAGCAGCTCTGCTCCTCCAAACCCATTCAACATGTTGTACTGCTTCACCGCAGGACCAGAAACATCAGAGTGACTTGAACTGAAACCATGAGCCACATTGTGCATGTGAGTGCAGTGCCCAGAGAGAGCAAACGAATACATCTGATCCCCTAGAGCTGGAGTTAGTTACAGACAGTTGTGAGCCTCCTGATGTGGGTTCTGAAAACCAACTGTGGGGCCTCTGGAAAAGCAGTACTTGCTTTTAACCACTGAGCCAGGCATTTTTTTAAAACATGTGGATGTATAAGTAATTTCAAAAACATGGATTGTAGTTTATTTTAAATTTCTACAAAAAGCCAATACATCACTGTTAGAGATCCAATTTTGGCCTCTGAAACCCAATAACCATTAGAAATAGTAACTAATTTATGGAATTAATAAGCAAACTTTAAGTCAATCCAAATCGGTTCTCAAAACAGAGAACAAAACTCCAGTGTTAGCTTACCAGGTATGAAGACTACTAGGTATGTGCTCACTCAGGAAGCCAGAAAAGCAGGGCACCAAAAAAAAAAAAAAAAAAAAACTATTTAAAATATAATTAAATATATTTATATATTTATTATAAAATATAATTGCTCTGCCTGCAATCATAGCAGATCATCTTCCATCAAATGACTGTTTCTGCTGATAGCTATGTTAATGCCACAAGGAGAATGCAAAGAAAAGTCTATGTGGATGTGCTAGCCAGGGCTTCACATAGGAATTACCTGAGAGCTTTTAATCTCACAAAGCTAAGCTAATTGCATCAAGATGTTTAGGGGTGGAACCAGGCACTGGTATCTATAAAGCTCTAAGGGGCTGATTCCAATATTTGTTCAAAGTAAGAAACCAAGGACCTAAGCAGACCTACTTTATAAAAATGGGACTAGTCTGTGAGAGGTGGAGAGTGATTTCCAGGTGGCCAGCAGTTCCAAGCCTAACTATATAATGAAGGATGTTGTAAATAGATGATGTAACAAACACTTGAACAGAACATTCATAGCCCACTCTTCATACTATCCAAAAGATACAAACAACAAATGCATCAGCGGATGAATGGATGAACAGATGTGGCATACCTATACAAGTAGCACACTTTGGGTGTGCATGTGTGTTCGTGAAGAACAGAGGTCAACATGAAATATCTTCCTTTGTTGAGACAGTTGCTTGCTGAACCTGGAGCTCACCCATTTAGTTAAACTGGCTGGTCAGCACCTCCCCAGCACTGTGAGTTCTAGGAGTTGAACCCAGATCCTCATGATTATGTATGAAGCAGTTTACTGACTGATCCATCTCTGCAGCCCTCATTTTTTAGTTTCTATATCTCTTTTGAAAGTCATTTTCCCTATGTTCTCACTCATAAGCATCTTTCTCTGTAAATTCTTTTAGCATATTTATAATAAGCCTTTCCTTGGTAGTCCTAATACATAAGATGTCAATGGGCCTGCTCTAAATGAAGCTAGACAAAAAGCTATAGGAAAGCAATAAAGAACAATGGAAATGATAGATGGATCTCTATACAAAACCTCTCTTTTCTCACCTTAAATTGCTTGACAGCCAAATTATTATTTAAAACAAAAATAGCAATGTATTATGGAGTTTATAACATACCCAAAAATATGACAAAGTAACATAAATGGTAAAAAAAAGAAACATGAATTACTTATATAAAGATCTTCTAGTCTACATGAATCAATGTAAGACTGTTGCAATAGCCTTGATCTGTGGAGAGGCCAACTTGAGAAAGCTATTTCCCTGACCTGGGTAAAGATGTAACATTCCAAGCTGCCAAAACTTCAAAGAGTTAAAATCCAGTTGAGCTGGTCAATCACCTAGCCAAGGGACCGCCTCCCAAGGAGACAGGTTCACCTTAGACCATACTAAAAAGATAGGAATAATTATCCCTTTAATGAGATAGTATACTTCTACTCCCTGGACTCCCAGCCCATAAGGCCAGTAGCATACAAGAAGGTTAGTCTGCCTGCCTTTCTGAATTACTCCGAAAAGTGTAACTTCCCCTTTTCTTTTGTGCACATGCTCATTTGGGCTCCTTTGCTCCTTGCCTGCTTTGGTTTTTTGTTTGTTTGTTTTCTCAAAATCTAATAAAATTGTCCTCAAGGTTTCTACAGTTTACTATCATTTTTTTTTTGAGACAGGATCTCACTGTGTAGCCCTGACTGTCCTGGAAATGACTCTATAGACCAGACTGGCCTCAAGCTTACTGAGATGCCCTGACTCTGGCTCCCCTGTGCTTGGATTAAAGGCATGCATTAGCATGCCTGGCCAAAATCTTTTATTAACAAAATTCAGCCGAAGACTTCTGAAAGGGTCTCCAAGCTCTCCAGTAACATTTAACAGCTCAGCCTAGACTCCTCAAGTTTATGGTAACAAGATTACTTCAAAGTAGAACAGCATAAATTGAACTTGCATATTGTAATCTCTAGAAAATCAAAATAATCTCAACCCCTTACCTCACACCATACACAATGAACAAAATTCCATAAAGCATGACATAGTTTGGGAACTGTGACAGCATATGTCATGTGGGTGACACAAACGTATCATGCCACTCAATTTTTATGGGTTTCTTTTTCTCTCATAATAACCAATTTTGTAAAATTTAAAACAGCATTTGACTTGTAGTCCGGGCTGACCTTGAACTCACAAGCCCCTTGCTTCTGCCTCTCATTTACTGAAATTACGAGTGTTTGCCTTCATGCCTAGATATAATAATCAAGTTTAATAAGTGTTTGTTCATATATTTATAACATAATTTCATTGACTCTTACAGCCTTACACGTAAGTGCATTTTCTTCTGGTCTCAAAGTGAAATGTGATTGTGGATAAATAGTACTAATTTTTATCTTGTCTCCCAGCCCATACACCTAATTTGAGCTCCTGTATCTATGATATGAAAGAACTGCACATTCTGACCTTTGAGGAGCCTTCTGGCACTCATTGTTCATGGTTCTCTAGGAGTTGTTACCAACCACTGTTTCTATGAAAACATGCCCCACTCAAAGTCCCATGGGTCTCCACTGCCTCCTCCCAGCCACAGCTGTTTGTACCATTACACTTTGATGGAAGTACATCTAATTGGATTCATTCCTTCTCCATGATAATGAAATAAGCACTAAGCCACTGGCCAGCAGGCTCTTGTGAGTGCAAGCCTGTCTGGGGCCGGGATTTGTATCAAAGCCACATGTGATCTGGGTGTGGTGATATAGGCCTGTAATCCCAGTACTCGAAGGGTGAAAACAGAAGAATCTGCAGTTCCTGAGCATCATTAACTCCATAAGAAGTTCAAGGTCATCTTGAACTATAAGATATCTTGTCTCAATAAACAAAAACAAAAAAGCTATGAAGAAGCAGAAGCCAAAGGCAGTGTAAGAAAGCCAGTGTTCGGTCCCTCTGCTTAGAGTGCCATAACAAAGTGTCCTAAGCTGGGATAATTTGCTTGTAAACAAATGTTTCTCGGGGCTCTACCGACTAGAAGGATCCATATCAAAACAGATTCAGTGGCCCGTGGGGGCTTGCTTCTTCTTGCTTTGTCTTCATGACAGAAGGGATTAGAGAAGCTAGCTCTCCAGCATCTCCCATAGAAGCACATCAAACCTAGGCCAGCACAGTATGCAAATTTTTAATCCAAGCATTAGGGAGACAGAAGCAAGCAAATCCCTGTGAGCTCCAGGCCATCCAGGGATGTATAGTAAGACCCTGTCTCAAAAAAAAAAAAAAAGTCCAGTTCTTGGAGCTCCTACTTCATGACCTACCATTTCCTGAAATGTCCCACCTCCCTCCTCATTCTAGCCCACTGGGGATATGGTTTTAGTTGTGACTTAAGAATGTGACCCAGTCAGTCAGTCCATCCATGTGCAGAGAGAGCAATAGATCTGAATTCCCATAAGGCCCTGCTAGAACTTTCTGTGTTTCTTCCCTATTCTGATTTCAGAAATCTACTGAAAGCATCTGCATGGATAAGTGGATGCTGTTCCTTACAACCAAAGGGTCACTGATTATAGAAGACATTTGACAGCAGAGAAGATGGTGCCTTTTAAACATTCCTTCCACATTCACCGAGAAGCCAGAAACTCTCCTTCATAACTTTTTCTAGCACTTAGAGCCCAGAGTAAGTGACCTAGATTTGTCAAGCAGACAGCTAGCAAGATTTGGAAATAGAAGGAGGCTTCAGGCAAAACCCATCTTCGGGCTAGAATGGCGGGAGAGCTACCTGGCTTTCAGATTTACACAGTGAGGACAGAGGAAAAGAGAAAGATCTGCATGGTGGAATTGCTGGTACCCCCTGACACGTTTCCCATGTGTAAGTGTACCCATGACATGGCAGTGGCTGTGGGATCTCTGCTAGAGTTGCCCATTTCCTGCTTTAGGCATTTTTCCTGTCAGTGAAGCTTCCATTCAAGAAAGCTAGGAATACCTAATATCACCAATTAAGCTTCTGACGAGCCTCTGCAGCCTAGAGTAGGTCCTACAGTTTGCAGTTGGATTTTTTCTATTAATTTGTGTGTGTGTGTGCGCGCATGTGTGTGTACATGTGTGTGCGTGTGTGTACATGTGTGTGCATGTGTGTGCATGCGTGTGTACACGTGTGGGGGGGTGGGTACATGTGTGTACGCGTGTGTGCTTTGAGAAGACCCAGGACAACCTGTGGAAGTCATTTCTCTCCTTGTACCATGTGGATTTGAAGCATCAAAGTGGGGTCATGGGGCTTCATGGCAAACATCTTTACTCCCTGACTCATCTTGCTAGTCCTGTTAAAATTCTTAAGCAACAGCCTAACACTCGTGTTATAGTCTGGCTTTGAAATATCTTTCCAAAGGTGCATGTGCTAAAGGTGGGTCCATAGCACCTGGAAGTATTAGGAGAAACCTTTAAGACTTCTGGCCCTTGGGGGGAGGCTGAAGGCTGACTGGGAGGGATTGTGAGGAGGGAAGGGAGGGAGAAGCAGGGGGATATATGGATAAAAAAGACATATTTTTACTAAAAAAATAATAAAATGTAGAAAAAAGAAATAGAGCTGGCTAAAGTAGGTATTTAGCGGGAGGAGTGTCCTTGAATGAACTGTTAGGATCCCAGCCCTGGCCTTTCTCTCCCTTTGATTACCTAATGTAGTTGAGCAGGCTTTTTCTGCAGCTAACCGACCACCATAATATACTGTGCTGTCTCTGGCCGAAAGCATTAGAGCCAAGTGACCATGAGTGGATGCATCTGAAATGCTGATTCCAAATTACTCCTTTCTCCTTCTAAGCTGTCTATCTTGGGTATCTGGTTCAGAAATGGGAAGCTAACACAACCAACCCCCTTCATTTTGTAGTATGGGCCCCTCCTCTTTGCTCCAGAGGAAATGGAACACTTCACCTTGCCCAAGAAAATAACCTGAATTCAGAACTAAAAGGAAATTCTGTCCCATTCCTTGCCAGAAAGTCTGTAAGAGTGACTTGAGAAGGGTCTGGGCAATCTGTCTCCAGATGGAAGGTGGTGTCTCTCAGAATCAACTGTGACGATTCCAAAAAACCAATCTCCCTCGCTGTCCTGACCTTAGTTCCATGGGAAATCCTTGGCCAGAAAAGCCCATTTGCCCAGTTCAAATAAAAATTATAGTCTCTGAGAACAGAAAGTCAAGTCATTTGTCCGTTGCTTAGCAACATCTCCTCTCACAGCAGTATTTTGGGGATGGATCCATCTGGCAATCAGAAAAGGTTTCAGTGCTCCCTCTTTGGTCTGAAGAATGGGAGGGGAAGACAAAAAAAATGCTCAGTTTGGGCCTGGTGTAGACAGAGGTGAGGCTTTCCAAAACATTCCTTCAATCCTCCTCCTGAGGACATGTCCTTCTGCCCTCATTTGCTTATCCACTTTGGGTCTTTGGAGGCTCTCACTCCCGCTTTCTCCTTCTGCTCCCTTCTTTGCTTCCTTCTTTTTTGGTATGTTTTGGTTTGGGTTGGGTTTTCAAGGCAGAGTTTCTCTTTGTAGCCCTGGCTGTATGTAGAGCAGGCTGGCCTCAAACTCAGAGATCCTCCTGCCTCTGCCTCCGATTAAAGGTGTGAGCCACCACCGCCTGGCTGCTTTTAATTTTTATTTATTCTTTTCTCATACAATACATCCCCACCATAACGTCCCCCCCTCTCCTCCTCTAAGTTCCTCTACCTCCCCTCTCCTCCACATCCACTCCCTTACCATGTCACCCCTAGAAAAGAGCAGGCCTCCCAGGGACATCAACTAAGCACAGCGTAAGATACAATAAGACCAAGCCCAAACCTCATCAAGGCTGGGCTGGATAACCCAGTACGAGGAAAAGTGTCCTAAAAACAAGCAAAAGAATCAGAGACACCCGCACTCCCACTGTTAGGAATCCCCCAGAAATGCCAAGCCAACAACCATAACGTATATGCAGAACACCTAGCAAAGATCCCTGCAGGCTCCGTGATTGCTGCACCAGCCTCTGTGAGCCCCGATGCTGCTCCCTTCTTTTTAAGCCTCAGACAGAACATCCTGGCACTCAGCTCCCCATCTACATTGTGTAGACAGGTATGAGGAACAGGTGCACAGCCCTGCCTGGGGCAGTTGTGGAAGCAGTGGGCCAGGCCAGAAGTGGACTCCACAAGCTACTTGTCACGGGATTAAAGCTCATTAAAGAATGAACTCCTCAAAACCAAGTGGAAATATGTCCCAGAATGGGAAGCAAAACACCAGGTGTTCTGTTTAGATTAAATATTCCCTAAAAGCTCCTGTGCTGAAGGCTTGGTCCCCAGCCTGTGGCACTATTGGGAGGTGATGAAACCTTTCAGACAAGGGCCTAGTGGAAGGCAGTCATATCGCTGGGCATGTGACATTGTGAAGGAACACTAGGTCTTCAGCACACACACACACCCCTGCCTGCCTACCATAAAGTGAGTAGCTTGGTTTCCCACCATCATATTCTGCTTCACCACAGCCCCAAATCGGTACAGTCACAGACGGAACCTTCTGAAGGGAGGCGACAAATCCACTCCTCCTCAGCAGTTACTTAGCTGAGGTATTGTTGCCATAACAATGGAAAGCTGACTGGCACATCAGGTATCAGAATATTGAAGCTATTACTATGAAGAGACTGCAAAGGACAGTCCAGTCAAGGCTGCACATTACATGGGGAGTTTTTTTTTTTTTTTTTTAAACTCACAATGCCTAAGGCACTTATAACAAGGATGGATGGAGCCCAGCATTGGTGTGCTTTTCTGTTGTTTTGTTTATCTGTTTAATTGTCAATGTGGGGCATGAAACCCAAGGCCTTGTGCATACTAAGAAAGCACACCACCTCTTAGATGCCCCTGTGGAGTTGTTATAGTCGTTTGGCTTTTGGTTTTAATTCGAGGTCTTGTTATGTAGTTCAGGTTGGCCTGGAACTCACCATGTAGGCCAGGTGAGCTTTGAATGTGTGACCATCCCATGTTCACCTGCCAAGTGCTGGTATTGCTGGCAGGCACCATTGTACCTTGCCAGAACCTTGGTATCTTTAAGGTTCTAGGGATGGAGCTGAGATGATGCTACAGTCTACAAAGTACTATAAAGGACCTGAGTTTCATCTCCTGAAACCATATAAAGAAAAAGAGCAGAGTAGTATACACCTATAATCCAAGAACTAGGGAGACTGATCGATAGGGCTCACTACTCAGCCAGACTATTTACCTATTTACTTGGCAAGTTCCAGGCCATTGAGAGAGACTCTGTCTCATAAAGTAAGGACAGTTTCTGAGGATGACATCCAAGATTGTCCTCTAATATCTCCATTCTCTCTCTCTCTCTCTCTCTCTCTCTCTCTCTCTCTCTCTCTCTCTCTCTCTCTCTCTCTCACACACACACACACACACACACACACACACACACACACAGAGCAAGCAAATACAGCTCCACAGAGGATTCCAATATGAAACTAAAGCAAGAGTCTTTTTGGACTTTATACAAATGAGATGCATCAGTGTTGTGAAAATGCTGTGCTAAGCTAGGTGTTGAGGCACACACTTGTAATCCTAGCACTCCGGAGGCTGAAGCCAGAGAATCAAGATTTCAAGGTCAAGCTGACCTACATAGTAAGACCTTATCTCAAAAAAGAAAGTGATAAGGAGATTGTGGGGTAAGTGGCCTAGCTATGTCTCTCATGGGTATATAACCAAAGGAATTGAAAGCAGATATGCTGAAATATTTGTGGCAGCACTGTGAACACTAGCCACAGAAAAGAAAAAACTAATGGCTATGAATCAACAGATGGATAAGCAAATACAGCATTCCATACACTGGAAACTCCCACCCGAAAAATGAAAGTGATGGGCACATCCCAAAATGTAAATAAAGGATACATTCCAGAAACATGAAAGCTGGGCATCCCAACACAGGTCAGGAATCCCAGATACTCAGGCAGAAGGATCACAAATTCAAGGCCAGCCTAGACAGATAGTAAGACTTGGTTTTTGTTTGTTTGTTTGTTTGTTTGTTTGTTTGTTTGCCTTTAATCCCAGCTCTCTGGAGGCAGAGGCAGGCAGACCTCTGAGTTTGAGCCCAGCCTAGTCTGTAGAGTGAGTCCCAGGACAGCCAGGGCTATGTAGAGAGACTTGCCTCAAAACACTAAGAAGAAAAAATAAGAAAAAGAGATCTGGGGTATAGCTCAGTGATGTAGGACTTACAGAGCATGTGTGAGGTCCTAGGTACAATCCCCAGAACTGCAAAACAAATTATGCAGTGAAATGAGCTACTCACACAAGGCCACATATTGTATTACTTCCATTTACAAGAAATGTCCA
This sequence comes from Phyllotis vaccarum, assembly GCA_033318265.1. Classification (NCBI taxonomy): domain Eukaryota; kingdom Metazoa; phylum Chordata; class Mammalia; order Rodentia; family Cricetidae; genus Phyllotis; species Phyllotis vaccarum. The sequence continues at coordinate 131,417,353 of JARWLC010000013.1, read as the reverse complement.
GAGCAGGCAAATTCATAAAGACAGAAAGCAGTTTAGTGGTTGCCAGGTTCTGAGAAGAGGGGCAATCTGTAAGGAACTGCTAGATAATAGCACAAAACGTCAAAACTTCTGGACAGCGCAAAGCATGTAGGGACTAGATAGCAGCGATAGTGCAACAGCTTTGTGACTGTGCTAGCTAAATGTCATGATTTAAAGGAGTGCTGAGTTTTGTGTAACTCTTACATCAATTTATTCAAAAAGTTACAAGGTGTCCCTAAATCTGGGCAAACACCAGAAATGAGCCCTGGGTTTGTGACCTGGGGAGATGGACAGGCCAGCTCCAAGCTGGGGGAGGCATGGCTGGCCAGGCCCCAGTGCCCCACAGAATGCTGTATTAATGTGGACCAGCTGGGGAGCTTCTCTCTGGAGGCAGTAGGCTCTGCAAATATGTGTTTTTCTCCCCTGAGGCTTGCTAGGGGAATGGTTACTCATGGAGTTTCCAACCACAGGCTGAGCTTGGAATATTTTTTTTTTATTCTCATTGTTTGAAAAAGACTTACGCCTCACAAAACTAAAATAGTATGGGAAAATGTGGTCTGGTTTCTGGTTTCAGCAGAATTTATTTAGCTACTTTGGCTCTAGAAATGATTCTCTTCCCACTCCTGGCAAATGCCTCCCCAACTGCTCCTCCATCCAAGTCCAGTGCTAGGTTTTCAAAACAGACCAAACTTAGGGAAACAGAAGTGCACCAGGAACACCATGCCATAGCCTCTGGCCTCAAGTGACCCCAAAATGTGTTTCTTATACCATGCAGGTACCCTCTGTGACAAGATGGAAAAGGAACTGCTGGTTCAGCAGATAAAATAAATGAAGCAAACAAATATTTAACAAAAACCAAGTTGGAGAACCTTCTAACCCAGAAAATCCACTCTAAACATATGAAACTGACTAGGTACCAAAAGACTTGTAAAAAAGAAAGAAGAAGGGAATAAGAAAAAATCATGGGATGATGATGGGGCCAGACTTTTTCTTTTTTATTATTTTTGTTATATATGTATGAATGTTTTGCCTGTATGTATGTCTGTGCATTGAGTTTGTGGGGTGCCTGTGGAAGCCAGAACAGGGCATCGAGTATCTTGGAACTGGAGTTACCTACAGTTGTGAGCCATCATGTGGGTGCTGGGAATTGATCTCAGCACCTCTGGAAGAGCAGCCAATGTCCTTAACCTCTGAGCCACTTTTCCAGTCCTTCTCTCCCCTTTTTTTCCTAGTTATTTTTGAAACAAAGTGTCATGTAACCCAGGCTGACCTCGACTTATCTACTGTAGCTAAGGATGAGCTAAGCTAAGCTCATCCTGATGCTCCTGCCTCTATCTCCTGAGTGCTGGGTTTATATGCATGTGTCACCATGCCCTTCGAGAACTGGAACTCAGTTGTATTAGTTAGGGTTTCCATTGCTGGGACGAGATACTGTGACCATGGCAACTCTTATAAAGAAAGCATTTCATTGGGCTGGATCACTTAGAGCTTCAGAGATTTAGTCTATTATCATCATGAAGAGGAGGAGCATGGCAGGGTGCAGGCAGACATGATGCTGGAGCTGAGAGTACTGCAATGGAGACTTGGAGACAACAGGAAGTCAACTGACTGTCACACTGAGTGAAGCTTGAGATAAGAGACCTCAAAGCCTGCCCCCCACCCAGTGATGCACTTCCTCCAGCAAGACCACACTTTCTAATTGTGCCACTTCCTTCAGCAAGGGTGGGGGGTTGGGGGTGGGAGGGGAAGCATTTTCTTTCAAAACACCACATCAGTGTAAGTAACTTGGTCATTGAAGGTGCTGCTCTTAGAAGGAATTAATGCATTCCTTATTTTCTCAGGAAGTCCCACAATAGTAGCCTGGCACCTCCCCAGAATCTTTCTTCCTGTCTCACCATATAATTTCTTCCTATTGTATATTCATCTACTCTGAGACCTTCACCAAGACTGAAGACATATTGGTGCCATGTTCTTTGAAATCCAAAATGTTAACCTGAATTCACCTCTTTTCTTTATAAAGTACCTAGCTTTGGACATTTTGCTATAACAACCAAAAAAATGCTCCTAACAGGAAGAAACTTAAATCCCTAAAATATAGGAATATATAAGCAAACAATACATTCATACAAAGTACATGTTGCTTGTCATTGAAAGTCGAGAACCACTGGCCCTTGCAAAAACATCAGTGACTCTCCTACATGTATTGTTCAACATGCCATAGTATCTGAATCTACAGTGAGAGAATTCCCCTTGGAGGACAGTTATTCTCTCCCTACACTCATGCTTCCTTATTTTAAATTCAGTTGCTTTGAGGTACAGTTAAGATTGTCTTCAATAAATGCACCCATCTGGTTATTCCATCACTGACTGTGGCTCAGTTGGTAGACTCTGGCAAGCATGAAGTCCTAGCTTTAGAACTATGGAAAATCTGGTGTGGTGATCCAAAAAAAAAAGGTATGCATTTTAAGATGCAGATCAGTAAGTGCAGCAAATGTTTGCAACTACCATATCAATCAAGATTGAGAGCATTTCTAATTGAATTTCCAGAAAGCTTCTTCCAGTCCCTTAGACACGTGTCCTCTCTGCAGATAACAAAGCTGTTTTCTGAAGTACAGATGAGCTTTGCCTTTGTAGGATTTCATATAAATGATAGCAAATGGCTCTTACACTCACCAGTATATTTATGGGGTTCTTCCATATTGTAACATGTCAACTGACCATTATTTTTTAGTTCTGAGTTGACTAGACTGTGATAAATAATAGGGGTACCTTAACTAACTTACTCCCTTACCTGTTGATCTGTGCTATGGTCTGAATATGAGATGGTCTCCAGTAGATGCAAGTGTTAAGTGCTTGGTCCCAGCTGCAGGAGTTATATTGAGTTTAAGTAGAAGAAATAAGACCTAGCCGGAGAAACTAAGTCTAGTGGATGACATCTTAGGTGTATCTTGCCCTGCCCCCTTCCTGTAACTTTTCTTCTTGCTGGCTGCCATGATATTAACTGTTCTATTCCACCATCCCCTCCTTGCCATTATGGACAAGAAAAACTGTGAGCCACAAGAGAAATGAAAGGTAACTAACAGTTGCCATTTGTATTGTTTCCAGTTTTAATCTATTGTAACAAAAGCTGATATAAGTGTATGCAGTGTGTGTGTATGTGTGTACATGTGTTTTCATCTCTCACTGTCCTGGAAGTGAGCTTTCTTGAGCCATATATATGTGTTTACCATTCCATGAAACTGACTAATGGTTCTGCAAAATGATTGCTCCATTTAATTGATATTCCTGATAGAGATACGTGAGAACTCTAGTCATCTAGTATTCTCATCAAGGCTTGATGCTTGTCTGTCTTCCACATTTTGGCTATTGTTATGGGTCTAAAAATAGCATCTTGTGGCTTTACTCTCCTATAGGCTTCTTTTAAAATGCAGTCCTTATCCTTCTAGGGAACCTAATACCTAGTATGAATGGGTGCATCCAGCTAAAGAAAAGAGTCTACTTTGGGCTGCTTCATGCATTCAATCAATAATTATCAGCCACATACCACCTCTTAGGTTATAAGAGAGAGAACCCTGATGACTCTAAAGACTAAGTGTAGAGCAAACAGAGTGGGAAGGACCCTGGAAAGCAAGTCTGGAATTCAAATATGATTCTGTGAATAACAGGGAGCTAGGAGATTGCTAACACTAGAGGGAGATATGGGGGTGTCTGTCCTTATCCACCTGTGAGAAGATTCATGTCCCAGGAAGACTGTTTCTGCTTCATTCAGTCTTGCCTCACATTTCCCCTGCTCTGAGCCACTTCTAATTATCTCAAGTCCTGGTTTGGAGAAGCTCAATCAGCCATCTCGCCTCACTGGCCAAGGAGGCAGATCGCTACCCTTGCCTGCTTCTTGGGAACATGTTGTTCCCAATGCTTGTGACTCGTCATCAGAGAAATAGTCTCTGTGCTGCTAGAGTGTGTTTTAAATGAAAGCACTAGGGGATGTGGAGCTGGTCATTAATTTTAAGTGTGTCTATTGTTAGTAAATGATGTCACCACTGAGCTTGCCAAACTGTCACAAGCAGTCCGGATGTCTTTCAGGGTTCTGTAGGGGAGACAGCTCCATTCTGCAGCATGCAGGCTCTGAGTGCTGTCTGGATTCTGTGAGTGGCAGCAGAGCTTTGGGAACTCGTTGGAAATAATACTGGCTCTTGGAAGCAAACATTTTGTCCCCATGACTCAGTCAAACTTCTCCTTTCTAAGGAGGAGAAATGGCAAGACACCGGCTATTAGTGATTATATAAATGTCAACCTCTGACCTTTGGAGGCTCCTCAAGTAGGATGTCATATCCTATTTATTGTGATGTGCCCTATACCCCATTGATTATTTTGTTTTTTATTGATTAACTGATTTTCCATTAAGGAACATAGCTTTCTCAAAGACAACGGCCATATGGTTCTATCCTTTATAGCATCCTTTGCACACACTAAAGGTGCATTGTCTATTGTTTGATGAAACAAAGCATGCCCTACTCTTTAAAAAAGAAAAAAAAGATAGAATATAGAGTGTTCACTGTCAACTTGACATGACCTAGCATCACCTGAGATGGGATCCTCAATTGAGGAACTGCCTAGATCAGATCAGCTTGTGGACATGTTTGTGAGGGATTGTCTTGATTATTAATTGGTTGTAGGAAAGCACAACCCATTGTAGGTAGCACCATCCCTAGGCAGCACCATCCATAGGCTAAATATAAGCCAACTGGCAAATCATCAACTGTACTTCTTTGGCTATGAAGTAAGTTCCTATGTGAGAGATAATGCTGTGTGGAATAGAAAGCAGCCTCCCTTCAAGTTCCTGTCTTGAGTTTGCCTTTACTATGACCTAAAAGTGTGAATTGAGTAAATGCTTTCTTCCCCTTAGTTGCTCTTGGTTGGACTGTTCTCTCACAAGGACACAAGGAAAAACTAGAACACAAAATAAGAGAATTCTATTGCTAGTATTTTATAATCATCTGGTAAAATATACTGTAATATGTGCCATGTACAAAGAACATTACATAGATCACCATGTCAAGTAATTAATTCCCCAAAAGGGTCAGAAAAAAATATATTCTTTGTGTAGAATCATTTGCTGAAGAACTGAAAAGATTTATTTATTTATTGTTTATTTACCTTTGGGCTAGCTGAGATTTGAGCCACTGGAGAAAGTATTTTGTGGCAAGTATTTCTAGGTTTTGCAGATAGGTTTTGTTTTGCTGTGGTGGTGGTGGTGGTGGTGGTTGTTTTCAGTGATGGGGATAGTTCAAAGTACCCTACTTATGACAAACACTTATTCTACCTTGGATCCACAGGCTCAGCTACTTCTTGGTATACTAACTTGGGGGGAGGGGTTATGGTGGCACAGATTTGTAAGCCCAGCACTTGGGAGGAGCAAGATGAGCCTTGACCACATAAGAAGTTTAAGAATAATCTGCACATATGAGTACTGTGGGGTAATGCTCTTGTACACTATAAAGATTTGTCACTCATACTGGTTTAATAAAATGCTGATTAGCCAGGCAGAAAGTAGAGGCAGGGCCACCAGACTAGGAGAATTCTGGGAAGAAGAAAGGCAGAGAAGCAGTCTCCATCGAGATGCAGAAGAATCAAGATGAAAATGCAGGATTGAGAAAAGGTACCAAGCCTCTGACTAAACATAGACAAGGAGTATAGGTTAATTTAAGTGTAAGAACTGGTTAGTAATATGCTTGAGCTGCTGGCTGAGCATTTACTATAATATTAAGCCTCTGAGTCAATTATTTGGGAAATGGATGCTGGGCATTTAGGAGTTTCTGACTATATATGAAACCCTATTTCAACACACACACACAAAGTTTGAAAAAATAAAAATATTTAAACATCTACAATGAGACAGTTCCATTGCTGCCCCCTTTTAGGAAAATTTATTTCAAGAGATTTTTTTTCTTTTTCACTGAGTTTAAAATATGAAACGTTTTAGACTTACTGTGTAACCCTAGAACTCAATATGTAAAGCAGGCTTGCCTCAAACTCATAAAGGTCTACCTGCCTCTGCCTCCTGAGTGCTGACACTAAAGGGCTTGAGCCACAATACCCACCTTGAGTTTAAAATAATGTGTCTACAAAATCACTGGTTTAGAGTTAGAACACTAATAAACTCACATAGAAACTATAAAAATATATGTGAATATAATTTTTGAAGAACCCTATTTCATATTTGGCTCAGGAATTTTGTTTATAAACAAATTAAGAAAAAAAAAAACAAACTACCATCTACTGCTTTCTCATTTTCTAGCCCTTCCTTACTGTCACACAGCAGGGAAATCTGATCAGAAAGGGTACCCAGATAGAGCTGTGATTGAAGCCACTTGGAGTCCCTACTCTTTAGGCAGAAGCCCTGTGACTCTTGCCTACCTTCCCATCCCAGTGCCACTGGTAGCCAGACTCACCTAGAAGAAGCAGAATCAACATCCCTTGGTCTTCCTTGCACCCGGCTTAGAGCCATTCAGCTGTAGGAAGAAAGGGCAAGTCACCAGGTCATAGGATACCCAACAGGGGTCGCTTGGGAAGCCTGCCTGCGCCTCCACACTTCTTTGGATCTGCCCAGCCGGTTTCCATTTTTCGCTTTCATTCTTCCCCACAAGTTTCTAGTTAACACTAGAAAAACGGCTAAGAGGAACTCATGAGAAAACCCAGTCAGAAGCTGGCCCCCTTTCATCACATCCATCCATCTGGAAACCCTTCACCAAGCGAAGGCGCACAGTAACTCAGATATCACTCAGGACTCAGCAAGAAGATAGACAGTGAGATGCCTCCGCGGAGAACCCTTAGTGGCCCATGCTGCTTACCATCCTGGGGGTCTGCCCACAGCATCCCCAGCTCCTCCATCGCCCAAGAGATGTTGCAATAAGAAATAAAGGCCAGAGCAGGGGTACACTAGCAAAGAGCTAGGGCTGTGCATGCGGGTTTGACTGCCTTTTTTTTTTTTCCTGGAGATATAGTGCCTGGAAAATCCTCTGTATCAGATGGGGATTAGAATAGATGAGAGAACGTGTCTGCCTTTTGAATCGCCAAAGCCAATGACAGATTTTGCTGACACACCAATCAGTTTTATCCCCAAGCTTTGCTACCCGTGCCTTCCTGCCCTCTCCATCTGCCAGGCCCTTTTCATTCCTTAAACCCTCCCCACATTCTGTCGGGTTCCCTGACCCCAGCCCTAGCCCCACCCACCAACAATAAGCAGTCAGAAATCGGCTTCCTGTTCCCAAATGGTATTATCAGTCATTTCAACAAGGTCACATTATGTAACTTAGAGGGCTGGAACAGGGACCCGGCAGTTTAACCTAACAGTTAAACAATTTGCCCAAATTGCCGACTGCTGATTTCATCTGTTAGGAGAGGTGGATGATCCCCAGGCAGAAAGTGGCAGAGGCTCTTCCAAGCAGCCAAGAGGCTTTTGTGTTGAAGCTTACAGCCATGCTTGGCCTAAGGCCATTAAGTCCAGTGTCCTGTTCAGAATCTAGCAGAAGTTTTACAAACCTGCCAGGTCTGGCTTTCAGCTCTTGCTGCTCAGTTTGGTTTGTGGATGCAGAGAAGCAACAGCTGCAGCAGCTCCTGGGAGCTAGTCAGAAACACAGAAACTCGGGTACCCCGCCCCCACCCAAGACCCAGATCAAGGCATTTTAACAAGAGAGAATGGGAGATTCCTCGGCCTGTACGGTTTGCAGAGACTGATTCCTACAGGAATTCTACAGAGGCAGCAGGAGCATGTTTCTCCGGCCCCTCAGCCATAGTTTATCTGTTCTACACGGTCCTGGTCCTGGTAGCTCCTTCAAGGCCCGAGTTGGGGTGAAGGATGGCTGCTGCTCCCTTGTGAGACATCAGGCCCGGGTATCCAAGAAAACATTCTCAATTCTGGCTCTGTTGACAGGAAGCTTGGTATTTCCTTCCCCACAGTAAGGGCTCTGGGTGTGAATTCAGCCATCCTAGGCCACTGTCCTCTGGGAAATTATTGTTTTCTTTTATAGACCTTGAAAACCAAAATATGACTGAATTGGTCTAACCTCTGATATGAAGGAACTAGTGGGGATGCAATAAACGGAAGTAAGGTAGGTGAAGGAAGCCTCTTCCCCATCCCAGATGAAGTCTTTTTGGGAGTGGTAGGCTTAGTCTTTGTAACCACCAGTGTTAGAGGTACCTTCATGAAACAGGGGAGTAGAGCTGGCCTCTTTAAGGTTCAAAGGCCCAACACAAATGCTGCAAAATTAGCATTACTGAAAAACAGGCTGACAAAGTCTCCAAGTCTGGAACCACCCCGCCTGTCCCCCCACACACACACACACAGCCAAGAGCCCTACTAAAATTGACTGGAGCCAGAGGAGCAGGCACAGAGTGTCTAAAGATGCTAACGAGACAGGTGATCCATTAAGTTGTGTGTGGAACTACATTCAACAGCAAATGGGCAAGAAAACCCGTGCTATACAAATAAGTTCCAAAGCCCACACTATATAACATAAAAGCCTCATCCTGGTACAGCACTTGCCATTTGTGCTTCTAAACTTTCTCCTGCTCTAGCTTCCTCCCTTGAAAGTGTCTTTTTCTTTTAAAAAAATGTTTTAAATCATTTTTAGTTACATGTAGGTGGATGTGTCTACATATGGGCATGTGCATGAGAGTGCAGCTGCCTGAGGAGGCCAGAGGCATCTGTTCCCCTGGAGCTGGGTTACAGGTGGTTGTAAGATGCCAGGCATGGATGCTAAGAACCTAACTCCAGTTCTCCAGAAGAGCAGCAAGTGCTCTTAACCTTAACTGCTGAGGCATCTCACCTGCTCTCAAGTGTACCTTTTCAAATAAACCATGCCTGCTTCTACTACTGTCTATCTCCCTTTATAGTTCTTGTTCTGCAGCACAAAGCCTGGAACCCCTCTAGAGGAGCCCACCAAACCCTGATGTCCACTGATACAGCTTGTACCTTCATCTTAAATATCCCAGTGAAGTCTCCATGTCCTTTCCCTCCCCACTTCAGCCAGCCAGGGGCTGAAATATGGCTCTAAATGTGGTCCGGTCACACCCGAAGCCCCTGTTGTCCTATTTACCTCCCGCCATCATCTAATCTATGGACCAACCACTCTAGCCCAAGAGTCTCACTAAGAAAGACCCTTCCTTCCCACCTGTGACACTGCTTCTCCCCAGTGGAAAGGGAAAGAAACATTGAGGAACAAGTAGCCCTTGTCTGTCATCCATACCCTATTGATGGACCAGCCAAACTCCATCCTAATATCAGAAACCATCTTCTTACAAGGTCAAAATAAGTTCATTACTGTTTTCCATAAAACTTAAATTTCACCGTGTCTTGACCAATTTTCTGGATTTTAACATGTTCCATACTCTACACCCCGGCGTCCACACTGATAAATTAAGATGTTCTGCCAAATAATTTTTGAAATGTTGACTACAAGAATTTGGGTAATGGTCTTTACTCTTGTTCCCAGGCATTCACTACTATCTGTAGTGAATAGACATGTGTTCAGACACACACCCACAGAAGTCACACAACACTTTGTCTTAATTTTAAGAAAAATGAAGAAGGCCCTTCTTTGTGTACCTTCTTGGGCATTAGGTCATGATACATTTGGCAGCAAGAGGGAGAAAGAGTGTGGTAAGTAAGAAATGTGAAAGACGAATTCATGGTCACCTTCGCAAAGACTTCTAAAGGAAGCATCCTCATCAAGGAGACAGGCTAGTATTTCTGTGTTATTTCTGCCCATTGGTTTAGAATTGCTACAACTGAAGGAAAATATGAAACTCCTCCTTTGCAGGGATCTTTAGTGTGGTGGGGCACAGTTATGCATGATCCATGGACCTAAGATGTCAACCACTCATTGACATCATAGATTGACCCAGGACAGTAGCTCCAAGTTCATTGTCACATGCCAAAGACACAGACTCTTGCAAGGACCTGCAAAGCAGAGGCAGGATTTATTCTGAGTTATTACAGAAGAGTGAGAAAGTGGGGGAAAGGGAAAAATTAAGAAAAAGAAACTCCTGAGAATTTGGTGAGGCTCCCAGGACAGGGGAAACCTGTTGGGTTCCCCTTTCTAGACGTTCTATAGGGCAATGGCAGAAACTGGACAAATACTAAGAAAATCTCTCCTGAGACTGTTTAATTCTCAAGGCTGTCATGAGTTGAACCAAGGAAGGGCCCACATGCTCTATGCCTGCTGCCCTGGCCCAAGCAGGGAATCGACCATATGCTATTTATGCACTACCCACCTAGATAGGGGTAGTTGAAACCCCTCCCTATCCATCTCTGACTCCAGCTTTGACCTTGACTGTCTACTAGTTGTTGTATGGGGAATTATGTTTATATCCTGGTCAATTATCCATTTGAATAAAGCATTTGGTTCGAGGGGCAGAGTTCACAGAGGGTCAGAATGGAGCCAAGATAAGAGAAAGGGAGACTGGGTGGCGGAAGGTTGAACGATCATTTTTGAAGTTGGGAGGCAAATAGTGGCAGATGCATTGCAGCTGTACAGACTGTATCAGTTCTTATCTTTATAAAACTGTCCCCAAGTTTTATAAAATAATAAACAGTAAAAGAAATTTTATCATCTTAGTCACTTGGCCAGTGTTCTAGTTTTATTCTGTTTCTGTGACAAATACTATGACCAAAAGTAATTTAAGGGAGGAGATGATTTACTTGGCTTACACTTCCAAGTCACTGTTCATCATTGAGAGACATCAAGGCAGACTCAGGCAAGAATTTGAAGCTGAAATCATGAAGGACCTCTGTTGGCTGGCTGGCTCATAGGCCCATGTTTAGCTAGCTTAGACTACCCAGAACCACTTGCCCAGAGAGTGGTGTTGATGTGAGAGAGTCCAGCTTACTATGGGCAGCACCATTCCCTTGGCAAATGGTCCTGGTCTGTAAAGAAAGCTGACTAAACATGAGCCTATGAGCAAAATTAATCTGTAGCTTTACCATGGCAGAGCATTAACTCTATCAGGTACCAAGATATAGCTGCAGTCTTTCTTAGAGCCTATTTAGCTCTTTGTCTGCACAGTGATCTGAGGTGGTCTCCCAGGTACAAACTTCTTATTAGAAGCTGTCTTTGCTAACAATTAAACTTGTTCATTAGAAGCAAGAATTTGTTAAAGCACAATAGTGTTTTCTGTGTGCTATGGGAGGGCTTTGGAGGGGGCAGGATAGCCTGAGGTCACTGGATCAGAAAGCCCTATCCTTCCTCTTTATTGGTCTAACTTGATTATCTCATATCCAACTAAAAACCCTCTTATTCATCTTCCTCGGTGTCTCAGACTCTCTAACATTTTAACCCCTAATCTTCCTTTTAATTCCAGCCTCTTTTCTTGATGCAACATATGTGAGCAAGTTACAACCCTCACTACCTACAGAATGTTATTGCCTATCTTATGTTCATAGTTTCAGATGTTCAAGGAGTCTCCTTGGTTGCTCTTGGGTACTAAGCCACATTCTAGTTCTTTACCTAAAACCTCACTTCACATGCTATAATACACACAGCCCATAGAAACTAGACCATTGTAAAGGGCTAACGCATCTGCACCCAGCATGTTTAGCCTGACACCAAATGAAACCAAGAAACAAGGTGTCCTGTTTTGCTTGTTGAGAGGGAGAGACTTGGAAGGGAAAGAAGCCTCGGCCATAGTCCACCCTTTATTTACCAATACCGAGACTAGAGCATAAAATGTCCTCTGTCTCTCTGTCTTTTCAGAAACAGATCCTGAGACAAGGGCACAGATGGAATTGCTTTGTTTGGGAAGTGATTGACAGAAGCTCCACAGGGGAGCAGGGAGGGTGGAAATAAAGTGCTCTCGTCAGGCACCAAGAGCTACTGCAGTTTACCCTGCCCAGTACATATCTGAGTTCTCTCAACTGCAGGAAGCTTGGGCATTCATCTACCAACTCCTTACAGATGACTGCTCCCAGTGAAGATGAGAGACTATTTATTTGCTAGCCATTTTGAGCTATGTGTCAACATGATATAGACACCCTGCTTCCTAAAGGCAGCTTCTGTTGAGCATGCACTAAAGAGCCTGAGGCAGGAGGATTGCAAACTCAGATTTAGTCTGGGCTCTGGGATATATAGCAAGTCCAGGATCTCCTCAGATACCTAGTGGGAATTTGTCTCACTAAACAAGCATGGGAAAGAAAAGAGATGTTTTTAGTGGCATCTTGGAGTTTGTGCAGAATTCTTTATGGAAGCTTTGAGTAGCTCTCTCACATTGAAATTAGGAGAGTCTGGCATGGTGGTGATCACCTACAAGCCCTGCATCCAGGAACTTAAGGCCACTCTTGGCTACCTAGGAAGCTAGAGACAAACCTGGGCTACATGAGATTATCTCTGAGAGAGAGAGAGAGAGAGAGAGAGAGAGAGAGAGAGAGAGAGAGAGAGAGAGAGAGAGAGAGAGATGGCTCAGCAGTCAAGAATAAGAATGCTTCCAGTAGCTGGATGTGATGGTGCACTCCTTTTTAATCCCAGCACTCAGGAGGCTGAGACAGGTGGATCTCTAGGCAAGCTCCAGGCTAGCCAAGGATACATGTTGAGACCTGTCTCAAAATAAAATAAAACAAAAACAAAAACAAAGCAAGCAAATGCTTCCTGTTCTTCCAAAGGATAGACTTTGATTCCCAGAATCCATGTTAGACAGTTTATAACCGGGGTAACTCCAGCTCCAAAGGATCTTTGGCCTCCAATAGCATGCATACCTTTAAACCCAGAGACAGAGGCAGCTGGATCTCTGTGAGTTCAAGGACACCTTCTATGTAGTGACAATTCAGAAACCCTGGGCCTAGGATGGCTAGTCTCTCAACCTTGGGTCTTTCCTCATTGCTCCATCTGCATCTACTTTTGGACCTTTCTGCCAGCCTTACCACACTTGGTACCACCTCTAAGAAATACTGATTCCCTTCCCAGCACCCTCACACCTCCTCACCTGCACCATCGGCCTCATAGTTCACAAAGTTTGGATGTCTAGCCTCCATGAGAAGGCTGTGCTTGATCCAAGGCTGCACTCTCACAGCCCTTGGTCAGTACCACAATTAGACTAGACAAGAGGAAGGAAGACACAGACAAGGAGTCACTGGAGACCTAGGACCTCAGAATCTTCCACCCACCAGGTTCTGAAAGCACTGCTCTTTGACTAGTCTCTTTAAGGTTGAGTTGTGTCTTAAAGATCACCAGTGGGCACGTTCAAAAAGAGCAGCAGTTTGCAGATACATACAGTGCTTGAACATGTGGGAAGATTCATCTCTTCCTGTGGTGAAGAAGTAGATCTCTTCTGGGAGGAAGGGGAAGCCACTCTATCACTTCAAGCTTGTGTTACTCCCTGTACACACATGTTCCAGCCATAGTGGCTGAGGAACAGAAGAATTCCAGATGAACTTGGTCTTCCAGAATGCTAGGGCTACATCCATTAAAATAAGAAGATGAGAGCTGGGGCAGTAGCCTAGTGGATAAAACTGTATCCTAGTTATGAAACCATAAAGACCCCAGCAACCATATAAAAGTTGGGTGTGGCAGTGTGTGTGTGTGTGTGTGTGTGTGTGTGTGTGTGTGTGTGTGTGTGTGTGTGTAACTCTAGCATGGGGGTGTGGAAACAGGCAAATCCCTGGAACTTCCTGGCCAGCCTTCCCCAACTGATGAGCTCGAGGTTCAATGACAGACTGTGTCTCAAAAACCTACCGTGGAGAACAGTTGGGGAAGGCACCATTATCTGTCACGGGTCTTAACAGACTTCCATTTTTCTGACATTAAAGAATTCAAAGGCTGAAAAAATCTCTGCCTCGACAGGTAGCAGTGGGGAAAGTCTTGATCCACTGCATACAGAATCGACCATAAAGAATCATGAACAAAGGAAAAAGGCTTCTATTAGGGATGAGGAAGCACACACAGCAAACACAGTAGGGCGTTCGAGGGCCTGGAAAAAAAATCCAGTCTTTTCTTGAGAGTTGGTGTTTTAAAAGTCTCTGAAGGGGCTTCCTCCACTAATTTTGGGTTGGCAGCTTGAACAAAGAATTGGTCCAGACTATTGTAGAAATACGTATTGATCTGGCCTTAAACTCAATGGCAAGGTTGGGTCCTACTGATGGGAGAGAGAAAGCCTACCATGCCTTTGTTTTAACCTGCCAGGCTTTTGCCTCAGTTCAGGAGGGTGAGTAAGAAGCCAGCCACCTTGAAAGTTTGCCTTTGTTATTTTCTAGTCATGGCCCTTCTGTCTGCCTATCAGGGAATGTACCTAACTTCTACTTCCTCAACCCTTGATGCTTACATCTGGGCCCCACATGCATGTGCACAAAAACACACACACAAATGGAGGCTAGGACATATTTCAAATTGTCTGTTCTATTTATAACTTTCAAACATTTAGACACATGGTACATGGCCCTCCCTGTGTACTCGAACCCCAGATCCCACAAATATTAGAGGTGAGCCTTTGCTTGTCGTGTAGGTGGAGGAGTCCACTGTTTGAAGAAGAAAAGTGAAGCTTGTGTATAAACTTCTGAAGGATTTAGAATAAAAGAATTTGGGTGACAGGTTGGCCTTTGACCTGCCTTTTTCTCTCATTTGCTGTCTCACACAGGCACCCTAGGTGTCTGTGCCACATGATCTAAAGCAGACCCTCGATTCCTCCACCAAGGAAAGTAAGGGCAGAAAGGGTGAGAGACCTTCTGCCACAGATGGCACGTGATGACGTAAAGTGACTTTCCCTTAAAGGAAGTAAGAAAATTGTTTCTTCTGAGTCATATATGTGTAACCATGACCTGGGAACCATGTCCCACAGTAGAAGAGATGGACATGAACTGTAGAGCCACAGAACAAAGTAGAGTTGGAAATCAATAAATTTTCAATTACGTTGGTAAGAGCATCATGCAGACTGACCATAGCAAAGCTGCCCCATAAGTATTAAATGCTGTCTTCTGGCATTCTTTGTCAGTAGGTGGAGGGCAAAGGTATACTAAGGACCATGATTCATTGTGAGACTGTCTCTAATCATTACAAGAATGTTAGGCCAGGTGCCTGCAAAATGGCTCAGCCATTAATGGTACTTGCGGCCAAGCCTGATAACCTGAGCTCAATCCCCCCAAACCCACATGGTGAAGGGTCAGAATGGACTCCTGTAAATTGGCCTTTGGCTTCCGTGCTGTGGCATACACACCTACAAACATAAACACAGGCTTTTATTATTATTATTTTAAAGAATTTAGGTCAGGGCTTGGAAGGCAGCTTAGTCAGTAAATCTGAGTTGGATCCTCAGAATCCACCTTTAAAAAAAAAAAAAAAGCCAAGCATGGTGGCAGAAACAGACAGATCCCTGGAGCTCACTAGCCAGCTAGCCCAGCCTACTTGGCAAGCTTCGGACACTATCTCAAAATAAATAAAGTAGATGTATTCTCAGGAAGGGCACCCAAGGTTGTCTTCTAGATTTCACATGCACCCCACATGTGAAGTGTACACCCACCCACCCACCCACCCACACACACACACACACACACACACACACACACACACACACACACACACACACACACACACACACACACACACACACACGGTTAGATATAAAAATTAAGGCAAATAGCTATTAAGGGTTGTAAAGTAAGTCAAAACTATTTTGATTCTCTTTTCACAAAATTTCATCTCTCCACTACCAAGTTTTTCTAATTAGCCTGATCAAGCTGTCTGAGGAATCTAATACAGCTGTACCTTCTTCAGAAACCTTCAGCTCACAATGCTGACATTGGAGCAAGGACTTGGTCGCCTTGCTTCAACATCCTCCCACCCCCAGGGGGGAGGACTCGAGTAAGAAAACAAAAAGGCACTGTCTAGTGAGCTCAGGATGAGGCAGGCCGTCCTTTGTAATTTCTGTAAGGAAGCCCTAAACTGCCTTGGCTGAAACCATCCTTCTGGGACTGTACGGATCCACGTCAACCAAGAGCCTTAGCTCTGGATTGAAGGCGGGGAGGCAACAGTTCGCTTATTCTGCTGACGCTCAGTGGAATGACGTCACCCCAAGGACAGGCTCGGACAAAGGCGGGATGCAGACTCGTACCCGCTTCCCGGCCCCAGGCGCAAAGCGCACCCGGGCGGTAATGGAGGGGCAGTTGGCCACGCAATCCTCAGTATGAACGTTTAGGTCTCTGTCTCTCCTTCCCTCCCTCTCTGGGCTTCGAAACTAGTTGAACTCGCTAGCCCGGGTCAGCAACCACGCGTGACACACTAGGGGATTTTTCCCCTTAAGGTCACGCCCTTGCGAAACCTGGGCAGCTCTGCCAGTAACCGCCGCTGCAGCCCCGCCCCCTTCCAAGGTCTGAAGGGGCGGGGCCTCTGGGTATAGACATCCTCCCTGCCAGGCGCGCCCGTCAGAGGGCGCTGAGGCTCCGGCTCTGGAACGAGGCCACCGCCATCGCCTTATCGCCCCTGCCAGGATGCAGGCTCCAACTCGGTGGCGCGGGGGTGGTAGCCAGGCCGGGAAAGGCCCCGGGCATGCTTAAGCCGGAAACCTTAGTCACACACCTGGAGCCACGGGAGAGCTGGCTGTTCTAGCTGAAGTCCAACTTGCCAAATGTCTCTCGCGAGAGGGTCTCCCAGAGCCCTACTCACCTGACCTGACCCTGAAGTCAGGAGGGTGAATAATAACCCAGTTTGATACAGCACAGCGCAGGAAGGATTGGCCCGGGGTCCTTTCTGCCATCCTACTCAACAAACTCACTGCCCCAGGACCCCAAAATGCACTTTCCAGGAGCTACTTCCAAAATCGCCTCTCTCTGTGAGCTTCAAAATAGTGCGGCAGAGCCATCTGGCTTGCCTAGGAAAAAGACCCAGAACTCCATGAAGCAAGGCTGCTGCCAGGAATCAAATCAACGTTCCAAACTCAAAGAGGCCTCTGAAACAATGACTGACAGCGCTGACACGTGTTAGGATGTGAAAACTGGTACTGCTGCGATAGGTTTCCTAAGCCAACAGCACGGCCAAATAGAAGGCGAAATCAGTAGCTATGGACCTAAGGAGCCCGTATGCTTTAGAATAAAATGTTAGTGGAAAGAAACATTTATTTACACCTATGATCATACGAGCCAGGACAAGACAGATGTGGCAGAGTCCCAGGATTGGGTTAGTCTGTAAAGAAATTCACTGCTTTGTGGTTCATCTTTTCCGACCACCAAAAGTGAGATGAGCTTGATGGGCAGTCTTCAGCACACAGAAAAATAATGCAGCCCAGCAGTTTTGTCTTTTTCTTTGTTGATTTAGTTGGAAGCTGTCAGTTAAAATAATCTCCTCTGATCTCTTCTCTTCCTCCATTCTCTGGCCTGTAACTTAATTTAGAGCATTTCAAAATTCTCATAATAGGTATGTGGGGCAGGCAAAAAGATCCTGGGACATCTGATTTCAGAAGACAAGCCATCAAGGATCTGTGGAATGTTGAGCCAGCATTTAACTGGGAGTCTCTGCTGAAGCCTGCAGAAGAACAAATGCTGAGAGAGATTTTAGTCTTCCCCACTGCTCTCAGACTGTCACCTTTTGCCACTTAGGAAATTAGTGTTTGACAGGCATGCAGGAGTCTACATCTTGAAGCTGATCTCTAAAGATCAAAAGTACAAAGGTTTCCACTACCAACCTGTCAAAGTGTGGATCTATGAACAAAGAAGTCTGCCAGGTCTGGAATGGGACAGGATCTTCCACCTTACAAGACCCCTAAGAATCTTTTCTATTTCAAAAATGGGAGAGCGTTAAAACCTCAGCCTGGACTTAAATTAAAAATTTTGTTAGGTTTGAGAGCCACCTTTCCTGGAAAAATGTAGCTACTTACCCTTGTTGGTTGTCCAATGCAGGGTTGTCACCCTTGAAATTATATGCACACACCACCAATCAAAATGGACTCGGCAGATTGTGTGTGTGTGTGTGTGTGTCTACGTGTGCGCGCACACACATATATGTAACAATAAAAAAAAAAGAGGCTATCTACTTGAGAGTACACAGGACATGGGAAGGGTTCAAGGGAAGGTATCTAGGAAGGTTGAAAGGAAGAGAGAGAAATTGATGTAATTCTATTTCAATATAAACATTCAAAAATAAAGTGAAAATATATCACATGGTAGAGAGTATATCCTTGGTGGCAGGTACAACAATGCATACCTAAAACCCTGCACTCAAGAGGCCCAGGTCCCCATTTTCTTAGGAAAGAACTATTAGTATGTTTACATATTTTCTAACTGTTGTCTTATGGTATTCTATAACTTGTGAACTGACCAGAGTCACAGTGGGGAGGAAATTAGGCTTTTCTACCTCCCCATTTGGCCAAACTAAATCAATTAATTTACCTTTACCAGTGTCTGTGTCCTGTTTTACTTAAAATCCAGGGAAACTAGCCTGTACTACGAATCAGCAGGTACAAACTCTCATCATCATGCCTGGCAGTCTGAGTCTGTCCCCTGAACCTACATGACGGAAGAAGATAATTAACTCCTGCCTCCATACTGCACCCACACACACAAATAATCAAGTAAAAAAGCTAAACATCTTTAAATAAAGGAAATACAGAGAAACAAAGGCACCAAGTTTCTGGACATGTGTCTGCTAGCAGTAGCATCAAGAAGAGGACTTGCCAAGTGTGTGGTGGCTCACACAAGTAATCCCAGCACTCCAGAGATGAGGCCAGGGGATCATAATAGTTGTGATCTGTGATCTCACCCTCCACCCCCAGGGATGTCTGTCCTGAGGACAAGAAATGAAGTCTGCCCCATGGTGATTACAAAGAAAGCCAAAGGGTAACTAACTCCTGAAGCAGAGAGATTCCCAGCAGGATGCTATCTAAGCAGGAAGAAGGGTGCTTTTAAATAGTTACAAAACAAAGAAAATATTAGTTAGGTAAGGAATGGAGTGGCTTGTCTCTGCCAGTTACACAAGTGAGGCCATCCTTACTGCTTCAAAGGGCTCCATTTGCTGCCAATCTGGATCCACTAGACAGGGTCCTCCTCTCCTGGGCTGTCACTGACTTCAGTATACAGGGTATATCAGAACCCAGACTATTGACTGGTATGATTGACCCATCCATCCCAGGCCGGGCAGTGGTGACACACATTTTTAAGCCCAGCACTTGGTAGGCAAAGGCAAATCTCTAGGTTCAAGACCAGCCTGGTCTACAGAGTTAGTTCCAGGACAACTAGGGCTACACAAAGAAACCCTGTCTCAAAAACAAACAAACAAACAAACAAAAGATTGACCCACCCTGGAATGGTTCAGGGGCTAGGCTCACAGAGATGTCTTTTCAGGACTGGATCAGTGCTGCCATGGAAAGATCTAGCAATCAGAAAGAATAGTCAGGGTAAGAGGATATCAGTCACGCTGACCAAGAGCCAATAACCACAGAAAGGTAAAAGAGAAGTCCTTTCCTCACATGGTGGGAGGAGCCAATAAGGAAACCTCAGATTAGGACAGCCAGGGAAAGGAAGCCTCTGGTGTAACCTAGTTTGAGCAAGAATGCACCTCATCCGTTCTCCTTTGAGGCCCTCTACAATGGGTGACTGTCACTGGTTTAGGTTAAAATAGAACAGAAAGCAGTCTGGGTTTTGATGACATTCAGTAGGGGATCATGCAACTATAGGGAAGTTTCTCTTCTTCCACAGTGTGCCCTGGGTATAGGGGACTAAAATGGCGTATTTAGAATTAGTGTAGAGAGGAACTCTCTAGCTTTGACATAATTCTTGGACTCTGGTTAGGGCTACGAGGACAGCTACCTGACTGCTTGTTGGTGGGATGGGTGTTTACTTTTTTATTCAATAAAAAAAAGAAAAGTCTTTTTTCATGTATCCCCCTATTCCCCCTCCCTTCCCTCCTCCCAATCCCTCCCAGTCAGCCTTCATCCTCCTCCTTCCCATTCACAGATCCCCTCTCCCAAAAGGGCAAGAAGTCTCAAGGTGGGACAGCTCAGCATGGCACATCCACTCCAGGCAAGTCTGATTTCCTCATCTCAAAGTCAAGAATGGGTTAGGTGTTCTGCTGCAGGGAATGGGCTCCAGGGTGCCAGCCCATGCACAGGAACACAGTCTGATCCCACACCTTGAGGCTCTGCATATTGCCCGTGCCAATCGACAGCTGCCTACCCTTAGAGGGCCTAGCTCCTTTTCCCGATGGGTCTCTGTGGCTGTTCTTAATTCAGTGAGCTCCCCAGAGCTCCAACTAGCTATCACTGTGGGAATTCTCACAATACCCATCCCCTTGCTCATACAGACTCTCCTCGCCTGCATTCAGCTAGACCAGGAGCTCAGCCCAGAGCTCCGCCATGGATCTCTGCCTCCACCTCTATTCTTTGTTGCATATAGGTTCTGTGATGACACTTAGGATGGTTACTTATTTGATTATAGAGGAAGTCCTATTTAGGCACCCCCTCCACTATTGGTTGGAGATCTTGCCAGGGACAGCTTGTGAGTTCTTGGAGGTTTCCCTAGCATCTGGTTGTTGCATGAATAAAGGAAACTCAGAGCCAGGTATCAGGGAAAGGCTGAGATATCAAAGAGAGGAAACACCACAGTCAAATCTCACCCAGCTGTCTTCCAGCTTCCTCAGCCTTGCTCCTTGCAGCTTCTACTCCTCATCTGTCTTTCTATGCCTGCTTTAAATACCCTCTTTGCTCAGATGTTTCACATCCAGGTTAAGATTAAAGGAGTGGCACCACCACTGCCTGCCTGGGAGCCTGGAACTCTTTCTGTAAACTAAAATGATCTTGAACTCAGATTTGCTGGCATTAAGGGCATAGGTTACCGCTCCCAGATATTCCCTGTGCTGAGATTAAAGGTGTAAATCACCATTATCTGATCCTCTTGGGTTGACTGGTTTTTATTAAATATGAAACATATCCCCACATACCCCCTTTTGTGTAAAAATTTAAAAAGAAGGTTATAGCTAACATAAGAAAAGCCATATATGATAGGTACAATAATTATAGACAATATATACAAACAACAAATGAGTAATGTCCAGTTCACTAACAATTGACAATTCAAAGAAAATATTCCATTAATTATCCTATTTTGGTGAGTCCAAAGGATTATACCTAATTCATTTTCTATCTAACTTGTATTACTAACTAAAAATTATTATTTTGATATCTCTCAAACTTATATACTTTAACTTTGAAGTTTCTATTCTAAAACTGTCACTAGAAAATTATAACTATCTCATCTCTCATCTTCAACTATCTCAGAGACCCAAGAAGGAAATAATAACTAAATAAACAGCATGGGCAAGCAACCAACTTGCAAAAAGTGTAAAAAATGAAACAGCTGGCAGCCTGGACAGTCA
The DNA here is from genome assembly GCA_033318265.1 of Phyllotis vaccarum. Taxonomy (NCBI): domain Eukaryota; kingdom Metazoa; phylum Chordata; class Mammalia; order Rodentia; family Cricetidae; genus Phyllotis; species Phyllotis vaccarum. The sequence goes on along the minus strand of JARWLC010000013.1, from coordinate 131,395,994 downwards.
CCCAAGGTTCTTTTGTATCATTGAAGCATCCATCTTTGGCCTACAGGCCTCACATGTCTGACAGAATTCTCTGTGAAAAAAGGATATTCTCAAAGATCTTGCTACCTTGTCTTGATTCAGCAATTCTCTTGTAGGTGTGTCTCCTGCTTGTCAATTTGAACATCATACTGTCAGCAGTCAAGGCAAGAGTATTTCTTGCCCAGTGGCTAACTTTCATTACAAAGAAGGTCGGCTGTGATTGGAGTTTCTCTGATGTCCATAATCTTCTCTGATATAGATTGGTGCTGCCAGGAGCAGTTGTCCCATTGTTATAAAAATAATAAGAACCTATGTTATTAAATGTCATATTCTATGGATCTCTGAAGTGATTGAAAAAGACCTGTTCATCTAAAATATAGCTGTTTGATCTTGAAAACATATCTAATAGGACTACATTTGAATGTAATGTTTAACTACTAATTTGCATTTCTTTATATACTAATTAGTTGGTAATAAAAACTTTCATAGACTAGCAATTTGTATTACATTGTTAGATGAACTTAATAAGTACAATACCTTGAACAAGCATAGAGATATATGTACAGTAACAAAATCAATCTCAATATACACTATTTGTATATAATATACAAACATCCAATCCAATGTAAATATTTAAAGCTAGTAAATCTTTTATAAAAGAAGTTCAATAATCTACTCTTATATCCTATTATATTATATTACATTACATTACATTACATTGCATTGCATTGCATTGCATTGCATTGCATTGTATTGCATTACATTACATTACATTATATATTATACTGTATACCATTTTTCTTTCTCTTTCTTTTTTTAACAAGAATTTTGAATCTAATCTCTTCTTTAACTTTTTTTCTAGCTATAACCAATAACAGTTTTTAACCAATTAACCTAAACAATGACAATCAACCATAACCCATTGAAAGGCCAAAAACCACCCACCACACCTCTTGGAAATGTGGGTGCCTTCTTCTTAAATTTACTTCCTACTGTCTAGGGGCAATGGCATCTTTTGGGGATCCTGAAAAGAAAAGTTTTGTTAAATGTCAAGTCCTGAAATAAGTAGCTGTGTCATTTGTTGTCCAGTCTCTATATAACAGGAAAGTGCATGGCTTGTCTCAAGCCCTGGCCATAGTAGTCTGTGAAGTTGGTTCATCTCAGTGAGCCTGGAACTCCCTCTGTAAACTAAACTGGCCTCAAAGAAGATTTTCTGGGATTAAGGGTGTCGGTCACCTCTCCTGGATATTCCCTGTGCTGGGATTAAAGGTGTAAATCACCATTATCTGATCCTACTGGGTTGACTGTGAGTAGATCCCTCTGAAATTTCAGACAGGTTTTTATTAAATATGAAACATATCCACACCCAGTCTCTTTCCAACTCCACCTTGTCTTCCTCTATCAAGATATCCATGTCCTTTTTTCTCCCTCTTTGTTGCTCCTCTCACTCAACCATCTCCTTTCATGGTTTGTTCCCAACTCTTCTTGGTTGAAACCTGTTATGATCCCAATTTGCTATGGTGATCTTCTCTGTTTTCTCTTCCTAGGAGGATCCTTGGATGTCTCTCTTAAGTCCCTTCGGATCCCAAGATATTCAGGGGTTATGGTTTCAACCTTGGGTATTTCTTTACTTTTTGTCTAAAATCCACTTATGAGTGAGTATAAGCCATACCTATCTTTCTGGGATAGTGATACCTCACTCAGGAGGATATTCTCCAAATCCATTCATTTTTCTTCAAATTTAAAAACGTCATGTTTTTAACTACAGAGTAACACTCCATTGTGTAGATGTACCACAATTTGTTAATCCATTCTTCAGTTGAGGGGCATCTAGGTGGTTTCCAGGTTCTTGCTATTATGAATAATGCTGCTATAAACATAGTTGAGCTAATGCCTTTGGGGTACAAATGAGCATCCTTTGGGTATATGCCCAGTCACTTAGTATTACTGGATCCATGGGGAGATTGATTCCCAGTTTTCTGAGGAACTGCCATACTGCATTCCAGAGTGGCTGTACAAGTTTACACTACCACCAACAATGGAGGAGTGTTCCCCTTGCTCTGCATCCTCTCCAGCATAGGCTGGCATCTGTGTTTTTGATCTTAGCCATTCTGAGAAGTGTAAGGTGGTATCTCAAGTTGTTTTGATTTGCATTTCTCTGATGGCTAAAGATGTTGAGCAATTTTTAAGTGCCTTTCAGCCATTTATAATTCTTATGTTGAGAATTCCCTTTTTAGCTCTGAGCCTCATTTTTTAATTGGCTTATTTAGGTTTTGGGGCTCTAGTTTCTTAAGTTCTCTATATATTTTAGAAATCAGTCTTCTGTCAGATATAGGGTTAGTAAAGATATTTTCCCATTCTGTAGGCTGTCATTTTGTCTTATTGACTGTGTCCTTTGCCTTACAGAAGCTTCTCAGTTTAAGCAGGTCCCACTTATTGATTGATATTCTTAGTGTCTGTGCTACTGGTGTTATGTTTAGGAAGTGGTCACCTGTGCCAATGTGTTGGAGGATATTTTCCCATTTTCTTTTCTATCAAGTTCAGTGTAGCTGGTTTATGTTGAGGCCTTTGGTCCACTTGGATTTGAGTTTTGTGCAAAGTGATAAATATGGACTATTTGCATTCTTCTGCATGCTACCATCCAGTTATGCCAGCACCATTTGTTGAAGATACTGTCTTTTTTACATTGAATATTTTCTACCTCTTTGTGAAAAATTAGGTGTTCATAGGTGTGTGGGTTAATGTTGGGGCATTCGACTGATCCACAAGTCTGTTTCTGCTGTGTTTATTACTATAGTTCTATAATATAGCTTGAAGTTAGGGATGGTGATTCCTCCTGAAGTTCTTTTATTGAGAAGGATTGTTTTGGCAATCCTGGGTTTCCTGTTATTCCATATAAAGCTGAGTATTGTTCTTTCAAGTCTGTTAAAATTGTGTTGGGATTTTTATGAGAATTGCATTGAATCTGTAGATTGCTTTTGATAAGATTGCTATTTTACTATGTTGATCCTACCTATCCAGGAGCATCTTCCCATTTTCTGATATCCTCTTCAATTTCTTTCTTCAGTGACTTAAAGTTTTTGTCAAACAGGTCTGCTGCTTCTTTGGTTAGAGTTACGCCAAGATATTTAATGCTATTTGCAGCTATTATAAAGGGTGATGCTTCCCTTATTTCTTTTTCAGCCTTTTTATACTTCGTGTATAGGAGGGATATTAATTTTTTGAGTTAATCTTGTACCCTGCTATCTTGCTGAAGGTGTTTATCAGCTGTAGGAGTTTCTGGTAGAATTTTGGGGGTCGCTTATGTATATGATCATATCATCTGCAAAAAGAGATAGTTTGACTTCTTCCTTTCCAATTTGTATCCCCATGATCTCCTTTTGTTCTCTTATTGCTTTAGCTAAAACTTTGAGAACTATATTGAATAGATAAGGAGAGAGAGGACAGCCTTGTCTTGTTCCTGATTTTAGTGGGCTTGCTTTGAGTGTTTCTCCATTTAGTTTGATGTTGGCTGTCAGCTTGCTGTATATCACCTTTATTAAATTTGGGTATTTTCCCTGTATTCCTGATCTCTCCATAACAGAGTACAAGAGCATTATCCCACAGCAAGCAAGCCATACGCTTTTAAAGATTTCTATCAGGAGGAGAGCCAGAATTTGACTAGAGGTCTGACCAAGAAGCACCTGAATCTAACAGGAAGTTATATCTTGTCCCTCCACCATCAGGGCTACCCAAAATTCAAATAGTGATATTGGATGTCAGGTAGAGGTATAGAACAATGCCAAGCTCCTTCAGTCCTGTTCTTATTGGACCAGGTTCAGGTTACTTTCTGTCCATCTGAACCTTTGCCACTGCTAAAGTGGTTGATCTGCTCTCCAGTGCTTTGCTGACAATTAGGATAGGCTTTGGGTGGGAACCTGTGCTTTCTGCTTAAGCACTCCCTGTGAAATGCTCTGTCTCGCCGCACTAACACCACCATCTAGTAGAAGACAGAGTCCCAGCAGCTCCTTAGTATTGGAGGGTGTGGCCACTAACAAAGTGACTTTTCTTTGCTCAGCACTCTCCCTAGCTTCCTTCTGGTCTAGATTATTGAACACCTTAATGGCTTTCTTGAGGAAATTATCTGGTATTGTCAGGCCCCAGGGCAGTCTTCTGTAATTTCTGCTTGATATCCAGAGTAAGGGCCTAAATTATACTCATGGTAGTAGATAGAGACAATTAAGTCAGTCTCTCAAAATCTGGCATTATCTATTGACTTGGGATCTGAGTTAGTATATTTGATCAGGGCTTTGCCAAGTCATTCTAGGAAGGTTGTAGGGTTTCCTCTGCTCCCTGAGTTACCTAAGAAAGTTGGAAATCACTCAAGAGTTTAGTTCAGATCTTTTTAAGCCTTCTTAAGATACACAAGAAATGCTTCAGACTTGGTGTGGTAGAGGCACTAGGAGGCAGAGGCAAACAGATCTTTGTGAGTTCAAAACTAGCGCCACACAGAGAAACTCTGCCTCAAAAAAAAACATATAACAAAACAAGAACAATGATATTAAGGTTTTATGAAGGTTAAAAACATCAAAAGAAGTCGCTGTGGGTTGAGGAATAAACTGATGTTTGTGGAAAGGCTTCAGGAAACTAAAACCAAAACCCCAAATAAAATAGATGCAGCACGACAAATGACTGACTCAATGAGTTATTAAAGGTGAATGTTCTCATAACCATACAAATATCAACACATGAGTCTCAGACCAGCAAGGCAGGCAGTTTGGTGGGTAAAGGCATTTGCCATCAAGCCCTATGAACTGAGCTCAATCACTGTGGCCCATATGGTAGAGGGAAAAATTATCCCCACAGGTTTTCCTCTGAATTCTGTGGTGCTGTGGCATGCATTTGTGCTTATAGAAGAAGTAAAACATAACATTTTTCTAAAGGTAAAAATCTCAGGATTAAGGTCACCTACTTTTGTAGAGGACCCTGGTTTGGTTCCCATCACCATGTTAAGCAGTTTACAACCACTTGTAACACCAGCTCTAGAACATCCATGCCCTCTTTTGGCACCTGGACACATAGGCACTCACTCACACATTTACATGAGGAAAAATAATAAAACTAAATCTCCAAAAAAGATAATCTCTGTCACCATGCTAAGGAACACTATCATGTCTGCCATTTTAATCACTGTCCTTCTGTCCTCCATAAGTATTCAGGATGTTAACTTTGACAGCAATTACAGACCTATGTTTTCTCACTCATCTATATGTCCTTACATACTGAAGTTTAACTTGCCCTTAAATTTTCTTTTGTTTGAGGGGCTGGAAAGATGGCTTAGTGGTTAAAGGAACTCTTTGTTCTTGTAGAGGACCCTGCTTAGATTCTCAGCACCCACATGGCCACTCATGGCCATCTCAACCTAGGTTCCAAGGGGGAAACCAGAAAGGAAGGAAGGAAGGAAGGAAGGAAGGAAGGAAGGAAGGAAGGAAGGAAGGAAGGAAGGAAGGAAGGAAGGAAGGAAGGAAGGAAGGCTGGCTGGCTTTTGTCTCCATCTCCCTCCTATATTCCCATTCAGAACCACTCATGGGGATTCCCTGCCCACTAGGGACCAGTCTCCTTCTTGTCTTGTCAGTATAAATAAATCTCTGCTCAATTACCGTCTTCATTTCATCCCATGGAATTTTTCTCTGTGGATATTAAGGTTTGGTTTAAAAAGAAAAAGCATTATAGACTGGAGATATGGGTCATAGTTAAGAGACCCAGCTCTTCTTCCAGAGGACCCAGGTTCAGCATGGTGGCTTTCAAATATCTTTCATTCCAGACCTGGAAATTTGACACACTCTTCTGGCCTCTGTGGACACCAGACATATGTGTGGTAAATAGACATACATATAGGCAAAACACTCAGACATTAGAAAGAAATTATCTTACTACCTTTCCACATCAAATCATAGGATTGGACTCCATTCTTGTAAAACATTAGGGTTTTCTGTGAGTTTATCTATGTTGGTTTTAAGTGTAGAGGAGTGTGGGGTTTGGGTTCCCCTAGATAGGTTGAGCAGCAAGGAGACATTGATGGAGGGTTCTTCTCCTCTCTTGGACAAGTTCTTTCCCTCGGAAGCACATGCAACGGTCTTAGGGGCTGAACTTTAGTAATGTCTATGATTTGAGAATCTCTATGGTGTTTTGCCATAAACTGAATTTGCCTCTCAAAGCAAAGAAAGTTTTCATACAAAGAATCTCATATCACGTTCCTGCCCCCTAGCCATACAAGTCTAATTGCAATAGAATGTGATAATGAATACTTCCATCTAGGAGTATTTTCCCCATCCCCAGCTGGTATTCTAGCAAAATCTGACAGCAGATAAACAACACCCACTTTTTTCTTTTTTACTTCAAGCTCTAAGAGTCAAATCAGTCAAAGTTATTAAAGATACACCCCAAAAGAGAAGAAACATACCTGGTCTTTACTTCAAATTGACCATCTGTAAAATAGCAAAGGGGAAAAGGCATCCCTGGTTCCTTTTTTATTAGTCAATGTGGTGATACTAGTTTTAAATATTTTACATTGGATTGGATTGTGTATATTGTATGCAAATTGTGTATACTGATAAAGTTGAGAGTAATTTTGTTAGAACATACTATACATATATTTCTACACTTGTACAACGTATTATACCTATACAGGTCATCTAACAATGTAATGTAAATTTCTAGTCCTTGAAAGTTATTATTACCAACTAATTAGGATAAAAAGAAATGCAAGTTAGTAGTTAGTCACCTGTTACAATTAACTTGTAGTTATATTAGATATGTTCTCAAGATCAAACAGAGATATATTTTACGTAGATAGGCTGTCTTCAAACACTTCAGAGATCTACAGAATATGGCATTTAAGATAGGTTCTTTTTATTTCTGTGGCAATGAGACCTGTTTGCTCCTGGCAGCACCAAGCATTCAGTCTAAGGATTTATGAAGACAGGATCTACCCCTTTCAGCTGAGGAGTTGTCAAGGTGAGAAGTGGTTGTGGCTTGTTCCTCTGTCTCTCTGATCCCAATACCTGGCTCCACGTTTTTATTATAAGACCAATTAGGATTTGTGCAACAAGTCAAAGTGGGGGTATCCTAAACTTGCCCTCCCATGAGAAGGAATCCCTTGCTCTGTGTAACTGGTTAGCCACTCAAAGTGGCTCACACATTCAAATTCCATCCAGATAAAATTACCTTTAAACATTTCCCAAATGAGGAAGAAGAGTCTCTACTGAAGGCTCCTCAGAGCTGCCCCCAGGAGAGAAGGGCATTTGACCCAAGAGATAAACCGTACATACTGGGAGAACCGGCATTTTCAGGTGGTAGGTTGATAACACAGTAAGGACTCCTAGGAGTAGATATCGGAGACTCTGAACAAAGTTGGGAAAATTGAAAAGAGCCCTCTTGGGGTAAGATGGGAGAGTAAGACATGCCTGCCAGAGAAAAAAAAGTGGAGAGCAGAATCATTTTTCCCAAGAGATCCATCAAGCTGTGGTTTTAGAGTGAGTAGGGCTGAAGATAATCATCAGGGTAAAAGGGGCAGACAATCACAGAAATATGAATCAAGCTAAGTCAAGCAATCCAAACTCTCTTATTAAATAGTGTGGCAGGAGGGAGCCAGGGGGACAGGAAGGGGACTCAGGGTTAGATGTGTTCCTCACTGGCAGTGGGCTTAGTGGTTATGTGAATAAAATCATCTCCTACCTTAAGTCTGAAAATGAACCTTTCTCTCCTTACAGTGTGTATAGTCTGTGATTACATGACCCAGGACTTTTCTATAGGTGGGGGCCCCCAGACATCCTGTTTTTCATCACTCACAGGAAACCAGGAATAGTTAGGGTGTGCCAGTCCCAGATACTGTTTTAAGAATTCAACTCCTTGAATATCTGTTGTGGGGGGGGGAGCAGTCTGTCCCTGCCAAGAGTCCACTGTATCACAATAGACAAGAGCAAGCACTGAACACTCAGATCAACTGGGCATGACTTCACAGGGAAATTCCACAAGAGCCTGTCCAGGCCACTGAGAAGGGATGTCTGGGGGAATTTCAGGAGGTGTGTTCCCATACCAGGGAATTTTTTAAATTATTTATTTGTATTTTATGTACATTGCTGTTTTGCCTGCATACATGTCTGTGCGAAAATGTTGGATTTCCTGGAACAGGAGTTACAGACGGTTGTAAACTGCCATATAGGTGCTGGGAACTGAACCCAGGTTCTCTGGAAGAGCAGTCAGTGCTCTTAACCACTGAGCCATCTCTCCAATACCAGGAATTTTTTGAACTTCAAGGAAAAAGGAGACCTCCCAGATACCCAGTCTGAAGGTCAGGGTCTGAATACTGTCAAAGAGTAGTCTTGGCTTTGAACTTTCAATTACCTCGGGGCTGCCTTTGGTCCCTTCAATTCAGAAATTGGTCAAAAAGAAAACTGTCTTGGCAGCTGGCCAATGTTCTGGTTCCTCCTAAAGAGGAGGTCTGGTCCCATAGAGTCTTACTCTGGACTCTTAAGAATAGCTGTCATTCTCAGACCCATTCCCTACATCCCTACTCAGCCTTGATACTGGGATGAGGGACTTGGACCTACCTCCACTGGGTATGTCAGACTGAACTGACTAATCTTAGGGAATGGATGGGGTGGGAGGAAGACTGAGGGAGGACTGGGAGGGACTGGGAGGAGGGAAGGGACGGGGAGCAGTGGTAAATATGGAAAAAACTTTTAAAATAAAAAATGGAAAAAAAGAATAGCTGTCATTCTAAGCACTCTTAGACAAAAGTGTTCAAGATGTACAAAAGAAGTACCACTTTGTCTAATAGACAAATGGATAGAGGAGGAAGAGGATGGGTAGCACTATGTGATGATACATTGTACTCTAAACAAAGATTGCCCGAAGATCGAAGATCGAAGGACAGAGTCAGCCACAGAGTTAGCTGTAGAGGTCAGGCAGTGGTGGTACATGCCTTCAATCCTAGCACTCGGGAGGCAGAGGCAAACAGAGCCAGGCAGTGGTGACATCCACCTGTAATCCCAGCACTTGAGATCCCATGAATCTGCTCCTAGTACTTGGGAAACACAATGCCTTTAATTCTAGCACTAGGAAGTTTGAACCAGGAAGTGATATGGCTGGGCAGAAAAAGGTATATAAGGCAGGAGGAGACAGAGTTCGCCCCTCCCATTTCATCATGCTGTTTGCTTCCCCAGTCAGTCTGAGGACTCAGGGAGACAGAATCTACCCTTTTTGGCCTGAGGAGTTGGCTAGATAAGAAGTGGCTGGGGATTGTTCTTCTATCTTTCTGATCTTTTAGCTTTTCCCCAATATCTGGCTACAGGTTTTTATTAAAAGACAGATTAGGATTTCTGCAACAGTGCTGTTTTATGGAATTCTAGATAAAGTCTCTAAGCTACAATAGTTTGTGACCTCAGGGGTATGTCATGTGAACAAGGAGGAACAAAGACCATAAACTCAAGAGACAGAGTGCTCAGTCAGCTTGTTTATTAGAAAGAAAGCAAAATATTTGCCCAGAAGACATGGGTTTTTAGATTATAAGCTCAGTACCAGGCATAGGATAGGAGCCCCCCCCTCCCCCAAATAACACAGGCTATTGCCATTGCTTTTGGTTGTCCACCGGAGCTAGATGGTAAGACCTTATTTCTGAAAATACAGCACAATTTAGTTGCAGGACACAGAAAATTCAAACTGGAACTGACTTGAAAACTCCCTCCCTAATGGTTAACTTTCACTGTGTGCCCAAAAGACGCTACAAAAACTCCTGGGGTTGCAAAGCCATCAATGGTATTGTCCCATTGTTGCAGGATATTTGATTACACTGTATAAAGATTTGTAACTCAGACTAATTCAATAAAAAGCTGAATGGCCAATAGCTAGGCAGGAATCCCAGGCACAGAGAACAATGGGAAGAAGAAGGACAGAGATGAGAAGAGACACGGAGGAAGCAGGAAAGGAGGATAGACAGTACATAGATTATATAAATGAGCTTTAAGGCAGCACATAAATAAATAGAAATGGGTTAATTTAAGTTGTAAGAGCTAGCTAAAAACAAGCCTAAGCTATCAGCTGAACTTTCATAATTAACAACAAGCCCCTGTGTTGTAATTTGGGAAATGGCAGAGAAAGACTTACAAGACCCCATGATTAGCCCTGAATGCTACAGTATAGACCTGCAAGGGAAGATCTGCCCATTGATACAATGATGGCATGAAGGTTATGGAGATAACCAACTACTTTAGGGTTGGATTTGAGGACTGCTCCTCAGCAAGAAATTCATGCCTGGTACTTACTGCAAACATAGTCAAAGGTCCATGGCTCAAGGGGTCAAAGTACTAGCAGGGACCTTACTACTGTCATGTCACTATATAAATATGTTACCAAAGTGCTTTCTAAATATTTATGTACACACGTAAGTAAGTGTTGCCCTCAAACTTGGCCAAAAAAGTTTCACTCGGTAATATTCAAAAGTTAATTGAGATACTCATAACTGGTCAAAGTGTTGAGAACAAGTAACTGTTTAGTGTTCAGCCCTAAATAGGGCATCTACATCACTCTTTCCCCCCAAAAGTTCAGAGAATATCAAAGAAGAGGGGAAGAAAGAATATTAAGAGCCATCAATGGGTAGGGAGGAGTGCTGTGAAATGCTTTCTTCTTGTCATGACATGGTCATTGTACTCACAAACTCACTGCAGCTATTGTCACTTGGGTGTAAGATAATCTTTTTGTACACTGTGTAAATGTGTCTTTGCTAACATACCTTCTGATTGATTTAATAAAGAGCTGAATGGCCAATAGCTAGGTAGGAAGAGGAGGTTTGGCAGGATTCCTGGGCAGAGAGAAGTAGGGAAGATGAATCTAGGCACAAGGGAGATGCCAGAGGCACAGAGAGAAAAATAAAAAGTGCAAGATGGAATAGAAGTAAAAAGCCAAGAGATAAAACATAGATTAATATAATTGGGTTAATTTAAGTTAGAAGAGCTAGTGGGACAAGCCTAAGCTATAGGCTGAGCTTTCATAATGAATAAGAAGTCTCTGTTCCGTGTGGGGGGGGAGGAGGGAGGGAGGGAGGGGAGAGAGCTGGAAGTCCAAAGAAAAATCTATCTACAGTCACTTGCACAAGATCAGCCCAACATTTGAAAGGCAATACTAATTAAACTCAGGGAGGAACATGAAGAGGAAGGAGGTATATTTGGGCTTCTTGGGGGTGGGATTCAGAGGAGACAGTTAGGGTTGATATGATCAATATACACATTGTTTGCATGTTTAGAATAGTCAGCAAATCGGTAAAAGATATTCTATTTTAAAATTAAAAAGAAAAAAGGTCTCAAAGAAGGAGCCCCAAGAAAGGTTGTCAGTCAAGAAACAAGGACTGTATGCTTTTAAGTGGTTACAGCACAAAGGGCACAACAATCAGGTAAGTGATAAAGGGGAACCTTGTCTCCTCACCACAAGCTCCCACCATAAACTTATAGAGTTACCTGAAAGCCATCAAGCAGAGGACTTTGATCCGTGAGACATCTGCAACTTAACTCCATGATGTTTGTCCAGGCAGCTAGGGCCTACAGACAATCAAGGTCTTGCTAGAGACACTTCCTGACTGCCTAAGTCCCCTCTCCTGCCTCAGGATCATATTGAGTTCCAGGCCACCCTCAGCTGCCATGGGAGACTGTGACCCAAACAAACAACAAAATGTAAACAAGTGTCACCCAGAAAATACAAAAAGAATTTTAAATCTGTGAATTTACTTAGGAAAACATTCATCTCAGTAGATGTTAGAGGTTACTCGGCCATTGAACTGAAAAGTACTAACTAATGGGGGAAATTCTCACATTTATCTTGTCACTCCTGTACGTTGGGGCAACCAAAGAAGTGTTTCCTTTATAAAAGAATCACAGTAAGCTTGGAGTATGGCTCCATGGTAGAGCCCTTGCACAGCTAATGAAGACAAAACATGCCCCCAAATGTCAGGACCAGAACATTCTACATCTCGTCCTATGTGATGCGATGTAATCTAATAGAAAGAACAGCTTCAGGGCCTAGAAACACAGGCCTAGAATCTCAGCTATTCACAAGACTGAAGCAGGAAGATTACAAAATCCAAGACTGCCTGGGCTACTTGGGTAAGTGAGTTTAATGTCGGCCTGACTCACTTAAGCAAGATCTTGACAGAGGTCTCGAAACCAAAAGTGAAAATGAAGCCAGAGTCCACCATGGGCAAGGCCACAGGGTTAGTCCCCAACACCAAAGAGAGAAAACAGAGAAAAAGGCCAACTTTGGTGCAGAAGAGCATCAAACCAAAAGCAAAGCGGGAAGATCTAACCAGGACTCAAAGAAATGTGACAGATGGAGGAATGTGTTGAAAGGCACCAGACAAATGCACAGTTGGCTAGAGACTGGAAAGTTCTATGTGGCACATGATCACTTTTTCCCCACCCAATTAATAGAATGGGGGGAGTAAAAGGAAAAGAGACTTCCTAACGAGTAAAGAAACAAAAAGCAAAAGAACATTAAAAAAAACCCATCAACTGATGTAACTGGGGGACAGTCCTGAAACAAAATAGACAGAGTGTCAGATAGGATGCAAGAGCGGGCTCCCTGTCGGGTGTGATGATGGTCTTATGCTTCTGGTTTCAAAGCTCCTACTTAATAGGGGGTAAAGGAAACAGAAATGTCTAGGGTGAAGGGACATTGCATTTTGGATTTGACTTTAGCTAGTCAAGCAGAACCAGTGGAGGGGGAGCCTAGAGGAGAAAATGGGCTAACAGGAAGATGGCAGCTGTGGGAAGTGGCTGATGAATGCACGGCTTTCCTCCACTGGTGTGTGTGCTAGCAATTCTTCATAATAGCTTCTAAGATCCATGGCCCTCACTTGGACCTTTTCAGATACAGTTGCAGCAAAGACTATTTTCTCTTTTGCTCTGCATTTCCCTTCAGGCATCTCTTTCAGCTTCCTTCATTTGAAAATGGGATGATCTATAAAAGGTAGCAAAGTAAGCAATCAGATTTTCAATTTTGACCTACAACAGTGTCATACACAACCCACGACTGAAAATGGCTACAGAGGGAAATGAGGCTCAGAATGGCTGAGTTTTATGGCCTATCGGAATCTTCAAGCTTTGCTTTCTTGTGGTTCATTCATTTGTCTTGATACGAGTAGAAGGTAACTTAAAATAATCTTCATCTTTCTTTAACAGGATCAGGATAGAAACTCAAGGCCTGCTGTGTGCTTAGTAAATGCTCTACCACTGACTCATGACCCCAGGCTAAATTAATCAATAGTTTCATCTGCATCGTCAAATGTGGAGGGGTTTGTTTCTGATATCTCACACGTCCAGCACGAACAGGTTTTTATTCTTCATGTAAAGCCCATGACTGACAATTCTTGGTGGAAGAAATGAAGAAAAGGGTCAGCCTATTGCCAGATGGTGAGGAGGCAGCGCCAGGCAGCCAAAATCCATTCCCCTGCCACTGCCCCAAGATCCTTCTTGGCATTTCATTTCCTCTTTTGTAGGATGGGTTGAGTTTATTTATTCCTAATTAAAGTCTGTGGAAGCACATAAAAGAAGATCCTGAGATGTATAGTGCTACAGAAGTGAAAATTATCATTAATATATTTTAATCATTATGTTAAATACCCATATAGACACACCCACCTCCTCTCCATTCAGGCAGATTTGTGCTAAGGGGTAATTAACAATGATGATGTCATAATCACAGATCACTACTTTCATCCTGAATGAAAGCTGCAAAGTTTCCAGACACTAACTCCTGGCTGAATTTGAAAGAACATTTTATTTACAAATTCTCCTTACCGGAGTAAAAGTGTGCTGAATTAAACAAAGCCCTGGGTTCTTTGTTCATACTTTGTTCACCCTCTGTTGGTAAAGTCTGAGAAAATTAAAAAAAAAAAAAAAAACCCAGCAAGACAGATAAAAGGCCGAGAGTGCAAGCATGGGAAAGCAAACCTCCCTGAAGACCTGCCTTTTATCTCTTCACCAGGAAGTAAAGTTCTGTAAGCTTCCTGCCTCCTGTCACTTACAAGGTGACAAGAAGTCCCCAGCCGTTAAATGACAAGCTCTCTGTGGGAAACAGCTGTCCAGTTCCTTGACAACCCAGACCTCAGCCACAGTCCTGCAGCTCTTTGAAAATCCAGTGCACTGGAATCAAATCCTCTCATGGTGGGAAACTAGAGGTCCTTCTCCAGAATCGACAGGGATTTGCCTAGAATGGTGGGACTATGGCGGTGCTAGGGATTTGGATGCCTAAAAGGATTCTCATGCTGACAGTGGAAATAGACTTGAGGCCCCACTAGTAGCCCAAGAACCCTGACATCTGTGAGAGCCTCCTCTCTGTATCCTGGTTCAGGCAGCTGAAACCACAGCTCTATCTCCATATACAAATCTCCGGTCTTTTATCTCATGTGTTTCTATATGTGGTGACACTGTAGTAGGCAAGACAGAGAAACAAAGACTTCTCTCCCAAGTTCTGGTCAAACTAATTAAACTCATCCATCCACATTATTACTGTGTAGCCCTCCCTGTGTAGCCTTGACTGGCCTGGAACTCGGTTCATAGACAGACTGGTCTCAAACTCACAGAAATGTACCTGCCTCTGCCTCCCAAGAGGTGTGTCTCCATGATCACCTGGGTGAGTTTTTCAGATAGTGTGTTCCCTCTCCTGGTGAACTGCTTAAAAGACAGAGCTGAGTGGAGGTTAACTCCAAAAGGAAAACCTACCCAGGCAGGGAGTCACTCCAGCCATATGTAGCTTCAGCCTGTGTGGGTAACTGCAAAGCCACAGATGAATGGCTTTTTTGTGTGTGAATTTCTGCACCATGTTGGGTGCCAACATTAATAAAAACCCAGAGCTAGATATTGGGGGAAAGCTGAACTATCAGAGAAGAACAAACCACAGCCACTTCTTACCTAGGCATCTAAGTCCTCAGGGTGCAAAGGATAGATCCTGTCTCCAGACTGAATGAATCTGAAGGAATGTAGGTGAAGGGAAGCTCTGGCCTCCTTTCGCCTTATCTTACCCCCCCCCCCCACCCCCAGCTATCTCAATTCCGTTCAACTTTCCTAGGGCTAGGATTAAAGGTGGGTGCTACCACAGCCAGGCTCTGTTTGCTCTTAAACTCACAGAGATCTAGCCTCCTGAGGGCTGGGGTTAAAGGTGTGGGTCACCACTCTCTGACCTTCACAGCTTGGCTCTGTCCTCTGTTATTTCAAGCTATTTTTATTAACATGCAATATATCACCACAATGTCCAGCTAAAACTTCCATTGGTTACCCCCCCCCAGCAGAGGGTAGTGTGTCTTGCTTGCTCTGTAGACAAGAACTATACTACAACACTACAACTCACAAAACCCTATGTCTCCACCTCCAAAGTGCTGGAATTAAAAGCATAACACTGCCTTAGATGTTTGTTTGTGTAGTATGTGTCTTTTTCTTTTAATGTGGGAAACCATTCTTACCTACATTCCAGAAACAAGATAGGGCATGAGAGCCTTCCATTTACCCATTGAATTCCTACTCTGACTTCTGGCTTGCTCAGATATCTGTCTTCCTCACTTTATCTCTTATTTTCTCTCCATTACAGTCATCAACTCTAACATATAAAAAAGATCCTTTTCCTCAGTTTCCCCAAAAATCACTTACCAAAGGTGACATTAATTATAACAACAGATATTTTCTATGGATTTGGAGCAGTCATTGGGGTACCACCCATCTATAATGTGGTCTTAAGAAATTAGAATCCTTACAGAAAATACCATACCAGGAATAAAAAGTCTACTCTGAGGGCCCTGCACTCTCCCATAGAAGAAAGACTTTTAGCCAAAACTGTAAATGAATTCTTTTTTTTTCATTTTTATTTTAGTGGAGGTTGCTGGTATTCCTGTGGAGGGTGTGTATTTAACATGCATTTGCATCTAAGCCAGAGGTCAGTATCAGATGTCTTCTTTAATTGCTCTCCACCTTATTTTTTGAGATGGGGTCTCTCACTGAAACTGGAGTTCATGGATTCAGCTAGGTAGAGTGTTCCAAGAGCTCCAGAGATCACCTTTCTCTGCCCCTATCTCAGGACTAGAATTACAAACACTGTAATTTCCTTTCCCGTGTCTGCACTTGGGTCTTACGTTGGTGCTGGGGATCTAAACTCAGGTCTTCATGCTTGCATGGCACCTTTTTCCACTAAGCCATCTCTCCAGTCATTCATACATATAATGGGTTTTTCCTTTTTCTTCCTTTCTTCCCTCCTCTACCCCTATTTTCTGGACAGGGTTTCTTTGCGTAGCCCTGGCTATCTTGAAACTCCATTTGTAGACCAAATCCCTGAGTGCTGCGATTAGAGTCATGCACCACCACCACATAAAGAGGGTTTTCTTTTACTGTAGGGTCTCACAGAGATTCATGAAGATGATTTGAAAAATAGCAGGTGGCCCCAGCATCTCCTGCTTAACCAGGAAGCTTTCTTTGGGTACTCTTTCCTCTCAGCCCCACCTCCACTTACCGTGCAAACCACCCTCCTCTCCACCTCCTTTGTCCTCTCCCCAGATCCTTTCTGCAAATGCTTCAAACTTTCACCCTTTTCTCACTCTGAACAGTCTCATTTTCCCCCTGTCTCAGCACCAGCCCTTCTCCAGCCATAGTGGCTTATGAGCTTGCTTTTTAAACAAAGATAATTTCTCCCCCAAGAATTCTGCTCAGGTGTTCAAAAATGCTTTGAGCGGCAGTTAATAAAACAGCCCATCCACTACAAAAAATAATCTAGGGATGCCTTAAATTAGTGGCTCTCATAATGCTTTTGTCTCAAGACTATTCTAGCCCCTTTTTGAGATAGAGTTTCACTTTGTAGTGAGGCTGGCCTTGAACTCTTTTTAATTTTTTAAATGTATCAGTGTTTCGCATGTGTGCCTGGTGCCTGTGAAGGCCAGAAGAGGACATTGGATACCCGGGAATTGGAGTTACAGACAGTTGTGAGTCACTATGTGTATGTCGACAATCAAACCTTGGTACTTTGGAAGAGCAGCCCCTAAGTGATCTCTCAAGCTCCTGATCTTGAATTCTTGATCTTCCTGCCTCAGCCTATCAAGTTCTGGCCTTATATTTGACCTACACTACACTTGATCTACATTCTTAAGCAACTTGGAGGACTGCCAGGGAGCTTTTGTTCAGAGGTTAAATTTACCAGTATTTACTGTTATGGAATATTTGTATACTGTGTGAAAATATATTGCTGTGATTGATGTAATAAAAAGCTAAATGGCCAATAGCTAGGCAGGAGGTGTAGGCAGGACTTCCAGGCAGGGAGACAGTGCTCTAGGAAGAAGAAGGGTGGAGTCTCCAGCCAGACAGAGATGAAGCAGCGTGAGTACAGAGTAAAGGTAATAAATCCACATAAAAGAATGTACATTAAAAGATAGGGGTTAATTTATTTTATAAGAACTAGTTAGAACCAAGCCCAAGCTGTTGCCCAAGTAGTTTAAAAAAAATAGGGGCTAATTTATGCTATAAGAACCAGTTAGAACCAAGCCTAAGCTATTGGCCAAGCTTTCATAATTAAGAAGAAGTCTCTATTTTGTGATTTGGAAGCAGGCTGGTGGGACAGAAAAATCCATCTACAATTTACTGTATACAAAACTGAGACTTGTAAAATGTGTCTCTATCACCCCAGCAATCAGGAGACAGATCTTAATGAGTTAGAGGTCAGCCTGGTCTACATAAGGATTTTCAGGACAGCTGCAAAGAGTCCCTATCTCAAAAAGCCAAAGAGTAAAATATGTCTCAATGAACTTTAAAATACCATTCAGGGCTGAGGGAAGCCTGCCTAGTATGTAAAAGGCTTTAGGCTCCATCCTACAGGTAGGAAACACAGTTCTCACCTAAAAGGAATAAGAAATAGTCCATTGGAATAAAATATGAGTGACCATGGCCTAGGAATACAGATTCAGTTTGGATCAAATACTATGTCCAAAGTGGTAACAGCTTCATGAAGTCTTTACGGCTACAGAACAAAATAAAGTCATAAGCTAAGGTACTTTACCTTGGTTGGGGTGTAAGGTGGATGGATTACAGCAAAGCTGGGCAGTCTCCATGTAGGTCTCAAATGCTGTCTGATGCCATTCTTAGCTTTTGGGTTTGTAGAAGCTAGTGGTCTGTTAATCCAGCCAAACAGTTTCACATAAAGTCTTAAGGATGTTACATGAGACACAGAAATGAGCAACAAATGGTTACCAAGAGGCTAAAGATAGCCCAAGATAATTTGGTTTCAGTCACACAACATTCCAACTCTCCATAAACACTAAGTTCTAAGACCTAATCAGACTTGTAGAATTATTAACATGATTATGGCTATTTACTGGAAACTTCAGTTCACCATCTCTCTAGCATTAAAAAAAATTATATATTCACTACGTGCTAATATATGCAACATATTTCATGAGACCAAGTCACAAGAAAGACATTGTTTTACATCTTGCAAGTCTCTTTCCTGTCTGACCTTAGAAGATAGCCAGATCCATTATGTGGTCAAAAAAATCTGCCTCTGGAAAAAGGGAGTTGAAGGGGCAAATATTATGATGTTAAAGCAAATGTTCATACACATAGCACTACAAATGCCCATCCTCATGTGGCATGGACATACTGCTCTTCCCACACCAATGGTCATACTGATCTTTCCACACCAATGGTCATACTGATCTTCCCACACCAATGGTCATACTGATCTTCCCACACCAATGGTCATACTGATCTTCCCACACCAATGGTCATACTGATCTTCCCACATCAGGCTTTACCACCAAGATAATTCCAAAAAACAGAGGAATTCTGTCAATAGCAAGATGCATATGAGAAATCAACACATTGTCACATAACAAAGGACACCTTTGACAAGAAAAGGTAAGGTGACAACAAAAGACTGGAAAGAAGGGACAGATAACAAAGAATCAAGTTTTTAAAACTAGACTTTAGGTCACGTGATGGCTATTCTTGATGTCAACTTGACTGCATCTGGAATTAACCAAAACCCAAGAGTCCAGTACAACCGTGAGGGATTTTTTTTTAATTAAATCATTTGAAATGAGAAGACCCACTTTTAACTCAGATCTTTTGAGGAAGGAAGATCCACCCATAACCTGAACCACACCTAGATAAAGGACATGGAAGAAGGAATCTTGCTCTCTTTACCTGCTGACCCTCACTCTCACCTGCAAGTCCATTCCTTCACTGGCATTAGGGCTGATTTTTTTCAGGATTCTAGTGTATACTGAAGACAAGCTGAGAAGACATCCAGATTCATGGACTAAAACTACTAGACTCTTGGACCGTCCATTAGTAGATAGTCATTGCTGGATAAGCTGCAAACCATTCTGACAAATACCCTTAGTAGACAGACAGCTAAGTGGTGCTGGCTTACACACAACTTCAATCCCAGCAGTCAGGAGGTGAGTTCTAGGACAGCCAGAGTTGTTACACAGAGAAATCTTGTCTTGAAAAACCAAAAACCAACCAAACAAAGAAAGAATCAGTCCATAAGTTTTGTTCCTGTAGAGAACCCCAACTAATACAGATTTTGGTACCAGAGGGTTTTGGTCCTAGAGCAACAGATGTATAAAGATGAATCTTGTATCTGGAATAGGCTTTTCAATTTGCCAATATCTACTGCTACAGAAGCCTCTCTTGGGAGCTTGGAGAAAAACTTTTGACAATTTGTAGAAAAATAAGAAAAAATTATGCTGGTCAGTTGTTCCTAGAATCTCTGAATAAATTTATGAAGAAAATGAGCCCTGTGATAAAAATTAACTGCCTTCTAGCATCTTGGAATATGGTGAAGGACGGCAATGAACTCAGCGATAAAACTGACCAGCTCCAGATGTGCATGGATAGTCTAAAGGTTTCTAAGTGTACCTGGAAGAGAATCTTTTCTCCAGCAGCCACAGAGTTCAAGTTGCAGAAAACCACACTGAAGCCCATTATAAAGTTGGCAGAATTACAGTGAAAATTCAAGCCTCAGCCTCAGAGACTATTAAAGTAAGGGCATTATCTGATTTTTTTTTTTTTAATGAGATCCTGGCTGGGGAATGGTGGCACACACCTTTAATCCCAGCACTCCAGGGGCAGGCAGTATTCTGAGTTCAAGACTAGTGTGGTCTACAGAATGAGTTTCAAGGCAGCCAAGGCTATATTTTGAAAAATAAAATAGCAACAATAACAAAATGGGATCCTGTAACTTGGGGATGGGGTGTGTGGGAGGACCTAGGCTCTGATTCTCAAGGGTTTATCTCACCTAAGGAAGTAATCTCTCTACCCTCAACAGAAGATGCTCCCACATTCCCACCCCCAGAAATATTGCCTTTTCTGATTTGATTGAGAAAATTATTCCCGCATTGTCTGCTAAATCAGCTATTACTTTGTCTGAAGGAGTTGTCAGGCAACACAATACTGATGTCCTCTGGGCCCATAAATAGTTAGCTGCCTTTAGACCATGAACCAGACTTAAGGCAAAGCAGGCTCTAGAGGGGAGGTAGAAAGTGTAGTTCATGAGGAGGTGTACTACACCACTACAGAGCTTAATAAGCTTGCTAATTCATTCAGGCAGAAGTCTGGGGAATGTGTGTGGGGATGGATTTAAGGGTGTGGGATCATGGTGGAAGGAAACGTAAAACTGGACCAGGCTGAATCTATTGATATGGGCTTTCTGAGTGGAGATGCTAGGTCTAATATGGAAATTCACTCAGTTAAAAAGTGTCAAAAGTTTGTTTAAAATGATTGGCTGAAACATTTGTCATAAGATGGCCTCCAGAAAAGGAGTTGAGGATGCCTGTTATCCTTTGCCTTAGTGTTGATGAAGGGATTTTAAGGCTCAGGGAAATTGCAATGCTAGAGTGGGCACACTGTGTAAAACCTAATCCTCCACCATGGGAAGGCCCAGAAGACATGCCCTTCACTAATCCTGTGAGATACAACATGGTGAGGGGACAGCGGCACGTTTGAGAGCTTTGATGTCATCCCTTTCCTTGTCCCAGACCTTAGGGATGAAGACTCAACTGCTCAGTTGGATGAATTAAATGCAATGGTTTAATTGGGCCCTGAAGTGGCAGGGGCCAGGTGGCTGCAGTGAATCACCAAAGACAAGGTGATAGTACTTACAATGGACAACAAAGACAAAGTAATGTCCATAATGACCTAACCCATAATAGTCAGCACAGGCAAAGTGAATTTTATGGTGACATGATTCGTAAGGACCTTTGAAACTGGCTCATCAATCATGGTGTTTGCAGACATGAGACAGGTAAGAAGCCTACTCAGTTTTTGTTTGATCTATATAAGCATAAAAATTCTTAAACAAATAAAAGAAAGTCTACATTGGATGATGGCAAAAGAGAATCTCAACCTGCACCCCAATATCCAGACTTGAGGTGGTTTGCAGGCCCGATGGCCTTGCTGTTAGCCTTTCTCCAGTCCTTCCCCAGGGAACCTATGGCCTTTTACAAGGGTAACTGGACAGTGAGAGAAAGGAAACAGAATTTGAGGAGTCAGTTGGATACTGGTTCTGAACTGACATTAATTCCAGGAAACTCCAGAAAATACTGTGGCCCTCCAGTTAAGGTAGTGGATTATGGATGTCAGGGGATTAATGGAGTTCTGGCACAAGCCTGACTCATAGTAGGTCCCTGAACTCATCCCGTGGTTATTTCCCCAGTCTCAGAATGATATTTTTAGAAGTTGGCAGAATTCTCGCAGTGGTTTTCTGACCTCTGGAGTAAGGGCTATTATGGTTGGAAATGATAAGCCTTAGAGTTGCCTCTGCCAGGAAAACTAGTGAATGAAAAACAGTATGGCATCCCCGGAGGAACTGCAGAAAGCAGTGCCACTCACCATCAAGGACTTGAAAGATGCAGAGGTGATGGCTCCCACGACATCTCCTTAACTCTCCTGTCTGGCCAGTAGAGAAGACGGACGGAAAGGGGAGAATTACAGCTGACTATCGAAAACTCAATCAGGTAGAGATTCCACCTGCAGCTTCTGTACCAGATACGGTGTCCTTACTTGAGCAGATTAACACACCTCCTGGTACATGATATGCAGCAAGTGATCTAGCAAATAAGTTTCTCTCAGTACCTGGCAAGGCCAGCAGTATACCTTTACAGTTTTACCTCACATATATATTAGCTCTCCAGTCCTGTATCTGTCATAACTTAATTAGAGGGGATCTTAGTGCACTATATTGATGATGTTATGATGATTGGACCAAGTAAGCAGGAGGCGGAAAACACTTTGGACTTGTTGATGGTGCTTATGTGCATCAGAGGATGGGAAATGGATCCAAACAAAATTCAACAGCCTTCTACTTCAGTGAAATTCTTAGGAGTCTAGTGGTGTAAGACATGGGGAAATATTCCTTCTAAAGTGAAGGATAAATTATTGCACCTGGCCCCTCCCACCACTAAGAAAGAAGCACACTGTTTAGTTAGGTCTATTTGGAGTCTGGAGACAGCGCATTCCTCACTTTGGGTGTGTTACTCCAGCCCATAGACCAAGTGACTTGGAAAACTGCTAGCTTTGTGTGAGGCCTGGAACAGAAGGCTCTTCAACAGGTCCAGGCTGCTGTGCAGGATGCTCTGCCACTTGGACCATATGATCCAGCAGACCCTTCTGTGCTTGACGTGTCAGTGGCAGATCAGGATACTGTTTGGAGCCTTTGGCAGGCCCCTATAGATAAATCACAGAAGAGACCTTTGGGATTTGAAAGCAAGGCTCTACAATAATCTGAAGGTGACTATTCTCCCTTTGAAAGACAGCTCTTGGCCTGCTATTGGACCTCAATGGAAACTGAATTTTTGACAGTGAGCTATCAAATTACCATGAGACCTGAGCTGCTCATCATGAGCTAGGTGTAATCTCACCCACCAAGTATAGCGGGTCTTTCTTTGGACTGCCAGCTCTTTACTAATGAAACAGAGACTTTTTATTAATTATGAAATCTTAGCCTTAGCTTAGGCTTATTCCCAACTAGCTCTTAAAATTTAAATTAACCCATTTATATTCATCTACACTCTGCCACATGGCTTGTTACCTCTTTTTAATACTTACTATACGTCCAACTTCCTCTGTGTCTGGTTAGCAAATCTCCCATGCCTCAGATTCTTTCCAGAATTCCGGTCTCTGCTTGCAAGTCCTGCCTGTACTCCCCTGCCTAGTTATTGGCTGTTCAGTTCTTTTTTAAAAAACTTCTTCCAGCTGCAGGGAAGATTCGTTTCTCCTGACACTGTATCTTAGCAAAGTGCCCTTTTATTGTTATACAATTTACAACTCTGAATGGCACTAGCGGAGGGAAATCTTCACAGTGGACAGAACTTCAGGCTGTACACATGGTCATACATTTTTGTTTGGAAGGAGAAGTAACCAAATTTATTCATTCATTCATTCATTCATTCATTCATTTATTTTTATAATTTTATTTTTTAGACAAGGTTTCTCTGACCTGGAACTCACTCTGTAAACCAGAGTTCCTCTGGCTGGTCTCAAACTCAGAGATCCACCTGCCTCTGCCTCTCAAGTGCTGGATTAAAAATTGTGCCACCACGGCCTGGCTCAGACTTTCTATAGTTCATTGACTCATGGGCTGTACTTAATGCACTGTATAGATGGTCAGGGACTTGTAAAGACCATGAATGAAACGCTGGTGAGAAAGACATCAGGGGAGTCAGTATGTGAGTAGATCTCTCCAAATGGGCAGAGGATGTGACCTGAAAGCTCAGACTCCCACCTGGTCACTTTGGGCTTCTGATGTCCTTAAGTCTACAGGCTAAGAAAGGACTAACAGTGTCAGGAGGGGTGACTGATCTAGATCACCATGGAGAAATCAGATTGCTTCTCCACAATGGGGGTAAGAAGGAGTCTGTCTAGAGTGCAGGAGATCCTTTAGGGCATCTCTTGGTGCTACCGTTTCCTGTGATTAAAGTCAACAGGAAACAACAGATTGATCCAGGCAAGATGACAAAGGTCACAGACCCATCAGGAATAAAGGTATGGGTCACTCCTCCAGGAAAAGAGCCAAGACCTGCTGCCATGCTTGCTGAGAGTAGAGGAAATACAGAATGGAAATACAGGAAGGTAGTTACAATAACAGCTAAAGCCATGTGACCAGTTGCAGAAATGAGAATTATAATTGACATGAGTGTTTCTGTCATATTTTGTGAAGAATTTGTTTGTACAGATGTGTTTTATTTCTTCAATTTCTTTATCATATGATGTAACAAATTAAGAGAATATAAATAGTTATTGTATTTAAGCTTGGGATACTAAAAGAATATTCCTCAAGTGACATGCAGTGGAGCACTTACTTAACTTACATGAGTCTAGAGTCCCTGAAGTACAAACAGGAGAAGGAGAGAGAGAGAGAGAGAGAGAGAGAGAGAGAGAGAGAGAGAGAGAGAGAGAGAGAGAGAGAGAGAGAGAGAGAGAAAATTCACTCAAAATATTCAGGCTAATAACAGAAGTAAATATGTGTGGGGATATGTTTCAAATTTAATAAAAACTGTCTGCCATATCAGAGGACAGATCCACCTCTTCCAGTCTTTGTTTGTTTGTTTGTTTTTTCGAGACACAGAGTTTTCTGTGTAACAGTCCTGGCTGTCCTGGAACTTGCTTTGAAGACCAGGCTGGCTTTGAACTCACAGAGATTCTCTTGCCTCTGCTTCTCAACTGCTGGGACTAACAATGACGTGGCCCCACCACTGCCTGCCTGGTTGCCTGGAACTCCCTCTGTAAACTAAGATGACCTGGAACTCAGGTTGGATTAAGGGCGTAGGTCACCACTCCAGGGATATTCCCTGTGCTGGGATTAAAGGTGTGAGTTACCACTGTCTGATCCTCCTAGACTGAGTGTGGGTGGATCCCTCTGACATCTCAGAGCTGTTTTTATTAAATTTGAAGCATGTGCCCACAAATATGGGTGTTAACAATTTTATAAAAATATAACTGAAAATCTTAGAAAGACGGATTTATTCAGATCATCTGCTGAGGAAATTTAAAAGTACCCTGCATAAGTGCTGCACACTGAAGATGAGGTGATACGTAAAATTAAAAAGAAGCATGCCCTGATAAAAATGTTAAAAGTTCAGGCATTAGATAAAAACAAGCTGAATTCTTCTATCAAACAGTGGCTTCCTGGCTATAAAAACAATCTGAAAATGTGTTGTTTATAAGAAACACAAAACAAGAACACTATTCACAGACCAGCCATGAAAGAGGATATTCCTGCGTGAACAGGGCACAAGCCAGGATTACTATTTTGGCAGCAGATGAGGCAGATGTCAGAAAAAAGCAGCACAATAAATAATGTCATTACATAATGGCAAATTATGAAAAGGACAAGGATACTGATGAATCCATCACCCAAACTATTTGTAACCAGGTGTAATGATGCACGTCTGCAATCTCAGTATGCAAAGGACTGAGGCAGGAGGATAGCCATGAGGTCAAAACCAGCCTGGGCTATATAAGAAGACTCTGTCTCGTATAAAATTGCAATAAAACTCACAAAAGGAAACCGACCCACAAGTAAGAAACCTTGATGTCTGCCCAACCTTCCTCCTGGGTTTAGATGGGATCTTTTATTTTTTGCTGATTTGAGAGACTGCTAGCATTCTCCTGCCTCCGCTTCTCATCTTGCCATAGGAGCATGGTCAAGCAGCTACTTTGGGCTTTATGGGCTGGGGAGAGGCTCAGAGGACCCAATTCAGGTCTTACTCTTTTTAGTAAGTGCTTTCTCACTAAGCTATTCCCAGGCTCAAAAAGTGTGTGTGTGTGTGTGTGTGTGTGTGTGTGTGTGTGTAAGACAGAGTCTCTTGTAGTACAGTCAGACCTTAAACTCCTGATCTTTCTGTTTATATCTCTCAAGAGCTGAGAGGTTGAAGGGATACATAAGTAGGGAATATGTCAGGATGTACACTTGTCCCTGATTGGATGTAGGCAGGAAGTACATAGGTAGGAAATATGTCATATATGTTTGCCTATGCTTGGACCTGATGGGAAATATGGTGGCCTTGTGGATTCCTTTTCTAAGTCTCTGCAAGGCATGACTCGTGGGCATTTTCTAGAAACCCAGAGACAGACCTGCCAAAGAGTCCATCAACATGGCCAATATTTAATTAAAGGGTCTTCAAATTTGGCTTCAAACTGTGGTAGTGGTCTATTTTTGACTAGTGAAACTAACAATAGGAAGACCATGTTTCAAAATAATAATAAATAGATAATCTGAAGCAAACACATCTCACACCAGATATGATGGCATGTACTTGTAACCCAGAACAGAGGATTCTAAAGCAGGAGAATCATCATGAGTCTGAGGCCAGCCTGGGCTATACAATGAGACTCAGTCTCAAAACAACAACAATAATAAAATAAATAAAAATAAATTTACAATAACATAAATGTAGCACTGTATAGCAGCACACATCTGTACTTCTGGTTCTCAGGAGGCTAGAAACAAGAGGATTGCTGAATCTAAGAGCAATTGGATTATACAGTAAGTTACAAGACAACCTGGGCTACATATTAAGGCCATCAAAAGAAGGAGAGGATGGGGTGGGGCTCTTTTTATTGCACGAATTCTAATTGGTTTTATAATTAAAAAAAAAAAACCCAGAGCCAGATATTGGAGCAAATGCTAAAAGATCAGAGAGACAGAGGAACAAGCCACTGCCACTTCTCACCCAGCCAACTTTTCAGCCAGAAGGGAGAGAGCACATCTCCATGATCCTCAGACTGAGTTTGTAAAACTAATGGAGCACAGGCTGAAATGGAGGAGGCTGAATTCGGTCTCCTCCTTCCTTATCTTCCTTTCTCTACCCAGCCATATCACTTCCTGGTTCAACTTTCCTAGTGTTGGTATTAAAGGGGTATGTGTGTGTGTGTGTGTGTGTGTGTGTGTGTGTGTGTGTGTGTGTGTGTGTGTGTGTGTGTGTGTGTCCCAAGTACTGGGAGCAGAAGCATGGAATCCCAAGTGCTGGGGTTAAGGGTATGTTCCACCACTCCTGGTTCTGTTTCTCTTTTGGACTGAATTAATCTCATGTAGCCCAGTATGGCTTTGAACTCACAGAGATCCAGACAGATCTCTGCCTCTGCCTCCCTAGTGCTAGGATTAAAGGTGTGTGTCACCACTCCCTGGCCTCTATGGAAAACTGGCTTGTTCTGTCCTCTGATCTTTGAGCAATCTTTATTTGATACACAGTATCAACTGGCTATCACAGTGTGCGCAGTAAAGTCTCTTGTAACACTCTGTAAGAGATGGTATGTGAAGTCCTTTGCACAGAAAGCAATTCAAGCACAGGATCTTTCTGGAAATAGTGAATATACAGATCAGCCTAAAGAATAATGACCTTCAGAAGAATATATGTTCCCAGACACCATCAAGACTATGTCCACTCTCTGCCCCAAATTCTCTGTGTGTATACTGAGGAACCAGGAGCCCTGTGAACAGCCACAGTGATGGATATTCCAGGCATGAGTTTCCAGCTACAGAAGAAACACAAGTGTTGGGGATTGGAAAGATGACTCAGTGGGTAAAAGTGCTTGCCACAATAGCCTGAGGATCCAAGTTCAATCCCTGAAAACCACATAAAAAGTCAGACTTAATCCCAACACACCTATAATGAGGGAGGCAGAAAGAGAATCAGCCAATACCTGCAGGAAAGCTAGCCTAAAGCGTGCAGCAAAATGACGGGAACAAAATAGACCTGGCCTCAAAACCACAGTTAAGTGTCAAGAGGCTCATAGCCACCTGTAACTTGAGCTCCAGAGGATGCAATGCACTCTTTTGGCCTCTGGTGACACCTGCACTTGTGGCACACACATACACACCATACACACACAAACACACTTTTTAAAAAATAATAAAATCTTTTAAAAAAAAAACCCCACAGTAAAAGAAAAGAACCAAATCATATAAAATTATCCTCTGGTCTCCATAAGCATGCCATAACATGTATGCATCCCATATTCTCTCTCTTCCTTTTCCCTACCTCTCTCTCTTCTCTCTCTCCCTCTCTCTATCTCTGTCTCTGTCTCTCCCTCACACACACACTAAGTAAATTATGAAGTTAGTTAAGAATCTGGACAAGATATAAGATGGCTTTTGATCCAAAAGCCTTTGATCATGCCATCCACAGCCAAGTTCCAGATGAAAAAGGTTCAGAGTCTCTTGTGTGAGATTTCTCCATTTTTTATGTACACATCTAGTGCCCCATAAGTTTGGGTATGTTGTGGATTCATTTTCATTATATTCTAGAAAGTCCTTGTTTTTTTTTTCCTTAATTTCTTCCTTGACACAGAGGTGGTTCAATTCAGAGATGTTCAGTTTCCATGAGTTTGTAGGTTTTCTGTGGTTTGTGTTATTGATGAACTCTAACTTTAGACCATGGTGGTCTGACGATATAGAAGGGATTATTCCCAATTTTTTATTCATATTTTTATGACCGAGCATGTGATCAATTTTATAGAAAGTTCCATGGGTTTCTGGGGAGAACAGATAGTCTTTGGTGTTTCAGTAAAATGTGGAATGTTAAGTCCGTTTGAGTCATAACATCTTTTAGATCCCTTATTTCTCTGCTGAGTTTCTATCTGGTAGATCTATCCAAGGGTAAAAGTGGGGTATTGAAGTCTCCCACTATTAGTGTGTGGGGTTTGATGTGAGGTTTAAGGTTTAGTAATGTTTCTTTTACACATATATGTGCCCTTTTGTTAGGGGCATAAATATTCAGATTGAGATTTTTCCTGAGATGGATAGGTAATGTCCGTCATGGTCTCTTTTGATGATTTTAGTTAGAAGTCTATTTTATTAGATATTAGGATGGCTACACCAGCTTGTTTCTTGCATCTATTTGATTGGAAAGTCTTTCCCAACCTTTTACTCTGAACCAGTGTCTGTCTTTGAAGTTGAGGTGTTTCTTGCATGCAGCAGAAGGATGGATCCTGTTTTCATATCCATTGTGTTAGTCTGTGTCTTTTTATAGGTGAATTGAGTCCATTGATATTAAGAGATATCAATGACCAGTGATTGTTAATTCCTGTTATTGTGGGTGGTAGTGTGTGTGTGTTTCCCTTCCTTGGGGTTTCCTTTTGTAGGATTATCTACTGTTTGTGGATTCGGGGATGCATCTAGTTTCTGTAGTTTGGAGTTTGCCTTCTAGTGCTTTCTGTAGGGCTAGATTTATGGATAGATGTTTTTAAATCTGGTTTTGTCATGGAATATCATGTGCAATCCATCTATGGCAATTGAGAATTTTGCTGGGTGTAGTAGTCTGGGCTGGCAATGATGGTCTCTTAGTGTTTTTATAACATCTGTCCAGGACCTTCTAGCTTTCATAGTCTCCATTGAGAATTTGGGTGTTATTCTGATGGGTCTGCCATTTGGCCTTTTTCCTTTGCAGCTCTTAAAATGCTTTCTTTATTCTATATGTTTAATGTTTTGATTATTATGTGGTGAGAAGACTTTTTCTGGACCTATTTGGTCTTTAGTAAGTTTCTTGGTCCTTTATAGGCATTTCCTTCTTTAGGTTGGGAAATTTTTCTACTATGATTTTGTTGAGTATATTTTCTGTGCCTTTGAGCTGGTATTATTCTCCTTCTTCGATTCCAATTATTCTCAGGTTTGGTCTTTTCATGGCGTCCCAGATTCCCTGGACATTTTGTGTTATGATTTTTTGGTTTTAGCATTTTCTTTGACTGACATATATATGACATATATACATACATATACATATATATATATATATATATATATATATATATATATATATATATATATATATATATATCTCCACTATTGAATCTTCCACTCCAGAGATTCTCTGTTCCATCTCTTGTGTTCTGTTGGTTATGCTTGTATCTGTAGTTCCTGTTTGTTTACTCAGATTTTCCATTTCTAACATCCCTCATTTCTTGTCTTCTTTATTGCTGCAATTTCAGTTTTTAAGTCTTGTACTGTTTCCTTTGCCTGTTTGATTGCTTTTTCTTGATTCTCTAGTCTTTCTTTAAAAGATTTATTGTTTCCTTCCAATTTTTTCCTTGTCTTTTCCTCTATTTCCTTAAGGGAGTTTTTCATTTCTTCTTTAATTTCCTCTTTAAAGGCTTCTACCATCTTTATAAAGATAGTTTAAGGCTGTTTTGCTCTGCTTCTTTTAAATTGGAATGCTCAGGTCTTGCTGTTGTAGAACCACTAGGCTCTAGTGATGACAATTTGTTCTTTATGTTCTTGGGTGAATTTTTGCACTGATGTCTAACCATCTCTTCCTCTGATTGGTACAAGCATTGTCTGTGTTTCAGGGATCTGTTTTTGGTCTACAAGGTGCTTTTGATGCAATTGGAGCTCTTAGAGAACTCAGAGGCAGAGGAGTCTGTGTTTCAGAGAGCAGTTAAGATCTGTAGCTGGAGCTCTTGTGAAGGAGCTCTCCGGAGTCTTTGTCTCAGGAAGCCACTCTTGTGATGGAATTTTCCAGAGGTTGTGTTTCAGGGAGCAGCTCTTGTGATGAGCTATCCAGAGTCTGTGTCTTAGGAAGCAGCTGAGGTTGGGGGTAGGGATAAGTAGGGTTTGGGAAATAAATTGAGGCTTATAGGGTAGAGGGTCTAATGAGGGGTGGTGATAGTCAGGCTTACACACAAGGGTCCTGGTTATTTGCCTGCAGCTGGAACTGTGATGGGTTTGGGGGTAGGGATGCAATGTGCCCTGTTGCCTAGACCTGGGGGCTGTCCTAGCTGGCCTGGCTGGCCATCTGGGAGGAGAGTGACTCACCTCTTCTCTAGCCATTAATTTCCTGATGTCATTGCTCACAGATTGGCAGAATGTTCAGGCTTTATTCATCAAGATTACTAGGGGGAGAGTTTCATTGTGTGTAGTAGGGGTCAACTTACTAAATCTTAGTGCTAATGAACCAAACCAAACAAAACAACATATTTTGAGGAGACTGGAAATACAGCTCAGTTGGAAGAGGACCTGCCTAACATATGTCCTAGGTTCGATCCCTAGTTCCACATAAACTGAGGGGGGGAGGCATGCCTTTAATTCCAGAACTCAGGACATAGAAAGATTAAAAGAAAAAATTCATTCTTGGAACTTGAGGCCAGCCTAAGTGTCATATTTAGGGTTTTTATTGCTGTAAAGGGACACCATTGTTCAGTTGGAAGCTCTGCATCAGCCCTCCCTCCTCCCTCTCCAAACCCTGCCCCTCTCAGAAAGCCCACCAAGTGACTCCTCTTCCCCAAGAGCTGCTCAGGACCGTGTCTACAGGGTATTTAAGCTCCAGTTCCTGGCCTTGCCATGTGATTCCTCCTCCTCCCCTCCCAACCTCACTTCTAGGACACTTTGCTTATTAGACCTGGACTTTTAATTTGCCTTGATCTGGCTTATTGCATCAGAGAAGAGACCTACTACCGAAGATCCAAAATTACTTATCAGTCATGACCACAGCAACTCTGACAAAGAAAACATTTAATTGAAGGGTCTTGCTTACAGCTCAAAGGTTTAGTCAGTTATCATGGTGGGGACCATGGCAGCTGCAGGCACATGTAGTGCTGGCTATATCTTGACTAAAAGGTAGCAAGAAGTCAACTGAAATACTGAGCAGTATCCTGAGCATAAGAAACCTCAAAGCCCAGTCCTACAGTGACACACTTCCTCCAACAAGGCCATACCCACTCCAACAAAGCCATAGCTCCTTATAGTGCCATTCCCTATGAGATTATGGGGGGCAATGACAATCAAAATACCATACTAGGCCACATGAGATAATCTTACCTAAAAAAAAAAGGAGCAGGCCTAGGGATGTGCTTGAAATTGGTGCAGTGTTTTCCATGAACACA
Source organism: Phyllotis vaccarum (assembly GCA_033318265.1). NCBI lineage: Eukaryota > Metazoa > Chordata > Mammalia > Rodentia > Cricetidae > Phyllotis > Phyllotis vaccarum. The sequence goes on along the minus strand of JARWLC010000013.1, from coordinate 131,364,099 downwards.
CATAGCTCTGGGTTTAGTCCACAGCACTGCATAAAACAAACAGGCAGGAGAGTCGGAAATTCAAGATCATCCTCAGCCACATATCAAGGTCAAGACCAAAATCAAAAATCAAACAGACAAAATATTCTACAGTGTTGTTTCAGAACAAAAAAGCAGGGTTGAAGAAGTGACTAAGTGTTAGGACCCTTGCCTAGCATGTACAAGACTCTGGGTTTGATCCTCAGAAACACATACATGAAAGAAAGGAGAGAGAGAGAGAGAGAGAGAGAGAGAGAGAGAGAGAGAGAGAGAGAGAGAGAGAGAGAGAGAGAGAGAAAGAAGAAGAAGGAAGGAAAGAAGGGAGGGAGGGAGGGAGGGAGGGAGGGAGGGAGGGAGGGAGGGAGGGAGGGAGGGAGGGAGGGAGGGAAGAAGATTTTTAAAATGGCCAAGCCTAGTAGCACATGCCTTTAATGCCAGCACTCAGGAGGCATAGGCAGGAGGCTCTCTGTGAGTTCAAGGGCAACCTGATCTAAATAGCAAGATCCAGGCTACCCAAAGCTTCATAGTGAAACCCTACCTCAAAACAAAACAAAAAAAAGATAGGGGCAGGGGGGAGAAGAGAAAAAAAATAGAGGTTTCTTCCAAGATCACCACGTCCTATCTCATCCTCTTTAGTGCTAAGGTTACATGCCAGTGCCACTATGCCTAGCTTAAACATATAATTTCAAACTTAAGTACTTATTTCTATAACACCCAAAAAAACATCTAAAAATTATCCCATTTGGGGGCTGGGATGTAGCTCAGTGGTGGGCTCTTGCTTTACTACTAACATGGGAGAGACCCTGGGTTCCATCCTCAGCAACACACGCAAATCTATTTCATTGTAATTATTATCAAGTATGTGTGTTTGAAATATGAGTTGTTGTGTAGGCTTATAAAAAGCATTTCATGTATTTAGATACATAAATCAATTCCGATTTCAATTCATCTTCTAGCCAGGCCTTCATTCTCTATCCTCAAACTTTATCCTACAATTCTCTGAAAATTATATTTCATTTGGTGATAAGGATGGGACCTAAGGCCTTGAAGATGCTTAGGTAAGTGCTCGAACATTGAACTGCATCTCTACTATATTATGTTAGTGTGCTTATTTTTTAAGATTTTACATTAATTTTTCATTGTGTGTGTGTTTGTGCACATTAATGTAGGAGACAGAACAGGGTATTGGATCTTCTGTAGCTGGAGTTACAGGTAGTTGTAAGCTGCCTCATGTTGGTACTGGGAACTGAGCCATCTCCCCAGCTCCCATCTCTACTATTTGTGGTTTCTGTTTCAGAAAATGGATGTGTTCTTATATGATCCCAACTCTTGGAGTCCTGTCAGGCACCTAGCCGGCACCCAGTAAATAACCATTGAATGAATCAGTTCTCTTAAAAAAAAAATCCATTGGCATTTATATGAATCAGACTCTTGGTCAAGGAAAGTTTCATTCTTCCCCCAAACATAAACTTGTCATTATAGATTCTTTTCCAGGACACACAAAAAGGAAAATCAGGATAGGGAGAAAGTAGAAGATTTTGGAAACAACAGAAAAATATGAAGGAAAAAAAGGAAGAGAAGAAAGATCCAAGTATGATGTGATCAAGGTGAGAGTCTAAAATCCCAGCACTTGGAAAGTGGAGGCAGGAGGATCAGGAATTCAAGGTCATCCTGTGTTTAAGGCCAAAAGGTCTCTCTCTCTCTCTCTCTCTCTCTCTCTCTCTCTCTCTCTCTCTCTCTCTCTCTCTCTCTCTCTCTCTCTCTCTCACACACACACACACACACACACACACACACACACAAAAGAAGGGAGGGAGAGAGAAACTCCTGGTATCTCACCATTTCAGGCTACTACAGACAGCAAGCATAATTTTTTTAAAGAATGTATGCTCATAACAGAAGGAAGTAGCAGGGGGAAATCACAATTTTTTTTTAAAAGTGTCATTCTCCAAATAGAATGGTCATTCTAAGCCTTGTATTTTTAAAAAAGCAGTTCTGAATTAGTAGTCTTGGAGCAAAGGTCAAGGTCCTCTCCAGGCCCCATTGTAATGTTGTAAATAATATTTGGTTGCCTTAGAATTATCTGAATTCATGATGTGCTAGTTGGCCTCATGTTGGTACTGGGAACTAAACCACCTCCTCAGCCCCTACACGCTAGGGCTGTTTAGGAAGATGGTGTAACAGGGCCCCAGACCTTAGCACAATGGTTCTTAAGGTGTGGGTCATGACCCCTTTGGGGCAAATGACCCTTTCACAAGAGTCAAATAGCAGATATCCTGCATATCAGATATTTGCATTAGCAAAATTATAGTTATGAAGTAGCATGAAATAAATTTATGGTTGGGAGTCACAGCATTAGGAAGGTGGAGAGCCACTGCCTTAGCACACCTGACTCCATGTTGGAAGTACCATTCAGGCCATAAAACTCAGCACACAGACAACACCATCTGTCAAAGCTAAAACAAAGGCCTAATACATCAAAGTCCATTTAGTTCTAGGAGAGTCTCTAAATGCACTAACCTTGCTTTTGAGCTTCTGCAGTTTTGCTTCTGACCAGCTGTTCTTCTTAACTGATACTTCAGTCAATCCAGAACATGGTTGTTGTACTTAAAAGCTCACCTTAGGGCTAGACTAAGATCCCAAATACTGCATGTACTCACTAACCAACTAATAAAGGTTTTCTATTGGCTTAAACCCATATCCCAGCAGCCTTCTCTGATGAGTACCCCACAACAAAGGGACCTCAACTGAGATTTCCCTCATCAAATTGGTCTATAGGCAAACCTGTGGGTCGTGTTCTTGATTAACAACTGAAGAGTGGAGAGGCTCAGTCCATGGTAGGTGGGGCCACCCAGGGCTGGTGGTCTTCAATGGTAAGAACGCAAGCTGATCAAGTTATAGGGAGCAAGCCAGTAATCAACTATTCCTCTGTGGTCTCTGCTTCAGTTTCTTCCTTCAGGCTCCTGCCTTGAGTTCATCTCTGACTTTCTCCAATGATGATCTGTAACATGGAAGTGTAAACTAGATAAACCCTTTCCTCCCCAAGTTGCTTTTGGTCATGGCCTTTTGTTTGTTTCTTTGTTTTGCTTTTTTCCAGGTTGGATCTCTCTGTGTAAGAACTCTGGCTAGCCTGGAGCTCGCTTTGTAAACCAGGCCAGCCTTGAACTCACAGTGATCCACCTGCTTCTGCTGGGATTAAAGATTGGTCATGGTCATGGTCTTTACCACAGCAATAGGAACCTTAAGACACATGCTGTCTGAAAGGAGGAGTTGGATGAGTTCTCCTTCCTTCCTTTCACCTAAGCTCCTGTCCTCCCAGAACTTCAAAGAAGTGGTTACCTTAGTTACCTCCAAGCTCTGCAGAGGCACAACAACCACACCTTCACAGTATCAATAAAGAACCACCTTTTCCTTATAAAACATTAGACAAACGCTGTACCAAAACATTTTCCTGAAGTCTGTTTTGTTTCTTTGGGCAACGTTCTCCCATTGGAGTCCAGGCTGGCCACAATTTCGGTAGGTCCTCTTTTGTGGGCCTCCTGATTGCTGGGATTGCAGGCATGAGCTTTGCCCTGTAGTCTGACTGTCAATCACAAATCTCGCTGTCTCAAGAAAAATCATAGTTTGGGGCTATGTCAGCAATGATCTGTCCACTGAATCCCAAGACGTACCTATACAATTTTTTACACATATTCTTGTGACGTGAGGTAGCCTCTCGAGTGTGGAGCCTAGGGCAGGGCTCTTTCCTCTGGGGCCACCTGGACTAGCCCTACCCATGTGTCTTACTTTTCTATTGCTCTGAAGACACTAAGGCAAGCAATAGAAGAAAGGGTTTCATTGGGAGGCTTGCTTCATTTCAGAGGGTGCCCACTACCATCGTGACAAAGAGTAGAGCAGCAAGCAGGCGAGCATTTTGTGGAGGAGTAGCTGAGAACTCACATCTGATTCAAAACTTGGAGTCAGAGAGAGAAAAAAAAACTGGATGTGAGCTTTAGAAACGTCAAAGCCTACCCCTAGCAACACACCTCCTCCACCAAGGCCACACTTCCTAATCCTTCCCAAATAGTACCACCAGCTACGCACTAGGCATTCAAATGCACTAGCCTACAGGGGACATTCTCACTCAAACCACCACCCTGGGTTATGGAGTTAGCCATGACAGGAAAGAAAAAAAATCTTCCACCAATGAACCATCTGGTCAGTTGACCACCTGGTTTGTTTTAGTTTTAGTTTTAGTTTCATTATGTTTGTTTGAGACAGAATCTCTCTGTATATCCCAGACTAGGCAGGCCATTGACTGGCCTTGGTGTCCTGGGCTCGTCTCCGGCCCAAGTCTCCTAAGTAGCTGGGACTATACTCCACTATGCCAACTGAGGCCCTTTTGGAGGAACTTCCCAGCAGTAATGGCCGTGCAGGCAGAAACATGTCTTTTGTAGAAAGACAAATCTCATCTGAGGCAAGCTCTGGCTGCTCTTTGATGAGGGCCTGGCTTATTTCACAACCTCGAGGAAGCTTGCCAGAACTGAGAAGGAAGCCAGCAGAGTGACTATGTTAGATGTTCCCAGCCCTGTCTTGTACTGGATGGGAGCACTGGGAAGAAATCTGAGGAAGGAAAGTGGCCATGATGAGAACCCAGTGCAGGACAATGAGGCAGATGCCACCACAGTGGTTGGCAACAAAATATGCAGCAGCCCTATCCAAAAGCCCTGGCTGATATGATCAAGTGGCCAACTAGCTTAGGGCCCTACTTCTGTGAAGAGACACTATGACCATAGAAATTCTTATAAAGGAAAGCATTTAGTTGAAGCTGAGGTTTAGTCTATTATCATCATGGCAGGAAGCATGGCAGCATGCAGGCAGACATGGTGCTGGAGAAGTAAATGAAGCTCTATATCCAGATAGGAAGGTAGCAGAAAGAGAGTGCCACACTGGGCCCTACCTGAGCATCTGAAACCTCAAAGCTCACCCCCAGTGACAAGGCCACAGCTACTCCAACAAGGCCACACCTCCTAATAGTGCCACTCTCTATGGGACTATGGGGGCCATTTTCTTTCAAGCCACCATACCAACTTTGCCATTCTTCCTTTCTGTAGACAAAATCACCTCTGGTAGCAGACAGAAGAACATAGGGAAACCACACCAAACAGATCACCAACAACGGATAATCCCAGCACTTTGTCATGATTTTGGTCTACACAATTAGCTCCAGGCCAGACAAGTTAGGCTACAGAGTAAGATGTCATCTTAAACAAAGCAGGGTAGGAGGGCTCCCCTATGAAAAAGGGTCTCAGTATGTATACCCAACTGGCTTGAAATTCACTATATGGTCCAAGCAAGCCTCAAACTCAGAAAACCAACAGCCTTTGCCTCTGTAGTGCTGGGATCTATGATGTGGGCTACCACAACTGGACAAAAACATTTTTATACATTTATCTTGACCTTTTATTTTATTCACCACAATTTTAGATATGATCCTATATGTATTTTATTAAATTTATACATACATATATATTATTCTTTAGGCTAATAAAAACAGCATCATAATTTTTATTTTATCTTAACTTTCACTTACAATGGACTGGTGTATTAAAAAGCAACTTTTAAAAATAATATATTATGTATTCTTTGAATATTTCATACATGTATACAATGTATTTTGATCTTATCAACCCTGTCTCCTTTCAGATTCTCCCAGGACCCACCAACCTGTCTCTCCCAACTTCATCTCTTATTTTTAATTATTACTAGCAATATGTCCTTGAGTTCAACTATGTCTGACCATGTATGAATGGGTGTGGAGTCATCACTGGGGCATGGGCAACCTACTTGTAGCCACATCTCCAACAAAAGGTGATTATTTTCTCCCCAGCAGCCATCAACTGCCCAAAACTCAACTCAGTCCTGAGGGGTGGGGCCTCAGGACTTCATCTCCCCTTTGTCCAAGCTAGAATGTTGACTGCTTTTGTCTTATGCTACTCTTACACAGGTGACCACAGCTGTTGTGAGTTCATGCATATATCAGCCATATCATATCCAAAAGACAGCATTCACAATTCACCTCCCCATCCTCCAGCTTTTTCATTCCCTACCTCATTTTGGATCCTGTTTCATTTCCCAGCAAACAGCCCACCAAAGAACACAACTGTAATTTTGACCTGTCACAGAGAAGCTAGTGCTTCATAACAAACTGGAGTGCACAATTCATTTGTTTAAATAAATACTTAGATACAAAGCTGGTCCTACAGACATCTGGACTCTAAGTCTATCCCTGGGCCTGTGGACTTGAAGTAATGCCATAAAACTCCCCATAGGACAGGGTAGGTCAACATAGTTCATAATGAGTCCCTATTGAGTCCTCCCCAGGTGTGATCTGGGAAGGACAGAGAAAGTGGGTGGTCCTCCACCATGAGCAGTCTATGGATTCTCATAGCAGTGTCTGTGCAAAGAGGAAAGCTTAGATGACATTTTTAATTCCTCATTGATGACCAGCACAAAGGCCCCACCCATGCCATGCAAGATTTTGGACCACAGACCCTTGAAGAAGGACTTTTCATCTTCATTCTTAAAGACCTTTCTCTAGCAACCCACAGTGCCCAGGTATGTGATGTCTGCTCCTTTCTAGCCAGACTGCATCATTATATGTCTCCATTATCACCTGCACTATTATCCAGCCATATCACACGCACATTCTTGGGTCTAGGAGCATACCCTTGGCATCGTGGTTCACTTTGAAGTTAGCAGCATAAAAGATAACAAGTTGAAACCCTGGTACGGGCTGCAGATTCTGTCTTATGTGCTGATTTTCTGCAGTCCCCCAAAGTCCTTGAACTCACACTCAACTGCATTTGTCCAATTGACCAGGGTCTTGGTGAAACCCAGCAGGTAAATGAGGCACTGGAAGGTGGCACCAATGGATCCTCTATAGACCAGGCTGCTGAAGAAATAACTTCAGAACTGGGTGTGGTTTTTTTCCATGCTGCCCAGGAATACCTTCTTAAACCTATCTTTGAAGGTCAAACTGATAGCTTGAGTAGGAAGTAGTAGATGACATTACCAGGTAGTCATGACAGAAGAGCAGCATACCTCTTTGGAGATTCGAACTATGCCTTTGTACTGCTTGTCTGCCAGGATCGCTTGCCAGAGTGCTGCACCTGCAGGAGCAGCTTCACTGGCTTAATCCAGCCCAGCTGTCACAGAGATGACAATAGCACTTCCCCCGCAATAACTAGACAGCTGCAGCCATGGTGGCAGGAGCTGGCTAAGGTCTGCTTGCTGCTACTAAACTGATAAAGCCAGAGTTCACCATCAATGCCATCAAAGAGATCTGAGAAAGATAAAATTGAGCAGGAAGTATAAACCAAATGGCCTCTGTATTGATTAAAATGAGAGAGACTTACCTTGTACCTGAACAGCCTGCCTGGGATCCTCCACGGTGATCTTGCTGGCTTTGTTGGGAGTAGAGATTAGTCCTCAGCTCTCACACTGGGCAGTGTCATCCAGACCAAGAAGGTCTGAGAGATTTTACTATGAAAGAGAAATTTGGGGATACTGACCTATCTTAGTGAAGCAGAGTAGAGCCATCAACCCAACAGTGTCCACAGTTAGATCAGGGGCCTGTCAGGGGAGAGGTATGGGGCAGTTGTTTGCCCAGTGGTTAGCATTACCATACTTGAAGAAAGCAGCAGATACAATCTGTTGCTGCCCATCCTTTTTGGAGATAGCCACAGTGTTAGGAACAGTTCCTCCTTCCACTACCAGGAGCCTCACAAGTAGACCAAGCTTCCCAACTGTCACACATGCGTAGAGAACCTAGGTCAGCCCATGCAGGCTCCTTAGCTCTTGGTTCAGACTTTATAAGCTATTATAAGCCCAAGTTAGTTGTTTTTGTGGGTTCCCTTATGATGACTTAATCTCGCTGTCTTGTATAAGCCTTTCTCCCTCTCTTCAACAGGATTCCCTGAGCTCAGCATCTGTTTCTATCACTCACTGGATGAAATAGAGCCAGATTTTTAATAAAGTAGAATAGCATGTGACAAGATTTAAATATTAACCATACCCAAAAGACATTTGAATCTCTGTAAAACTGAATTTAGCCATCAGAGGGAGAGACTAGAGTGAGCAGAGCAAAGAGGACTCAGAAATAAGAGATTTTTGAGAGTAGGTCTCAGATCTAAACAAAAAGTGGTTGGTAAGCCAGTTGTGGTGGTGCAAGTCTTTAATCCCAGCACTCTGGAAGCAGAGGCAGGTGGATCTCTGTGAAATTGAGGCCAGCCTGGTCTACAGAGTGAGTTCCAGGATGGCCAGGGCTATACAGTGAGACTTGGCCTCAAAATAAATAAATAATAAACAGATTTTTAAAAAATTTTGTTGAATAAAACATAAAAATTCATAACCTAAAAAAAAAGGTTGGCTGTCTCCTAACTGTCTTGTCATTCCTGGAGTAGCAGCACAGCTACTCCGGCCACTCAGCAGTTTGGCATGCAGGCACTGTGTACCAGGCTTTTTCTTTAGGACACCAACCAGCTCCTAAATCATGACACAGAGACTTACTAGATTTGAATGCTCAGCCTTAGCTTACCTCTTTTCTTGATAGCTGTTGTAACTTAACCTGTGTCTCTTCATCTATGTTTTGTCTTGGGGCTTTTAATCTTTCCTTTATATCTTACTTTCATTACTTCTTGTGTCCAGCTGACTAGAGCTGCCTGGCTTCTGGGTGTCCCCCTCATTCTCTCATCCTTCTTCTTTAGTTCCTCTTTTTTCTTCAAACTGAGATTTCTCCTCCTATTTATTCTCTCTGCCTGATAGCCTTGTCTATTCTTTCTCCTGCCTTACTAGTCAGCTCTTTATTAGACCAATCAGGTGCCCTAGGCAAGCAAGGTGAAACAAATGCATCACCATCTTTACATAATTAAACAGATGCAGCAGAAACAAAAGTACCACACATTCACACTGCTGTAGGATTATGCTCTTGTAATGGTAAATATTTATCACCATAAATATTGGTTTAATAAAATGCTGGTTGGTCAGAAACTAGACAGACATAAAGTATAGGTGAGGTGACTGGACAGGGGGAATTCTGGGAGGAGGAAGAGCAACACAGATGCCAATAAGATGGAGAGGAAGGGAGATGAAAATGCTTTACTGAGAAAAAAGTACCAAGGCATGTGGCTAAACATAGATAAGAATCATGGCTTAGTTTAAGAGTAAGAGCTAGCGAGTTATATGCCTGAGCCATAGGCCAGACAGTTTATAATTAATATTAGTCTTGTGATTAATTGAAGTTAAATGGCTATGGGAGTGCCTGGGCAAGAAAGAGAAAATTCCAACTACATTTACACATTTAAAGTAATATTCTATAGCAGAAATAAACAAATGTAACACATTTTTGCCTAGCTAAAATAGTATTCCACAACAATACTGGGTGATATCAATGATGGCTTTTGTCTTCCAGCAGCCTTCACAGTACCTTCCAGTTAGATGGGAGCTAGCCATCAGGGAGAGAGTCAAACAAACAAACAAATGTGCTGCACAAATAAATGAGACTCATGGATAGATCTCTGAGAAAGTTGGAGATATTAAAATAAACACCACAGTCAGATCTTACCCAGCTGTCTTCCAGCTTCCTCAGCCTGGCTTCCCTTGGCTTCCTCTCCTCCTTTTTGTATGTCCGCCTTAAATACTCTCTTGGGAAGTTAAGGCATGGCCCCACTACTGCCTGTTTGGGAGCCTGGAACTCCTTCTATAATCTGAAGTGACCTTGACTCAGTTGGGATTAAGGGCGTAGGTCACCACTCCTAGAATACTCCCTGTGCTGGGATTAAAGGTTTGAATCACCACTCTCTGATCCTCCTAGACTGACTGTGGTTAGATCTCCGAAACTTCTTGAGCTTTTATTAAATCCCCACATAGACTGTGGGTAGATTCCCTCTGATATCTCCAAAACTACTGGAGCTTTTATTAACTTCCCACACAAATGGTTTTTCTAAAATATTTATTTTATGTTTTATGTATTTGGTATTTTGCCTGCATATATGTCTATGCACCACTGGCATGCCATACCTGATGCTTCAGTTGATCAAATGAGATCAGATCCTTTGAGATTTGAGTTAAGAGATGGCCATGAGTAGCCATGTGGGTGCTGACAATCTAATCAGGGTCCTCTACAAGAACAAAAAGTTCCTTTAACCACTAAGCCATCTTTCCAGCCCCTCAAACAAAAGAAAATTTAAGGGCAAGTTAAACTTCAGTATGTAAGGACATATAGATGAGTGAGAAAACATAGGTCTGCAATTGCTGTCAAAGTTAACATCCTGAATACTTATGGAGGACGGAAGGACAGTGATTAAAATGGCAGGCATGATAGTGTTCCTTAGCATGGTGACAGAGATTATCTTTTTTGGAGATTTAGTTTTATTATTTTTCCTCATGTAAATGTGTGAGTGAGTGCCTGTGTGTCCAGGCGCCAAAAGAGGGCATGGATGTTCTAGAGCTGGTGTTACAAGTGGTTGTAAACTGCTTAACATGGTGATGGGAACCAAACCAGGGTCCTCCGCAAAAGTAGGTGACCTTAATCCTGAGATTTTTACCTTTAGAAAAATGTTATGTTTTACTTCTTCTATAAGCATAAATGCATGCCACAGCACCACAGAATTCAGAGGAAAACCTGTGGAGATAATTTTTCCCTCTACCATATGGGCCACAGTGATTGAGCTCAGTTCATAGGGCTTGATGGCAAATGCCTTTACCCACCAAACTGCCTGCCTTGCTGGTCTGAGACTCATGTGTTGATATTTGTATGGTTATGAGAACATTCACCTTTAATAACTCATTGAGTCAGTCATTTGTCGTGCTGCATCTATTTTATTTGGGGTTTTGGTTTTAGTTTCCTGAAGCCTTTCCACAAACATCAGTTTATTCCTCAACCCACTAGGTCTTTGTTTTGATGTTCTTAGCACTCAGAAAACCTTAATATCATTACTTTTATTTATTTGTTGGTTACTTGGCTCATTATTTTGTTTTTTGATTGTTTTTTGAAACAGAGTTTCTCTGTGTAGTCCTGGCTATCCTAGAATTCTGATTAGACCAAACAGGACTTGAACTCAGAAATCTACCTGTTTCTGTTTCCCAAATACTTGGATTAAAGGTGTATGCCACCACTGTGGTTCTTAAAATGTCTAGTTATCTTGCCTCTACTGCATCCACACAGGTCATGCAGATTTTTTCTTGATACCAGATAATGTATCTTCTGGCTATTCTGGGGCAATACCTACTTCAAAGGCTGGCTCATTCATGGCAAATAATTTTCCCCATAGACAACAAAATCTGTGGTTATATTTTGTGTATGCTCTAATAAATAAAGTTTGCCTGAAGATCAAAGGCCAAAGCTAGCCACTAGCTAGCTATAGAGGCCAGAAAGTGGTTGTACACATCTTTAACTTCAGTGATGTGAGAATTGTTTTGGCCTATGGCAAAGCAGCTTAGAAGCAGGATGAAAATCCAAGCATAGATACAGGGAAAGGAGAACAGAGTCAGAGAGAGATGCAATCCAGCTACCAAAAAAGAAATATGTAATGGAGTACAGGTAAGTCACAAGCCACATGGCAAAACAGATTAAAAAAAGTGGGTTAAGATGTGAGAGCTAGCTAGCAATAAGCGTGAAACATAGGCCAAAAGGCATGTAATTAATATAAGCATCTAAGTCATTTTGAGGGTCTAAGCAGCTGCTGACAGGGCTAGGCTAGGCCATAAATTTCATACAACACCCCAGCACTTGGATTCTCATGCTTTTGCTCCTAGTACTTGGGAGGCATACAAGCCTTTACCCCCAGCACTAGGGAAGCTGAGACAGAAGTTATATGGCTGGGCAGAGAAAGGGATATAAGGTGGGAAGAGACAGGGGTTCAGTCTTTTTGACCTGAGGATCCAATAGAGGCAAAAACTTTTGGCCGCTGGCTGTTTGCCTTCTCTGATCTTTCAGCAATTATTCAAATATCTGGCTACAGGTTTTGATTAAGTTCTACATCTGTTGTCCAACTTGTAGGGTATGAATTCATGAAAAAGCCTCTTGTTTGTGGCTTTGCAGCCATAAGCACAGGCCAGAGCTACATGCGGCCAGAGTCACTACCTGGCCAGCTAGATTTTCATATTTTCTCCAAGCCCTTTGCATAGTTCTGGGATTTTTCTGTTGCAGCCTATCTGCAGCAGACTCCAGAGGCTTTTGGGCTCCAAAAACTGAAGGAGTTAGCTGTTTTCACACATTCCTCCATGCAGATGGCAAGCTCTTTGGCTTTTTCTCTCCTGGTGGGTTGTGGGCTTTCCCTGTAATCCCTCCTTGAGCTGCTGCCAAACTTCACCATATATAACTGCCTCACTTCACCATTATCTGAATCATCATTGTCAGCACATTTGGTGAGTAAATTGGAATTTCCTAAAGGGGGAATTAGATTTTTTAAAAGAGAGAGAGAGTTCTTTCCCACATTAAAAAAATGGGAAGCATTATTATAATGGAGGGAGTCATGTCTCTGATAATATACTAGACAGTTTGAAAACAGAACAATTAACTGAGAGAATAATTAATGTAGACAGGATTTTTGTAATGTCTAATATAAATATTGTTTGCTCATTTACAAAGCTTGTTAATATGAATGCTAAGATAAAAGTTTTAGAAAGACTTGTTAAAATATATTATAGAGATATATTCAGACCCAGACAGGAATTTAAAGAATAACCAGTCTCAGCATTGCATTATAAGGTTAAAAACAGCCTATAGCTTTCAAACAGCCAATCTTAATTTATCTAGTAACCTTACAGGAGCTGCCAAATGACAGATGTCCCCCAAACTGTATAAGAGCAGAATGGACTTCTTTGAAAGTGTTAGATTTGAGGAGATGCAAAGAAACCATTTGTAAAACAGATGTTAAACTTATGGTCAACTTATAATAGAATTATCCCTCAATATTGGAGAGATTTTGTTACAACAGCTTTGGAGGCTGGTCTTCAACTACAATGGAGGACCTGGTAGAAAGATGAGACTAAGGGCAATGAACAATGCAGGAGGGATATAGGTATAGAAATTTCCCAAGATTAACTTCTTGGGGAGGGGGATTATGCTAATGTAGAAAGGCAATCTCTATATGATGGCCATACCCTAGCTTTATGCCACACGGTAGCCTCAAATGCTTGGGACAGAACTGAAGAAGTAGGAAAGAAAACTGAATCATTTATTGTTGCTGGGTCCTAACAGTTCCCTCGGGGGAGGGAATGAGAAAGCACAGAGTCAACAACACAGACCCTGGGACAATTGTAAAGGACTTACTCATTTATTCAACAAAGTAGAGAGCCTTATATACTCTCCTCACGGCACCCAGGCTGTCATGATCTGATGATATTGCATAGCTATCTATCATTGGCTGGGCACAATCAGGAGATCTGACATCTGTTGCTAGGTGGATGCATAATGGTCAGGAACTCTGGGAAGTGCCTGTTGCTAGGCAGATTCTGAGCAATCAGGAAAGTTGGATGGCAGCTGTTGGTAGGCCTTCAGGCAGACCCCAGGTTGGCTCATGACAATGTACATTATGTGTAGGTCTTGGCAACTGGTTTGAGCCAATTTCCTTGGCCCTATGTGCCTGTCATACTATAATTTACTAAAGTTATACAAGGCTCAAAAGAAAACTTCACTGATTTCTTATGAAGATTGACTTCATCAGTAAATAGAATGATATCAAATTCAGAAACTAGACAAATAATAACTGAATCTCTGGCTTTAGAAAATGCTAATGCACAACGAAAGGGAGTAATCGGCCTTTAAAGGCAGGAACAGTCCCCTTGGAGAAATGGAACCAAGATACAATCTATATTAAATCTCATAACCATGTTGATGCTTGGATAGGAGAGGTGATTTACTACAGAGGTTTGAAAAAAGTCAAAATGTCAAATGTTTTAATTGTGGTAAAAAATAAGGTCAAATAAAAGAAATTGTAAACAGGGTGTTTCTACAAACAAAGTTTTTTCTAAGAATAATCTCAGCAGAGTGCTCCTCTCTTCTGGATTATGTGGAAGGTATGCCAAAGGCATGACTCGGACTAACAAATGTAGATCAACAGGAGACCAATGGTAACTCTTTACCTTGGGGAAATGTCTTGAGGGGCCTCTTATAGGCCCCTGTGTCAAATTGGGTTCAGTCATTCCCTGTCACCATGGAGAAAACTCCTCCCCAGAGAAATTTAAAAATTCAATTTGAATAAGAGAGATCATTTAATTAGAAGAAATGATAGTTTACCAGCCAATATGACCATTCATTCTAAACTAACTTATAAGACTTACAAATATGTTTCCATTTGATCAGATATAACTTGCCAAAAGGAAACCCAAAATTAAGATTGAGGCAGAGGTTTGTTTTTGCTTTTCAGGATAATAAAGGCAAATATCTAAAGTATCTAAAGACTAATGGACAAATGAGACATCTGAAGAAAAAGGATAAGTCATCCAGAAAAAAAAATGTCTCAAGAATAAGAGTAAGTTGACCTATTAGTATATCATATCTCCAATAGGATAAAATTTCATAATCTTCCTAAATATTTGTTTCTGCTGCTCTCTACAGACATATAATGCAAATGGTCTTTTTGTAGTCCCAGTTTAGTTAAAAATTAAAACTGGCTTTGGAGTTGGAGTGTGGGTCTCTCCTTCTGTAAACCCAAGCATGCTTCTTAAAGGAAAATGCAATATCTCTGTATTATGTCAGAAGAGCCACATGATATGGAACAGAAGAAAAATCATAATTAAGGGACTATTCTATTGCTATTAATCTCATAATCCTTTTTGTTTTAGCTTGACTATTTAAAACCTTTCTTAATGTATAAATTTTATCTCAAAATTTATAAGATTAATATTTTTTAAACTTTTGTCATGATATTAATGGTCATATAGAGTGATAACTAATTCTAGAAAAATGCTTCATCTAGTTTCCTATACATGATTTTGGGTTTAAGTTTATCAGTTTTCTGCAGTGAAACTTACCAGACCTAACAGCATCCTTTGAAGTCTCCAAAAAGATGATGGGACCCAACAATGACAATTTTACATAGATTATGACAAAGCCACTAAGATGACAAACACTATCCAAGGATTTGCTTTGGACTACAAACTTCTCAGAACAATTTTGAGGTGGCCAGCTGAGATGAACAAGCCTCACAGACTACTCTAGCCAGAATGTGAGACAAGCCCTGCATTTTCCTATTATACAGAGACTGGACAACAAATTATAAAGCTACCTCTTCCAGGATTTACAACTCCATTTTTTTTTTTTTTTTTTTTAGGATCCCCTAGAGATATCTTCACCGAAGACAGCTGAAAGTAAATTTAAGAACACAATGCCCACATTCCAAGAGGTGGGGTGGGCAGTTTATGAACATTCAATGAGTTATGGATATTTGTCATTGTTTAGGGTGATTAGTTACAAGTTGTACTGGTAACAGTCAGGGGGAAAAGTTGAACAAAGGAGATTAGATTCAGGATTCTTGTTTGAAAAAAAGAAGGATGTACAGGTATAATAGGGGAAAGGGATAGATTATTGAATCTACTCTGAAAAGAAAAAAGGGGAAAATGGATATGATAAGATTAAAAGGTAGATTATAATCTACTTTTAAAAATCTACTACTACTTTTTAAATTTTATATGGATTAGATTTTTGTATATTGTATATAAATTGTATATATTTATACAAAGTTGAGATCATTTTTGTTAGAACATACTGTACATATAGTTCTACTCTTGTTCAAGGTATTGTATCTATACAGCTCATTTAATAATGTAATGTGAATTGCTAGTCCTTGAAAGTTATTGCAAACTATTTAGGATAATAAAAAATATATGTTAGTAGTTAGTTGCCTATTACAATTAAACTTGTTTTCAGGTTATGTATGTTTTCATGGTCAAACATAGATAGGCTTTAAATAGATAGGTCACCTTTAAACACTTTAGAGGTCTATAGAATATGGCATTTATGTTTTAATAACATAAGTACTTTTTATTTTTCTGACAATAAGACATATCTGCTTCTGGCAGCAAGAATCTACTTCAGAGAAGATGTTGGGCACTGAAAAATCTCCATATGAAGTTGACCTTCTTTGTGGCAAATGTTAGCTCTTGCCTCCACTGCTGACAGTATGCTGTCCAAATAAACAAACAAGTCACAAAAGAAAGGACTGCGGAACCTTGCCAAGACAAGGAAGAAAATCCTGCTATACAGATAAGCCTGTAGGATATTCTAGGCCTATAGCCTGAAGATAGATGCCCCAATATTACAGATGAAACTTGGGGAACTATCAAGGCAGCCAGCCATTTCTGTCATTTCTCAATTTTTTGTAAATCACTTGTTAATATTAGGTAATATTTTTAAATATAATAGGTAATATTATTTCCTTCTTAGGTTTCTTATAGAATTGAAGACTAGATAGTTATTGTCAGAGTTTTTCCTGTTAACAAATTCAGATAAGAAATTCAGTAAAGAAGTGTTAAGAGGGACATTAAAAGATAATTTTAATAATGCAAATTAGGAGAGAAAGTGAATTAGGTATAATCCTTTGGACTCACCAAGATAGGATAAATAATGGAGTATTTTCTCTGAATTTGTCAAATGTCAATGGACTAAACACTATTAATGTAATTATTGCCTATATATATTGTGTATAGTTGTACCTATTGTAGATAGTTTTTATTATTTTAGTTGTGACATTTTTATTTTAGACAAAAAAGGAGGAATGCAGTGATACTTTATATATGCTCTAACAAATAAAAAATCCCTGAAGATCAGAAGGCAAAGCCAATCACTAGTTACCTGTAGAGCCCAGGCAATGAGGGCACACATCTTTAATCCTAGCACTTGGGATCTCATGCCTTTGATCCCAATACTGGTGAAGCACATATGCCTTTAATCCCAGGACTAGGGAGGTTGAGACAGGAAGTGGTATGGTTGGACAAAGAAAGGAATATAAGGTGAGAGGAGACAGGAGCTCAGTCTTTTTGGTCTGAGGATTCAGTAGAGGTAAGAACTCTCTGATGGCTGGCTCCTCAGCATCCTCAGCTTCTCTGATCTTTCAGCATTGACTCTGATATCTGGCTCTGGGTTTTTATTAAGACCAATTAGGATTCATGCTACAAAGATCTTTAGGGATTTGTTGGTGAGGGCAGTTTGAATGTTATGGATATTGAAGGCTTCATGTGAAGCCTTGACTCACCTGGAACTCACTATACAGCTAAGCTAGCCTCAAACTCTTGGCCTTCTTTCTATTTCAGCCTCCCAAGTGCTGAGATTATAGGCACATGCCACTATGTCTAGCTAAAATGCAAGATCCTGGGCTGGGGATACAATCAGTGGCTGATGCCAGTCTAACATTCACAAGGCCCTGTGTTTAATCACCAGCAGGGTACCATGTCAAATACCTGTAATCCAAGAAGATGGGAGGTAAAGGCACAAGGATCAAAAATTGAAAGCCAATCTTGTCTATATAGCCTGTTTGAGGTTAGCCTGAAATACACAGGACCATATCTTAAAAAAATAAATGTATAAATGTAAACAAAGCACAATCATTTTATTAATTTTTAAAAATGTATTTTGTTTTCATTTTATACATTTATAATTCAAACATAATTATATCATTTCCTTCCTCCTGCTTCCTCCCTCCAGACCTTCCCTCCAATTCCTTCCATGTCCCCCAACTCCCAATTTGATAGACTTTTCCCCCAATTATTCTGTTAAATATATATAAGTGTGTATCCAAAACTACTTCAAGAAGAGTGGCTAAGATGACCCAGCCTTACAGACTACTTCACTAAAGACTTGTCCATAGTCTTAAATTTTTCTTTAGATTTTCATGGGATTGCCAGTACCCCCATTCAGCAGGAAGTAGCCTAGAGAATGACGCCCACATTCCCCCCAAAAAATGGATTATGGATGTTTGTCTTTGTTTATAGTGTTGGTTACAAGTTATTATAGATAATAATGAAAAAAATATACAAAGTAAATTAGATTTGGTGTTCTTGTTTTTAAAAGAGAAAATGGGATATGTAGTGGATTTATGATATTACGTTGTAAATAATTGTCCCGCCTACAAGTTTAATAAAAAGTGCTGGTTGGCCAAAGGCAGACAGGAAGTGTGGACGGGGCTACCAGACTAATAAAACTCTGGGAACAGGAAGAACAAGGCAGAGATGCCACAGAGACTCCAGAGTTGCCAGACAAGTCAGAAGAATCAGAGGACAACTATGCTGCTCTGAGAAAAGGTACCGAGCCCCATGGCTGAACAGGATAAGAGTCATGGGTTAGATGAAGGGTAAAGAGTTAGCAAGTTATATGCCTGGGCCTTAGGCTGATCAGCCTAAAACTATTATAAGCATCTGTGTGTCTCTGTGGGTCTGTGGGTCTGTGGGTCTGTAGTTCTGCCAGTCTGCAGGTCCAAACCTTGAGGCTAGGCCCAAAAGTCCAGGCCAGAAACTTCTTACTACATAGGTGTATATATATGTGTGTGTGTACAAATATATACATGCAGCATTATGAATTTGTTTTTGTTATGTGTATATGGTTTCAGAACTGACCACTTTGTATTGAAAAATCAGTTATGGGGCTCTTCCCTGGGATAGGCTAACCCTCCCTCTCTCTCAGTAGTCATCAGTTGCCTGTAAATTCTTGTTCAGAGGTATGACTCCACGACATTTCTCCACTTCTGTGTTACCATGTGTACTGATATCACCTTTGTTCAGGTTGTTTATGCAGCCATTTCTAAGAGAGAATATTTCACAGCATACCTTCTGGTATTCTGGGTCTTACAATCTTTTTACCACCTCCTCCTAAATGTTCCCTAAGCCACAGATTCAAGAACTGTCTTGAAAACATATCCATTGGGGCTGGGATCCCCATGATCCATTGATCTCTCTTTGTGTCCAGTGGTATATTTCTGTGATGGTCTCCATGTGCTGTAAAGAGAGGCTTCTTTGATGAGGGATGGTAGTCACATTTATCTTTGTGTATAAGGATAAGGTTTAAAATGTAATTAGAAATCCAGCTGCTCTAGCAAAGCATTGGTAGTAGATGCTCTTCTAAGATTCATAACCTCAATAGACCCAGGAAGTTGTCTAAGTTCCTAGTACAAGTCATTATTGTCTTCATGTTGAGTGGGCCTTTAGTCCAATTACATAGCTGTTGGTTGCCACTAACATGGGAGCATCAGTTATTGTATCTTTATAGGTATCATGCCATGCTGGTAATTATAGTTCATAGGTGTCACTGCTGGGTAGGACTATTAATTGTTTCCATCCCCTGGAAACTTGCATAGTATTTTCTTGTGCTGTGGAAACTAGACCATGGGAAGGAGGCTTTCAGATTGGATCCATCTTAAACCATCTGAGTCCAGTGTTCCGAGTATGCAGTGTCTTCAGCAATAGAGGCTTAACATCAACCTCTGAGAGACAAACAAGTGCAACAGTCTATGTTGTTTTGGGAGTGACTTTACCTATCCTGACAAACCATCTGGAGGTGATTTCTTATATCTAGGGTTTTTGTTAATCTGTAGTTCTCATGGGGAAGATTATTAACCCTGATTGCATAACTTCCTTTAAGATATATATTCACATATGTGTATTATTGTTTACGATTTTAGGTAAATATAAAGAATCCTTGAGGTTTATCAAATAGACTTCATGTCATTTTTCCCCCATCCCTCCTTCTATATTGACTTTCCTCTTTCCTCCCCAATTTAAGTCCCCTTCCCAGTTTTTCCATTTCCTGCTTCATATCATCTCTGGAGTCCCCTTCCTCCATAGTCCCTTTAGTTTTTCTTGGTTTGTATGGTTACTCAAGATTATATATTCACATTTTAAAATGTGGAGCTCAGAACTGCAGATGAGAGAAAACATGTAACATTTGGTTTTCTGTCTCTGGGTTACCCCACTGGATAGATTTTCTAATTTCTTTCATTTACGTACAAATTTCATTATTTCACTTTTCTTTATAGTTGGATATTATTCCCTAGAATATATGTGTTTGATTGGAACCTCCCAGCTCTCCAAACCCTGCCCTCTCGTAGAATCTCCAACAAAGAAAAGTCACCAACAACCCCAGTTCTCGATTCTTGGCAGCTGCACCAACTCCTTCCCTGAAGTTGCCAACAGCCCAAATCCCCATGTAAAGCGTTCAATTTTTGACCATACTTGGGCACAAACCCACAAACCCTCCCCTAAAAACTATATAACCTCGATTCTTTAGTTTGAGCGCATGACTTCTCTTGCCTCTATTTCTGGGACTGGGGTTTGCTTGCTTTGCTCAAATAAATCTATTCTTTTACTTTTTCAACTCAGATTGATCTGGCTTATCGCAATGATGGAGACACCTATTATCAAGATATAGAAAACTCATTAATATATACCATGTTTTCATTATCCATCTATCAGTTGAAATATATTTTGATTGTTTCCATTTCACCGTTATTATGAATAGAGCAGCCATGAGCAAGACTGAGCAAGTATCTGCTGACTAGGATTTTGGGTCCTTTGGGAATATAGCAAGGAGTGGAATAGCGGGGCCACCCCCTCCTCCAAGACACAGTTTCTCTGTTAGTCTTGGCTATTCTGGAACTTACTCCATAGACCAGGCTGACTTTGAACTCAGAAATCCAACTGCCTCTGCCTCTGGGATGAAGCTCCCCAGAGATCACCAAGAGTCTGAGTTATATATAAAAGCAAAGAACCTTTATTGAAATGCTCTCTTTGCATTCCAACACAGTGGCTAGATGGGGTAGAGCCTCAAGCTCACTTGAGGCAGAGTTTTTAAGGAGTAAAGTATGAAGGGGTAGGAGAATTCCAGAATCAGATGGGGATTGACCTCCTAACTGGGCAGGAGTGGGTAACAGTTTTGTCATAAAGTGACTGGAACTGGCATTGCTGCAAGGATATTGGCAATGTACATAAGTGATGTAGGCTTCTGAGTGTTCTGGTGTATCTAGTACTTGTTTGTCTCTATTCTGATGGGTCCCCTATTAGTCTGTGGCTTTTCCTGATTATTGTAATGGTGAGCCTAGTCTCAATATTGTTAGTCTGCAGCCAGTCATGGCTACACTAATGTTGTTAGGCCTTTCAGCCTGGAATAGCTGGGTCATGTACTATTAAGTTTCTGGTCGATCCGAAGTGTGGTCCCGACCCACAGTCCCACAGAAACACACAGACACTAATATTAATTTTATGCTGATTGACCTAGGGTCCAGGCATATAACTTACTAACTCTTTACTCTTTATTTTCAATTGTATTTTTATTAAAAATAAAAAAGTCATCTCCATAAATGTATCTCCCTGCTCCCTCTCCCCTCCCGCTTCCCAATCCATCCCAGACAGCCCTCAGCCTTGCCCCTCCCCATCCACTCCTCCTCTCCCTCAAAAGGGTGAGAAGTCCCAAGTCAGCTCAGCAGGGCACATCCACTTCAGGCACATCTGATTCACTCATCCCAAAAACAATGCTGGGTTGGCTGTTTCTTTATGGGGAATGGACTCCAAGGTACACACAGTCTGATCCCACCCCTTGTGGCTCCACACACTGCTCACTCCCGTCAAAAGCCACCCACCCCAAGATGGCCCAGGTCCCCCTCCCGATGGATTCCGATTCAGTGAGCTCCCCAGAGTTCCAGCCAGTCATCACCATAGGAACCTTCCTCATACTCCCTATCCCACTGCTCATATAGACTCTCCTGCCCTGCTTTCAGCAGGACCAGGAGCTCTGCCCAGTGCTCAACCATGGATCTCCGCCTCCACCTCCATTCCCTGTTGGGTACAGGTTCTGTGATGACATCTAGGGTGTTTATTTATTTAATTATAGGGGGAGTCCCATTTATGGATCCCCTCCACCATTGTTTGAGGACTTGGTAGTTCCTGGACATTTCCCTAGCACCCAGTCTCTTTCCAACCCCACATTGACTTCCTCTATCAAGATATCCATCTCCCTCCATCTTCCTCTTTGTTCCTCTCACTCAACCATCTCCTTCTTTCAAGATTTGTTCCCAACTTTTCATGGTTGCAACCTGCTATGGTCCCAATTTGCTAAGGGGATCTTTGCTATTTTCTCTTCTTAGGGGAATCTCTGGATGTTGCTCTTAAGCTCCTTCTGATCCCAAGCTGTTCAGGGGTTGTGGTTTGTAGCCTGGGTATTCTTTGCTTTTTGTCTAAAATCCACTTATGAGTGAGTACATCCCATGTCTATCTTTCTGAGCTTGTGATAGGTTGCTAAGGTAGATATTCTCCAAGTCCAAACATTTCCCTGAAAATTTTAGGATGTCACTTTTTTTAACTGCTAAGTGTAGATGTACTACAGTTTGTTAATCCATGCTTCAGTTGAGGGACATCTAGGTTGTTTCCAGATTCTTGCTATTATGAATAGTGCTGCTATGAACTCAGTTGAGCTAATGCCTTTGAGCATCCTTTGGGTATATGACCAGTAGTAGTATTGCTGGATCCTTGGGGAGATTGATTCCCAGTTTTCTGAGGAACCACCATACCGCATTCCAGAGTGGCTGTACAAGTTTACACTCTCACCAGCAATAGAGGAGTGTTCCCCTTGCTCTGCATCCTCTCCAGCATAGGCTGTCATCTGTGTTTTTGATCTTAGCCATTCTGACAGGTGTAAGGTGGTATCTCAAAGTTGTTTTGATTTGCATTTCTCTGATGGCTAAAGATACTGAGTAATTTTTAAAGTGCCTTTCAGCCATTTGTAATTCTACTGTTGAGAATTCTCTTTTGAGCTCTGAACTCCATTTTTTAATTGGGTTATTTAGGCTTTTGAGATCAAGTTTCTTGAGTTCTCTATATATTTTAAAGATTATTCCTCTGTCTGACGTAGGATTGGTGAAGATCTTTTCCCATTCTGTAGGCTGTCGCTTTGTCTTATTAACTGTGTCCTTTGCCTTATATAGAAGCTTCTCAGTTTCAGGAGGTCCCAATTATTGATTGTTGTTCTTAGTGTCTGTGCTACTGGTGTTATATTTAGGAAGTGATCATCTGTGCCAATGCATTGGAGGGTATTTCCACTTTCTTTTCTATCAAGTTCAGTGTAGCTGGGTTTATGTTGAGGTCTTTGATCCACATGGATTTGAGTTTTGTGAAGAGTGATAGATTTGGATGTATTTGCATTCTTCTACATACTACCATCCAGTTATGCCAACACCATTTGTTGAAGATACTATCTTTTTTACACTGAATATTTTTGGCCTTTTTGTCAAAAATCAGGTGTTCATAGGTGTGTATGTTAATGTTGGGGCATTCGACTGATCCACAAGTCTGTTTTTGTGCCAGTGCCAAGCTGTTTTTATTACTGTAGCTCTATAGTTTAGCTTGAACTCAGGGATAGTGATTCCTCCTGAAGTTCTTTTATTGAGAAGGATTGTTTTTGGCAACACTGGGTTTCCTGTTATTCCATATGAAGTTGAGTATTGTTCTTTCAAGGTCTGTAAAATAATTGTGTAGGGATTTTTCAGTGATTTAAAGTTCTTTTCAAACAGATCTGCTACTTCTTTGGTTAGAGTTATGCCAAGATGTTTAATGCTATTTGCAGCTATTATAAAGGGTGATATTTCCCTTATTTCTTTTTCAGCCCTTTTATCCTTAGCATATAGGAGGGCTATTGATTTTTTTAATTAATCTTGTACCCTGCTACCTTGTTGAAGGTGTTTATCAGTTGTATGAGTTCCCTAGTAGAATTTTGAGGGTCGCTTATGTGTAAGATCATATCATCTGCAAAAGAGATAATTTGACTTCTTCCTTTCCAATTTGTATCCCCTTAATCTTTTGTTCTCTTATTGCTTTAGCTATGACTTTGAGAATTATATTGAATAGATAAGAAGAGAGAGGACAGCCTTGTTCCTGATTTTAATGGGATTGCTTTGAGTGTTTCTCTATTTAGTTTGATGTTGGCTGTCAGCTTGCTATATGTCGCCTTTATTATATGTAGGTATTTTCCCTGCATTCCTGATCTCTCCAGGACTTTTATCATGAAGGAGTGTTAGATTTTGTCAAAGGCTATTTCAGCATCTAATGAGGTGATCATGTGGGTTTTTTCTTTCAGTTTATTTTTATGATGGATGACTTTCACAGTTTTTCATATGTTGAGCCATCCCTGCAAGTCTGGGATGAAGTCTTCTTGATCATGGTGGATGATTTTGTTTATATGTTGTTGGATTCAGTTTGCCAGAATTTTATTGAGTATTTTCTCATCAGTGTCCATGAGTGAGATTGGTCTGTAATTCTCTTTGTTGCATCTTTGAGTGGCTTGGGGATCAGGGTGATTGTGGCCTCATAAAAAGAGTTCAGCAATGTTCTTTCAGTTTCTACTGTATGGAACAGTTTAAAGAGTATTGGTATTCGTTCTTTGAGTCTCTGGTAAAATTCTGCACTGAATCCATCTGGTCCCAGGCTTTTTTACTTGGGAGACTTTTAATAACAGCTTCAATTTCCTTTGGGCTTATAGGTATGTTTAAGTCTTTAATCTGATCTTGATTTAATTTTGGTAAGTGGTACCCGTCCAGAAAGCTGTCCATGTCTTTTAGGTTTTCCATTTTAGTGGAGTATAGATTTTCAAAGTATTACCTGATAATTCTCTGGATTTCCTGAGTGTCTGTTGTTAGATTCCCCATTTCATTTCTGATTCTTAGTGGATTTTTCATGAGATGAGTAAGTAATGTCCATCTTGGTCACTTTTGATTGATTTTAGTTTGAAGTCTATTTTGTTAGATATTAGGATGGCTACACCAGCTTGTTTCTTAGGGCCATTTGATTGGAACCCTTTATTCTGAGTCTGTGTCTGTCTTTGAAGTTGAGATGTGTTTCTTGTATGCAGCAGAAAGGTGGCTTCTGTTTTTGTACCCATCGTGTTAGAGTGTGTCTTTTTATAGGTGAATTGATTCCATTTATATTAAGGGATATTAATGACCAATGACTGTTATTTCCTGTTATTTTTGGTGGTAGCTTGTGTATATTTCCCTTCTTTGAGATTTTCTTCTGTGGTATTATCAATTTTGTGTGGTTTCAAAGGTGTATCTGGCTTCCTTAGGTTGTAGTTTTTCCTCTAGAGCTTTCTGTAGAGCCGGATTTGTGGATAGGTATTGTTTAAATCTTGTCTGGTCGTGAAATATCTTGTTTACTCCACTTAAAGTGATTGACAGTTTTGCTGGGTATAGTAATCTGTATTGGCAGCCTTGCTCTTTTATTGTCTGTATAACATCTGACCAGGACCTCCTTGCTTTCATTGTTTCTGTTGAGTAATTTGGTGTTATTCTGATGAGTCTGCCCTTATAGGTAATCTGGCCTTTTTCCTTTGCAGCTTTTAGCATTTTTTTCTTTGTTCTGTAGGTTTTGTGGCTTGATTATTATGTGGTGAGCAGATTTTTTGTGGGGAGGGTCTAGTCTATTTGGTGTTCTATAAGTTTCTTGTGTCTTTACAAGTGTTTTCTTCTTTAGGTTGGGAAAGTTTTCTTCTATGATTTTGTTAAATATATTTTCTGTGCCTTTGAGCTGGTATTCTTCTCCTTCTTCTATTCCTACTATTCTTAGGTTTGATCTTCCTGATATCCCAGATTTACTGGACATTTTGTGTTAGGACTTTTTTGGTTTTAGTGTTCTCTTTAATCGACGTATCTATTTCCACTATTGAATCTTTCACTCCAGAGATTCTCTCTTCCATCTCTTGCATTCTGTTGGTTATGCTGCAACTGTAGTTCTGGTTCATTTCTTCAGGTTTTCTATTTCAAGCTTTGCCTCGATTTGTGCCTTCTTCATTGCTTCTATTTCAATTTTTAATTCCTGGAATGTTTCTTTCATCTGTTTGTTTTCTTTTTCTTGGTTTTCTTTACTTTCTCTCAGGGATTTGTTCATCTCTTCCAATTTTTTGTTTGTATTCTCTTCTATTTCTTTAAGGGAATTTTTTACATCTCCTTTTAAAGCTTCTATTCTCTTCATAAAATTGTTTTTAATGTTGTATCCTTTTGTTTCCTCTTCATTGTTCTGCTCAGATCTTGATGTTGTAGAGCCATATGCTTCTTCTGGGGGTGTCATGTTGTCCTTTATATTCTTATATGTATTCTTGCATTGGCGTCTGCCCATTGCTTCCTTGGTTCACTCTTTGTTGGCTCTTAGTCAGTTGTGAGCCTGGGGGCTCTTAGTTAGCTCTTAGTTAGCTATGGACCAGGAAGGGGCTTATGTTTATCCCATTGCTGGTGGGTGGTGATGTTAACTCTTTACTCTTAAAGTAACCCATGAATCTTACCTTGTTTGACTGTACTGACCAATCTCAGCAACCCCCAGAAAGGTCCCCAGAATCATACCAACTCTCTAAATGCAAATGCAAAGCAAGATTTATTACAGCTATACAACTGAGCTCAGCTCCTGACTGTCACACAGCAGTGTCAGTTGAGAAGTGATCCCTCCTATCTCCCACCCTCCACCCCCACCCTGCCTACTCAAAAGCAAGGCCTTTTAAAACAAACATCAAGCAAAGACAAAAGAAATGCTGTTATCAGGCTGAGAGGTGATGGGCCCAGAGGAAGTTTCTTTACTATCACTGTCAGGTGGGCAGCTGTTGGCTGATTGATTGTCTTAGGATCAAGAGAAGATGCTTCATGGCTGGGCCAGAATGTCCTCTGATAACCTAGGACCTTGGCCACTACTTGGCCTTGGGTGCTTGGTCTTGGGGGTCTAGAACAGGATGGGGGACTAGAAATTTCTCAGCTCCCAAAATAGCTCCAGGCCTCAAGGTGGAAGGACTTTATTTTCCACATAACTATGTGGCTTGGTGCCCCTTCTCAGAGTAGCATTTCCACTTCTTTCCTCTGTGTCTGCTGGCATCTCATTGTGGTGTCTCCGCTGGTATTTCTCCTGGTGTCTCTGCTCTGCTCTTCCTATTCCCAGAGTTTTCTTAGTCTAGTAGCCCCACCCACACTTCCTGTCTGCCTTCAGCCAATAAGCATTTTTATTAAACCAATAGGCAGGAGAATTATTTACAATGTAACAGAGCATAGTCCCACTACAGGGTCATATAGTAGATTTATTTTCAGTTTTTTTAAAGACTTCTCCACTCTGATTTCCAGAGTGGTTGCACCAATTTGCAGTTCCACCAAGAGAACTGAGGGCTCCTCTTTCCACATATTTCCTCCAGCACTCTTATTTAGTTGTTTTGTTGATCTTTGACATTCTGATTAGGATCAAAGATCCAATCATTTGTTTGTTTTTTATGGGTTTTTGTTTTTATTTTTGTTTATAAGACAGGGCTTCTCTGTGTAACAAGCTGTCCTAGAACTAGCTCTGTAAACCAGACTGGCCTCAAACTTATATAAATCTGCCTGCCTCTGTCTCCCAAGTGCTGAGATTAAAGGTGTGTGCCACTGCTACCAGACAAGATAAACATCTTAAAGTTGTTTTGATTCATATTTTATGATTGCTAGGAACAAAAAACAATTTTTGAGATATTTCTTAGCCACCTTTATTCCTTCTCTCTGTTTAGATATCTGGCCCATTTTTAATTGAGTTTGTTTCCTTGACTCTGTTTTTTTTTTTTGGATTTTTTTTTCTTTTAGTTTTTTGTATATTCTGGATATTAGTCCTCTGTCAGATGGATACCTGGCAAGATTCTCTTCCATTCTAGGGATTTCTTTTTCACTCTATTGGTTCGTTTTCTAAATTGTTTAGAAGCTTGATGGACCATATTTGTTTTGATTGGCTTTTTAAGGTTTATTTATTTATTTTATTTCATGTGTATACCTGCAGGATTGTCAATTCACCATGTGCATGCCCGATGCCCAAGAAATCCAAAAGGTATTAGAGCCACTGGAACTGAAGTTTCACATGAAATTGTGACCTGACATGTGGGTGCTGGAAATTGAATCCCCATTCTCTGGAAGAACATCTAGTGCTCTTAAACCATTGGGCCTTCTCTTCAGCTCTAGTTTGGGTTTTGATTCAGAATCTCTCTATGTAGCTATGGCTAGCATGTGGACTCTGAATATAGAGTAGGCTAGCCTGGACTCTATATATACAATAGGCTGGCCTTGATTGTTCAGCAGTCATCCTGCTTCCTGAGTGTTGTGATCGCAAGCCTCAAGACTCTGTGGGACAAGTGAATGACACCGGAATGAACTAAACCATTAAGTACTTTCAAGATTATCTTGAACTACCTTTGAATGAACCAAACCATTAAGTACTTTTGAGAGTATAAGTCTAGAGGGGAAAAAAACAAAACGTATTCGTGAAGATAAGCTTCTATTCTGCAGGGGAAAATGTGTATACAGCACATCAAGATCAGAGCACCTATGGGCAAGGAACAAAAGAATATAAAACAAGAATAGTGTCGAATATTTTCGCCTCTTTTGTTCAAGGCATTGTCCATCTTCTTGAGGTCGCTGACTTTCAGGAAAGTTCAGATGAGTAGATATATGTCTATTGAAATAGAAAGAGCTAGAGGAGATGGGCCTGAAGCAATGACCCTCAAGGTCAAAGATAAGAAACACATCAGCAGACACCGGATGGAGGCAGAGCTAGAAACAGGGACAAGGACAACAGTCAGAAGCTGAATAGAGCAAAAGGGGCCTGCACGTGGACATGGTGCTTTTCCTTGTTGGTCACTATCTTATGATGGGATTTGATCATCTGATATAAGATCAGGCCACCACTTTATGTTCACTCAAGGTACAATCAAGGCTGCTCCACATGTTTTTTCCCTGAGAAGGAGGGATGTCTTCTCAAGGTTCTTCTGATCCACTTCACTGTCCTACACAGCAGATCACGGGCTAGAGGCTCTGCCTCCCCATGCCCTACTTCCTATCTCCAGCAGTTGGGCTATGATGGTAACAAATTGTTCTAGTTGCATTTTGTTGCTGTAGCAAACACTCTGACCAAAGCAACATAGAGGAGAAAAGAGTTTATTTCATCACACAGGTTACAGTTCAATCATGAGGGCAGTCAGAACCAGGCCCCTTTACTCTTCACAGAGCAGTATTGTGACCAAGGAACTCACTGGAAGTCAAGGAAGTACAGCATGAATCATGTAGGATGCTTGCTGGAGTGCAGACCCATGCTTATATAGCCTAGGATTATCTGTGGCCTGACTTTCTTATGACAATTAACAATGAAGACAACCCTCCACAGACATGTTCAGAGGAAAACCTGATAAAGATAATTACTCACTTAAAACTCTCTTCCAAGGTGATTCCAGGTTGTAGCAAGTTGATATTTAAAACTGACCACTGGGGCTGGAGAGTTGTTGCTCTGACATAGAATCTGGGCTTGCTTCCCAGCACCTACATGTTAGCTAACAGCCATGATTACTCCATATCAAAGGGGCCCAATGCCCTCTTCTGACCTCTGCAAGTATAAGGCACACACATAGTACACATACATGCAATTAAAATATTCATATTCATAAAATAAAACAAATAAATCTAAAAAAAAATACTATCACAGAAGGTGAAATCATCCTAGAACCCGCGAATACATTACTTATTAACTATATGACAAAAGGGGCTTTGCAGATCATTAAGTGAGGAGTCTACAAAGGGGAACTCATCCAGGACTGGTCACAGTCAGAGGCGATATGACAATGGAAGAAGAAGCAAGGAAGAGGGAACTAGAAAGAAACATGAAGATGTTATGCTTCTGGCTTTGAAGATGAAGAGAAAGAGATGAACCAAAGAATACAGGCACCTCTGGCAAGAAAACAGATGTTCCCCAGAGCCTGCATAAGGCCTGTGGCCAGCCCCTTACTGTTAGGACTGATAAACTGAAAGGCAGCCATAAATGTTGTTCTCAGTAACTTGCTTGTGGTCATGTGTTACAGCAGGACACTTGTGTAAGAGGAAGCAGGACATTGTGGCAGGGATTGCGGGTATTGCGTCAGACTCTGAACAGGGCCACTGACAGTCAACTGACCTCATTGGTCCTGGGACCTGGACTTTGTTGTGTTGTTGTTGTTGTATGGTTTTTTATTTGTTCTGGGTTTTTGGATTTTCAAGACAGGGTTCCTCTGTGTAACCTCAGCCATCTGGGAACTCTCTCTGTAGACCGGGCTGTCCTCACAGACTTCTGCCTGCCTCTGCCTCCTGAGTGCTGGAAATAAAGGTGTGCACCACCACCATCTAACTTACTGTTGTTGGGGCTATTGTTTCACTTTTTATTTGTTTGCATTGTTTTTTTTTTTTTCATCAAGAAAAGCAGACTGTTGATTTGGGCTCTTTCTTCTGGCTACCTATCTTGAAGCTGAGGGTCTGTTAGATCTTGTTATACAAGACCCCACAGGCTACTTTAAATCTGACATGGAGGCTGTTGAGATCAGTGGATAAAAGGGCTTGTCATACAAGCCTTATGTCTTAGTCTGGGTTTTGATGGCTGTAAAGAGATCATGACCACAACTCTTATAAAGAGAACACTTAATTGAGAGGGCTCGCTTATAGTTTCAAAGGTTTAGTCAGTTATCATCATGATGGGGAACATGGTGACATGCAGCCAGAGG
Organism: Phyllotis vaccarum; assembly: GCA_033318265.1. Lineage (NCBI taxonomy): Eukaryota > Metazoa > Chordata > Mammalia > Rodentia > Cricetidae > Phyllotis > Phyllotis vaccarum. Next base: position 131,333,555 of record JARWLC010000013.1, on the reverse strand, counting down.
TGTGGTGCTGGGGCTGAGACCTACATCTTGTAGGTAACTAGAAACTGACTGACCGTCACACTGAGTGAAATTTGAGAAAAAGACCTTAATGTCCAACTCCACAGGGAAACAATTCCAACAGAAGGTGTTACCCAGATTAAAGGTGTGCCCGCTAGCCTCGGTCTCCTCGACAAGACAACATTCCCTCCAACAAAGCCACACCTCCTAATAGTGCCACTCCTTATAAGCTTATGGGGCCAAATACATTCAAACTACTACTCTTGGTGACCCGAGTTTAATCCCAGGGGCCACAAGCTAAAAGAAGAGAAGCAACTCCTGTGAACTTGGCCTCTACCCTTCATGCTCACACACCCCACCCCTACTCACACAATAAATAAGACAGTAAAAACATAAATAAGGTCAGCATGTTGCTGCACACCTCCAATCCTAGCACTCCAGAAGCAGAAGCTGGCATATTTCTGTGAGTTTGAGGTCACATAGAGATTTCCATGACAGCCAGAAATACAGAAATGAGACCTTGTCTCAAAAACAAATAAGCAAAAAGGTCAAAAAATAGTGTGGGCCACACCCTCCTGGGACAAAAGCCTTGTTAATAGGCAGTGTCATGACAAGTCTCTAGGGCAGTAGGAATGGACTCTCAAGTCACCAAGGAATGGAATTGCTCTGGCTAGAGGGAAGAAAATTTGCAGCTGACATACTACTTGGACAATAGTTAGCATGGTGCCACGTGAGTCACTCAGTTTGGCTGTAAGGCATGAGTTGGAAATCTGTGTGACACCTGCCTAGTGATAGAAATTCTGAGTGCTTCTGTTCCTTCATCCATGAAGTGGGCTGAACCAATGCCTACTGCTCAGGGCTGTAATTAGGCCAAAGAAGATAAATTCAACAAAACACTTAGTGTAGTGCCTAGCACACGAAAAGTGCTCAGGTTGTAATTACAGAAAAGTGCTTTGCTGGGCTGCAAATCTGGCGAGGTGGCCTGTGGAGGTGGAGAGGCTCTGTGTAAACAGGTTGGGTGGAGGTCTGTTGAATGCACATACCAAAGTGAAGTGTGCCATATGGCTCTGAGACACCAAGTGGAGTATCTCTCAGAACACCCAGCAGATGGCTCCTGACAGATGCTCTGGAGCCAGGAACCAATGGCTGGGCCCTAATCGATACCTGAGCCTGTATGTTCAGCTAGAGTACATGAGATGAGGGTGCTCATCCCCAATGAGGATCAGCCTGGGATAGAAGCCACCAATCCTTGTCTCTATAACACATAGAAGGCCCCTAGACCTTGCACTGACAACTGTAGCCAAGCAGTCCACTTTCACTCTAGGACCAGGCCAAAGCAGAGCATCTGTGATACACAGCTGAAGCAGAGGGCAATACTTAAGGAAACCAAAGGACACTGCAGGGCTGGGCTTTCAAGAGAATTAAAGTAGGCAGAAGAGCTTAGTAGTTAAGTGCTTGCTTAGCACATGAGAGGCCCCACGTTCATCAACAGAACCAAAAAACAACACAAACAAAAACACCAACACAGATCCATAGGGAACCATGAGCAGAGCACAGGGGCAAGTCCTGCTAGCAGCAGGGAAATATGGGCAACTCCCCTAACATAGAACTTGAGGGTCCATAAGTACTTCTTCTGGCTTCCCATGTTGGGGTACACATGAGTCATTTGGGCTATTTGAACAGTTTGCCTTCATTGGCAACAGGAACACACATGGAATGCAGACATACATGCAGGCAAAATACACATACAAATAAAAATTAATAGTGAGAAAAAAAGGGATGTGTAAACTGGGCATGGCAGTACACACTGTAATTCCAGAACTCAGGAGGCTGAGGTAAGAGGTTTACCTTGCATTTGATGTCAAACTGGATAACAAAATGTAGCTAGGTTGGGACTAGAGGATGAGACTGTCTCAAAACCCAAAACCCATACAAACCAAAGACAACAACATGAAGATATTGGTTTTCTCAGATCTGAAAAAGCGAGATTATTTGGTTGATTATTCAATTTGGGGTAAGAGAAAAGTGCTGATCGTTGATTGTAAAAATCTAAGAACTCAAATTGACAGACCAGAGAGATGGATCAGTGAGAAAGGCACTTGCCACCAAACCTGATGCCTTGAGTTCAATCACTATGGTAGAAGGAGCGAATTGACTCCCACAAGTGTCCTCTGACCTGCATGAATGTTTGTACATACACACACACACACACACACACACACACACACACACACACACACACACACACACACACAAATGTAATTCCTTTTAAAGAATCTAAATTGATTTTTAGAGACAAATCAAGAAAATTTTAAATTATAGAAAAGGATAGTTTTTCTGCCAACAACTGATTTTTTTCCTTCATCATAGTGGTGGGAGGGGCAATAACACTGCTAATAATGGCCTTTTCTGCTACTGAATGTTATATGAACCATATCCTATTGACCATAAATTTTGGAACTAAATGTTAACATGCATGCATTTCAATAAGAAATTTTCATTTCTGTATATGTTATACAGTAAATATACAACTCAATTTGATTTTCTTTAGTGCTTAAGACATTTCTTATCAACTAGGGCCAAGGAGGCTGGCAATGCAGAAATGAAACTTTGTTTCTATTAATCCTGACAAGTATGGAAACAGGTATGAGCATTTTGACTAATTTTCTTGCTGTTTTTGTTTGGTTGGTGGGTTTCTGATTTAGATTTGTTGTTTTTGTTTTGGGCAAGGTCACATGTAGTCCAGATGACCTTGGATATCATCCAACCTCACTGGTCTTGTGAGTGCTGAGTGCATGTGCGACCACACCTGACTTAGCTGACTGATTTGGTTTGGTTTGGTCTGGTTTGGTTTGGTTTGGTTTGGTTTGGTTTGGTTTGGTTTGGTTTTTGGATTTTCAAGGCAAAGTTTCTCTGTATAGGCCTTACTGTCCTGAAACTCTCATTGTGTACATCAACTGCTCAGAGATCTGCTTGCTTCTGCTTCATGAGTGCTGTGATTAAAGGTGTGGGTCACCACTACCTTGACTGTTTTTTGAAACAGTGTCTCTCTTTGTAGTCCTAGATGTCCTGGAGCTATGTAACCAGGATAACCTGCCTCTGCCTCAAGAAGTTTTCTTTTCTCTTCTTTTCTGTAGTTGGACCTTTGTATGGAGACAACCAGCTCTCCAATAATAACACAGAGACTTATCATTAATTATAAAAGATTGGCTGATAGCTTAGGCTTGTCCCACTAACTCATAAATTAACTTATTTCTACTCATCTATGTGTTGCCACATGACTTGTGGCATTTACCAAACCAATTAGAATGACACATATTCACAGTGTACAAAAGATTATTTCACATTTTTCCCCTTTTGTCTAAGTAAAAAAGAAACATTTTAATTCTTAACACAGTAAAACTATATGCCATAAGAACAATTATCAGATAAGAATTATGTTCACAATGTCTAATCCATTTTTATTTGGCATATTTGGAGAAAATACTCTATTATTTATTTATTCTAATATAATGAGTCCAAAGTTTTGTGCCTGAATTACCTTCTATCATAACTAAGGAAAAGTGAAACTATAACTACCTAGCCTTCAACTCCATAAAAGACCCCAGAAGGATACAGTATTACTTTAGTAAACAGGAAGTGAATTGAAAGCAACTTTCAAAAATACAAATTTCAAAAAAAAAAATAATTTCAAAAAAAGGAAATTACAGAGATATCAAACTACCTGGACAGTCACCCAAAGTTCTTCTGCAATGTTGGTGTATTCATCTTCAGCCTACAGGCCTAGAATATCTGGCAGAGTCTTCTACGAAGCAGGAATTTTATAGGACTGTCCCACCTAATCTTGGCAAAGTTCAGTGGTCACTTTCTTATATGTCCTGTGGAATATCTGTCAGACATTTCTATGAAAAAAAATAATAATTTTGAAGGACTGTCCTGCCTTGTTTTGTCAAAGTTCAATAATCTATTTTCTTTGTGTCCTGCTTATCCAGTTTGAACAGCATACTTTCAGCAGTTAGGACAAGAGCAGTTTATTATCCAAATGGCTAGTTTTGCCATATTGAAAGCAAACTCCATAAGGATTTTCTTCAATGTTCATCAACTTCTCTGAAATAAATTGGTGTTGCCAGGAGCAGAAGTGTCTCATTGTCATGAAAGCCTTATGTTAACAAAACATTTTAAGTGTCATATTCTGTATGCTTTTGTAATGTTTGAAGACCATCTATCTATCTAAAATACATCTCCGTTTGACCTTGAAAACATACCTAACATGACTACAAGTTTAATTATTATAGGTGACTAACTACTAACCTGCATTTCTTTATTATTCTAAATAGTTTGTAATAATAATTGTAGCAGTGGGGTTTCTTGGTCTGGGTCAGCCAGAGGCCCAGACCCACAGACCTGCATGCCAGACCCATTAGCCACCCGCTGCTGTTGCTCAGGCCCCCAGAAATGACTCAGACACTTATATTAACTTCATGCTGTTTGGCCTATGTCTCAGGCACATTGCTAGCTAGCTCTTACATCTTAAGTCAACCCATTTCTATTAATCTGTCTGTCACATGGCCAGTGCCTCCCCTGTGTTCTTTACATGTTTCTTCTTGGGTGGCTCGCTTGATCTGCTCTGACTCCGCCCTTCCTTTCCTACCTATTCTGATCCTCTGCCTACCTTTTCTACATTGCCTGTCAAGGGCCAAAACAGCTCCTTTATTTAAAGATTGAGATTCACAGCATACAGAAAGACATTCCCACATCACCTCCCCCTTTTTCTTCTTAGAAAGAGATTAATTATGACCATTAACCATTTATAATGAAAACAAACATTTAGAAACAATATTTGGGGAATCTGGGCATAGTTTTCCATTACTACTTCCTGCTGACTAAGGGGCATTGAAAATCCCACAAGTTCTTGAGACTGGATCATAATCTGCAGCCCTGTATCTGATATGGCCATCTCTTCCCATCAGAGGTTTTTTCAGGGGTCTTGGTTGATGAAACCATATTTGCCTGGAAGCAATCCACAGGTTCTCATCTTCTGTGGAAACAAAAGCAGAACTCTTCCAAAGCAATAAATCCTTAGACACAAATTTCAAAATCAAGACACCTTTAAAATATATATTCTTGTTTAACATAGCAGCCTTTGCATTTGCAATCCATTGTCTTTCTGCAATTAGCTCATTAACAGTTAAAAAATTAAAAGAAAACACAATAACAACCAAAATCCAGATTTTGTGTCTATTTTCCATCTTTACATGGCTTATCATATTTTTATTACTCTATTTCTCTTTTTCCCACATCAAATAATTTTTAAGGACTAAAAATTTACATTATATTATTAAATGAGCTTCATAGGTATAATACCTTAAACAAAAGTAGAAATGTTAGAACAGTATATTCTAACAAAAATAACCACAAATTTGTATCAGTATACAAAAATACCTTAAACAAGAATAGAGACATATATATATATATATATATATATATATATATATATATATACATGTATATACTGTATAGCAAAAATAGCCTTAAATTTGTATCAATATACAAAAATTTATACCAATGTAAAATATTTGATATTAATAGTTTCTTTTTAGTTTAAAGTAGATTTAATAATCTGCCCTCTTATCCTATTTTTTCCATATCCTCCCTCTCCTTTTGTTTCCAGAAAGATTCTTAAATCCAGCCTTTCTTGCTTAGTTTCCTTCCTTACTATGACCAGTAACAACTTGCAACCAACCCCCCTAAAGGATGACAAACATTCATAACTTACCAAAACACAGAAACCACTCACCCTACCTCTTGGGAATGTGTGCATCATATTCTTAAAATTACTTCCTGATGCCTAGGAACAACGACCTCTTTAGGCGACCTTGAGAAAATTAAGATAATGGTCAAGTAAGTCCTGGGGGAGCTAGCTCTTGTCCAGTCTCAGTGTGATGAAATAATGCAGGCTTATCTGAAGTCCTGGCTAGAGTAGTCTATGAGGCTGAACCATCTCAGCCAGGAGCTTTGAAGCTGTTCTGGATGTAGAACTCTAAGGAAACTGCAACAGAGGCACTCTGAAAGCCTGAATCACCTGGGCCACCCATTCCCATTGGTGTCTGATCCCCTTGCTGTAAAAACACAAACTTTCAAAGGTATAAGCAGAGATTTCCTGTCCTAATCATCTGGTTCCAAATAACTGACTCAGAGACTTAATATTACTTACAATGCTCAACTGACACCTAAGGCTTATTACTAACTGACTCTTATACTTAAATTAATCCATTTTTATGAATATACATTTTGCCATGTGACTGATAGCTTGTTACTTCATTTTTTACATGTCCTGCTTGCTATGTGGCTAGCTACTGGCTGGTGTCTCTCCTAACTCCACCCTTCTTCTTCCCATCATTTTTAATTTGGCTTTCCCACCTAACTTCCTGCCCAGCTACCAACCTGTCAGCTTTTTATTAACCAATGAGAGTAATACATATTCATAGTGTACAAAAGGATTGTTCCACAGCAAAAAGGTACTATATATATCTGCATTAACACAAGTATGGGATGTGTGCACAAGACTGATTTTTTTTGTTTTATGTTTAAGCAAGTAAAAGGTATTTGTGAACTTTTTAAGTCCACTTGATCTATATGATCAAATGTAATATAAACCTCTATCCATGCCATATGAAGGGTGGCATGTAATAATAAGTCATGAGGACTCTGTAGCCAACAAGATTTATCATGTCTCATCCAGTCTCAGAGCTGTTCCCATGCAGAGGGATCAGCTTATATGTCAGTTGATCTGTAGGCTTTTTTGTTTTCCTCCCCCATGTCTGTAGCCAAGATACTCCAGATGTCCACCCTGGTCAAATATGCTCTTTATTAATCTGGTAGGAATACATAGCCTTTTATTTGCTATAGAAATTAAAGCATAACCTCACCCTGAACGCAACACATTATCCAACTTCCATTTTGAAGTTAAAATAATTTTAAAATATATGTTGGTTTAATTTAGCAGTTTCTTATGTCTCTCAGCAGCTATTGTGTTTTATAAATTAACATTTAAAAGATTCAAAGTTAACAAGAAAGCATATAGGATCCAGGCTCCCTGTACGTTTTCCATCCTTATGTGGCTTTCTAATTACCACTTTACTATCTCTTTAAATACTTTATTTTTCAATGATTTTTTTTAGGATTTTCTGTAGTCTAAACTTTTTTGGCCCATCAGGGGCCAATACTTATAAAATAATTATTTAGAAGCTTATATTAATTATAAACTGTTTGGCCTATAGCTCAGGGTCATTATTAACTAGTTTTTATAACAACTTATTTTTATTAACTGATATACTGACATATGGCTCTGTGGCTTTATTTGTATCTTATTAAATATTGTTTTTTGGGTGACAGTCTATAGCATATTTTTTTTACTTTGTTTTCATCTTTGTTTGGATTGTTTTTGTCTGTCTCTAAGCTGTCTTTTCATAGACCAAAACATCTTTTTTATTAACAAATGGTAATGCAGTACATTTACAGCATATAGAAAGACATTTCCCATTACTTTTTTAATTAAAAAGGAAGGTTTAATTTAACATAGTAAAATTATGTATAACAAAACAGTTATCAAGCAAAAATTATAGTTATAAATTTAGTCTATTTGTATTTAGCAAAATTAAAGAAAATATTTTATCATCTATCTTATTTTTGTGAAGCTAAAGTCTTACATCTAATTTATTTTTATTGTAACAAAGGAAAATTATAATTATAACTATCTAGTCTTTAACTCTATTGAAATCCAAAACACCAAATCCTCATCCCATCTGGAGGCTAGAGCAGTGGAGCAGTTCACCCAGGACCCCAGGTTTCAGAAGGCCAAGTGTCCCAGGTCCCCTCCTTCTCTTACTCCACGATTGTGTATACTAATTTTTCTTAAGCCTAGACATATTGTTAAATACACTGTAACCTGTTTAGAGGGTTTTTTCTATCTGAATCTGCTTTACTGTGTGTCTGTAACCTTTTCTGTCTGCATGGGAAAAAACCTTAAACCTGCTACATGGAACACTGGCAGCTCAAGCACGCAGTCAGCTGATGGGAGACATATTTCTGAACTGTGGCCAGTATGAGAGACACAAAACTAGGAAGCCATATTTGGCTCCATTTTTATGTATTTAGAACCTTTTTTGAAGGTTTTCTCAGGTCTTATGTAGATATATGAGGCCCACATTGGGTACCATTTGTAGTTGGACCTTTTCATTGAGACTACCAGATCTCCAATAATGACAGAGACTTATTATTAATTATAAAATCTCAGCTGATAGCTTAGGCTTGTCTCACTAGCTCTTATAACTTAAATTAACTAATATCTATTCATCTATGTGTTATCAGTGACTCATGTCTTTTGCCTCTCCTCCTGCATGTCTCACTCCATCTCCATCTGGCTGGAAATTCATCACAACTCCACCCTTCTTCCCAGAATCCTCTCATCCCCAAAAATCTTGCCTACTTATTGGCCATTCATCTTTTTACTAAACCAATGACAGTGACACATATTCACAGTATACAAAAAGATTGTTCCACTATATTTTTATGTTTTTTTTCAAGACAGTGTCTCAGGTAACCCATATAGGCCTTGAAATGGCTTAGGAGCCAAAGATGACTTTTAATACCTGATCTTCCTTCTTCATCTCTCAAAGGTGGATATTACAGGCATATACCCAGTTCCTGACTGATTTTATAAATAAAAACTTAGACTGGGGAGCAATTTGCTGCATCAACTGGTATGAGGGGAAGATATGTAAAAAAAAAAAAAAAAAGAAAAAGAAAAACCAGTTCACTTATAAAACCCATTACACTTGTAATGCCAGAGAAAGGTTTTGAACATCCAGTTGTGACAGGGCAAATGTTCTTCCTTCAAGATTCTGCTGGAGCCACCTTTGATTTAATCTGAAATTGACCTCTCCCACCTTTCTACTTTCTGCCATGGAAAGTCCTATGGAAAAGCACCCAACACTGTTCTAGAAACGTGAGTCCAAATGTCCCAGTTCACCATGTTTTCAGCTTCTGTTACATTGCTTGCTTGCTTACTTTACTTCCCCCTGCAACTGCCAACCAGAATTTAGTTTTTCTGTGTTCTTTGCCATTAAAAGCTTTTCTTTTCTTTCCTGTGAAAAGAGTTTCTCTCCAAGCAATTGCTGGCCAGCTTAAAATAGACTTTGAATTTGGACTTTTGTATGGTTGAGTGGTCTTTGGGTCTCTACCCTGTAGCTGAATTTCTTGAACTGCCAACCCTCTAAATCATAATATGGAGACTTATTATTAGCCATGAATGCTTAGCCTTAGTTTTGACTTGCCCCACTAGATCTTATAACTTAATTTAATCTGTTTTTCTTTGTCTCCATTTTGAGTCAGGGCTTTTACCTTTCTTTTATTCTGTATGTTCTTTCCTCTTTCCTCCATGGCTGGCTGGCTGGCTGGCTGATCTTGGGCATCTCTCTCTCTTTATCCTTCGTTCTCTCTCATTCTCTCTCATTTCTCTCCCTTGTTTCTCTCTCTCCTATATTCCTACTACTACTTATTTTCTCTACCCACTACCTTTGCCTATCCCTGTACTTCCTAGCTATTGGGCATTCAGCTTTTTCTTAGAATAATCAGGTACCTTAGAGAAACCAGGTGAAACAATAACACATCTTTACATAGTTAAACAAATGCAACAAATCTTTACATAATTAAAATAATATCCATGATACCAGCCAGTTCACTAAAGCCACAAATCACATCAAAATAATTTTACTATAATTTGTAACCAAATTTCCAAGATTTTGAATCTATGTAGGATTGGATCTCATGGAAACATGGGAATTTCCCATGAGAACAGTGGCTCTGGAATGAAGCCATAGTTGACAGGCTTCTTTGGAGTTGCATCATGGATAGAAGTCAGTTCTGGTTTGAAGTGGCAACAATATATATATATATATATAAGACATTGGGCTAGCCTCAAACTCAGAGATCCACCTGCCTCTGCCTCCTGAGTACCAGGGATTAAATTCATATGCCACCATGCCCAGCCAAGTACAAGAATTTTAAAAATGATACTTAAAATCAGGCATATTGGTAAATGTCCATTATCCCAGCACATGAGAAGTAAAGGTAAGGGAATCAGGAATTCAAAAAGCCTCAGTTACATGGAGAGCTGGAGACCAGTATGGAGTATATGAGATTCTGTCTAAAAATACAACAAAACTGTTCCATTTAATATTCTGGGGAGGGGGAAGAGCTGTGTTCCTAACTGAAAATGGACAGTTTTCATTTTCAAACAGACCTTGGCACTTGTCATAGGCCCATCTGGTCCTGCCTTCTCAGTACCACAAGGAAGACTAAGCTGTCCACCTAGCAGTGAAAGCTCTACCATTTGGGGACTGTGTCTTTGATGATCCCTTGAGATGAACACATAGCTCAGTGGTTAAGAACACACACTAACTACTTTTACAGAGGACCTGAGTTCATATTCTGATACACACATCAGGCCCAGAGCTCAGACATCCTCCAGGGAACTGACACCTAGGTAAAATACTTTTTAAACATTTTTGTGTGTACATGTGTATGTTCATGTGTGTATGGAGACTAAAGGTTGACATTGAATGTCTTCCTCAATAACTCACTACCTTATTTTTAATTTTTAAAGTGTGTGTATGTGTGGATAAAGAGAGAGGAGGGATGAAGAGAGGGAGAGAGAGAATCAGAGAACAACTTTCAGAACTCTCCCCCTACCTGTGGGTTCTAGGATTGAACTGGAGTCATCAGGCTTGGTGGCAGAAGCCTTAACTGGCTGAGACATCTTGTCATTTGGGGATTTTATTTTTTATGTAAAAATTGCACCCAACTATAGAAATGTAAGTTGGTTGTTGATCATCCATGTTGTTGTTTGGTTTTGTCTCTTTTTGGGCCCACCACCCAGCTCCCAAATAAAACACACAGAGGCTTATTCTTAATTATAAATGCCTGTCCCTTGTCTTGCTTCTGTATGTCTTACTCTCACACATGCTCCATGTCTGACTGTGCAGCTAGGTGGCTGCCCTTCTTCTTGCTTCTGTTTCTCCTCACAGATTTCTCTTTTTATTTATTCTCTCCTGCCAGCCCCACCTATCCTTTCTTCCACCTGACTATTGGCCACTCGGCTCTTTATTCAACCAATCAGATGTCTTAGACAGGCAAAGTAACAGCTTCACAGAATCAAACAAATGCAACATAAAAGGATGCAACACATCTTTGCATCATTAAACAAATGTTCCACAGCATAAACAATTGTAACACTGTTAACTAATATTCTACAACAAACCCTGTGGGAGATTATGTTGTTACATTGTAAATTATTGTCCCACCCACTGGCTTAATAAAAAGCCCTGATTGGCCAAAGGCAGGCAGGAAGTGTGAGCAGGGCTACCAGACTAAGAAGACTCTAGGAACAGGAAGAACAGAGCAGAATGCCAGAGAGAAGCCAGAAGATGCAGAGGACAACTATGCTGCTCTGAGAAAAGGTACCGAGCCGCATGGCTGAACAGGACAAGAGACATGGGTTGGATGAAGGGTAAAGAGTTAGCAAGTTATATGCCTAGGCCTTAGGCCGATCAGCCTAAAACTATTGTAAGCATCTTCTCTGCAGGTCTGTGGGCCTGTGGGTCTAAACCTTGAGGCTAGGCCCATAAGTCCGGGCCAGAAACCTCCTACTACAAAACCCCTTATTTTAAAAGTTCCGTATTTGTAGAAAAAAGAATGAATGAACAAAAGAAAAAGAGGAAAACTAGAGAGGAGGGAAGGCTGAGTTGCCGTCCACTGACGTTTTATGAAGATATGTTGAGGAAACCAAGTCAGGACCAAGAGAAGACCATGAGGAAAGATAAAGAGAAGACCATGAGGAAAGATAAAGAGAAGACCATGAGGAAAGATAAAGAGAAGACCATGAGGAAAGATAAAGAGAAGACCATGAGGAAAGATAAAGAGAAGACCATGAGGAAAGATACTACACAAAAGAAAAACCTGAAACAGGAATTCGCTAACCAACTCACTTAAGATTCATTTTAATGATTTTAATAATACTAGTTAATCAAAATAATACTAATTAGTCAAAAATTCACAGAACACTTAAAATGTATATCTTTGTATTATTGTCTGTCTTTGTAGAATCTCCTTAACTCTAAATTTGAACTGGATGTGACTATAACAGGGCCCCAGACCTGGGATTCCAAGACCTAAGCACAACTGACTCCATGTTGGAAGTGCTATTCAGGCACTTTTGGTTTGGTTGTTTGTTTGTTTGAGACCAGGTTTCTCTGTGTGACAGTCCTGTCTGTCCTGGAACTAGCTCTATAGACCAGGCTGGCTTTGAAGTCAGGATATCTGCTTGCTTCTGCCTCTCAAATGCTGGGATTAAAGGTGGGGGCCACCACCACCGAGCTCACATAAGCCTCTTAATGCTGGACATAGACCTCACAGAGAGCACCGAAGATTAGTATTTCAGAAGATCAGCATTCCAAAACACAAGAAAGATTTGTAGCACTACTGAGAAGGCCATCTGGTACAGAATACAGAGCAGGTCACTGGTTGAACTTCAGAAAGCACAAATAGATCTCAGTCCTACAACTGAAAGGTCCTGAATTCTGCAAACCATCAGAAATTAATTTGGAAGTAAAGATTCCCTCACGTGGCCTCCAGAAGGATTTTGACCCTGTCAACACCTCCATCCTAACCTGGTGATCCCTGAATAGGGCACCTGGCCAGGCCAGAGCAGACTTCTGACCTACAGAACAGCGAGCTAATAACCGAGTGTTGTCTTAAGCCACCAAGTTTATGATAACTTATTACACAGCAAGAGAAATCCTGTAGACTGTGTTTAAAAGGGTGTGAGGAAGCTAGTACATACAGTGCTATTGGTTGGAGTGTAAGTAGGTGTAACCTCTACTAGAGGCAAGTTGGCAATATTGAAAAAATGAAGTCACTCATCCTTTGACCCTGAAGCTCTGTCTTTATGGAATCCTCACATAAATAGATTCATGCACCCGAGATACACATCACAGCTTCATCTATAATAACAAAAGACTATGTGTGGCTTACATATATGTCGATATACAGGTCAGGCATATACACAATGGTATGAGCCTTCATCATGAGGTCATTTATAATATATCACCACAGAAGGAATTCCAGGAATTACTTTAAAGTAAAAACGTAAGGCTTAGGAGATGGCTCAGTCAGTAAAGTACTTGTCATACACACATGAGGACTGGTGTTTCAATCCCATGTTAAAGCTGGGCATGGCAGTGCAAGTCTGCAATTTCAGCACTGGGGAGGCAGAGACAGAAGCATGATGACTAACTAGACTGGCTCAGTCACTGAGATCCAACTTTCGTGAAAGATTCTGTCCCAGAGGCCAAGGTAGAAAGCAACTGAGAAAGACATATGATATGGGCCTGCAGTCACCACAAGTGTTCAAGTACACCTCCTCCCACCCACCACATCCACCAGAAGGTTTAGGGTGGTATATAAAATGCTGCTATTTAGCAGAGGCTAAAAGAAAAATACAATCAGATGTGTTGGTGAGTATCTGAGGAAGAAGATAAACTAATCCCACTGTTTGTTTATGTGGAGGGGACAAGGAAGAAGAGAAACTGTTTCCCACTGACCTTTGTCCTCTTCCAAGAACAAACACATGTTTTTATTGCCTGGCAAGAAAAACAAACACCAATAAAAGATTAGGATTGGCTTTGTGAGTGCAGTTAGTTGAAGGGAACAGAGGAGAGGATGGAAAGGATAGAGAAGGGTAGCAAGAACATTCACCAGGCATACCTGCCACTTCCCTCTGCTCCACCAAGTCCAGTCAAAGAACAAAGGACTCCTGAGAAATGCGTCATTAGGGGATTTTGTCATTTGGCAAACATCAGATGATCTTAAACACAGATGGCAATGAAATCGCGGTCATTGACAGTGACCGTGGATAATATAACCATATGGGCACTCGCTTTGTTATGCTGTCCATGCTGAGGAAAATATTAAACATGTGTAGCTATCTCTCACACTGCCACAAATAACTGGAGAAATGTCCATTTGCTACTTGGAAACAAAGATGTCCCTTACAAGAATGACTACTTGAAGTTGACTGTACAACCAACCTGGTATCACGTCAAGCAGTTGGTCCTTCTCCCAAGAATCCAATCCCTAGTGCCCCAAACTTATTATGAGACTAAACAATGAATGAATTGATGTTTTATTTTGTATTTATTTGGGGGTAGGGATAGTGCCTTTGCACTGTAGCCTTCATTGGCCTAATACTCAATATATAGCCCACAATGGCCTCTCTCAAACTCATGAAATTTCTCCTACTTTAGTAGGATTGTAAGTATGCACCACCAAACCCATCACAGTTAATATTTTACCCATGTTTCCTCTCCACTTTGCATGAAAATACTTGCTGAGTTGTTTTGTTTGTTTAAAAAGGGTTTCATATATACCAGACCAGCCTAGAACTCATTTAGCCAAAGATGACCTTGAACTTCCTAAATTTTGCGATTATAGGCTTATGCCACCATGCCTTGCTTATGTTGAAACCCAGGGCTTCATGCATACTAGGCAATCAGGCCACCAACTGAACCACATTGATGAACTGGAAATGTTTTATGTTTAGTTGAGAAACATCTAAGAGATGTGGTACAACACGTTACGGGTGCCTGACTCCAAGCCTGAGGACCTGAGTTCCATCTCCCAAATCCATAGAGTGGAATCTACTCCCTTAAGTCATGCTCTATCTTCCACACCCCCAGGTATGCTAACACATACACACACACAGTATATAAATGAATGTAAATTTTTAAATTATTTATTTATTTTTATTTTCTGTACATTGTCATTTTGCCTGTACATATGTCTGTATGAGGACATCAAATCCCTTGGAACAGGAGTTACAGGCAGATGTGAGCTGCCATATGGGTGCTGGGAATTCAACCCGGGTCCTCTGGAAGAACAGAAATGCTCTTAGCCCCTGAGCTAGTCTCCAGCCCTAGTGTACAATATTCTTAAATAAGAAAAATGTCTTAAAAGGCATTGGCATTTCAAAATTAGATGTTGTCTCAATGGGTACAATGATGTTTCAATGGGTACTAGTGTGGGAAGAAGCCAGGTAAGGTGATTTTAAAGTTGAAAGCACTTGTCCACAAACATAATTCAGAAAAATGGCTTAGCTAGGTGTTTACCATACAAGCATGAAGACTTGAGTTCAATGCCCAGCACACACATAAATCCTAATGCAATGATAATCTCCTGTAATCCTAGTGGGGGAAGGAAGGTCCAGAAACAAAAAGATCCCTGGGGCTTGCTGCCCAACCAGTCTAGCCTAACTGGTGAGCTCCAGGATCAGTGAGAGACCATCTCTCAAAAACAATAGGGTAGAACAGTGTGGTGGTGTGGGCCTTTATTCCCTGTACTCAGGAGGCAGAGGCGGGCAGATCTCTGTGAATCTGAAGCCAGTCTGGTCTACAGAGTGAGCCCCAGAATAGCCAGGGCTATGCAGAGAGGCCCTGTCTCAAAACAAACAAGCAAACACAATAAAATGTAGAAGAAGGCTTTAAATTGACCTCTGGCTTCTACATGCACACATGCATCTGTGTCCACACAAAGATACACACATAAAAACAGGAAAGAGAATGGAATCCAAACCCTGATGCTGTGGTGCAAGTCTGTAATCTCAGCACCTAGGAGGCAGAGGAAAGAGGTCCTAGGTTTCAGGATAGCCAAGGTTACATAACCAGACCCTGTCTCAAAAAGGGATGGGGAAGCTAATTTAGCTCACAGCAGAAGTTTGGTTCCAGTCCCCATAATCAGGTGGCCACTAACCACCTATCACCTCAGTTTCAGGGAATTCTACATCCTCTGGCATTTACAGGTATATAGTACGTATAAACTCATACAGGCGTGCATACACAGAAGATAATTTTTGGATTTTAAAACAAAGCACAACAAGAAGAGATTGTATCACAAGGTGAATAGCTGTCTGCACTTTCCACACATCTGTACACTGCATTCTGGCAGTCCTGAACTACAGATTGACCCAGACTCCTGATGCTTCAGTTTGCCTTCCTTGATTTTGGCTGTATGATGGTGTGAAAGTAAACTTCTCCATTATATTTTTCACCAAAGTATATGAAGTCTTCCCCATTTTCTTATTAAAAAAAGCTTTGTGTTCAAGGGACTTACCTAACTGCAGGCAAACATAAGTGCTGTGAGTCCCTTTCAGAAAGGTTTGGCTCGTCTAGGTTGACCTGAAATGAAGGAAGCAACCACACATTCAATTTGGGATATCTGGCATATTTTCTAAAGACTTATTTTTATTTTTAATGTGTGTGAGTGAGTGAGTGAGTGTGTGTGTGTGTGTGTGTGTGTATGTGTGTGCGTGTGTGTGTGTTGGTATGTGAACATGAGTGTAGATACCCACAAGAGCCAGAAAGATGTGTCAGATCCCCTTGAGCTGGAATTATAGACAGTTGCAAGCCATCTGAACTCAGGGGCCCCAAAGGCTCTTAACTACTCAGCCATCTCTTCATATGCTAAGTAAGCAAAGGAGCAGTTCCTCTGTTGTAGAATATTAGTTGAAGGCGTGTTATATTTGTTTGTGCTGTGGCACATTTGTTTAATGATGCAGAGATGTGTTGCATTCTTTTCTGTTGCATGTGTTTAACTCTGTGAAGCTGGGTTACTTTGCCTAAACACCCAATGACCTAATAAAGAGCTGAATGGCCAATAGTGAGGCAGGAGAAAGGATAGGCGGGGCTGGCAGGCAGAGAGAATAAATAGGAGGAGAAATCTGGGAAGAGATCAAAGAGCAAGAAAGAGAGAGAGAGAGAGGATACAGGGAGGGGGCAGCCACCCAGCTGCACAGCCAGCCATGGAGTAAGAAGTAAAGAAAGGAACACAGAAAGAGAGAAAGGTTAAAGCCCAGAAGCAAAAGCTAGATGGGATAATTTAAGAAAAGCTGGCTACAAACAAGACAAACTAAGGCTGAGCAGTCATAAGAAAGAGTAAGACTCAGTATGATATTTGGGAGCTGGGTGGTAGGCACCCCTAAAGAACAAAGAACAAAGAATACCAAAGAATAAATAGAAAATAAAAAGCAGCTAGATTCTCACGTGCCCTTGCTAGTGCCTCTGCCTTGGCTCCAATCCATCTTCTTTTCTTTATGGCTAACACATTAGGGGGCTGTTTGGTTTTGCTTCGTGTATGTTCATGTCCTGCTTATGTGGATGTATATACATGACTCTGTTCCTGGTGCCCAAAGTGGTCAGAAGACAGTATTAGATCCCCTGGAACAGGAGTTATAAATGGTTATAAGCCATCATTTGGTGCTGTGAACTGAATTCAGGTCCTCTACAAGAGTAATGACTGTTTTTTAACTACTATACCATCACTCCAGCTCCATACTAGGATTTTTAATCTAATTTGGCTCTGGGCTTTTCTTGGTGACACCCTGTGATCCAGTTGATATGAGTGAAGGCCCCTCCTTTGTGTTCTCAGAGCCTCTCCAGGCAGCCTGCTACTCATGTTTGCTGTCCCCTGCACAGATGACCCCAGGAAACACAAAAAAGAGACAGGGTAGGGAGGAAAGACAATGACGGGCGTCTTTATGAATGGTTACCACCATGAGACTCAGTCCTATTGGGAAGCAGCAGAGAAACTGTGTGGTGCATGCTTCAGAATTGTCCTGCTGTAGCTGAAGTACCACACACTGATAACACAGAGCTAGCTCAGAGGTAGAATTTATGCTTAGCATATGTGAGGTCCTGGATTCCAACCCCAATATCCTCCAAAACATGTTAAGATGGTTAGCGTTATATTGGGCGATTTTTATGGCAATGATAATTGTAATAATAGTAAATACTATCTCAGCCAGGTAGAGTGCTACACACTTAGGATCTCAGCACTCAGGAGATGGAGGAGGGGTCATTCAAGACCAGCCTCAGCTACACAGAGAGTTCAAAACAAGCTAGGATCACATGAGGCACTGTCTCAAAGGTATATAATAAAATGAAATAAAAAGGAAGCCGGAGATAACAGCTCAGTCAGTAAAGCTCTAACTACCCACAGGCCTGGACTCCATCCCAGTGCTGGAGAAGTAGAGACCAGAAATTACTTGCAAGTCACTAGCCAGACAACCACTGAGCTTCTGGTTCAGTGAGACCCACTCTCAAAACCTAAGATGGTGGTGGAATGATGAAAAAGGCACTTGCCCTATAAGCCTGGTAACCTGAGTTTAAACCTCAGAACCCACATGAAAGTGGAAGGAGAGAAGATTCCATAAAACTCTCCTCTGACCTCTGCATGCCAGCCATGCCGTGTGTGCTCACACCCCCACCCACCTCCACAATAATAACACATTAAAAAATAATGAGGACAGCAATGTCGACCTCTGACCTCCAGTGAATGTACCCACTCATTCATTCACACCCACCCCACTCATGAGCATGCACACACACAAAATCACTCATTCATTAAAGACACTGTCTCAATAGAGAACAAAATGATTGGAGCTATTATCCACCAAGGCCCATCTCTGTCAACTTCCCGTCCCACACACACCATTCAGGGTTGGTCATCTATTGGCACTCAAGCTGAGAGACTAGGAGGGATAGAAGGTGGTGACCTGTCTGTCACAGCAGCTAGTGACCTCAGATGGACCCAGGGGTTACAGACCAAGCCATCAATAGCACCTACACTATTTGCCAAATGGTCACATTATTTCTTCTTCCCGATTCTCTTCTGTATATACAAAAGTACTTTTCAGTGAGTAAATAAGTGTATGAGTGAACAAGCATGGAGTTCATCGTAAGATGTTAAGAGAGAAGATAAACTTGGGACTGGGTTGCTAGGATCCCATTACAGACACTTTCAATGCTATCATGAGTAGTTGCCCTTAACAACCAGAGGGAGCAACTTCCACAGGTAAAACTTGGCAGCTCAAGTTCAAGGCCCAGCTGAGCTACATATGGACTTCAAGGTCTGCTGGGCATCTTAACAAGACTTTATCTCTCAAAATCAAAATACAGGGCTGAATGGCAAGCACAGCTTCTGTCTGGTTTTGTGTCTGACAGGAGGGAGTGTTCAGAAAACACAAGAGTTCCAAGTCATAAAAATTTCATTAAAAAAAAGGTAAATAAAGAAAGGTCGTGTGAGCCTTTAATCCCAGCACTCGGGAGGCAGAGACAGGGGAATCTCTGAGTTTGAAGCCACCTGATCTACAAAGAAGGATCAGTAGCTCCTTCTGAGGACATTCCCCCCAAATCTCCCTCTCCATCCAAGTAGAGGGCCACTGGTGCTTTTCAGTTTCCTGTTCAAGCCTAAGTGCTGTTAAAAGTACCAACAGGGGCAAAACTAAACTTACCCCCAGACAAGAAGAACAAGTTGTGTGGAAATCAAGAGTCCTCACTTAATTACCCGACACTCCCTCCTGGCCCAGTTCAAGGCCATGAAAGTGACCTGCCCTCCACCCTTGGGCCAATAGGTGTGTCTGTCCAAGTACTCCCAAGGCCTCTCCTGTGCTGGCACTAAGATTAAGCCATTCCACCCTGGTGGTGTGGAAGTGGAAAGTTGCTCCCAAAGCCTCTGGTCTGGAGGCAGGCCCTTGACTGAGACACTGGGGGCCCTGAATTCCTGTTCTACCTAACACAGGTGTGACCACAGCAGGGACCCTACCATTAGGGATTGGGTGGCTACTGAGAACAAGGACCTTATCTGCCTGGGACCTAACTCCACTTCCATACCTGTAAACTGAGTGAGTGCTCAGTCTCATAGCACATATAGTCCTTCTGACAGAGATCAGCCTAAGGCACAGAAAACAAAGAATGTTCTATAAGCTCTTGAGATTCCTAGGACTTCTTTGCTGGTTTTCCTGCTGTATTTCCAGACTCTGTGGCACCTATCTCCTGTGCTCTCCTTAGCTGGTAGTGCTCACAAGGAGTCTCTAATGATGAGTATCCCCAACCTGATTGTCAGTGAGCTTTTAACCTTAACTTCGAGGTAGTAGTTGCTTCTCCTCCTCATCCTCATCCTTCCTCTCCTCCTCTTCCTCTTCTTCATTCTACTTTTTCCTTTTCCTTTCCTTTAGTATTGGGGATTGGACCTAAGGTCTTTGTCATGCATGCTAGGCAAGTATATGTTTAGCATTTTTTAAAGATTTCTTTTACTATTTATATGCATATGTGGAGGTATCTAGAAGAGGGTGTCAGATCCTGCCCGGAGCTGGAGTTATAGGTAGTTGTGAGCGGCCTGATGTGGGCACTGGGAACTAACTTGGGTCCTCCGGAAGAGAGCATCTAGGCTCTAACCACTTAGCCATCTCATCTGCAGCACTTTCCCTCTTTCTTTTGAGGCAGGTTCTCTCTAAATTGCTCTCTAAAGTCCAGGTTGGCCTTGGACTTATTCTGAAGCCAAAGACAACCTTGAACTTGTCATCCTCCTGCCTCAACCTCCTGAGTGGCTGGGGCTACAGGCCTGAGTCATTGAATCCAGACTCAAGGATCCTTTTTTATGGCTTCATCTTCATCTTGTCTTTATGGCAGAACTTTCTAGGAGGAGCTCAATAGATGTCGACTCCTCAGTATCTGCCTATAGTTTGATTTCCTTTTCTTTGTCTAAATTCAGCCAGAGCCGAACTTTCTGTCTGGGCCACACGGCACCATAGGGCGACTCAGGATAAGACGCCTTGTCCTTTTATAGCTCATGTATCTTCTAGACACTCCACATGGCTCTGAAATGAATGGAGGACTGGGGTACAGTGCACAGTGAGAGGAAAATGTCCTCTCAGGGTCGCAAATGGGAATTTGGCCAGAGACATCCACATGTGGTTTCTCTTGCACTTTACTCAATGTTCCACCCTTTTCTCTGGCCAGAAGCCCAGAAGAATGACCTTGGAACCTGCTGCAACTCTTTTCCTGGCCCTGCCTCCAGGTTTCTGTTCACAATTCATGGGAACCAGAAGGGATAGGTCATATCTTTCTACTCTAGGGCAGCATGACCCAGTGGTCTGACAGATGTCACTTCTCTGTCTTGGGGGAGACATTGTGACTTGCATTCTGCAAGACTGACATGTGATCTACTACTTAAGGACCCTGTAAAAATCTTTCCTATTATCAAGCAGATGGTTTCAGGCTACCCAGGGAGAAGGCTCTTTGTTGGTTCCTTTGGAGACAGGCTGTAGCCCAGGCTGGCCTATTACAATAAATCTCACTTGCAATATACCAAATACAGGATTAATATTTATTGGAAGGTATTTTAACACTGACAATTACAAGTTAAACCTTAGGATGATTCCTTGGCGATTGGATGATCCAGACAATGGATGCTGATCTAATCTCCAAGAAAGCAGGAACAAAACAGGGCACTCAAGATCCCAGCAGCCCCTTATGAACAGGGCTGGCCACACCCCCTTCAGGCTCCCAGGACTTTAGAAACATGGGCTCCCAACCTTATCAGTTAGCACCTGACTCCCATCACATCTCCCCCTTTTGTATAATTAAGAAGGTTCTAAACTAAGACTATATACAATAGGAATTACTATAAGGTAATGTCTGGGGGAGGAAAAGACCAAGCATAAGCATGGTCAAACTATAACTAAAACCCAACACATATAAGGTACATCATACATGTCTAGAATATTGGTAGATGGTGGGGTGTATAAATTACTTCAAAACTGTTCATCTGGGATAGTGAAAATCCAATGCCTGAATGGGTTGGGTTAAGATGAAAGAGCAAGCTAGCAAGGTGCCTAAGCCATAGATCAAATAGCATGAAGTTAATATAAGCATCTGAATCATTTTGAGGGGACTAAGCAGCAGCAGGCAGCTAAGGGGTCTGGGGCAGCAGGTCTGTGGGTCTGGGACCTCTGACCAGCCAGGGTCAGGAAACCATATTGTTACACTGGCCCAAAACTCATACCAATCCTACACCTCAGCTTCCCTTTTGAGCACTGAAATTACAGGCATCGATTACCATGTCCCTCAAAAGATCATGTATATACAATGCAAGGTGGAGCTGGAGGCTATAGCTTTTGTGTGTGTGTGTGTGCGTGTGTGTGTGTGTGTGTTTGTGAATGATAATAGTATATGTGCATATATGTGATAATAGTAACAAATAATATAGACTTACATATAGTTAAAATTCACTTGGTACAGGCTGGGCAAGCACACTACCAACTGAGCTGCAGCCCTCCTCAGTATATACATGTGTGCTTACATGAGTATTATGTGCATCACTACGATTATGCAGAGGTCAGACAAAGCCATCAATCCTCTAGAACTGGCGATAGAGACAGTTGTGAGCTGCCATATGTTTTTTGGGAACCCAAATTGAATCCTCTGCAAGAACAATACATACTCTTAACCACTGAGCCATCTCTCTAGTATCTTTCTACCTTACTTTTTGAGACACTGCCATTTAGCTGTTAGCTCCACATTAACTGGACTGGCTGGTCAGGGAGATCTGAGAATCTACCCATCTCCATTCCAGCAGTGGTCCTGTGACAGGTGGGTGCAACCATCCCAACTTTTTACATGGATTCTGGGAATGTGCCTCAGGTCCTCCTGCTCACAGAGCAGGTACATTACCATCTGAACCATGTCCCCAGCTCCATAAAATCAACCTTTTCTTGTCAGTCCAACAATGATATCACTCAGCTCTTCCTCATGTGCTGCTTTCTTCGTACCATTGTTATGGCCTCTGGAACTGCATTCTCATCAGAATGTGTCCCAGCTTTTAGAAACAGCCGCGGCTCACTCCTCCATACCCTAACTGCCTCAATTTTATCTTCCAAGTCATGACAAGTAAGTAGCCTCCAAACCACAGGCAGCACAGGCCTAAGTGTCTGTGTCTGGCCCATTCTCCTATCAGCCAGTCTAACCTTGTTCATCCTCCCAGACCACCTTGACCCATACTGCCCCTGACCTTTTTGTGGTTAGTGGAGTTCAAAGCCAGGGTCTCAAACATAAATGTACTCTCTTGAATCACTGTATTTCCCTCCAGAACCACATGGGCTGATCCTAAATCTTTATCCAGTAGGAACCCACATTTTCCAAGATGACAATAAGCTCTTCAGGGACCCACGTGGTGTCATATGCTTCCTTGGAAATCACCTTCCCTCTGAAATGTCACTAAAAATGTAGACTGGAAGCTAGGCCTGATATTACTCTCCTGTAATCCAGTAGTTGGAAAGCTGAGACAGGAGGATTTAAAGTTCAGGCCTCCATGGACTACATAGTAAGCTCAATGCCAGCCTCGGCAATTTAGGAAGAGCCTATCTATCTTGAAACTTAAAAAAGAAAGAAAGAAAGAAAGACAGTAAGGGCTCAGTGATGGTAGCATATTAGGCTTTACAATAATCACCAGCATCCCAGTCAGGCATTGTAGCACATGCCTAAATTTTAACACAGGATAAGACAAGGCAAGAGGATTAGGAACAAGGCCAACCTAGGCTACTTGTGAGACCCTGCCTCAAAAAGACAAAAAGTGAACAAACATAAAAAGCAGATTCCCAGCTCCCTGAAATCTCTGAAAGGAAGCAGATATGGTTTTTAGTAATGGCCTCACCTGAAATGCAGTTCACATCCCATAAAATTTATTCTTTAGAAACCAATGGGCAATGTTGCTGGGTGGTGGTATGCAAGAGGCTCTGGTTTCCATGCCAACAATGCAAAAAGGAAAATAAAGCACATAGTTTAATCAGTCTTGTCATAACCACAGAATTTGGAAACCATAATCATTACCTAATTTTATTATTTTTAATTTTGTATATGTATTTTAGGTCTATGAATGTTTTGCCTGCATATATGTATATGTACCATGGTGCCCTCAGAGGTCAGAAGAAGCATGATGCCCTGGAACTGTAGTTACAGATGGTTATGAACCATCTTGTAGATGCTGAGATTGAAATTCAAACTCAATGCAAGAGCAATAAATGCTCTTAATCACTGAGGCATCTCTCCAGCCCCCTAATTTTAGAGCATTTCTGTCTCTTCCAAAAGAAATCCCTTCCTATTAGCAATCATTTCCCATCCTCATACCCCGACTCTAGTAACCACAAACCTACTACCTGCCTATAGCAGTGTTCCTGAACTGGACTCTTCATGTAAACAAAATTGTGAGCTGGGCAGGTGGTGCCGGTTTGTAATCCTAGCATTTGGGAGGTGAAGGTTATCCTCAGCTACATACTAATTTGGTTTCCAGAAGACCCTGTCTTAAAAAAAAAAAAAAAGCAATATAGCAAAAATGGAATCCTATAGCCCACAATATGTGACCCTTTGTGTCTGGAAGCTTAGTAGTAGAATGTTTCTAAGGCTCATGTCTTGGACTTCCTAGGGGAAATGAGTGGAGGTAACACTTGACTTTTTTGTTGTTTTGTTTCTCAAAACAGGGTTTCTTTTTTTCTTTTGTTTCTCAAAACAGGGGAGAGTCCCTGGCTGTCCTGGGACTCTCTCTGTAGACCAGGCTGGCCTCCAACTCAAGATCCACCTGACTCTGCTGGGATTAAAGGCATGTGCCCAGCATTCCTGAACCTCCAAATTGTTTTGTAAAGCACCTACAGCCCCTGACATGCTCTCCAGCAATCAAACAAGGGTCGAGTTTCTTGACAATATGTTTTTATTACCTGTGAGCCACAGCATGACTAAGTATAGGCAATCTTATGTTGAGCTCAGGTGGTTTACTGAGACTGCTCCGACACGTTTTGTCTCGGTCTGGACAGTCCCTCCTCCTTCCCCCCAGCCCCAGGGTGGGGATGGAAAGAATGGTGTTCTTAGAGGCCTTAGCACTACCAAGCGATTAACTACTCAGCACCAGACAGTCCGGGTACTAAAACCTAAAAGGCCAAGTGATGAGAGACGTTGAGGAGGAAGTAGCTGGGGGAGGGGAAGGACCCAAGCCCAAACCCAACCCTGACTCAGTCTACGGGTCCACGACAACGATTGCATCATGGAGCCTCCGCAGTACAGCCCTGACAGGGGTGGAAAAAGAGACTAAAGCTGGTATCTGTTCCCCATCTCCGCCCCCGGAAGGATGCTGCGTGGTTACCCGAAGCTAGATTACAGCACCTGCTGCGAGCGCCCTGCACCGCCTTGGTATTATTATGGTATTAGCTCTGCCTTGTCCGCGGGCGAGCAGAGTAATGGGTCTCAGTGCTGCAATTGTTGCCCTGATCCAGCAGTTTTGACTCTTTCCCAGGGCCACAGGCAATTGCTTCGATCGCTGCTCCCCACCCCCAACTGAAAGATAAACTAAACAGGAAGTGGCCGTTTCTCCCAGAGGGGCTGTATGGGACCTCAACCCTGGGGTTTTTTAATCTTTGATGAGAACCTTTCAGGTTGGGGCGTGGCTTTGCTCACTCAAGGCTAGGCGCTCTTCTGTGCTTGCTCTTTCTGGCTCTCCCTTCCCTTCCCTCCTATCTCCCTTTTCTTCTCCAATGCCCTCCCCCCCATTCCGCTCCGTTCACCACATCTCTTTCTCACTGCCCCCCTCCCCCTCGTAGCTTCCTATTGAAAGGTGATTGCTTTCCCCTTCTGTGCCTCAAGAATATGTGCTGAGGGTTAGAATTCAGATTAAAGCCCAGCATCCAGGTTGCAAATTAACATTAAGCCATTGGTGACTGCAAATCGTTAACAAGCACAACTCCGGGTAGCCAGAGTTTGGGGAGAGGCGTCTTTTTGTTGGATTTGTTTGTTTCTTTTGTTTTGTTTGAGGCAAGGCCTCACCGTGTAGCATGGATGAGACTGACAGTAATTCTCCTGCCTCAGCTTTACAAGTGCTAGGGCTCCAGACACTCCTGCCACAGGAGGTTAGTTTTGTAGGGGTAAGTGTTATGGAGATCGGACCCTGGGACCTGAGTGTAAACATGTAATAGTAGAATTCCGCAGCGGCTCACAGCTGCAGTAGCCCCTCCCCCATGCAAACGGGGACAAGTACCCTACCAAGACATCGTCTGTAAATCTCTAGCTACAGACTTCCAGGTTCCAGTGTTTCCCACCTGGGGAAGTGAGTTTACATCAAAGGCCGTATTGGTGGTGGCCAGCGCTACACTTACTGCTCCCGACTCCCTTCCCTGACTTCTGAGAATGGGAGAACATGGTTGCTGGCGCCTGCTCTGGAATCTCCATCTACAATGCACACAATCCCATTTCTGCTTCTAAGGCCGGCATTCCCGTTTAAAATCCTTGTGCCTGTTGTCTGTCCGTGGCGTTAATAACTCTTCTAATAAGTATACTGCTTACTCTCAAGACTTTGTCTCAGTGTTGCTCTGGGTCCCATACCAAAGAGTTTTTTTAAGTGGGTATCCTCCACCACTGAGCTACACCCCCACCCGTTTTCGTTTTCAGTGTGTGTGTGTGTGTGTGTGTGTGTGTGTGTGTGTGTGTGTGTGTGTGTGTGTGTGTGTTTTATTGCAGTTATCCATTGATTTAGTGTGCGTATGTTTCTGGGCGCATGCGTGCCATAGTATGCCAGGGGAGGCCAAAGGATAAATTGCAGGGAGTCTTTCCCTCTATCATGTAGGTTGGTCCCCGGGAAGGAACTCAGGTCTCGGAGCTTTAGCACCTTTAGCGGATAGATTCACCTGGCCCAGATTTTTTTTTTTTTTTTTTTTTTTTTTTTTTTTTTTTTTTTGCGGGGTTGGGGTGTTAAAACAGTGAAACTTTAGTCTTTTTAGCTCCGTTTGTTTTTAACCTGGAAAAAAAATTTACGGTTTCTGTGTCCCGCCCCAGTGCTCCTTTTGAAATAGGTCACAATAGCATTGTGGCTTTTGTCCCTGGGCTGCCTCACGTGCCTGCCCTGGTGTCAGCCAAAAAAAGAAGAGGGAATTGAGTAAAGACCTTTTCTGTCAAAAACAGCAGATCCACGGTTCCCATAGGACAGCCCCTGCATGCTCCGGGACCATAGCAGGCCTGCCTCCTAACTTCCTGGAATTGTGGTAGGTGGACAGATGGTCTTTCTTTCTTTCTTTCTTTCTTTCCTTCTTTCTTTCTTTCTCTCTTTCTTTCTTTCTTTCTTTCTTTTTTTTTTAAGAAAAGCTAATGGCTTCCTTATGGACTGCCGCCCAAATTCTTGCTAAATTTTGCTCAGCCTTTATGGCTTTCATGTGTCTTCTCAGCCAGCTCTCTCAGTCATGAATAAATAAGCCAAGGTGAACCTCTGCCCTTTGCTTTTCCTGAAGCCAGATGAATCACCCAGCTCTTGCACTTCCCTCTCTCAGTAGCCCGTGAGAGCACTGTGTGGCTAGAGAGGACTCTAACCCAGGAAAAATCCCGCCAACCCCCTGACTTCCTAGAACAAAGAAATTCCAATGCTGGTGGGGAGAGGGGCACTTTGTTCTCAGCGGGGAAGAAACCAAAGAACTTCCTAAGAGGGCCTAGAGATGTCACCATGTTGAAAGGACATAGGCATCCTGCTACTTTTAGAGAGAGAACCTGAGCTCTGACAGCCCTGACTAGCCAGGCTCAGACACCTCAAAGTAGGAGACCAACTTTCCTAACAAGTAATAATGAAAAACAGAAAAAGAAGACTTATTCAATGGGGCCACATTTCTTAGAAGAACAGAGGGTCAGTAACAACACCCCAGTCCATTTTCAGGATCCTAACTTGAGGGTTATGGTCTTTTATTTATTCCCGATTTCATACATATATGTGGTGCACTTTGACCATATTCCCCTCCCGTTACTTTAGCCTCCTCCACCAAACTCATTCTTTCCCAAAGTGTACCTACTATACTCATGTCCTCTTATGTTTGAGACTACTGTTATAATAGCACATATACCTGTGGCTGGCAGGGGATGGTGGCCCCTTGCCCCAGGGAAAGTGATGCACAGAGCAAGGGGAAAGGGACATGGGCTGTAAGGAGGGGAGGAGGGATGGATAGACAGACAAACAGAAAGACGAGGGGGTGGGGGGGTTGAGAAGCCCTAGCCCTCTAGTAAGGTGTGGAGAGGAAGGAATGGAAGGGAGGGGAATCCTTAAATGGAGCTTGACTTCAGAACTCTGGGCAGGCCGGGCTAATTGCGGGTGACCAGGGCTTCAGGAAGTGGGGCAGGGTCCTAACAACCACAGCATTTTTGTTGCTGCTGCTGTTTCTTTCCAGTCAGGGTTTCTTTGTGGAGCGTTGGCTATCCTAGAACTCACTCTGCAGACCAGGCTAACCTCAAACTCACAGAGATTCACCTGCTCTGCCTCCCAAGTACTGGAATTAAAGGCATGGCACCAGCCACCACCACCACCAGCTATGGTCACTGCATTTAATCAGAGTTAAATCAGTTTACCACCTGAACTCAAGAGTGCATGTTATTTACTTGAACAAAGGCAAGTTAGCAGTGGCTACACCACAAAGGAATGGCATTTCCATCCCATCCCAGCAACATCAATTGTCTATAAGACAATTGTCTAGACAATTGTCTAGGTGTTAATAGAGGGCCAGAGCATACTATACACAACAAAGCTGTTACGTGTTGAGATCCATCACCACTCTCTCCAGTCTGTCTGGAAGGGATCAGAACTTCTTGAGATTTCTCTCCAGAAGACAAGCTCCCACCCTGGTTGGCACCAGGGCCCCAGCCTTTTCCTTCACCCAGCTGAGACTCCTGGGGAAATTTCAGTTTCTTGGGATCCACTCTCAATAGCCTGATAGCCAAAGGAATGGAAACAAGTGTTTCTTTTGAGACAGAGCTTCACTATGGAGCCCTGGCCACCAGGAACTTGCTCTGTAGACCAGGCTGGCCTCACACAGAGATCCTCCTACTTTATGCCTCCCAAGTGCTGGAATTAAAGATTTGTGCCACCACACTTGACTCAAGTGTCCTTTTAGAAGATCATCATTCGGGTCTGGATTATTATAACCTGTATGAATTCACCTGGTCAGCAACACTGCACTCCCACTCAGTGCCCTGGAGATGGAGCTTGTTTGAGGAAGGAATTTGAATCAGGAGGGGAACTCCAGGAAAGTTCAGGGTATGTTGTGAATTTGCTTAGGAGCCCCTCTGAAACCTCATCCAGGTCCAGGCTTCTATTGAGAGTCTGAAAAAGTAACCCCTAAGTGTAACCTCACTAACCTCCCTGAAGCTCAGACCTGAGGATGTAGGTGCACCTTCCTTTCCAGGAGAATTGCATTTACTTTCTAGCTGCCCTGTCCACCCAGTTTTACTGGTTGGTGACTACTCCTACCACAAAAGCAGTTTCTAAGCACACTAGAATCAATGCAAAAAAAAAAAAAAAAAAGCATATGCAGTTCTCTCCCTTCCTGAGAGTTATTCAGGAGCTGAATATAAGTGAGCATTGCCTGGGAGATGGATATCCGTTACCCTGAATAACCCATGTTCCAACACAACAGTTTCATTACATTTCTATAGTAATAAAACAAAGACACAAATCAAGACACTTTTCAAATACTTTGATGG
This sequence comes from Phyllotis vaccarum, assembly GCA_033318265.1. Lineage (NCBI taxonomy): Eukaryota > Metazoa > Chordata > Mammalia > Rodentia > Cricetidae > Phyllotis > Phyllotis vaccarum. The sequence continues at coordinate 131,304,117 of JARWLC010000013.1, read as the reverse complement.
GTCCATCAGGTTACAGCAAAACGATGAAGCCTCTGTTGTAGGCTTCATTCATAGCTTTCTGGCTGATGAGGATGTTGGGTCAAACACAGAAGTGGGCAATAAATGGCTATTTAGAGGGCCCAGATAGCCTAAGAAAGTTTGGCCCTAGACAGGGCAAGTTCCAACTCTCCACAATCATTGAAATTCCAACTGGCCGATCAGCCTTGTAGAATATTAATGTGGGTGCTGCCTCTTTCTCCTGAGCTTCTCTTAACACTAGCGCCCTTAACCTGGAACTGGGAGCCCATCCTGGACATTGTCCAGAATCAGCAATGGTCAGAAAATAGCTGTGGCAAATAACTTGAGTTAAAAAATAACTAGCTGGTGACTCTTCCCCCTCTTCCAGCTACGTGAAAAGGGAGGACACAGATCATTTTCCAGGAAGTTAAGAACATGAGCTAGCAATCCAAGGCCTGAGCAAGCACTTCTGCGAAATCTACTGAGAACCTAGCCACCCATCTGCCATGAGGACGGTACCATTCTGACCCCAGAGCCATGAGTCACAGAAGAATGAACTCTTAGGAATTGATGGGGGCAGAGGGGAATGAGAAAGAAAATAAATAAATAAATCTTTTCCTTGGGGTCTAGTTTGCCCTCCTGTTGAGAGTTAAGAAAATGATAAAGCCAAAACTGTCTACAGAGAGAATGCACATGAGATTCAAACGAGGATGTTCAAACAGCAAATAAGGGCTGAAGATGCAGTTCAGTTGAGAATAGGCTTGCTTGACATAGACAAGGTCTTGAGTTCAATCCCCAGTACCATGTAAGTCAGATATGGTAATCCACACCTGTAATCTCCGCACTCAGGGGGTAGAAGCCAGAGGATCAGAAGTTTGGGGTAATTCTCAGCTACACAGTGAGTTCAAGACCAACCTAGGCTGTATGATGCTCTATGTAAGAAAAAAAGAAAATGGAAAGAAAAATAAAAGAAACATAACCCTTGCTTATTTAGAGCCAAAAGTGTATTAACTTGATTTGTCTCATATCAACACTCCTCTCTTAAATCTAAACACCTCATAAACCACCTTACAATTTCATTCACTAAAGAAATTGCTCCTTGCCACTTTTTTTCTAGACATGGTTTCTCTGTATAACAGCCTTGGCTGTGCTGGAATTCACTCTATAGACCAGGGTAGCCTGGAACTCACAGAGATCCACCTGCCTCGGCCTCCTGAGTACTGGGATTAAATGTGTGCACCAGATGGGTGGGATGGTGCCAACATTTAATTGGATGGTTTACAGTTCAGAGGTTTAGTCTATTCTCACCATAGTGGGACACGGCACAGTGTGGTCAAATATAATGCTGGAGCTGAGAACCCTACATCTCGATTGGCAGCAACAGGAAGTCAGCTGAGACACTGGTGGTATCTTCAGCATATATGAGATCTCAAAGCCTGCTTTCACAATGACACACTTCAGCCAACAAGGCCACACCCACCCCAATAAAGCCACACCTCCCATTAGTGCCACTCCCTTTGGTGACCATTTTTTTTCAAACAACCAAAATTGTTTTGTTTTGTTTTTTAAGACAAGATCGCTCTACCTAGCCCTGACTATCCTGGCACTCACTCTTGTGACCAGTCTGACCTTGAACTCACAGAAATCTGCCTGCCTCTGTCTCTCAAGTACGGGATTAAAGGTGTGCACCACCACATCAGCCTTGTAAGGTACTTATTAACTACAAACAGAAAACAGGAATGTGGTGGTATGGAATATCAGAAGCTACTCACTCAGCCAAGTGAGCAAGATAAATATCACTAGTCTGACATCCAAGCATTTGGGAGGCTAGAAAGGATTCCCTGGAGTTTGAAGTGGGCCTGGGCTACATGTAACCTTGACTTAAAGAGAAAAGAAAAAGAAACAAATACTATTGGTAGCATCCCACTATAACCACTGATGATTGAAAAGACATCATTTCTGTGGAAACTTTTGTCTTTTAGTTATTTTTATTTACTTTTCTTTTATATGTGAGTGTTTTGCCTTCATGTATGTCTGTACACCACATTCACGCTTGGTGCCTATGGAAACCAGAAAACTGTCAGATTTCCTGGAACTACAATTACAGGTGGCAGTGAGTTACCATGTGGGCGCTGGAAATCAAACCCGGGTCCTTTGTAAGAGCAGCAAATACTCTGTGGTATTCTTTCTCCACCTCTGTGTGTGTGTGTGTGTGTGTGTGTGTATGTGTGTGTGTGTGTGTGTGTGTGTGTGTGTGTGTGTGTGTGTGTGTATGATGTAAAGTGCTTTGTGGAACAGTAATAAATTCAAGGGATGCAAGGGCCAGAAGCACTCACTTAGGGTCTTCCTTCCCTGAGTCTGACCTTCTTTTCCAAAGCATTTTTTTCCAGAGTAGTACAGTATTTTTCTGCAAGTCAGCCCATGTGAGCTGAGGAGAGAGGGAGTATAGTGAAATTTAAATATTAACTGATAAAATTAAAAAGACATGTCTCTAGAGTCTTGAGAGCTTAAACGAAGTATGGCCTCATTAAAAATGACTGTTGAGATCTTGAACGGCTGGTTTGGGTTTTGGTTTTTTGGAGACTGGATTAATATCTATCACCAAGATCATCTTATTTTTAAAAATCATTTTAAAAGGAGGCTATAAAGAACCTGTTTTTCCAAATTTAGCAGGTAAAAGGAATGGAGACAATCTCTCTCTCTCTCTCTCTCTCTCTCTCTCTCTCTCTCTCTCTCTCTCTCTCTCTCTCTCTCTCTCTTTCGGGAGGGTTTTCTCTGCGTAGGCCTGGCTGTCCTGGAACTCACTCTGTAGACCAGGCTGACCTTGAACACACAAAGATGCACCTGCCTCTGCCTCCTGAGTGCTGGGATTAGAACTGTGCAGCATCACCTCCTGACCTCCATCCACTCATATAGCACCACAGTCCCTACAAAAGAACTCATTCTCTGTAGCCAAACAAGTAAACCTAGGAGAACTGAAACCAAATGGATTTTTTTTTTTCAGTCTCGTGTATCCAAACTGTCCTCAAACTCACTGTGTAGAGCAGAGGATGACACTGAATTCCTGATCCTCCCCAGTTGACCTCCCAAGTGCTGGCATTACAGGTGAAATAGATCACAGTTGGTTTATGCTGTGCTGGGGATGCAACCTGAGGCTGACTTTGTACATGCCAGGCCAATGATTTACTCACAGAGAAATACCCATACCAGCCCAAAATGTATTCTTTATCTACCACATGAGCTAAAGTTTAATGGTATATCTAGAAAACGCTCAAATACTTACGTTAAACTGCACATGTTAAAGTAATTCATAGGTTAAAAAGAAATTAACCTGGATATGGTGGCTCCTATTGTAGGTCATCCCAATACTTTGGAGAGAGTAGAATCACTGTGAGTTTTGAGGCCAGCCTAACCAACACAGCGAGTTCCAGAGCAGCCTGGGCTATAGTTGAGATACTCTCAAAAAGACAGAGAGAATATTTGATTTATATCTTTTGGGTTTTTTTTATTTCTAGAGATAGAATTCAAGGTCTTATACACAATAAGCAACTGTTCTTCTACTGAGCCACATCCTCAATCTTAGGAAACATTCTGAATTCAATGAAGACAAAAATATAGTCTACTAACCTTTGCAGGATGCAGTCAAGTGCAGTGCTTTTAGGTAACTGTATAGCATTAAATGCTTACATTAGAAAAGAAGAAAGGTCTCAGTGCAACCTCAGCTTCTGTCCAGGCTACTTATATGTCAGCTTGACACAAGCTAGAGTCCTCAGAGAAGAGGGAGCCTCAATCCAGGAGATGCCTCCACAAGATCATGCTGTAGGCAGGCCTGTGGGGCATTTTCTTAGTGACTGACAGACCCAGCTCTTTGTAAGTGGTGCCATCACAGGGCTGGTGGTCCTGGCTTCTGTAAGAAAGTGGGCTGAGCAAGTCACAGGGAGCAAGCACCCCTCCATGGCTTCTGCATCAGCTCCCACCTCTAGATTCTTACCTTGTTCGAATTCCTGTCCCGACTTCCCTCAGGGCTACAGGCTGTAAGATGAAATGAATCCTTTCCTCCTCGGGTTGCTCTCAGTCACGGTGTTTATCACGGTGATGCAATGCAAACTAAGATATCTATTGTGCCAATTAGAAAAGGGGATAGAATAAACCCAAAGGAAATAATAAAGACAGAAATCAATGAGATGAAAACAGAAAGACCATAGAGAACATCCGCGTGAAACCAAAAGCTAGCTCTCTGGAAGGATCAGTAAAACTGAAGAAACTAACCACACCGAGAAAGGAATGACCAACCGCAGGATAAGGGGTAGCCTCCACAGACCTCCTACGGGGAATGAGTGTATTGCAGACAACCCTGTGAAAGTCACAGACCACCTAAGACATCGCAGTAGGTTAAAAAGGGCATCTACCAGCCACATTGTAGTTAAACAAACACACAAACGAAAGAAATAAAACAAAAAACTTCCCATTAAGAAAAGAAAACATGCCAGGTGGTGATGGTGGTGGTGCACACCTTTAATAGCAGCACTCAGCAGGAGGCAGAGGCAGGTTCATCTCTCTGAGTTCGAGGCTAACCTAATCTACAGAGTGAGTTCCAGGACAGCGAGGGCTGTTACACAGAGAAACCTTGTGTGAAAAATCCAAAACAAACAAAACAAAACATAAACTGGGGATGTGGACACATCAGTACTTGCTGAACCTGGGAGGTTAAGGCAAGTGGATCAGAAGTTCAAAGTCATTTTTGGCTACATATCTAGTTCAAGGCCAGTCTGGGATATGCAGAATCCTGTCTTGAATGAATGAATGAATGAATAATATATACATAAATTTTAAAAAATACCACCAACAAAAAATACTGTTTAGAGATTTAAAAAATACTAGGCCTGTAGTTCAGTGGTAGAGTTCTTGACCAGCATGCATGAGGTCCTAGGTCCAATTCCCAGTAAGGAGAGTAAGCCTATTATTGTGTGCTTATAATCCCAGAACTCAGGAGACTAAGGCAGGAGAATTGCTAAAAGTTCTAGGATGCCTGGATTACATAGCAAATCCTATCTCAAAAATGGAAGAAAGATCTAGGTACTGACACACACCTTTAGTCTCAGCACTCAGGAGGCAGAAGCAAGTGGATCTCTATTAGTTCAAAGCGAGTTTCGTCCAGAACAGACAGGACTACACAGAGAACCCATGTCTCAGAGAGAGAGAGAGAGAGAGACAGAGAGAGAGAGAGAGAGAGAGAGAGAGAGAAAGCTATAGGCAGTGAGTAAAGATGTACAAATGGTATGTCTGGAAAAAATATAGCCTATTGTAAATATAAATGTAATTTTAAAAAATATATACTACTATAATATTAAATTAATACATCATTAAAATACATATATATATGTATAATTATATATATATATATATATATATATATATATATATATATATATATACCACCAATTTTAAAAAGAGGAGTTTGAGGGATTTTGTTTTGGTTTGTTAAATAGGGTCTTACTCTAAGACTGACTGGTCTAGAACTCATTATATAATCTAAACTGGCCTGAAACTCTTTATAACCCTCTTGTCTCAGCCTCCCAAGCGCTAGGAATCTAGGCATGTACCACCACAACCAGTTTACAAACATTTTTGTACTAGGGAATTGAACCTAATGCCTCATACTTACTAGATCAACAGCCTCTTGATAATTGCAGTCCCTGTGCAAGTGCAAGCAGGTACCATAGAGGCGAGAATAAGCTGTCAAATCCCCTAGAGGCAGCTGGTTATAAGCTGCTCAATGTGGGTGCTGGGAACTGAACCTGAGCTGTCTGAACAGTAAGTGCTCTTAACCACAGTGCCATATCTCAAGTCCCTTTCCCTTTTTTGAGAGGTCTTCCTGAATTGTCTAGGTGTGATCTGCAACCTTCCTACTTCAGCCACTGACACGGTGCCACCAGTCCCAGTTCACTTTGTTGATTTCTTGTAACATTAAATATCTTGTAACCATGTGACCCAACTTCAGCTACCCACGCTGAGGACTGAAGTCAGGGCTTTGCACAGGCTAGGCAGATACTCCATCACAGAGCTTCTGCCAGTGACTGTTTTGTTTCAGTTATGGGTTTTGTTTCTCTTTTTTGGTCTTTTGAGTCGAGGTCTCTGTTGTTGGTTGTTTTTCACTCTTTTGGATCTTTGGGGGCCCACCACCCAGCTCCCAAATAAACTACACAGAGTCTTATTCTTTTTTTATAAATGTCTGGTCTTAGCTTGGCTTGTTTCTAGCCAGCTTTTCTTAAATTATCCCATCCATCTTTTGCCTCCGGGTTTTTACCTTTCTCTACTTCTGTATATCTTTTCTTTCCTTCTTATTCCACGTGTGTGGTTGTGTGACTGTGTGGCTGGCCCCTTTTCTCATTCCTTCTTCTTTTCTCTCTTTTTCTCCTATTTATTCTCTCTGCCTGACAGCCCCGCCTATCCTTTCTCCTGCCGAGCTATTGGCCATTTAGCTCTTTATTAGGCTATCAGGTGCTTTAAACAGGCAGAGTAACCCAGCTTCTCAGAGTTAAACATTTGCAACATAAAAGAATGCAACACATCTTTGCATCATTAAACAAATGTTCCATTGCATAAACAGATGTAACATATCTTAAAATAATATTCCACAATAGTCTCACTATGTAGTCCAGATTGGCCTCCATGTAGACAAGTTGTCCTCTATTCTGTGGTGATCCTCCTGTCTCTCTACCTCCATAATACTAGAATTACTGATAATGTTCATTGCTATATTTGACTTGCTGTATTTAAAAAACAAAAACAAACAAACAAAAAAAAACCCCGGTATATAGAATTCATTTAATTGGAACCCAGAACATGCCTATCTTGCCCTTGAGACAGTTCACTCTGACTTTTGGCCAAGTGACAGATTCAAGGTTGAGGACATCAAAAGAGCTGGCTCAGTCCCAAGGCTGCTGGAGAATTTCAGATGAGGGAGATGGGAGACAGGCTCAGCCAATAATCAGAAAAAAGGTGGGTCCAAAGAAAGCCAACCTTTAATCCCAGTGCTCAGAAGTCAGAAGTAGGAGATCTCCATGAATTGAAGGTCAGCCTTGTCTTCATAGTGAGTTCCAGGCCAACCAGAGGTATATAGTAAGACACTGTCTCAGAACAAAATATCACATTTAAAAGGAGCTTGGGAAGTACCAATGTAACACTTCCCTGGTATATATAAAATCTTGGGTTCAAATCCCAGCTGAAGGGTGGGGAAGGAAGAAAGGGAGAGAAAGAAAAAAGGCAGGAAGAAGTCCTCTTAAAATAATTGAGCCGGGCTTGGTGGTACTCAGCTGTAAGTTTTAGCACTTGGCATACAAGTATGAGAATCATGGGTGCAAATATTTAGCCTCATAACGAAATTGAGGGTAGTGGACCATATGAGACCCTTCCTAAAAACTGCACTGCCACACATGCCTTCAAACAACCATAATGTCTGATGCCAGGATGTTTGCAAGAACTAGAAATCTCAAAGGCTGGAGAAATAGCCTGGTAGTTAAGTGTACTTACTGTTCTTCTTAGAGGACCTGGGTTCAGTTCCCAGCACACACACACACACACACACACACACACATGCACATACGCATGTGCAAAGCATTTATATGGGTTCTTGGGATCTGAAATCCCATCTTTGTGATCTGGGAAAACTGCTTGAGCCACAGGAACATCTACAGCAGGTGATGGTTATCTTTGAGTTTTCTTTTTGTTTTCTTTCAGTCCTAGGGTACCAAAATCTCATGCACACTAGGCAAGTGCTCTACCGTGGAGCTATAGCCCCCGCCCTCTTTTTATTTTTAGCTTCTTAATTTTAAAATTATATGTCACTAAATTGCCCAGGCTGTCCTTGAATTCACAGGTAGGTCTTGAATTTGCAATTCTCCTGCCTCAACCTTCTGAGTTAGACCTGAGCCAACAGAACAGGTATTTGTTTGTTTTTTCAATGGGGTTTCATTCTGTAGCCCAGGCTGGCCTATAATTGTGTCAATGCTCCTGCCTCAGACACCCAAGTGCTAAGATTATATACAAGAGCCACCATTCCAGGTTTAATTGGGGGGGGGGGCACTGAGACAGGGCCTCAAATTCTCTACAAAGCAGAGGATGTTGAATTCCTGACCTTCATGCAACTATGTCATAAGTGCTGGATTACAGATGTGAGGCCCTATGGCTTCTTTGAATCTTGATTGGCTGTTCCTGGCCTTTCCTTGAAATGGGTTCTACCCTATCACAAGCGTGTCCATGCTGCCAGATGTTTTCCATATCCCTGAGAGGACTGTGTGTACATGTCGCACATGTTTTGTATTATTTAATAGGGAAAATTGAAACAAAAGGTTGTGTGATCCCCCTGTGGGCTTTACAGCAGGCGGGGGGGGGGGGGGGCAGTCCATGAAGAGACAAGAATAAAACTTGGAGCTGGGCATTGTGGCGTGCACGTTTGATCCCAGTACTAGGGAGGCAGAAGCAGGCGGATCTCTGAGTTTGAGACCAGCCTGGTCTACAGAGCAAGTTGTAGGACAGCCAAGGCTACATAGAAAAAACCCTGACGGGGGGGGGGGGGCGGTGGGGGTGGGAGAAGAATGAAACTTGGCTCAGCCCAATTTTATTGTAACTGGTGGTGGACCAGGACTTCTAGAGTCTGGCCCAGATCATTTTGCTTTAGTAATATATATGTAAGCACAGCACCGTTTTGAAAATAAATATTCAACTCAGTCCCAAGTGCACAACAATTTAAGACATGTTTACATTGAGATTCCTTACAAAATATATCTGGCTTCTTTCAAGAGAACGGGTACTGCCAACTCAGAGACAATGCCCAAGGGTCTAGTGAGCTTGGCTGAGATAAACATTAACACCTGTGGGTGTCAGGATTGGCCTGACCCTAAGATAACATAGAAGTCTCTAAGGCTTCTGTTGTAAAACACAAATAACATCACTCATAAGAATGTATTTTATGGTCTAAAAACAATGCTAGAGTCCGTTATGTGAGAGTGTCTGCACATATGGAGGCCAAAGGTCAGCCTCCGGTGTCACTCCTAAAGAGCTGTCCCCCTTGGTTTTTTTGAGACACGGTCTCTCAACATGGAACTTGCTGTTGTGGTAAGACTGAGTGTCCAGTGAGCCCAGGGATCCTCCTGTCTCCACCTCCCTAGGGATGGGATTACAAGCACATGTCACCTCACCATGCCTGGCTTTCTACATGGGTTCTAGTTCCTCTCTCTAATGTACCAAGCATTTTACACAGTCAGCTATCCCCTGAGCCCAAGTTAGGGTTTGAAAAGAAAGTTCTTATTTGTAAAGTCACTTATCATCTGGTGGGAAATAAATGTGAAACTATGCATTAGGACAGATAATTGGGATTGCCTCAAGTTCACTGGTTCTTGTATGCACTAATTTTTAATTTAGAGGAGAGTGTCTATACCTTTGTATAGACAGGGATTTCAAGGGCAGGCCAGTGGATGTGGTCAAGATGCACAGGTGTTTATTTTTCCATGTACCATGAAATTCAAGGGACAATAGCTCAGCTGGGTACTGGCTTCACCATGCTGGTCACATCACGTGAGCACACACTCAGTTCTTCACTCCTTTGCTCTCCGCATGTGCAAAGAGCGTGTTCTGGTGCTCACAGACAGGTTCCTGCACTCCTGGACATCATACTTGATATCTAGGTGGGAAAGAAGGAGAGCCCACAGCCTTTCATGGGGCTTTGCTTAAAAGACCGTTGTCTTCTTAGGGGTTCCCAGCTGCTTCTCATTTACTTCACCTGGTAAACAGAGCTCCCAACTAAGGAGCTGAGTATTCTCCAGACAGCACTTTGCCTTCCAGAACTAAATAAGGGTTCTGTTGGGAAGGCAGAGGCAGAAATGGAAGCAGAGACAACTGTTCCCATAACTATGTTGAGGATGCAGGGGAGGGAAGAGACAGTAAATGTGAGCAGGGTTCAGAAAGATGAGGAAGGTAGTTAGTGGGGATAGTGAAACAATGAGGGCCGTTGGGGAAGCTGTCTGCTTACACCCAGGTAGCATGGAAGGAGTGAGGCAAGGAGATAGTTTTTGTGACAATCTATTATATTGCTATAGGAACTATGGAATCACCAAATGACACTGAACAGTTTATTTAATTGTAACTCCTTAATTATTTTTTTGGTTTTTTTTTTTCAAGATAGGGTTTTCCTGTGTAGGTCAATCCTGGCTGTCCTTGAACTCACAGAGACCCACCTGCCCCTGCCTCCTGAGGCTTAAACGTGTGTGTTAGGCTTAAAATGCTTTAACTCCTAATTGTTCCCAGATATTCTTACTTCAACGTAAAGAAAGCAATGGCTCTGACCAGCTGCCATGAGTAGGATATTGCTCTTTTGTTTATGGATAGAGATACTTTCACCTCCAGAAGCAAAAAGTGGCTTCGACCTATAGGTCCCTTCATGGCAGGAAGATAGGAGGTAAGATGATATTTGCAGTATACATATGCTGAGGAGATCAAGAAACACTTGGAGCTCCAGCTTCTGAGGAATCTACCATCCTCTTCTGAACACCTTAGGTACCTGCACTCATGTGCACATACCCACACATAGATGTACATGCATACACATAATTACAATTTTAACTAATTTTAATTCAAAATATCAACACATTAAGAACTTTAACGCATTTGACATTATTCTTACATCATGCTTAATGAGAAATATCGAAAGAATTCACTAATATTTAACTTTGTACTGGTGATAGTAATAAAGACAAATAGAAAAGAATTAGAGATGAAAAGTAACTTAGATACACTAACAAATATATTTAGAAAAAAAGAGCAAATAAATTATAGCTCTAATAAGGACAACAAGAAATAAAACTGCATTCTCTGGACATGCTGTGAACACGGGAAATCCAAGAAGTAACTGAGAAACTACTATAAAGTGATAATTCAGTAAGGTATCTAAAAATAAAATATACAGAAATTAATAGATTATATATATGTGATTACTAGTGTAAATTACAATGGAGGAATAGCTAGATGGTTCAGCAGGTAAAGGTGCTTGAGTTGAGTTTAATCCTCAGAACCCACTCATGTAAAGGTGAAAAAAAACACAAATTGTCTTCTGTTCTTACAGTGCTGTAACATGCATGAGGTCCTGTGTACAAACACACACACAAAGAGAAAGAGAGAGAGAGAGAGGGGAGAGAGAGAGAGAGAGAGAGAGACCATGTACAAATACATACAATAATAATAATAAAATTCTAAAAATAAATTATGGGATTGGCTGTCATGGTGCACATCTCTTTTTTCTTTTTTCTCTGTGTGACCCTGGCTTTCCTAGAATTCACTTTGCAGACCAGCTAGCCTCGAACTCAGAGATCTGCCTGCCTCTGCCTCCAAAGTGCTGGGTGCACATCTTTAGTCAGAGCATTTAGTAGGCAGAGGCACTCTCTTGAATTCTAGGACAGTCTGGTCTATATTCCAAGTTCCAAGGCAGCCAATGCTGCATTGTAAGACCCTATCTCTAAATAGTTTAAATATATAATGGAAGAGTGGAGGAGGAGGATTCAGAAAAATGGAGAGGCAAGCCAGAGAGGGACACGAGATCAAAAGGGCTTTGAGATGGATTGAAGTGAGGGAGTGAGCAGAAAGAGTGAAGAACACTGGGGAGGCCATAATGCAGGAGGGATGGGTACAGGCTGGTCAGAAAGACAAACAGATTTGGCCATAACTGGGAATGCTCTCCATCCCTTCTCCAGCTGAGGGCATGGGAAGCATGCAAGTGACGGACAAGGGCAAGTATCCAGAGGAAACCCGCTTCTCCCTTTACTTAGGGTCTTGTATTTTCAAACAGGGTCTCATGTATCCCAGGTGAGTGTTGTGGAATATTTAACTATATAACAATGTGCTGCAGTTAACACTGTGTTAGTTTATGTAAAGACTTGTTGCCTTGGTTTCACCTTGCCTGCCTAGGGCACCTGATGGCTCTTATAAAAAGCTGACCGGTCAATAGCTAGACAGGAGAGGATAGGTGGGGCTGGCTGGCAGAGAGAATAAATAGAAGGAATGAAGAGAATGAGAGAAAGAATAACAAGAGGAGAGAAAGGGGGGAATAGAGGGAGATGCCCAGGGCCAGCCAGACGAATACAGGAAGCCAGAAAAGTAGGTTATAATGAAAGAAAAGGTTAAATGTCCCAAGACAAAACATAGATGAAGAGACACAGGTTAAGTTACAAGAGCTAGCAAGAAAAGAGCTAAGCTAAGGCTGGGCATTCAAAAGTAGTAAGTCTCTGTGTCATGATTTAGGAGCTGGTTGGTGGCCTAAAGAAAAAGCCTGGTACAGGTTAGTCTCAAACTCTAACTAGAAAGATCTATGGAACCCAGGATGAGCTTTAACTCCCAATCTTCCTGCCTCCACCCCACAAGTTGCTGGGAACACAGGCATTTGCCACTATGCTCTTCCGGGACTACTTTCAAGGGATGATGAGCGGGTCAATAAAAGGATAGTAAAGAAGGGAGGGAGGAGGATGGTTCTTATCTAAGCTTGAATTTCTGTACACAGGAATTTCTATTCATCTCCTGCTTCAGAACTGAGATATTGTCAGGTTTTGCCTAGTTATTTGCGGGGGGGGGGGGGGAGACGACTGGGTATTCTATGGCAATGCCCTGTTCATGGATTCTACATAGGTAAAACAACAGGCAAGCCCTGAGTGAGCTACATCCACAACAAAGAAAAGCTCATTCTAAAATTCATAAGGAAAGGCAAAGAAACTAGAAATGTGAAAAGAATAATTCCGAGAAGCTGGTGAGGAAGGAATTGCCTAGTCAGCTGTAAACTGATAGTATTTTAGTGTTGTGACAGTGTGGTATTTGAGGAAGGATAAGCACATAAATAAGCAGAAGACCTCGAAAAAGATCAAGGTGAAGACGGCCAACTGATATTTGACAAACAGGCAAAAGCAACCTAGTGGGAAAAGAGTAGTTACTGCAGATGCTGGAGTGTTGTAGAATATTATTTTAACTGGGCAGATGTGCTCCATTTGGTTACCTTATATGGGATGTTACTTTAACTGTGCAAAGATGTGTTACATTTGTTTCTGCTGCATTGGTTTAATCATGTAAAGATGTGTTACATTTGTTTCTGCTGCATCGGTTTAATTATGTAAAGATGTGTTACTGTTTCACCTTGCCTGCCCAGGGCACCTGATTGGGCGAATAAAGAGCTAAACAACCAATAATTAGGCATAAGAGGCGGGGCTGGTGGGCAAAGAGAATAGAAAGAGAAATCTAGGGAAGAAAGAACAAGATGGGAAAGAGAGGGGCGCGCCAGACCAGAAACCAGTAGCCACCAGCCAGACATTGGAGGCAGCAGGAAAGTAAGGCAAACAGAATGAAAGGTAACAGGCTCCGAGGCAAAAGGTAGATAAAGAGAAACGGGTTAATTTAAATGAAAAGAGCTAACCAGAAACAAGCCTGAGCTAGGCCGAGCAGTTATAATTAATAAGAAGTCTCCATGTCATGATTTATGAGCTAGTTGGTGACCCAAAAGGAAAGACTTGGTACACTAGAACAATTGAATATATATGGATTAAAAACAAAACAAAACAAAACAAAAACTGAAACAACAATAACAAAAAAAAAAAAACAAAACAAAAAACAAAAAAAAACAAAAACAAAAAAAAAACCTTAAGGTTTCGTCACTTGCCTTTAATCCCAGTACTTGGGAGAGAGAAGCAGGCAGATTTCTGAGAGTTAAGAGGCCCTTTTGGTTTATATAATGAGTTCCAGGTCAACCAGGGCTACATAATAAAACCCTGTCTCAAAACCAAAAACAGAAAAAAAAGCAAAATAAAAAATAAAACTCAATCTAAACCTTCTACATTACAGATTTCAAATTAAGCTGGATGTGGTGACAAGCCACCAATTTCGGTGCTCAAGGCTGAGGCAGAAAGAACTGGAGTTTCAGGACAGCCTGGGCTGCACAGTGAGATGTCTTAGACACACTGGGCTGGGGAAATGACTAGTGTGTGCTATGAAGCACAGGGACCTGAGTTTGATGCCCCTGAACCAGTGTATAAAAGCTGGATGTGGTACTGCATGTGCTGGAGGTGGAGGCTAGGGGGCAGAGACAAGGGGATCCTGCAGTTTGCTAGCCAGCCCATCTAGCTAAATGGACAAGTTTCAGGTTCGCTGAGATTCTGTGCATGAGATGGCTCAGGGTAAAGGCACCATGCCAGACAACCTGAGTTTGATTCCTGGGACCCCCACGTGGTAAAAGGAGAAAACTTGTCCTCTGACCTCCACACATGCATAGTGACTGGCTGTCACATTTGTTTGATCAGAAACACACACCAGAATAAATATAATTTTTTAATTTGGCTTTTAAAAAAAAAACAAAAAAACAAAACAAAACAAAAAATCAAGGTCTCTTTATGTAAGTCCTGGCTGTCCTGGGACTCATTTTGTAGACCAAGCTAGCCTCAAACTCAGAGATCCACCTGCCTTTGCACACCCACACACCCCAAGTACTGGAATTAAAGGCATGCACCACCATGCCTGGCTGAAAAATTTTTTTAATATTAATTTTTTAAAGGTGGAGAGCAACTGAAAGACACCTAATGATGAACTCTGGTCTCCACATGCTGGTTCATGCATATGTATGCACAATCACACACACCACACATACACAAGAGCACACATATATAGATTAAATGGGGAGGGGCGAGGAATGGGGAACCTCAAATGGATAACACAACAAAATGAGAGACTAAACTGTGAGGATATGCTTCAAATCTAATAAAAACCAGTCTGAGATATCAGAGGGATCTACCCAGTCTAGGAGGATCTAACAGTGGTAACTCACACCTTTAATCCCAGCACAGAGAATATCCGGGAGTGGTGACCTATGCTCTTAATCCCAGCAAATCTGAGGCCAGTTTAGTTCACAGAGGGAGTTCCAGGCTCCCAGGCAGGCAGAGATGGTGCCACGCCTTTAATGTTAACCTGGATGTGAAACAACTAAGTGAAGTGAGTATTTAAGGCAGACATAGAAAGATAAGAGCAGGCAGTAGAAGCCACCAGGAGGGAGGCTGAGGAAGTTGGAAGACAACCGGGTGAGATCTGACTGTGGTGTTTCCTCTCTTTGATATCTCCGCCTTTCCCCTGAGATCTGGCTCTGAGTTTCGTTCATTCGTGCAACACTAAACAATCTTTATGACATAGGTGTTAGGACCCTGTCCCACTTCTTGAAGCCCTAGCCAATGGCAATTAGCCTGGCCTCGCCCAGAGTTTTGACTCAAGCCCCATTTAAGAATTCCCACCATTGACCCCTCTCTTGTTCTTCCCTCTCCCACCCTGACAAGTCTCTGGCCCCCCTTCTTTCCCTCCCTCATCTGTCTGTCTATTCCTATCTTTATCTATCTCTTCTCCCTCTCTCCATAATCATAGTCTCTCTCTCTCCATGTGGGCCCAGTCTAAGTGTCTCCATGGCCACCTTTCACCATGCCTGCACAGGGCAAGGGGTGCCATCCATCACCATTCACTGCCATACAAGGTATACACATTATTATAACATAACAGGGCCAGAGTTCTTAAATATGACACTGAAAACATTACCCATTTGCTAAAATATGGACAAATGAGACTTCAGGTTTTTTTGTTTTTGTTTTCTGGGAACGAAAAAGCCAGATGCCCAATCTAGGAAATAGCTTGTCATTTCTCACACTTTAAGGCACACACTTGTGGATCCGCCCCCAAAAAAGTTGTTCATAAGTTCATATGTGGCCAAATATAGCAGGTTTTACTTGATTTTAAAAATTATAAAGACAGGCAGTAGGGGAACACGCTTTTAATCCCAGCACTTGGGAGGTGGAGGCAGGTGGATCTCTACAGAGTTCCAGGATAGCCCAGGCTACACAGAGAAATCCTGTCTCAAAAGGGGGTGGGGAGGGGCAGCCAAATGTCTTTCTCTCACAAGCTAGACAAATACTTTAAGACTTGAAGATCCACATTACTCAGGAGTAAAAAGGAACAGTCTGCAACAATCTGATCAAAGATATTGTGCTGAGTGGAAAAAAAAAAAAAAATCAGCCAAGCTCAAAAGGTCACTTACTTCATTATGTAACAATTGTGAAATGACATTTTAAAGACATTTAAACAAACAAGAGGATGCCAGAGGTTAGAGACAAGGAAGACAAGGGAGAGGAAGTAGGCAGATGTGGTTATAAATATGAGAGACAGCACAAAAAAGATTGACATTTAGCAGTTCCATGGAGTCACATAAATATACGTGTGGAAATCTACACAGAGCTCCACACACAAGTGCAGGTAACACAAAAATAAAGAGTTTTAGGTCAGACTGCCCTGGAATCTTTACACAGGCACTTCTCTTACACCACTAAGTTGAGAACCAAGAGGAAAATTAAGTTCTTATAATTGGTGAACTAATCTGAATTCACACCCTTCTCCAATGGGCCAGACAGCAAGTTAAAGTGAATGAAAGTTTTCAACCTGCTGGCCTTGACCCTTTAGGAGGGTCAACTCTTTCACAGGTGATCAAATATCAGGTATGCTGCATATTCAATATTTACATTATGATTCAGCAGTAGTAAAAGTAGTTATGAAGTAGCAATGAAAAATTTATGGTCGTGATCACATGAGGGACAGAATTAGAGGGTCGAAGCATTAGGAAGGTTGAAAATCACTGCACTAAATGAACCTCTGCACTATCAAAACTGCCTTAGGTCCTAGTATTTGAAAACACTAATGAGAACCCAGTATTTTTTGTAGACCCTCCTGCCTAGTGCTGGGGATGCACCACCATGCCTGACTCTGGAACCAGTCTTTAGTGGCCCAATTCTGTGTCTTGAGACTGGACTTGAGGCCAAAAATTAACCTTTAACTCAATAGTAGACATTTGAAAGCATTTTGACCAAGAAATGTCTCAACTTCATGAGTTCAGACTCACAACACCCGTACTAACATTAATAGCCTGTAACAATTGGACTGTACTGGATCTCACCCCAAGTAGAGACCTTAACCATCCCGTAGATTAATATACCTTTTTACCCAACTCCACTGTTCAGATACCTTTCCTATCAAGTATCTCAAAACTCAGTTGTGGCCAGGCCTTTAATTCTAGCACTTTAGAAAGGATCTCTGTGAATTCGATGCCAGTCTAGTCCACAGAGCTAGTTTTAAGAAAAACTTTAAAAAAAAAAAAAAAAGATGCTTAACAGCTCCACCCTGGTGGTGCATGCCTTTAATCCGGGCATCCAGAGTTAGAGGAAGACTTGTCATACTGAGAAACCCTCTCAAAAAACCAAAGATGCTTAACAGTAAACTACACAAATACATGCATCCCTTTAATTTCTACCTATCACCCATTTTTTTTTTAAAAAAGCACAGTATTTTAACATTGCTGAGCAAATACACAGGGCAGTTGTTCTGTCTGCAAGAGGCATTTTTAAAAATGGACAACAATCAAATGACACATTACAATTCAGGCAAGAGCACAACTTTATTTTCACCTCTAAAAGTAAACCACAATTGACAACAAAGGAGACTGTGCAGTTCAACTTTTTATTTTAATAAAACCAGAATATGCACAGCACATGCAGTGCTAGCATCTAAACTAATACAATAAGCAACTACTAAAGCTACAGTGACTTGAGGGTCAATCTTTACATTCAGCAAGTTTAAACCCATTCTTATTTTTGAAACATAACTGAAATATTGCTTGCTGATATAACTTGCTCAAATGCTATTGCTGAATGTACAAGTCACTGAATATGCCAATACAACAAAGATAACCACATGTTTGAGGATTGCAATGTGCCAGACATTCACTGAAAAAAAAAATACAACTAAACGAAACTCACACAACAAACATCTGAGAATCTGGACACTTTGTATCAGTGTTTTGAAGTGTTTCATTAATATCTTAAGACAAGTGTATCAAAACCTTGGCATGATTTAGTTTCAAGTCGCCAATTTTGTTTTTACTAACATCAGAAAGTTATGGCTATACCGCCAATGCCGGGTCTGCTTAATTTGACTTAAGAGTTTATTATGACTTAACATTAAAAGCTCACACTACCCCGAAATATATAATTTCACGCATACGGTGACATTCAACATTCAAGTGCCAGTGTTTTTGTACTGTCTTTTGGTCAAGTTTCTTTAAACTTTCAAAGAATCACTTTTAGGCTTACAAAAATAAATATTTGTCAAAATGTTCAATAAATATTACATAAAACTAGCAGCAAAAAGTATCTAGAAATCTGTCGTGTGCAAAGTTTTCTTCCCAACTATCATTCCCATGGTCCCAAATAAATTTTAGAATCTAGTCCCATCCCTTTCCTAGACAAGCTGCGTTCAACAATCTCCAAGAGACAAAATAAGATTGGAAGTTTAAGGACACGCACACAAGACATATATATAAAATTCTCTGAATGTGCAATAAAAGAAGTACTTTGTAAAAAGTTATGGGCAAAATGTACAAGGGCCTAAACCTAGACTAATTGAAATAGCACCATAACAAATGACCTCAATACTGTCAAGTGCACCTACTTAATAAAAGTTTTAGAACAAGGCACAATACACTTGAAAATCTATTGCACTTTAGGAAATTTTTGCCGTCTTCCTATGCCACTGTAAAAAGATTGAGCGTTTTGATCACTGCCTTCTGGTCACAAAATTAGCCCAGAATTCCTAGTGGCATA
This sequence comes from Phyllotis vaccarum, assembly GCA_033318265.1. Classification (NCBI taxonomy): domain Eukaryota; kingdom Metazoa; phylum Chordata; class Mammalia; order Rodentia; family Cricetidae; genus Phyllotis; species Phyllotis vaccarum. The sequence goes on along the minus strand of JARWLC010000013.1, from coordinate 131,285,413 downwards.
GTCATTTTAGTGGTGGACAATGCTCATCTTTGGCCAGATTTAGCATAAACAGACTATAAATACAATGGAAACCTATGCAACTAAAACTGACTAAACTGCACTGTAGAGCAGAGTTGACACCTTGTGCAGTTATGTACATATTTCCAACCTGTGTGATCTCAGATTTCAGTTTGTTACTCTTCTGGAGCCATTTTGTTTTGCTTTTGTTTTTTTTTTTACAAAGTCTATAGTAAGCCAGTTTAACATCTCAACGCAGCTTGAACAGAGTAATGTGAATCGGCATTTAAAATAAAGCCTGCTGCATAATTCTTCCTGTTCATCCCCTCTTGACCAAAAAACATCAACACTAGCATGCGTTATTAGACCAAAAATCATCCAGAGCCCTAAATGAGGGCTGGTCATTGCTGTGGTCAGCCATTCTACCATTTCCATTTCTTTTATGGCAGGCATTTAAAAAGTCTAAGTAGATGAATTCTCCTAAAAACCTATTTCAAGTTATCAGACCTTTAAACTTTCCCTGTAATAACATGCCCACAATTGGCTAGCTCATAGTTAACGATCTGCCTAAACATTGAAAGAGGAATTGCTGTATTTACTTGCATTAACTTTGAGAACAGTGCTTTGAATGTATGCATGTATTCATACATCACCTCATCATGACTGGAATGGCTTGTTTAAAGACTATTATCAGGTTCTAAATACCTATCCAGGATAGAGTGAGCAAATCAGAACTTTAACTTAATACAGTTTGCCACATTAGAAACTAATTCCAATATGCTTCAAGACGTTTGTTGTTTGTTTTCCCCCAATCTGCAAGTATCAAAAAGCCCTAATGCAGGCTACCACTTAAGTTTTTTCCTTATATTATTTATGGATGAATCGATGATTCCTGTTAAGTTGTATCACACCTGTGTGCCAAGGTTTGATTTTAGCCCAAGTTCAGTAAATTTATTTTGTCAAAAACAATTGGTATCTTGAGCATTACTGAGCCAACAGGACATCAAAATAAAAAGTTGTCTAAAGTTAAAGGCACAGTACATTAACAAACAAATGATCCTCAGTCACAAAATTATAAATGCAGTTTGGGATAGGGGTAGGCGGGAGGGGAGTTAATCCAAACTACAGCAATGAAGTCTTCAAACCACCTTCGAACAGGGCTGCTGATTGTTCCTTTCATCTTTACTTGTGACCTTGAGCTCCCTTTAAAAAAAAAAATTTCAGTGGAGAATCACAGCTGGTAATGTACTGCGAGTTCTTGAAGCTACACAAGGTATAGTCTGGCTAAGTTACATGTGGTTTCCATATTAGCTTGTTTGGCAGGGTGACCTACTACAAAGCAGGCTCAGTTACCCCACCAGTCAACCCCCTGGGAGTTATAATTTCCTCCATATCCATCACTGTTGTAAAAGCCTCCATAGCCACCTAGTGAGAAATTTAAAAAGAAAAAAAAAATTAGTTCAGTCTTTTGTTTTTCTGAATGGTCTTATTTAAAACAGACTTTCCAAAAAGTAGATGAGATTAAAAACAAATACTACCTACCTCCACCAAATCCTCTGCTGCTGCCATGACCACCTCCACCACTGCGACTGCTGCTTGCACGGCTGCTGCTGAAGCTGGAACTGCTGGCACCGCTGCTTTGTCGATAGTCTCTGGCACCAAACCCTCCACTAAACCGACTGCTGCAAGGGGCAAGGCAAACATGTTGGTTCACAGGAAGGAAGTACTCTAGCGTCATCAGTCACAAATTCTCCATCCAGCTATACACTTCCCAATAGTGTAAGCATTTATGGGTGACACTAATTTATTTTAAACAAGTTTTAAAATTATGCTGGGAAATATAAGCATAGCTTACCTCTTAGAACGTCCACGACTGCTACCCTTGTAGTGGTGTTCAAAAGCCATGTTTTCTAACCAAGATGGCACTTCTTGTTTTGCTTCAACAAGAAGGTCCAATAAATCCTTAGTAATATTTGTGTTTCTTTCATTAAAGAATGAGGTGGCAAGACCTAAAACAGTTCCAAAAAATGAATAAATACCTTCCAGAAAAGTAGTTTACCATTCTTAGTTTTCTTATCAGATAATAAAAGTACTATCAGCTATTTAACCAATAAAGTAATACTGACTGCATTGTTTGAAAATAGGGATAATACTTAATGCTAGGTGGGTGTGCATGGTCTTAAAACACCTTTAATCTAGCACTCTGAGGGAAGAGCTAGATGGATTTCTATTGAATTTTTAAGACCAGCCTGGTCAACATAGTCCATTTCAAAATAAACTAACAATTCTTTCTTGTGCATATCACAGTGAAAAATAACAATCAGGATAGCTGGTAACCAAACACTTACCAAGGTTTCCTACACGCCCTGTACGGCCTATGCGATGTACATATTCTTCAATATCACTAGGCAGGTCAAAATTAATAACATGTTTCACATTTGAAATATCCAGTCCTCTTGCTGCTACCTGAAATATAACTTTTGTTATATATAGCCCACTAAAACCAAGTATTTGGACACAATGAATTTGAGAATAAAAAATGTACATAGCATTATACATACTGCTGTGGCAACTAGAATTGGGCTTTTTCCTGAGCGGAACTGGTGAAGGGCCTCTTCTCTATCTCTCTGAGAACGGTCTCCATGGATACTGGTACAAGCATATCCCTCATGATATAAGAAATCCTCCAGAGAATCTGCACCCTTTTTGGTCTCCACAAATACTAGGGTCAGAGAATCCTTACCTGAATTTGAAAATAAGGTGTTTATCACTCAGTAGCTTAATACTTAGACAATCACAATGGACATTTGACAATGGGGAGGAAAATAATGATATGATGGGGATTAGTCTAAAGAGCTACAACTGCTCCTGATTTTACCTGTTGCATTTAGGAGGTCAAGCAGAAATGACCGCTTGTCCATATCCTCCACCCAAACCACTTTTTGTGTAATGTTCTCTGAAGTAGATCCAACTCTTCCTACAGCCAGAAAAATGTATTCATCCAAGAAATCACGGGCCAGCATCTGAAGAAAACAAGTTATTGTTTAATTTTGCAGTTTTATTACATGAATTTGTGTGTAAATGTTGAAAGAGAACAGCTTGAACGAACTGGTACTCTTTCTTTTTCCAACATCTGGGTTCTAGGCACTGAGTTCAGGTAGCAAACAATTTTAATCACTGAGCCTTTTGCAAGCCCAGCTCTACTTTGTCTGCTCCCCCCCCCCAATAATTTATGTCAAGTGTAGTGACATAACTGCTTTAATCCTAGCACCAAGAGGGTCATAGGCAGGCCTGGGCCACATAGCAAAATCCTGAAAATATCCACTGAAATAAGGAAATCTTCAAGCAAAAATTCTGTTACCTGTATTTCCTTAGGAAAAGTAGCACTAAACATCATAGTGTGGCGGACACCTTTTGGAGGCATAGTGTCTTGTTCAACTATTCTGCGTATCTGAGGTTCAAATCCCATATCTAACATCCGGTCAGCTTCATCTAACACCAAGTATCTGTCATGAAAAATATTTCAGATTTTCAAAAGGAATCAAGGTAATTTATAATTTACGGCTTTATCTGTTAACTTAAAAGATATACCACATTTAATACAGTTATGTACAAAAAATAATGAATCTTGCTAAGAGGTTAAAACAATGATCAGTCAACTAGCTTTCTAAATTTTCTAAAAATATTTTTTCTAAATTATTTTTTAACTTGTGTATGTACATACATGTACTTGGCACAGAGGACAATGTGAATGAGTAAGTTTTCCTCCACCATGTTGGTTCTGGTTAAGTCAGGCTTGGCAGCAAGTACTTGCCTGCTGCTGAGTCATTTTTCTGGCCCCCACTTTGGCCTTGGAACTGGTTACTAGTAATTTTTCAGCACTGATTGGAATTATTATTAATCAACTTTCTGCTAGCCACTTCTCAATCTTTATATATTTAGACAATGCTAACAAATACATACTTGCAGAAGTCTAATCCAATCTTTCCCCTCTCCATCATGTCCACTAGACGTCCTGGAGTAGCTACTAGCAAGTGGCATCCACGTTCTAAGTCTCGAATCTGTTGACCAATTTCAGCACCTCCATAAACCACACAAGGACGAACTCTAGATCGGTATGAGAACTATAAACAAAGAAACTCCATCAAATTCAATGTTAAGATTTTTACATGGCCATAAAATATTTTATTAGACCCAACGGGAAAGCTATGAATCACAAATGCATACTTACTTTTCTGGCTTCCTCATAGATCTGCACTGCCAATTCTCTTGTTGGTGCCAGTACCAAGGAGATTGGGTATTGTTTGCGACGCCCATATCTTCCATTTTCCTAAGAAACAGAAATATGTTAGTTTACTTACTAACTTATCACGTAAATTAATCTGTAAAAAATTTAAATTACCTTTTAAAAAAGTTCATTTTCTTTTGCAATTTATATACAACACCATAAAACTTCATTAGTCTTAAGCACCACTTGGAATGCCCTCAACAGCTTCCTACAAGTTTCATAACTCCATTTTCATAAAGAAACATTGTAATTGGACAGAGCACTTGCTTAGCATACAAAATCCTCCTAGGCCTCATTCTCTGCACTGGGGAATTAAATTACCTTCATGGCCCTCAGAGCCTCTCCTGGACCATCAGCATAAATCTGACTCAAGATTGGCAAGAGAAATGCTGCCGTTTTTCCAGAGCCTGTTAAGAGAAAAGTATGTTTAGCTGATCACAATAAAACCCCACTTACTACTACTGAATCAACATTGGGAGGTAATTAGTAGTTTTCCTTTATGATCAAACTTCCCAAGAACTTCAAACAACCTCTTTGGCTGACTAAAGAGTCAGCATATTTAGAAACAAACTGTTATTTTTTAAAGGAGTTACAGAACTCAGAGATAACAATTTATGTACCATCTATGGCTTTTTTGACACTACAAACAATAGAGTATCACCAAAATGTTCATGACCTACAAACCCACAAATTTCTATTATCTGCTTCTTTACTAGGAAAAAAAAAAATACAACTTTTGCTCTTATCCAATGAGCTTACCTGTTTGGGCACAAGCCATCAAGTCTCTTTTCTCTTTGATAATAGGAATAGCATGCTTCTGCACTGGAGTTGGGCGAGTATAACGAGTAAGCTCAATGTTTCCCATAATAATTTCTCCCATCTCCACATCACTGAACTGTCAAGAAATTCAAGTAAAAATGTTATCTGAAGGCATCCTATTTCAATGTGAAGACAACAGTATAAGTTTGACTTATATACAATTACTTAAGTTTGGGCTTTTGACAGTTCCTATTTCAGGTAGTGAATTACTTAATAACAGTGGTAGCTAAACTCAATGTTTCCCTTTGCACAAACTATAATTTAAGTACTTACACTTTCGATATGTGGAGGACAGTTGTTTCCTGTTGCTTCGACTGGAATGTCGTCATATTTCTCAAAGTTAATCCCAGTATTGCCTCCAGAAAAGAGCTCCCTAAAATAAAGATTGGTAAATTCACATGCAATTAATACCAGCGCAAAAGACTTCCGTCAAAAATTGCAAACTTCAAATACTTACTGTTCCAAGCGTTCACTTGGTGGGAGTGGTTTTGACCAGTCATCTTCATCTGATTTGTCACACCAGCGACTGTTCCCACCTCGTTCAAATTTGCCAAAGCCACTTCTGTCTCCACGACTGCCAATGCCATCATAGTCTCCGCGTCCACGATCATCAAACCTGAGCATCAAAGTAATAAATAAGAACTTTATCTATTATCAGATAGATATTATTCCAGGAAACTACCTCATATAGAGGAAGTGATGAACTATAAGATGTCAACAGTTCAACTGTTTTATTCTTATTGATAAATAAGGTTATCAGATTGTATCAATCTTCCTTTATTCTTACAGTTATAAAGCTCAATAATGCCTTATACATTCTACCTTTAAGAAGTAAAGCACCCTTTTCCAAAGAGAAATGGAGGAGTGGATATGGGGGAAAGAGGAAATAGAGGATAAGAACTAGAAAGAGGGAAGGGAAACTGCTCAGAACGTAAGAACAAAACCTAACAACAACAACAAAGGATTAAGGCTTTAATGGTGTCACATGCTGGAGGCAGAGGCAGAGAGGTCAAGGCCAACCTGGTCTACAGAGTGAGTTCCAGGACAGCAGGGGCTATAGAGAAACCCTGAACACTGTCTCAAAAAAAAAAAAAATAAAAAAATAAAAAAATTTAATTTTAAAGTGTTTGTCAAAAAAATATTTAGTAAAGATTAAAAAAAAAGCACCCCAAACATCAATTGTTCAGGTTATTTTATAAAGCTACTTAAGGGATAATTCATGTGTGATAGCTTTTTAAATAAAAGATTTAAAAATAAATATCACCTGAATAAAGACGTCTAGTTTTAGGTCTGTGTGCCAAAAATCTGAACATAAGAGACTAAACAAAGCTATTAGGTGCATGGGGTGAGTTCACCATACTTGTATAATCAAAAACATAAGGCTAAAAAAAAGCCAGTAAGAGCTCACAAAGAACTCAAGCAAATTAGGGCACTCACTATATGAAATCACTTTTTAAAGAAATAAAAAAAACTGACTTCATTTTTGGATTTGTACTTTTGTATCTAATCACTATGTAATAGGTTTAATCTTGCAGCTAAAAAAAAAAAAAAAGTAATGCAGTAAGTAGACAAAATGCCTGAGAGTCAGGGTAAAGATAGATATCAAATTAATGATCAATTCCTAAATGGCTATTGTGATTTCACTTACCTTCCCCTTGATCCACTTCCACGATCACCAAAGAAACTAGACTTCCCTCTTGAATCACCGCGGGATCCAAAACTGCTGTATGCATCCTTATCTTTACTAGAGCTCCAACCTGAACTGTCTTTGTCGTAGAATCCTAAAGGTAAAAACAAGCCCAGTGAACTCAAGTATCCTATTACCACAGGACTCAATCTTTCTGAATCTGAAGCCCACCGGCTAATCTCTGGTTCTAATAAACATTCTAAAGGTAGCAACAGAGAACAAGACAACCAGTTGTACCAAGGCATAAATTCTCTCCATTAGAAAGTACTGTATAGCAAATCATGCAGTCTCACAGGCTAAGCATATTTTGAATGAGTATCAATCTCTAAGAGATCAACTTTGCTTTTAGCAAGATGACTGTGGTACTGTCTTCTAGAATGTCCATTCACTTTACAGATGTGAATGAATTTACAAAGAAACAGCCACCATTTTCAATTAGCATTATTAGATTATTAGATTTAGTTATTTCTCAGTTCCAATAGCAAAAGTACAAGAACAATGCTTCGTGCACATGAATTACACTCCAAATATTAATACTCAACAAAAGAAACGCTCTCCCTGTATGCTCCCAATATAAAGTCAAATGTAAATATTTAACTAAGCAGGAATACCCAAGGATAGGTAGATTTAAGACACGTAGGGTTGACTAGCTTCAATGACATTTCATTTGTCAGAGACTATTAAGTAAGGTGACTTTCCGCCTTTGTCTCTACCGTCACCGAGCCATGTGCTTTCACTAGCAATGAAAAATGTAATTGCTTCTGCAGATTTCTTCCAGCTGTAAGATTTAAGATCCTGCTTCTTCTAATTTCTTCCTATAGTAACAGAGTTCTTGTGCATCAGACGACAATCATTCCCAAATCACTAACTGTACCTGATGTTTTTACTTATCTTGTGGTAAATCCATCTTCACCTTGTCATATAAGCTAAGACAAAAATAACTTATTTCCATGTAGTTTGTATTACACAGCATGGCGCTCACCTATTTCTTCAATTAAAATCAAGATGTAACTAATAACAGCTTAAGAGACTAATCAAAAAACCCATGATACTGAAGACAATTTTCCATGGTATGACAATCAGTTAAGGTTTTTCAAAGTTATTAAGTCCCAGTATTTTAAAACAATCCTGGTAGAAATGTATAGGCTTCCCAAGCTCCTTTTGTTTTCCCTAGGTTTTTACTAATATCTAAATGAATGGAGAACAAGATTTGGAAAACAGTATTAAAAACTCACCTTTAGTAGCTTCTCTGTTCCTTAAATGAGGAGGGATATAGCGCCCTTCTGGAAGAACATGAAATTAATAAAAATGCCAAATGCCTTCACAGTAAAGCTTTCATCAAAATCCGTATTAAAAAATAAATAGTAAAACACTCCCAACAAATTTAAAGGGTTAGTAAGCAAGACCTGATTTTAAACCAGGCATGTGCTTATTATAACCTAGCTAAGGCAGGGCAGGAAGATCACCTCCAGCTTAAAGCCAGCCTTGCTACATAATCTGTCTCCAAAAGGAAAGTCACTTTAAACCTAGTAGGTAGACTGGGCATAATGATAAATGTCTTTAATACCGCAGAGGCAGGTGGACCTCTGAATTTGTGGCCAGTTTGGTCTACATAATAAATACCAGGATAGCCACAAGCTTCGTAGAGACCCTGCCTCAAAACAATAAAGGGGTCAGGGCAGCTTTTTAGCCTAATTTTCTTTGTACCTCTGGGTTAACTAGTTCAAGATTTGTTAGGATGATTAAAAAAGATTCTCAACCTGGCAAGCACACACACACAAAAAACCACTAAATTTAAAACAAGTAGCAAGGTAAACTCGTACCATTGCTTAAAAATATACGTACAGTATTGCTTACTGGGTGGTAAGGAACCCAAACTGAAACACAGTCTGGTAAACAATCCACAGAAATCTACCTCAATACTTAACTAAAAAAGTTCCAGACTCAGGTAAAACAGTACATATATGTACAGCTAATTATCACAGGGCACCCCTGTATGTACAAGCAAAAAATTTGTTTCCCATGCCAACTAAAAATATCCTTTCGGAAGCGACAAGAGATGAAACATAGAGCCTTGTATATGCTATTCAAGTCCCCTGGCCTATATACCTTATTACTCATAACCCACATACAGACCTTTAAACTTCCAGCCAGTGAAAGCACATTATAAGTGTTCATTATATTTTAACATTGAAGTAAATATTAAGATATCAAGTTCTGTTACTCACTATATCCATAAAATGTTTTACTTACTGCTTGCTGTACTTCCTCCAGTCTGATTATCTGAGGAGTTCAGGTCTAGGCCAGCAAACTAGAAGAAAATCAGATTGCTTTTAGTCTTCCTGTTGAATGAAATACACTAAAGAAGCTAACTGTGCCCTCTACACCGAGCCCATATATAGCTATTAAAAAAATTTAGAATGTGACGAAGAAAGCATATTTTCCCATAGTAAAAGCCCCTTATTTGACAAACTAAAACTTAAAACTGAATCTTTCTTTTATAAGTTTGAGGTCAGGTAGGCAAAACAAAAAAATGGACTTTAAAACATTAAATAGGTGCTCAGAGCATATAATTCAGCTGTTAGAGTGCTCGGCCATGTCGCTGTATAAATCCTGAGTTTTAATCCCTAGTACCACATAAACCAAGTATGATGGTTCATATGCCTGTAGTCCCAGTATCAGAAGTAGAAGCAGGTGGATCAGGACTTCAAAGCCATTCTCAGCAATATAGGGACTTCCAGGCTAGCCTGGACTACATCAGACCCTTTCTAAAAGTAAAACAAAAAAACAAACACATTAAATGAGTATGCAATTTATTTTAGTCATTTTTAAAAAAATATCCAAATTTCTGCCCAACTTTCTATTTGGTATTAAACCTAAAAGACATATAAAGGCAAATTTTCAAAGTATTCTTTAGTTCCTTTATTCTCGAATAAGAGCACAAATATATTAAACTGGGACAGCACCGCATAAAACAAAATTTTGGCAATACATTCACCACTTAACACTACGTTGAAGTAAAACTGAAATAATTCCTATTTTCCCATTTAACTGTAAATTCGAAGCACCAGTCTTCATGATGTTCTTACTAAAAACATTTTACTGGCTTCAACCTTCCAAGTCTACTCATCTGTTTATACTGGTAAACTCAAAAGCTTCAAGATTCTACAAAAATGGTACGTGCTATCTCTATGGGCTTTTAAAAAAATTATTTGCATACGTGTCTATGTGTTTGCCAGCTAGATTTCTGGAGTGGACTATGTAGCTTTGAGTAACCTCAAACTCAACTATATGGACCAGGCCTATCTTGAACTCCTTGCCTGTGCTTGGTTCTAGAGAACAAATTCTGGTCATCAAGCTTGGTGGTGGCAGTCTTTACCTGCTGCTTGCTGTTATCAATGTAACTAACCTACTTAGGAGCTTAAGCTGCAAATGAAGAGGCAACCCCCCCCCACATACCCCCCCCCAAAAAAAAACAGGAAAAAATTGAACATTTTAATGTTCATAAATTTGTGCTTAAAGTTAGGTTACACTGGCAAATAAGTATTACTGCAGTCGCTAAAACAGAAAGCAAATGTAACCTTTTTATTAGCAAAAATGTCAAGCTTTGTCACAGTAACCATTTAAAGCTTCACTTATTACCATCTTTGTTTATCACTTAGCAACAGTAACCTAAGAAGGGACAAAGTTGACAAGCGCACTATTGATATTCGTCACTTAGAACTTGAACGACTAATCCATTACAAATTTATTAAAGGCTCTTGTAAATATGATCATTTAGCTGGAAAATGTTAAAACTGGGGAGAGCCTGTGCCCTTGACGGCAGACGATGCCTTTTCCCCCCTTTTAATCTAAGCACCAGTAAAGTTACAAAGCGCCACAACAGGGAAGATTTACTGTAGCGGGTCACTGGTCCTAGGCACATCCCCATCTCTGCTGCTTCTAAACCTAGAAAGGGCATCTCCATTAAGGAATCAGGCACTAGGCCTGATCTATATCCCCATTTTACTTCAACGGTGGCAAGAAGTCAACAACAAAACTGTTGCCATACTCTGGGCATTTGGCCTCTAGACGATCCCAATTGGGCCGTCAGTCTTAAGGGGCGCAGTCCTACCTTGCAAGCAGGAGGGCAGCGTTCGGAGCTCTGCGGCCAGTTCCTCACCAAAGGCTGAGCCGGGTGGCTAGCGTCACCGCCGAGCCCGGCGCCAGTGCGCATGCAGCGGCCCCGGCCTCCTCCCCCCCCCCCCCGCCCGATCCGCCCTGAAATTTCTGCGTCACAAAACTTTCCACTCGGGAACCGCGGCCTCCCAAGCCGCGACGCACCGGGGCCGCGGTAGCGAAGAAACCCGGCTGAAAAGCACCCAAGCCCGCTGGCGGGTAGGCCAGGAAAGGGGGAGGGGGGAAACACACCGCGCGGGTAGCCTGCGCCACACAAAGGAGGCCGCCGCCATTAGCCCGCGCTGAGGCCAACCCCTCCCCCCGCGCGCCGCCCCCTCCCACATTCCAGCGCTGCGCCGCTCCACAGCTAACCCGCGCGCCGCCACCGACTCCCGGGGCGTCACGGGAGTCACGGAGGTCGAAAGCCCCGGAAACCTGGGGCCAGAAAACTAAACACCTCCACCAGCACGCCGCCACGCCGCGCAATCCCCTCCCCCTCTGCCGGCCACTAATCAACTAGGGGGCGCGCGCGGCCGAAGGAGCGCGCCCCCTCCTCCTCCTCCTCCGCTCGCCTGCGCGCGCGCACACATATATACACACACACACACATGCGCGCGCGCGCGCACACACAAAAGCCGCCATTGTGCTCGAGCCGGGGACAAAACCCCGAAACGAGCCCGGCTGGAGGGTCAATGAGCACTAGCACTCCTCGCTATCATCCAGTCCCTCCAGTGCCCCTAGATAGCACCACCCGAAGGCCTGAGACACTGGGAAAACGGGAAGGAAAAAGCAGAACTTAGAGCTGCGCCACAAGGCAGGCTAGGTCAGGGAGAAATTGGTGCAGGGAGTACTGCCGCTTACCTGCTGGTCCAGCCCGAGCGCATTTTCCACTGCCACATGACTCATCCCTGAAGAGTACCGAAAATTCGGAGTCTTCCGCAGCTGAGCAAATGCTGGCTATACCGCAAAGGCTCTCTCACGGGAGAACTGCGGCTTTGAAGCGCACCGCGCGGCCGCCGATCTTATATACCAACTCGGAGGACTGCTACGTCAGCACGTAAGACGTATGCCCTCCTCTCAGGAGGCTGTTCCCTGCCGTTAGGATTTCTGCCTAGTTACGGCGCGTTACTTGTGTGATTCCCGTGAGATTTCCTAGTCAGTCCAGTTACCCCTTCGTTGTCCGTACACAGAGAACCTCTCATTAAATGTCGTTCTGGTTCTCTTGGGTTTGGTTTTTCTCTGTTCTTCGCTAATACCCTAGTCTTAGTGTTTTCTCGAGATCTCGCGAGAGATCATCTCCTTTAGCAATGAGGCCCGAAGATTTAAACTAGGCCTCTTTGCTGTTTCGTCTAAGCACCCAGTTTTCATCTTTCTTTCTCACATTTTTTCCTTCCCCGGGCTTGAAAATGACGTAGAGGGCTTTATCTAGCCTGAAGCGCCTTCGCTCTTGCCGGAGCACCTATCCCGTATATAGCAGTCAAAATTAGGGACGGGAACCGTGGCGGGCGGCGGGTCACGTGATCGTGGGTGTCCAGCGCGGTGGCCATTTTGTGAAGAAGGGAAACTGGCTTGAATAATGCTGGGAATGGGAGGGAGGAGCGTGAAGACTAGTGGGGGAGGGGAGAAAGAGGAGGGAAAGAGCGAGGAAGGGGGAAAGGAAGCTGTGTGGGGAAAGAAAAGTGGAAGGCTGGATGGTAACCCCGATCCGCCTGAGCAGAGTGTAGGAGATGTGGGGGTGGCTGAAGGTTTCATAGCGCCGTTGCCTAGGTAGCGGGTACGCCACCCACACACTCATGCTACGAAGGAACAATGAGATTGTCTCACGCGAATCGAGAGCCGGCAATCTGGGACCCTCCCAAGACCCCGAGCCTCCGCTAGTGTGTGGGTCGTTGGAGATCCCTGTGTCCTTCCGCGCGACACTCCCGGCTCCAGGCCGATGGCTGCTGGCACAGCAAGGGACCCCGGAGGTTTCCAACACTTCCTAGGACCGCGGGTTGTCGAGGGTGTGTAGCTGGGCACAACTGTGCCCTCTGGAAGAGCTGGGACGGGGTTGTCCTCAGGCTACAACAGTGGACAAGGAATACAATGAAAAAGGGCTCTGTCTTTAGGGGAGCCTCTTCTGGTGGACCACCTCCAAGTCTCAGCTTCAAAAACATAGACCCTTAGACAATAAAACCAAAAAAAAAAAAAAAAAGTATTTAGCTTTCAGGCAATGACCACACAATATAGGTTACCTAAAACTACCCCCTTCTGTCCCTCAACAAACACAGAACTCTCCACCATTCCCCAGGGGGTCCTCTGCTGCCAGAATTCAAATAACTAGTTCTTATCACATAATTTAGAACACACACAATTCCTCTACTTTTCCAGTTCTTTAAATTGAAACCAAACTTCTAAAGAGATACAGGAATAATACATCAATCCCCAGGAAAGTTGCTTTTCGGTTTCAGTTCGTAAGAGTCAACTAGCGTATGAAACTCTGTTTTAAAAATGTAACAATTGGGGAGGTTTCTTTTGTTCTTGGTAAGGTTGCATTTGCAATATTTTATACTTACAAGAAATACTTTGTTTTCTTTCTTGAGTTTACTTATTGCAACTGTAACTATTTTTTAACACTCTTTTTTTTTTTTTTTGGTTTTTGGAAACACAATTTCTCTACAGGACAGCCCTGGCTGTCCTGTAGACTAGGCTGGCCTCAAATTCAAGGAGGTCCACCTGCCTCTGCCTCCCAAGTGCTGGAATTAAAGGTGTTGGCCACCACAGACAAGACACACACACACACAAATTAAATATGTAAATTCTACCCCTCACCTACTGTGCTATTACAAATACAAACTAGACAAGTGCACCACTTCCACAACTGAAGTACTGTGAACAGCTTGTTGCCAGGGGCATTGTCTCAAACAGTGAGATTCTAAACAAAATACCGTCTTCCTTCAGTTAACAGCAGCTGCATTTGACAACAGTTTGGTGTATATGGAAACAGCACCTAGATGATGATGATGATGATGATGATGATGATGATGATGATGATATTTTGCATCTACATGGATATCCAGTAGCTCAGTTCTCTCTTGTATGAGATGGGTTCGCTTGCATCTAGCATGTCTTGCTCTGCTGACCACATATCAGAAGCCCTTGCTGATGGGTTTTATCACCCCCCAAATACTCACATTTCCACAGAAAACCATTAGGCTTAGTTATTCCTATGGCCCTGTGGTGATTTGAATGAGAATGGCCCCCATTGGCTCACATTTGAATACTTGGTCCTCAGTTGGTAGAATTGTTTGGAAAGGATTAGGAGGTATGGCCTTGTTGGAAAAAGTGTGTCTCTGGAAGTAGGTTTAGAGGTTTCAAAAGACTCTCCTTATCTCCCTCCCACACCTTCTGCTTGTGCTTCAAGGTATAAGCCTCAGATGTCCTATTGCCATGTCTTAGCTCTGTCACCATGTACTAGTGTATTAGTACCCTTTGAAAGCATGCTGTCTTTTATAAATTGCCTTGGTCATGGTGTTTTACCACAGCCACTAAAAGAAATGAAGATGAGTCTCTTTCTGATATAAGATTTGAGGATTAATAAGCACGTTAGTGAGGTTTGTTCTTAGTTTTCCTTTAAATTCCTTTCCACATACATCTAGACAAACAGGAGTCCACTGTTCAAACGCTGTAAATTCTGAGTTACTCATATTGCATGTAACACAATGAGATTGACTAACTAATCTGCTTCTGGGTTTTGTTTTACTTATGTAGAATACATGTACAGGGCACTGCCATGGAAACACCCTCCCCCAAATCAAATATACAGCAGTTTCCTATCTTCAACTAGCCCTGGCTCAGAGGAAGACTTAGTTCAAATTACTAGGATGTTTTGTTAATAAGTTATTGTTGAAGTATCAAATGTACAGGAAGTGGGGTGCTGGGGTATGGCTTAGTGGTTAAGAGCATGTGCTGTTCTAGCAAAAGACTGAAGTTAGATTTCCAGCACCCACCTCCGGCTACTCACAACCTCTAGTAACTGCAGCCCCAGAGGATCCCATGCCCTGTTCTAACTTCTATAGACACCTACAACATGTGCACATAAACATACTTGCACACATAAATAAATAAAAATGTTTTAAATGAACAAAAAAATGGGGAAACACAAAGATTTGTCTTCAGACATTCACTCTGAAAAGGAATCGTGTGCGGGCTTACAACATCTAAATGAATGGCCTTCCCTACTCCAAATGACTGTTCCATTAAGGAGTAATTTACAAAGTACACTGTCAGTAGCTATCTTAGTCTTCTATTACTATGAAGAGATGCTATGACCCAGCAACTTTTATAAAAGAAAGCATTTAATCATGGGCTGGTAACAGTTCAGAGGTTCAGTCCATTATCATCATGGTGGGGAGCATGTCAGCACACAGATAGACAATAATGCTGGAGAAGTAGCTGAGAGTACTAACTCTTGACCTGCACACAGCACAGAGAGA
The DNA here is from genome assembly GCA_033318265.1 of Phyllotis vaccarum. NCBI lineage: Eukaryota > Metazoa > Chordata > Mammalia > Rodentia > Cricetidae > Phyllotis > Phyllotis vaccarum. The sequence goes on along the minus strand of JARWLC010000013.1, from coordinate 131,269,989 downwards.
ACTGGGCTTGGTATGGGCTTTTGAACCTTCAAAGCACTCCCAGTGATACACTTTCTCCAATAAGGCCATACATCTTAACTCTTCTAATCTTATCAAAGATAAGATTTTAGATGTCAAATCCCTGGTGACTAAACATTCAAATATGTGAGCCTAGGCAGTCACTCTTACTCACACCAATACAATAGACATGACTGAAACCAGAGACTTTTTCCTACTCACTTTCCTACCTTCAGGGGCATTTTAAGTTAAGAGCCTATGTTGAAGCAAATATATTATCTGTACCACACCCCAGAAGCCCAGACCTGAAGGTATCCTGGGAGGGAGGAAGCGGGGAGAGCATGGGAACTGCAGTTCCTAGAACTAGCAATTAGCTCCCTGTTCTAGGGTTTACAAGCCAAGTGGGTGGGGGCAACTCACTTGACGTTCAATGCTTTGTGAATATCTACAGAGCTGGAATGAAAGCAGTTTCTAGGGGCTAAAAAGATGGTTCAGCAGTCAAAAGTGCTTGCTGTTCTTCCAGAGGAGCCAGGATTGGTTTCTAGCACTCACATTGGATGACTCACAATCACCTATAACTCCTACTACAGAAGATCAAATACCCTCTAATGGCCTCTGCAGACACGCACAGACATGTAGCATACAATCACCCAGAAATACACACATACACATAAATAGAAATAGAAATAAATATTTATTAAAAAAGTAGTTTCTACCTCAAGCAATGGTTGGGATTCAAAGTCTCACAGAGGAAAGGAGACAAACCTTGGTCTAGGGTAGCTCTATGAAGTCATCCCTGTAACTGACTTCCAGAAGGATGGGCTGATGTGGGCAGCACAAAAAAGGCCTCACTGGTAAAACCTCCATTGTAACTCTGCCTAGCATAGCCATTCTTTGTGAACACAGAGAGGTTGGAACTTGTTATACTTCCCTGTGCAAGGTTCAACACCCAGATGACCAACAGATGTTCAGTGGTTGGGTAGACAGTGCAAGTGCCTGGCCTGGACCGGTCATAATGCAGGGCATGGGGAGACACATACATCCATTGTTTGGCTTCCACAGATGGCCTTAAACAAACTTCATTGCCATTCTTTGCACCCAGGTAACCTAAAACCCAGGACAGAACTAACTGGACTGTTGCTCAGCAGAAACTTAGTTAAGCAGTAATCAAGGGATTTCCAGAGCTGGACATTTCAGGGCTGTTCGCGAGCAGTCACACGTCATTTTAGCTTGGACTGGGATTAAAGTTTAAGGAAAGTGGAACATCTCTATAATTGAAGGAGTGTTTGTCGTGTGTGTGTGTGAGTGTGTGTGTGTGTGTGTGTGTGTGTGTGTGTGTGTGTGTCTGGGTGCCAAGAATCAAACCCACAGCCTTGTAGTGCTAGGCAAGGACCCTACCACTTAGTTACTTCCTGGACCCCTTTTTTTGCTTTGTTTTGTTTGTTTTGAGACAGGCTCTCACTATGTATCCCAAGCTGGCCTGAAACTTGAGACAAGTCTCCCTCAGTCTCCTGATTGCTAGGATTACAGGCCTGAGCTACCACTCACTCCTGGCTCAAAGGGATAATTACAAGTATGGAGGTAAATGCAGTTGCCTACTGAGGACCTTTCTATGGTATTGTTCCTGACAGGTTTTATGCAGCTGAAGCTGCTCTTGAGCTCCAGGGGACCTGCCTTTGCCTTTCAAGTGCTGGGATTCCAGTACAGGCTTCCATGTCAACCTGGCTCTCCCCTTTATTGGTTTTTGCTTTTGGTTTGGTTTGGTTTTAGGTTTTAGAAACAGGGTCTCATTATGTAGTTCAGGCTGGCCTCGAACTCACTATATACCTGCCTCTGCCTCTCAAGTGCTGGGATTAAAGATGTGAGCCAGCATGCCCAGCCCTCTTCTTAAAGTAGTAATTGTCTTTTGGGTTTTTATTTGATTGGATCTTCAAGAGAAACATATTTGTTTCCAGTACTAATTTATAATACTTAGGAGAATGTGACTTTGGAGGCTGATAACAGCCTAAAAGGCAAAAAGGCTCTCGAGGGGCCAGCAATTACAGTACAGACCTGTAATCCTGGCCCTTGGTAGGCTAAGTAAGAAAGATCTTGAGTTTGAGGCTAGCTTGAGCCATAGAACGTGAAAAGTCTCAGCTAATAAAGCTCTTGCCCCAGAAACCTGTCAGTCCATGGAACCCAAGGAAAAAGGAGAGAACCAACTCCACAAAACTGCCCTTTGACCTCCACATGGAGTCCATGCCACTAGTGGCCCCCCACACTAATAATAATAATAATAATAATAATAATAATAATAATAATAATAATAATAATTAGGGGAGGGTCCTGAACTCCAGTATAGACTAGCCCTTCCTACTCATTTTAGGGTGAGAGCTGATACATAGAGAATCATGAATGCTGTAAGCAATTCCTAAAATACTGACCTGAAACCCACCTTCCTTCTGCAGTGTCTCCTCCCTTCCTTTGTGCGAGGTGACTGGGCAGTCCAAAGAGTATAATAGAGAAGCCATGGGCAGCAGCTCTCAACTGAAAGCAAAAGGTAGCCTGGGAGACTTGGAGTATAGCTCAGGGATTCATCTTCCTGGAGGAGGCCATGTTGTTTATTAAGTCATGGGACCTTTTTGAGCAGATTTTCATAGGTGTAGAACTTGAAAATTGGCCATGCCTGGGCTGCTAGTCTTATGTTAGAATTACATAGTCTGCAGTAAAAAGAAATCACTCTTTCCCCTTCTTCCTCCTTAGCGATTACCACTGTCATTGGCCTACAAACCTTGATGGCTAGTGGGGTGTAATCACTTTCAAATTCTTAAAAACCTTTTCAATGTTTGAACTTTCAATTCTTTGACATGTGGATTCAACTTAAGCTGGAAAATCTTTAAACCCTTTAGAAGTTCAAGTCTACTTCATGGTTCTTGCAGAAGAAATGACAGCTTGTGGCTGGACACTTTACACTTTCACTTGAATAATAATTAGATTAGTTAAGTGTTACTTTATGGAAAAAATAGAAAGAGTCAGCAATGCTATTTCTTCCACAAGGATTGTTGTAGGAAAGGCACAACACTGAAGCTCACCAACTGCCACCCACTCTTTCTTCTCTGGAATGTTTGGGAGCCTATTTTAGGTTACCTTTCTTTCACACAGCTTGACCTTGAATATAATAAGAAATATTACTTAGTGTGTGCACCAAATTTGTACTTTGAATGTTTATATTCCACTTCAAGTTTTTTATCATCCATATCCAATAGCTTGTGTGTTGTCATAATGTTAATGGTATTTGGAGGTGAGGCCTTCTGGAGGCAATTGGTGTTAGATAAGGTCACAAAGGTAGGCAGGCCGTACTGAGGGCATGGTGGCTTTATAGGAAGAGAACTAGAACATCCATTCTGCTTCAGCATGGGATGCCTCTACCATTTTATAATGCAGCAGAAGGCCCTGGCCACAGACCTGGCAGATGGGGGTGCCTTGCTCTTGGATTTCCCAGACTCTACAACTGTGAACCAACATATTTCTATTTTCTATGAATTATAATTACCCAGTCTCAGGTATTTTGGTTTAGCAACACAAAACAGTTATACTAAGGCATGGTTTGTACCCGAGAGAGATCTAGAAATGTTAGCACCATGGATACAATGTACTCTTTAGTTCTAAAGCTGTTCTGTACACACACACACACACACACACACACACACACATACACACACACACACACACACACACACACACACACACACACACACACATTTTAAAAATAGGATCATAGGATCTCTTATAGACAGGCTGGGCTTAAATTCCTGATTCTTCTGCCTCTACTTCCCAAGTGCTGGGATTAGAAGCATGCTAGCACACCCGCCCTCTGCTGTGTCTTGAATGACTCAACTGTGATTCACTGCAGTCTAAAGCAGGTTATTTCACCATTCTCTTCCTCAGTTTCTAAGTTAGAAAGTAAAAGGCATACATGGTGGTACATGCCTGTAATCCCAGCACTCAATCAAGGTGTTGAAACAGAAGTACTGGAAGTCCAAAGTCAGCCTGACATTTAGAGTAAGATTCTATCTTGAAAAGATGAAACTAAACAAAACGGATATACTAGCACTCAGGTGACAGAGGCAAGGAGGTCAGGAGCTTTAGACCAGCCTTGGCCATATACTGAGTTTCAAACAAGTTTGGACCACATAAGGCTCCGTCTTAAAACAAAACATTAGTTAGGAGTAGTGGGGCACACCTTTAATCCCAGAACTTGGGAATCAGGGGCAGGCAGATCTCTGTGAGTTTGAGGCCAGCTTTGTCTACAGAGAGAGTTACAGGATGGCCAGAGCTACATAGTGAGACCCTGTTTCAAAAAAATACAAAAATATAATAATAATAATAATAGTAATAATAAAGTTTTAAAACCTATTATATAACAACTAAGTACATAGTAAATATATAAAGTGAGATGATCTCCTTGAAGTCAAGAGATATTATTTGAACAATATACTAAGTCAGGGCTACAAGAAAGACAGATAAGTTTAAAAGATGATTTATGCTGTCACAAAAGTGGAGAGATAAGACATACATTTATACACAAAAATCACAACAGAGCATGAAGCAGTATGTGATATTTTCCACCAAGACCAGGAGCTCCTCTAAAGCTCATGTTTATAATGTGGAAAAAATGAATGAATGGACGAATGATACCTAAAATACAATAGCTGTTCTGAGCAGGAACAGACATAGTGAGCTTAGAAGCTAAGGAAGCTGGAACAGAGCAGTTGAAAAGTACTTGATCCTTTTGCAGATAATCTGAGTTCAATTCCCAGGCTCACAGCTGTTGGTAATTCCAAATTCCACAGGATATGCTGCTCTCTTCTGACCTCCGTAGATTCCTCCATGCACGTGGAACACATGCGTACACTCGGGGCTGCACACATAAGCACATAAAATAAAACAGGTATGTCTTTTTTAAAAAGCTCAGAGAGCTTTCAGAGTTTGAGTGAAGGCTGGAATATGGACAGGATTTAGATAGGAAGAAGAGGAAAGGCTATTTCTGGTAAGGGTAGCTATGAAAATAAGGGGAAGATACCTCATGTGCAGAAACTTGAGGGGGGTAGGAAAGGCTGTGGAGTTTTGAAAAGCAGTGAATTCAGGAGAAAGTGGCTGAAGGGAATGTGTCATTCATTCACTTGGCAAAACCCACAAACACTGCCCTAGTAGTTGGGAATACATTTCCTGTGGTGGTATGAATGGAAGTGCCCTCCAAAGGCTCAAGTATTTGAATTCTTGGCCCCGAGTTTGTGGGACTATTTGAGAAGGATTAGGATGTATGGCCTTCTTAGAAAAGATGTATCAGTGGGGAGAGGCTTGGAGATTTGAAAAGTCTACACCATTCCCAGGTAGCTCTATCTCGATGCCTCGTGACTGAATGAGAGTGTTAGCTCTCAGCTACTTCTCCACCACCATGCTTACCTGTTTGTTTCTATGCTCTCCACCAGGATGGTCATGGACTTAACCCCTCTGGAAGCATGGGCTCCAATAAACATCTTATTTTATAAGTTGTCTTGGTCACAGCAATAGAAAAGTCGCTAAGGAAGGGACAAAGAAGAGGGCACGTGTCTTTACCTCACAGGACTGGCTATCCATTGGCCATCGTGCTTATTTTATATATTTATTGAGATGTGTTGCCTATGTTGGCTTTAAATTCCTAGGCACAAGAAATCTTACCTCAGTCTCACTAAGAGCTAGGACCACAGGTAGTGCCACTGGGACTAGCTGGCTGTTGTCATTAGAAAGTGTGGGAGCTTAAAAAGTCAATTGAGGCTGACATATGGGAATGGAGTATTTGGGCTTTATTTTGGAAACATCAGAAAGTAAAGAGCAGACAGGCATTTCCTAAAAGGGACAGTAGAGGGACAGGCATTACCAGGACAACATTCTTATCATATCATCATTAGACACAGGGACAAAAAGCATCGTCCTGCTGAGCCTGTGGCACAAGCCTGTAATCTCATCTTTCCAGGGAAATAAAATGGGAACACAATTGCAAGTGGTCCTTGGGCTACAGAGCTAGATCAAAGCCAGCCTGGGCAATATACCCAGACCCTGTCTAAAAGTTTAAAAAGTACCTGGAACATAAATTATCCACCATGTGCAAGGCCCTAAGGTCTACCCCCAGCATGAGGGGAGAATTCTTACAGTTTGAAACTCAAATACTAAAGTATATTTTATATTGTACTAACCATATAATCTAGGGCTTCATACATACTAGACAAGCACTCTACCACTGATCTGCACCTCCAGGCTTTATAAATTATTTAATACATATAGAGATCAGACTTTGCAGGAGTCAGTTCTCTCTTTCCTCCTTGGAATGGAATTCAGGCCTTCAGGCTTAGTAGCAAGCACTGTTACCCACTGAGCCATCTTGCCAGCCCTACCCCCCAAACTGTTAAGCAGCCTTCTGTCTAAGCATGATCAAGTCTTACACTTTCAAAAATCCTTGGAAGACCATTGTGGCCTAAATCAAAGGTTCAGTCCCATCTTCTCCATTATTAATCCTTGGGCTCCTCCCAAATGTTTCACTTGATAGACTTTTCTAGGTGCCTGGGTAAGAAGCAGCCTACTCTACTTGGAATATAGGCCACTGCATATTAAGGCTCATCTTGCTTTCCTCGAAGAGTCTGTGTGAAAATGAGGCAGCTTGTCATGTGAGGCGAGTCCTTCAGGCATCCCAGATGAACATTGCTATATTAGGACCAAGGACTGTTATGCAATGAGACCTATCTACATCTTTTATCATGCCAGCACTTCATAGAAAAGAGTACCTGGGAATTGAGAGGTTTCACTGTAGTTTTTAAAAGAATGGTCACTTCTAAAAATGGCTGAGTTCTGCTTCAGTTTCATAGGATCTCCACTTTGGTGATAGCTATTTGGAGATGTAGGAAAAAATATAATTAAAATGAAAAGAATAGATGGAAATGTTTTTATAGCATGTACCACATGTGCTCTCACACACACACACACACACACACACACACACACACACACACATCCCTGTAATCCTATCATGGTTTCAGGCAAAGGCAGAAGGATTGCTAGTTCCAGACTAGCCTGGTTACATACTGAGCTGGTGTCTCTGCAAACAATGAATATACACATGAAAAAGTCTCTTAGAATACACTATGACCTATGATCTACAGCTAGAACAATTCTAGGGTTTCAATGGGTTCATAACTGACAATGAACAACCTTCAGCAACAATACCAGCCACAGCACGTGTTCTCTTCTGGACTTGGATTTACATCCTTTATCATACATATTCCAATGGGAGGCGTATGCTTACACATTCCTGTGGCTACAAGATTGCAGATATTCTGGATGCAACTATAGAATATTCATTTTCAGATCACTAGCATCTGATAATAAATTTATAGTCAATAAATTAAGTGGATGGATGGATAGGTAGAATATGTACATGTTTTAACAGTGCATGGATTTTAGGACAGCCTAGAAGATCACTTTTTAAAAACAGTATTGAACCATATTGTGGGGGTTAGCATTCCATCACTGTGACAAAACACCCCAGATAAACACTTAAAGGAGGAAAGATTTATTTTTGGCTTCATTGTTTCTGGGCCATGATGAGGCAAAAAGTCATGACAGGGAGCATGTGCTGGGTAAAAGCTGATTGCCTCGTGACAGCCAGGACCAAAGACAGCAAGCAGAAGGAGACAGAACAAATATACCCTTCAAAGGCATGGGCCAGCTTCTGATTTCCTCAAACTAGGGCATTCTTCCCAATAGTCCATTCATCTGTGAACTCATCAATAAATGAATGTGTAGACCAACTGGGCACCCTTGGATATAATCACTTCCCCAAAACTTTACCTCTGAACACTGCTGCATGGAGACCGAACCTTCAACACATGAGTCTTTGGGGAATACTTCATATCTAAATCAAAATTTTGCTTTGTCAAAGGCTCATTTAGAAGGATAAACAATAAAAACAGTGGAAACTATTTTTAGACCTATTTATTTTTATTTTATGTGCATTGGTGTTTTACCATGGGTGTCAGGTTCCCTGGAGCTGGAGTTACAGACAGTTGTGTTCAGGGAACTGAACTCGGGTCCTCAGGAGGAGCAATTGGTGCTCTTAACCACTGAGCCATCTCTCTAGCCCCTGGGGAAGATATTTGACAAAGTAGTGATATCTAGAAAATATAAAGAACTCTCAAATTAGGGCTATAGCTCTAGGTAGCTCACGTGCCAAGCATGTACAAGGCCCAGGGCTCCATCCCCAGCACCTTGGAAGAGAAGGAAGGCTCAAAACTCAACACTAATAGACTCCCTGATTAGAAAATGGCCAGTTGGGTGGTGGTGGTGTATGCCTTTGATCCCAACACCCAGGAGGCAGAAGCAGGTAAATCTGAGTTCAAGATCAGTCTGGTCTAGAGAGCCTAGGTGACACAAATGGATGAATACATGCACATGGAATTTTACTCAGCCATAAAGAATGGTACTGTGTTGATTAGGAAAAGAGATGGGATGGAAAACAGTGTTACATGTAGCTAAAGTCACTACACAGTGAGTTCCAGGCCAGCTAAGACTACAGAGGGAGGCTGCTTAAAATTTAAAAAGAAAAAAAATATTTAAAAAAGGTGAAGACACTTGTAATCCAAGCACTTGGGAGACAGGCACAGGAGGATCAGTAAATTGAGGCTAGCCTCAGCTGTGTGAGACCCTGTTTCAAAATCAAAAAAAAACAACTACAATGCAATATCATAATCAACCTATCCTAGAGATTGACAAAAATAAAAAATATTGACAACACTAAATGCTGGAGAGACTGGAGAGAAACTGGGTCATTTGCAGGAGGGAATGTAAAATGAATGATCCTGACACTAGAAAAATTGGGCAGTTCCATTTACGACTGAAAATAGATCTATCCTATGACCCAGCATTTGGACTTTTTGGCATTTATCCCAGAGAAATAAAAACTTATTTTCACACAGATTCTGTTACACAATTGTTTGTAATAGCATTAATTGTAATGGCCAGAAACTGTAAGTACACTTGTAATGTTCTTCACTAGACAATTAGGTACACTCCACCCCACCACCCACTGTCTACCTGACACATCCATAGCATGGATGACTAAGCAATCAAAAACAAGATCTGCAGGACTAGAAGTAGTTATCTTGCCCAAATGTCTGTATGGGTACCCTGTGGGTGTCTGGCACCTGTGGAGGTCAGAAGAGGGCATTGGATCCCGGGGACTGGAGTTGGTTGTGAAGTACCATGTGGGTTCTGGGAACTGAACCTAATTCTGCAAGAACAAGTGCTTTTTAACCACGGAACCGTCTCTCTGGTCCTCATTGCTACTAATTATTACAAGACTATCGATGGATCTCCAAGGACTCAGCAGAGTGAGGCAAAGAAGATCAACCAGTCTCTAAGGGAAACTGTCACATCACCCCATTTCTGGAAGGTTCATTCATCAGCCTGGTTCTGAAGAAGGAGACCAGCTTCACATGGCTTAGGGGTTAATGGAAGGGGGAGGGAGAGGGAGCAGTAACAGAGGAGTGGCCTGAGGGAGCCTTGTCACAGAATTCCAGCTCTTGATGTGCTACAAGATACACTTGATAAAATGACTTGGAAACAATCATCTCCCCCTTTCACCTCCCCCCTCTACACACCCAGAGCTGTTAAGAGTTTCCTCTGAATTAAAACACTCCCCCAGTTTGGGGGAGGGAGATCTTGAGATTCAGGAGATAAGTCAACTACACCTGTCTGAGAAGGCTGTAGGATTCTCAAAAGCCCCTTCCCAGCTTTCCTAGAAACAGGAAACAGCTGCTGGGAGAGGGCACTGTGACCATGGGAACTGCAGAGATCTCAGACCTGTGTAGATAGATGCCTGCAAGTTGTGTAGAGAGCTCTAGGAACACAGACAGCTACCATGAGTCACCTCTGGTGGAGGGACTGTTCAGTGATGCAGGCACCTGTTCCTTTAGCACCGCCCCCCACTCCTATTAGCAACTCTAGTAAAAATTCACTGGTTCACCAAATTGAACAACTGTTACTTTGGTCTGTTCTGGGTTCTCCTTCTGAGTAGTAGGTGTGTGTGGGTGTGTGGGTGTGTGGGTGTGTGTGCACATTGTGAGTGACTTCCTGGAATGACACAACACATACACACACTTTTTTAAAAATTAAGTTTGAAAACATAAAACCACTCAACATTTCTGACTTGCAACTATATTTAAATGTTTTATGTTTATTTATAATTATTCATTTATTGTGGGCAGGGGCATGCTCATGCCATCATGCCAGTGTAGAGATTAAAAGACAACTTTTGAGAGTCAGATCTCTTCCCTGGGACTGAATTTAGGTAGTCAGGCTAGGCAGCAAACACCTCTGCTCACTTGAGCCATCTTATTGGCTGTTTTTGTTTTCTAAATATACTCTCTACTCTTTAAAAAAAAGTATTTTATCATCAGGTGTGGTAGTGCACACCTTTAGTTCCAGCACTCAAGGCAAATACAAGTGGCTCTCCATGAGTTCGAGGCCAACTTGGTCTACAAAGTAAATCACAGAAAAGCAAGGGATACACAGAGAAACCCTGTCTCAAAAAAAAAAAAAAATCTCACATCATGAATTGTGGGAACTTCAAGTATCTTATTCACTATTACTATGTCAAGACACACTACAACCATGGCAACTCTTATAAGAGAAAGCATTTAATTGGGGACTTGATTATAGTTTCAGAGGTGAGTACCTTTTCATTATGACAGGGAACGTGTCACACAGGCAGGCATGGTGCTGGAGAAAGAACTGAGAGTTATACATTCTGATCTGAATAACAGAGAGAGAGAGAAAGAGACAGAGTGATTGGGCATAGGCTTTTAAAACCTCAAAGCCCAGTGACATACTTCTTCCCACAAAGCCACACTTCTTCCAACAAGGCCACGTCTAATCCTTCTAATCCTTTCAAAGCATTCCACTCCCTGGTAGCTAAGCATTCAAATATATGAGTTTATGGGGCCATTCTTATTCAAGCCACCACATCAAGACAATTAGAATCTCTCTAGAGGGCTGAGATATTCATAACTCAATTGGTGAAATGCTTGTCTAGCATGCAGAGCCTTAAATTTCATCCCAGGACCTCATTGATTAGAAGCAGTAGCACAGGCCTGTAATCCCAGGGCAATATGAACAAGAGGGTCAGAAGTTCAAGGTCATCCTCTGATACACTGGGTTGGAGACTAGCATGGGATAACAGATACTGTCACAAAACTAAACATTATCCAGGCCTGGAGTGGTGGAACACACTTTTAATCACATCCCTGTGAGGCAGACACAGGAGGATTTCTGTGAGCTTGAGGCCAGCCTGGTCTATAAATTATAGAGTGTTCTAGGGAAGCCAAAGTTACACAATAAAACCCTGTCTCAAAAAAAAAATAACAAAAATTATCCAGAGCCTTTAAATGCAATGTACCTTTAAAATGCCTTCTGTGATTGTTTTGTGTAGCAGGATCAGATTTTTTTATTTTAATTTTTTAAAATTTTTATTTGTGTGTGTTTACATAGGGAGGGGTCTGCATGCTCAGGTATGCATATGTATATGTTGAATGTAGAGGTCCTTTGGTGTTCCTCAGGAAACCACCCATGTTGTTTCTTGAGGTAGGGATTCTCAGGTGGACCTGGAGTTCACTGGTATAATAGGCTAGCTGGCAGTGAGCCCCACAGGTCTGCCTGATCCACCAACACAGCTCTGGGGTTATAAACTCACACCACCAAACCCAGTTTTTTACATATGTGCTGGGGATTGAATTCAGGTCCTTATGCTTAGGCAGCAAGCAGTTTACAAACTGAGCTATCTCCCCAGCCCTTAAGTTTCTTTTAAAGGCTCAATACCAGTTCATTCATCCAGTCATCCCTTCCTTCTGTCCTTCCATCCTTTGGCATGGAAATTATCATTACTACCTTCTGACTTGTATCAGGCCCTGTGTTTAATCCCCAGCAAACAGACAAACAAGCAAACAAAACACATGTGATAGCTATCCTTGGTTGTTAACTTGACTGTATCTGGAATTTACTAAAACTTCAAGTCCCTGGAAGAGATCTACCTGTTCTCCCTTCCCATTGAAGAATCCAAGATTATTGACTTTTTCCTGGCCGCATCCCTAAAGGAAGAGGTTCTAAAGATCATGCCAGTGCAGAAGCAGACTCAGGCTGGCCAGAGGACCAGGTTCAAGGCTTTTGTCACTATTGGGGACTACAATGGTCATGCTGGTCGTGGTGTTAAGTGCTCCAAGGAGGCAGCCACTGCCATCTGAAGGGTCATCATCTTGGCCATCTTTCCTTAGTCACTGTGCAGAGAGGCCACTGGGGGAACAAGATTGGCAAGCCCCACACTGTTCTCTGCAAAGTGACAAGCTGCTGTAGCTCTGTGTTGGTGCATCTCATTGTTCCCAGAGGCAATGGCATCATCTCTGCTCCTGTGCCCAAGAAGCTACTGATGATGGTCAGTATTAATGACTGCTACACATCAACCAGGGGCCACACTGCCACCCTGGGCAACTTTGCCAAAGCCACCTTTGATGCCATTTCCAAGAACTACTACTACCTGACCCCTGACCTCTGGAAAGAGACTGTGTTCACCAAGTCTCCTTATTAGGAATTCACGGACCATCTTGTGAAAGCCCATACCAGTCCTGTTCAGAGGACCCAGGCTCCAGCTGTAGCTACCACATAAGGGTTTTTATATAAGAAAAATAAAGTGAATTAAGTCTGTAAAAAAAAAGACATATAAGCCAATATACTCAGCCAAGATATTTATTTATTTATTTATTCTGTTTGTTTTGAGACAAGGTCTCACAGGGTGGTCCTGCTGGCCTACAATTCCTGATTTTCTACCTCATCCTCCAGAGTGCTGAGATGACAAGCCTGTGCCATCACACCTGACTATCACAAACAATTTATTATAGCCTCTGAGACTAGCTGGATACAGATCAGGAATGCCTGATGTTAACATATTAACATCAAGGGCCTCTGTAAAGCCTGGAAATACATAGGCTGTAGTGTGTGTGTCCATTCATTCCCTACCCCACCCCTACCAAGATGGCCCTGATGGCATTACATATATATATATACATATACATATACATATATATACACAAATACATACATACATATATATATATATACACATACATATATTTACCTTTTTCCAGGTAGGGTGGGACACCCTATGTAGTTAGCTAGGGTGGAACTCAATATAGCATGAATAGAGCTCTTTAATCTCACTATTTATAGGAACCCTATGGACTATCTGACTCCAGGCTACTCAGTTTCAGGATTTCAAAGCCATAGCTTGACTCATCAGGTAAACTGAGTACTTTTGCTCAAACAGTCCAGGTGAGTGAGGGAAATATTTGTTATCAGTCTTTTAGGAAGCCTTCCCCCTGGACAAATTCTATGGCTTTTGTCAGCCCTTCTAAGTAATCACCTGCTCTTTTCTTCTGAGAAACAGAAATGAATGAAACTCTCTGGAATGCCTTTGTTGGATGTTTTTGTGTGTGATCGTGTGACCCCCGACTCATTTAACCTGTGTGATTGTTCAGTCACGAGCCTTCCAGCCTTGTCATAAGAAATACTGGTGCACACTGAAGACTCACCAAGAATGTGATGGCTCTGTTCCAGCCACCTTTGTAGCTCAAGGAATCTCAGGCAACAAGCCAGAAGGTCTTTTTGCACAATTCTGTGAGTCTCTGAAAAAACATGTGACTGCTCTAAGCCTCCAGAAGCAACTGGTTCTTGGAAAGAGAAACACTGAAGAGTTTAACTAATAGCAGTTAAACTGTAGACACACAAAACACTGGGAAATGGCAGCTGGAACACTGAGTAGCTGGGAACTCCTGAGATTCCTTCAGTGCTGCCTTCTAGAATACTACAAGGTGCTATTTGCTACCTTGGTCACCTTACAGGGTGACTCTTTTTCAAGTGTCATGGTCCTTATCACTTGTTTCTTTATCACCGCTCCTTTTTTTTCCCTTTTTTCCCCTTTATTCTGTCATATAATACATCTCAACCATTATTTCCCCTCCCTGCGCCCTCCTAGTCCTCCCTCCCCCAGATCCACCCCTCCTCTGTTTCTCTTCAGTAAAGAACAGGCCTCCCATTGTATTCCCTGGACTTGTAACCAAACACTTTGTGGCGGTTTGAATGAGAAGGGTCCCTATGGACTCGTATGCTTGAATACTTGACCCCCACTTGGTAGAATTGTTTGGGAAGGATTATGAGGTGTGCTCTAGGAGAGTACGGCACAATATCCTAGGTTTCATCCCCAGTCCTGCATAAACTAGAAATGAGATTTGAGGTTTCAAAAGACTAGCACCATTTCCAGACTCTCTCTCTGCCTTCTGCTTGCAGATCCAGATGTGAGCTCTGTTCCTGCCACCATGCCTTTATTCTGCCATCATGGACTCTAACCCTCCGAAAGCATAAGCCCAGTTAACCCCCTTCTTTTTTATTTACTTGTTTTGTTATTATTTTTGTTTGTGACAAGATTTCTATGCATAACAGCCTGGCTGACCTCGAACTTGATTTGTAGGCCAAGCTGACCTTGAACTCAGAGATCTACCTACCTCTGCTTCTGCCTCTGAGTGCTCCCAGCTAACCACATTTTTTTTATAAGTTGCATTGGTTATGGTATTTTATTACAGAAATAGAAAAGTAACTAATATAGGCTTCAAGTTCTAAAAAGCTGGGCATGTTCAGGTTTTTGGTTTTGTTTCTTGTTTTTATGGGTTTGTTTTTTGTTTTGTTTTGTTTTGTTTTTGGTTTTGAGACAGGATCTTACTATATAACCCTGGCTGGCCCAGAACTAAGAGCTCTCCCTGCCTTCAATTCCTGATAGCTGAAATGAAAAGCATGTCACTATGCTGGACCTATTTTCGGAGAGTCCTGATGCCTTCAGGCTGAGCACCTTGAGACAGATCAGCAACATCCTCATGGAAGTAGATGTTTCCTTCTAACTAAAGTGTTGAGGTGTTTGTAAGTAAGCACATTTGGGACTTAATTGGGTTCCAGTTATATATTTCTAGGTAAAAATCCCTCTGGATTAGTTCTGTTTCTACCACTGTGGTAAAACATATGACCTACGTGACTTCTAGAAGGAAGGGTTTGAGCTTATGGTTCCAGAAGAATGAGCCCTTCACCATCAGAAACACAGCAGCAGGCAGGCATTGTGGCCAGAGCTGAGAGCTCACATCTTAAATCACAATCTCAAAACAGAGCTAACTAGAAAAGGCACATGGCTTTTAAAACCTTCAAGTCAACTCCCACTGGAGGAAGTCATACACTTCCTCTAGCCAGGCCACACCTCCTAAAGCTCCCAACCAGCACGGTCAACTGAAAACTAAGTATTCAAACACCCAGGATGGGAGGGGGGATTTCATGCAAACCACAACACCTTCCAAAAATTTAGTAATCTAAAAACAATTTATTTACTATCTTCACAGTTTAGGGGATACTATCAGGCACAGCTGAGCTCCTAAATTTGCCTGCAATCAGATGGTGAATGAGGCTGGGTTCTATGGGAATCTTTAGTCACCTAAACCTGACTGGCTGGAAAATCCTTGGAGGATTCCTTGTCCTGCACTGGAAGCATTACAGCAGCGTGTTTCTTCCCAACGCCACCCCACCTCACCTCTCCCCTCTCAGTCTCCTTGGTTTTGATTTTTTTTTTCTTTTTGGTTTTTTTCTTTTTGGTTTTTAAGGCAAGATGTCTTCAGGCTGGTTCCACATCCATAGCAATCCTTGCCTCAGTTCAGAGTGGTTTCAGGTGTGAGGCACCATCCCCACCCAGCTTGAGAAATTCTTCCCAGGTGTCATATGTTTCTTCACGAAACTTTCTTCATTGAAATCTATGGATAAGGCAAATTCCAGCCTACCCTCAGTCATGTCTTGTCTTAAACCTTAGTGATGTTATGCTAGTACCGCAGCTGTTTGAGAGGTCAGATTGTGAAGGGGATAAACAGAACTGCTGATGGCCAGCACTGAACTTTGAGCACTCCCTGTAAGACCTATCAAAATCTTCCCAAGTCAGCTGTGTGGCAACCATGCCTCTGCTGATTGGACTTGGAAGGCTGAAGCAGGTCTACAGATTCCAGGCCAGCCTGAGCGAGCATCCCTGTTCTCCAAGTGAGGGGTCCTTGTCCTATTTCCTGTCCTGAAATTGTTTTATTTATTTATTTGGATTTCTTTTATTCTATGTGTATGAGCATTTTGCCTGTATGTATATCTGTGCATCACATGTGTGCCTGGTGCCCTCGGAGTTCAGGAAAGGGCACTGGTTCACCTGGAACTGGAGTTTTGGAAATAGATAGCTGTGAGCCACCATGTAGGTGCTGGAAATTGAACCCAGGTCCTACCCAGAACAGAACAAATGTTTTTAAATGCTGAGCCATCTTTTCAACCTCTTTATTTTTTTTAATTATTATTGCAAAATATTTGCTCTGTTTTATTTTTTTTTTAAATTTAGTAGGAACAAGATGTCAAAACTGGGGCTATAGCTCAGTTAATACAGTGCTTACCTAGCCCCCACAAAGCCCTAGGTTCCATCCCCAGCCCAGCATAAACTAGATACTGTGATGCTGTGGTGCTTGCACCAAAAGTTCAAAGCTACTCTTGGTGACATATTCAAGTTTAAGACCAGCCTGTGCTACACAACACCCTGTCTCAAAGACAGAGAGGCAGATGAGCGAGCAAGATGGTATATAAAGCCCTGGCTAAATCAGTCCCTGGAAACCACAAGGTGGAAGGAGAGAACTCACTCCAAAAGGTGTCCTCTCACCTCTACATGTGAACCCACCAGCCCCAAATACATAAATAAATGAATGTATTTTCAAAAGACTTAAAGATTTGGTGGTGAATGGATATATATAATCCCTGCTATTGGGAAGCTGGGTGGGACAGGAGGATTACTGTGAGTTGAAGGCTAGACAGGTGTATATTATGAGACCCGACTCAAAAAGAGAAAGAGTGCAAGAAAGTAAGCCGTGCTATGAATTATAAAGAATTTTGAGATTTAGCTCAGAAATGCAACACTGTTCTGATTTTCTCCAAGGGAAAAAACAAAACAGTCCAAGCTCCACAGTGCAAAATTCAGAGTGACATTTACAGACATGCCCAGTACGTATCTATCTGACTCTTGCCTGTTTATTGGCTTTTTCTGTTTGTTTTGAATTTCTATTTTTAATTTTATGTACATGTATATTTTCTCTGGGTGTATGTCTGTGCACTACATGTATACCTAGTGCCTACAGAGCTCAGAAAAGGCTGTTGGATCCTCTAGAACTGGAGTTACAGACAACTGTAACCTGTCATGTGGATCCTGGGAATGGAACCTGAGTCCTCTGGAAGAGCAGCCAATGCTCTTAACCATTGAGCTATCTCTTCAACCCTTCATTGGCATCTTTTTATTGAATTCTATCAAGCTTGAATTGTGTTATGTGGCACTGAAATATTGATGTTGCTGTGGTGCTTCCCATAATGTACTGTGTGGTTCAGGATTGTGCCGCTCTCCCTAGGCCATGCTGTCTACATGAGCTGAAACTTATAGCCTGTGGAGATTTCCCTACAAGAAATTTCTACTTAAAAACCAAAACCACTAAGTGTGGTGGTGCACTCTTTTAATCCCAGAACTGGAGGCAGAAGCAGGAAGATCTTTGATCCAAGTTCAGGCCTAGCCTGACTTACAGAGCCAAGTTCCTGGGCAGTCAGAGCTCACAGCTCTGCCTCACACAGATATATATATATGTAGGCAAAACATCAATGCACATAAAATAAAAATAAATTAAAACACACAGCATCTATAGAGACAGCAAGACACAGTAAACATGACATTTCAGAGTCAGATGCCAAGTAACTGTTCACTACATACAAACTTGCAAAAAGTGTGCGTAAGGTCTCACCAGATCAAAGATTCGAGTAAGCCCCAGTATGAAAAGGGGAAGGGAAGTAAACAGACTTGGGTTGGGGTAAGGGGGTTGCATCCCATGTGGAAAGATAATCATAAGGAATCTGGGGTCAAGGCCATGTCCTCACCCCAAGGTCCTACCCTAGTTCTCAAAGCAAGACCCAAAGAAAGGACTTCCTTGAAGCTACTGTATTTTGTGGACAGGTCCCAAGCAATCAGAGTGAGGGACAGGGAAAGCAGGAAAGCTGATTCCAGTGCATTGCTATTATAGGTAACTGGGCTTGGTGTAACCTAAGACATTCTGAGCCACCATATAAATGTGTTGTGGACTTGTTTGCCTAGGTTAGGAATGAAGCTAATAGTAGAGAAAATGCTGAGCACACAGAAGGTCCGGGGAAGATAATTATCCTCTATAGAAAGGATGCTGTTTATCCAAGGCTCTGACAGCAGATCCTTCAAAGATTGCCCTTAAACTGTTTGCACAAGTGTCAAAGTGCTATAATGGTTTCCCCAGCCTCCACCCACAGAGGCCCCAGGGTCACTTGGCTGAGGGAAGTGCTTCAATCCCCAGCTCCTTAGACTCACACTAGAGAAAGGAAAACCAGCTATGCTCTGGGGTCTACTCCAAAATGGAGCTGCTGCTGCTGCTGCTGCTGCTGCTGCTGCTGCTGCTGCTACTCCCTCTACTTCTTTTTCAAGACAGGATTTCTCTGTGTAACACCCCAGACTGTCCTGGAACTCACTCTGTAGACCAGGCCGGCCTCGAAATCACAGAGATCCACCTGCCTCTGCCTTCTGGATGCTAGGATTAAAGGTTCGTACCTATCACTCAGCCCAAGATGGAGCTTCTAAAAGGAAAAGGCAGATGGCTAGTTACCACAATGGCCAAGAGAGCGTGCTGCTGTATTGAGACCAGGCTAACTCAGAACCCACAAGAGAAAAGATGTCTGAATGCTTCCTCAGCCTCCACAGAAGACAGTCCCCTTAGGGCCTTCTTAGAGGCTTCCCAAGAGGATTGACAGTGGTGGATGAAGAAGAGACCGAAACATAAAGGCTGAAGGGCACTCACTGTCCAGTCCTCAGAGATGAGAGAGGCCATGTAGCTGAGACTTTGGGAGAAACCCTAGCGATGAGAATCTCTGAAGAGCCCGTGGAAATTCCCAGACTCAGCTTCTGACACCTACTGGACTCAAAGAGAACCACAGTAGAGTCCTGGCCTGACCGACCCACCTTCCACCCACAGCTCTCTCAAAAACTTGGGGAACAGGAAGTACCAGTTGGAGAAATAGATAGGAAGCTAGCCACACCCACTTCCTGATGGAGGGTACCAAAGCCAAGTGGGCCTGGGCCAAAGAAGAGAAAAGTTAGGAAGAATCTCTTCAACAGGCTCTTCCAATTGTGGAAGAGCCTGTATTTGTGACTTTCAGGGCCCTCCCTATCAGAGTGTTTCTTGGGGCTAGGGATGTGGCTAGCAGCACTTGGCTTCCATCCCTAGAACCACAAAATAAAGTATACCTTACCTAAGACCAAATTGAAAAGGCATAGTATCTGATGGAATGTTTATTGAAGAATGCGGGCGCGTTTATCCAATACAGAAACCAAGGTTTCTCTGAGAAATAGAGGCAATGGAATGTGTGTGCATGTGTGAATTGGCTCACACACAACAGTGCATGTTGACAAGTCATGGGAATTGCACTGTGCGTTGAGGAAGAGTCAGTAACATAGTTCTAACCTGAGTCCAAAGGTCTGAACTGCAAGAGAGTCAATGGCCTGACTCCAGTCCCAGGTCCAAAGGTCTGAGACCTAGAAGAGCAAATAGCATACTGCCAGTTCAGATGACAGCGGGCTAGAAACCTAGGGAAAGCTGATGCCTCAGTGTGAACCTGAAATCAGGAGCAAAATAAAACAAATCTACCCAAAGACGGGGGAATGAGTTGCTTTTTATGACACGGGGCATGTTAAGCCTTTCTGCTGTACTCAGTTTGCAATTGATTGGATGAGGCCTGCCCACATTGAGAAGGCCAGTTTGCTTAATTTAGTCTATTAATTGAAACGTTAATATTATCCAAAAATGCCTTCAGAGAAACACTTAGGATAATGTTGGACAAAATATCTGAGTACTCTCTGACTCAGTCAAATTGACACAGAATTATTACATCCAGCTTAAGTCCAATGAATGGATTTTTTAATGGTAAATGTGGGGAGGTGAAAATATGGAGAACAGGACAGTTTACAGAAGTAAATTGGTTCGCTCCTTCCACCATGTGAGCTCTGGGACTCAAAGGGAAGTAGTTGAGCTTGGCAGCAAGCATCTTTACCTGCTGAGCCACTTTGCCGGCCGGACTGAATGGACCTTCACGGGAGCAACAAGATTGTGTCTTCATTCTATACAAGCCAAGCATAGACAGCATCCAGTTACCTTAAAAACTAGCACTTTTACCCTTGCCCACCCTACCCCTAACTTTTCATTCTGTGAGCACTCCCCTGTCTTCTTTCTTCTTTGGTGGTGTGTTTTTAAAGGCCTGGCTAGCATAGAACTCACAATTCTCCTGCCTCAGCTTCCTAGGGCTAGGATTACAAGTGTGCACCACCACATGCAGTTTCCTCTTCTATTTCGACACTTGGTTAGTTCCTTCCTAGCTCTCTGTCTGGGCTCTGCCCTCTAACTACAGGGAGCCCCAGAGCAATGCCTCCATAGTCATAATTATGACTCTGGATGTCCTTCGTGTCAAGTCCAGCAATACTCTTTCTCTCTGGCTGAGGGTGGCGGCACCCCATCCTTAAACAGCCTGATGATTACTTTAACATTCAAGCAGCAATCAGAGAGGTCCCGGGCTGCATTCTAGTGGTTTAGCTGGCATGTGACAACCCACGGGAACTAGGTCGTGTTTTTCGTTTTTCTGCACAGCTTAAACCAAGATTCCAAAAGGCTTTCTTTGTGCCCAGTAGTTCCAGCAGTTGCAAATCCTCTCCAGGAGTTCCTTCGTGCCAGAATCATTTTGGTTTCATCCGTTCCAGGTTGGAGAGAGGAAATATTTATGAGACTTGGTCTCCGCCTTGGGGAGAAATAAACCCATAATCACTACTCTGTGTTCTGAGGCTCTATGATCGAAACGAACAAAGGGCATTCCTGTGCGCATGTGCACAGCTCCACCCCTGCCCCCAACATCCCCCAAGCGGGGGCACAAATGCCTCCCCCACAGCACAGCCCTGGACTGAGTTCTGCCTGAATGACTGAGGGAGGGCTCTCGGCAGACTGTTGGAGGTGGGGGAAGGCGGGCAGTGATGTGGTTTCTGAGTCTAGACTCAGCCTGGTCCCACCGGGAGCTCAGGACTGGACTTTGCGATCCAGCATCTGCTCAGCTCCATCTTAAGAGTTTCAGCGTGTTGCCCGCTGCTGCACGCAACTTCCTGATGTACTTAGGATTTTTGGCTTTGTGCTTATAAGGAAGTTCAGCCAGTTTCTTTCTGATCTTGTTATTGTACTTGTCTCTTTTGCATATGTGAGTTCTAATAGGGCCACCAAAAGAAATTGGACAGAGAGGTGCCCGGGGATATTGTTCTGCCGCGTCGCGCTGCAGCTCAGCGGAAGCAGCACGAGTGACTGACAAAGTCGCAGAGACCTTGGCTGAAGACAAAGCTGTACAGGATAATAGGAAGGTTAAAACATGATCTCACTATATAGCCCAGGCTAGCCTCAAACTCGTGTTCCTCCTGATTGCCTTTGCCTCTCAAGTGTTGGGGTTACAGGCATGTATCGCCATGCCTGGCTTGTTACTCCATTTCTTTCTTTAAAAAAAAAAAAAAAAAAAAAAAAGGCGCGTGTGTGATGCAGGGGTGGGGGTGGGGTGGGAGAGGGCATATGGAGATCAAAGAACACAGCTTTGTGCTGTTGGTCTCTCCTTTCTGTGGGTCTCAAAGACTTACACAATGAGCACTTTACCCACTGAGCTATCTGGCCGACCCTTGATATTTCTTTTCTTGGTGCTGTTATTTTACACCCAGAAGACTCTCTTTCGTCTAATTTTCCAAATACGCCGGCAAATTGTTCACAACGGTCACGTGTGCTTTTCCAATCTCACAGCGCTTTCCTTTCTGCGGCGCTGACTCCCATCCATCTTGTGGGGCTCGGTCTGCAGGGATGACTTCATGGCCGTGCCCGAGAAAGTCAGCCTGAACGAGCGTATTGTCTGTCCGTTTATTGATAAGATGGGAAGGGTTTACCAGATACAGGGAGAAAGCCACAGTTCTCACGGCTTGTAAAAGATATTTCATTTAGTTCTTTCTCCGACAGGAAACATACGTCTTCAGAAAATACTGCTTGGTTTTGTCATCGCCTGGCTTACAATGTCCCCCTAGTACTGAATCCAAATTACTTGGCCAGACTCTCAGGATCCTAAGGAATCAGCCCCCCATAAATCACAGTCCGGTGTGGACCTTAGAACTAGAAAAAAATTCCGAAGGGAAGGGCACCCTTCCCGGAATGGAGCCTCCACTGAGCTTCAAAGTGAGAATTAGGCAAGAGGGGTGAATGGCATGCTAATCTGTTAAAGCACAGCTGCATATACAAATGGCCAGAAAGCCTTCAAAAACGGTTCTCCTCGTGGGTGGTGACCCTCCTGGGGTCCAGACAGCCTTTCACCGGGTCACTTAAGACAGAAACTGCTTAGTGAAATGCAAACACGGCTGCACAAAGGCTCAGAAGCTAGAAGCAGAGCAGGATCCAGAATGGGAGGGGACCATCCTAGGCGCCGTTCTCTTATAGATGAGACATGAAAAAAAAGGGGGGGGAGGTATGTCTGCTGGTCCTTCGGCCTAACAGGAACTAAACAGGAATAAGCTGGAGATTCAACAAAAGAGTCAGAGGGTCAACAAGATTAACTGGTCTTTCACAGAAGAATACATTCTTGGAGGCTGTGAGGATGTTAAGCTCAGTGGCAGAGTTGTGGATATTTTCTTTTGTTGTCGCACTGTGGATCAGTGAGTCAACCACAGGGCCTCATACACACTAATCATGCACTCTACCAGTGAGCTATCCCTCAGCTCCAAGATTGCATTCTTATATAAAAATATTGTTGTTCCTACATCCTTACCTCAGCCGTCCCCCCCCCCTTCTCCTCCCTTCTCCCCTCAGCCTTCCATCTTTGACTGCATCTACTTTTCTCTCCCATAGTATATCAAGTTGCAGTAAGACTAGGCACTTCCCTTCATATTAAGGCTGGACAAGGCAATCCAGTATGAAGAATGGGGTCCTAAAAGCAGGCAAGGGAGTCAGAGACAGCCCTACTCCCACTGTTAGGAGTCCCACAAGAAGACCAGCTATACAGCTGTCACATATACAGAGGGCCTAGGTCAGTCCCATGCAGGCTCCCTGGTTGTAGATTCAGCCTCTGTGAGCCCCTGTGAGCCCAGGTTAGTTGGTTCTGTGGGATTCCTTGTGATGTCCTTGACCCCTCTGGCTCCTACAATCCTTCCTCCCTCTCTTCTGCAGGATTCCAGGAGCTTGGCCTAATGCTTAGCTGTGGGTCTCTGCATCCATTTCCATCCGTTTCTGGATGGAGCCACTCTGTTGCTAACTAGGCTAGGCACCAATCTATGAGTATAGGAAAATGTTGTTAAGCATCATTTCATGGTCTTTTTTTTATTTGTCAGTCATGTTTGGTTCTGGGCTATACAGACTCTGGGTCCTGGCCCTCCAGGCAGTGTCAGCGCTGCCTCCCTCTCATGGCATGGGTCTCAAGCTGGACCAGTCATCGATTGGCCACTCTCATAATTTCTGCACCACCTTTACCCCAACACATCTTGTAGGCAGGACAAATTGTAGGTGGAAGGGTTTGTGGCTGGGCTGGTGTCCCAATTCCTCCACTGGAAGTCTTGCTCATTCAGGCTCCATATCCCCCTTTGCTAGGAGTCTTTGCATGGGTCATCCTCATAGATTCCTGGCAGTTTCCACTGCACTAGGTTTCTAGCTCATCCCCAAATGTCCCCAATTCCAGTTGACTTTTCCAGTACTCTCTTCCTCCATCCTGCCCCAACGTAATCCTCCAAAAACTAATATCATGAAATTTGCAAGCAAATGGATGAATTTAGAAAAAAAGTCATTCTGGGTGAGATGACCTAGACCTAGAAAGACAAACATGGTATGTATTCAATTTACAAGTGGATATCAGCTGTAAAGTAAAGAATAACCGTGCTACAATCCACAGACCCTGAGAGGCTAGGTCAAATGCCCACAGACAGAGGGCACGGATACTCAACCAGGGACAGGGTGGCATGGTAGCTTCTCCACCCAACTTAAGAGGACCCATCTAGATAGTATGACTGTTGGGAAAAGCCAGCGTGATGCAGGTAAGGGGCTGGGAGGGAACTGGATCTTGTGTTACAAAAGACTTGGAAAAAAAAAAGATTAGACAGATGTCTTTGTTTGAGTTTCTATTGCTATGAAGACACATCATGAGCATGACAACTCTTAAAAAGGAAAAAACATTTAGTTGGGTGGCTTACAGTTCAGAGAAATGTCTATTACCGTCATGGTGGAACACGGCAGCATGCAGGCAGACATGGTGCTGGAGAGGCGGGTGAGGGTTTTATGTCTTGCAGGCAACAGGATCATGAGCATAGGAGACTTCAAAGGCCACCCCTACAGTGACACACTTCCTCCAACAAGACCACACCTATTCCGACAAGGCCACACTTCCTAGTAGTGTGGTGCCCTACTCCTTTTGGGCGCCATTTTCCTTCAAACCATCACAGTAGATAAGGTAATAGAGGCTCAGAAAGGAAAAGAGGAGCGATGCATGGCGAAGGAATGTCTGTGTTACCTAGCAACAACTTAGGCAATTTAGTAAGACCAAAAAGAAGGGGCAGGGGTGTGTGGTTCAGTTGTAGAGCACTTACCTAGCATAAAGAGCTTATTTCAGTCTTTAATAACACACATACCCACACAAGACTAAAATGGAAAATTTCACATTTTTAATAGTTTAAATATCTGATAAAGTTTTTTTGAATTATGTTTATTTTACCACAATAAGAGACAAAATTTAGGACTATGACTATAATTCAATGGCAGAATGCTTGTTAAGCCTGTTCGAGGCCATAAGTTTAACTCCAACACACATACACACACAAAGAGAAAAATTTAAATACTACATTTTTTTAATTGAGAATATATATATATATATATATATCCTGATGAATATAGACCAGAGTGAGCAATGGTCATTTCCAGATGGTGAAAGCACAGAGAATATTTCAGACTATACATTTTCACATTCCTGGAATGTCAAGTAATAAACATGTAATCTTGTAATAATAAAATTATTAGAGATGGCAAAAAACAAGCAGGGGGTGCCAGGCAATGGATTAGATGAGAAAAGTCCATGGGCTCTGGCTGTTACCTTCTGGAGGGGCTTCCTTATGTCTCCCTGGAGATAACTAAGGCTGAGTGGGGAGCAGAGGGGAGAGTAGATCTCTGGGGATGCTGACTCCGAGGAGCCTCTAGCAATTTTCCTTATGTGAGCAAAGGGAACTTGGGGCTAGCAGGCACCAGAGTCACGCTCTCTAACCCATTCCCCAAACCCCACAGGAGACTGAGGTGGCTGAGACACAGGCACCTGACAGAGGGCAGGGACAGTCAACCAGGTCCCCTGGGGAGTGACATGGTAGCCTTTCCACCCAACTGAAGAGGACCCATCTAGACAGTGTGACTATTGAGAAAAGCCAGGTAAGGGGCTGGGAGGGAACTGGCATCTGAAATGTTTGTTCCTCTGTTTTGCTCCCAGGTTGCTAGGGTAAAATCCATAAACACACCTGGCTTCAGTACTTCATTACTGATTAATGAGATCCAGCTTTATGCTTGACAATCCTTGGAGCAAACCCAGGCGGTTTCCCTGCTCCCCTAATAGGTTCAAAGCTCTGTGCTCTACCTCAACCCTCCTTCCCTACACAGAGTGGTTAATTGTGGCCTTTTCCTCTCTCTGGCCTGGAGAGCTGGCCTGGGCTTGTCACTCAGCTCTCTCAGGTCACATGTGTCTCCACCCAAGTATAGATTCTTCCAGAAGCTGACTATCTGAGTGGTGGTGTGCTTGCTGAGGTCAGTCAGACCTTTGAGTCTGTCCCACTGATCTCTGTTTCTTAGGCTTTTCTGGTTTTGCTGGTTTTCATGTTTGTTTGTGGGCTTTTTAAAAAAAAGTTTTTGAGAGGGGTCTCATATAGTTCAGGGCTGATCTCATAGCAGATCATCTTCTACACTTCTATATCAGTCAAGTTCTAGGATTAAAGGTGTGAGTTATTTCAGCCAGTTTGTGAAATCCTGAGGCTTGAACCCAAGGCTTCTGGCATGCTACTCAAGCATTCTACTATCCCTAATACAGTCTTAGTCCCCTTAAGCCTTCCTAGATTTCCCTGATCTCTCATGCTTTCTCTCTCTTTCAAAAGATCATCTTCAAAGACTGTAATCCAGGCCATCCATGAAAAACTGGTCCAGTGCTCACCATGTAGGCCAAGCTGGCCTCAAAATCACAGCTATCCTCCTGCCTCACATTCTCCAGGGCCTGGATTACAGGCATGTACCTAATGGCACAACTTGGCTTGCTTTGTTTTGATTTTGATATTTGGGATTGAACCCAGAGCTTTGCACATGCTAGACAAGCATTCTATCGTTTAATTTTTTTTATGCCTCTACTGGAATTAAAGGTATGTGCCACAATGGTTTGTTGGTTGGTTGGTTGGTTGGTTGGTTGGTTGGTTGGTTGGTTAGTTTGTGACAAGGTCTCACTAAATAGCCCTGGCTGGGATGGAACTAGCTAGATAGTCCAGGATGGTCTCAAACTCGTATCCCTCCCTCTCTCACCCTCCGAAGTGCTGGGATTACTGTGTGCACTGCATACCAACCTCTTTCTAATTTTTCGGAAAAGAATGGGCTAGCTGAAGAGTTGACTGCTAGGTGACAAGGGGCAAAGGTGGAAGGGGAGAGCAAAAGAATCCCAGGGACAAGAGCAGGCAAAAAGAGCCTGCTAAGCCTGTGGGCGGAGGCAGCTGGCTCCCTTGGGAAGGTGGGCAAACTCCAGGGCAGTTCCCTGTCTCCCAGCCAGAATAAATCTCCCGACTTTGCTGCTGATCAGAGTTCTGTCTTACAATATCCAAAGGCTCATATGGAGTCCGGGTGCCGGGACATCTACCTAAAATAATGGCCATGTTTCTTTGCATTGAATTTATGCTTCCATAGGCCACAAAGGGCCCACCTTTTCCCATTAAGAGTCCTTATGCTCTGATGAAAGGAAATTGGAAGACCAAATGACTTTTCTCTGTGAGTATGTGTGATGCTGGAAATAGAACCCTGGACCTCAAGGCTGTTAGACAAGCGCTCCATCACTGAGGCAAAGCCCTCCTCTATGAGCGCAAAACAAAAGTGAGAGATGTGCCTACATTTTCACCTTCCTCCTCTCCTTCCTCACCACCAGTAGCCCTGCATTACAGCTTTGTGTCCAATGAGAAAACGATAGTACCCAGCCACCTAGCAATGGGAGATGACCCCTGACAGGTCGGTGAAAGTCGCTGACAGGTCTTTTGCCATTGTATCATGTACATTAATTTGGTAAATTGCTGTGGTGGTGTGAACGAGAATGCCCACCATAGGCTCATGCATTTGAATACTCGGTCCTGAGTTGGTGAAATCATTTGAGAAGAATTAGGAGACATGACCTTGTTGGAGGAGGTGTGTCACTGGGGTAGGCTTTGGGGTTTCAAAAGACTCAAGTCATGCTGGGCGATGGAGCACACCTTTAGTCCCAGCACTTGGGAGGCAGAGACAGACAGCTCTCTGTGAGTTCAAGGGAGGGAGGGATGGAGGGAGGGGAGAAAGGAGAGGAAGGAGGAAGGGAGGGAAGGGGAAGGAAGGAAAGAGAGAGGGAGGAATGGATGGATGAATGAAGGGAGGTAGGAAGGAGGGAAGAAGAAGACTCAAGCTGCTCCTAGCATGCTCTCTGCCTCCAGCTTGCAGTTAAAGTTGTGACTCCGCCATCCATCATTAGTCAAACCCCCTGAAAGCAGAAGGCCCAAAGAAATCAATTTTTTCTCATTATTATTCTTTCTTTTTGTTTTGCTTTGCTGTTGTTTTGAGGCAGTGTCCTTGGCTGTCCTGAAACTCACCGTGTAGACCTTAAAGTCCCAGAGACCAGCCTGTCAATGCCTCCCTGACATTAAGATTTCCAGCATGAGCTACAAAGCCTCCCTCAACTCATTCTTGATCGTGATATCTTATCGCAGCAATAGGAAAGTAAGTAATTGTCACGTAGTGCTTGAGGTCACAGAGGAGCCAGCTCTGGCAGTGAAGTCGAATCCCCCATTTCAGACCCAAGCAAGGTTATATCAAATGCTCTCCAAGACCCCTTGTCTGGAGTTGAACTTGTCCCCTGAAATCTGTGATGGGGAGGAAAGAACAAAGACATTGGCCAAGAGTAAAGCTGGCATGTCCTTGAAGACAGCTAGAAGGCAAGCCATTCCCAACAGAGGTTTGCCTCATAGGGTGAAGATTCCTGCAGTAGGAGAGAAGCAGGAAGCCATGGGAAGCACACCCTAAAGAGCTGTATCTTGAAGTTCATTTCTGCTGGGGTTGGTTGGTTTGTTTGGGGGGGGGTGTCTCACTGTAGACCTCTGACTGACTTAGAACTGTTTTGTAGAACAGCTGGCATGGAACTCACAAAGGGCCACCACCTGCCTCTGCCTCTTGAGTGCCAGAGTTACAGGCATGCACTACCACACTTTTGCTGGATGTTTTAATTTCCCAATTAATTAATTAATTAATTGTTTGTTTTTGTTGTCTATGTCAATCAGCCACCTATTACTTGCTATGATATTTATTCTTTTACTTTGACTTGCTATGTACTTTTGCTAAGCCAAAAGTATTAGCCAGGTAGTGGTGTCCACACCTTTAATCCCAGAACTCTGGAGGCAGAAGCCAGGGGATCTCTGAGTTCAAAGTGAGTCTGGCCTACAGAGCCAGGACAGCCAGGGCTACACAGAGAAACCCTGTCTTGAAAAACAAAACAAAACAAAACAAGCAACACCCCCTGTTGTATTAGGTCTCTGGCCCGGACTCTCTGGCCTAGAGACCCATAGTCCCAATGAAACATACAGACACTTATATTAATTGGACACTGAATGACCTGGGGCCCAGGAATATAACTTGCTGGCTCTTGTTCTTAATCTAACTCATGATTCTTATCCTATTCAGCCATGTGGCTGGGTACCTTTTCTCAGAACAGCATAGGTGTCCTCTGCATCTGTGGCATCTATGGTGTCTCTGTAGCATCTCTGCCCTGTTCTTCCTGTTCCCAGAGTTTTCTTAGTCTGGTAGCCCTGCCCACACTTCCTGTCTGCCTTCAGCCAATCAGCATTTTTTATTAAACTAGTAGGCAGGGCAATTATTTACAATGTAATATCATAATCCCCCTACAGCCCCTCCCCAAGCATGACTTCTGTAAGTTGTTCTCTGAACCATACAGAACACCCTAGGCTTTCCCCTTACTTCCCACCTAGACCGAATGAGATACCTCAATAACCACATCTGGAACCCTAGCACTGGGAAGGCTGAGACAAAAGGGCCGCTGCAAATGTCAGTCTTTTTCATCATTTCCAAGCTTCCTGCAGACACTGCCATATAATATCATCATGTGGTGTATGTAAAAGGGGGCACTGGTCTAGACACCTCCTCACCAAGCTATTCCCTGCTGTGTCATTCTTCCAGAATGCTCGCGCGATGGTGTTGTTATGAACTCTCATTTCCCTGAGATCATTAGCATAGTGAACTCGACTATGACCCCAATTTCTCAACTGACAGCAGAGACCATCAGTTCTTGGGCTGGATACAGTGAGGATAGAGCCAATCATGAAAGCTGCATGTGGATGGTGCTGAGTTTCACAATTCAGAGTCAACATATTTCTTACTTTGAAACCCTTCCTGCACTGCCTGTGGGAATTAGCACCCCTTCTGTGACCATATCACCAAGTCATCTGCAGCCAGGGTTGAGACTTGTCTCAGAACCCACAGTGAACCCAGGGAAGAGAGCTTGCCAATCAGAAGTGGCCTGCAGCTGCAATTTTCCATTACAACATCTCTAGTTCTGGGGGAGAGCAGTATGGCTAGGCAGAAATGCCAGGTCTAGCTTTTGAAATGGTACTTGCTACCAAAGCTGGTGACCTGAATTCCAACCCTAGGACCCACGTGGTAGGAGAGAACCAACTCCCAGAGTCCTCTAACCTACACACATTCACTGTGACACACACACACACACACACACACACACACACACACACACACACACACGAATTCATGAATACACATGCACATGTACGCAAATGTGAATGCACACGTGTGACATACACACACTGCAAATTAAAATTAAAGTAAGAAACGAATCCTCAACCCCCAACTCAGCCTACTAAATCAGAAACTCTAGGGGTCCGAAAAAGCATCTGCTTCAGAGAGCCTTCCAGTGGGATTTTGAGGTATACAGGATGAGAACTGGCAGTGCTCTTTACACCTATTCACCTAATGGCGGACAGAGCATCTTCATTCTCCACTGGCTCAGCCAGTGGTAGCAGAGCCCTGCAACCTCCACAATAGAGAGTCAGGTTGCAGACCCTCTTCCTCCTCAACTCAAGGTAACGAACTCTCCTAAAGCAAGAGTGAATGAACAAGGAGTTACAGGCCTTTGGGAACTGGAGCAATAAACAAACAGCATGAAGAAATTAGTACTGCAGTGGGTCCCTCTGAATGCTGAGATCACAAGTAGAACTTTTTGGTTTGCTTCCAAGAAGGAGTTCAACTTAACCAGATTCCGGTGCTTATGTGATGTGTTAGCAGCATTGGTGCTTAAAGTCCTGTCTTTATTTTGTGACAGGATCTCATAGAGCCCTGGTTGACCTTGAATGCACTATTTTGAATATGATAGCATTGAATCCTAATTCCTTGCCTTCACCCTCCACCTCTCAAGGTGTACCCCACCATCCCCAGCTATGCCTTTTATTCACCTTTACCCTCCATAGGCATTTATTGGGATGGCTGGGAATCAGACCCAGGACCTTGTGCATGCCAGGCAAGCACTCAACCACTGAACTACACCCTCAACTCAGTTTGGTGGTGATTGTTTGGAGGTGCAGGGCCTTCAACCCAGGATGGGTTTAAACCCAGGGCCTTCCCATGATAGGTAAGCCCTTTATTGCTGACCTGTGCTATCCCTTCTGTCTCACAGGCAATCCGTATGATCTTTATGGTACTTCTGTGTCCCAGGCAGAGGACAACATTTCAGAGGCACCAAGCTCACGGGTGCTGAAGCCTCCTTTGATAGAAAATCTCTAATAGAAAACGGTATGAGAAACTGAGTGTGATTGTACACACCGGTAATCGCCACACTCACTTAACAAAGAAGTGGATGCATGAAGCTCAGGTATCACAGGCCAGCCTGGGATACATGATGCCCTATCTCTAAATAAATAAGCAAACAAAAGAAGAGCGTGCTATTTGCTACTAACCTGTGACTATCCTCCCCTATACACTGGCTTATCTCTGGAAATATGAATGCACGGTGGCTGCAGACGTAGACAGATGTTACATTCTTCCCCTGTTCAGGGAAAAATAATGATCAGCAGAGATG
Source organism: Phyllotis vaccarum (assembly GCA_033318265.1). Lineage (NCBI taxonomy): Eukaryota > Metazoa > Chordata > Mammalia > Rodentia > Cricetidae > Phyllotis > Phyllotis vaccarum. The sequence continues at coordinate 131,238,384 of JARWLC010000013.1, read as the reverse complement.
ATATATTTTCTTTTTTTTTCCCCGCAGAATATTTTCAATCTACAACGGGTTGAACCTGTAACCAGAGACCATGGGCTCATATCGTGGTGACCACAAAATCCAAACAAAGCTGGGCCTGAACGAAAGGAGAAAGATTTATTACCCACTGCAGGCAACAAGAGCTGGGGGAGGGGAGTTACTGAAAAGCAAGGCCCTCGGAACAAAGAAAGCGAGGAGACTTCATTCAGGGAGTTTATGCATATTCATATAGGGGTTGGCCTATTTACAATTCTGAGCATGCCCAATTGTAGCGACACCCCTGAGCATGCTCAATGAAGGAGGCCACTTTCCGAGCATGCTCAGTTAAGAAGTACAAGCGCAGGCATGCTCTGTTTAAGGTTATGGAGCGCATGTTTAAAAGATTTAAAGCCACAGAAAGGAATGCCTCTGAGCATGCTCAGTTTACACCATGAAGTTTAAACTGAAAAGAAAGAAAAGGATACACTGAAGATAAATTAATACTGAAGTCGCTCTTAGAGGTGCCTGTTAACAAATCTGGATGCAGAGCTCAGGGCCATGGAGGTGGATTACATATATAGCTCTTCAGTGTATGGATATTGTCAGTTTGCATGAATTTGTTGTGCTCTCTTTTGTTACGTTGCGCCTGAAGGGGGAGGCTTTTTCTGTGGAGTGATGGGGATGGAACCTAGGGCTCTGTACATGCTAGATAAATGGCTATCACTGAACTACACCCTAGCCCTCAGTGCGTTTTTAAAAAAACTTTACTGTAACTATAATAGCCATGCAAACACACTTAAAAAAGACACATATCATACACGTGTGGCTGAATGAATTTTCACCAGGTGAGTATGTCTGAAACCAGGGCCCAGCTCAAGAAAGAACATAATATGAGCAGGGTAGAGCACACCTGAAATCCCAACATTAAGGAAGGCTGAGACTGGAGGATTATTGTGAGTTTGAGCCACCTTAATATTGAGTTGCAGACCAGCTGTCCTTACATAGTATCAAACAAATAGAAAATATGGCTGGCAAAGAGTCTGATGTACCTACCCTCTGGAACACCACCTGCCTGATGGCCACTTGGACCTGGACTCCTAACAGTATGAACAATAAAGATTACTTTTCTGATTTGGGGGATATATAAAAATTGTGTGTGTGTGTGTGTGTGTGTGTGTGTGTGTGTGTGTGTGTGTGTGTGTACTTTAAATTTACATTTATGCTGTTGCGGTCTAGATTTTATCCATTTTCTTACTTCTTCACCAAGGACTGTTGATCAGATGTCTCCCATTAATACCGATGCATATAATCCACTTTTTCTTCTTGTTCCAAGACATTCTAGGATAGACACTCACTATGCTGAACTGTCCCTGAGTCCCTCTAGGACGCCCAAATGTCTTGTAAGGACTCCATGGAGCCCTGCCACTGTAAACAACACTATAAGAAGCATCTTCTGTATGTCCCCCATGGACCTGGGATGCAGGCTGTACAGAAAACCATGTGCATGGCAGGTCTGGCTGTTAGCCTGAGTGGGCCCTGTATACTAGGTTGGTTCATGGTATGTAGTACTATCTCCCCTACACGTACACTTCTGAGTTGGAACATTCCCCCTGGAGACTGCTCAAGACTTAAGGTTTACAAGGCTCAGAAAACTCTGGAAACTTATGGGTCCCACAGGTATAGAGTGGTAACAGTTGCTGGGAGAAGACACTGTCCAGCCGGCTAAGCTGCTTGCAAGTCATGAAGGGAACTTCAGGATGCAGTTTTCTTGAGTTGTGACCTGTGTTGGGGTGGACTTTTTGGTGATGCATCTGTTTTGGAGTCAATTCTGCTTCTGCAAATAACTCCTGAACCATATTGCTCTAAGAAAGCCAAATCAACTCACTGGTTCACTAAGCTAGACTTGGGTGAGGATTTTTGGTTTGTTTGGTTTTTGTTTCTCAGTTTTTGTGGGCACAGCCTATTCTGAAAATCCCTCTTTGCCCACAGAAAGTGCACTTTTGCCAGACATTGCAACCAAGCTCCTAATGTACCTTGAGACCATTTTAAACTATGTAATTGGTCTGTGGCTATCTCCTACTGTAAACTTAGCCTGATTCAGTGTAATGTGCCTTTAAGAGAACTATAAGGGTTGGGGGTTTGGCTAAGCAGTATAGAGCTTGTCTAGGAAGCCCAAGGTCCTTAGCTCATGTGGGGGCACAAAATAATTTGTCTTTAAGAAAATAGTGTAGGCTGAAACAGTGGTGGCACATGCTTTTATTTTATCTGAGCACTTGGGATACAGAAGCAAGAGGATCTCTGTGAGTTCCAGGCCAGCTTGATCTACAGAGTGAATTCCAGTTATTGGCTGCTCTTCCAGAGGATCCAGGTTCAATTCCTAGCACCCACACAGCAGCTCACAATGGTCTGTAGTTTCAGTTCTGGAAGATCAGACAACCTCATCTGTCCTGTGCTGGCACCAAGCATGCACTGGTGCACATACACATAAGCAAGCAAAACACTCATGCACAGAAAGTAAATTTTTTTAAAAAATAGCCAAGCAGAGGCAGGTAGATCTCTGAGTTCAAGGCCAACCTGTTCTGCAGCTGGAGTTCCAGAACAGCCAGGGCTGCATAGAAACCCTATATCCGTAAACAAAAACAAACAAACAAAGCATCTTTAAAAGAAAGAATAACAATGTAGCCAACTGTCTCCTGCTAGTCAGCTTTCACAGCCTAAGTTAAATGCCTGGCTTTAGCTCGCACTATACACGTCCATGGCCCTGGCCCAGAAAATAGTGTATGTGTGTGTTGTGCTAATGATTTGCTGAAAGCAGCTAATGGGTTGAAAGCGACTTTTAACAAAATCAATATTCTCCTAAATATTAGAAGCAACATGTGGGCATAGATTGGTAACACCTGTGGGTTTTGAGTGCTAGTTGGGGGCAGTAAAGTGATTTCTTCCCTTGTAAATTCTGTTAGGGATATCTAAAATCAGTATTCCTCATCCCCACACGATGTTTTCTGTGCTGCTCAATTCATACAAAACAATGTCCTTTGTTAGGGACAGACAGGTGCCACATACACAACAGAGGACAGGCCACTATGACAGACTAAATACATAGGGAGCAAAGAAGAGAGTTCAGATCTGGACTTATTCCCGGTCTAACTACTCCAAGAGAAAGGCTTTTTAACCCTTCACTTCACATTGGTACAGCTCTTCTTCACTGGCGCACTCCCTGGGCCGAACGGATGTTTATTCCTGTCTCCCTGGGACAAGTCACACAGCGGGTCCTGACTTGTGTGTGGAAATTTGCATTTGGAGAGCGTTCCTGCCATTTCTAGGACTGATTTAATTTAATCTTTTTAAAATGTCACTTGGCAGAGAGTGCCTGTGCTACCAGCCCCCAGTGAGGACTCTAGACACAGAGTGAATGATGAACTCTGGTAGACATGTCACACATGTGTTGTCACAGTTTAGTATTGGGAGAATGAAATGCATCCTACCTTGTTTTCTATCTTTAGTGAGAGGCAGGTCTTGCCACCTGCTTCGTTCAAAGGTTGTAAAGGAGGACTGGAGAGACATGGCTCAGTGGTAGAGCGCTTGCCTATCACACACAAAGTCCAGGGTTCAACTACCAGTACTATAAATAAACAAACAAATAACTGGAAACAAGCTTTCCTGCACAGCTTCTGTATGCACAACTCAGCTCTGATTGCTATATGATCTTCCTGCCATGGCACTGAGGCGCCCTTCTGCCCTCTTTCTGCCAGGCAAACATAAATGACACCACATTCAAGGGCAAATCAACCTGTCTAATGCCAAGACCTTTGATGAGACTCCTGCAGAAATCCTGAGCCCAGGGCTACTGCCACCAATACACCTGTCCTGGCAGCCAAGGGCAACTGCCACCAATATGCCTGTCCTGGCAGACTGTGCCAACCAATACCTACTTTCTTCCTGCTTCCTCAAAGACTGTCTGGAAATCCGAGAACTTTCTGTTTTTTGTTTGTTTTTCCTGGTTTTTTCGAGATAAGTTTTCTCTGTGTAGTCCTGACTGCCCTGGAACTCACTCTGTAGATCAGGCTGGCCTCCAGCTCACAAGAGATCTGCCTGCCTCTGCCTCCCAAGTACTGAGACTAAAAGTGTGTCTGGCTTTTTTAAAAAAATAAAATAAAATAAAAATAAAAACAATACCTGGCAAGCTAGGCTCAAGATCTCAGTTTTCCTGCCATTCATCTACTAAGTACTGGGATTATAGGTGTCTGTCTACATGTCCAACTTGAGCTTCCATTGTCTGTACTGAATTCAGAAGCAAAAAACAGAGAGGCATGTTTGTGTCTGGCCAGATTGTGGAGAAGCAACATATACCCCCATGTAGCTACACCAAGTTGGATGCTAGCCTGGACTATAATGTATATATCCATTACAACCAATCTGGTGCGCTGCTCTGATCCTACTGCCCAAGAACCTAGGGTTCCAATCAAATGACAGCTTTGCAATAATCATGGCTTCAGGCCCTGCCAGTTGAGACATAGTCTTTTGCAAATATAAAGTATTGCAGGGAGCTGGCCAGCCCAGATTAGGGAATCATGAAGACTTTCATGGTTCAGGCAAACTGTGGCTTCTGCATCCAGCTGTTCTTCCACTTCCCATTGGATGCCTCAGCTTGGGGTTCAGTTGCTCATTCCTACATTCTGTGGTCTCAAGTTTCATTCTTTTGGGGTGTTTGTTTGTTTTGGAGACAGGGCTTCTCTGTGTAGTTCTGGCTGTCCTGAAACTTACTCTGTAGAGCAGGATGGCCTTGAACTCTGAGATCTGCCTGCCTCTGCTCCTGAGTGTTAGGATTAAAAGCATGAACCACCACTACCTAGCCTTCAAGCTTCATTATTTTTATTATTGTTGTAATTTTGTGTGTATGTAAGAAAAGGTCTCACTGTGTAGTCCTGGCTAGCCTGAAACTCAAGGAGATCCTCCTGCCTCTGCCTTCTGTGCAGGGACTGAAAGTGCACCTTGCCCTCAAGTTTTCTGCATTAACTTTGTATACTGTTAAATAAGACTCCCAGTCATGTGCCTTCTGAGTGAACTGCTTGAGTTGACTTTGTTTCCCAAACGGATTGTGTGATATAAAGCAAGTTAGCCAGTATCTAGTGGGATCTGATGCCCTCTTCTGGTGTACAGCTGTGCATGCAGACAAAGCAATACATAAACAAATAAACCTTAAAACAAAACAAAAGCATAAAAACTGGTGAGGCCAGGTATAGAGATACAGATCTTGTAATTACAGCACTTGGGAGGTAGAAACAGGAGGGTTCAACATTTGAAGTCATCCTCAGCTCTGCAGATATGGGGGGGGGGCTGGAATATCAGAGAGAGGAAACAGACCACTGTCATTTCTCAGCCAACCAACCTCTCAGGGTACAAGCTATCAAGAGTACTCAGCCTGGCTCGTGATCCTACAGAATTCCTCAATGTCTTTCTATGCCTGCCTTAAATATCTTCTTTACCCAGTTGTTTCCCCTCTAGGTTCAACTCCATACCATAATCCTAGAGTTAGGATTAAAGGTGTGAACCACTATTGTTTGGTAGTTAGGCCTTGAACTCTCAGAAATACAGAAAGATCTCTGTCTCTGGAGTTATGGGATTAAGGGCATAAGTCACCACTCAGTCATTCCTGGGCTGGGATTAAAGGTGTGAGTTACCACTCTCTGACCCTCACAGTTTAACTGTGGGTGACTCTATTCTCTGATATTCCAGGATGACTTTATTAAATATAAAATTTACAACCACATCCAACTGAGGACCAGTGAGGTGAATCATTTAGTAAAGGCGTTTGCTGCCAAAATCATAGACCTCAAGTCATTCCCAGAATCTACACAGTAGGTGAGAACCAATGGCTACAGGCTATCCTCTGGCCTCCAAAGGTGCTCGCTCTTTCTATCTCCCTCCCCCTCCTCTCTCTTCTCTCTCTTCTTACTCCTTCCCCCTTTCCCACCTTCTTACCCCTCCCTCTCTTACACACACAGGTAAGTTATTTTGTTGTTGTTGTCGTTTTGAGACAGGGTTTCTCTGTCCTGAAACTCTTTGTAGATCAGGCCTGCCTCTGCCTCCCTGGTGCCGGAATTAAAGGTGTGTGCTGCCACCGTCTGGCTAAAATAAGTAATTTTAAAAAATACAACTGAGGAATGTCGAGATGGCCCAGTGGGTAAGGACACTAGCCATTTGCCACCAAGCCTGAGTTCACTCCCAAAGACCCACGTGGTGGAAAAATAAAATGGACTCCTGAAAATTGTCCTGACTGTCACAAAAATGCTATAGCATGAGCACACATAAAAAATAAATTATAAATGTAGAAAAATTTAATGTAGTTGAGATTATTTAAAACAGCAAGTTGTCACATTCCTAAGACCAGCACACACACAGAAAGAAAAGGTAAATGGTGCCTAAGAAGGTCTGACCCACACACATATGTGTTACCCATGCACACTGGCACATGCACACACACACAAAGTGAACTAATATTAATGCCTATCGACTTGTAAATGTTAGCTAGATAGATGAAAAGTTCTTACAGAAGATCCTGACAGCAGCAGAGGCCACCTTCTGTATCTACAGCTTCCCAGCCACAGACTCAACCAACTTCAGATAAAAAAAAAATAAAATAAAATAAACACTTAAAAGAGAGCCAGGCTTGATGGCACATACCTCTAAGCCTAGCACTTGGGAGGTATGGAAGCAAGAAGATCAAGCATTCAAGGCCAGCCTGGGGTACATGAGACCACTGAGCCATCTCTGCAGCCTTTCCACAGTATTTACATTGTTTGGGGTATCTGAAGTCTTCTAAAGGTGACGCATCTACAGTGTTTGGGAGAAGCAGAGTGTGGTGGTGCACACCTGTAATGTCAGCACTCCAGAGTCAGAGGCAGGAAGATCAGGAGTTCAAGGCTAGTCTTGGCTACACAGCAAGTTCAAAGGCACACCCTGTCTCACAGAACACATGGGAAGAGGTGTGTGTTCCATTTAAATACTAAGGAGTGAGCATCTGAGGACCCTGGCATCTGCAAGGGTCCTTAAACCAATGCCCTGTGATTATAGAGCGACAATTCTTTAAATAAGTGCCACTCTTCTTGCTCTTGGAGCTTATGGGAGATGCAATAGAGATCACCAGACTTAAGTGTCTACCATCAATGCACTGCCAATTGACTCTAGAGAAATAAGAAGGCCATGAATGATGGCAGGAGCCCCTGAAACAGGGCCCAGGGATGGATTTACCACTGCCCCACAGTACCACTGGATACCTCTGACTGGAGCTGGACCATGCTGACATTGGAAGTGGGGAGGAGTGTGGGAGTGGATGGGAGAGGCTGGGAACTCCGGCACACCCTACATGGGGTTTCAGAAGCCCTGCAGGAGAAAATGAAGGAGGTACTGAATCTTCCACAGATTGGACCCCAAAGCCCAGCAATGCCAGGGATCTCCCCCACTTTTCAGTCAGTAAATACTAGTTTCTTTTTGTCTGCAAGGACAAGCATTTAGTTTCAGTTTCCTTGCAAGACTGAAGTCAGCATTTCCCTTCACTGGAAGCTGTAATTCATTGTGTATATTAAAGGAGAGAAAGGTTGGCAGAATATAAACAGAAAATGTTTTCTATAAAAGTAAAACGAGCTGCTAAGTAAATGCAGCCAACCCAGAAAAGCTACATGGCAAGTCCAAGTACAGGGCATTCTGGAAATGGCAAGATTATAGTGACAAAAGGGATAAAGGGCTAAGCGTAAGTGATGCTGCATGCCTACAATCCCAATGTGGACAGGCAGAGACAGGAGGCTTCAGAATCCAAGTCATATTTGGATATATAGTCAGTTTGAAGGTGGCCTGGTCTACATAGTGAGATCCTATCTCAAAAAATATCATACACATCTGAGCATGGGCACGCCTTTAATCCCAGCACTGGGGAGGCAGTGGCCAGCAGATCTCTGAGTTCCAGGCCAACCTGGCTGGTCTCCAGCTTCTAGGACAGCCAGGGCTACACAGAGAAATCTTGTCTTGGAAACACACACACAGAGAGGGAGGGAGATCACTTCACTGTTTGAATAAAGCAGAACACAGGGACAATATGGGGCAGGGTCCTACTCTGTGCCATGACGAAGACATGACACAATTTGTCTGCATATACACACAGCACACCACCAATAGGGGACCCATCGTAAGCAGTGCTGGATTTGAGTGACCTTGAAATGACAATATAGATCAAATTAGAGTAACAAAAAATCCCTGTGTGGTGGGAGCTGCTGCTGTGCAGGGAGCTGATGGAAATCTCTACCTCAGGTTTCCTTTCCCAGCCAACCTAAAGACAGTCAGAGGAAAATGAGGAAGCCAGCTTGGCTTGGAGGAGACATGGTAGGCAGAGCCTGGGTCACAGGAATTTGAAGCTGAGTGAACCAGGGAAGGAGGTCGTAGGTCTGGGTTTTGGTATGTGAATTATTGAGGATAACGGGTGGAGGCTACAGTGGGGCCTGCTTCTTGTTTTCCTTATGCCCCGCCTCAGAGCAGCTGTCTCTGCCGCCTCAGCCCCAAGCTTCACTCCTTCACACATCAGATCTGGCTCTTCCAAGACATTTTTTTCTTCCCCTCTCCCAGTCCCAAATCCTGAGCAAGGATACATCAGTGGTCCCGGACTTTAGGATACTGAGCTGTCTCTGCTTCCACTGAGGGTATAGATTGGAACTGAAGCCGGGGACCAGGGAAGTGAACATCTGTAGGGTGCAGGGGGCTGGGGGCTTGCAGGAGTGCTATACAGTAGCTATAGGCCTGAAACCTTCCTTCTCCCCTCTCTTCTGTCCTAGGGCCCGGGAGCCAGGATGGAGCAGAGGAAGCTAGTGGCCAGCTGGCTTCTCTGCTCAGTCCCTGCTTGAAAGAGCAAGCCAGAGGCTCCTCTCTCCCTTCCGCTCCTCGCCTTAAGGTAGTTTATTCTTCATTATTGCACAGACATGAAAACTGTATTTCTGCTCAGTTTTCCTGCCCCCAGACTTCATAATCAGAACATGTGCCCCTGTGGAGAAGTATCTTATGTGACAGAGGGCAGACAAGGATGTTCATTCCTAGTGTACCAGGCCTACTCTGCTCTCCTCTCCTTCCCCTTCCAGCATGCCCCTCCCCTCTCTCCTCTCCCCCAGGCTTCTGGAAGAATCTCCTGACCCTTTGCACACACTGCAAATAGGAGATGAGCTCTGCCAACTATTGGCACTCAGGTTCTACATATGGTTCTCGTGGACCGCGTAGGGGTACCCTAGGCTGCTGCCTCTTTGGGAAGTGGCCTTCAGTTCATAGGTATACACTTCTACTGTGTGGCATTTAAAATCCTCGGAGATGGAAACTCAGGGGCAACTGGACATTGCAGAGATGTCTCAGGATGATCTCATCTGGCCACTAGGAGGTTTTTGTTGCTATTATTTTCCCTCACCCCTGAAGGGTGACATAGAGTTTGTAATACAGACACATACCCTTTCTCTGGGACCCGATGAGAAAGGACACTGGCATCCTTCACGAAGGGCTGGGATTTGCACAGAGAACAGCCTGAGTAGGCATATGATAAGATCCAAGGCAACATTTTTTAACACATACATACCTCAGCCCAGCCATGGACATGAGGGAAGGGGGGGCAGCAAAGATGGAGAGCCCACAAAACCAGGTGAGCCTCGGTCTTGTACAGGATTATCTTCTGAGCCGAACTATCACTTGTCTTCATCAGATCAGCTGGACTGGACAAGGTATCCCTCTATGGGGAATGAGTTCCAAAAAGCCAGTTCATGCACGAGGGATAAATCCTGGTCACACTGCCAGGGGCTGTTAGGATTTTGTCCAAGGCCATGAAGCCATGGCTGACCAATGGCAAATATACAGCCTGACCAGGGTTCTGATGCCAAGCTCCATTTAAAAAGGCTCTCCACCTTCGACCCCTCCTCTCTTCCCATTCCTCCCCGTTCCCATCCTGACACAGGTGACCTTCTCAACTCCTGGTCCCCTCCCTCCCCTTCTCTCTTTCTCTTCCTCTCTCTCTCCCATCTCCTTCTCCCTCCATCTCTCCCTCTCCATCTATCTCTTCTCCCTCTCTCCACAATAATAAAGTTTCTTCACATGGGCCCAGTCTAAGCATCCCCATGGCCGCCTTTCACCATGCCTGCATCAGTCAAGGGGCTCCTCATCCATTGCCATCTGATGCCACACAGGGTATAAGCTAATGTGTATAACATAACAGGAGCCCCCACAAACTGCCCAAGCTGCACAACTGTCACCCACATTCAGAGGGCCTAGTTCTGTCCCATGCAGGTTCCCCAGCTGTCAGCCCAGAGTCAGTGAGCTCCCATGAGCTGTCTCTATGGATTTCTTCATCATCTTGACCACCCTTTTGCTCATATAATCCTTTCTCCCTCTCTTCAACTGAACTCCAGGAGCCCAGTGGGGGCATTTTCCTTGACTACCCCGTTGATGTGCAAGGCATCAGCCCACTGTGTGTGTTGCCACCCCTGGGCAGGTGGATCTGGGTGGTATAAGCAAGCAAAGTTAGCGACCATGAAGAGCAAGCCAGTAAGCAGCACCTTCCACGGTCCCTGCTTCAGTTCCTGCCTCCAGCAAACCAGAAGATTTTGAAATAAACCATTTCCTCCCAAAGTCGCTTTCATTCTTGATGTTTATCATAGCCGTAGAAAAGAAGCGAAGACAGCCACTCAGAAAACTAATATGCCTGTATGAACTCTGGGGTGACCTGAAGGGTGCTGAACCTCATTTTCTGTGTATTGTGTAATCAAGTGAAGAAAACTGAACAGATAGGAAACACGTTAAATCTAAAACTCCTTTTATTTTTTCTTTTGTTTCTTTGAAACAAAGTCAGGCCTTGTAGTCCAGGCTAGCCTTCATCTTTGGGGATTTGCAATCCTTCTGCCTTAGTGTCCCTAGTTCTGGGAACACCATACCTGGTTAAAGTGTGTGTCTAAAGTGTTCTTATGAAGTCTTTCAATTATCTATCTCCCTTAGAAGGAGAAGCTGCTGCTGCTCATGGGCTGGAGAAAGCTCAGAGTTAAGAGCACTAGCTGCTCTTCCAGAGGACTCGGGTTCAATTCCTAGCACCTCCATGACAGCTCCCAACCGTCTGTCATTCTGGTTCCTGAGGGTCTGTGTATGTACATGAGTTTGAGCCCCCCAGAGGCCAGATGCCAGCATTGGGTCGCCTGAAACTGGAGTTACAGGTGGTTGTGAGTGGTCTAATGAGGTGCTACCTTTTTTGTGGTTTTTGTTTGGTTGGTTTTTTGGGGGGAGGGGATTGGTTTTCATTTTTGTTTTCTTGAGACAGGGTTTCTCTATGTAGCCCTGGCTGTCCTGGAACTCACTCTGTAGACCAGGCTGGCCTTGAACTCACAGACATTCTACTGCCTTTGCCTCCCAAGTGCTGGATTTAAAGGCACATGCTAGCACCACCTGGAGAGTAGCAAATGTTCACCACCATCTCTGCAGCCCACTACATGACTTTCAAACCATTATTAGACCCTCCCCCCGGCAGGTGCCACCACGAAACATAGTTTCTCCTACATGCCACGCAAGTGCTCCATCACCCAGCTACATATCCAGCCCTATCTTTTCTTTTCTTTTTCTTAATTAAAAAAAGTAAACATGAACTTACATTTTGGTCAAGATATGCTGTGCAACAAGCCAATTCCATAAAATAGTCCCTCAAACACTTTATTTCTACCAAAGGTGTGGGTAGCTGGCTGATTTTTCTGCCAGTTTATTATTTATTTATCTGTTTGTTTGATGGCAGTGTTTGCAGAGTTGGGGGTCAAACCTAGCACTTGTGCGTGCTAGGCAAGCACTTGGCTATGGTTACAACTGCAGCCCCAATAGCTTTCAGGAGTTTTGTAGAGGTGTGTGTGTGTGTGTGTGTGTGTATGTGTGTGTGTGTGTGTTGTGTGTATGTGTGTATGTGTGTGTCTGTATGTGTGTGTCTGTATGTGCATGTGTGTCTGTATGTTGTGTGTATGTGTGTGTGTATGTGTGTGTGTATGTGTGTGTGTATGTGTGTGTGTGTGTGTGTGTGTGTGTGTGTGTGTGTGTGTGTGTGCCACTGCATAAGTGTTGTGGTCAGACAACAACTTGTCAACTTGTGAGAGTCAGTTCCCTCTCCACTATAAGATACTCAGATTATCAGTCTTATTGGGAACCCACTGAGCCATCATCTGACACTGGAGATGTTTGTTTTGAGACAGGGCTTCTCTGTGTAGGTTTTGCTCCTGGGGAGTTCTTTGTTTTCAGTGCTCACATGGAGCCCACGATCTACCACATGCCAAGCTGCAACTACCCACACTCGTTTATTTATTTGAAGCTGGAGTGCCTTGCTTATTTTTTTTTTTTATTGCTACCGTGACAAGATACCATGACCAAGACAATTTAAAAAACAAAGCATTAGCCAGCAGTGGTGATCCATACCTTTAATTCCAGCATTCGGGAGGCAGAGGCAAGCAGATCTCAGTGAGACCAGCCTGGTCTACATAGTTAGTTCCAGGAGAGCCAGGGCTACACAGAGAAACCTTGTCTTGAAAAGCAAACAAACGAAATAACTCACAAAGGATTTAGTTTGGTGCTTATGATTCCAGAGGGTTAGAGTCCATGACCATCATGACAGAAAGCATAGCAGGCAGGCATTGGCGCTGGAACAGTAGCTGAGAGCTTGTATCAGATCCACAAGTATGGGGAACACGACTGGGAATGGTATGGCCTTTTGAAACCTTAAAGCTCACTCCAGTGACACACCACCTCCAACAAGCCACACATCCCCAACTCTTCCCAAATAGTTCCATCAACTGAGGACATAATATTGCAGGACATTCTCGTCTACACCAGCACACCGGGTAGAACTGAGGATCTGTGCTGGATAAACGCTCTCCCAATGATCTACACTCTCATTTCTGGGGACTTGTTGCTGTTATTTAGTTTGCTTTGTTTATTGAGACAGGGTCTCATCTTGCCCAAGCTGGCCTCGTGTAGCTGAGGATAACCTTTAAAACCAGCTCCTCCTCCTCCTCCTCCTCCTCTTCCTCCTCCTCCTATTTCTCTTCTCCTTTTTCTTTCAAGACAGGGTTTCCCTGTGTATCTCTGGCTATCCTGAAACTCATTCTATAGACCATACTGGTCTTAAACTAAGATCCACCTGCCTCTTGTCTTCTGAGTGCTGGAATAAAAGGCATGTGCCACTACTACGTGACTTTTAACTGTGTGTGTGTGTGTGTGTGTGTGTGTGTGTGTGTATTTGCACCTGCACCTGAGTATATCATGTGTAGGAGTTTGTGTTCATGTGTGTGTGCCAGCACATGTAGAGGGGCACGTGGAAGGGAGACGATGCCTGGAATCTGCCTCCTTCAGTCTCCACTTAGGCTTCTTTCTCTCCTTCCCTCTGCTTCATTTTTTGAGACAGTGTCTCTTGCTGAACCTGGAGCTCATTAACTAGGCTAGCCCAGCTGACTGATGATCCCCAGGGCTCCTCCTATGTTCACTTCCCCCAAACTAAGATTATAAATACACACCATGATGCCTAGCTTTCCTGTGGATGATTAAACTTAAGTTCTCATGCTCTTGAGATAAACAGTATGCTAACTTGAGCTCTCTCTAGCTCCTGGACCTTGAATTTCTGATCCTCTTGCCTTCCCAAGTTGGGATTACAAATGTAAGCCACCACATCTGGTTTATGGGGTGCTGGTGATTGAACTCAGGGATGGGGGCATTGTTCATGCTAGTGAGTACTCTACCAAGTGAGTTACAGCCTTTGACTGGAATTCCTGTGGAGACAAGCAAGATAGCCTCACTGGGTGTCAGGTTATCAGTAAGGACCCAGGGGTCCTCTCCAGTGACAGCCACATCCTGGTCTTTCTTATATAGTAACCAGACTTTTCTAAGAGAATCCACGCCAGAGGATTAAGCTTCCTGCTGATGGAACTCCTTATACTGGATACAGGAAGTCAGCCCAGCCTGGGGAGGAGAGCAAAAGAGACATCAGCTCTACACAGGAGGAACTGGAAGGGAGACACATTGCAGAGGGCACACAAAGTAAGACAGGGGTGTTTGCAGCCTTGAAACAGTCCAAGGAGGCTTGTTTCCATTAACATTACCTTTTTTTTTTTTACAAAAATGTTATGTCGTCAGGCAGTAGTGACACACACTTTTAATCCCAGCACTTGAATAATAGGATGGGCAGTTACATGACAGGATGTAGATCAATAGAAATGGGTGGATTTAAGTCATAAGAGCTAGTGCTAGTTATAAACAAGCCTAAGCTAAGTCCAAACTTTCATAATTAATAAATCTCTGTGTTATTTGTGAGTTGTCAGCCCAAAGGAAAGTCTGACCACAGGTGTCAGAACTCCATGTGGGTGCTGGACTTGGAATCCAGGAAGAGCAGCGAATGCTATCACTGAGTCATGTCTCTAGCCCCTACATTACTTTTTAGGGTACCTTTGGCTTCCCAGCAATGTTGAGCATTAGGCACACAGAGCTTTTGCATACCTATCTGGTTGCTCTTCTCATCCATGCATGGCTTCCATGGGCCATATCAGCAACCCCCACCAAGGGAGTGCATTTGTTGCTTCCACACATTGTTCTCATAAGCTCCAATCCACCTCAGGACTCCGTCGCTATCAATTGTGTACACTCTGGAGTTAGATAACCTTTTGTGCCTTATAGCCACCATTATACTATCATCCTAACAGCTTTACAGGAGGACTGAGGCTGGCTCAGTGGTAGGGTGTTTGTCTGTCCCAGGCAAAGCCCTGAGTTCAACAATCCTTAGCAACACCAGAAGATAAAGTTCAGAAGGCTTCCTAGTGCATGTGTGTATTCCTGCAAGTGGAGGCCCAAGGCCTCAGGTGTCATTATTCCTCTGCCCCCTTTGTTTCTGTTTGGAGACAAGTTCTCTCACTAGCCTGAGATGCCTCAAGTCGTCCAGGCTGGTTGTTTGTTCAAGGAAGCCCCAGGACTCTGTCAGCCTCTGCCTCCTAGCACTAGGATCAATTACAAGCACTTACAACACCCCCCCCACACACACACACACTTTTTTTTTACATGTGGGTTCTGGATGTTAAAGTTGAGTCCATGGGCTTTTGAAGCATTGAAACTTTTCATATTGGCTTCTTTCATTCAGCTATTGCACTGTGGCGAACTTTCCAACACTCCTCTCTCAGAAGTGTGGTCTCCAGATGGAACCCAACTAGCCTCAAACTTCAGCAGCCCCCTTACCTCTGTCTCCTGAGTTTCAGGACTCTGGCCTGGGCCACCACACCTGGCACCAGCTGATTTGTAGCTTCGTTTTTGTTGGTGGTTAATTTTTTTTTTCTTTTTGAGATAGAGTCTCTCTGTGTTGCTCAGGCTGGCCTTGAACTTCTGAATGCACTGAATCCTTTTTCCTCTGCCTTCCAAGCGAACCCCACACTATTCTTGCTCTGGACTTTTAAAAGAGGAACATTCTGAATATTTGATATTCACCACCAAGGAAACTCTTTTCTTTATTTTTTTTTCTCTTTTTTTCTACATAGCCCTGACTCTCCTGGAATATGTTATTTAGTCTCCAACTCTAATGCTGGGGTTAAAGACAGACATCCACCACACCATGCTAGGAAAATCTTAACCCTGCTAAGTGCTTCATAATTTTTATTGTCTACCATTTGGCAATGGTAGACATTCTATTTAGGGAATTTGCCAGTTCTTCCTTCTGTGGACAGATTCCATGTTGATTTTTCTCTTCTTTCCCTTTGTTTTATTTTGTTTGTGTTTACTTATTGTTGTGTATGTGTATGATGAAGGGGCCTGTGTGCCTTGGCTTGTGAATGGAGGTAGAAAGACCACCTCATGGGGTTGGTTTTCTTTCTTTCTTTTTCTGGTTTTGGTTTCTCTGCTTTGCCCTCTGAAGTAGGTGGGCATGACTGCTCCAGGGATCTTGCGTACATTATTTTTAGCCTCCTCTTCTGAAATGTTTCCTGAGCCTTGGTGGTGGGCGCGTAAATACAGATGGCCCATTTACCGGTGAGCTCAGTCTCTTGTTCTCAGCAGTCTGACCAGTGCTGCATGTCTGCATTGACTGTTGCCCACTGCACAAAGAGGCTGCTCTGAGCAAGGCTGGTCTCAGCAAAGGTGGAGTAGATGATTTCCAGGTACCACCCCATACTACAGTAGGTAGCTGACAGAAGAAGGAAGGAGAATAATTTTGTTTATTTATTTTATATGTATGAGTGTTTTAGTGTTTTGCCTGCATGTATGTTTATGCACACAGAGGCCAGAAGATGGTGTTAGATCGCAGCAGCTGGGATTACTGATGATAGTGAGCTGCCATGTGATCCCAGAAATGGAACCCAGGTCCCCTTCGAGCGCAAGTGCTCTAAAACACTTGAGCCTTTGCTTCAGCTCTGAGTATCATGCTTTATGGGGGATGTGGCCACTGATAAGTGTTCCATGTTCCGGTGGATAACCCTACACCATGGCAGTACTAGCTAGACTTGGTGTGTTATCAAAAATAAAAGGAAGACATGAACTTGGGAAGACAATGTGTGGGAAGGAATTTGGAGAGAGGAAATGGGGCTAGATATGATTATATTTCATAATATGCACATATGAAATTCCTAAAACAATGGGAAAATAACAATGATAGTTAGGGCTGGTGAGAACACATTTGCTAGCAAGGTTGACAACCTGAATTTGAACCCCAGAACCCACAAAGTCCTTTTGTTGACAAATAAACAAATTGATCTCTTTTCTTTTGATTCTTTAAAAATCATCGTTGTTGTTGTTATTTGTATGTACATGATTTGGAGAGGGGGCATGTATGCCACAGTGTGTGTGTGTGTGTGTAGGTCAGGGAACAGCGGGTGGCATAGAAGTACATGGACAAAGGAAGCTTGCTTCTCATTTTTGCTAGCAAGTTCATCTATCCTGATGCTAAGGCATTACTTCCCTGGCATTAGAACCTACTTCTGGAGTCTGGCGGATATGAAGACCAGCTGAAACATACCTGGTTGCTCACTCTGTGGTAGCTGAGGTGATAGCCAATATAACACAATTCCCTTTCCGTAAATGAATCTGATGGCTAGACTCTCTGGTATGGCTGGTGACCTGGACGAATAAATCCCCCTTTACTGGATCCTGTTTCCTAAGGATTTAGAAACCACCTACCAGGAGCCAGCCACCAAGGACGCTCCTCCCCTTAAACAAGTTTCCTTTCTTTTGTTTGGGTTCTCTTTTCTCTTTGTGACACAGCTATATAAAACTCAGTTGTGACATCTATAGTTGATATATCTGTGATATATCTAGCTATATCAAACTTAGGTTCCTCCTGTCTCCCGAGTGCTGGGCAAACATCACTATTGTGTAGTCACTGCCCTTACTCTCCCTAGACTTCACCAGCCTCTGCCATTGTGGAGGAAGACCTTTAATGTCAATAAAGAAATGGTCACCTTAGAAGTTCCTGGACAAGGTCTTCTTCATAATAAAGGCCAACCTTGCAGCCATCGACTCAAGTGATTATCGGCCCCCAAACCCGGGTGAGTAGCACAGGGAGGCTGAGGGTGTCATTAATGGAGGCAGCCAGTTGGCGCTTGAAGACCATTATAGCTAGCCAGGAGGTGTCAAAGGAACTGATTGCTCCCTGGAGGACCAGGGAACTGAGCTGTAGGCACAGATGTTGGCTAAGCAGGAGGGGGACAGTGCCTGTGACACTGGCCATGCCTACTCCTGACAAACTAATCCCCAAGCCTTAGGCATAACAAGAGCTCCCTCCAGCACATAGTGGCAGCTAAGAAATTGCTCCAAGTCTGAGGAGAACGGTTATATTCTGAGTATAGGACAGAAGTAAATGATAAAGCTTTGGGGTGTCTGGGTGTTGGGGTGCCTCAGTTAGTAGAGTGCTTGCTTACCATTTGGGGCTTCCTGGTGCAGCATAAATCAGGCAGCACCCTGGAACTGGAGGCAGAGGCTCAAAGCTAGCCTGCTTTACACAGTGAGCTCTAGTCGAGCCAGGGCTACATAATGGGAGTTTGCCTCATTCTTGTACAGGATTATCTTCTGAGACAAACTGTCACTGTCTACATCAGATCAGCTGGGCTTGTTGGCAACTATTGCAGTTTCCTCCCTCACAGGAAGAACAGGTCACCCTGGTATCCACTTCTCCTAACGAGTTGAGTGCAATTTTACCCTAATTGCATAGTGGCCTATATAGGTAGGATATAGGTAGGGAAGAACTAAAGGAGGGATCTCCATCAATATGACCTTGATGGAGTCATCATCCATATTGGATGCAGACCCTCCATTGTGGTTGTTTGTAACACTTCACCTACTGCTCTGTAAGTAAGCCTAATAAATTCATTGATTCCCAGAATGAACTTTGGTAGAATCCTACATCAGTTTGGGAACCTAGGAGGAGGGGGAGATGCTGTTTTTGTCTCCCTTAGGGAAGATGAATAGAGATAGAGATCAGCAGCACATATACTAAAATTGAAACAATATAGAGAAGATTAGCATGGTCTCTGTGTAAAAATGACATACAAATTCAAGAAGCATTCCGTATTTTTAGATTAATGGTATAGTCAGAAAAAGAGATAAACAGTAAAGACAGATTTCGAAAGAAACAAAAACCAAAAAACTCTAAACGGTTTTCAATGTGTTCAAAAACATACGTAAACATGGGAGAGAAAAGAAAAAGGGAAAAGAGTAGAGAAAGTCCTTTAAAAGAAATGCCATGTAAAAATAACAATACACAGTGTCCGAATACTGTATGCTATGTTGTCTTTGAATTGTCTGACTGCTGAGGAAGGAGTAAGAGCTGCTAAGAGACATTTGATTATAAATGCTGCTAAATTAATCCAACCCATATATTTTGTAAGTGTCTTGACTTCAAAATTGAAGTCAAAAGATACGTTACTTTGGAGAAGAAGTTTTCTTTATACTTCCACAGAAACTGAGAGGTTGTGGATTCATTCTGGGTTAAGAAAAACCAGGTTTGATAGAGGAAGACTCCCTGAAAAATTTCAGATGGGAAGGGATGGTCCAGATGATCCAACATTTTAGAACAACTCGAATGCAGTTTCCTCTGAGCTCTGCATCCAGAACAGCTTCAAGGAGACTGGCTGACATGACCCAGCTTCATAGAATACTCCAGTCAAGACTTGGCCACTATCCCGAATTTCCTCAGGATTCCCATAAAATGATCAGTAACCCTGATCAGCAGGAAGAAGTCTAGGGAAGTATGCCCATATTTCCAAAAAATGGATTATGAGTGTTTGTCTTTGTTTGCAGTGTTGGTTATAAGTTGTTATAGATAACGGTGAGGGAAAAAGCTATACAAAGGAAATGAGATTTGGGGTTTTTAAGAAAAAAGGGAAATGCTATGGGATTATACTTTTGTACACAGCAAATATTTGTCATTGTAGATATTGGTTCAATAAAATACTGGTCAAGTAGGACAGGAAGTAGAGGCATGGAAAATTCTGGGAAGAAGAGCAGAAAGATAGACCACAGTGAGATGTAGAGGAAGCAGGATGAGAATGCTGCACTGAGCAAGAGATACCAAGCTGCGTGGCTAAACATAAATAGAAATATGGGTTAACTTATAGTATAAGAGTTAGCAAGTGATAAGCCTGAGCCATAGGCCAAACAATTTGGAATTAATATAAGCCTTTGTGTGATTATTTGGGATTGCGGGTCCAGACTTTATGGCTAGACAGGGTCAGACACTTCTTACTACAATATATCTCAGTAAAAAGTATCTCTTACTAATGTGTGTGTGTGTGTGTGTGTGTGTGTGTGTGTGTGTGTGTGTGTGTGTGTGCATGTGTGTACACCACCCTGGTTAAGCTTCCAGGCAGACCCAGGTTGGCTTATGCAGAAGTGGTTAGGAGCACATCTCAAGGCACTAGTTATCACCAGTTTGTACTGGCTGAGGCTAGGCTGATCTCCAGACCCTTAGAAGCTTCTAGGGCCCATACATTCTACAAAACAATCATCCCTTCTGTCAGAGACAGTGATGATCCAAAGCTGTCCCTTCCAATCTCCTTGGGAGTGACAAAGTAATAAAGGGAAGAATGAAAACCAACAGGAAAATTATTTCATTATTGAAACGGGCTTCACTAATGAAAACAATTCTCCTCAAACAAACTTTTTGATAATAAATAATAAATATGTGTTAAATTTCAGTCTGAATGTGCATGTGAGAAGGTGCGTGCATATGTGTTTGCATGTGCATGCATTCAGGTTTTGTAGTATCTGAAGATCCTCCAGCTTTGAAGACCCTTTATTAAAAAATGAAGACAGGCCCGGTGGATGTGTTTCAGTCATAAATTCCTTGTCTAACATCCATGAAGCCCTCGGTTCCATTCCCAGCACTGCAAGCAGGATAAAGGCAAAACAAAATGAAAGCAAAAGCAGGGTATGAACTACAGACTCAAATGCATGTTTACTTAGAGTTAGACAGAAAACACAATTCACAAAAATGCAAAGCTAAGCTATGTTCCGGTGGTGGTGGCCCACACCTTTAATCTCAGCAGTTGGAAGGAAGAGGCATGGCAGATTTTTGTGAGTTGGAGGCCAACCTAGTCTACCAAGCTACTTCCAGGACAGCTAAGGCTGTTACCCAGAGAAACCTTGTCTTAGGGAAATAAATAAATAGACAGACAAACAGATAGGTAATAGCGGAAAAGGCTGGTGGTGTGGCTCAGCTGATAGAGCTGTGGTTCCATCCCCAGCATCACATAAAACAGTACATGGTGGTGTGTGCCTATAACAGCAGCAGCATTCCATAAGAATCAGGAGACCAAGGCCAGCCTAAAAAAGTACAGGAGATTCTGTTTCAAACAAAACAAGACGAGGTCTGAATTCAAGGCTTAATCTTTTGCAGTACTGGGGATGGACTCCACTGTTCTATTGAGTAAATTATTAAACAACCTAAAAGACCTGTATATTATTACCTCTATTTAAAGTTTCTTTTCTTTGAAGAGAGTGGTGGTGCATGCCTTTAATTCTCAGGAGGCATAGGTAGTTAGATCTCTATGAGTTCAAGATGACTAGATACAAACACACACACGCACACATACACACATACATACACACCTTCTTTTGATGTGATCCCAGAAAACAATTGCCACAATCCATTTTTTAATATATAGCCATTTTTAATATATATGGACAAATTGTAAGAATATTTGAGGGGCTGGAGAGATGGCTCAGAGGTTAAGAACACTGGATGCTCTTCCAAAGGCTCTGAGTTCAATTCTCAACAACCACATGGTGGCTTACAACCATCTGTAATGAGATCTGGCATCCTCTTCTGGTATGTAAGCATACATGCAGGAAGAACACTGTATACATAATAAATAAATCTTTTAAACAAAGAATATTTTAAAAATCCCCAAGTGTGGGGGTGTACAAGCTCAACACTCAGGAGGTTTAAGCAGAAAGATCTCAGGCACCAGGGGAGCCTGGGCTAAGCAGCAGGATCTTGGGGGGGGGGGGGGCAATGAGCCTGCCAAGATGGCTCGGCAGGTCTGACAACCTGAGGTCAGTCCACAAAGTAGGTAAGAAGCAACTTTCTTTCTTTTTAATTTTTATTTTTTAAAAAAGGCTTTTTTTCCCATATATATTCCTGCTCCCCCTCCTTTCCCTCCTCCCAGTCCCTCCCAGCCCTCCCTCAGCCTCCCCTACCCCATCCCCCATCCATTCCCCAAGAAGGGCAAGGAGTCCCAAGGTGGGTCAGTTTAGTCTGGCATATCCAGTTGAGGTAGGTCTGTTGCACGAATAAATGAGACTCAGGGATAGATCTCTAAAGAAGTTGGAGATATTAGAGGGAATAAACACCACACTCATATCTTACCCAGCTGTCTTCCAGCTTCCCTTGGCTTGGCTTCTCCCTGCTCTATGCCTGCCTTAAGCTTAAATACTCTCTCGGTAAATTAAGGCGTGGTCCCACCACTGCCTGCTTGGGAGCCTAGAATTCCTTCTCTAATCTAAAGTGACTTCAACTCAGTTGAGATTAAGGGCATAGGTAACCACTCCCAGGATACTCCAAGTGCTGGGATTAAAGGTTTGAATCACCACTCTCTGATTCTCCTAGATTGACTGTGGTTAGATCTCTGAAACTTCTGGAGCTTTTATTAAATCCCCACATAGACTGTGGGTAGATTCCCTCTGATAGCTCCAAAACTTCTGAAGCTTTTATTGAATCCCCACATAGGTCCAAGTCCCTCATCCCAGTATTAAGGCTGGGTTAGGTGTTCCTCTGCAGGGAATGGGCTCCAAGATGTCAGTTCATGCCCCAGGAACATACTCTGATCCTACTGCAAGAGGTTCCACAAACTGCCCATGCCATTTGACAGTTGTCTACCTTTGGAGGGTTTAGTTCTTTTCCATGAAGGTTCCTCAGCAATTATTTCAGAAGTAGTGGGCTCCTGATAGCTCCAGCCAGCCATCTCAAAGCTGTCCTCTGAACTCAAGCAATCTTGCTCTATGGCACACATGTACATGCATGTGTACACATCCACACAAAACAAATAAATGCAATTTAAAACAAAAAAGAAAGAAGAGGAACAAGTGTCCCTCAAAAATAAAGGAAATGATAATAAGAAAGAAAGAAAGTTAGGTATAAGCACATTGGGGAGGCTTACCAGAAGTTTAAGGTTAGCCAGGCTACATATGAAGACTCTCCCTCACTCCCACAAACACAGTGAGAGAGAGGGAGAGAGAGTATGAACATTTCATTGCATAGCTGTGATGCCTGCATCACCTGAGTGAGCTTCATCAAGCAAAGGCCTGGAGATTGAGAGACACAGAGATGTGGGTCACTCTTGAACTAAGAATGCTGTTTATTGAAGCTCCAGAAAAGCCTGGGTTAGGACATTTTGCCTTTTCGAGGGTTGCCATTTTGACTTTGAGTAAGCTCTGCAGCTCACAAGCAACACCTGGCCTGGGTCAATTTCTTTGTTCTCTGTTAACTTCCCGATTCCTTAAGATTCCTTAATCGCAGCACCTGCTTGGGCAATGTTCAGATAATGGAAATGTATCAATTGGTTTCGGTAAACACTGCAGACCACTAAACAGTGCTAAGATCTGGGGGCTGTAGGCCAACCTCCACACATAGCCAGTTACTTTATCTATTGCATTGTTGATTTCTGTTGAAAGACATTTCCTGGGGAAATAACGTGTGTGTGCGCGTGCGCGCGCGCGCGCACACACACACACACACACACACACACACACACACACACACACACACACACTCTACTTACCCTAGACAGAGAACCTATGATAGATCAAAGTTACTATTGCACCAAAGTCCAGCTTGATGAACAAATGAGTTTTACTGGGGTTACTAACAGAAGTATGGGTGAGGGGTTACAGGAGCGGGGGGTGACTCAAAGTAGCTTTATCATGGAAAAGCACACCCCAACACAGACAACAACTTCTAAGAGGTGATGCTCTGATGTTCTCTACACAACTGGACAGCTGGTAAGTGGACAGGTCTGAGAGATTTCCTTTTGGTAGCTCTAGCCATCTTTAACTGCTCCTACATGCGGAGAGGTCTTTTAGACCTTACAAGCTCCAGCTTTGGCTCACCTTCTGAGTCTCCTAACCCTTCTGCAGAGAATGTTTTCCAACCCCTCTCTACTGTTTAATTTTTATTTCATGTGTATGAGTATTTGCCTGCATGTATGTGTGCCATGTGAGTCCCTGGTACTAGTGAAAGTGGAACTGAAATTAAAGGTACCATATGGGTGTAGGAACCAAACCCGGCTCAGTGTTCTTAACTGCTGAGCCATTGATGAACCAACCAGCTTGCCTTTATTTTAGACCGGAAAGCCATCTTATAGTCAAGACAAACTAGGCTTTATTCCTGTTTATGAGTAAATTTCTGTTTCTCAAAAGGCTATGCCTCACCTGGAACATTAACTACAAATGCCTGTAGTATGAGGTTTCTGGCCCGGACTTTCAGGCCTAGCCTCAAGGTTTAGACCCACAGACCCACAGACCCGCAGAGACACACAGATGCTTGCATTGATTTTAGGCTGATTGGCCTAAGGCCCAGGCATATAACTCTTTACTCTTAAACTAACCCATGATCCTTATCCTGTTCAGCAATGGGGGTCGGTACTTTTTCTCAGAGCAGCATAGTTGTCCTCTGCTTCTTCTGGCTTCTCTCTGGCATTTCTGCTCTGTTCTTCCTGTTCCCAGAGTTTTCTTAGTCTGGTAGCCCTGCCCACACTCCCTGTCTGCCTTTGGCCAATCAGTGCTTTTTATTAAACTCATGGGGGGGGGGGACATAATTATTTACAATGTAACATCATAAATCCACTACATGTCCCCTTTTCTCTTTTTAAAACAAGAACTCCAAATCTAATTTCCTTTGTATAATTTTTTTCACTGTTATCTATAACAACTTATAACCAAAACTGTAAACAAACACAAACATCCATAATTCATGTTGTGGGAATGTGGGCATTGTTCTCTAGGCTACTTCCTGCTGAATGGGGGCGCTGGCAATCCCATAGGAATCCAAAGAAAAATGTAGGATTATGCACAAGTCTTTAGTGGAGTAGTCTGTAAGGCTGGGTCATCTTAGCCAGTCTCCTTGAAATTGCTCTGGATACAGAGCTGGGAAACTTCATAGAGGTGTTCTGAAATGCTCAATCATCTGGGCCATGCATTTCCACTGGAGATTTTTCAGGGGGTCTTCCTCTCAAACTTTATGTTCTTTATCCAGGAATAAATCCATAGCCTCTCATTTTCTGTGGAAATAAAAAGAAAACTTCTTCTCCAAAGTAGCATATCTTTGAATTTCAATTTTAAAATAAACTCATTTACAAAATATATAGGTTGAATTAATCCAACAGCATGGTTCTCCACTACCTTTTCCAGGAAATGGACACTACTTTTGCTCCAAAAAGTTGTTATGACCATGTTGCAACCCTACCTTTGTTTCAAAAGGTTATTATGACCAGCTGCTGTTATGACTACCTTATAACCACTTTACAACCATGCCTTTGTTTCAGGAGGTCATTATGACTAATTTATTATGCTTATGTTCTGTTCCTGTAACCCTGCCTATTTGCCTGCTAATCCCCCATTTGGAAAACCCCTACCTCTGACCTATAAAAGCCTTGTCTTCCTCATGTCTGAGGCTGACCTTTGAACCCTGCCTTAGGAGGAGGCAGCCCTTGTACACAAATTAAAAGGCAGTGGTGGGTGCTCACCTTTAATCCCAGCAGAGGCAGGTGATCTCTGAGTTCAAGTTTCAAAGCTAGCCTGGTATAGAGAGTGAGTTCCAAGACAACCAAGGCCACACAAAGAAATCCTTTCTCAAAAAACAAAACAAAGCAAAAGCTTGCTTTAATTTGGCTATGATGATTTGGGTTGGTGGTCTTTCTCCTACAATCTTTTGGGTTGACACAGGCCTCCTCACTTTTAATTTTTTGAGATTAGGTCTCACTATGTAACCCAAGATAATCTGGACTTCACTTTTGTCTTACCTCAGGGGCCTCTAAGGACTGAGATTGCTTTGATTATATTCTTGATTGGAACAGCTTTCTTTTAAATCTGCTTGAACTTTTAAATTTTATTTATTTATTATTTGTTGTTTAGTTGGTTTGTTTTTCAAGACAGGGCTTTTCTGTGTAGTATTAATTTGGTTTTTTGAGACAGTGTTTCTCTGTGTTGCTTTGGAGCCAGTTCTGGACCAGCCAGACCTCAAATTCACAGAGATCCACCTGCCTTTCTCGTGCTGGCTTTAAAGGAGTGTGCCACCGCTACCTGGAGACCTTTTTATTTCTTTAAGATGTATTTCTTTTTTGTGGATGGGTGTTTTGTCTGCATGTATAACTGTATAGCACGTGCATGCAGATCTTGAGGGGGTCAGAAGAGGACATTGGATACTCTGGAGTCCCAGTCATAAATGGTTGTAAGTTACCATGTGGGGGCCAGGAATGGAACCAAGTCCTTTGGAAGAGGTGGTTTGGTACTCTAAACCACCGAACCATCTCTCCAGTCCCTGCTCACAGTTTCACAGACCAATTTTCCACAGATCATCTTTTCTTTTCCACCACCCACTTCCCAATTGCTGTAGTGTGGCACTACCGGTTGGGCAGGCAAATTATTCATGAAAGTCATTCCTGTCCCAGGAAGGTCAGTAATTCCTATATAGAGAAATATATACTAAGTCATTAAAGTCATACTAACTGTATGTGCAACTTCTCCGGATTCAGAAGCCCTTTACCCTGTAGGCGTGGGACAAAAGGAGAATCATAGGAGATAGCAGTGTTTTGCTTTTAAACTAGGTTTAGCTATGTGGTCCAGGCTTGCCTCGAACCCACAGTAAACCCCTGCCTGTGCCTCTCCAATGTCGGGATTACAAATGTCCACCAGCCACCACTTAATCAATTAGACTCATACTATCCCCTTTCTACAACTTTACACAAGGAGTGTAAGTGATGCTTGAGCATTAGCTCCGGGCTCCTGCTCTGGGAATGCATGAGTGTGAAAGGTTTGGGTGTTTTTTGACTTCTGATTAACAAAGAACGGGGGGGGGGGGGGGGGGGGGGGGGGCAGTAGGACCTGAGAGGGCGGGGTACAAAATGCTTGAATCTGCGCAGTCGCCTCAGCTCCCCACCCCCACTCCCCACGCTCAGGGGCAGAACCCTCCATTGTGATTCATGTTACCCTGGGGCCATTAGAGGGCAGCAGAGCCTCACGTCTGGAGAGACCCGGCTCATTCTCTGGGTTGCCAAGGAGACATGAGAACTTTGCTCACGTGGACTTCCGGTGACACCACCCATCGGTGGTGACAAAAAAAATATGTGCCTGTTTGGCCTAGCACAGAGCCGCGGAGTCCTGAGGGATTTTTCTGTTAAAAAAAAACAGCTTCACCGGAAAGTGTGGCTTACTGGCCACCCAGGGGCAAAGTCCACGTGGCTGTGGGGGCCAGATCAGCCCCTGAAGGAAGTAGCTCAGAGCTGGCAGATGTCACGCCACTGTACCCCAGTCGTCGCCATTGAGTACACGCAAAATATTGTGAGCGCCGAGGTGTACTTTGTCCCCGAATTCCAGTTGCTTAGGTCTCTGAATATTGCAAGGCTGGTGGCAGGGGGTGGTCTGAAAGGCTGCCTTTTGTAAAAGAAATCTGCAGGTATCTGCATCTGTAAGGCAGTAGCAAAAGCAGAAGGAACTTTTCTTCTCTGCTCTGAAAAGGAGGGAGGGGGGGTCCAACCTTTGGTGCCACACAAAGGAGCACTGGTGGCAGTTTCCTGAGAGACCCCATCTACATCACAAGGCAACTCCAGCCTGCTGCAGACAGCTTTCTAGGTCCTCCAGACCTTTTCTTGTCCGGGAAGCCCGGTCCTTAAACCCTGCCTGCCAACTCTTCACCTTATCCAAAAAGAAATACAGCTGCTTTTTGTTATTTGTGGGGTTTGGGGGGGGGGCGTTGACTGATTTTTTGAAAGAGTCCCTTGAGCCCAAATTGGAAACTGGCCTGCTACTATAGAGGGCCAGACTGGCCTTGGACTAATCTCTCCCTCACTCTCTGTCTCTCTCTCCCTTCCATTCTCTTTCCACCGCTGGGGTGGAGCTTAGGCCCTAGAGCATCCTGGGAAAGCTCCCTGAGCTGTGTCTTCAGCCCAGAAAGATATCTATATCTCTTCAAGATTTAATTGATTGATTTTTTAAATTAAATTAAATTTTTTGTGACATCTTCCTCATTAGCTAGCCCAGCTCCCAAACTCCAGGTGATCCCCAGACTTGATCTAAAAGACCACATTTAAAATCTTTATCATTTTAACTAGACAAAATCCTCAAGGATTGTGATGAAGCATAACAGACCAGTCCAGACCTGTACCTGGCTACAGTCCTTGTCTAACCTAGAGTTCAGACATCCATTATGTCCTCCCCAAGCCTACTGGGTAGAGACATCTGCTTATCATGCTCCCTTTGTGAATATCTTTGATTGAGGTGGGGGTGGGGTCATTCTACTTTGTGAATACCTTTGACTCAGCAGAGTCACCCTGAATCAAAGTATTCATAAGGGGTTTGTCTGGTTAGAAATCACACTGCTGAAATTTATCAGCCTCTGCAGCCTGGCACAGCTACCCTCAGCAGCCCTAGAAGTTTATTGAACAACCCTGCCCCTCCCCCACGAACCCACCAGGAAATGTCATTCAGATGAAGCTAGATCCACAAGAAAAAAACAAAAAAAACCTTCAGGATGGGCCAGAGTGAAATAGCTAGTGAGTTTGTTATTATTTAGGGCTGAGTGATGGCCCATGCCTTTAATTCCAGCACTCGGGAGGCAGAGGCAGGCAGATTCCTGTGAGTTCAAGGAGGCCAGCCTGTTCTACAGAGTCAATTCCAAGACAGCCAGGACTGTTACTCAGAGAAACCCTGTCAAAAAACAAAACAAAACAAAACAAAAAACAACAACAACAAAAAAACCAAAAATAATCTATGTAGAGGTAGACATATGAGAAGAAAACCAAGGATGTGTGTGGGTGCCTCTAGAGCTGTGCTTAGATGTCTTCAGAGTGGCTCTGTACGAGATCCTGGACCTTACTTAGTTGCTTTCTTTAAAGGATGTAATTTAGAACAATGTTTAAGGATTAAGAAAGTGACATTTCAGATATGTAAGGACTGGAGAAATGGCTTCAGAAGTTAAGAATGGATGCTCTTCTTGTATAGAGAAGCCAAGTTCGGTTCCCAGCATCCATGTCAGGTGGATTACAACTGCCTGTCTGCTCTCCATGGGCACCTGAACTCATACACACGCACATGCACACACACACAAACTTAAAAGTAATAAAAAATATTTTTAAAGTTATTTTAAAAATATAATCTTTTTTCCTTCTTTTTCTTTTTACCTGCCTCTGCCTCTTACCTCTGTCCTGAGATTAAAGGCCTGTACCATCACTTTCCAGCTAGCCCTGGAAATTCTATAAGAAAATAATAAATGGGGCTAAGCCTCATAGTTTAGAGAGCTTGCCGCTCTTATGTAGAAACTGGATTGTTTCTCAGCACGCATGTCAGGAAGCTCACAGAGGCTGTAATTCCAGTTCCAAGGGGTCCAACATCCTCTTTTGGCCTCCAAGGACAACTGCACTCATGCACATACCCCTACCCAGGCATATCAATACATAGTTAAAAATGAAATTGTTTTTAAAAATAAGTAAACCAGGCGGGTGGTTGGTGGTGAAGCACTATTTTAATTGCAGCACTCAGGAGGCAGTATCTGTAATAGGCAGGTGCCCCTAGGGCACCCCAAGACACCCCAAGACCACGGCTAATGACCATTGTTAACATTAAAGAAAAAGAGAGTTTAATGAATATGAATATGAATACCAGTACACACATGTGTGGGCCCCAGGCACTGCAGAAAAGCCTGGAGCCCCGAATATTTTCAGGGCAGAATTCTTATACCCTACTCTGGGTAGGGGAGGGGGTATGGGCAGGCTCGGCGCAATAACACGGCAGGGCCAATGGTCAGCTTAGGACAGAGTTTAGGAATGCAGGCAGGCAAGCTATTTCCTGTGAAACAATAAGGACCACCAGAAGACATTCATTTCCTGGAGCAGAGCAATTGTGAAAGCTTCAGAAAGTTCCTGCCTCAGCAAACAATTAACAGTTCTCAGGTAGGGCTTTCCTGGGTGACCCCACCCAGGTTGCTACATCAGGAATGAGGAATGCTGTCTCACCAGGTTGCTAGGAATGCAATCCCAGCCAGGCAATGGGGGAACAAAGCTTTTCTGAGAAACAGCCATCTCAACCTTGGCTAGTTTCAGGGACCTCAGGAAGGGGTCGAGGGGGAGAGAGTTCCAGGATTTTTCTATTTTTACATTCCTCCCTTTTCTCTTCTGAATATCTCTAATCTTAGAGATGACTCTTTATCTAGTCTCTGGTGTAAGCCCTGCCAACATCGAACTGAAACCCCAGCACTTAGCAGTACTGTGAGTGTCTTGGGCTGCTATGTGAGGGCTTTTGCTCTCGGATCCCCTCGCGGGCACAAGGGGGCAGATGGGCAAGGTCAATGGTGGGTATGTCCCAAGATTCTAATTCTGCCACCAGCAGGCACAGGTCTGGATACAGGCTAGGCCACCAGGTCTGGATACAGGCTAGGCCACCATGTCCGGATACAGGCTGTCCACTAGGGATGGTGGGAAAAAGTGTCCCCAGTCCCAGATATCACCTGCCATGTCTGCTCAATCGGTTGGTGAAGGTTCTTCTCTAGAGGACTGGCGCCACACTCAGAGCTTGAGGGGATTACCAGTTCTTTCTACAGTCCATCAGTCATCAGGAGTGGAAGCAGCAAGGCCATGTGGTCAGAAGGACTTGGTAGGGTCCCTTTTAGCGGGGTTCAAGAGTCCGATGTGTCACGCCCATCCTCGCCCACAAGGATGATGCAACACCGCCCTTCTTTCAGCAGTTTATTCAGGAATCTTGAACAAAGCTTCTTCTTCCTCTCTGGGGTACCCGCTCCCAGCTAAATACCTTCTGGACTGCCAATCACGGGGCACCACGTGGGCCATGCCAATAGGTCCAGGTACGCGAGAGCAAACCAAGAGCTTAGCCTTAGCCAAATGAGGAGTTGTTTATCTCAGAGAGCGCTCACCATCGGGAAGGTGGAAGGGGGAAGCCAGCGCCATCTTTAAGGTGCTGCTCTGCAGCTCTCTACAGTTCCCCCTTTTTGTTTTTATAAAGGAATTAGCAGGTGAGCGCAGAGGTCTATTCTCTGTTGTGCAAGGAACATTATCCCAAGACTCCTTTTGGGGCGTCCCCCTAGGGATTATGGGACTCGTTTGACACCCTTTTTTTCACAGAGGTGGGATATTAGGGTGAGAAACCCACATGCAAGCAGATATGCTCTCCTTGAGCCCTCTAAAACATAGCTGAGGTGCTCAACTGCAGTGCACTAGCCTTGCAACCTGCAAAAAACCTTAATCTTTTAAGGCAGCTAGCCAAAC
This sequence comes from Phyllotis vaccarum, assembly GCA_033318265.1. Taxonomy (NCBI): domain Eukaryota; kingdom Metazoa; phylum Chordata; class Mammalia; order Rodentia; family Cricetidae; genus Phyllotis; species Phyllotis vaccarum. The sequence continues at coordinate 131,207,398 of JARWLC010000013.1, read as the reverse complement.
GTAAGGGGAATGTCCAGTCTCTATGGCTGCAAAGGCTTGGGCAATCATGGCTGCATCCCAGCGCTGTCTGGTCCTAATGTGGCAAAGGCACCACAGGCAGACCCAGGAGACCAGCGCCATCAGGCCAGCCATAGCTCCTAGTCCTGCCCACTCCTTCAGATGATCCATGGCAACAGCGAACCAGGTAGCCAATTCCTCAGCTAGTCAGGCATCCATCCTTGTCGAGTTGATAGTCACAATGGCCACCCGGAGATCTTCCATCAGTTTATTGAACTGTCCTGTCCAATTACCTAAAAGATAACTTGACAATTGTTTAGATAAATTTGCAGCACGGGTACTTATCAGGACGAGCGCCAGAATTCTCCTCACAGGGCCTGTCATCTTTCCCTTCCTCAGGTTGGACCTTCCTGGTAAGCCGTTCTGGAACCCACACTGGATCTTGCTGATCCTGAGGAAAAACACAGACAGACCTTCGTGCCCAAGTCAGCACGGGATTGGGCCCTCGCCAGAGGCCCGTCAGTATGTCCTTCCACATAACTAGGCCTCTACATGTGCCATGGGAGTCTTGATGTCGGTCTGCAGCAGAGCGCCCAGAGGCATCCAAATTTAAAAAATTAATGGTAAAGAGAGCCAGAGAAAGTCTCTCCTTTGGGGTGCGGCCGTGGCCTATTCCCCCTTTTTGTTTTTGTAAACATTCTTTTAATGTGCGGTGGGCTCGCTCAATGATGCCCTGTCCTTGGGGGTTGTATGGCAGGCCATGAAAAAGTTGCACCTCCATCTGGCGGCAAAAGGAGGAAAATTGCTGGCCTGCATAAGCAGGCCCATTATCAGTTTTAAGTTGTAGCGGTTTGCCCCAAGCTGCCCAGGCCTCTAGGCAGTGGGCGATAACATTGCAGGACTTTTCTCCAGTCATGGCTGTAGCATGCATGACTCCTGAACAGGTGTCAACTGACACATGCACATATTTAAGATTGCCAAACTCTGAAATGTGGGTAACATCCATTTGCCATACCTTTAAGGAAAGTAAGTCTCGAGGATTCACCCCAATGCTCAGGGGGGAGGCAAAATGGACAACACATTGTGGACAATTAAGAACAATCTGCCTAGCATCCGCACGGGAGAGAGAAAATTTTTGCTGCAACGCTTTGGAATTCACATGGAAAGAGTCATGAAATTCTCTGGCCCGATCTAGTGAAGAGCCTAGAAATACCCAGTCCTTTCGGATATAAACATCTACCTTGGCATTGCCTTCAGTCAGGGGCCCAGGCAATCCTGTATGAGCTCTAATATGTTGAGGGAAAAAACATGAGGTCCTAGCTTGAATCAAGGACTATAGTTGTTGAAACAATGCACAGACCAGGCTAGACCGCTTAATGGGGCCAGCAGCTTCTAACACCTTAAGAGCATTTACAACATAGGCAGAATCTGAAATTATATTAAAGGGAAATGGGCAACTCTTAAAAACCTCTATAACTATCTGGAGTTCCACCATCTGTGGTGCCCCAGAGGAAAACTGATATTGAACTGTGTCTCAATCATGTAAACTCCGCATCCGGTTTTGGATCCGTCTGTGAACACATTGACAGCTCCTGGGATAGGCTGAGAGGCTGTCACTTTAGGAAAAACTACTGGATACTCCTTAAAAAGGTCATAAGTGGATGTTGGGGGTAATGATTATCAATCTCTCCATCAAAACTATATCTAAGCACTGCCCAATCATCAATGGTAGCACATAATGTGGAAACCTGAGCAGCAGTGTAAGGTACAATTATAGAGGTAGGAGTGATCCCAAAAAACTGGACGGTTTGCTGTATTCCACACAAAGCTAAAGCGGCCACAGCAGCAGGATAATACTCAACAGATTTAGCTGGTGAAACCTTTGGATGTATCCATAACACCGGCCCCTCCTGCCACAACAATCCTGTAGGCTGGCAAAGGGTCGGGAGCATGCACAAGATAACTTTCTCTACATCTTGTATCCTATACAGGAAGGCGTCTTGCAGCCGCTTCTCCACCAAATTTAGAGCTGCTCTTGCTTGTGCATCTAGCTTTCTGGGGGAATCTAGGGCTGAATTGCTCTGTAAAACATCATAAAGGGGTTTTAATTCATAATTAGCCAATTTTAAAAATCCTCGAACCCAATTAATATCGCCCAATAACTTTTGAAAATCATTTAAAGTACATGGCTTATCTTTCCTCAATTCTAGTTTTTGTGGGCTCACCTTATCAGGAGTAATCCTAGCTCCCAAATACTCTACAACTCTATCCAATTGGACTTTCTCAGGGGTGATAGTCAGCCCCCTTTTTCTGAGTGCCGCCACCAAGGCAAGATAGGCAGACTCTACATCTTTTTTGGATTTCGTTGCCAATAAGATATCATCCATATAATGGATGCATCTGACTTTAGGATATTGCTGCCTAACTGGTTCTAGGGCATGCCCCACAAAAAGCTGACACATGGTGGGACTGTTAGCCATGCCTTGCGGCAGGACCACCCATTCATATCTCTGGTCAGGCTCTTCATGATTGCAAGATGGTACTGTAAAGGCGAACCTCTCTGTATCTTGACTATATAGGGGAATAGAGAAAAAACAATCTTTAATATCAATAACAATTATATGACACAAGGCAGGAAGGGTGGATAAAAGAGGCAGGCCATGCTGTACTGGGCCCATGAGCTGCATCTGTGCATTTATGGCTCCCAAATCATGAAGCAATCGCCATTTGCCAGACTTTTTCTTTTATTATTAGTCAGCTGGACCACCACAGTGGCTAAGCCGGCGTTAGTCAGAGGACCTCCCAGCTCTCTACATACCTTTATCCAAGCCTCTAGCCCCTTGCTCTTGCATGGAGTGATAGCGGCTCAACACTCCTTGGTGCACTGTTTATACACTAGCTGCTTTATTAGGGGCATGGCAACATCTGGATCTCCAAAAATCCTGCCTGCAGCCTCTTTCTCTGATTTTGTTGCTCTCACAGTTCTCCACACTTCTGGGTTGAATGAACATCCCCTTCCACCATCCGAGTACGAAGGTGGAGCGGAGGGAGCTGTTCTACACTCGGCGGGGCAACATGGAGCCTCCTCAGCCAATGTCTCCTCCTCCTTTTGTCTTTTCTTTTTCTTGATTTTCAACTGTTTAACAGCTTCAGCGAGAACTGACTCATCTTCCTCCGAGTCTAAAGATTCAGAGGCTTCTAGATCAATAAGGTACAGGTACAGGCCCTGGTACAGGTCCTTGTCTCTTTTATCCCCTCCAGATCCTGCTTCACTGGCTGCCTTTTCGGATCTCTCCTCTTGTAACTGTTCTAGGGCTGCCTGTCCACCCTCCACCGCCTCACTACAGCGTTGGTCCTCGAGGCAGCTTCGGATCAGTTTCCAAATGGGTCTCACTCCAGCTTTGAGTGCTCCTTGTTCATAAGCAAAACCTAGGTCTCTCCCTAATTTCTCCCATGAGGGGACTGTAAGGCTCCCGGTTACAGCGAACCATGGGGCAACAATGTCACACTCCTCCAGGAACCTTTCTAGGGTTTTCTTTTCTGATTTTAAACGTTTTGAATGAAGTAGCTCCTGTAGAGCCAAAAAAATTGGGTGCAAAGGAGAAGCGCCCATAGCAAAATCCTTTTCTCTTTCACTTTTGAACTCGCTCATCAGCGAGTCTTATCCCACTCTCTCTTTATCTACCGAGAAGAGCAAATTGCAAATTGTCATCCCCCCCCCCCCCCCGCTTTTGTCGCGGATCCCCAACTTACCTGAGGACTCACCGGTGCAGCCCCTGACCACTGAAAGTTCTGGGCCTTTGTTGACCGTACGGCGAAAACACGTTCCCCCCCCCCTACAGGCCACCACTTGTCACGCCCATCCTCACCCGCAAGGATGACGCAACACCAGGCCCTTCTTTCAGCAGTTTATTCAGGAACCTTGAACATAGCTTCTTCTTCCTCTTTGGGGTACCCCCTCCCAGCTAAATACCTTCTGGACTGCCAATCACGGGGTACCACGTGGGCCATGCCAATAGGTCCAGGTACGTGGGAGCAAACCAAGAGCTTAGCCTTAGCCAAATAAGGAGTTGTTTATCTCAGAGAGCGCTCACCATCGGGAAGGTGGAAGGGGGAAGCCAGCACCATCTTTAAGGTGCGGCTCCGCAGCTCTCTACACTGATGTTGGTGTCACTGGACGTAGACGAGGTCTCCCACTTGGTAGCGATGTGGGGGCTGGTAAAGGTCTGAGAGCTGCTTTCACAAAGAATGTTATACATTAGCCAGGGCCTGCCACCTAGCAGACAAGGGGGTTACACCAGAGATGGTTCCCAGATCCAGAAAGTACCTCAAAGGGGGTTAGATTAGTTTTAGCAGAAGGAGTACTGAGCTCAGAAAAGGGTATAGGGCAGGAGCATCATCCAAACTCTGTGGCCAGTCTCCGTGGTTAATTTGTTCTCTCTACCTATCTTGAACTTTGGGGTACAATAATGTTTCTAATCAATCCCTAATATCTTGGTTACTCCCCTAACTTACCTGGGCCGCAAACACCAGTCCATTGTCGGACCCTATCTTTCACCAGGAAAAATTTGCAAGGATTTGCAAGGTTTTACCAGCGTCTTTCACCAGGAGTGAAACACCATCAGGAAGGGCTGGAGCTTGGGCCGAGAGCAAGGTCTTGATCTGGTCAAAAGCCTCTTGAGAGGGGCCGCCAAGGCTGCGAAGCCCAGAATCCAGAGCCTACAGAATCTAGCAGTTCCCAGAAACTCTTTCATGCTCTTCCGGCTCTCAGGGGGAGGTATCTGAGTGACAGTTTTCTTTCTGGCCTCCGTTAGCCATCTCTTACCATCTCAAAGGGTCAGGAATGTCACGTCAGGTCAGCATATCTGGGCCTTCTTAGCAGAGGCCAGATGTCCCAGTTTGGTCAGTTCAACGAGCAGTTTCTCAGTCCCTTCTCAGCACTGTTCCACTGTGGAGGCTGCAAGCAACGAGTCATCAATGTATTGAAACAGAATTAGTTACCTTGATGCAGAACCTCATCGAAGATGGTGGGACAGGCAGCCTAGTCCAGGTGCGCTGTCCTGAGATTCCATTCTCTGGGTCTGTCCACTCAAAGGCAAATAGGGGTTGACTGGACTCATGGAGACACAGACAGAAGAAGGCATCTTTCAGGTCTAAGACAGTGTGAATGTCTACCACCCAGCTGTTGACTTCCTTCAGGTCTTGGGGCTGGTCTATAGTCTCCCGTCTCTGGCTTTACTCTCTGACCCACACAGGGGTGGCTGAAGGTTTCAAATTTATCACCACAGGGGGCCACTGGATCGCCAGCCCTGGTCTAGCTGTTTCTGCTCATGCCTCTGGGAAGGCCTGAATTGGTTACAGCAGGCTGGCTGACTAGAGGGTTAGTGAAGTCCACCTCGGGCCCCTGGGGGTTAAAGGTGATCTTGCCCCCAGTTTGGTAAGCAAGTCTCTGGGCACTCTAGAGTCACTAGGAAAGAGTGCTGCAGTTTTTTCTCTTAAGTCCGTTGTTCTTTTAGTCATCCACGCCCTATGACTGCACCATTGACATCATGGACTAATGATTTCTTGTTGGAGAGGGAACCTAACCGCTCCTGTGTCTGTTTCAAAGTCAAGCTCAGTGCTCTTCTAAGCTTCTGGCACAGGCCCAGGTTCTACTCTGTCTCCCTTGCCTGTCGACTAAGGTAGCCAAGATTTTTCTCTATTCCTTTGTTCATCTCTCAGTTTTTTCTTTTCTCTTTCTGCCTCTCTCTCTCTTCTCACTTTCTTTCTAATCCCTGCTTCTTTTCCACTGTTCTCCTCTCTCTCTCTCTACACTTTCCTCAATTCCGATGCTCTCCTCTCTCTCTCAAAACACTTTCTCAGACTCTCTAATTAAGTCTCAAGGCCATATCTTGTAAGCCATCCATTTTCTGCAACTTTCTGCGAATATATACCGCTGACTGTCCTATAAAGGCCATTGCTACCACCCCCCTCTGTTCTTCTGATTCTAAATCAAACAGTGTACATCTCTGATAGTCCTCTACTAGCCTCTCTAAAAACTCAGAGGGGGAATCATCAGACCCCTGCATCACTTCTCTTACCTTGGCCAGATTAGTTGGCGCATCAGAGCCTGGCGACAGAGTATAATATGAGTATAATATGTGTCTCCTACCTTCAGGAGTATTTGGATCCCAATGGGGACGTCTAGGTTAGGCAACTGTGTCGGGGCGGCTGTCCGAGCTGGGGACCAGTTTCCTCCGATCCCTTTCTTTAGAGGTAAAGAGAGTTCTCTCAAGCTGGCTGATAAGAGAACACAGTTTGACAGGAGTGCCAGCAATGCCCTTAGGTGGCTGGGCTCTCCGGCTCCGGGTCTCATTCCCAGCAGCACCGGGGGTGCCTGTAATGGGCAGGGGGAGCCTCCGGGTGTCCTGTCGGATCTGAGACTCCTGGTAGGCAGAGGTGGATAGAGTTGGATAGACTCTGGTAGGCAGAGGGCTTAGAGGAGGATTTAAGAGGAAGCATAGTTACAGAGGAGCCTAACGTCAAGGGAGTTGGTGGAAGAGGTAGGAATGGCCGCACCCAATCAGGGGGGTTCAGCCAGGTCCTCCCAGACCCAAATGTACGCTGGCTGCTGGTCCAGGTGTCTAGCCAGGTCTGAGACTTCAAACCAGAGGGAGAGGATTTTTGACCCATTTTGACAACAAGGAGACAAACAGACAGACAGGCAGAGACGCACACAGACACACAAAACACAGAACCAACAGAACGTGGAGCCACAGAGCTGGCAAAAGAAAAAAGGAAACCAAAAAACAAACAAACAAAAAAAATACAAAACCAAAACCAAAAACAAAAACCTAGCGAGCTCATTAAACCGAAACTGGCAGACTGGCACTGAAATACAGATTCTGTCTGAGACAGCAGATGGGCTCCCAAACCTCTTGGTTGCCCCAACCCCACCAACGTCTTGGGGGGGATCATGGCGTGGCCTTCCGACACGTCTGTCAGCCACAGCCAAGGGGGGGCTCACGCCCCAGTCCCCTAGCAAACCACAGTCAGATGGCCAGTACTCACCAACAGAGTGCAGAGTGAGAGTGGTCCATGGGGGTACGGGGGTCTTTGAATAATCTCGGTGGAACCTCCATATGTAATAGGCGGGTACCCCTAGGGCACCCCAAGACACCCCAAGACACCCTAAGACCACGGCTAATGACCATTGTTAACATTAAAGAAAAAGAGAGTTTAATGAATATGAATATGAATATGAATACTGATACACACATGTGTGGGCCCCAGGCACTGCAGAAAAGCCTGGAGCCCCGAATATTTTCAGGGCAGAATTCTTATACCCTACTCTGGGTAGGGGAGAGGGTATGGGTGGGCTCGATGCGATAACAGGGCAGGGCCAACAGTCAGCTTAGGACAGAGTTTAGGAATGCAGGCAGGCAAGCTATTTCCTGTGAAACCACCAGAAGACATTCATTTCCTGGAGCAGGACACATTGTGCAAACTTCAGAAAGTTCCTGCCTCAGCAAACAGTTAATAGTTCTCAGGTAGGGCTTTCCTGGGTGGCCCCACCCAGGTTGCTAGATCAGGAATGAGAAATGCAGTCTCACTAGGTTGCTAGGAATGCAGTCCCAGCCAGGCAAATGGGGGAACAAAGCTTTTCTGAGAAACAGCCATCTCAAACTTGGCTAGTTTCAGGGACCTCAGGAAGGGGTCGAGGGGGAGAGAGTTACAGGATTTTTCTATTTTCACAGTATTCATTGGATTTTCAAGAGTTTGAGGTAAGCCTGGTCTGCAGAGAGAGTTCCAGGACAACCAGGGTTACATAGTGAGACCCTGTCTTGAAAAACAAACAAACAAACAAGTAATCAAGCAAACAAATAAATACAAGAAGAATTTTCAAGGCTGGAAATGTAGCTCACTTAACAGAATGCTTCCCTAGTGTTGGGATCATGTTTGATCTGGTATGATATGATAATGCATTTACCCAGGTAGCTGGCAGATGTCTATGAATAGAGAGGCCTCATGCCATAAATGTGGGAGACAGCGGCAGGGCAGGAGACACTTAAACTGTTTCTATGTAGAAGGACTTTATTATTATTATTATTATAACAGGGAGGGGGAGGGGGAGAGAGAAAGGAGATGAGAAGAGGAGAGAGGGAGGGGGTTAGAGGTTAAGGAGCACACTCTGGGGCAGGGTGGGGAGAAGAGACAGTGAGAAGAGGAGGCTGAGGTGGGATCCTTCTTAAATGGTGCTTGAGTCAGACCTCAGGGTGGGGCCAGGCTAATTGCCATTGGCCAGGTGTGGCTTCAGGGGTTAAGACAGAAAATTACTTTGGCCCTATGAATGGGGCTAGCCATGGAAAGAGTGATAACTGCCTGAAAGAATGGAATGGAAAGGTACCTTGATTGTGCAAAAGAGGCAGAGGTGAATGGAAGAAGCAGAAGAACAGATGTCCCTTCACTGGGGATCAAACATGATCCCAAGTTTCAATTGCTGGGCGGGTACCCCCTTGAGTCTGAAGAGGTAGTGCCAGTAGTGAAGTCTCAGGAACTTGTCAAGGTGGCACATGCTGTGTTCTAGGAGTCCTGTTATGTAGCAAGAAGGTTGGGTCTGTGCAGGAACCTGCAAATATCTCAAAAGCAGCTGAACAGATTTTTACATTTTGGTGTGTCATAGCAAGCAATGGCTCTGGGTTACAAGGTATGAATATTTTTCCAGGGCCTGATCTCAGGCCAGTGAAACACACCTTTAAATCTGTAACCCAAAGAAATTTACTGAATGAAAGTGGTTGAGTGAGACAAGGAAGAAGAGGGAGGCTTTTATACCCTCTCTAATGTTACATTTTGGTGCAAGGTGAAGTGTTCCCATTAGCTCTAAGAGACCTGTGACTTTTATATAGAGATCTGAGAAGGCAGATGAAATAAATCCTATTTGTCAAATGGCAGAGATCTGAGAAGTTTCCAGGGATCAAACCTAAGGCTTTAAACATGCGCTAGGATTCTGTTCTAGCCTTTGAAGCCATGCCCTGCCACAAGTTCTGACATCAAGCTCCATTTAAGAAGAATTCCCTCTCTTCTTCCCTTCTGGAAGTGCTCTCCTTCTCCCCTCCTTCTTCCTCTCCCATAATAATAAAGTCTCTCCACATGGGCCCAGTCTAAGCATCTTCATGGCTGCCTTTCACCGTGCCTGCATGGGGCAAGGGGCCCCCCATCCATTACCACCCAATGCCACACTGGGTATACGCGTTATCATAGCAGTAATGAAGGCCTGTAATCTCAGCAGGCTGAAAAAGTCTGAAGCATCAGAAGTTCAAGGTCATCATCTGATACTTAGCAAGGTGGAAGTCAACCCGTAAATGAGACCCTGTCTTTAAAAAACAATTAAATGAAATTGTAATGTAGCTTTCTTGTAGTTTTGGTGTGTTTAGATTTAGGGATGAGAAAGGGGTGCTCATACATTAAAACTCAAAGTTTTACTTAAGTAATGTAACAGGCAGGCACCCCTAGAGCACCCCTAGACACCCCAAGACCACAGCTAATGACCACTGTTAACTTTAAAGAAAAAGAGAGTTTAATAAATATGAATGATATACTGGTACATACATATGTGCGGACTCGAGGCACTGTGGAAGCCAAGAGCACTGAATGCCTTTAGGGTAGAATTCTTATACCACACTCTGGGTAGGGGAGGGGGTACAGGCGGGCTCACTCTGAGTAGGGGAGGGGATACTCGGGCTCAGAAGGTTACAACAGGGCGGGGCCAAAGGTCAGTTTAGGACAAAGTTTAGGAATGCTGACAGGCAGGCAGGCGTATTTCCCGTGAAACAATAGTCTTGGGCAAGCAGGAGACTAGCAAGCAGGGACCAGCAAGCAGGGGACCACCTGGGGATATTCAGGAGTAATGGTTGTGGTGGAATTCATGTGTCAGCTGATGAGGTCCGAAGACGCTTATCCAGGGTCCCGGGCTCCTGGAGGAGGTGTGGCCAACCTGGAGGGGGTGTGGCCAACCCCATTGATAAGGGGCTTCTGGGACACCAGGAGCTCTCTTCCTGGTCCTGGCTGTTGGAGTGATTGGTTTGGAATCCATCATCCGTCCATTGCTCGTTCATTGCTCGGATACTCCGGTCCCTGTTCAGGTGCCACTATAAGCTGTTACCTGTATCATGAGTGTTGATTTATATTCTAATAAATATTAATCTTGGACTGGTGCCATTTAAGTAAAACCGGTACATTGTGCAAGCTTCAGAAAGTTCCAGGTGGGTCTCAGGAATTCAGGAAGTATCTTTGGTGGTTGGCTGCTGGGTGTGTCCCAAGCAGCCATTAATCCTGTGAAAAAAGCTTTTCTGAGAAAAAGCCATCTAATTTAGTGATACAATGAAGCTGAAACTCTGTCAACCTTGGCTAGTTTCAGAGACCTCAGGAAGGTAGTCGAGGGGAAAGAATCAAAAAGGATTTTTCTATCTTCACAGTAAACACAGTCCTTTTGTTATTTTTAGCATCTTTGAGATGTCCTTAGGGAAACATTCATTCTTTCTATAAGAAATTTTAGTTTCATCAGGTGTGTTTGGGTTTCTGTTGTTTGTTTATTTTTTAATTTTTACATTTAGTGTGTGTGTATGTGTGTACACATTTGTGTATATATATTGGCAAGTATGTGTCATTGAATGTATGTGGAGGCTAGAAGACATTTTGTGGGAGTCTGCATTCCATCTTTCCATCATGTGGGTCCTGAGGCTTGAATGTGGGTCATCAAGCTTGGTGGCAAGTGCCTTTACCAGTTGAGCCAACTCACCAACGTTCACTTGTGGTTTTTTTTGATTCTCTGGCATCAGGGAAAGCAAACTAGATCTCAAGGTGTCCCTTAATTTTTCCTGTCTTTATGTTCTGCCTCAAGATCAGAGCCTGTTTTAGTGCCTCAGAATCTCCATGGCAGTAAGCAAGCTCTGCTCCTCACCGCAAGCTAGGAGGCAAACTAGTGTACGGAGACTGCTGTTCAGGGACTTCTCTTATTTTCATTCCATATGCAAATGCTGTGGAATTTTACAGGGGCAGGGAAATATGGGAATATATTTTCTTCCTGGGCAGAAAGTTTGCTTGTGAATTTATGCTAGTTTGAAATGGGCTCTTTATGGGAATTGCTCTGGAGTCACTCAGATGGAATAAAAAGCACTTAGTTTCAGCAGTGGGTTTCACCCCCCCCCCCACCTTCATCCCCCACCTTCATCCAGCACAGAAATAAGCTAATGCAGGAGTCCTGTTAAGAAGATATAAGTTGTATGTCTGTTAGCACTCAAATACCCTCAGGGTTTCTTTGTAAATGCCACAGCTCTGAGCAGGGGTTGTCCCCAGGAAATAAGGGCTTTCTACAAAGTCCTTGAGGAAGCCCGGAGCAAATGTACTGAATAGTGCTTGTTTGCATTCTCTCGTGCTTTCTCTCTCTCTCTCTCTCTCTCTCTCTCTCTCTCTCTCTCTCTCTCTCTCTCTCTCTCTCTCCCAAACCTCACCAGCTCAGAGAATCTCCAAAGGCATCAAAAAGCCCATTTTCTTCTGAAGTTCCCAGCCACTAAAGTCCTCACCTTAGCACTCAGCTTTTAACCATATTTGGCCACAAACCCAGCTTGTGGTGGACATGCCATCACCCCTAGCCCACAATCTATAAAGTCTCCTAGCCTTTGTCTGGGGGTGCAACTTCTCTGCTCTTGATTCCTGGGACCAGAATACCCTCCTGAGAGTTGTGTTGTTCAAATAAACCTGTTCTTATACTTTGAAAATTCAGCTTGATCTGGCTTACTGCTTTGGCAGCAAAACTTGGCAGGGGGAGGCTATTATAAAGCCTTAACCACCATGGCCCCCCTCCCATCTCTCTTGTTTCTCTCAGAGGCAGGTTTTTTGCATGGGGCCTGTCGTGAGATGTGGTCTTTGTGGCATTCCTTGACCCACCAAGGTACTCCTCCATCTCATAGTGGGTATGTTTTTATAGCAACAGAAATCCTAAGACATCCACTGAACTTGGAGCTTGCTATTTTTCCATCTAGACTGGTACCCATAAAGCTTCAGCAATCCTCCTGTCTCTGCTCGCCATCACCCCAGGACTGAAACTACTAATATTTCTAGCCACACTCAACTTTTATGTCAGTGCTGGGAATATGAAGTCAGGTTCTAATGGATGTGCTACAAGCATTCTTATCCACTGAGCCATCTTTCTCCCCAGAAATAAATTTTAGTTTATTTTTTTAACAGTCCTGAGGATTGAATCCTGTGGAGAGCAAAGCTCTGCCTAACTCTGACCCCAAGGTCACATCTCATGATTCACTGGCAATTAACAGGATCAGGCTGATCGCAGGCAGGTCTTGTTTACACCTTGTTTACTGTTTACGACTTTTGCTGGAAATGGAATGTGCCCTTGCTCCTCCACTCTATCGCTCTCATAATCTCAACTGCCTTCCCCCTTCTCCAGCTGCAACTTGCTTTTCCTTTCAAGGTTAGCAGCAAGAGTGATAACCAACCCCTTCACCCTATACATACTCAGTTCATTCCCTTAATAAACAGGCTTGATCAGTTCCGCCCTCATTCTTTCGTCTTTCTTGTCCTCCCCCTCATTCTCACTCCCCCCCCCCCCCAGGGTCTCTGTTGACTTTACCTGAGGGCCAGGGCAGAATCCTGTGAGTTTGAGGTCAGCCTGGCCTACAAAGTTTTGTCTCAAGCAAGCAAGCAAACAAACAAAATAACAGAGCAGCAACAAAAGTAAAGACAAGTAATTAAAAGGCTAACAACAAATCACTGGGGTTGTACAGCCATTTCAGGGAACCAGGCAACCAGAATTTATCCCCTTCTCCCAGTTGCTTCTCAGTATTGTTATTTCTTTGCACTACTAGGATGGAACCCAGGATTTGCATGCTAGACAAATACTCTGCTAGTGAGCCATGTCTCCCAGGTGACTTTTAAAACTTTAACTGCAACAGCATATATGGCTTTGTCTGCCTGTGCGTGTGTGAATGTATGCGTGTGTGTGTGTGTGTGTGTGTGTGTGTGTGTGTGTGTGTGTGTGTGTGTGTGTGTGTGTGTGTGTGTGTGTGTGTGTGTGTGTGTGTGCACGCGCGCGCGATGTGTCCATGGAGACCAAAATCAATGTCTATGCCTTCCTTATTAACTTCACCTCATTTATGTGTGCACTCATGTACATGTGTGTGCATGCTTGTGTGTGTGTGTGTAAGGATGCCTGCAGAAGTCAGAAGACAGAACTGTGGGTGCTCAGCGGAGCTCCCCCTCTACCCTCTTTATCTTATTCTTTGGCAATATCTATGGGACCCTGAGTTCATCAAATGGCTAGACTGGCTGGTTCAAGAGCTCATGGGATCTGTCTGTTGCCATCACCCTGTTCCTGGGGAACACTGTCAACCCTTAGTAGCCATTTGATGAATCTTCAGGCAGAAGCCTGTCATTCATGCACTGCAGAGAGGAGAGAGCAGGAAGAAAAAAGCTCAAGGCTACCCTGAATTCCATGAAACAGTGTCCTAACATCACAATCAAACAGAAAGGCCAGTTTTCAAGAGCAGGCTGCCAGGGTTATGCCTGAGCCAGCACCAGATTAAAGTTCCTATGGTGTTACTTACAGGCACCAAAGAACTGTGCGTGTTTCATCAAGGTTACTGGCAGAGAAGTAAATAAGAATAAACAAGCAAAAGGAACTAAACCCTCTGAATGTAGATGACAGTCGAATGGTGTGGAGAGTTTGTGGAGCCTCTTGCAGTCTGACCAGAGTTTATTCCTGGTGCATGAACTGTCTTCTAGGAGCCCATTCCCTACAGAGGAACACCTTACACAACTTTGATACTGGGATGAGGCACTTGGACCTACCTCAACTAGATATGCCAGACTTAACTGACTCCCCTTGGGATTCCTTGCCCACCCTGGAGAATGGATGGGAGAATGAGAAGGAGGCAGAGGGAGGAAACGTAGGAGAGGAGGGAGGGGGAACAGTGGGAGGTATGGGAAAAATGGTTTTTAAATAAAAATAATCTACTTAAAAAAAGAATAAACAAGCTTTGTATTTTGTCCTAGGGGACACATTCTGAAGCAAGCAGACGAAGATGCAGGAATGATTTGCTGTGCTCCACTGGGTAGGGAGCCCAAGAACTAGCTGTTGTTCAGCCAGTATTGATTAGGGCAATGGTATAGAAATAAAGAGGACACTGACCTCTGCAGAAACAGATTATCCTTTAATCAGAACAATGGAGGGCAGAAGTCTCTCAAGGGGAGTGGAGACTGTGCACCTAGGCACAGGAGCCTGAAAAGGCAACCTTTTGGATGGAAGAGCCGATCTGCAGGCTTATTGCCCTGCAATAGTTGTAGATACAAAGGGAGGTTGCTAGACTGGCAGGTCAGCAAATTCAGGAGTTCTCTTGTTTCCCCCCAGCTTCTGGGACTATAAATGCAGATACCCACCCCTTCATTCTCCCTCCCACCCTCTCTAGGATCTTGCTCTTTGTAACATTGGCTGTCCTGAAACTAGATATGTAGGCCAGGCTGTTCTCACAGATATCCAGTTGGCTCTGCCTTATGTGTGCTGCAATTAAAATTAAACTTGTGTATTAATATGTCTGGTTTAATTGGAATCCGCGCCCCCTCCCACTTTAAAAACAAGATTTATTTATTATGCATACAGTGTTCTGCCTGCATGTGTCTCTTTAGGCCAGAAGTGGGCACCAGATCTCATTTAAAGGTGGTTGTAAGCCACCATGTGGGTGCTGGGAATTAAACTTAGGACCTTTGAAGAGCTGTCAGTGCTCTTAACCTCTGAGCCATCCCTCTAGCTCCCTCTTTTCCTTTTTGTGATGGTGGGGATTGCACAAACTACACAGGAGCTCTGCCACTGACCTACACCCCCAGAAGCTCTACCTTTCTTTCTTATTTCTTTTTGAGACAGGGTTTCTCTCTGTAGTCTTGTGTGTCCTGGAATTCTATGTAGACCATGCTGGCCTCAGCATCATAGAGATCCATCTGCTTCTGGCTCCTTAGCATTGGGAATACAGGTATGGGCCACCATGTTTAACAGCTGGACTTCAGTGTATTTATTTTCAAATGATGCTCAAGATCAAGAGCTGTGAAAAAGGAAGTGGTCTATTTTCAAAGTTGTCACTCATATCAAATGTGTAACTTCAGTAGAACTTCACACTAAATGTAAGGAATTATTGATATTAATTCTTGTATACACACACCCACACATACACACAAGTTTTATTTTCAGAGTGGGTCTTGATATATAGCTCTAGCTAATCTGGAATTCACAACGTAGACCAGACTCCCCTTGAATTTGAACATGCTGAAATTAAAGGCATGGGCTGCTGTGCCTGAACCTGAGGCACAGTAGAATTTAAAATAATGGAGTATATCTGAGAGGCCTCCATCAAGACTGTTCTAGGCAAGTAGTGTCAACCCTCCAGTGTGCATGGTGAGGGTCAGGCCAGCTTTCCCTTTGCATGGGCCTTCAAAGGGCCAAGGGGGGAGGGGGAGCAGCTCTCAAACAGCCCTTGGTGGTAGTAACAGGGGCCACAGACATCTATACAGACCTCAGCTGCAATAGGGTTACAGACCCAGACATGGACCTTGGGGGAGGCTGGGTTTCCTTTTAATCTAGTCATGGAATATCATATTTCAGACATCAGTAAACAAATTCAGAACATTGAAAACAAACCTTGCTAGTCGGGTGGTGGTGAGGAGGCAGAGGCAGGAGAATCTCTGTGTTGGAGGCCAGCCTAGTCTACAAAGCAAGTTCCAGGACAACCAGAGCTACACATAGAAATCCTGTCTCAGAAAAAAGACAACAAAAACAAAACAAAAATCCCCAAATGAAAAACACCTTATTTTTGCTATTAGCCAAACAGAAGGAAAAGTTAAACCATTTTTATTTATTTTATTTTATTTTTCTGGGCAGTGGTGGTGCATGCCTTTAATCTCAGCATTTGGAAATCAGAGACATGCAGATCTCTGAATTTGAGGTCAACCTGGTGTATAGAGGAAGTCCAGAACAACCAGGGCTACACAGAGAAACCCTATTTCAACACTCCCACCCCCAATTTTTTTTTAACTCACAAAATTTAGTGTTCATCCTGGTTGGTCTACATAGTAAGACCTCATTTAAAAAAAATAAGAAAGAAAAAAAATCAATCACTGTATGGGAAAGAAAACAGCTAACTGGCCTGATGGATTCATGGTTGAGTTGTCCTGTTCAGGGTAATATGCCTAGCTGTAGGCACAAACCACTTCCTGTTGCACAAACTTGGAGTCTGCAGCTGTGTCTGATGGTTGGTGATGGTGATGCTGCAGGCCAAGGAGAGACAACACAGCTAGGGGAGTCTCCAGATGCCAATGGGAAATTGGGACTGGGAGGATATGTTTGTCCCATATCTGCATTAAAAGCCTGCCTTTTGCTTCTCACCTGACTTCCAATGTCTGTGATATTGACACCACACCTTCTCTTCTTACCCCCTCCCCCAAGGGGTGCTCAGGTAGAACGCCCAAAACAAATCATAATTTATTTATTGTGTATGTGTGTGGAAGCATGCATGTAGAAGCCAGAGGATAACTTGTTGGGAAAAATTAGTTCTCTCCTTTCATCTTGTGGATCCTGGTAACAGAACTCAGGTTTTCAGGTTTGGTCTACATAGTAAGACCTCATTTAAAAAAAAAAAAAAAAACAAAAAAACGGTAGCAAGCACTTTGACCTGTTGAGCCATCTTTCTGGCCTGTAACTTCTGATTTTTAAAATGTTTCTAGATTTATTCATGTGTGTGTGTTTTGCCTGCATGTATACAATATCAGTGTTGGTGCCCATGGAATTATGAATAGTTCTGAGTATGAAATGAGAAAAATTATTTGCTAAATTCTGACTCAGCCTTGGGCTAAAACTGAGGCCAGCCTGACCCTCAGGCATTTATAGCACTTAGAGGAACTTTTGCTAACCTGTATTGTCTTGCTTTCGTAACTAAAAGGCTTTCTGTTCCCCTCCTTGATCAAAATACCATGGTGACACAACTGTGTCCTATTCTTATTAAAAGTTCATATCCTGTCATGTTTGCTGATAACTACTGAAGCTATGTCAACAGGCTGTACCAAGTTTATGGTTTTTACCTTTATAAATGCTGTGGTGGAGCACTTTAATCCCAGCACTCCAAAGGCCAGATCTCTAAATTCGAGTCCAACCTGGTTTGGTTTGAGTTCTTAGAGCAAGTTCCAGGACAGCGAGAGCTGCATAGTAACATACTGTCTGGAAAAAATAGCTAACCAATCAACCGAAAAACAAAACAAAAACAAACAAAAATATGTGATCCAAAGGGGAAAATGAAATAACCTCCCTGCTCACTCAGTTGGGGCTACCTGTAGACTTGTAGTTACAAGAATGCATCCCTGACTGGGTCTGTACGGCTCAATAAAAATTTCAGACTCATAAAGACTCATCCTGGCCTTCTCTTGGGTGAGAATAGCCTGCTAGTGGCTGACTATAAGTTGGAAACCAATTAGGGTCCCCTGCAAGAGCAGTAGGTATTCTCAACTTGAGCCAACTCTGAAACTCCCATTTTTAACTGTTTTAAAAACTAACTTCATGTCAGACCTCAGTATTTAATATGGGATTTAGGTGACATTATATGTTTTTAGATTCGTGTGTTTACTTTTCAGTATTTAACGTGAGATTCAGGTGACATATGTTTTCTTTAGATTTTGTATTTACTTTTTGTGACAGTGTCTTAACACTTTGGGCCAGGCTGGCATAGAACTCACCCTGATCATCTTCCTTCTTCAGCTTCCCAAGTGGTGGAACTATAGGTGTGAGCCATCACACCAACCAAGCTTTTTTGTTTGAGAGTTTCTCTTCGTACCCTTGACTGTCCTTGAACTCAAAGAGCCACTTGCCTCTGCCTCCTGAGTGCTGGGATTAAAGGTGTGTGCCACCACTAACCAGCCCAATCAGTCCATTCTGTACTTAAATGGTGGCTCAGAGGGTAAAAGCACTTGCAGCCAAGTCTGAGGAGCTGACTTCAATTCCTAGGATCCACATGGTATAAGCAGGGAACTGACTTCCATAAGTCTCTGAAGTTGTTCTCTGATCTTCATCAACATAATCTTCACCAACATATATGCATGAACCCCTCCCCCATTACACACTGTAATAATCCTTGTTTTGAGACAAGGTCTATTATATAGTTCTGGCTTTCCTAGAAAGCACTTTGTAGACCAGGTTGGCTCCAACATCTCAGAGATCTACCTGCTTCTGCATTCTGGGATTAAAGTTGTGCACCAAACACAACGGCTTCTACCCCCCTTTCATTAACACAGGGTCTCTGGCTGACCTGTAGGCTAGGCTGACTAGCCAGAGTCTCAGGATATGCCTATCTTTAGAAGGGTGGGTTGGGTTCTACAATTTAACTCAAGTCCTAGTACTTTATTTTCCCAGTCTGCAATTCCGTCTCTTTATGAAATCTAGTGATTCCTTTTCTTTGGGTACAAGATAAAACCTAGAGCACAAGATGGAATATCCAGCCAAAATCTTTCCCGAGCTCATAAAACTGGTTATACAAGGCACCAATGACTGGGAAAGGAATGGATGAAAACATAGCAGGAAGGATGACAAGCAACTAGATGGCTTCACTCATCTCTCTCTGACTTGATGAAACTAGTAAGGAATGGAGTCAGGTACTATTGTACCTCAGCAGCTGAAATGTTTCCCACTTCACTCTCCGCAAGTTTTATATATTTGTTTTTTAATGGTTCAATTTCTAGGATGAAGATGGCTTAGTAGTACAGTGCTAGTTTGCCTAGTATGTGGCAAGCAAACCAAAAAAAAAAAAAAAAAAAAAAAAAAAGGAAAACCCAAATAAACTCCCCCAAACCTATGTAAGGGGTCATTACAAATATGGAATTATTCTGTGCATATGTGATTTGTGTTTATACCAGGGTTTCATTCCCAAGATATCTCATATATGCAAGTAATTCCCTAGACCCTGATGCTGAGCACTTCTTGTCCCAAATATTTAGCTAACGAATACTAAAAATTCAAATAGAAATGGTGAAATCAGCTTCCCAAAAGGTAAGAATTTTGCATTTGATTTGGTTTTATATAGTTCTGAGATAGGATCTTTCTAGCCCAGGCTGGCCTCAAATTTAGTAGTTGAAGATGACCTTGAACTGATCCTCCCCTCAAGTGCCAGATTCATAGGCATATACTAAATCAAGACCCAATGTTCAGCTGCTTAGACATGAACACATGCTGGATCTATAAATTACTCATTATAAACATTAAAAAAATTCAAGGGCCAGGAATATGGCTCAGTGATAGAGCACTTGCCTATATATTTGAAGTCCTGCATCCGACCCCCAGCAATATGGAGGAAATGGGCTTTAGATCTTAGAAAACCTATTTTAATAAATAAAAGAAAAACGAAAATTTAATTTATAAAGTTTTATTTTTGTATATGTGCTAGATCTTACGAACTGCAGACAATCTTTTATGTCAGTCTGTTGGCTTGTAAAAGGCTAAGAAGTATGTGAGATTTGGGTGGTAAAATTTCCTTTTGGGAACCCCAATTCCAAATTTTAAAAAATTGCACTCATTAGTGACTTTAAAATGTGGTTCACCTTTCCCCCCCACTTACACCTGTAAGTTTGAAGGACAAGTGCTACATTCTTCTGCAAACACAAAATAGGTAGAAATACAATTGGCAGCAAGTTCTTAATACATTCAGCACTTCTGCAGTGATTTATCATACCCAAAACCTTATTTTTAATATGCAACACTCATGTAGGTGCAGGACCAATTCCGGTTGGGCTCTATGATGAAACCAGTAGTGAGAATAGTTTTTGTTTGTTTGTTTCAACAGAAAAGCTGGGGCAAAGGGGTGCTGTTTTCCTTTATCAGCAATCTGTATGTCTTCATACCTTCAAATTAGAAATCAAAACTGGGCACTTATCACAAAAGGATAACTTTCTAAAATTCTAAATAAGGCAGGATATAGCCACCAAATTAACCACAAAATTTGACAAAGTAAAAATAGTCCATGGGAAAACATAACCTGGAAAAATACTACAAACCCAAAGAATTATTCCAAAGTAGCTACTTGAATATTCAGACTGTTGCTTTCCTTTACAAAAGTAATCCAAATAAAAAAAGGCTCCTCATCTTTTTAACCAATGAGGATTAAAGACGTAAGTTGTTGTTGATCACTAATAAAAATTAATAAAAATAGAAAACATCTGAATAATTCTAGGTTTGTATAATTATAGCAGGGAAAAAATGCTGGGAAATCATCACTGACAAAAATCAATAAAAATAAACAAAGTCCAAATATGATTGTTTATATTTCTGCCTCTGTAATGCTGAAATGAGAATTCGGTTGCTAGAGGGCTTAGAGCAGCAATATGGCGTTTACCAAGTTGTACACAGAAATACTTAGATCCAACTGGGCAAAGCCCAAGTTCATACAGTTTCACAACTAAAATCTCTTCAGTCTTTATGGTAACAGATTCTACTGTCTTCAATAAAATAATCATGCCATTTAGAAACGGGAGCATTTCAAAGGAAGACTAACGATTCTGCAACAAACATTTAAAGGAGGAAACATGGCTCAAAAGAATCAGTGAGGGAATCATATAATTTGTAGGCACTTTAAGACCTGAAATTTAAAATGTGCCATATATGTTTTAGAGAAAGACCCCAAAATCACCACTATGTTGCTCTTACAGTAACACACATCTTAAAATTTCTGGTTACACATTAACGCTTAAAGAGTTAAATATAGAAAATAACTTGCACAAACAAACAAAAATAGTTCTGTTCACTTTCCCTCACTCTTGGTCACAACACAGACTGGCTATACCTCAAATGGAGGAAAACATGACTCATAAGCCTTCATTAGGAACTGGTGGGCTTATACACACAAAAGCAACTAATGGGGATGGAGAAATCTCTCCCAAAAAATTCACAGCCTTTGGAAATGTCAAGTTTTCTCTTATCTAGGAAGTCACTAAGTTTTCTGTATTTCAGAATTTTGTTAAGAAGCAGAAAATATCAAAACTGTCAAATGGTAAGATATTGTACCAGTTTACTTGTCCAAAAAAAGCTAACCTACTTAACTACTTGAGGAACTTTGAAAACTTCCAGTTGGAAAGGCAAACACTGTACAGCCTTTTCCCAAACTTCAATTCAGGCTGGAGGTGCAGCTCAGTGAGAGCACTTGCCTGGAGTGCTTGAGGCCCTGGATCCCCAGCTCTACAAAAACTAAAGCAAAAGCAAATTCTCATGTAAACAGAATCAAAAGTTGCTAAAATTACAGGAAATCTAGAACAGGACTGTGGAATACTGCAAATAAGATACCCAAAGCTTTATCTGAAATGCCCCTTTTAAATCACAAACTAACATAATGCTCATTTTGCTTCTGCTTTGACCAGTGCCAACTATAGTCTTTCAAATGTAAAAAATACAATCAAGCTTGTGCTCATTAAATACACATGTATATAAAAAATTACAAAAAGTATAAGACTGATTGTTACGGGAACTTTTATAGCATCAACACCCTATTCTTCAAGTCTTTTTTAGTAAAGAGCCAATCTTCCTGTGCACAATATGCAGTCTGAGAGAGAAAGAGAGGAGAGAGAGAGAGAGAGAACCAAAACCCCCAAACACACCACAGGACAAAAAGTTCTTCTTAAATCAAATTCTATTTGCGAATTCAGCAAAATAATTTCTATAAAATAAAACAGCAAAATATTTAAATAGGGTGGGTTGTATCTGTTTGCAGGGGTATTTGGTTTTAGACAGTTTCCAAAAATTACACACATTCAAGCCACCAATTCTCTTTGAAATACAGTATTAACTGATGAATTCTTTTATCTTCATTCAAATTATTAAATTTTGATACCTCAATTATATTAACTACTAGTAATTTTTTTAATTTTTAAATTAGACCCTGCTTTGAACATCAAAATTTTTGGAATGGAAAAAGAGCTAGGACAATTCTTGCTTTCAAGTAAAATTATGACTGAGCAGAGAGAATCAGTCATCTTGGTGCAGTTACTCCAAAGACTATGGGGTTCTGACTTCCGCATCACTGGGGTCCAGCAGGAGGACAGTTTGAGAAGAGTCACTTAGTAAGTTCTACCAAAGAACAAAACAAGCACACCAAATACAGTCTTCTACTAGGCTCCAACCAGCATCTTGGCATAGCAAATTTTTGCATATTTGTTTTAAATCTTTCAAAATTTCCACCACTAAATTGATAAATTTAAGTGTTCTTTATTCCACCCAGAGATCTGCACTGTCAAACATGAAAAGGAACATGTGTGCAATTGAGAACTGCCTGCTTGCCACAGTTCTCCCCCTCAGCCTGTATTTTATAGTCTAGGGTTTAAGAAAGAAAGCTCCGAGCAATACAGCCTCCATGTCAGGATAACTGCAGTCATTATGGTAATATTTCCTCATTGGCTACACTAACTTGTGTGAAGCCATGCTAAATGTTACAGCATATCTATAGCTTCAAAGTGATTAACCTAACATCAGAATAAAAAGGCAATGAAAAAAATCTAGA
The DNA here is from genome assembly GCA_033318265.1 of Phyllotis vaccarum. NCBI lineage: Eukaryota > Metazoa > Chordata > Mammalia > Rodentia > Cricetidae > Phyllotis > Phyllotis vaccarum. The sequence goes on along the minus strand of JARWLC010000013.1, from coordinate 131,184,839 downwards.
AACATAGTACATCACCAATTTTCCACATTAACCAAATAATTAAAAGGTAACCAGCCTTACATTGCTCATAGTAAAATTGACTCCAGTGGCAAAGAATGAACACGAAACTATTGGTGTGACATAAATGGGCTGTTTTGTTGTTGGTTTACTTTTTTTGTTTTTGTAAAGGAGGTGATCCAACTGCCACAAGGTAGGCAACACTGGCTGCAGAGTGCAGTGGGTATAACAAGAAAATTAATGTAGTTTTTGTAGATCTGTGAGTCTCATCAAGAAAAAAAAAATCTTGCTTAAGAATTAACAGTCAAACATTAATATACTATATACACCTTTGCCATTTACACATTAGCATCAGGCCATTTATTACAAAACACTATACACTTTCCACTGCAGGCGGGTTATATATTGACAGCATATTTCTGCAGATAAGACAGTGAATAAACTCTCCACTCCATGTTGATTAGGAATAGTTTTTCTAGTTTTAAATGTTAGCCAGACACAGAAAAAAGTTGGACTGTAAGGCCTGGGTGCACAGTCTTGATGGAACCAGTTAGTATGTGCATTTTATTGATCCTTGGCTTGAGGTGGGGACACTTCTTCACTGCCTTCATAATTTTCTTGTGCTCGTTGGCCGGTTCTCTGAGGGTTATTCATGTGATGTGCTGCTGGGCCTGTATATGGCTGTCCATGCACATGGTTATTCTGAAAAAGAAAAAAAATCTATGTAGTACAAATATGTAAATTTAGGGAGTTAGCTTAGTAGTTAAGTGCACTTGGTGGTCTTTCAAAGGAACTAGATTTGATTCCCAGCACTCACAAAGTGGGGCTCACAACCATCTGTAACTCTAGTCCTAGGACTTTCAGCTCACTTAATAGATGTAGACAAAACACTAATACACATAAAATAAGAAAAAAATGTAAATTCTATTATTAGTATATACGTAGGTATGTATATCATAGTATGTATGTGAAAGACAGAAGACAGTTTGAAGGAGTTATTTTCTCCTTCTACTATAATGGTCCTAAGGACTCAACTCAGGAGGGGCTTGTATGGCAAGTGCTTTTACTCACTGCCCATTTTGCTAGTCCAGTGCCAAAAATTTAGGCATAAGCTATGTTCTTGGTTTAGTTTTCACGTAAGGACTGACCTACATGAATACTGCCTCTTTCATAGAATAAACCTGATTGACCATGACCTGAAATTCATAGGTACAACTGCTTATGCAGACAGAATTATTAGTGCTAATTATTAATGCTACTGAAATCACAAGACTGCAAAAAAGTAACCAGGGTAGATTAAAATATGAGCTTTGTTAGGACTGATCAAAGTAACTTCTGCAATACATAGAAACCCAGTCTTGAAAACAAAACAACCAAAACCAAATAAATAAATAAATAAATAAACTCACTATGTCAACTAGGCTATCTCTGCCTCTGCCAGTACTGGAATAGATGGGTGTCTAGTAACTGTTCTTTAATCTTTTTAAATTCCTGAACCTGACAGGGTGAGATTTTCTTTATAATCCCACATAAGACAGGCCAAGATTTTAGGCTTCATGTTAATTATTCTAAATTATTAAAATAACCACATGAAAAAAAAAACACTTATTGTTCCTTGTGGTTCTATTTATAGACTAAAATGTAAGGCTGCTGTAAGTGGTGTTCTCATGGCATATTTTCCAGACCAGCAACACCTGGGAACCTTTGAGGATTAGACTGTCAACAGATCTCAAGCCCTAAAAGACAGTGTCTTAATATATTGCCCTGGCTGTCTCAAACTCAGAGATCTGCCCATCTATGTCCTGCATGCTGGGATTAAAGTAAGTCATATACTCTTGATGAGTTCTAGCACTCTGTACTATGTCAGGATGCCTGTGTCCATTTGTGTACTACTGCCACCTCAAAACATTTGATTTGGTCACATCTAAACTTTAGAAATGTTCCTATTTAGAATATTATCTACCCACTTTTATAATTTGACAGTTAATAACCCATAGAAATATGCCAAATTCCCCAGAATTTTTCACTGTCAATGAAATTCCAGGAAGATTAAGCAACAACATTTCCTTGCCTATTTTTGTTTTCAGAATCCACTTGCAGACTTAGCCTAACAAGAAGTGTTATCATCTTTCATACTAAGCAATGATTATTATTTTATGCTGAGAAGAATCATGCAGTTTAACTCACTCTATACTAGTACAATTTGGTAAGGGAACCACAACACTGGGGCAAGTTAAATTTGCACTATGACTTCACTCTAACTATTCATCTGATCATGTACCCAGAGTTAGTTCAGATAATCTGAGTTCACAGCCATGGTAAAAAGCCATCCTTTATAATTAAGCATGAAATTGGTTCTAAAGCAGTGGTTCTCGATCTGTGGGTCGCAACCTCTAGGGGTGGTCTGAATGACCCTTTCACAGGGGTCATATATCTGATATTTATAATATGATTTATATCAGTAGCAAAATTACAGTTATGAAGTAGCAATGAAAATAATTTTAAGTTCAGGGTCACCACAACACAAGGAAAAGTATTAAAGGGTCGCAGCATTAGGAAGGCTGAGAACCACTATAGAGGTTAACCCCACAATCTGACTCCTGTTTACCTGCTGATATTGAGATCCAGGGGAATGGGGGTATAATGGGGCATCTTCTGGTGGAGGTGACTCATGCTCATCTGGAGCATCTTGGTCATCTGGTTCCTAATTTTAAAGAAAAAGAATTATGCAGGCAACATTGAACTCTGTTGACTCAGTAACAACTTCTGAAAACTGTATTTATAACCCTTGCAATCTAAGGCTCAGAGAAACCCCCAATCACGGAAAAGGCAGATTATAAAGAGCCAGAGGAACAGGAGGATGTCTGTTGTGAAACTTCATCTCCTAAAAATGCCAGGGAAATGCAGTTTCAACAACATTGCTGACTAAACAAGAACACTAATAGATGTGGCTAACATGGAAGAAGGGAATCTCATGAGATTTCAAGCCTAGTCATAGAATTATAGATAAACAAAGAATGCTCAAAGCAGGAAAATTATATTCCCCAGTGAAGAATTCCCCAATTACTCATTCAATACAAAATGGTCAGTCCTAAAGTAATTAAACATACAAAAAATACACCTCACAGGTTATTTGTAGATTTATGAATGTAGATATAACAACAATTTTAAAAAGCCATGGATCTAAGGCAGAGCAAGGAGAGCATGGGAGGAGCTAAAGGGGGTAAAATATCATGGTTATATTTTAATTTGAAAAAAAAATGACCTTCACATGTGCTATGGTTCATATGCACACAAATCAAAGTAAATAAATGATGTTAAAGGGGGCAGGAGAGATGGCTGAGAGGTAACAAGCACTTGCTGCTCTTCTAGAGGATCCAAGTTCCAACACTAATACCCACATGGTAGCTCACAATAATCTGTTAAACTCCAGTTTCAGAGGATCCAGTGTCCTTTCTTCTGGCCTCCATGGGCACCAGGAAGAAACATGGTACACAGACATATATGCAGATAAAATACTCATACACACAAAGGTTTAAAAAACAATTAAAAATTCCTAATTTGAATTTTCTTAGAAATGCATTTCTGAGGTTATAGCACAGTAATTTCTCCTGAAGGAGGCATCCTCATTAACTTATCATTAAATATTAAAGCAAGCACAACTCTAGTAAAGCCTTTAAGAAACAATACTACCATTAATACACAACCAGTGGCCTAATAAAGAATTACTTTACTTTCTTCCATTTTTATCTCTTGTAGACTGGTGGCTTTTTTTACCTCCTCAGGACAGAGTTCACAGGCTTTTGCAAGTGTCATCCTAGCACTATGTGATCTCTCCAAAAAATAGCCATTTGATGTTTCATTGCTTTGCACTGGGGGAGACCAATTGTTGTAAGTGTATTGAGGATTGCCAGTGTATGGTCTTCTTTCAAGTTCATCACCAAGCCATTCCACTGCCCAGGTCCATTTCCTTTTAAGATCTCCATTGCCCTTCAAAAGTAAGACAATATATACACATAAGAAGATTTGGATTATCTCAAAGAAAACTTAAAAATGTTAACTACCCCCACAAACTCAAAACTCTGTTCTTTTTTTCCTCCCTCAAAGTAGAGTCTTGCTATGTAGATAACTCTACTGTTATGTAGCTCAGGCTGTTGGTGAACCTATTGTCTTTCTGCCTTAGCCTTGAATATTGGGATTATAGCTGTACACCCACCATACCTGGATTAAAACAAGATCTTAATGTCATTTTTTCTTTTTATTACTTATGGTGCTGGGGATTTAACTTCAAGGCTTTGTACATTCTGAAGCAGTATACCACAGAGCCTTTAGCCCTTTAAAACAGGATCTTTAACTCTGATTCAAATTTCTATGAAATTGTAAGAAAACATCCTCACCTGAAGGATCTGGTAAGCAACGGGACAACTGCTAAAAAGAGCTACCATACATTTTATACATTGGTAGGCTCTTTTTTGATAGTGATTCTTAGAACGCTGGATTGTATCAAACAGCCCATCTCGGTCATCTGGAATTCCTTTAAGGGCATTATGAATTCTGAAAAATAATCAGAAGATAAAAACTTCTAATGGAAGCTAACATTTATTATCTATTATATGTCACTAAATGCCTCAGTCCAGTTGTTTCATACTGAACAATAAATCCTACTATTAAATCATGGAAAAGATGACAAAATACACTTTTTGCCTAGGTTCATACAGCTGCCAACCTATATGACTTTAAGTCTGTGCCCTTACTAACTTGTTCAAATAACTTTTCTTATGAAGTTTAAATACACTACCAGAAGCAAAGCCAGGACACTAAAAAATAACATAAACAAGTTTAAAAACACTGTAGTTGAGAATAATTTGCTTATTTTTGTTTTTCAGAAAGTGTTTCATTATGCAGCACAGAATGGCTTTGACCTCTCAATCTGACACAGCCTCCCAAATGCTGAGGTTACATGCTTGTGCCACAATGCCCAGTGCCTGTTTGTGTTAAACATTACCTGTCAAATAAACAAAATATGGCATATCTAAGTATCATTCAGCCATAAAGGTAAATAAAATATATACTATAATGTAAATGAATCTTGCAAATATCACACAGAAGAAAAGCAATTCAGACACAAAATATTAAATGTTATAATTCCAATTTTAGTAAAACAATTATAATAGGCAAACTCATAGAAGAAAACAATTAATGGTTGCTGGGGTGAGAAACGACCAAGGGTGTCTAAATGTGCACAGGCTTCTTGCTGCTTGATCTAAGATACAACATATAAATTCTATTTCCTATATTTATCTTTGATGGATGAGAGCCAGCCTAACCCATGTTAGATAAATACTCTGTCATTAACCTTTAACACCTTAATTTTTGCCGACTGATATTAAGTGCTAAAACATTACTTTTGCCATATCATGCTTTTTTCTTAAAAATTTTTGACTAATTATGTATACAGTGTTCTGCATACATGTATGCCTGCACGCCAGAAGGCACCATATCTCATCATAGATGGTTATGAGCCACCATGTGGGTGCTGGGAATTGAACTCAGGACCTCTGGAAGAGCAGCCAGTGTTCTTAACCTCTGAGCCATCTCTCCAGCCCCCATATTAAGTTTTCTTCCCACCAATATCAATAGTTTCACAAATAGCACCTTTAAGCAGTATTGTCTTTGTGTTGCTTCTTCATGTCTAGCAATGCAGGACACACGGGAAGACATTAAAAAAAAAGTTACAAGGTTTCTCTGTATAGCCTTGGCTGCCCTGGAACTAACTTTGTAGACCCGACTGGCCTTGAACTTACATAGATTCGCCTATTGTCTATGATTATTTTCAAGCTTGAGTTAAGATGACTATTTTACTTCCCATAGTTAATCCAACCTATGTTTTTTTTTAAACATATTATATAATAGAGAAAATTTAGATATGTCCAACTAGAAAGCTATGCATTCTTTTCTATTTTTTTGAGAAAGGACCTTGCTATGTAGCCTTGGCGTGCTGGGATCAAGTGTCCACATATGCTTTCACTCCATAAAAGCTACACAATCTTACCTTGTTTTAAAAAGGAAAATACTAAAATTTAGACATTAAAATAATCTCAGGAGTGAAGTATTGATGATAACAGCTTTGAACATTTTGCACCTAAGAAAACTGATTCTTTGCTTTACTGCTATTTTATAACAGTAATCTGAAACATACAACGCTAAAAAAGATAATCTGACAGCATGAATTTATAAGTCCTGGCCACTTGTAATGTCAACTAAGACTAAACACTGGCATTTTAAAAAAATATTTTATGTGTAGGTATAGAGGACTATCTTTCCTGTATGTACATATATGCATCACATATATGACTGGTGCCTTTAGTCAGAAGAGGGTGCCAGATCCCATAGAACTGGAGTTACAGAGGGTTTTGAGCCACTATGTATGTGTTAAGAACTGAATCTGAGTCATCTCAAAAAGATGGTTGAGCTATCTCTACAGCCAAGAATGCATAACCTTAAGAATCAGTAAAATTCTTTGTTAGTTGTGATCATGTGCAAAGTAGCAAATAATTTGAGTTGCCCAGAAATAGCACTTTCCTAGCAGAGGTTGAATAAAGTGACTCTGCCTTGTTTCAGCTTAAACTATGAGCAAGTATTCTCTTTTGCTGTTTTAAATGGCCTTCAAGCATAGCATAGAAGTGCTAAGTGCTGTTTAGTGTTCCTAACCTGTAATGTATCACAGAAAACGTACTAAAGAAACTCACATCAGGTGTGAGGTGTAAGCTGTTGGCTGTTAAGCTCAACATTAATGAATTATCAGTATATATTTATTTGGGAAACCAAACACATTCCCCTGTGTGTGTATGCCAGTGGGCAGTTGGAGAGAATTGGATTGGTTTTCTTCTTTAACCATGTAGGACCAACTCAGGTCATGAGACAAAAAGAAGTAAGTACCCTTACTGAGTCATCTTGCTGCTCCACCTGAGGGTTTTTTTTTTTTTTGAGACAAGTTCTCTCTGTAGCCCTGGCTAGCTTGAAATTCAGAAATCCACCTGCCTCTGCTCAAAGTACAGGGATTAAAAGGTGTGCATCTTTATGCCCTGCTCACCTAAGGACTGCTGTTTGTGTCATAAGGTTAGTCCTAAAACTAATGTAATCTAAACCTAAAATAATCCTTGGCTGAAATGAACTCACATTTACACAAAGTCTATTGATGGTTTTCTTTAATTAAAAAGCAATTTAATTGAATGATGTTAAAAGAATATTTACCTGTGAGTCTGCCAGGAGTCTTCAATCAGTAAGATTTGTAAAAGCAGATCCAAATAGGGCCGGAGTTCATAAGTATAGGAATACGCAACCTACAAATAGGTAAGACACAGTGAATAATGGATAAATGGATAACAAATCAAGTCATAGAGATTTGGCAACAGTTATGTTTTCTTAACCTGCCAAAGAAGTTCACTGAGGACGGTAGATGAGAACTGAGGATTTTCCCAGCAGCAAAAGCGAAGCAATTTGACGGTCTCATCAGAGTTACTGCAGTCTTCGATAATTTTCTTCACATAACTTGTTCTCACAAATAAAATGTCTACCACATTTTGTTGAATTGGCATTATAGGCTGTGACAAATTGGGATCACCAAAAGGATTTGGAAGAGAAGGATTACCTACAATACAAATTTGTCACCAATGAACAACCAATAAACTTCTCCATAACAATGTAGACTTCTCAAAAAATAGCCTGTGAATGTGTTTTAGAAAAATGAGCTGTAGAGATCAAGTTTCCTAAGCACAACGAAGAAAAGTAGTACTATGTATTACAATAATTAGGTATACTAACAGGAAATTTTTTTTACAAATTTAACCCAGTAGAATTCAGAAAAAGAATCATATACTAATCATGGTACAGGACTATTGTAAAATGCTGCAAGCATGGACGACGTTCCTTCACACTTTTATTCTGCATTTAACTATCTTCAATATTATATTTTTAATCTAGTTTTAGATCCAACCCTGAAGTATTCAAAGCTATTGTCAAGGATACATTACCATTGATTGAAGACTGCATTCTTGAGGATACATTGCAACAGCGAATTAGCTGTGACACTACTGAGTATAATTTGCCTAATTCAGCATATTGATATTTAATTGGAGGACCAGGACCTTCATCTAAGGACACAAGCATAAAGGTAGCAGGTACACTCAGTTTCAGCAGCTGTGTCTTCTCTGCCACTCCTGCAGTCAAAAGAGACAGACAACAAGCAAAGAAAAAGAAAAATAAGGAAGGAAAACATTAGGATGGAAAGAACTTTGTTAACAAAGTTCAGTCATTAAATATTAGTCTGCCATACCCCCCCCCTTCTCATGTGTATGTGTATTCATGTATGTGGAAACCTGTTATGCTGAGAATCTTCCTCAAAAGCTCTTCCACCTTATCGCAGGATCTCTCAGACCTAAAGCTTGCAGACAGAGTTTATCTTACTAGCCAGTTCATTCTGTGGACCTCTTGTCTCAACCTTTTCAGGCTGGAATTCAGGCAAACCATCATATACCACTCAGCATTTACATGAGTTCTGAAGATTTGAACTCTTGTACTACAACACCACTAAGCCACCTTTCTAACCTTGGCCTATCACTTTTTGAGATAGGGCTTCCCTATACAGTCCTGGCTGTTCTAGGAGTCACTATTTAGATCAGGTCAGCCTCAAATTCAGAGATCTATGTGGGGATTTAATAAAGTTTCAGAAGTTTGGGAGATATCAGAAGGAATCTACCCACAGTCTATGTAGGGGGTTAGTAAAAGCTCCAGAAGTCCCAGAGCTCTAACCACAGTCAAGTCTAGGAAAATCAGAGTGGCGATTCAAACCTTTAATCCCAGCACAGGGAGTATCCTGGGAGTGGTGACCTACACCCTTAACCCCAACTGAGTCAAGGTCACTTCGGATTATAGAAGGAATTCCAGGCAGGCACCCAAGCAGGTGTGGTGGGGCCACGCCTTAATTACCAAAAGAATACTTAAATCGGGATTCAAACACAGAGAAATCCAAGGGAATCGAGGCTGAGGAAGCTAGAAGACAGCTGGGTAAGATCTGACTGTGGTGTTTATTCCCTCTAGTATCTCCAACTTCTTCAGAGATCTATCCCTGAGTCTCATTCTTTCCTGCGACAGATCTACTTGCTTCTGTATCCCAAGAGTTGGAATTAATGTCTAACCCTTGCCTATTTCTTTATAACCAGGAACATACTGTTTTCACTTGGATTCAGACTTAATTAAGCTAAAAAATTTTGCTACTTTAGTAGTTTTAATATTGAATTCTATTCAAAACAGAAACAATAAGACCATGAATGTGTAGACAACAAGACAGGGAAGACACTATAGCTTGGAAAACTTAAGTCTAAATGTGAACTAGACTGTAGCCCTTATTATAAAAAGAGACTAAGTGAGAAATAGGATTCTGGTATGTAGTACAGGCTGGAGATCACAACCAACCATAGAAACAAATGAGAAGTAACGAGGACCATGAATCTGTAAGTACTGCTTGGGCACAGAACTCAAATTTCAATATAAAAGTTGTGTTTATATGTGTTTTAACTTTTAAAGACGTTATTAAAAAACAATTCTCTGTTTCGGAACCAGTTCTGAATATAAATACGGATAATAAAATTATCATTAATATGGAACTGTCAATGGTTATTTTAAGGTAATACCTTATTGACAATGTTTTTTTTTGTTATTTTGTTGTTATTCCAGACAGGTTTTCTGTCTGTGTAGCTTTGGCTCTCCTGGAACTTACTCTGTAGACCAAACTGGCCTTGAACTCACAGAGATCCCCCTGCCTCTGCCTCTAGAGTGCCACCACAGCCTGGCTAGCAAATTTTATAATTTCTATTATTATAGGAGATAAATCTCCAATCCATTAATATAAGCACCAAAATAACAATGCAAGAATTATTTGTTGCTTTTTGAGACACAATCCCATTGTCACTCTGGCTTGTCTAGAACTCCCTAGTGCTAAAATTAAAGGTGCACCCACACCTTTTATTGCTGGAAATGCCCATGTTTGTGGTAGCCAAGTATTTTTCCCCTGATCTAATCTTTTGCAGTAAAATAATAGTGGAAGACAATAGAGCAGGTAATATCAGAAGAAGCAAGCTTCTTTGAAAAGGAAAGCTGTCAAACAGAGGTAGCCCAGTTCCAGGGAATCCAACACCCTCATACAGACACAGATGCAGGCAAAACATCAATGTATATAAAGCAATAAAGAAAACAGATGTGGTAACATTGCTTAAGGAGGCAAAAACTTAATAGAATTTCACACTTGTGTTTACCTCTGTACAAAGAGAAAAATCCTTATTATTTTATCATTTGACCTTCAGAGTGACTATCATTTAACACAATATTTTAACAGAGATAAGACGAAAACTTTAATTCTTACCTAAATTGGCATACATAACAAACAAGTTGAAATACTGCTGTAAATGGCGTCCATGCTCTGAAACTTCCCTCCTCAAGAGATTTAGTACTGCTCTTAGTAAGTGATCACTCAGACTTAAGTTGTCATAAGCCTGTAAAGGAGAAAACACTAGCTATTTCTCAACAAGGTGCAAAGATAATTGTATTCTTGTAAGAAGGGGACATGTATGTATATGCTGAACACAAGAATACTTTTCTGAAATGACTAGTCACATGAACTCAGGCCTTGTGTATGCTAATGCTAGAGAAAATCTTTGCCATTGAGCTATATCCCAAGATCTCATCTTACTAATGGATAGGGTCTCAATTATGTTGGCACAACCTGGCTTTGAATTTGCAATTCTCCAGTGTTAGCTTCCAAAGAGGCTGGGATTATAGGACTGCACCACAAACTATTAAAAGGAATTTATTCTTGGCAAAGGGAATGAAGATCTCAAGTAGGTTTCCTATTTTTTCTTTTTCCTTGTATTAACTTTGAAACAGGGTCTCAGTATGTAGGACCCAGGTTGGCACTGAGCTCTCAACCCCCTGCCTCAGCTTCCCAAGTAGTTATAGGTATGTGCCACCACACTCAGCTTTTGAGTTATAGATTTTTCACTTTGCTGCAAATAAAACCAAAAACGTTCATTTAAAATAAATCCACAAAGGGGCTAGGAAGATGGTTCATTTGTTAAGAGCATCAGTTGCTTTTCCAGAGGTCCTAAATTCAATCCTCAGCAACCACATGGTGGCTCACAACAATCTATAATGAGATCTGGTGCAGACAGAACACTGTATACATAATAAATAAATCTTAGGAAAATCCACAAAAATAGAGTAGATATGAAAATCCCACATGGAAACTCTATTTTTGTAAGCTAATAAAAAATAGGGATGGTGAGATGGTTCAATGGGTAAAGGAGCTTACCCACCCAAACAGAGGTCCAGGAGTTTGATCCCTAGGACCCACATGGTATGAACGATAGAACTGACTCTCAATTTGCCCTCTGACCTTTGTACTTTATACTTGTGCTGTGGCACGTGCATAATACCCCATACAAAAATCAATGTTTAAAAAGCATACACACATATACAAACCGATCTCCTTAAGAAAATTCCCTTCTGTGCTAGGGAAGGAAACCAGAGCCTTGTACACTTTAGGAATGCTCTCTACCACTGAATAATATTTCAGGCCACCCATACATTTTTAAAGAGCAAATAATCACTGTTGCTTTTCATCTATTAATTTTAATGGAACTCAGGTTATCAGGCTTTGTTATTGTGGTAAATATTAAAAAAAACTTTCAGTTTTCTCTCTTCAACTTCAGTAACCCCCCCTTTTGTAAACACACAAATAATTATAAACAAAGGTACAATTACCTGACTAGAAGGTCCAGGAGATGCAAAAGGTGAAGGACATGGCCCATCTTGCAAGGAAAAATGTGCAATGAAAACTATAAGTTTAGCAAATGCACCTCTCACTTCTGCACTAGGGCATTCCAAAAGGTATTCAGAAAATCGATTAGAAACATTAAAAAGAACATTGTGAGCAAACCAAAACCGCACATTCTTGCTGTGACGAAGGAGAATACACAATGCATCATACCTAAAACAAACAAACAAACAAACCCCATAACTATCAGTTTAGTTCACCTTTCCTACAATAAAGGGATAAGTCTTTATCTAGAAAACAATACATAGCAAACAGCTTTTTTTTTCTTCACTGAAGGCAGCAGCAGCAATGACCACTTCTAATATCAACATTAAAATGACTGATGAGAAGCTGAGCATGTTGATAAAAACCTTTAATCCCAGGTGGATCTGAGCTCTAACCTAGCTTGGACTATAGAGAATTCCAGGATAGCTAGGTCTAGAAACTCTATGGGGGATTGGGAGGAGTCAGATGAATACTATAACTTGGCCTAATCTCATGGAATTACAAAATATGTGAAATCTTGTATTGGTTACTAAAAGACCATTATTAGTCAGGCAGTGGTGGTGCCTGGTCTACAGAGTTCCGGGACAGACAGGGCTACACAGAGAAATCCTATTCAAAGAAAAAAAAAAAAAAACCCCAAACATATTATTATGAAATGATGACAACTTATTTTCTTTCCTTATTAGAGTATCTTCTGGATATTTTTTTTTTTAAAAAAGGCTTTTTACAAGTACTGTGTGTGAGTGTGTAACTAAAGAAGCTATTTGCAGGAATAGGTTTTGTCCTTCCTATGTGGGCTGTTGGAATAAAACTCAAGTTTTGTTGGGCTGTGTGATAAGAGCTTCCACTCATTGAGACATCTCATTAGCCCTTAATAAGCAAACAACTGTTAAAAAGACATTGTAGCTGGGCATGCTGGCAAATGACTTTAGTATCAGATGTGGGAGGCAAAGGCAGCCAGATCTCTTGATTTCAATCAAGGCCAGCTTCGTCTACAAAACAAGTTCCAGGACAGCCAGGGCTACACAGAGAAACCCTGTCTCGAAAAACCAAAACCAAACCAAACCAAACCAAACACAAGTTAATTTTTAACCTTGAATTTACGTCAAGTATTTTAGTATGATTTCTCTCATTATAATTACTATTTTTTAAAAAAATTCTATTCTTTAAAGTTGAAACAATAAATTTATGGTTCTGAAGAAAATAAAGCACTCTATTCCAAAAAACCTCATCAAATTTTAAATAGAAATAAAAATCTAAAATAAGGTACCGTACCAATCACTGGCAGAGCCACGAACTATTTTCTTTGTATGAAATCCTGTAGTAAAGAGGAACCTAGCAGCAAGCTGAATACTAATCATCGTGATTTCTTCTGCTTCCGGAGACAGGTGATCTTGCCCTAAAAACACACACATATATATTTAAAAAACAATAAAAACTTCTGTTCAAGCCCCATTTTCAAACAAGTTGGTACTCTGTGTTCTCAAGTTGTTAAAATAATAATCAGAACTCTTCTAAAATCATTTATAAAATTCTCATTCCTGAATGAGCACTTACACAAACAAACCAATAAGTGGTACATCACTTTAATGCCAGTACTTACAAAGTAGAGAGGCAAGAGGATCTCTGTGAGTTTGAGGCTAAGCTAGTCTACAAAGTGAGTTCTAGGATAGTCAGGACTGTTTACTCAGAGAAACCAAAACCAAAACCAAACCAACCAACCCTCCCCCCAAACCCAAACTAACCAAAACAAACAAACAAAAAACCCCACCAAGGCTGGGAATGTAGCTCAGTGGCAGTGTTCATCTACCATGCACAAGGACCTGGGTTCAAATCTCAGTATCACATTTAAAAAATATATTGAAAACAACAACAACAACCTCTTTTTAATCCCAGTACTTGGGAGGCAGGATTGGGAAGATCTGAGTTCTAAGCAAGCCTGGTCTACAGAGTGAATTCCAGGACAGCCAGGGCTACATACAGAGAAGCCTTGTCTTAACAAACCCCCCCACAAAGGGAAAGGAAATAAGATTAGAGATGGCTCAGCAATCAAGAGTACTTGTTGCTCCTTGTCACACTTTTAGAGGACAGGAAGTTACATTCCTAACACCCACTGGGTAACTCTAGTACCAAGGAATCCAATTCCCTCTTCTGGCCTCCTCAAGAAGTGCATGTATACAGTGCACAGAAAGATATACATGCAAGCAAAACATTCATATATAAAATGGATAATGTAAAAAAGAAAAAGCCAAGCTTATGCTTACTAATAAATTACTCTATGCTATAAGAAGCTAACTCAACACTTACCTGGAGGAGGGTTTAAGTAAACACCATTACAGGTAAGTAGTTTTTTCATAAACTGAAAGTATTCCAAACTGTACTGCATTCGGTTGTGCATAAACTGTACATTCTGCTTCCGTACACTTCTCTCAATGGCTGATGGCATAACAATCTGATGGGGCCTTGTGGTGATAGCAATCTCTGATATGTATCTTATCAACTCATCTTCATGGTCTATTGTGTCCATTCGTTCATAAAAAAGTATATAAGCATTCCACCACCTTTTCTGGCGCCTGTATGACATGCGCTTCATCATGTGGTCAAATACTTCTCCCATGTACTCGCCACCAAAACATTGGTTTTTCATTTCTTCGTCGTCATCCATTTTACACTCTGTTACATCTCCATCATCAAATTTATACCAGCGATTCTTTTCGCCATCTCCTCCATTCCGCTGAATGATGTAAGAGTAGTAATGTCCTCCACTTGCTTGACCACTGTGCACAAGTACACCCACAAGTCTGTATTTTGTGCTTCCTGCTTTCTCTTCAGACTGCTCATTCTGTTGTATCAGTTGACTTTCTGGGTTTACATTATCCCCCTCCAGCTTAGCAACACCTGCAACTGTGTAAGGTTCCATGTCTAACTCTCGAGGAAATTCAAAGTAATCATTGAATTTGATTGCGCATTCTCTTTCCCAGTCATAATCGAATCGTTTAAGTTGGATAGCAAGAACAGGAGGTAATTTTTTAATTAGCAGACGCTTTACAGTATCAACCTAAAATCAATAGAGAAAATTAATATATACACTCCACTATAAAAACCAAACCAAAATCCAAGCAACCACCATCACTCCCAAATCAGAAAGTGAACTTAGGGTGTCACACATGCTAAACAAGCACACATCCTTAACTATACCCCCAATTATTTTTTGCCCAGGCTCATTTTGAACTTGCTTTGTAGCCCAGACAGGTCTTGAATATGTTATCCACTTGCTTTAGGCTCCTAAAGTAGTTGAGGTTACATGACTGCGCCATCAAGACCAGGCCAAGCAAATTTTATTTCTCTTGATTTTTTTTTTTTTAAATTTTAGATAGGGCTTTTCTAATACTATAGTTCCAGTTGGCTTCAGACTATGTAGTTTAGGCTGGCCTGGACCCAAGGCAATTTTGGTGGGTTGACTTCCCTTGTGTAGTTGTCAATTGCTCATCTAGCTTTTCAAGTAAACTCTTTTATGTGTAATTGTACTACCACATGTGTGTCTGGTAGCTGAGGAGGGAAGACAAGGGCAATAGATTCCCTGTAATTGGAACCACAGATGACTGTGAACTACCATGTGGGTGTTAGAAACTAAATACAGGTCTTCTATAAGAGCAGATATATCTCCAGCCTCTTAAGTAACAACAACAACAACAACAACAACAAAAATACAGCCACTACATCAAGTTTTCATTAAGACTTACTTGGATTGCAATCATAAGGTAATTCTGTGAAGTTGATGTAAACATAACTGGTTAATATGGAAATGGCCTATACCAATTATTTCAAATTGCAAAAATTAGCCATTTACACTTTACTTACTCTCTGGTTTCTATACTGTTCTCACCTCTAGCCATTGTTATTTATAGTTATCCCAACAAAGGTTGTTTGCTGTAAGCAAGCTGAAGAAATGGTTTACTTTTTATTGGGCAATTAGAAGGAAATTAATATTGCATAAATGATAGCATCTTTGATCCCTATAACCTTAAGATGGCACCTCAAATTTAGCAACTTGCTTCATGTCTCAGAGCTATGATGGCAGAAAATGTTGCTTCACAACCCATAATTCCAAAGTAAAGACTTTATTACTTCTTGAAGTGGTATGGTAGGCCAAATAACACAGGTGTCTTAGAGGCGAAATGGTTTGGAAGTCAAATGTGGGAGATTATGTCCCACCCACTGGTTTAATGAAAAGCGCTGATTGGCCAAAGGCAGGCAGAAGTGTGGGCGGGGCTACCAGACTAAGAAAAACTCTGAGAATAGGAAGCACAGGGCAGAATGTCACAGAGCAGCAGAACACCAGAGAGAAGCCGGGAGAAGCAGAGGACAACTATGCTGCTCTAAGAAAAGGTACCGAGCCACATGGCTGAACAGGACAGAAGTCATGGGTTAGATTAAGGGTAAAGAGTTAGCAAGTGATATGCCTAGGCCTTAGGCCGATCAGCCTAAAACTATCATATGTATCTGTGTGTCTCTGCGGGTTTGCAGGTCTGTGGGCCTAAACCTTGAGGTTAGGCCTGAAAGTACAGAACAGACACCTCTTACTACAGTCAAATCAGATAAACATAATTTGCTACTCGTGCACTTGAACATCCTTCACCCTTGAAGAGCTAAGTTCCCACAGATAAGATCTAGGTAGGTAATAAAAAGGTTTGACTATTTAAAAATTAAGTTTCAGCAAAACAATCATGGACATGAGAAAAATATGGTTTTCTCCACAAGCTCTGCATGTTTCTTAACAAATCTGTGTTAATTCACATAATAAAGCTGATATTAAACTATTACAATTTTATATTTCCTAACCTTTTCTGGCACTACTTTTTAAACTTTCATTCCCTAAAACACACACACACACACACACACACAGACACACACACAGCTTTTTTATTATCACGACAAAGGAAGATAGAAAGAAGTGTAAACTTCAGATCCACCTCTAAACTCCAATGTCCTTCCCTCCCCGCTTCTTTTCATAAAGAACCTACCAAAATCTAATTTTCAATTGCGCTGTCCATATTCTGGGTGTACTACCGTTCATTGGATTTTAGTCCACTTACTCAGGACTTAAGAAAACTGCCTTTCCCTTACTAGGAGCTATCAGCTATCCATAACTCCTCAGAAGTATCATAGTTAAACAGACAAAGTCATACCTTTTTATTGCATTTTTCACAATGATAAGCATTTGCTCCTTCTAATAAATCTCCTTTGACATACTGTTCCAAAGAATCAAGAAGATTTTGGTGGTTTCTAATGTCTACATTCAGAGTTGTAAAAGATTCTTCACATTCGTACCTAAAGATAATATTTAAGAAATTATCAGAAAAGGATTTACTCTTTAGTTCTCTAAATATTTCATTATTTATATATTAATGAAAGCTATATTTATAATAAGACTATAAAAACTCCTAATTCATGGAATGTTACCAATGCCAATGGTAACATTAGATTAGTAAGATTGTGCTGGTAACTACATTAGGTTGATTATACACTCAATATGCTAAGTTCTTTGCCCTCATGACAAAATTGCTAGAGAACTATCACAACCCACACTTGAATGAAATGGGTTCTGAATGGTTAACTTAGTCAAAAGAACTAGGTGAAATGGAAACTCACACAGGCTAGCAAAGCAGTAGTAGTGCTTGCTACCTTTAATCCCAGCACTCTCTGAATTTGAGGCCAGCCTGGCCCACAGAGGGAATTCCAGGACAATCAAGCTACACAGAGTAACCCTGTCTTGAAAAACAACGACAAAAACACAGGGTTATTTGGGCTTATAGCTTAAGTTAGCCAGTGTTCTTAATTACCAAGCCATAGCCCCAGTCCCATTTAACTAATTTTAGTAGGCAAGCACTGGGATTAACTATATAGGCAAGAACTACTATAGCCAGATCTTAATTTCTCTTTAAAGTTAAAAATCATAGCAGCAACAACAAAACCCCACACAATTTCAGCCTCAATTTTTATATTTTTTATGTACACATACGAGGGATGACAACTCTGTGTGTGTAAAAATGATAACAGGTAGAAGTGTTTCACAAAGAAAATAACACTTCTAGTCAGTCATCTTCTAAACTCAATGTATTTATAGTATTACTTAAATTCTAAGATAAGAGACAAACTTAAAAGTAACATTTCTAGTCATATGCAAATAGTCATCTTAGTTCCTTAGGAATATATGAAAAAATGAAGGATGAAATACAGTACAAAATAGTACAATATTAAACTAAGACAAAAGCACAAGAAAAAGAATCAAGTTCTTTAACAAAACCAAACCCACCCCACGGCACTCAGATATTCACAGTAATATTCAGTTGTGGGAATTTAATAAATAATGGCATATTCTACTTTTATATTAACACTAGTAACAATTTTATTCTTATTAGCATGTAACAGCATTATATATTAGCACTTACCTATGTGGGCAGCCTTGGCAAATCTTCTGATCAGCAAAGGAACCTCCCAAGACTTTACTTAGCATAGCCGGATGCCCTAAGGCTTTTAAAGCTTCATCTAAACTATCCACCAACGAATTAAAGAACTCTAAAGCATCATGTTGTTCACGAAGATTAACAGGCTCACCCCAAAGCCTGCGAAATGAATAAAATACAGTATGTAACATTCGCTACAATATGTTTTATTTTCTACACTTGTAATAAGGCAATTATATTGAAATTACTACATGAGGAAGTAGGAAACACCACAAAGGTATAGCACCTTATGTTAAAAGTGGTACTCCAGTGACCAAGAATTGCCACAGAACTACTGGTATAATTATAGACAGCATGGCTTTAAGAATGCATTTTGAATCCAGATGTAGATGCTATTAAAATGAGGTGGTGGATCTAACAGGGATGTTTCATTAAACGTTTTGCTAAAATTTGGATTACAGACAAAAACAGTTGTGTGTCTACCTTCATTAAACAGTTTTTTCCAAGTAAAAAAAGGAAGGTTTTATTAGTTCTACGATTAATCTATTTTCAGTGATCTGGGGACTTAAGTTAGACAAACTAATCCTGAAAACCAACTATCACACGCACACAATCACATACCCCCACAGAATGAGAATTAGCACTGCTCAAGCCCAAGTCCTGATCTACTAGATATTTGATATTGTATTAATAAAGTCATATATACAGAGTGCATAAGTATATTTTTTCCAAGCAAGAAAGATGACAATGTACTTTATATATGCCAGAACATTGTTCAATAAATATTTTTTGTATGTGGCAAATATCACACATTTTAGACAAAAACAAAACAAACCACTACACATAGGCTTGAGCAGTTTGTGGGGCCTCAGGCAGTGTGACCAGGATGCATCCCAAGTGCATAAACTGGCTTTTTGGAGCCCATTCACTGTAGAGGGATACCATGCTCAGCCTTGAAGGGGGGGGGGGGGCGCTCGGTCATACCTCAACTTCATTTGTAGACTTTGTTGACTCACCTGGGAGGCCTTATCCTCTTTGAGAAGTGGATGGGGGGGGGGGGAGAAACTAGGGGGAGTGGGAGGAGGGGAAGAAAGGGGAACTGTGTCTGGTATGTGTAAAAAAAAAAACTTTTGTAAAAAAAAAAAAAATGCCAACCCGCCCCACAAAATACAACTTCAAAACACTAGCAACTTTAAAATCAGATCTATCATTTGTTAAAATTAATCTATTACAATACTGGAAATGACACTAATCTATTCCACTTACTTTCAAGCTACAATACAATTCCCCACACTTTTAAACATGTATGTCCTTTAACAGATTATCTGTTAAGACACCAAGGTACCAATTATTATCATGAGTTATTAAATGAACAAATGTTCATGTATGTGCAATGAGAAGCCTAAAACATCATTAATATAGTCTTTTTCCTCTTTTCAAGTTTAATCTGAATCTAATCAAGGAAACAATTATACAAATCTAACTGTGAGGTTCACTAGTACAGAACATAGAAAAGAACAATGGCACAAGAAGAGAGAAAATAGCCAGCACTGTGATATACACCTATAGTTTCAGTATTCAGGTGGCCAAGGCACCTTAAGAAAACATGCAGGGGGAAAAGAAAATACTATTTGTGGTATATGGTCCTTATGTGGATTCTGACTTTGAGAAAATACCAGGGAAAACTGCTGTGGGGTTATTCTCTTGTAAATAGACAGACACTGTAAATATCTGTCCCTCCTATTTACTGGTTTAATAAAACACTGATTAGCCAGAAGGCAGAGAGAAGCACGGGCAGGATACCAGAAAATTCTGGGAAGAGAAAAGAGCAGAGATACTAGGCAGATGAAGAGAAAAAAAAAAGACAAAATGCTGTTCTGAGGAAAGGTACTAATGACATGGGATGTCTTTCTGTATGCTGTGAATTATCATTGGGTAATAAAGAAACTGTTTTGGCTTATAGCGAGTCAGCTTATAGTCAGGTAGGAAATCCAAGCATAGATACAAGGAAAGGTGGGCAGAGTCAGGAGACACACAAACTAGCTGTCCTACAAACTAGGAACAAGATGTAAAGAAACTCAGGTAAGCCACAAGCCATGTGGCAAGACACAGATTAATAGAAATGGGTTAATATGCAAGAGCTAGCTAGCAATAAGCCTAAGCCATAGGCTAAACAGTTTGTAATTAATATAAACATCTGAGTCATTTTGGGAGGCTAAGCAGCTGCAGATGTCTTGGGCTGGACCAGTCAGAAATTTCACACTATAAATGGTGTTCCAACTTGGGGCATTAATTCAGATAGACCTGAGAAAGCTTTAAAAAGATTCTAAATGCAAAGAAATTCACACTGGGCTTCCTAGTCTCAAAGACTCCTCTCTCAGCAGCTGCCTGCGATTGTGTTGCCGGCCACAGGCTGCCACGAGCTGAGATGAGCTGAACTGAACTGAGTGGCAGATTTCTGAAACCTCTCTCACTAGCTGTGGTACAAAAAGGCTTCTTCCAGCTGCTGCTTTCAACTTTGGGAGCACAACTGTGGGCTTAAAAACAGCTCCACAATATTTAATACTGTTTCCCAGAATTGGGAAGGTAAGTGTAACTCTGGTACCCCTGCCATGTTGAAAAGCAGAGCAGGGTATCATCAGTAGTCAAAGCAGTGTTTACAGTGTAGTATTTTAAAAACAAATCTGGATATGCAAAAAAGCAGATTTAGATGGAGAAAATCTCTAAATGGGTTACAACGTGTGTAAAATGTATGCATATAGGTTTGGGAGAAAAAAGAAAAAGAAAAAGGGTAGAGAAAATCCTTAAAAAAGAAAAAATAGAGTAATAAAAATATAAGCCACAAGGAGCCTGGGTTATGTTTATTATTATTTTTTTTTAAATTTGTTTAACTGTTAATGAGCTAACTGCACAAACATCTGAATGTAAAGGCTGTTAAGTTAAACAAACATATATATTTTAAATTTAGGTCTAAGGATATGCTTGTGGGAGATTGTGTTGTTTCATTATAAATAATTATCCTACCCACTGGTTTAATAAAAAGGGCTGATTGGCCAAAGGCAGGCAGGAAGTGTGGGCGGGGCTACCAGACTAAGAAAAACTCTGAAAACAGGAAGCATAGAGCAGAATACCAGAGAGAAGCCAGAAGAAGCAGAGGACAACTATGCTGCTCTAAGAAAAGGTACCGAGCCCCATGGCCTGAGCAGGATAAGGATCATGGGTTAGATGAAGAGTAGAAAGCTGGCAAGTGATATGCCTGAGCTTTAGACCAATCAGCCTAAAATTATTGCAAGCATCTGTGGGACTGTGAGACTGTGGGACTGCGGGTCTGTGGGCCTAAACCTTGAGGCTAGGCCCGAAAGTCCCGGCCAGAAACCTCCTACTACATATGTTGCTTTGGAAAAGAGGTCATTTCTCTGTTTCCACAAAATATGAAAACCTGTGGATTGCTTCCAGGCTAATATGGTTTGATCAAGGAAGACACCCTGGAAAAAAATCTGATGGGAAGAGATGGCCACATCATCTTCAAGGCCGCTAAGATGATCCAGCCTCAGGATCCCCCGTAAGATTGCCAGTGTCTCTCATCAGCATGAAGTAGTAATGGAAAGCTATTCCCAAATTCCCAAAATATTGTTTATAAATATTTGTTTTTATTATAAATGGTTAGTGGTCATAGTCAATCTCTTTCTAGGGAAAAGGAGGGATATAATTAGAAATGATAAAAAAGTAATTATGGAATCTACTTTGATTAAAAAAAAACAACTCTTAATCTCTAAATACACTGGTATGAATTTTGGTTTATTGATACAATAAAATCAATTTTGTTATACTGCATGTATAACTGTTTAAGGTATTATGTTTATGTAACTCATTTAAACCTGTAACGTATAATTAAGAAATGCAGATTAATAATCACCTATGATAATCAAACTTATAGTCATGTTAGTTTTTTGTATACAAAGATCTTTTTCTCAATTAGACAGGTAATCTTCAAACACTTCAAAGACCTACAGAATATGGCATTTAAAATGTTTTAAAAACTTAAGACTTCTCTGAACAGTGAGACATGTCAGATTCTGGCAGCATAAATCTACTTCAAGAGGATGATGGATCGAAGAAACTCCATGTGAAGTTTACTTTCTTTGTGGCAAAAATTAACCACTGGGCAAGAAAATGTTCTTGCCTCAACTGCCTGACAGTATGCTATATAAACTGGACATGCAGTATCTATGGTCCTTCAGGTTCCTGTTTTGCAGATTCAACTGTCAAGACATTCTGTAGGACACACAAAGAAGCAACTGACAAATTATACCAAACGGATAGAATAGTCCTTCAAATTTCCTGCTTTTAAAAAAATAGACTCTATGCTGTAGGCTAATGATAGATGCCTCAATGTTACAAAGGAACTTTGGGTGACTGTCCAGGCAGCCAGATGACATCTCTGTTATTTCCAGATTTTGGAAGTTGCTTGCAATGCACTTCTTGTTTACTCAGGTAATATTTATATCCTTCTGTGGTCTTTGATGTAGTTGAAGATTAGATAGTTATAATTATAGTTTTTCTTAGTTACAATGAAAGGTAAATTAGATATGAAACTTTAGACTCACAAGGATAAGGTAGATGACACAGTATTTTAATTTTACTAAACAGACTAGAAATTGTAACTGTAATTTTGCTATGTTGAAATTGAAACTTTCCCTTTTGATTAGACAGAAAAGGGGAAGGGATGGGGGATGATGTCTTTCTGTATGCTATGAATTTTCAATGGATAATAAACTACTTTGGCCTATAACAAGCCAGCTTAGTCAGGCGGGAAATCCAAGCTTAGATACAGGGGAAGGAAAGCAGAGCCAGAAGACACTCCAGCTGCCCAAAAAAGCAAGTAAAATGGAATACAGGTAAGCTGTGAACCATGTGGCAAGATAGATTAATAGAAATGCATTAAGATGTGAAAGCTAGCTATCAATAAACCTGAGACATAAGCAGAACATAATGTAACTAATATAAACCTTTGTATGATTATATGGGAACAAGCAGGGCTGTGGGTCTGAACCTTGGGCTGGCTAGGCCAGGCTACAGGTAGGACATTCTTTTGGATTGTGGGGCTAGACTGGGCCAGAAATTTTGTTCTACATACTAAGCCACTTGGCTAATCATGGGTTAGTTTAAGAGTAAGAGTTAGCATGTAGTATGCCTGAGCCAAAGGCCAGACAGCACATAATTAATATAAAACTTTTGTGTCATTATTTGGGACTGCTGGTCCAGATCTCAGGGCTAGGCTAGGCCAGAAACTCTTACTACAGAAAATTATTTGAGCTAATGGGG
Source organism: Phyllotis vaccarum (assembly GCA_033318265.1). Taxonomy (NCBI): domain Eukaryota; kingdom Metazoa; phylum Chordata; class Mammalia; order Rodentia; family Cricetidae; genus Phyllotis; species Phyllotis vaccarum. The sequence goes on along the minus strand of JARWLC010000013.1, from coordinate 131,161,175 downwards.
AAAATCAAAGCCATGTCTATATTCAGTATCAAGGAAGCATTAAAAAGCACAGTAATGGATCCATTGTCTTAAAACGAACATCAAATACACATAATGAAGTATTTAAAAGTGAAGCTATTATCTGTGATTTGTCTCAAAATAATTTGGAAAGTAGGAAGGAATGTAAGACTGCCTGAATTGAATATTGGTCAAATTGAGTGGCAAGTAGGTATGAGCCCCCACAATTCTATCATCTATGCATCACAAGTCTTAATAGGCTGGAGAGATGGCTCAGAAAATAAGAGCATTTCTACTTTTTGCAGAGGATTTGGTTCAGTTCCCACTGCCCACATGGCAACTAACAACCATTTGTAATGAGTTTCAGAGGGTCCAACAGTTTCTTCTGGCCTCCAACGGCACCAGGCATACATGTGGTGCATAAACATACACACAGGCAAAACACTCACATAAATAAAATAGAACTATTTTTTGACCGGATGGGGTGGTACATGACTTTAATACTCTGGAAGTAGAGGCAGGAGGACATCTGAGTTTAAGGCCAATCTGGTCTACAAGTGAATTCCAGGATATCCAGAACTAGATGGAGCAGTGGTTTTCAACCTGGTCACAATCCCTTTGGTAAACATTTGTTTCTAAAAATATTCCTAATGTCTCAAAAAAACCCCACCCCAACCCCTCTCCCCAAAAGAGAATGACCCCGAGACGGCTCATGCTCATTTACTTCCATGCTAGGTCTCCAGAAATATTCCTAATGTCTCAAAAAAAAAAAAAAAAAACCACCTCAACCCCTCTCCCCAAAAGAGAATGACCCCGAGACGGCTCATGCTCATTTACTTCCATGCTAGGTCTCCAGTCAATAAACCATTTTTGGAAGAATTAGGACAACAGTTCTCAAAAATGAGGATTGTGACCCCTCAACAGGGTGCTGTGGAACAATCCTTTTATATACTATGAATATGTATTATTCTCATTGGCTAATAAAAGCTGACTGGTCAATAGCCAGGCAAAAAGTATATAGGTAAAGTGATCAAATTGTGGATACAGGGAGAAAGAAGGGCAGTCAGAGTTGAAAGGAAGCAAGATGAATATGCCATTCTAATAAAGGTACCACCATGTAGCAGAATGTAAGAGTAAGGAATATGAGTTAATTTAAAATGTAGGAGCTAGTTAGTAATAAGCCTGAGCTATTGGCCAAGCATTTACAATTAATAAGCCTCAGTGTGGTAATTTGGAAGTGAATCCTGAGATGGGAAAACCCCACCTATAACTGGGGTCACATATCAGATATGCTATATTTCAGATATTATATTACAATTTATAAAAGTAGCAAAATTACAGTCACGAAGTAGCAACAGAATAATTTTATAGATGGGGGGGGGGGGTGTCACCAGAAAATGAACTGCATTAAAGGGCCATAGCATAAGGAAGGTTGGAGAAAGTATGTCATTGGGGGTGGGATTTCACGTTTCAAAAGCCCAAGTGAGGACCAGTGTCTTTTTTTCTTTGCTTGCTTCCAGTAGATCAGGATGTAAAACTTTCAGTTACTATTCTAGCATCATGCCAGTCTGTTCCCACCATGATGATAATGGACTGACTGTCTGAAACTGTAAGCAAGCCCTGTTTTTAAGAGTTGTCTTGATCATGGGGTCTCCTCACAGCAATAGAAATGAAACTAAGACATCAAAAAAGAGACTAAAGAATGATGTCTCTCTATACGTATTAAATTTTCACAAAGCATCCCATCAATCTGTTTAATTTTTAACATGGAAAATTTAACAACACAATTGTCATCCCCTCATTATGATGGTTAAGGGGAAAAACTACGAATTCTTATGGGTAAAACAAAGACTAAAATCTAAGCATAGCTGGGTGATGTGGGATGTCCTTCTGTATGCTGTGAATTATCATTGGATAATAAACTGTTCTGGCCTATGGCAAGGCATTTTAGAAGCAGGCGAGAAATCTAAGTGTAAATATAAAGGAGGAGGGTGGAGTCAGATGGAGACTCAATCGAGCCGTATTACTATTACTTAAAATCTGAACATAAAGGTATCTGAAGAAATGTATTTTAGGATATAAGCTATTCATCAAGTTTTAAGATATATTTTATGACTATCCATCCATACTTTACCTGAACTGTTTCCAAAATCCTCTAGGCACATAGTACTGGAGTCGAGAAGCAGCTAAATGCCCAAAAATAACCTGAAGGTGTCTTAGAACACCAATATTGTACTCTTTCCTATCTTCGGTCTTACTCAGTGCTGGTTTATCTTCAAATTGTTGAGGATATCCAAACACATCATCCCTGGGATCAACATTGCTCTAGAAACAAAAAAATGATTAATGAAATAATCACAAGTATAGTAAAATATATTGAGATAAATTCCAGTTAGTGAACATATATTTCTGTTTATAAAAACACTTAATTTTCAAAAGGTGTATACATTTTAATTTATGGTATTAGTCTTATTTCTGCCATTTCATGTTGAATAAATGAGAATAGACATTAATAGTTGTAGACGAATGAAGCTAAAGCCTCCTTAATATTACACAGAAAAAAAAAAAAAATCAACACAATCTGCACCGAAGTCCTAAAAGTTAGAGCTAAATCAACACAACTCTTGAAGGAAAAAAAATCTTCAAGACATTATCATTGGTAATTTCTTACTATGATATCAAAGGTAAAAGCAAAATATTAAAATTGACAAGTTAGATCTCAGGAAAATAAAACTTTTGTGTAAATACATTGCCAAAAAAGTAAAAGGGCAACTAATTTAGTGTGGGAGGAAAATGGAAAAACCACTCTGATGAGGATAGGACGTAGAATCCAGAATATATAGAGGTCTCCTTAAACTCACAATTCAAAATTTAAAATGCAGAAAGCTGGCAATACTTTAATCCCAGTATTTGGGAGAAAGAAGTAGGCAGACTTTTTTGAGTATGAGGCCAATCAGGTCTACATAGCAAGTTGCAGGCCAGCCAGAACTACATATGAGACCCTACTTAAAAAAAAAAAACAAAGCAGAAAGATTTAAGAAATTTTTCTGCAGAGATGTTCTATTTTAAACTTAACTGTAACAGCTATTGTGCTAAGAACTAAAAGCACGGTTTAAGAGATTTATGTATATTCATGTTCATAGGAGCAGCAGCTAAAATGAAAATCCAGTATCTGTGACAGATGAAAGGAAAAACAAAATGTGCTACATACAGCTGGTAAAGTATCATGCAGCTAGTAGGAGAAACCTCAAGTTCTATGTTAGTCTGCACTATTCTAAAAAAATGGAAACCCTGTCAGTCACAGATGGGCAAATACTGTATGATTCCACTTATATGAATAGTCAAATTCATAAACAGGAAAAAAAAGTGGCTGGCAGGGGCTATTGTCAAGGTTAGGAGCTGTTTAATGGGCACAGAGTTTCACTTTTGGAAGATAAAATAGTTTTAGATACATGGTGGTAATGCTGGACTATAATCATTACACTTAGTACTATTAATTAATTGTACAGTAAAAACATGGTTAAGATTGGTGTATTTTAAAAACTTCAGAAAACAAAGCACTGTACATATGCCTGGAGTCCTAGCTACTTGGGCAGATCACTTGAGCCTAGCCCAAAAGTAAATTATGGGCAATACAGCCAGATCCTTAAGTTAAATAAAATAGTGGTAGAAGATATAACCAAGAAAATTACCAAGGTTCAAAATCATGAGAGCTACAGAGGAAATTTATAGTTTAGAGGACACTTTGTGTTTGACCTTTGATATAGGTATAGACAATACATTGGTCCTAACAAGGTTTGGATGTAAACATCCCCCTCTGAGGATTTGGTATAAAAATACTCAATCCCTAGCCAATCCCTGGATCATTTAAGTCCAGTAGGTCTGGGAAAGAGTTGTTTTAGAAGGCCCGGAAGTGTTAAATTGTTTCTTTAGAAAAAATCCAATTTTGCTGAATGAAGAAAGAAGAAATATCTAAAAACATTTACAGTTTTACAGAGCTTCTCACTTCAGTTCCTACTAAGATTACAGAGATAGATAAAAACAAAAACAAAGGCATATAGGGAAGGTACAGACATGACCCAATTTCAGTACTGCTACATTCTCTTCTTTGAAAAACTTCATTGTATTTATCAACTTTTACCTGTTACTTCTACTTAGACTTTTCATTGCTTTCTTCTGCTTTGGCTACTTTACAGGCAGCTTAAACTTTGTCACAAAATCATGTAAACAGCATTTGAAGTCATAGAGAAGAGTTTTGTTTTTTAAGGAGGAAGAGATATGATGGGGGGCATGTATGTATAACCAAAAGCAATCAAGCACAGATAAAAGTGTAAAACACCCTCCTGTGGTGGTATATACTATAATACTGGCATCTGTAAGACTGAAGCTGGAGACTTTCAGGGGCTAGCTTGAACAGCCTATTAGGACTACCTCAAAAAAAAAAAAATCACGAAAACAAAAATGAGAAAAAAAAGAATATTGAATACAATTTTGAGTTGTGTGGCCCAAAACAATTCTTTGTCCAACGTGGCCCAGAAAACCCATAAGGTTGGCTATTGCTGATTTAAAATAGTCAAAGTTCAACTTCTATCAAACTCTACATTAAAAAAAAAAAAAAGGTAACCAGGCAGTGGCAGCTCAAGACTTTAATTCTAGCATTCTTAAGGCAGAGGCAGGTACATCTGAGTTCTAGGTCAGCCTGGTCTACAGAGTGAGGTCTAGGACAGGCTCCAAAGCTACACAGAGAAACTTGTCTTGAAAAACCAAAAAAGATGGATACTTTAACTGTTGTATTGGAGACATACTCCCCTAATAGGTAGTCCAATTGGGAGCAGTCATGCCAACTTTCAAACATAGTTTTGACAGTCTGAAGAAGGACAATTTCAAACATATCCACTGGCAGCATCTGTGGATTCATGAAGGTAAATAATGGGAGGAAAACTGATTCTGTACCAAACATAAACAGACTTGTAGAAATCACTTTCTATGTAATATAATTATACAGCTCTGACACTGTATAAAAGCATCATATATAATCTACAGATGACCTAAAGCATGTAAAAGGATTTGTGTCAGTTCTATTCAGACTACCTGTATATTGATATTCTGGGGCGGGGGACTTGGAAGGGGTTCCTACACCAATCTCCTATGGAAACTATACTATACTAACCCCCTCAGTGGCCACTGAGAGAATGAATTCTGTTGTTAGAATTTCAAACAGAAAATACAAGTAATACAAGTAAAATTTACCTCATTGTCCTGCTTCTCATCCCCAGACATATCATCATCTACATCACTACCTGTGCCTTCAATTGCAAGAATACCATTTCTGATGGAGGGAATCATATAGAGCTGTTGAATCACAGAATTCATGTAACAAGTAGCACCAGCATTTTTTAGCCCCACAAATCCTTTTGGTGGGCGGGGTCCAACAGGTGGCAAGTATTCCCACTCAGTAAGTGCTTCACAAGCTGAAAAACAAAAGACGGTCTTATAGCATGAACATAAAAAATTTTGTCCTTTTCAAGCTCTGTTAAAATGACAAAATAGTAACACCACTACCTGCACAGCCATGGGAGGCAGGGCTCTCACTTCTCCACTAATAAATGCATTGAAGCCAGGTAGCAACCCACCAATCTAAAATCCTATTTATTTCTTTTTAAGACAGAAACTCATGTAGCCAGGCTGACCTGGAACTATCAATGTAACTGAGGATAATCTTTAACTTTTACCACCCCAGTGATGGGATTACAAGTATGCATCACCATGTCTACTTTATGTAGTACTAGGAATCAAAGCCACTGCATTCTGCCAACTGAGCCACATCTCTGAATCCAACAAACTCCTATTTTTAATATACTCACGTAAGATGGTATATAGCTAACATTTCCTTGTTCAGTTTGGTTTTATCTCTATTATTCAGTCATTATTTACTTTTCGAAAAATATTTTTATTAATGTGTATGTTTGTGTATACATAAGCCAGAGGTATTAGCAGCAAGTGTTGTTTGCACAGCTGTAATGAAATTTATTTGTTTGTGGTTTCAATAATCCCCAGGGTTTATGTCCTAGTCCTGTCACTTGCAAATTAGTTAAAATTAGCTATGGTTATCCACACAGTGCAATATTGAGGAGCAAACCAGATGGTGCATATAAAAGTTTTGTGAGATGGTAGATCTACTACTTACTAAACATTCTTATGCTTTTATACTTAGTATAAAACTGGAAACAATATAAATACCATTTTTTAGGGGGACAGTTAAATGACAATATGCTGAAGTGAAAGGTACACAACAAATAAATGAATACGTAAAAGACTGTTTGACAAGAAATAATGGCAGCTTTATAAAGTGGAAAATAAAGTGAAGGATAGTAGAGGATTGGAGAGATGGCTCAGCATTTAAGTGCACTGGCTGTTCTTCTAGAAGACCTAAACATACAGAGAAGATTGTTTGCTTTTATTGTTATTTTTTGACATAGAGCCTTGGTATGCAATCTTGGCTGTCCTGGAATTTGCTGTTTAGGTCAGTATGGTCCTTTTGAATGTCATGTAGTTTTGGGCATTTGAATTTTATCCCCAGTATGCAGCCCTGTTCGGTTAAGTTTAAGAGGTGAGGCATTATCAGAGGAAATATGTCACTTGGGGCGGGCTCTGAGGCTTCATAAGTTATGTGCCATTCCCAGTTCAGTTTCCTGCTTGCAGCTCCAGGATGTGAGCTCTTCTACTCTTCCTGCCTGTGCCTGACTTCCTGCTAAGATGGTGATGAACTTTTATCCCTCTGAAAACATTAGCCCAAACAAACCTTTCCTCCTGTAAGTTGCCTGCTCATTGTGTTGTTATCACAGGAATAGAAAAGTAACTAATACAAACAGGTTCGTTTCAAACTCACAGCAACCCTTCTAGATACTGGGAGATTACACGTATGTATTACCACATCCAATTTGTACTTAAATTGAACAAACAAATATTAAAAAGGAAAACTCCTCTCCACTAAGCCAAAAAAATGTTCACCTCATATTTAAATTTTCCAGAACAGATAAAAGTCTAATTTTAAAGTCTGTTTAACAATCAACTTTTCTATTCTGAAACACAATGTAATACTAAAATCATTTTACACTTTTCAAAGATTTATTTACAGCTGAGGATCTCAATTACACTCTCTCTCTCTCTCTCTCTCTCTCTCTCTCTCTCTCTCTCTCTCTCTCTCTCTCTCTCTCTCTCTCTCTCTCATTCATGTGAAGGAACCCCAGCACTTGGGAGGCAGAAGCAGGCAGATCTCTTATGAGTTTGGGGACAACTATGACTACATAATGAGAGTCTTAAAAAATATATGAAATTGGCTAGGTAGTGGCAGCACACACCTTTTATCCCAGCACTCAGGAGGGAGAGGCAGGCAGATCTTTTTGAGTTTTGGGCCAGCATGATCTACAAAATGAGTTCCAGGAGAGCTAGGAAACCTTGTCTCAAAAAACAAAACAACAAAATCAAAACATGAAGTCATTTATCCATGAGGGCCTGAAAGGTTGAGTCATGAGATTGTTTTGGTTGCATTTATAATGGAGATAGGTTGCATTTCAGATTTGAAAGATGACATTTAATTTCTTGGAAGTTACTAACAAAAATATGATTGAAGATATTTATAAAAAGAGGGCAAACAGAATTTAAAGCAGAATTATCAACACAACTTTGTTTTAAAGTACTTACTAGTTATTGCTGTACCAATGTAATACATTTCAGTCAAAGAATCTACTATCTGTTTGAGATTCCTCACACAGCCAACAGCTAATGCTACAAGTAACTCAAAACCAGCATTAATCGTAGCTGGTGAACCACAGACAGGAATAGCTTGTTCAGCGGGGAGCTCTCCATTTCTCATATACTGCAGGTAAACATTGGATGCAGGAAAGATGAAATCATCAATTAATTCCTAAACAGTTGAAAGAAAGGATACATATTACCAATGACATATGGGAAAATTTATCTTTTAAGAAAATCATTTTAAAATTTATTTCAACTTCAGGCTTCCTTATACCACAGAAAACTTAAAGTGGGTTTCTAGTGAAAATATACCACTTTAAAAAACTACCTATACTCCCAATTTCTTGTTTTTTATTTTTAGGTATTAAGACAGAACTGATTGCTACAGTACCTAACAATTTATATTTTACCTTTACTCAGAATCTACATAACCCTGGCTGAATTTGAACTCAGATCCTAGTGCCTGGCTCTACTTTACATTTACTTTAAAAATCAAATGGCTATCAATAATACAACTTTGCATGAAATTATAATAAAATGATATTTTATTGTTGAAATTATCTCATTTTAAAAATCTCAAAAAATTTATATATATGATGTAGTTTTACAAAACAAAGGCAAATAGATCTGAGTTCTAGGCCAGGCTGGTATATATGTATAGCAAGTTCCAAGAAAATAGCTTTGGAACAGTTCAGCAAAGAAAAATTAACACTTTACACTGACAATTTATATGTTTATATTTAATATCTAGAAACATGCTATGGCTACTAGAAGACAACTGTTTTACATTACCTAAAAAAATACTGAAACCTTGGTTAAGATTCTTAAAAGGTAGGTTTTATAAAAGGTCACCATAACCCACCAAAGACCTAATCAGATTCAGTGACAACACTTACAATGATATGATATGTAGTTTAAAATCAAGAACTTACTTTAATGAGATTAGCACCTCCCTTTTCACAACCAATATGAAACTTTTTCTCAGGAGTCTGAAAAGCTAGAAGCTCTTTTGTAACCCCAAGGTGTCCTTCCAAGATTGTCTCTTCAATTCCTGTTTCACCTGTTCTTTTAACATCATCCTGTCAAAGAAAAACAAATTAAATAACTTATGATTTGGAGGAATCTGAACAAGACAGCTATAAGAATGTGAAACTATCCTAAACCTTTCCAATCAAGCAAGTTAAAATTATCTTGAAATTTCTAGACATATGCTTTATGAACTTTTAGAAGAAATGATCTGAAGGCATCTTTTGCAGTTTGAATATGAAATGCCCCCAATAGAATCCTATGTTTGAACACTTGGTTCCCAGCTGGTGGTGCTGTTTGGGACATCTGAGAAACCTTCAGGAGGTGGAATCCTGCTTAAGGAAATGTATTAAATTACTAGAAGGCTGTTGTATGATATTTTGTATTCTGACATATAAAGTTTGTCTGGAGATCAGAGGACAGAGCCAGCCACTAGTTACCATAGAGGTCAGGCAGCGATGGCACACACCTGTAATTCCAGCACTTGGGAGGAAAAAGCAGGAAAATCAGGAGTTCAAGACCATCCTGGGCTACATGAGATTGACTTAGTCTAAAAGAGAAACAGAAGCCCGGTGGCGGTGGCAAGTCTTTAATCCTAGCACTAGGTTAGGTGGAGACAGAATTTGCTCCCTCCTCCCCCAATTCATTCTGAGACTTTGTAGAAGTAAGAAGACTCTGGTGGTTGGCTGTTTTCCTTCTCTGATCTTTCAGCTTTCACTCCAGATATCTGATTCTGGGATTTTATTGTTTTTAATATTAAGACTAATAGAGATCATGCTTCAGAAGAATGTGTTTGTTGGCTCTGAGTTTTGGCCTCACTTTCTCTGGTTCTTCAGTTTCAGTATGACTGGTCAGCTTCCTATTTTTGTGGCCATATTTTACTGATGTGATGGACTCTCTTAAACCCCTTCTCCCTTGTTGGGATATCCTATCACAGCATCAGAAAAGTACAGATAGATCTCCTCAGAAATGAATTTTTATACAAATCTTCCAAAGATTTATGATCAAAATGAGTGTATCTGACTACTGGGAGGGGGGGACAACCCACCAGCATTTTCTTTTCTTTCTTTTTCAGTATTTCAAGACAGGGTCTCTCTGTGTAGCCTTTGTTGTCCTGGAACTCACTCTATAGACCAGGCTGGCCTCAACTCAGTGATCCACCTGTCTCTGCATCTCAAGTGTTGGGATACATTTAATTTGCTAAATGGAAGAAAAGCTAAAACTGCAGCTGAACTTCAGTATGATAAATCTGTCTCCCCACCCCCCAGGGTTTCACTATACAGCCCTGAATTTATACAAATGTCCTTGCTTCTGCATCCCAAGTACTGGGGTTAAAAGCACTTGCTACCATGCTCAGCTTGTTTTTTATGTATGAGTGCTCCATCTGCAGATATGCCTGCATACCAGAAAAGGGCATCAGATTCCATTATAGATGGTTGTAAGCAGCTATGTATGTAGTTGCTGAAAATAGAATTCAGGTACTCTGGAAGAGCAGCCACTGCTCTTAACCGCTGAGCATCTCCCCAGCCCATGTGTTCTCATGCACACATTAATGTAAGTAATAATACATCCATTCTGTAAAGCACTAGCCAACAACATAATGTATGTTCTTTGGTTCCTTTTAAGTTTAGAGTTTGTTGACTTCACCAAAATGTTCTAAACTATGAACCATCTCTTAATAAAACATTATTTAACAGTAATATACACAAACATAGTATTAACTGTGACTTACCCTAATTCTTTTAAGCCAATCAATTTCATTATTGAGAAGAACTTCAGCATTGGGTACATTAATGTTACTGTTGTAAGCATAATTAAGTAGGTGCCTTAAAAGAGTAAAGTAGTCGCCTGAATGTTTAGCCCTTTCTCTGGCTGTGCTCTGAAAATGATAAAACAAACAAACAAACAAAAAACAGTATGATGAATCAGTTCATGCTTGAAATTTCTTTTTTCAAAAACACTGAGTTAACTTATGTTTTACTGATTAAGTATAGATACCCTAACTGATAGAAGCTAAATTCATAAGTTCTTGCATATACTTGTTAAAGGAATTAGTTACATTGGTAAACTTAAGTGTCTTACCCCCAAAACAGTAAAGAGCAGAGTAATGAAGAAAAGTAGAGGCCTGTGTCCCATGCAACATCTGGTGCACATTAAGAAGAATTGCTCCTGTGCTATTTGACGAACAGTTCTGAAATGGAAATTAAGAACGTAAAGTAACATCTTCCTAAGCAGTCATAAAAAAATACATAAGAACCACTGTATTTATACAGTATATCCTCTAAAGGGACTATTGACATTGTGAGAATTTTATCTAACAATTATGGACCAGTCTTTAAAGAAGGCTTATATACTACATAAACTCCACCACAGTAAATGTCCCTAGGGGGCAAAGACATCTGTTTGATATGGTACCTCTGGAACCTAGAAGAGTTTTGAAGTATTGTATGTGTTCAAGAACCAGCTATAATTAAATCAAGGACAATAAAAATTTCAGATTTGGGCCTAAATTTAAGATCTTTGAATTAGGGAATGCCCAAATGTTAAAGTCTAAGCAAAGGGTAAAAATCTCAAAAACTTCAAAATATGTTTCTGGACCTAAAGAGACAGAGATTTACCCTTTATCAGAGAATGGAAAAAATCAGATGCTTTAAAAGTACATGAATGAATGAATAATGATGCCTGAATTTCAAAAGTGCATTTCCTTTACTAATGCAGACAAGTTAAGAAAACTAAGGAGATGAAGTATTTCCTACAGTACTTTATCACATTAAAATTTTCAGAAAAAGGAGGGTTAAATCAGGTTGTGGATCAGCAGTGGAGAAGGCTTCCCAATAGCCCCCAAAACCCTGGGTTTCAACCACAGCACTACACAAACCCAGCTACCCAGTATGCATAAATACAAGTGGGAGGGCAAAACAGTTTTAACTAGTAACTGTGGGTGTTTCATCAAGATAAAAGCAGGAAACCTATTACACTATTTTTTTTTTTTAATCCTAAACATGGAAAATGCGCTAACTAAAGAATTTTGGAAAGAGAATTAAGGGTGCAAAAATCTGCTACCTCCAAGTTTGACCCTCATTCCTCCAGTCATCGCCAGTACCTAAATGTATTATTAAATGAACTAGAATGAGTCATTCTATTCTTTGTTTTCTGTTTTGATATTCTCTGTGTAACAATCCTGGCTGGCCTTGAACTCACTGAGATCTGCCTGTCTCTGCCTCCCAAGTACTGGGATTAAAGGCATGAGCCACCATTGCCCAGCCAAAATTATTTTTCAATTTACATAGTTGTCCAACTCAAAGATGCAGAAAGCTTTCCCTGTTCTGCATCTGTTGGGATCCCATTAAAGAGCTTTTCTCTTCTCCCCTCCCCTCCCTACCTCCATAATAATAAAAAGTCTCACCACACTGGTCCAGTTGAGCCATCTCTCTAGCCTAGCTCTCTCCCCACCCCCAGCCCATCTTTTGGAGATAGGGTTTCTCTATGGAGTCTTGGAAATTACTCTGTAGATAAGGCTGGCCTCAAACTTATAGCATCAGCCTGCACCTGCCTTCTGAGTGCTGGGATTAAAGGCATGAGATACCACTGCCTAGCTGAAAAAGTTTAATTGGTCAGACTGGTTGAGTTCAAGGAAATCAATCAAGATTCTTTTCAGATCAGTGCATTCTAACTTGATACTGCACTATATCACATTAGTGTGTTGTCAGGAGTAGGCAAGTTGAACCTGATCCATTAATGTTATAATTTTTTTAGACATGGCCTTGCTATGGCTGTCCTGGAACTTGGTATGTAGAACCACCTAGGCTCAAACTTACAAAGGTATCCATGTCTCTGCCTCCAAAGTGCTGAGATTAGTGTGTGCCACTATATTATGCCTGGCCTAATTAGTTTTTATATATCTTACATATGAAGATCAGGATATGATGGATAGAATGGATAGAAACCACTTTCTACAAATTTGAATGCCTTAAAAAGATAAATGACTTGCACAAAAAAAGCAGCTTGAAACGTTACTGACGCTAATTAAATGCTCTTGAGACGAAACACTGAGGGATTTACTATAGGTAATTGATCTTTATACTTTCTGAAATGCATAAGTTCCTATGGTAAGCCTCTTTTAAATTTCACATCAAGTTAATAGTTGGTACCTAGAAATACAATATCCTATGCAATTTTGTAGACTAAAACTAAAATTTAGGTTAAGTCAAACAATAGTAAATGAACATTTCTCCAACATTACTAATGTATTATGGAGAATGAGTATTGGTTCGTGTGATACTTTGTGCTAACATAAGTTTGACTCTACTTACAAAAATAGAATCAAATTTCTTAAAATTAAAAAGAAACTTACTTGCTGTGACAGTGCAATAGTAAGTCGATAATAAATGTCTGCCAAGCCTTTTCTTTACTTAGAGCATCTAAGGCTGTTGGAATCAAGGCAAAACACAATGTCATCACTTCCAATGCTTCACAGCAAACCTGCTCATCTTCCAGGTCTGGCTCATTGCCTGCATTGGTCTGTAAATATAATTGGAAACAAATTACAGATTCTTTTAAAGAAAAATCATATGTAACATAACAGTGTAAGGGAAGACTTCTGGCTGAGGAGCAGAAAGAACAAGAAAGGTAAATGGAAGGCAAGAAACAACAAAAACCAAATTCTGTTTAAAAAGTGCAATGTATTATTAATCACTTTATAGTAAGATGCCTCTAGAGAGCTTCTGAACTATGCACTATTGAACCACAGCAGGCATGTTAAAATAGATCCATTATCTAGCTTTTCTATTATGCTATTTCATTAAAAAAAAATCAATCTCCTTGGACAATTGTTCAGTAAGGATTTCAAAAGTATTCCTAACCACAAACATTCTATGACTTTTATTGAAAAGTCACCACTATAAGTAACGTGAATAAAATAAGTTTTCAATTATTTTGCTGAATGAATGCTGAGGATTACATCAAACAGATAATATGTGAACACAGAAATAGTAATAAGGAGAAAAGGTGTGTAAATATAAAAGGAAGTTCTACTGAGCAAGTAAGTCCCTTAGTACTCAAGCATTTCTTAAGAATGTAAGCAGTGTGGGGTGGAGAGCTGGCTCCACAGTTAAGACAGCACTGTTGCTCCTATAGAGGAACCAAGTTCAATTTACAGCACTAGCTTGGTGGCTTTCAAATATCCATAACTTCAATGCTAGGGGATCCAACACTTTCTTTTGATCTCTGAGGGAACCAGGCATACATGGTACACATATGTGCATACAGGCAAAACACTCATACACATTAAGACAAAACAAAAACTCAAGGATGCATTAGTATCCAAGAAATAAGTATACATGACAAAATCCTAACTTACATAGAGCTGAAAGATAATTCAAAAAAAAAAAAAAAAAGGGATGAAAAAAAGCTGATTCTTTGAGATAGCCTGACTTCAGTGAAAGGAGAAATATCTCCCTTTTAATGTAAAAGCAGCCTAGTAGCAAAATTAAATTTTTTATTTTCAGATGAGATCGGGCACGGGCGCATTCAGGGTCGTATGGCCATAGACAAAGTTTTTATTTTCAAAGTAAATCTTTATTCAACTACTGCTGCAATTACTATGCAAGAGATTGGATACTTAAAGATGAACATAGTACAAGCATAGTCATATAACACTCATTTTTATATAAGGGATATATTTCTTTTAATTCTTACCTTCTCATAAATTTTTGTGATTTCTTCATTTGGGCTGAATACAAGCTGTAATCCCCCACATCCCGATGTCCAAATAATTTTTTGTATAGCTCTAATTACACAAATATCAGGCATGTATCTTGAAGCCTGTAAAATAATGAATGATTAAAACTGTTGCTAGGGCTATTAGTGTTGATCACCACAAAAATGACAACCATGCACTCCCAGGTGTTTACCATAGGAGAAAATTAAGTCAAATACTTGTATAGAATTTTCACAGCAAGTTTATTCATATCTAAAAGGAAAAAGCCCAAGTATATTTTGCCAGATATACAAAGTATGGCCAACTCATAATGGAATAAATATATAGGTTTATTTTATATGCAAAATATGTATTATGTGTATATATGTATTTATGTATGTTTTGAGGCAGCCTATATGTTGCTCTGGATGTCCTGCAAGTCACTATGTAAAGGGTGGCCTAGAATTCAGATCCACCTGCCTCTGCCTCCCAAGTGCTGGAACTAAAGGTATGTACCACAACTGGTTTATAAAGGGATAAAATTTAACAAGAAGAAATGAACCATATAGCTTAGAACAATGACAATTCACAAAGCCATTATTAACCTTTCTTTAAAATTTAGTTTTTGTGATCTGGTCTTCCTGGCCTATTTGTTATCCTTCTGCTTCAGCCTCCCAAGTGTTGGGATTATAGGCACATAATCAAACTGGATAAAATTCAAAAAAAAAAAAAAAACCTCTTAGCAAGCTCCACCTTTAATCTCACACTTGGGAGGCAGAGATCTCTGTGAGGGAGGTCATTTGATCTACAAATTGAGTTCCAGGAAAGCGGGAGTGAAACCCTGCCTTAAAAACCAAAAAGAAACAAAACACCATCTTTTATAGGGACAAAAACAAATTTAATACTAGAGTCTGGGAAGAATGAACTGTAGAAAAACACAAGGAAGAATTATAGGAATATTGTCTTAGGGCTATAGGTGTGAATCCCTAGACTTGATCTTGAGTTTCAATAGTACAGAAAAAAATATTCTGTGTGTTTATATGTATGTAAAAAATGTATCAAATGTACACTTCGAAAGAATGCTGCTTAATATGTAAAAAGCTGGTGAAAAATGATGTACTAATAATATTAAGTTGACATCAGGAAAACATATAGATTGAACCAGTAAAATTAGTTAATTTTAAAGAAGTTGTTGGGGGAGGGGAAGAAGTTAGAGAGATGGTTCAGTGGGTAGGAGCACTGCAGCTTTTCCAGAGGATTCAGGGTTCAGTTCCTAGCATCCAAATGGCAGCTTAGAACCATCTGTAGTTCTAGTTCTAGGGAACCAAATACTTTCTTCTGGCCTTGGTATCAAGAAATACAAGTTGTATACAGATAAACATGCAGGCAAAACACACAAAATAAATTTAAAAATTGTATGGTAACATTTATGATATGTAAAGCATTTTATATATATGCCATAAGTGTTAGTAAAGAAAATTACATATACTATATAAAAATACATATTTATATATAAATATGATTTTATAAGTAGTACTATGACATATACCTATATTACGTATATATATATTACTTTTATAATACAAACCTCATCAGAAATCTGCTGAGCAAGACGAACGGACACATTTCTAAGCATGCATTCAGACGATGGGTTAGGAATGCTCTGAAGGGCACTTTGTAGCACCACTGCTTGATCATGAGTTACTTGATTTACCTGAAAAAAAAAAAAGGTAACCATTTTATTTGAGTATTCTATATATAGCCCAACCCTAACATTTGTATCCTACTTATCATTCCCATAAGATGTTTTCTTTCCACATTTATATACATAGCATGCCATCCTGTCAACATGTCATCCAAGTAGCACAATTAATCCCTTACTCTAGATTAATCTAACTGATGTCTCTACCAAGAGATCAAGTCCAATCTCATCCAGATAGAATATGACTTTTTTTTTTACATGTGCACCCTTTGGCCAGACCTTGCTCATAATCTCGTTATCAAATTCTACTTTGAAAATGAGGAAAAATTATGACTATAAACAAAATGAAAACTAGGGGGAGTGGGAGAAAGGATGAGAAGACCTGTGGTTGGTATATAAAATGAAAAAATTCTAAAAAAAAAAAAAAAAAAAACCAAAACATCTGAAAAACTAACACACAAAAGATAGCAGTACTTTTAGTTAATAGTAAAATTTTTACTAAATTTTTAATTAAAGGAGTTATGAGTAATCCTGTCTTTTGAGTTCTAACTTCTATGTACTAAAGTGTTTAAGATACTCCTATGTTAAGCTTTTAATTGCCCCCCAAATACTTGACTTTTATAATGCCTTGGTATTTGCAACTGGCAAATGGCATATTCTCTATTATAAAGATAGCATGTTATTGGCTTTTGTGTGTATTGTTTATGTTATTGAGAAGTCATGTCATGGATTAAAATAAGAACCTGTTTTTATACTAACAAGAACCCTCTATCATTGGGTGAGATACAGGGTCTCAATTGAAGCCCAGCTCTAAACTCTTGGTTTTCCTCCTGCTTTGGTTGTCTTCCTAGTGCTGGGATTACAGGTAATAACACCACATCTGACAAGAACCTGTCTTTCCATTTAACCTATTAAGAATTACTTTAAAAATATATATTATGTATGTAAAAACGCATGTATAACTTCATTCATTTTTATCTTTTATGGAAAAGTTTGCTTCTTTCTTTTATGTCTGTTTCTGATACAATGTAGCCCAGTACGGCGTTTGACTGGTAATCCTCAGCTTTCTAAATGCTGAGATTACACCACAACTGGCTGTCTTACAGAAAATTTCTAACATATGAAAGTGGTCAGAATAAAATAATACAATTATCTCCAAAGTGTTAATTATTCTCCAGGTATTGTTAATTACCTATTACTCCCTCTCATTTTCTATCTCCATTGATCTTTATGATTGTTGTTAGGCAAATCTTGGGTATCATGAAACTTCATTTATAGATGGGCAGTAGTGGTACATGCCTCTAATCACAGCACTTAAGAGGCAGAGGCAGGTGGATCTCTGAAGTTTGAGGCCAGCCTGGTCTAAAGAGCACATTACAGGATAGCCTTGACCATACAGAGAAACTTTGTCTCAAAGAACCCAAAATCAATAAATAAATTAAATTAAAAAACAAAAAAATCCCAAAAAGAACTAAAACAAAACAAAGAAAAACAAATCCCCCCCTTCATTAAAAAAATATTTTTAGAACTATTTCAGAAATAAAAAGGTTCTTCCTTTAAACATCACAGTATTATATATAAAACAATCATATATCATAATCCCTAACATCCCATTCCTCCCCAATTATGACTGAAGTAATTTTTTAAAAAAGTCTTCTTTGAGACTATTGTAAAATGAGGGTCTATACCCTAGGGCTGGCCTTGAATATATAATAATCCTCTTGTCTAAAGACATTTTTGTCTATTAGTAATTTAGTAATTATAGCTTATCTTAAAGAACTTCAAAAATGGCTCAAATTTGCCATCCAAGCAAAGACAGAATGACAATGTCTTCATAATTGGAGTTTAAGACAATAAAGGCGAAAAAGAAACTGATAAAAGGTTAAATAAATCACAACTCAACATCACTGGTATCTTACTGACTTGAGTTAGAAATTCATTCACATGGGCTTTTTAATGTTTGCAGTGAGAATTAAAATTAAGCAAAACTCAAGTGGTCAGAAAGGAACTGAAGTAATTGTCTTCCAAAATTAGAAGTAGTAAAAGCCAATGAAGAACTTGTGTACTTTTAATAAAAATACTATCTAATAAGTGAAAATTCCTACTAAAAATGGAAAGAAAATTTCAACAGTCAAAAGTCAAAGTTGAATTTTAGATTTAAAGATTTCTGAGAAATTCACCCTTAAAATTACTATCTACTACTATTAGAGATTAAAAACAAAACCAAACCAGTCTGCATTACCGATGTCATGGGATTCACGCCTTCTACACCTGGCTGGCAAGCTTCTGCCACAGCCCGAACATGGCCATAGCCAATGGCAGTTAGTAACAGTTTGGCTATTTTAAGAGCATTGAGGTAGGCACCCCTTCGAGTTTCCATATCTGCATTTGGTAGGAAGTTATTTCTGGTGAGCATACTCAGGACAAGGGGCAGACCACCACTTTTTAAGAAATGAAACTGAAAATCAGAGGAATCATCAGCCAGCGGTGCACCAGCAGGCATCAACAAAGCATAGACTACCTGAAAATAAATAAAATGGGGAGGGGAAGAAGAAAAGAATTATATTAAAAGAGATTTAAAATATAACCTCCATTTCAAAGACTAATAAAATATTCTTGACCATTAAAAACCATCTAATAATCATATCCACATTCTTCACAATAACACATATGAAGATCAAATTTAAAGAACAAGAACCAAATTCAAAATGGAAACAACAAAAACCAACCTCTGTTAGGTATAGCACTTGTGAGGCGGAAGGACCAAAGAAAAGTGAATCAAGAGATGGACTAAGGCTGCTTTCTCCCAATTTGGCATGGTCCAAACAAATAGCTCTTAATTTTTCTATTGTTGTACTATCTGTAAGGGAGAGAGAGGAAGCATAGTTTGAAATAAAATATGCACCTATATCACTTCTAGCATTTTCAAGAGTATGGAACAGCAAACAATTCAGCTGAGCTACACAGTTAGTTGAGCTTCTATAACATAGAACCATACTTAAGTTGATTTAAAAGCAAACAAAACACCAACCAAGGCTTTATAATCACTCAAGGGAACAGTCTCTCATCCAGTCAACATACTCTACTCAGCTGCAGGAGACCAATTTTAAAAAACACGTCCAAAGGAACAGTTCTTACCTCCAAATTTTCTGCTTGCCTTATGACATTACATATTACCTAGTTTGTTTCACTGAATGGTACCACTGTACACAAGAAACTGAACCTTAAAAACTAAAGAAGAAAATGAAGAAGAGGAGGAGACTAGAACTGTGGTGTATACCTTTGTTCTCAGTGCAGAGGAAGGCAGATATGTGAGTTAGAGGATAGCTGGGGCTACAATGTCTCAAACAAAACCAAAACAAACAAATAAACCAAAACCTTGACTATTGGATGAATCCAAAAAATTTAGTAGCTGATTTAGTAGGTAAAAGTCCTTGATTCCTAAAGCTCACATGGTGGAAAAAGGAAACCAATATCTGAGGTTATCCTCTGACCTCCACATGAACATTGCATATCTACACAAAAAATGAGTATATAAATACAACAAATGTTTTAAAAAAAAATTTAAGGCCAAGTGTGGTGGTGCATGCCTTAAGCCCCCATTCTCAGGAGCTAGAGGCAGGCAAACAGTTCAAGGCCAGCCAGAAGTAAATAAAACCCTGTCACAAAAGGGAGCAACAAATGCTTAACAAATCATTTAATGCTGTTGGCTTAATAGTTTACTGTGGCCATTCTAGTTCTTACACATATGCATACCTAAACCCTGATCATTATCAACTTTTTAATTATAAAATAGATTGAAAAAATTAATCCACTCATAATCTTGCCATTAACAGATGGCTATGGTCCTCTTTTAAGTGAAGAACAATTTTATTAGAGCTTAAAATAAGAACCTCAGGGCTGGCAAGCTATAAAACCTTAGCAGCTACCTGGACGATCCAAATGAAGGAGAAAAAAAATCATGCAATTTAAGCTGCCATGAAGGTCAGGTATGTGGCAAACAAGCCACAATTTAGGGAGGGAAGCTTTAGAGAAAGACTAAGAAAGCCCAAATGTTAAGGAAAGCATGTTTAGAAAAGTAAAGGAAAACATGCTTTTGTGAGCAATTCAGGAAAGTGAACACTCTTTCAACAATACGTGTCTGCAGTCTGTAAGCTTCTACCTTAGGTTAATTATTACCCCTAGTATCTTTAAATGATATTCAAATACAAGCCATTATATGATTATAGCAATGCATTATTTAAAAAGAGTAAAACCAGACAAGCATGATGGTGGTTGCTTTTAATCCGCGCACTGAGGAGGCAGAGGCAGGTGGATCTCTATGAAAAACCAACATAGTAAGACCCTGTCTAAACAAACAAACAAACAAACAAAAACCAGAATGAGAATGAAGAGCTTACAATAAATTGGCATACTTAAAAATATTCCTTATATTAAACTCCTTTAAGGAGGTAGCTTTTAGTAAAATCGATTCATTCTGCTTGGAAAGCAATCAATACATACAAATTTAGACACTACAGTTTGATTTTAAAAAGCTAAGAATTAGAATGTGAGTGAGTGCACAATGACATGTAGAAGTTTGAATAAAACTTTTTGGAGTCAATTTACTCGTTTCAATTTTTTGTGGGTTCTGGGGGTGGAATTCAGGCCATCAGGTTCTCGTAGTAAGTACCACTACCCACTAAGCCATTTTACTGGTCCAAATTTAGGTGCTAGGTTTTGACTTCATAAAAACGTGAAGAACCTTTTATTTATTTATTTACTTACTTATTTACTTATAAAAAAGCAACCTTTAAGTTTTCTGCCTGAGCTTAATGGGAAGAGCTCAATGTCACCATCTGGTGGCATGAAGCCCAAATCAAAGCTCAAGGCTTTGCTGTGGGTTTGTATTTTTAAATTATGCTGTGAAAGTTGAATCTGTAAGTAAAGCAAAAGCTGTCATTGACAGGTCAGAACTAAATTGAATTGAGGAATCAAAGCTGGGAATTTACTCTGTCCCATAGGAACCAGAAAGCAAAATGGGAAAGGACAACAAGGTGTTGTCTTTCAGAACACAGTGTTTCCTTTAGAAAACAAGAGTTAAGAGAAGTACCAATTCAATATATTGAGCCAACAATGTGAAAACAAGAGGAAGCCAACATTATAGAACTGTCAAAACATGCCTACAACTTGCCCACTCAAATGACAGAAAGAGACCAGAGAGAGAACAACAGTAAATGCTATTCAATTTTAAGAGCTTTGTTGTTTAAAATACAATATATTTTAATTAGGTAGTGGTGAGGCATGCCTTTAATTCCAGGACTTGGGAGGCAGAGGTAGCTGATCTCTGTTGAGTTTGAGGCCAGCCTGGTCTACAGACCTAGTTCTAGGACGGCTAGGGCTACAGAAAAAAACCTCTTGAAAAACCAAACCAATCAACCAACAACAGAAGACTCAATGTATTTTGTTCCTATTTTTCCACTTTCCCAACTTCACCCATATCCCTATAACCACCTGTTTTCTCTAAAAAATAAACAAACAAACAACAAAATACCAGTGAAATAAAAAATACCAAAACAAACCAAAGAAAAGCCTACTAAAACATATGGAGTTCATTTTGAGATGGCCAACATGGGGCTTGCCATAATTGATACACTCGGCAACAATCCATTGGAGAAAACTGATTTTTCTGGGAGTTAAATATTTCAGTATAAAAAGGTTTTGGTTTTCTTTTTAAAATAACTCAATTGTATCTCTGCTTTTTAGTTAAGATCAAGAATAAAGGAACTCAAAGTAAGAAACACTGGAAACTGAAATAATCTTTTGTTAATAAATTCTTCTATTAATCACAACAATAAAACTGGCAAACACAACTCAGATTAGTAAAGAAAGTAAAACTGTTTATATTCTAATTTTATCCAGGCAACTGTTAAAAATACCAAGGGAAGAACTGTTATTTTCTTTTTTGTTTTGAAACAGGGTTTCTCTGTGTGACCATTCCGGCTGTCCTGGAATTTACTCTGCAGATCATGCTGGCCTCAAACTCAGAGATCTATGGCTATCACCGCCTGGCAAGAATGCTTATTTTCAGTGACAAAACAAGCAAGCAAAAAAATGCCTTTAGTCCTGCAGTGACTCAAGAGAAACTTGTTCAACTTTTTTCTTTAAAGATTTATTTAATTACTTATTATGTATACAATGTTCTGCTTGCACGTATACCTGCACAACAGAAAGGGACACCATATCTCATTATAGATGGTTGTGAGCCACCATGTGGTTTCTGGGAATTCAACTCAGGACCTCTGGAAGAGCAGCCACTGCTGTTAACCTCTAAGAGATCACTCCAGCCCAGTTGCTCAACTTTTAAAGGAAAAAACTGAGAGTGAATACCTGCAACCCAGTCTCATCATAGGAAGTGGATTATAACAAGATTTTATCTTGACTAACTAATGGTGAATTTACTTATTTTTGTGCCTATCATAAATAAATGGTGGCCTATGGGTTCCAAAATTCCATCAGTAGTTTAAAGAACTATTTTTTTTTTTTACAATCTTGAAAATGTAAATGTTGAACATGTATTTAAACAAATACTGGGATGATGTCAGAATTAAATTTTCACCTAAGTAGAAAAAAATGGATGTACATTTAAAATCGATAAAGAACTGTAAAAGATACCCAGGTCAATTAGCAAGTACTTTGAAAGGCTGAGCTACCTACCCAGTCTCTACCCACCCATCCATCTTCTTTCTTTCTTTCCTTCTTTTTCCTAATATGTAATTATAACCTGATCCCTTCCTATAATGTTACTTGTATCTTATCATTCCAGGGATGATCACTTGCTACTCCATGACCATTTTGGGGGCTCTTCTTGGACAAAAACATTTCCCGTTCTATTTATTTATTTTATGTATATGAGTTTTTGTTACGTATGAGTATTTGCATGTATTCCTGCATGACAGAAGAGGGAATCTGATCCTATTATATATGGTTGTGGGCTAGGAATTGAACTTAGGACCTTTTGAAGAGCAACCAGTACTCTTAAACGGCTGAGCCATCTCTCTTAATTCTTTGTCTATAGTGAGAACCCATCCTGTTAGCATGTCTACTGGTATTGTCCTAGTTCAGGTCTTTTTTAGGAAGCCATGTAGAGCCTTAATAGGTAAACCATTTTCTTTACCTTTGAAAAATATTCAATTAAGTTTGTGTCTGGTGTGCACTTGAATGTGCTCATGTCCCATGGGCATAAGTGGAGGTCAGAAGACAACTTGAAGGAATTCATTCTCTCCTTCCACTATGAAGATTCTAGGGATCAATTCAGGTTTTTAAGGCTGGTAGCAAGCACCTTTACCTGCTAAGCCATCTTACTGGCCCTAGGAAAACAGATTCTACAAATGGCCACAGTACATATTTTAGGATTTGGGGTCACATGGTCTCTGCTACTGAGTTGTTGGCTATTAGCTGACAAAAAATTGTAAACAATATATGAATGAATGAAAGTGTGGCTGTACACCAGCAAAACTTAAAGATAATGAATAAAATTTAAATTTCATAGAATCTGGTATCAAAAATAAATATTTTAAATTTTTATTACATTTATTTGTATGTATGTATGTATGTATGTATGTATGTATGTATGTATGTATGTATGTATGTGTAAGTGAATGGCAAATGTGTAGAGGTCAAGAGGGCAGATGAAGGGAGTCAGTTCTCTTCTACCATGAAGGTCCCAAGTATCTTAACTATGGTTCATCAGGTCTGGAGGCACATTTATCCATTGAGCCACCTCACAAGACCCCCAAGAGGCTTTTAGTTTTATTTTAGCCATTAAAAAATTTAGACACTTTCTTTAGGTATTAGGTTGTATTAAAAATAAGTTGTAGGAAGATTCTGACCTTTCAGGACTATAAGCACTGATGCATGGCTGACAAAAAGATTTTGTTGCTGGGCAGTGGTGGCACACACCTTTAATACCAGCACTTGGGAGGCAGGCGCAGGTAGATCTCTGTGAGTTTAAGGCCAGCCTGTTCTACAGAGCAAGTTCTAGGAAAGCCAAGGTTATAGAGACAAAGCCTGGCTCAAACAAAACAAAAAAAAACAAAACAAAAACAATTAACACACACATTTATTGTTAGTATGCATTATATGTCATCATTGAAAACATCTTACCCGGTGGCATAAGTTTCATAAGCACTCTTGCTCCATCTCTAAGAGGTGGCATATTTAGGCTGCTTCCTAAGTCTGCAACTTGCCAGAGGAAAGAGATGTATCTGGGATGAAGTGACATAATCTAGAATATGAAATACACAAAATAATTACCTGAATTATTCCTTGGTTTCAAAAAGGTCTCCTTAAATTTAACATCTCTATAGTTTGCTCCTATTCTTCCTCATCTTACTTTTATAAATTCTTTATGATGTAGACTTAACACATCATCTGAGCCACACTTGCAATAATTTTCTATTTTATTAAACTATTTCTTCTCACCTGAATATAACTAAAGATGACTGTGGACATAGTGAAACTGACACCATGTTACTATTAAATTCCTAACTAGTATATCTTACACTGGAGTGGCTGGTGTTAATGAAAACATTAATTTTCTTTATGAGGAGGGGTGAAGGGAAGAGGTTAGGAATGGAATATGTCACTGTTACAACTGGAGAAAGATTGCAGATTATTTCTGTACATATAAGGTTTTGAAAGGATCCATTTTACAGGGCAACTATGTCAGACAGTAGTATCTTTTTAAATTTATATATTGAAATGTTATAATTTAAACTTCAATTGATTAACTATATGCAAATATAACCAACTAGTAACTACAAGGAACTTTTGTTTAAAATTTCAACTGACTTACATTACCTTTCAGAAAGCTTGACTGAAATTTATATGGATAATTATGTAGATATTTTGCCTCTTTAAACAAAAAGTTCCTCAACAACAACAAAAAACATTTATGTATTTGTCGATTCTCAACAATGCACAACTGAATCTACTTACCACTCCAGGCAAACAGCTTTCCACTTCCGGATTGGGGCCATCACTGTAATGATTACCGTGGTTTCCAGGAGATCCAGTTGAGGAATCAGAAGAGCTATCAGGACTTGAAGGCATATTGGAGCTTATTTGTGTAAGTTTTGCTGTAATTAGCTGAAAATTATACATATTAGAATCAATGACAAGGGGAAAAAAAACTCCCACATAAAACAGAAAACTTAGAACCTAGTAAAATATACCAACAATTAAATGCAAAAACTATAGATGCTGGTGGATCTGGAGAATTGGCTGACTGATTAAGAACATTGGCCATTTCTGTAAGGGACCTGAGTTCAATTCCCAGAACCCAAACACACACTATACAACTGTCTATAACTCCAGTTCCAGGGGATTCAATGCCCTCTCTTCTTAATTTAAAGGGCATCAGGCAGACATATGGTGTACAAACATATATGCATGCAAAACACCCTGTATATACATATAAAATAAACAAAAACTACATGCTAATATTTTCAAGAGTACATTTAAGAAGTATTGTTATAACCATTTGTTTTGATATATTTTAAGTATCCTAATGTTTGAGTTAGTGTTATAACCCTAACATCAAGCCTAACAAATATTTAACAATGAAATAACAATGAAGTTCTTTTAAATTTTTTTGGTAACTATATATACTTACTGATTTATCTTTTAGGTTTAATTGTCCAATTAACTTTCTGTCATCTCCAGGATCAATCAGCTCACCACCCACAAAGAGTTCAATTTTTGTATGAGCTACATTAGCTTTAATGCGATTGAGAATACATCGTCGAACTGAACCAATTGTATCATTTGTATGAGACCAAACTTCCAAATCATCTACTTGTCTGCCTTGGTTTGGAAATCGAACTATAAAAGAGAGGTGTTTACCACGGAAAGCTCTGGTGGGAAAAATAAATGGAAAATATACTCAGTAGATTTCCAAATTTAGTTGCCAAGAAATGAAAATTTAACATTGAATATATTCTTATTAAACAAAAGGAAGTATATGGGACTCAGTACCCTGAAAATAATTTTTGAACTATAAACATTGCAATATCCAAACACAATTGACTACATTCCATTGTTATTGCTTTTATACTCAGTGGCATAAAATGATGTACTGACCTATAAAAATTAATGCAAATGTCAGATATGATGCCTCATTTCAGTAATTCAGCCACTGCTGAAGTAGAAGACTACAAGTTTTAAAGCTAGGATGAGCAACTCAAAGCAACAGTCAGTTCCCAAAATTAAGACACAGACATAGTAATATTTAATCAATTTTTATGCCTGTAAAGTCTCACTATTCTTGCTATTTGTAAATGTGCAAGGTAAGATTAACCTTAAGAATATCAACAAAAACTGTCAATATTTTGCCTGACTTTATTTATGACACAGGGTCTCAACTGTGTAGCTCTAGCTGACTTGGAACTTGCTATGTAGACCAAATTGCCCTCAACTAAGAGAGATCTGCCATCTTGTTCTGGAGTGCCCGGATTAAAGGCATGCATTACCTCCCAGAATTGCCCAAAAATACAGCAAGTCACTCCAAAACTACAATATGTTGGCCTATTATCTTAAAGGCATAATATAAAAAAGGAAATCATATTCATCAAGGAACAACTTTACACATGAATGTAATTTGAATTACTAAATGGTAAAACTTAAAAAAAAATATTAGAGCATTTGAAAATTTCTTGGCTACATTGGTTACCTGACAAGTCAGTTTTTAAGAATTTATTACAATTACTTTTCAATCTGAGTATGCTATTTTGTTGTTGTTCGAGACAGGGTGCAAAGAACCATGTTAGGTTCCTAATACCTGCATGATGGATCTTCTCACAGGGCTCAAGTATTTGTAACTCCAGTCCCAGGGGCTCTAATGTTTGTTTCTGACCTCCAAAACATGCACATGGAACACATACATACATATAGGCCAACATTCACATACACAAAATTGGAAAAAAAAAAACCTTTTTAAAAAAAGTGTAAGTATACACCTTTTTTGGGTAATAGAATGTCACTATAGGGTCTTGGTTGGGCTAGAACTCATTATATTGAGCAGACTAAGTCAGCCTCAAACTTGGAACAGTCCCCCACTGCCTATGCTTCCTGAGCATTACCTAACAGTATAAATAAGTATGAAAACTGAAGCTGAAGGTACGGATAGCTTAGTGGTTAAGAGTGCTTGGTGAATAAGCATGAAGCATGAGGATCCAAGCTCAAATCCCCAGCCCCTACATTAAAAAATTAGAAACTTCTGTAATTCTAGAAATGTGAGTAGGAAAGACAGGATGATTAGGGCTTGTCAGTCTAGCTCCAGGTTCAGTGAGAGACCTTGTCTGAAGGGAAAAATAGGGCAGAGAGTGACAATCTCTGGCTTCTATGAGTGAGCATGTGGGTACATCTACACAGACATGTGTATATAACATACAATTATATTCAAACTTAAGGCTTATGAGGTGTCTCAGTTATGTAAAGGGGCTTGCTACCAAACCTGAGGACCCAAGTTTGGTCCTTGGGACCCAAATGATAAAATAAAATGCAAAGAACTAATAAAGCCCTCAAATTGTCCTCTCATCTCTCCACCCAAACCATGGTATGTGCATGGCCACACACACAAAATTTGCCACACAGTTAAACAAAACAACCCCACAAGCCATATAAACTCTGACCCACTCCTCTCTCTGGGGTGTTTTCTTTCCTAATAAACTGTTCTACCACAAAAAAATAAGCAAATATTTCCGTAAGGTAGTTATGTTTTTAAAGGACAAGATGCATTTTTCAAGTAGATAAGTCTCTTTTCTTTGTACACATTTTTTTAAAAAAGGAAATGGTTAGGGAAATACAAAATAACAAAAAAATTAATCCTAATTGATCAGTTATTCACATACCTTGACATAGGCAAAATTGTTCTTTCTTCATGATAATCACTGTCACATTCATTTATATATTCTCGTAGAACAGTTAATACTCGAACCATTCGAACAGCTTCCTGTCTTGCACAATTAATACTGTCTTTGTCACCATCCAAAACACACAACGTGTCATAAGAGGCTTTTAAACGATCAAAACAAGACTGAATGAAGTCTTCATGGATCACCACCTACAAATATAGTAGGACAAAGCCAAGAGATGAGAATATTAACAATGTTGTTCAATGTAACAATAATCATATTTAAGCAGATAGTCTACTGCTGTTAAATGGAAGGTAGTGTCATATAAGGACAAATGAGATTTAAAAAAGAAATTTAGAGGATTATGTTATTGGTTATGAAAATAAACTCAGCACAGTCTTTACTATTTCAATATAATAAACATTCAAAGTAATCAAACCATTTTGAAGGTCATTCTCAAAGCAAGAGTCACTTAGATAGTATTCCATATAAGAGATATAAAAACTTGGTATTTTACATATGTGTGTATTTTGAGGTAAAGGTGTCCAAGCTGGCTTAAAGTCTGTAATTCTCCAGCCTTGGGCTTTCAGATGCCCAGATTACAGGCATATACCAGCATACCTAGCTTTGATAAATTTTAAGAGCTGAAACAAAACAATTTCCAGTTCATCCTGAATTAAAAGAAAATAATCTTTAAGTATTACAGTTCTATCAACTGGAATTCTAGCTTATAAAGGTTTTAATGCACACTGATCCTTACCTGATTGACCTGTAGCCTCGGACCAAGGTTTGTGTATATCTCTTTAAGGAGATCTATAGCTCGGCTGGCAATATCATCATTACTCTGAATGACAACCTATGTTTAAAAAAAAAAAAAAGATTAATGTTCTCAAGAAACGTCTTAGTTGGGCATTTAAATTCAAATCATATCCTTAGTTATTTTCAATACACTATCATCATTATGGTTAAGCTGACTAAGTAAACTTGAGACAAACAGATCAAAACAAATGCAAGATGCAACTCTTTGAATAAAGAAATTTAAGAATAAATGACATTTTACTAAATATGCTTTGACCAAATTTTGAGTCTTTCAAGGAGGAATTCAAACTAGTTAAAGAAAACAAGGTGCTACATAAATACAGTTTAGTATAAAAATTCTCCCTTCCGTCTCTCAGTCCCCTAATATTTACAATTCACATCTTATTACATTGGTGTTTTTCAAACTTAGTTCCAAAGTCTAGGGTTTGGATGAAGCGTGTTGTAATCGGTTAAGAGGCTTGGAGATAACAAGGTGAAGAAGCCCAGAGATAATGAACAAAAAAATACACAGGCTTCTCCTATGTAAATAATTATGTTTACAGTTTGATTACTGCCATTATTATTTTTGGAAGTCAGGATCTCAATCTGCACCTGTAGCCTCAGGCTGCCCTAAAACTACAAAATATTCCACCTTCCAAGGATTTACCACCCAACTCATGTATCTAAAGTGTAAATTTGGATTTATAAAAAGACTTTGTAATAGTAAAATATGTGCTGGAGACTGAATCCTGGACTAAATCCATAGTTAAAGATGCACTACCTCTCCAGTCCCTCTACTGCTTATAAACAAAACAAAACAAACGAAAAACCAAAACTCTAAGCTTTACTTATTTGAAATAAGTTGTTAAGCACTAGAATACTTCACAAAATACCATAGTCTATGTATGTGATTTGCAGATATTTAAAATATAAGTAAAAAACATTAGTGACTATATACAACCAGCCTAATTTTTAAAGATAGAAATATAAATCACATAAGACAGTTTAGCCTCAAATAGATTAAAATTATACTTTTCTAGGTTTTAAAAAATGTTAAACAATATCATTAAGAAACACACAAATGCAAGAAGATAACCATTAATCCCAGACTCCTAGGACAAGCATCAGAGAATACACGCATAACTTATGTGCCACAATTAGTTATAGCTACCTATTCGTGAACATCACATGCAATGCTGACAGACCTTCTACTTTTGACTTACCCTCCAAAGATAGTCTAAGCCTATCAATTCCAAATCATCCATCATATAGGCTCTTCTTTTTGCTACTAGTTTTCCTTCCCGACAATTCACAGCTTTGAAGAATCTCTCAAAACATTTCATTCCATTTTCAGTTAACAAGGAAGGATCAAGTTGAAGCACATTACTTTCGAAGAAGTCCTTGTTGATATCAGGATCTAAGTCTGGTTCATCCCCCATTAGTTTGGAATACCACTTAAAACAGGCTTCACGATCACAAAGGTAAACTGCATTTTCAGCTAAGCACTTCCATATTTGTTTTGCCTGAGGAGCACACAGCCACAGTTGGCCATCCTTCAATAAAAATCTTAGAAAAACATAAAAAAAATTAATTTGACACAGTACAACCTACTTACGTATGAAACAATACTACTATTACAACTATATTTTTAACTACAAATGTCAGTTCTTTCAAAGAACTTGTCGGTTTTTATATGAGAATTCCAGGACATCAAGAGCTACACAGAAAAACCCTGTCTAGAAAGCCCAAAAAAAGTCCTTTGCTAAAACTAAGCATTTCTAGCATAAACAAATACAAGAAGCTTACCCTAAAGTTTAAAATAATAAAGTTAATGTTACAATCCAGGAACTAATCTTAAAACATTCAGCAACACAGGAAGAAGACATGGGACTTTTTTATGTGGGAAAATAAGATGAGGAAAAAGAAAAAAAAAAACCAAAAACAAAGAATAAACCAAAGATAGCATATGTAAATATCAAACAAACCTAAGAAAGTTAAGCCGTTCTTGGACTTCTTGAACATGACTGTATCTACTTCCCAGTCTCACAGTTTGTGGGTCATAGTCTTCATGATCTGCAAGTTAATAAAAATATAATGTATTATTCATATGGATAATAACACCAGTACTGATTTCAACCAGTGATCTTTCAGTTAAAAAATCATTAATCTGGCTGGATCAGATCATACACCTTTAATCCCAGCACTGAGAAGCAGGCAGGTGGATCCTGTGAGTTCCAGTTAAAGTCTACATAGTTAGTTCTAGGACAGGCAAGGTTATACAGAGAAACCGTGTCTCAAAAACAAAACAAAACAAAAGCCCACAAAAACAATCAGAAACCCACATTAATGGAAATCTACTAATCACCAGGACATTGATAACTGGCGTTTCCAACCCATCTAGTATGCCAACAAAATGTATTCTCCTTTGATACAACCCAAAGTATGTGACGCCATTAAAATTCTTTAGCACAATCCTTTTCCTCTCTCATATGCTATAAATTCTGACCAAGAATATTAGAAAAGTAGTACTACATAGTTGAAGTGGTTCCACCAGGCTTCACTGCCAAGATGCTATGAATTCATACTACATTTGTTTGTATTTTACTTGAGAATGGGCCATACTTTGATAAATTTTGTTTAATATTCTAAGGAACTGCCATCTATTTAGTCAAGTGGCTGCACTAATTTATGACCCCACAAAGAATGAAGAATGAAGCTCTAATTTCTGAATAGTCTCAGCTAATACCATGTCCTATCAGCCTAGTAAGTATGATGAACTCATACTGTGGTTCTAATTCATATTTCTTACTAATGATACTGAGTATCTTTTTAAAGTTCTTATTAGCTTATCTGAAAAAATTCAACCTGCTCCAAATGCTGCTCTGAGTAGATGGTACAGTGTAATGTACTCACAGCATTTCTGAGCCTTCATTGAGACTGGGAACACAGAAGGGCTCATTTTGCCTTCTGTTTGCTATACCATTTCACTTGGTGACTGCAGTAAAGGGAGGTACAACCATCCTTTTAGTTGTTCTTCACCCATCTCCACTCTTCATAGACAATTCACTTGGCACAGAATGTTCTGGTTTCTTTAGGAACAACCAATTGTAGAACTCTATCTCTGTGGTCTCTTCTCTCTCTTCCCTTTGAGCAGAATGTTTGACACTAGATAGGATTCAGAGGCAGGACAGCAGCCACTTTTCCAAGAATGATATCCCTGCCTTAGCAAGCAATAAGTGTTGGGATGGAAATAGGGCCACTAATTTCCCCTTGTATGGAGACTATAGTCAGCTGTGGTGGGAGTAACTAAGGCCCTAATTTGGGCTTATAATGCTTATAGTGACGTTTTACCTTATATAGGCACTAAGTGGGCAGGGGAATGAAGACAGAGTCCTTTTAGCCACATCTGCTTCTGTAACAAAGGACTAAAGATAAAAAGGCCAGAGAGTGCTGTGCAAGAGGCCAAGTGCAGTCCTAAGCTAGGAGCAATGGGGAGGGGGACTGCTTCTTAATCAAACCAGTCC
Source organism: Phyllotis vaccarum (assembly GCA_033318265.1). Lineage (NCBI taxonomy): Eukaryota > Metazoa > Chordata > Mammalia > Rodentia > Cricetidae > Phyllotis > Phyllotis vaccarum. The sequence continues at coordinate 131,128,778 of JARWLC010000013.1, read as the reverse complement.
AGAACAGTTTCTACATGGTGAAGCTGACTGGAGACAAACAATCAAGTTGTGTCTCAAACGCTAGTTTCTGAGATTTAGACATTATTTGTTAAAACTCCTTACAACAATTTCTAGGCACTTTAATTTTTATGGTTGTTTTATAAGGTCCACTAAATCTTTTATTTTTGAAACTCCAGAAGTTAAATCCTTTAATTCTTTACTTTCTTTTCACCCAAAGTTTAGTGTTTTCTTTTGAGTATATCCATATTTATTTATTTAATAGGCAGTTATTTTCATTATTTTGATTGTTTTGGACAATAAAAGCCAAATCCTTCATCCTTTGAACACACACACTTTGGGTCACTTTCATACTTTTCCCAGTAAGATATCTTTGCTCCAGGCCTGAAAATAGCTCTATTTCTCCAGGTAGGTAGAAAATGCTGACAAAATAGTTAATTCTATTTTTGATTTTACTTTCTTTAAGCCGGAAAAAAAGGCCACATACTCAGTATTTCATGTCTGATAAGCAAGAAAAAAAAAAAAAAGACGGTAAATTAAGTAAACCACACTCCCATTAAGTGTTCAGGTCAGAACATTAACTATCCTACAATTTAGGATACCAATTAAAATTTCTAATTAAAGCTTCAGTGATAACTGAAAGGTGATTTACACTTTGCTGTATGCACAGAAAAACTTCAAGAAGATTGGTGAGCACCATCATATGAAAGCACTAGTATTTACAAAACAAACAAATACTGGCAAGAATTTTTAGTAAGTTCATCTTCCTTTATCTAAGAATGCTAACACAAAAGGAGGAGCTAGGCATAGTGGTGCACACCTTTAGTCCCAGCACCCAGGAGGCAAACAGAGGGATGCAGATTCTAGGACAGCTAGAACTACATAGTAAGACCCTGTTAGGGTGGGATAGGACAGATACCCAAAAGCAGAAGGAGAATCTGCTGACCATTTGGCTAATAAGGATATGCCCACCCAGCCCCCAAGCTCAAGATGCTTGTGGTGATGAAACATGAAGAGAACATAAACCTGCTGTGGAACAATCTTTTTGTACACTGTAAATATTTGTTGTTGTCATTGGTCTAATAAAGGGATGAATGGTCAACAGTTGGGCAGATAAGATAGAAAGATATTAGGCAGGACTTGTGGACCAAAAGAGTGCTAGAAAGGAGGCCACCAGGAGACACATGTTGAAAAAAGGTACCACCACATGGTAGAGCATAAATAAGAAATATGGTTAATTTAAGTTTTAAGAGTTAGTAACAAGCTTAAGCTATCAACCAAGCATTTATAATTAATAATATGACAGAAAACCCCACCTACATATACTTAATGCTGATCAGTGGTTCAGAGTACCAGTGAGCTGGGGAAGTCTGCTATTAGCCCACTGAACATCTTATGTATAATGAGATTCACATAATACCTTCACTATGCACAAGCAAATTCTGTAATTTACTGCACAACTGCAAATTGAGAAATGTTGGCAGATAATACCACAGAGATAACAATGTTGAATCCCACAGGATTTTAGTAGCTTTAAAAAGTAGTGTTCACTAGAATGGTTCTGTGAGTTAGAAGAAATGGTATTAGGACTCATTAGGACAAAGAGAAAGTGTGATGCCAATGAAGTTAGAGGAAAAAGATCCAGTACTTACTATGTGCCAGATACCGTTTTAACATAAATAATTTTTTCAAGGTCATTTAGTATTCGTTCAACAGATACTATATTTGGGTCATTATTTCAGATTCAGATAATATGTACCCAAACTGAGATGTATTCACATAGAGAAATAAACAATATTAGAAAAAAACTAAGAATACAAGCATTCTTGTGACCATGAAACTAAGATGAGGCAATAGTTCATGCAGAATCTGACTCAAATGGAGTAGAAACTAAACTACACATGCACCACCTCCTAAGTACCCCAAAGCAGAGTACCTAACCTCTGACACTGAAATCCAAGTGTATAAAAATCAGCAGTAAAGTACACATAACTTGTATGACTCTTACCTTGGGGCAAAGACTACACTGATAATTACAACGGCTCTGTATCATCAGGAGATCATGGAAAAACTCTGATGGATTAAAACCCAATGTTTAAATGTCTGTGAACAGTGCTTATGACCTTCTCATTTCTCTTACTGAATTGTTTTCTTTGGTATAGAACATTTATCCATATTATTGTACACATTCAATGTGGTAATGAGAAAGAACTTAAGACTAAAATGATCAAAGATCATTATTTGGTGCTCCTCAGCTGCCTGATGCTTTAACTGCTTTCTGGTACCTCATCAATGAAGATTTATCTGGCCCAAAAGGGAGAAATTGAAGAATAGAGTCAACAAATCAGTAAAGTTATCTTAAGAGTTGCTTTTTTATTATGTTTACCTGAATTTTTACTAAATAAGTTTGATTTATGAGTGCTATAAATTTGACTCAATGCTAAGTTCATTCTATTGAAAGTGTTACAAATAGCTTCATTTTAATAGACACCACTGAATATCCTACAAAATATCATATGAAAGGCATATATAGGAACCATGTCTAATTCAGCCTGTTATGCTAATACTATATAAAGTTCTCTATAGCTGTGGGAACAAATAAGAACCTATGAAGTGACTTCTTTTGAAAATGCTGAACTATAAATTTGGCATAAGGTAGAGAACTAAAAAGCATATTAGTGAAGAGATTGAGACATGACTGTTTAGAAGGCAAAATATTGTCATAAAGCTCCACATTTTGAAGATACTTAAAAAGCTTACAGAAAACACGTTTTCTTAAAAGGTGAAGGTGGTGTAGCAATAAAACAAAGCAGGCACATATCTCAAAAGGTCCTAAAAATTCTTAGTAGTGACTGTCAGAGCTCCAAGTAGGAAAGAAAAAGAAACCATATTTAACATGGGAAGGCAAATACTGCATAAAAAGCTTTCAATGCTAGACTCATGTTTAAGTTACGTAAGATCTGGGAGTGTACGATCTGGGAGTGTACGTGGGTCTTAAGTCACAAAATAAAACCAATTATCATCAGGTTTTTTAAATAAAAATGTCACAATTAAGGTAATTAATACAAAACAGCAATCACTGTTACTTCCTATCATTCAATTATCTTACAATACATACCTCTGGCATACAGTCTCATGCTTTCCATATAAGTTGCAAGGTTTTCTGCTACCAAAGTAACTAGGGCATGATTGTGCTGAAGTTGATTGATTAAGTCATGACGGTAAAATACATGGGGACTTCGCTGAGTTTGACTGAAACGAGAAGAACTTAACAATATAATTAGGCAATTAAACTCTGATGCAATCAAGAGTTTATTACAACTTAAATCATAGCTACTAATAATAAAAAAACCTCAAAAACCAGCTTTACTCATTTACTTCCTTCAATGACAGACAATATTATGCAACTTAAAATTAATGTCAAAAATTTTTAAAAAGCATATTACTTGAAAATCAAACATTAGTTTCCATTTATTTCAAAAGGAGTCTACTTCAATGACTGTCTACTCTCATAATATGGTAGTAGCAACACATCTGTGTTAGGACACAGGGTAATTTGAAAATTATAAAAATCTAAACTTTGTATAACTAGCATTGTAATTCCTAGTTAATAATGTTTTTATGAATTTTTATTAGAGGCCAGAGAGATGGCTTAGCAGGAAAAGGTACTTGACAACACCTTGAAAACCTGAGCCCAATCCTCATTATTCTCACCATGGAATGTGAGAACTGACCCCTATAAACTGTCTTCCAACTGTCACACAAACAATGTAGCATGAGCCTTCATCCCTCCCCCTCAATAGAAATTAAAAAATAGCTATTTAAGTTACACATTGGGAACATTTGGTTTGTTGCTAAATTGTTCTTGTCACCAGAAAGATAATTCCTTTCCAATGTTTTGTCACATTCTCTCAAACAACTTTCATAGCTACTACTATTATTCTAGTATAGAGAAAGTTATTAATTTTTAGAAGAGGATCTGAATACTATGTCTACCTGGAAACAATAGATTTGAGAAAGGTCAAGTCACATATGTGCATTGGGCCAAACATACTCAAAATAAACTACTTTGACAAACATCACTTTTCCCTCCAATTTGCATCTATTACACAGAGCATGATTATTTAGAGAAACCTCCTAAAAGTAAATGACTGTATTGTTCACATTTGATTTATTAATATCAGTTCCAGTACATTTAGCTCTTTATTTCTATGCCAATCACTCTAATTCCATCCCAAGAAGGTTAAGAGAACAACTCATTTCAGTAAGATTTTTGGAACTTAAGGTTATTTCACTCACTAACTCACTGTTTCTTCCTTTAAAAATAATTATTTTCATTACATGTGTATGAATGTTTGCCTACATTTGTGTCTGTGCACCATGTACCTGCAGTGCCTACTGAGGCACAAAGTAAATGGGTATGGAATCCCCTCAAAGTGGAGTTACAGATGGTCATGAGTTGAGTTCTCTGAAAGAGTATCCAGTACTCTTAACCACTGTACCATCTCTCTAATCCCTAGTTTTGTTTATTTATTTGAAATAAGGCTTCACTGTTTCATTTTGGTTGCTGTGGCACTCACTGTATAAACCTGTCTGGCCTTGACCCAGAGAAATCCATCTACCTGTTTCCTGAGTGGTTGGGCACCACCAAGTCTGGCCTAAGATAGTATGCCTAAGGACTGATATTAAAATTCAGTGTTCTATCATGCCATCTACTATCATTTAAATTTCCATTTAATTCAATATTCTAAATTAACTTTAAAAATTTACTACTAAAAATTCTTTTTTGAAAACTATCATGTGACAAACCTGAACCAGAAGTATCCACTTGATTCTGATACTGATCACTTTCCTCACCAATGAAACAAAGGAGATAGGAATGACGATTCTTTTGCTCCAATGAGCCCTTCTCTCAGTTTCCTGTCACTCCATTAATTTTCTTTTTAAAAAATATTTATCTTATATATATGGGTGTTCTATTTACACACACACTTTTATGCCAGAAGAAGGCATCAGATCCCACTATAAGAGGTTGTAAGATACAATGTGGATGCTGGAAATTGAACTCAACCTTTTGGAAGAGCATTCAATGCTCTTAACCACTGAGCCATCTTACCAGCCCCCAATAATTCTTTTTAAATTTGCTTTTACTAACTGAAATACTAAAACATAAGTAAAAATATTCATACTGTTTAGTTTTAAAAGTCTTACCTCAAATTTTGAGGTGCTTCACCAAACAAACTACAAATTTCTCTAATTTGTTTCAGTGCAGGAATGACCCATTTGTCATTTGTGCGAAGTTCTTCTATAAAGCGATCTATCCACTGGATCTTTTGTGTGTCCCGGTCCTTAAACAGTTTCAATGTTTTATATAGATCAATATTCAGGAGAATTATATAAATCAGAGTATTTAAAGATAAATGTCTATTACAGTGAAATTAAGCTAAATCCCAAGTATCCATGAAATTATAAATTTTTCTTATAAGATTAACATGATAAATATTTTACTTTCTGTAATTGTAATTAAAGAGTTTATGTTTTTTTTAAAAGTGCTCTAAGTATGTCTTAACTTCGCATTTACAACCAAACTCTAAAAAGCAAAACACCAAATTAACTACATATATTCAGTATAGTTTGTCTTAAAACTTGCCAGGTTTGAGTTTTAAAGCTTTAAATTAAGAGATTTTATCTCATCATAGAATCATCTAACACCCTGATAAAATAATCTACTATTTAGAAAGTTCTTATTATTCTTAATCTTTTATGAGCAAATAAAACATTTTATCTCCAAAGTCTCTAACTCAGATTTAATATTCTATGATCTATTTGAAACTAATATTCTTTTATCATACACTTGATATCACTAAATGACCTATTGCTTGTACATTCTTTCAAAGAGATTCAGATGGTTCATAAAAAATTATAGAGACGTTAAGAAAGGCAGACTTACACGAACCATCAATTCTTAAAATCATTTAAAAGATAATGCCAGAATAACCTAAAACTATCCCGTGTTAAAACCATCTTAACACTGAAACAAAAAAAATCAAGCCAAACAACACCCCCTTACCTGGGAGCAACTATAATCTAGTATTTTAATATGAGCACTGAGAGCCAGGTCCATGATATCTACAGGCACATCATCACTGTGGGCTAGATTCCACAAAAGGTTCAACACTTTATGTGCCATCACACCATCTTTATCATCTTCTGCAAGACGACGAATCAGCTCAAGGAGCTTCTCACGTTGTTTTTTACTCGCATTTGTCCAACTGGCCTAGAAAGACATTTAAATTACATGAAAACTTGTATTTTTGTATCTGGTTGTCTCCTCTCCTTTTTTAAAGGGTTTGTGTGGGTAGAGTAATAAATCTCTCTGAGCTTGGGGTCAGCATGGTTTACACATTGAGTTTAAGCCAATCAGGGACACACAATTAGACGCGTAACTCAAAACAAAAGTGCTTGTTATTTACCAAGTTTTTGGTATTTATTGATCCAAAATGGAATCAATCAACCATTAAGAAACTAATCATTAAGGATTTATCTAAAGACTATCCTGTGAGGAAGAGGTCCCAGGGAATGTAGTAATAATTGTTCTATTTCTTTCCTTTCAAGTATGACACTAGTTATGAATAAACACCATTTCAAGAGTCATTTCAACACTAAGGATGAATGACTATTAACTTCACGGCATTCACATTAACTGATCGCATTACTTCCTCAGCTATCTTTAATACGGTTCAAAAGATGGGGAAACTGTATACAGCAAGATTATCATTGTATGTGTGAAATGTGTAAAGTGATATTTAAAAACACAAAATTGTTTATTTTACACTTTATTTCCTTAAAAGCAGTAAAAATTTCAAGGCACTGATACCGAACTGCAAAGCTTATTAAAAATAAGAGTTTCAAGAGTGAGACGTGGTGGTGCACACTTTAAATCCCAGCACTCAAGAAGCAGGGGCAGGTGGATCTCTGTGTTCAAGGCCAATCTGGTCTACAGAGAGTTCCAGGACAGGATAGCCAGGGCCCCACAGAAAAACCCTGTCTCGAAAAACCAAAATGGCATTCTAGGCTTTGTGCCTAGTGATTGACACAATATGCCTAGGGTAGGGGGTAAATTTTTCGCCTACTGTGGAATATATATTCAAAAAGATGTAAGCATGTTGGAGTACCCAGTGTAAGTGTCTTTGTGGTATGATTGAGCATCCCTTGAGTTTATGTCTAATAGTGAAACTAGATATCAAAAAACCAAATAATCTAATTTTAAAAATGATCTATAGATCTAAACAGGTAATTTTCAACAAAGAATCTCAACTGACTGAAAGACATTTAAGGAAGTGCTAAACATCCTTAGCCAACGGGGAAATGCAAATCAAAATGACTCTGAGATACTATCTTACACCTATCAGAATGGTTAAGATAAAAAACACTAATGACAGCTTATACTGGAGAGGATGTGGAGAAAGAGGAACATTCCTCCACTGTTGGTGGGAGTACAATCTGGTACAGCCACATGGAAATCATTATAAGTTTCTCAGAAAATTAGAGGCCAAACTATCTCAAGACCCAATGAGGGATTGGGGGGGGGGAGAGGAAGGTAGGGAAAGGCGGGAGGGGAGGAGGAGGAGTCAGAGAGATAAGAAGGGGATCTGTGGTTGGTATGTAAAATGAATGTTTAAAATTCTTAAAAAAAAAAAAAAAAAAGAGGGCTGGAGAGATGGCTCGAAGGTTAGGAGTACTGGCAGCTCTTCCAGAGGTCCTGAGCTTAATACCCAGTAACCATGCAACCACATGGTGACTTACAACCATCTATAATGAGATCTGGTGCCCTCATAAGGCTTGCAGAAATATATGCAGACAGTGTTGTCTGCATATGAATGAATGAATGAATGAATGAATGAATGAATGAATGAATGAATGTTAAAAAAAGAGTTCCCATAACCATTAAAAAACCACATGTGGCAAACAATCCAGTTTTCTTATTCCCACTGTCATGGAGTATTCCATTATATGGAAACCCTTTATGTATCCTCTCTACCTGTATGTTTGTAGGTATCATAAGCCATTGCAGGTGTTTTTGAACATGCACTCTGGGTACACATATGCAAGAATCTTGTGTTTGGGGTTGAATGAAAGTCTTTTAATGCTAGGCAACCACTCTAACTGCTGAGCTATACTAATATTCGCAGATTATTGTACTTCATTAGAAACACCACTTAACCTTCTAAAGTGTTACAGCAACTTATATTCCCAGTCAGAATTATTTTTAGCATTTTTAGTAGTAATACTTGGTGATCTAATGCCAATTGTTAATAGCCCCTCCCTTTGTGAACACTGTCCTACTGTCATATATATTCTTAATACACAAGTTCACTAATTAAGCATTCACTGAGTCTCAGCAACTGTTAACACTAGATAGCTTAAAGGTACATGGCAGGATGGATGTGAATATAACTGTAATGATCTTGGCACTACCTTGTAAACTACTACATTTCTATTGTTATGCTTTACCTGAGTATACATTTCTAGGACACCATGGCATTTGCTATCCTTTTTCCTATCATGCCTTACATTTCTCATAATAATCCTTTCCTACTTTTCTACAGTTTACTTCAAAAATTTCCAAAATACAGAATGGGAAAAGAAATTCAAAATGGTAACATGAGTTTTGAATAGGAATGAGAGTCCTTACTAGGGCTATTAGCACTATTATGAAAATGAACGTCAAGTTCTCATGGGAAAAAAAAACACTGGCAAAATCCTTCACACCAGATAAAATCCTTCACTTTCTCAGAAAACTGTCTTATGAAATTTTAATTAATTGTTGACTAAGAACAATATGTAGTTCTGATGAATTAATTCTATCTAAAATTAAAATGGTAATAACCTCGTTGAGTTAATATTTACCTTAAAGCAATCAAAAAGATGATCAAGTTGTTCAGGAGAAAAATCCCATGCCAATTTGGCCAGTAGATCATGTACATTCTTCACAATGGCTTCATGTTTCCCTGCCTATTGAAAAACAAAAACAAAACCATTAGCACACTAGACTATAAATAACAGAAGCATTATACACAGATTACTGACGACCATTAGGAAGTTATCATAATCTCCATTTAGTCATTACATAAAATTCCTAACTTCTTTAGACCTAAAATCTGACAATTCCATTTCTGCATATACACAGTTAATATGTACATTTGAAATTCCTATCAACTTGTTTGTTTCTCTAGATAGGGTTTCTCTTTGTAACCCTGGTTGTCCTGGAACTTGCTTTGAAGACCAGGCTGGCCTCAAACTCAATAGAGATCCACCTGCCTCTGTCTCCTGAGTTAGCCACTCAAGCTTAACATTTAAATTATAATTTATATATATACTAAGTTTCTAATGCCACAAATAAGGCATTAAAAATAGCAAGGCTATCTTCTGTATTTCTATAATCTAAAAAACCAAAACAAAACACTAAAGCTTTTAATATTAGAACTCAATGATGTTTATGTAGATTCTGGCTCTTAAAAACTTTTCAAAAAAGGTTGCTAGTCCTAAAAAGTTAAATCGTTTGGAATAAATAATTGAGTGATCTAACTATACTGAAGAGTTTCTAAGTCTATTAAGAAGTCAATGAGCTATTTATTTTGTGACACTAAGGTAAATACAGTGCCTTTGGGTTATGTTTCCCTACCCCTTGTTTTCTGTGTCAGAATCTTGCTTTGTAGCCTAGGCCAGTTTCCAATTCATGACTTCCTTCTCTTTCTACTTCCCGCGTGTTAAGACTGCAGATATACACAAGCACATTCAGCTTCCCTATTATTTTACTTTTCTCATCTTTAACTTTTTACATGAACTGTTGTATATTTAAGCATTAGATAATTTCAGGAAGTTTCTAGAATTTCTCAAACAAGTATTTAAAGGTTCAAAATCCTTACCTGTGCTGCCCAGATATTATCAAGATCTTGCAAGGTCAGGGCTTTTTCTTTGATGACAAAACGAAGAATCTTTTCCAGTTTCTCTACATACTGTGGCTGATGAAGACTATCTCGTAAAACTATGGATAAAATATTGTTCTGTTGTATCCATTCCTAAATGTAATTTAAAAAACAGGTACCATTCATATAATGTAAACCATATGTAGGAATCCTAAAGCAACTTTACAAAATAAGTATGCATTGTCATCATGGAATATTAAAATGGAATCTTGATAAGTAGCACAGGCTAATCTGTTATCATCCTACCTCCACTTCTATCCCAATTGCTGGGATTAAATTGAAATTAAAGTTGTAAACTACCTTATCTGACACAGAAATTTATCAGAGTATTTCCATAAATTGTAAATACTCAAATCATTAAAGATTCTAAATGACAGCATTTAATTCACAAAAAATATTATTTAAATGCAATAAAACACTAAGGTTTAGATAAAACAAGAATATGGCCAACTCTGGTATCTTTAGGTTCCTTAAATAAATTCTAATTTGCCCCAGAATAGTTTTAATCTTGGGCCAAAAGACACTTTTGAAAAGATAGTTTTTTATTAATTGACTGCCATGTACCAGACCCTACTGTTACTTATACACCACATCTTGCATCTTTCAAACAATCCAAGTGAGAAATACACTGTCTTAGTATAGTAAAAAGGCTTGCAAATATTGGCACTGAAATCTGAATCAAGTCTGCAAACTTCCAATGTCTGTTCCCACAATACTGTGCTAGGCTAGGATGTACCTTGACTGTCATTTACCAAACTTCAAGAGCAATAAAGTAGAGCTCACAATTTAAAAAAAGATAATTCACACAGTTATGATTCTACAGTGCTTAACTTTTTAAGACTAAAGGTAGGTGAACCCAAAAAGTGCCATGAGATTTTAGGGCAAGTTTCAAAAGTTCCCAACTTGTTAATTTTCCCCCGAAAATATAACAAATATATGACAATTATCAACCTACTATAAAAAATTATTAGACATTTAATGCCACTTTCTGTTTGTTTCAGGATGTCACACAGCTCAAGGACCAACAAACGTTCCCAATGCAGACAGGCACATGACACAAACAAAAATAGCATTAGCTACCCTCTCCACCCAGGGACAAGGTCTAAATATCTAAATATCCATATTTTTCTTTCTGTTGACTGAACTTAAGGCCTAACTGAATTGTATCTCTAACCTTTCCATAGTTTTTTAAAATCACATTTTAATGCTTTCCCTATTGACAGAAGAGATTCTTGGAGGTAAAAATTCTGGATTGCTATAGATGTCTCAAATGTATTCAAATAACATGAGTTTTATAATTTAAATAGTAATTTATTCATTATTCATATAAAATACATAAGGTAAATAGTTTAAGAATTTAATGCAAAAAATGATATAAATGTAAGCATTTTAAAACAAATTCTCAAAAATCAAGATAAAACAGTAACATATAGTCCTTATTCCAAATTTATTCACACGGGGGGGGGGGGGGGGGGGGGGGGGGGGGAGAACAGGGGACAATGGACGACATGACTCAGTATGTAATCTCAAGTTTGTAAATCTTCCTACCTCTGCCTCCCCAGTGTTGAGATTCTAATTGTTCACTACCACACCAACCTGTGTATTTTCATGTTTTCAAGCCATTAACTTGAACTGGTTATACTAGTAAGCCTCTTCTTTATGTTCAAATATTATCTCTTTCATTCTCTTTTAATCAATTTCCAAGTTTATATCAAAACTTGCAATAAACTTATTATATCCAACAATGAATTTATCAAATATGCTCAGTCACCAAATAATTATGCTACTTTACAAAGTTTGAGACTAACAATCTTCTAAATAAACAAAACAATTCCATTTTCAAAATTATTTTAGAATGCTAACATTACTAATTTAAGTGACAGCCATTCTACACTTAAGTATTCATTTTCTTTAAAAAAAAAAAAAAAAAGACTCACAGCCATCCTCTCTGCTGTAAGCCACTCTTCTTCTTCAGGATTGCCATGCCGATGGGTGTAGTATGACACACTAGAAATTACTTTATTAACTTCATTCAGTGCATTCATCTTTCCATTGAAAGAAGAAATTTGCAATAATCTGTAAGAGAAATTCAGTTTTAAATTGATTCTAAAAATTCATATACATGATTATTTCCAAAGATAAAGAACTTACCTAAGGATCATTTTTAACCTAAAGATTTCTAAGTTCTTTACAGTCTCTTCTTGTCCAGGAACCCGGGAAGCTAAATTCTTCAAAGATTTAATAATCATTGAAAGAGCATCATTTTTGGCTTCATTCTTTGCTTCTTTCTTCAGTTCTTCATCAGTTAAGTTTTCTAAAAACTGTGGAACCATTTCTATTATTGGAAGAAAGTATTTTTTCACTGTGTGAAGAGTGAGAAACTCATAGCACTGTCCAAATGGTCTGAAATAAGATAGGAAACTCCTGTAAATGTTCAATTTCTTAAAATCAGTTTAGTAAATTCTCACAGAACATGTATTTATTTTTAAAAACATCCAATTAATAAATAAGAAAAAAATCTTAACTTGAACTACTATTTGTAGTATTTGTGATTTTTTTGTGTGGGTGGGGGGTACCCACAGAGACTAGAGATATCAGATCCCCTGGAGCTGATGTTAAAGACAGTTTTGAGCCACTTGTAGTAGGTGCTGTAAACAGAACTCAGATCATTTGAAAAAACAGCCACTTAACCACTGGATCTCTCCAGCCCCAATTACTCCATTTCTTAATTGAGTCAAAATAAAATCAGAAACTAATAGAGCACTGAGCATTTCATTTTAAAATATAACTTACTTAATAAGGGCTGCAATTATCTGAACATTTAATGCTGATCCATTAATAAAACGATCATGCAATATCTGGAATCCATTTAATGTGCCAAATTTGTTGAGGAGATCCACTAGCCAACCCTGCAAAACAATAAATAAGTTTACTTTTTTGGCTTTTAGGAAAAATAAAATATCATTTTGACTGACATTAAAACCAATTAATGTCAAATCATTCATGAACAGACTTCAGAACATTCACAGCAATCCACCTATGTTGAAGCATAAGTAGCAGGCACAAATTATATCTGCTTGTATCAGTATTGCTAGTGAAGAATTAAAACCATGTTTCTGTCTCAGCAATCACACTGTAAAAAAATGTGGCTTTCCTACATACTTAAAAACACCTATATTAAAATATTCATGAGATTAAAAGGCTTAAGTAATAGATAAAAAAGAGTTACCTTAATAATCTAGTATAAAAAAATTCTAAGCAGATCCCCACACCCCCAAGACCAGGTTTCTTTGTGTAGCCCAGGCTGTCCTGGAACTTAACCTGTAGACCAGGTTGGCCTTAAACTCAGAGATCTGCCTGCCTCTGCCTCCTAAGGGTTGGGATTAAAGGCATGTGCTACCATAGCCTGGTTCTGAGTCAATTTCTTATTGTAGTTACAAGCATTTAACATTTCCATATAAACAGAATAGTCTTGAAACCTAAAAGTGAACTGTCAATTAAAAACTAGCCCATATGTCACAAGTCACAGGAATTGAATGCTTGTCTACCATGAGCAAAGGATTAGGTTTGATACACTGCTTGCATTGTAGGAGGAGTAAAGAGAAAAAACAATTACACAACGGTATAATATGTGTTATTACTACATAGAACATCTGGACACTTAGCTGGTTTATATAAATGCAATTCAATTTATATCTTATTAATAAAATGTCATTTAAAAAAACTCAAAATGAACCAAAAGATTACAAAAGAACTAAATATATCTCAAAGCTATATACTTAAGCCAACCTTTCATACTTTGCCACCCTCTAAAATGCCATATTTTAAAAGCCAGTGAGGGGGGAAGAAAAGACAATTTCTCTATTATGCTCTAGGCAAAAATAATAACACCCACAGCTATTTTTAAAAGGGGGAAATGTCAAAGTTTTTTTTTATTTTATGAATTCCGTGTTTTGTGTGCATGTATGCTTGAAGGCCAGAAGAGGGCACCAGATCTCATGAGCCACCATGTGGTTGCTGAAAATTGAACTCAGGACATCTGGAAGAGCAATAAATGCTCTTAACCTCTCAGCCATCTCTCGAGCCCTCAAATAAAGATTTTGTTGTTTGCTGGGCAATCGTGGTACATGCCTTTAATCTCAGGATTCAGGAGACAGAGGCAGACCAATCTCTGAGTTCAAGGACAGCCTGGTCTATAGAGAATTCCAGGGCAGCTGCCAGGTCTAGACTGAGAAACCCTGTTTGAGAACAAATACAATAAACTAATTGTAGCAATCTAAATTTTAACTTTTCTAAGAAGTCTACTATCATGTTTAAGTAAGTTTATTATTTTCCTACCTTTTATAAGTCCAATTCTAGGTCATTAAACTCTCAGTATTTATTTTATTTTATGTGTATGACTGTTTGCTTGTATCTATTTTATCATGTGCATGTCTGGTACCCAAGACCAGAAGAGAACACTGAATCTACTGGAGCCAAAACTAAGGAGCCACCATATGGGTATTGTAAACTGAACCCAGATCTTCTACAACAAATGCTCTTCAACCACTGAGCAATCTCTCCAGCCCCAAACCCTTAACAATTCAGCTCACCAAGTCTCTTCGGGGATTACTTTCTTAAAAAAAAAAAAAGTACATGTTTGCTATGTGTTTTTTACTTCTTGTAACTAGAATGAGACTATTGAGCTGATATACTCAATAGTTTATATTCTCTTTTTTAGGATTTTATGTTTATGACTGTTTTGTCTGCATGTATGTGCACTACCTGTGGGTAGAGGTCAGGAGGAGGCACCAGATACCTTAGAACTGGCAACAACAAAACAGTTCTATATAGAAAAAAGTTTAAATGGTTCCATAGACTAGAATGTGCATCATCCTTTTTGGGGGGGTGGAGGGTATTTAAGAAAAATTCTCTGTGTAACAGCCCTGGCTGTCCTGAAACTCTTTAAACAGGCCAGCCACTCAGGAGATCACCTGCCTCCCAAGTGCTGGAATTAAAGGCATATGGCACCACTCCTAGGTTATACATGCTCTTTTAAATGTACTCTTACCTTTATTTTTTAATACAAGGTTCTTTTTACAAGAACAGCACATACCTTTGATCCCAGTACTCAGGAGGGAGAGGCAGGCAGATCTGAGTCTTATGTACACATTGAGGACAAAGCTACATATTAGAAAAATCCTGTTTCAAAACAAGCAACAACAAAAAAATAGCATATATAAATTTTACCTGAGACCCATCTTCCTTTAACTAACCAAATTTTGCTTATTTTAAACATTCAAGTAATCTCAATTATCTTTAAAACACTGGAGAGAAATACAGTTAAGATAGCACCACAAAGAGTTATGTTCCCAGATAGTTGCCAATAGCTTTAATTTTATCACTGGCTAAAAGCCAATGAGTTCAACATTGGGGGAAAATAAAAATATAGCCACCACTCTTGGTGATGATTAAGTATGAAGACTCAACAATACAAGACACCACAAAGTGAGAATCACAAGAAAATTTACAATTTAGGAAATCTCCCATCAATTTATATACTACTAATTTAAAAATACAAAACCTAATTTTTTTTTAGTTGGGTGGTGGTGGCACTTAAAGAGGCAGAGGCAGGTGGATCTCTTTGAGTCTGAGGTCAGCCCTGGTCTACAGAGCGAGTTTCAGGACAGCCAGGGCTACACAGAGAAACCCTGTTTTGGGGGTGAAAAAGACCCACGACACATTTCAAATTTTTGAACTAGGTACATCATTAGTAAGACATCTATGCAAATATTCCAAAATCTGGGATGGGGGAGGGTGGAGATCGAATATCCTTCTAAAGGATACTCAACCTTTGGAGAGTAACATAAAAAGAATATCATTTACACTTCCTTTACGTTTTATATCACAATGTCTGCATCCAACTAGGGACAGAATTGAAAAATTCTGACTAATTGATAATTTTTTTTTGCTGTTGTTATTTTGGGATACAGTCTCTCTGGGAAGCCTTGGCTGTCCTGGAACTTGCTCTGTACACCACACTGGTCCTAAACTCCTAGAGATCCACCTGCCTCTGTCTCCCAAGTGTTGGGATTAAAGGCCATGCACCACCTCCTAGATGATTTTGGAGTTTATAAAGATTTAACAATGAGAAGTCATAAATTTCCTGATTTCAGCAACTAGTAGGCAATTCCCCAGAATATCATTTCTAATCGTAATCTAGGCTATAACACACACACACACACACACACACACACACACACACACACACACACACACTTTAAAGGTTTTGAACACCTATCTTTTTTGAAGTTTTGAATAAAGAATCAGATTTCAAATACATAAAAGTATCTTCAACCAAAGTCACTCTAAAATTTGGCATTAGTCATGTTAAGTAGTTTTTTCCTTGTGAGTTTCTTAAGCACTGGACTAACCCACTGAGAAAAATAAATGCAGGTATAAACAGAACTCCACCCCTCCCAAACACAGTTTCTCTGAGTAGTCCTGGAATTCCCTTAAACTAGTCTTTCACCTTGAGACCCTCTACCTCTGTCTCTGGGATTAAAAGTATGCACCACCATGCCTGACTAGACAGAACTTTTGAGTTTGAAGAATATCTTTACTTTGACAATAACTTGATCCTACTCAAGCAAAAATAAGCCACTAATGGCAATATGAACTGGAAAAATAATAGTTCTAATATTTCAAGCTCTAACCAAACAAAACATTGTACAATGGACTTTCAATTTCTTTTGGCTATTTAAAAGAAAAAAAATCTTAAAAATATCTCCCTAGGGACTAGATAGGTAGCTGAGCTGTTAAGCACTGACTGCTCTTATAGATAAATTAGATTCAATTCCCAGCATCCACATGGTAACTCTGTAACTCCATTTCCAGGAGATCCAGTGCCTCTTCTGACCTATGAAGGGCACCTGGTCTGCACACGGTATATAAACATACATGCAGGTAAATTAGCCAGGCACATGAAATAAAAACAAAAAGTTTCCCTAAAGTCTAAATTTAGAAACTATGTATTGCTAGCACTTACTAAAGGAAATTAAAATTATATAAGTATAAATTTAAAAGTATATAGTTAAAAAACTAATGTGGTCTGTTTACACTGCTAGAGAAAATGTTTTCAACTATATATTTTAGTGAAATTTCAAAGTTTTACTATCCTGACTCAATTTTATAACTTTTATTATTTAACTTTTGTGATAAATTATTAAGCATATATGACATATACCTATTTTTGGAGTAAAAAAATAATCATTACGGCCTTACTGATGCACACCTGAGGTTTCTAATCAGTCACAATCTCCTTCTCTATTAATATAAAAGAAATAAATGTTTTATATTAGATTATGCCTATTTCCAGGTTGAGTAAAAGGTAATAGGGAGTAATGTACATGGAGGGGGGGGGGAGCCACAAGCATAGTATGACTATGCAAAAAGGCTCCTGGTGCTTGCTATATATAGCTTCATTTAAAGTCTCAAAGCACATTTTGTTTTAAGATCTCAGCTATTACTACACAGAAAAACTAAACAGGTAGTAGAATACAATAAAACATAGCTTTGGTATAAAATAAAGAATTCAAACCATAAAGCAAAATCCCTTTCAGAATATAAGTAAATGAGTCCTTTCCCAAGTTAACAGGAGACTGAGATTACTTACAGTTCTGTGGTAGTACAAAACAATCTAATCTTAACATTTAATTTTGAAAATAACAAACCAACATACTTTTGGTGATCGAGGGTCTGGAGAACGAGCAAAGAGTTCATCTTCAGGCACCTGGACACTTGAGGACACTGATTCACATGGACGTGTACCATTGTAGATATGGAATTTGCAATGAGGATTTAAGGCCATGGCAAGAAGTTCTAGAAGTGGAAACCAGTCTTGGGCCAACTTAGCCACACATAGCTCCACCAGGCGATGAGTATTGTTAATAATACATCTCTGTTATATATGAGAGAAAGGTGATTTAGAATTTGAAAACATTGCAATTTTGAAGAAGTTGTAATTCTAATTATCCTTATTTGAATGTTAAATGAGCTTCCTATTTTTATACTGATTATTTGAATTATATTTAATCCACCAGCACTAAGACCAAATTAATTTCCTTCATATTTTCTATGGTGTGTATTTTTTCAAAAAGCTACCTGCTTAAAAATGAAATAGGTACTATCAGTTGCCAAATTCTGCTCTATCTTTAGACAAGATATAAATTCTCATCCCCCTCCTTTGGAATTCTTACACTAGAAGCAGCAATTCTAAAACTGAAATAATATAACAGTTTCCCCAGATGGAAGACTATACACTAAGAAGCTCTGATTTCTAAATCTGAAAAATTAATGTTATAGTGGCTTTTACTTCATCATTGTAACTGAAAAAATGTTCACACCACAAAAACGTCATTTGCTTCATGACTATTTCTATAGTGAAACAAATATGTTTTTAGCACTTACAGCATCTTATTAGTGCAGATACTACTATTTGCACTCTTTAAGGGAAATCTGAATGCATCCTATAGTATTTGCATTTTGCTTCTGTTCATTATTTGAAGATATTAAGGCCCTGAGATCTGTAAGTAGTCTATTTAAAGGGGATGACAATTCTAAGTTGAATTCAGACTACAGAACTGTTTAAACAGTAACTCATGGCTTAAATACTTAGAACTTTAAGTTGCCAAAACTGAAATATACATGTTTCTTTTTGGTCCTTTTCTACAGTGAGTTCATTTCTCATCTCCTCTGTAACACTGACCTTTCTAGTCTGCCAGACGTGTTAAATTTTCCCCATTGTGGGCATTTTGCTTTCTTAACAATATACAAAAATAGCAGTAGATCTATAATTGACTGCATCAGATTTTCAAAAACAGGGTGATCTGCATAAGGTCAAAAGGCACTGGAGAACCAGGAAGAAAAATTAAACCAAGTATTTTAACTCTAAATCTCATGCTAGTTTTAAATGTCTACAGCTGCCTCTAACAGAAATAATTTACTATAAAATTACTTTAAAAGTTACTTTTATACTCCAATAAACCAAACTGTCATATACACATGCACATTTGTCCTCAAAAGCCTAATGAAAAACTCACATGAATCTCAAACTTCCAGCCACTCACTGCTTCATCTGTAAGGATTTTTGTGAATGAGATTGTTAGCCCATCTCGAAAAAATCGCTGGCATGCTTCACTTTTAACATCAAGGCCTAAGAAAGGGAGAAAAAAAAAAACATTATTTCACAATGTCAACAATGTGATGAAAGACATAAGTAAATGGAAACCTAGATGACAAGCTAGCAATTGCAAAGTACTTCTGAAAAAATGTTCAGAGCAATATTATAACACTATTTTTATTTCATAGTTTCTACATGTCAGAAAAAAACCAATTCAGAAATAACAAATTTTGAAAATTTATTAAAGAAATGTGTGTGTGTGTGTACTAGGTTTCATGGAGGTACTGTAAGAGGTCAGAAGAGGGTGTCTGATTCCCAGGAACTAGAATTATATAGACGGTTATGGGCCTATATAATATAGCACCTAGACATGGGTGCTAGGAACTAAACCTGGGTCCCCTCTCTCCAAGAGCAGGAAACCTTAACTAACCATTCAGCTATCTCTTCAGGCTTCCCTAAATCAAATTCTAAAATTGTTATGCAAAAGTACATTTAATGTGATAATATTAACAGACTCAAAGCTGGGGCTACAGCTCAGTGCAAGAGCAGCAGGTACAAGGATCTTAGGTTGAATTATTAGTGAAGTAAAAAAATAAAGGAAATAAAAGAATTAACTAAAAATACTACAAATTATGACATTGTATCTTAAACCCAAAATGACGGCCAGTACCATGTGACAGAGACTCTAAATATTTCATAGCATTTTGTTCTGAAAATAAGCCTTAAATTTTACATTTCACAATTGTTTTTAAAATATTAGTTTACAAACTATGTTCTTAGCATCCATTTATATTGCTACTATTCTCTAAATAATCAAGTAAGATTAATTATTTCACTAGCTATACATTTCATTCTTCTTCTAAGCCAAGAATCAACTTTTTTTCTTCTTTCAACTTCTTTTTTAAAAAATGTATTATCAAGGGGGTGCTATGAAATGCATATGGAGGTCAAAGTACAACTTCTGTGGAGTCAGTTTGATCCTGCCACCTTTAAGTGGGTTCCAGGGGCTGAATTCAGATCACAAGACCATCTTGCCAGCCCTTTACTTTTTATCTTTACTTCATCTCATCTGATTTAAAAAACAGCATCATGTGTCATCAAATACAAAGAATGCCTTTAACACCTCAATTTGTATAAAAAAAAATACTTGATTTTGATTGTACACTATGAGTGGCATTGAAACTTTAAAAATTGAGCCTCAACTAAAATAAACTATCAGGCTCAAAATAAATATGGGAGAGGGATACAAATAAACTGAATCACAATGGTATTAATCGAAATAGCATGTTTTCACTACATAGTAATGTTTAGACTATGAACAGCAAGGTTCATTAAAATTGTGAAAAACAATCATAACTTGATTAACTCATTTCACAGCTTTTCAAGATTGATAAGGTACAACAAACATTCTTTAAACAATGGAAGTGTAGGATGTGAGATAAAATTTCTCCTTGCTAGAGAGTGGTATGAACCTAAGCAAGGTACTATAAAAATGTTAATTTCAACAATAACTAAGACAAACCGACTGTTAGTTACAACACACCTAGGGTGGTTATGTTTTGGGTACATATCCTCCAAAGGTTTGGTCATCACTCTGTGGTGATATGGGGACTTAGCAAACCCTTTTAAAAGATAAGAATCTAGAAAGAAATCTGAAAATAGTAAGGGTTTTTGCCCTCAAAAGTAACTGTGAGATCCCTTATCTTTCATTTCCTAGACACCAAAAGGTGAACAGCTTTGATCTACCCACATTTTTCCCTTGGCCCTAACCCTATGAAATCTCCAAAACTGTGAGCCAAAATGAATCTCTTCTGTTTATAAGCTGCTTATTTGTTATAGTAATAAAAAGATAATACAAAAGACTATTTTAGAAAATAAGTGTTGCTCCTTTTAATTTCCAGTGCCTTAGCCAGGCACTAGAAGCACACGCCTTTAATCCCAGCACTGGGGAGGCAGAGGCAGGTGATTTCTGAGTTTGGGCTGAGTCTGGTCTGTAAGAATTCCAGAATACAGCCAAAGCTACTTAAAACAAACAAACAAAAAAAAAAACCCTGTTTAGAACACTCTCCCCCAGGGCCTTAACAAACAAACTGAACACAACCATAGTCCTAAGAGAATTCAGTCATAATCAAAAATAGACCAGAATAATTTATCAACCTTTTACTTCTGGACAAATGAGCACCAGATTCCTGTTAGGTCTTTATTTCTTTTTTAACATAGAACTACTGCTATTGCTGCTGCTGCTGCTGCTGCTGCTGCTGCTACTACTACTACTACTCTACTACTACTACAACAACACACACACACACACACACACACACACACACACACACACACACACACACACACACACACACACACACACACACACACACACACACACACACACACACACACACACACACACACACACACACACACACGCTACTTTTATTTTAAAGACACATTGCTGAGCCAGCCATATGGCTCAGCCTGTAAAAAGTTACTACCTTTCAGTTTCTGAGAACCATATGGTCAAAGGAAAAGGATCAACTCTTGCAGGTTCTTGATTGTCATGTATATCATATCCCCACCCCACCCCCGACACACACAATGAATAAATAAAAAAGCAAAAATATAAATAAAAATTATTTGTTTAAAGAATCATAGATTAAGAGTCCTTCATCCTTTGCTTCAGGAAAGTTTATTAATTTATAGGTTTTTGCATTACTTATCTCAAGATCAGAATAGGATACTCACCATCCTCTTCTCACTTCTGAAGTTAGTTAAACTAAAATGATATTTGTACTATGCATCACTACAGAGTACTTAATTGTAAAAAACTTGTGTATATTATGGAATTTCCACAGCAGAAATAAATTTTTGAGTGATTGCAAATCTAAACAATGGACTTGCTCTTTAGAAATAGAGTACATAGACAATTTCTGTCTGGCAATCTTGAAGGTTTTGGATATGAGCTTTACCTATAAGCTTACTATACACTTTTGTTTTAACAGAAAAATAGTTTTCAAGAATAAAGTAAAAATAATCTAGTAACACGCATTTAGAAAAGCATGACACTGAGACGTACCTTTCTTACTAAGATCAATAGCAGCTTCTAAAAGCACTTCTAATTCCCCTTTCGGCAAAACTGGAACAACCCATCGAGGCCTAGGAATTTATAAAATAAAGAGACTTACTTGTTATGCACTAAATAAAAGAGGTACTATAACCAGTTACTAACTACAATAATTTATTTCACTATGAAAATATTAAGTATTAACTAAAATAACATTAAATATTAAAATAGTAGGGCTGGTTGGGTCTTTTTTGTACAATTAAACATCATTTGTTGCCTCTACAGACTTCTAAAAAATACAAAGAAACTACTATGATAAAATATCAATTAGGCATCACAGCAGCCTATTATTACATCTTCACAGGAGAGGGCTTTCAGAATTCAGATTAGAAGAGGCATGCCTTGAACTTCTTCACAAACAACAAAAACTTCAGGAGGCCAAGACTGATTTATGCCTCATAATCTATCATCTTTTTCTAAAGGATCTACAGAATCAATGTGATCTTCCCTTAAACAAGGATTCAGCATTCTCTCTAGTTTCAGTACTGATCCAACCATCTGGCCATTCATCCTTTTCATAGGCTTTCCCAGTCATCACCATTTAATTCACCTAATTGTTCCCCAGAAGAATTAACCTTTTAGACAAACACTGAAATCTCCCCTAAGAGCCAGTAAAATTCCAAGTGTTTTTGCCCCTTTATTTAATAAAAGCACTTCATTTAATGACCTATTAGAAGCAAATAACTACCCATTTTGTATTTACAAACATCCTTTCTATTTTTCTTCCATAAAGAATTGGTTTTATGCAACCTAGTATCCAGCCTGCATATTTTACCAACCATCAGACAAAACTGAAATATAGCAATGTAACTTTCTGTTATGTCATCTCAGTTAAGAATAACCAAGGATCATTATAAGTATCCTTAAGACTGATTTGGCAACAATTCCTGACATGTGATTATAACGGGCTGATACTAGAAGCATATATATACTCTTAAATGTTCCTTTTAAAATGAGTCAATTGAAAAAATGTTCCAAACAAGTTATAAAATTATAAGATTTTATATTTAAAGAAAAATCTATCTATCTATCTATCTATATAAAAAACAGTAAACACAAATATGGAAAAACATATTCCTGATTTATGTTAAGAGAAATTTTTGGTTGGGATATGTGAGGGGAAGTAAAACTGGAGGGAATAGTTAGATAAATTTTATTATTTACTATGCATTACACAACATAGTTCTATGCTTAACAATGTACACTTATTATTATGAATTTAGATGTTTGTTTCTTTTTTCCCAAATAAGGTCTCACTATTTGACACTGGCTGTCCTAGAACTTACTATGTAGACTAGGCTGGCCTTGAACTCACAGAGATATGCCTGCCTTTGCCTCCCAAGTGCTGAGATTAATGATGTGCACCACTACACCAAGCTCAGGTTTTTCTTTAACGCAAAGGATTTTTATTTCTCCAAAATGTATTTAACAGTTTTGACTTTAATTCAGTAAAAATACAACAAAAAGGCAAATGGCTATAAGAATATATTTTCATTTTTTCTTTTTAAAATGTTCTTAATTAATTTATGCGTATGAGTATTATGTCTGCAGGTATGCTTGGTGCCTTTGGAGGCCAGAAAAGGCCACTGAATTCCCTGGGTGTGGAATATCAGACAACAGCTATGAGCTGCCACGTGGGTGCCAGGAATAGAATCCAAGGCCTCTAGAAAGTACTCTTAATGGCTGAGGAATTGTTCCAGTGCCCACTATTCTTTCTGAGGGGCCCTTGTTGAGCTCACACTACCCAGTAAGGACTATACTTAAGATAGGGTTTTTTCACATGCTCTTCTGGGTTTTATTTTTGTTTTTCTTTCTTTTTCTTTTTTTTTTAAACATCTTTTCCTTGCCCTAATGAACATCTGAAAAGTGTCATTCTCTTGGAATCAGCGGGAAGGGCATGCTCTAAGAGACTCCTTATGACCTGTTGCTTAAGGGCTACCTTAAAGTTATTAAAGTTAGTCTGGAACTAACATGCCTATTAAAAAGAACCTTCAACTCTTTAGGCAAGCTAAACAATTCTACTTTGGAAACAATCAGGGCCATATTGTTAACCAACTTCATTAATGTTCCTCTTTTTCATTATATACACCAAGAACCATGGGTTATAAAGTACTTGGTAGTGACTATGATAGGAAGATGAAAGCAGCAGATTCCTCTTCACTGTTTCTGTGTTACCCACCACATATAATGTTGAAAACCTTGAGTTTTCTTATGCATTATACACACTAGAAACAAAACCAACTGACCTGTTGATCATATCATCTAACTTTGCCAAGTCAGTATGAGGAAATGCAGGTTCCTCTTCCTCAATCTGTGGAGGAGCATCACCTTGACCCTGCTCATCAGGAGGAGTTGCTGGGGAATTCTCATTGGAAGAATCAGGCGATGAAGTCTTAATTAAAAATCAAACATTCCAGAAATAAGTTTCTATAACACACACACACACACACACAAACACTAAGAGATTAGCATTTTTGAAATGTTAGCATAAAATTTTACACAGTGAAAGCTTATGATTTTAATATGTTCTCCTTTTAATGTTTGTGCTGAATTACAAGATGAAGTAGCAACCTAATGAACTTTTACACTTAAGATAGAGAACACTGCAGTTACCACATGGCTAAATCACCAGGCAGAATTCAAGAGAAGTCTCATACAAACAGTTAATTTAAAGTCTGTAACTTTAGAAACCTGTTTTATTTTAAACAACCAACAAAACACTTTGTCCTGGATTAACATGATCATAGAAAATAGACAAAACCAATTTTAAGCATCTATAACACCACACCAACAAATTTAACACAGGTAATGACATTTTAATTACTTCCTTGTGATATTTTTATGAGCTAAAGAAAAACTGTCCATTTATACATACATTTTCAATAAAAATTACGACTGTCCCTTTTCACTCAATATCTAAGTAATCAAATTTTCAGCATTACATAAATTAAAAGTAATGTAATATAATGAGTCCTTGCCATGTACAAACTGTGTGGAAAACCATTTTTCTTTAGGACAAGACACTAGAAATATTAACTGCAACAATATAGATAATTTCTTTTAAAACTATTGGCATACATTGTCAAATTACATTCTAGAACCTTCTCAAATACCACATCTGAAAAATGTTCACTCCACTTGTCACTGGGTTTTTATAACATACTAGGAGTTTTCAAATTTATTTTATAGGCACAGATTTTAAAGTTAAAAATAATTTGATTAAGAAATTCCCGTTAGGGGGCTAGAGAGATGGTTCAGTGGTTTAGAACACTGGTTATTCTTCCAGAGGTCCTGAGTTCAATTCGTACCAACCAGGCCCTCTTCTGGCCTGCAGGAACACATGCAGGCAAAAACACTGTATTTAAAATAAATAAAACTTAAAAAAAAAAAAAAAGTCCCTTTGTGGGCCAGCAAAATGGCTTAGTAAGGCACTGTCACTGAGTCTGATTACTTGAATTAAACACCCAGAACACACATTATATAGCGATTCCTTCAAATTTACCTTTTAATTTCCCCTTTATATTAGTATATGTAAAACTTATGAGTAATTGAGTCCAGGGCTGGAGGGATGACTCAGCAGTTAGGAGCACTAGTTAAGAGCACCAACTGCTCTTCCAGAGAACCAGAGTTCAATTCCCAGCACCCATACCAGGCAGCTCAGTCACCAGTTCCAGGAAGATCTCAAACCATCTCTGTAAGTATCTGTGCTTATGTGCACATACCCACACTCAGATATACTTACAAGCAAATGAATAAAAATAATGAAAAAAAAACAAAACAAAAAAAACCCTAAGCCCTAAGTCAGGTGCTGGTTAAATCTGTGGTTGCTTCTTTGTTAAATAATTAAAATCCTAATATTAAATAATATAGAATAGCCTGGGCAGCTGTGGCACACACCTTTAATCCCAACACTTGGGAGATAAAGGCATGCAGATCTCTTTTTGTGTTCAAAGCCAGACTGACCTACCAAATTCCAGTGCACTTAGGGCTACAGAGAAACTCTGTCTCAAAAACCAAAACCAAAACAAACAAAAAAATAGCAATATGAAATAATGAAAAATTGTATAGGTATACAAGATGGTTTTATAGGTAAGAACATAATCTGCTTTGGTTCTTTTTTAAAAAATGTGAGTTATCTTCAATAGATTGAACACAATGTGCACATTAATAATACCTAACAGATATGTAGTGTTATTACTATCACAAACATAAGCTCTCTAAAAATCAAGTATGTTTTAAAATATAAATAACATCTTTCAAAAAGATTTATTATTTTATTTGTTTATTTATACAGTGTTCTGCCTTCATGTATGCCAGCACACCAGATCTCATTATAGATGATTTGTGAGCCATCATGTGGTTGCTGGCAATTGAACTCAGTATCTCTGGAAGAGCAGCCAGTGCTCTTAACCTCTGAGCCATCTCATCTCTCCAGCCCTAGTCCATATACTTTTAATCCTAGTACTATGGAGGCAAAAGCAGGAGGATCTCTGAGTTTAAGGCCAGCCTGGTTTATGTAGGGAGTTCCATGACAGTCAGAGTTACTTAGTGAGAGACTCTGTCTCAAAGATAGGAACTGAAAAGGAAATGAATTCATAAAGTTGGCACATTTGGGAAGGAGAACCTGGCTTACTCATTTCTCTCAAGCGGCAGAGAAAGGGGAGGCCCAGACCAAAAAGGGGGGGGGGGCTTTTCTATCAGACTAATGATATAATATCTAACTTGTAACATCTGAACAGTAAAAACCTGTCCCCATACCACAAATATAAGTAATCTACAATAACACTTTTAGAGCTGCATTATCACAAATCTTACTTTGTGTTATTTAACTTAATTCTTCAAAGTATAAAACTTTATAGATTAGAAAGGTTTGAGATAAATTTTAGGAGATGAAAACAAGAAAGTCAAATCTAAAGAAGTAAAGAAAAACAATCAGATTAAGGGTAAAAGTAGCATTTTAGGTGGGGTTATCAAAGTCCCAAAAATTGTTCTTAGGGGGAGTATTAGCAGTATCAGAGATCAACAAAGGAAGACACGCTGCCACAAGCCCCCAATATACGAAAAATGGTGAAAAGACTATTACAGGATCTGGGGTAAGAAACAATTTCAAGTCATACAGTACACAATTAGCATATGAAAGGACCTGAGTTCCATTCCAGCACCCAACAGTACATATAGTATCATAAACAACTGCATCTAAATAGAGTTGGTACTCTAAATGAAGTAGACAAAACTGACCAAAGACAATTTTTTTTTTAAGAATCTTTCTTTTAAAAGATGGATTAGGCTGAGAATAGTGGCACACCTTAAATATTTAGAACTTGGGAAGCAAAAGCAGGTGGATCTCTGTAAGTTTGAGGCTAACCTGGTCTACATTGTGAGTTCCAGGATAGCTAGGGCTATGTAAAAAGATCCTGTCTCAAAAAAAACCAAAGCAAAACAAAAGATGGATCTACATAGAAAACTCGCTTACAAAACCAAGAGTTTTTTATTAGTAAATTTCACTGGTAAAATCGCCCAATGGGAGAACAGGAATCAGAAGAAGCAGAAATCTTGCATAAATTGACTCAGAAAACAGAAAAACAGTATTCTTTAAGAGCTTTGGGGCAACCAAAAAATTTTCTGTTCTAAGATTTTTGCAAACATTACTTCACTTGATGCTCAAAAAAAATGCCATGAAGTTCCGTTACTGTTATCCCTACGGTACAAATGAAGAACTGAGGCTTAGAGATTATGTAATTTACCCCGTCATAAAGTTGGTATATGGTGTAAAAGTGAAATTTAAACACCAGTAATAAGACTTCAGTCTATATTCTTTAAAAATCTTATTGTAAGTTGACAATTTACGATTTTATGTATATGGCATACAAAATGATTTAGTTGGTGCCACAGGCTACACTGGAATAATAAAATGGATTCTCCCAGGGTTTAAATCATTTATTTTACTGAAGACTACAAATGTGAAGACATCTGAAAAAGATAGGGGAAAAAAAAAACAATGTTGATTTCAGCACTTAAGGTTTTTTTGTTACTATGGAAAACCTGTATTTACTTTTTTTAAACAAAACATTCATTTTATGGTTGCTTCATATTCATTTGTATTATGTTTCCACACTCAGAACTCAAGAATTTAAGAGATATACTAATGTGTCATTAACTAGTATCTTTAATGTCGTACCTGATTCTGTTGGAGGGGGGGCTGAGACTGTCCATCAGGAGCTTGGCCCTGGTTGTCATTCCCTCCAACTGGAGAGCCACGAGTCGTGGCTGTCATACTCGACACAGGGCAGATCTTTGCAATCTTGTCTGCTTATGTAGTTGTCTTAAGAAAAGAAATTATAGTCCACTTATAGAAGATGAAGTACCAGCATTTGTTAGTCTTAAAAAGCTCCAATTCAAGAATAAAACATCTTGCAGAGACCATTGCATAACCTACAAGTAGAAGGGAAAAGAGAACATGAACTAAAAAACTGTTCAAGTTTAATATCACCAGTGAATCAGGTCAAGAGAGCACAACTATATTAAATAACAGATGAAAAGTGAAAATACCATAAAACCATACAAGGCTAGCATTATCAAGTAATATTTTAATTTTCTCCTAGAACTGACTCCAAAGGTAGCTAGCTGTCACTCATACTATGGAATGATAAACTGTCCTTAACTGGCTAATGCCCTAAGTACACTGTAAAAGCATGTGTACTCAAGACACAAATCACCAACTTGACTGGTAAATTTTAAGAAAGACCAACAAGCATCCCCCCCCATACACCTAAAAAAAGAAACAAACCTGTCAACAACTAAACCTTGGATTTCATATCCCATAATTGTGAGAAATCCAAGCTCTATTGTTTATGTCCCATCTCACTCCTGAACCAAAGGATCTCAAATCTCTTCACACCTTTTTGGGAGGATTTGGAGATTTTTCTTTGTAAAGAGTAAACTGTGTAACATACTACTCAAATACAACAGAATTCACCAAGTAACCTTAGTTTTCCATTTTTAATAAGGCTTTCATCACAAGCAAAGTGGAGTTCCAGCCACTTAACAAGTATTCTTTGGAAGCTAAGAAAAGTGCACAGTATACTACCAAAACTTTAACTCCATATCCATTAAACCACTGGGTTTCTTTTTGTCTGCAGAGTAAAAGCACCTCTGGTGTTTTTCAAGAGGTGCTTTTAATGACACTGATGTCCAGGTTCCTTATCAGGTGGAATCAGGCCTATACTGCACTTTAAAAACAATGAAAAAAAAATCTCTTGTGATTGATAATATGCCTATCATATTGTCACAATGGTCTAATATCTCAATCAGATCGAGAAACTGATTCTCTGTATTTGGGTCTAATTTTCACTATTCTCACTTTGCTCACAACACTCATGTATTCTGAAATTGAAGTATCACCTAACCCAGTCAACTCATTGGCTCTTTGAGAGATTGCCTACAAGCATCACAAAATTTCTACCCATAACCTTGCTTAAGAAATTATCTTAATATACATTAAATCAAATATATAGCATGAAATATAAAACATACTTGAAGCTCCTGTGCTTCAGCATCAGTTATAAAGTGTAAAAGGCTTTTTCAAACACTTATACAACTAGTTTGTTTCCCCCATCTGTTTACTACAGAAGCTAAGTTATCAGTTTCCCCTTTTCATAGAGTCAAAAATAAGAGCTGCAGTTTAAACATATTCAGAGCCAAATCTAATTTGTATCTGTAGCTACATTATGCCTTCTTAAAGTAAAAAAAGAAAAACAAAGTGTACCTTATAAGTTGGTTAATGAGGAAAAAGAAATGGTGACTAATTATAGGTCTCTGACAGAAAACTACATTTTCAATATTTCATATATAAGACTGTTTTGCCTGTGCAAGCAGTGACCTCAGGGGCCAGAAGAGGGAGACAGATTCCTTGGAACTAGAGATAATACTGTTAACCACCACAGGTTCTGGGAACCAAATCTCAGAGGCTTTGATCTCCTGGAACTAGAGTTTTTGACAGATGTGCTCTGCTATGTGGGTCCTGGGAACTGAATCGGTGATTTCTGCAAGATCAGTAAACTGTCTAGCCACCACACTTACCCACCATCCACACAGCCACTGACACAAACACACAGACAAGACACACCTCCTTCCTTATTGGCAAAGTAATATGAAAATCATCCCAGACAAAAGCATACCACAAAGATTACTAAGGGGCAAAAACTACAGAAACCTATCAATCAAAAAAAGTTGATGATAAAGACATGTTTCCTAAAACTGAGCTTTTCAATTAATTATTTACTCATCTTAAAAAAAAAAATAAGCTTTTTAAAAAATAAGCTAGGGAAATAGCTCAGTGCCTAAAATACCTGCTACACAAGCACGAGGACCCGAGTTTAATCCTTAGCACCCCCAATAAAGAACCAGGCAAAGCAGCACATGTTTATGATCTCAGTCCTGGGAGATAGAGATAGGAGGATCCCTGGAGTTTGCTGACCAGCTACTGTAGCTAATCTTTGAGTTCCAGTACAGTTAGTGCAGGTGCTTGCCACCAAGTCTGACAACTTGAGTTTTGATCCCTGGGATCCACATGGTAGAAGGAAAGACCCAATTTCTGCAGCCTGTCCTCTTACCTCCACACACATGCTATGGCAAACATGCAGTAAGAAATTTAAAGGGGATGCAGAGATAACCGCACTGGCTGTTCTTGTTGAGGACTTAGGCTAGATTCCCAGCATCCACAAGGCAGTTCACAATTCTCTGTAACTCCCACTCCCAGGGGAATCAGATTGCCTCTCTGGCTTCCTCAAACATGAGGCATACATGTGGTACACAGACATATATGCAAGTGAACGATCCAAACACATACATTTTTTAATTAAAAATAAATTTTAAAAATTAATAAGATAAAGAATTAAAAAAAGATTAACCAACACTAACCTCTAGCACCCACATACACACACAAAAATTTATAAAAATTATTATTCAATGGGCATATGAAAGGTCATACTATGGAGTTTGAGGCAGTACACTTATAATTTAACAGTTTAGCCTATAGCCATAAACACAAACACCTCTAAGCAATCTTATTTGAAGAATTTTCAAGTTGCCTGGCGTGTTGGCACAGGCCTTTAATCCCAGAGGCAGAGGCAGGCAGATCTCTCAGTTTGAGGCCAGCCTGGTCTATAGAGGAAGTTCTAGGACTAAACAGAGGAACCCTGTCTTGAAAATCAAACCAAAACCAAAACAGACAAAAAACAAACAATCCCCCCAAAACAAAAGAAAGAAAAAAATTAAAGATACATTTTAATTTTCTTTGGTGGGGGTATCAGATACCAAGATGCACAAACAATCCTCGGACAATTTGCTAAAACTCAGGCTTCAATTTCTACCATGTAGGTCCTAGGGACTGAACTTCAGTTGTCAGGTTTGGAAGCAGGGACCTTTATCTGCTGAATCAGCACACTGGTCCCTCTCAAAGCAATTTTTAAATTTAACCTTTCCTCAAGAATAAAAGATCTCATTGTACTAGCTCTCAATACTCCTATAATTATCAATATATGAAATCATCACCATTCTGAATTCTTATGGTTCCAAACATTAAGAACAGGGTTCCAAGTGTGATACCAGTTCTAGACAACTTCAAAACCAATCAATTCAGAAAATACAAATGAAGATGTTCAATAACTCTTTGGTATATCACTCCATGTCAACTAAATATTCATATTCTATTTTCACCGTTATTTAAAACTCTCTACATATATCTTATAAACTATCTATGCTCTTCACTAAGGATAACTTTCTAGAAGTCATCGCAACAGACCTGCACCCTGAACTTGAAATTCCTTATGGCAACAGAAATGACAATAAATAAGTCCTCCATATACCAATATGGTATCGAAAGCTTCAGTAAATGTTAGCATCTTTTCTAGGCATTTTCAAAACCATTTCTCAATGGTTGTTAATTTTAAACTCAAAATGACTTCAAAAATGGTGCGCTGGTTTCCTCAATAAACCACCAACAGTAGGTGGGAAAAAAATTAAGTCTCTGGAAATTGTTCTAAGGCCATATAACATACTACAAAACTTTTGATCAAGGAAAGTTTGCCATATCTTAGTAAGTAAAAATCTGGCATTTAAACCACCAGTTTCATTCCAAGGAGTTCACCAAAGAACATGGGCTCTCCCCTTCTAGTTAAAGGTATCTCCCTGGGAGAAGAAAGCAGCTAGATTTTTCATCAATCCAGCAAGAGGCTCTATTGCAAGACACAGTATCACAGTTCTAGACTCTTTGGTTCCACCTAGGCCCCACTTATGTGAGGGTTCTACTTCAAGGGCAGGAAGTCAAGAATACTACAGTCCTAATGGCTCTCACCCCCAGTTCATCCATAATGTCAAGGGTCCAAGACAGGAGACAGGATGAGAGTCAAAAAGTGAATGCTGCCTCTATGCAGCACTCTGCTCAGGGCTTTAGCTATGACAGAAGGCAGCTATAGTTTGCTGCTTCATTTCTGATGTGGTATAAAGGTTCCATCAGAGGGGAAAAAAGTAAAAACAGAAATCTCTCAAGTTTTCTTATAGTAAACTGGCTTTATTTCGATTAAGCCAATAAATTAAACTACCCAGCTTTCAGTTTACCAAAGTAAACAAGGGAAACAAATAACCATCCTGGGTGAAAATAGAACCTTAAGAACCTAAGAACCCCCACAAAGGATTATCCCTAAAAAATGGGAATTTAATTACCTGGATCACGGATCAGACTGTGAGGAATTTTATAATGCAAAACATCATGTAAAACAATAAAGCCATCAGTAGGTAATTAGTTGGGCTGAAGAGTGGGCAAGCAAACACAAGACACATACAGTGCTTGTTGGAACACTAAACAGAGACACAGAGACTCAGAAAGCCTTGCTGTCTGTCATCCCCAAGAGACTGTGATTGTGTACATGTATTTGGCTGACTACATAAGGTCCTATATATTATATTAGGGTTATATATAGGGAATGGCAGCAAAGATTTATTTTAATAAGTCATAGTGGTGGCAAGGTAAGAAGTATTATCCAATTTATTACATTGCATGAAAAGGTCCAGTTTTACATAAAAAAATTATAATACATGAAATGTGTAGGAATGTGTAGGCCACCTACAGGAAAAAAAAGAATCCAAATGTACAACTTAGCAAGGCTTCAAAATAGCTATTATTTGTATTTTCAAAGAATTCAAGGAAAAGCCAGGTGGTTGGTCCCAGCACTTGGGAGGCAGATCTGAGTGAGTTCAAGGCCAGCCTGGTATACAAAGGGAGTCCCAGGAAGCCAGGACTATTATACAGAGATACCCTGTCTCAAAAACAACAATAACCAAAAAAAAAAAAAAAAGAATTCAAGGAAAGCATGCTAACTAGTAAAGAAAAATGTTATATCCTAAAAAATGATCAATAAGGAGACAAAAAAATACATTAAAAAACAAAATCCAAGAGCAATGTAAAAGGTCTGGACTTAAAAAGTACAAGTGAAATTTAACATCCACTAACAGCAGAACTGTCTGTGACAAGAACCAATCAGCAAACTTGAAGGTTGTTAGATAGCAAACTGAAAGAGCAAGTAAAACATGAAGAGATAGATCATCAGAGCAATGTGACACACACCAACATAGGGTAATGAAAAAGAAAAGATCTGTGCTGAAATATGGCCAACACCTAACTCCAAATTTAAGGAAAAACATTTAAGGCTTTCAACAAATTCAAGTGCAATACATGTAAAGATCAAGACCAAGAAATTTCAATAATCAAACTGACAAAGACATCTTGAAACAAAATTTGGTGTGAATAGATTATTTTGCCTCTTCTTAAAGCAAAAAAAGAGGCAAATATCAATGGTGTTGGATCTGGCAATAGATTCTTCTAACAGCAAAAGCAACAGACAAACCAGACGTAATTAAAACAAACATTGAAGGCCTGGGACACAGTACAGTAGGAAAATTCAAGCACTGTATGTGAATGGGCACTAAGTTCAATCGCCAGCACCAAAAATAAAAAAATTAATGGGTCAGCATGATGCCTGAGTGGGTCAAAGACTTTTGCCACCACCTTGACAACCTAAATTCAATCCCCACCTGGAACTGCCATGGTAGACAGATCAGACGCCCAACAAGTCGCCCTCTGACCTTCACATTGAGCACTATGACACACAGGCACAAAGAATGGGCAACCATTTAAATAGAGGGAAAATGATAAATGATCTATTTAATTATGGACTTGGATTTAGAGTAGACAAATATTTCTCCAATTCAATAGGCAATCCAGCTGAGAGTTGAGCAAAAGATCTAAAGATAGTTCTCTAAGATATATAAAAGGCCAATGAGCAAACACAAAAAAACTGTCCAACTATATTAGTCATTAGGGAAACACACATCAAAACCACAAATGCCTATCTCTCAGGATGGCTGTAATAAAGGTGGGGGTAGTGGTGGTAATGATGGGGAGAAATTGGAACCTTTGTGTGTTGCTTTTAAAGAAAAGAAATTTTTATCAGGTGTGGTGGCACACATCTTTAATCTCAGCACTCTGAATTCAGAGGCAGGCCATTTGAGGCTAGCCTAGTCTACATACAAAGTTCCAAGCTAGCAACAGCTATATATATATATATATATATATATATATATATATATATATATATATAAAGACACTCTTTCACAAAGAGAATGAGGGGGAGAGAAAGGGAGGGTAAATTTTGATAAACTGTGGCATTCATAAAAATTTGAGTGCATTATTTTATGAAATAAGTCAATCAAAAAGGATAAAAACCCTCATAATTCCATTTGAGGTACATATTGTTATCAAAGTCATAAAGTAGAATTATGGTGGCTGCCAGCCTTCCTCAATCATAGTGTTCTGTAGCCATAAGCTTATTCCACATTCTTCTTGGTTTTGTCCTGTAACATGCTGTTTTAAAAATTTGATTTTGGTCTTTATACGCACTTTAACCTTGTATCCTAACTCAGTAACTTCAACACTTCCATATACACATTTCCTTCCATTGTTAGCTTTTAAAGTCTTACACTTACATAGGTTGTTAAAATTTTAGGACCTTTTCAAATGAGCAGTTTATTGTATTGGAATTTTTAACTGTTAGTAATTATAAAACAACAGCTTTCAGGTAATTAAATTGCTAATTCCACTATTTCCCACAAATCCCATTGATTTTTCATGGATGACTCTGCAGAACAGAGTATTTTTTTCCAGCACTGTATATACAGTGTAATACAACAGAGCCATAACAAAAAGTTGGGGTTTTTTTCCCCCAGAAATGTACACAGTGTAATACAACGGGCCCACAACAGAAGGTTCTTATCCCCAAGTATCATCTTTCTCTCTTCAAGATGGCTAACACCTCCAGAGATTATTAGAAAGCTTTAATGAGAGAATGTGCAAGTGCCAGGAACACACAGAAGAGACCCACTGAACGTAGGTGGTTTAACAAGTGCTGGTTAATTCTCAAAATGCTGATTAAGATGATTACTCACCATCAGCAATTCTTACTTTTGAACCTTCAAGGCTCCTTAAAATTTTTGATCTCTAGACTGACTCAAGGAAAAGATCTCTAAACCACATGCATTATCAAAATTTACTGCTTTAGATATAGATTGTCACAATTGCTATGGATTTGTGAAATAAATAATTTCAATAGTTTTACATAATATAGCTGTTATTATATTTCATTAGCCCAAAACTCTACTATATTTGATCGTTACACTGCCCTTTGTGAAAACTGAATTTCAAGTAAAAAAACTTACCCTCTACAATATAATTCATAGTGTCATAATATTCCTATCAGAGTTTGTTCTAGCTCTATAGAAAATTTAACAGAAGGGAAATTAAAGAAACCAGTAACAAGATGACATCAAAATTATGTGGTGCCACACAACTTACTAATAATCTGTTGAATGAAATAACATACAAATGAATCACCCTTTGAAGTAGAAATGTATCTTTCCCATTTAATGGAGAATTGACTTAGTAATAATTATGCACTTGTAGTCCCAGGTCATGTGACTACACCTGCTAGGTTTCTATCAATGCTAAGCTGGCTCAAATGTGCTAATTGTGGTTCTACATTAAGAGAATCTTTTAATTACTTCTTACAACAACTTCCTATTACAAATGTTAGGAGAGTCAGGCATGACATCCTTTTAATCCCAGCACTCAGGAGACAGAGGTAGAATTCAAGAAATTTAAGGCCAACACGGTCTACACAAAGCAAGTTCCAGAACAGCCAGGGCTACACAGAGAAACATCCTGAAAACACCAAAATAAATAAATAAATGTTACTTAAATATAAACAGAAACAAAATTAGGATGAAGCTTATTTTGGTTTTAAAGTTATATAAATAAAAATATAACTCTAAAATCAAATATACATATACATTAACTAAGTACAAAAAAACCCTATTAATATAACATGAAAGATGTCAGAGAAGGTATGAGTTCCTGAATTTTGCATAGGTATACCACAACCATCATATGCCATGTGGGAGACAGCCTTCCCATTTCTACTTCAATTACCACACCACTCTGTACACATGGTATGCTATGATATCATTTGCCCCTGGC
This sequence comes from Phyllotis vaccarum, assembly GCA_033318265.1. Classification (NCBI taxonomy): domain Eukaryota; kingdom Metazoa; phylum Chordata; class Mammalia; order Rodentia; family Cricetidae; genus Phyllotis; species Phyllotis vaccarum. Next base: position 131,091,927 of record JARWLC010000013.1, on the reverse strand, counting down.
ACCAACAAGTCTGCCTGCTATTTTCATTATCCCAGAAATCAATGGATAAAAACAGATTAACAACTTTTGTTTCATTAAAAAAAAAAGGCAATCAGAAAGGGGTGGCTCAAAATACATTTAAGATTTGAAAATAACCAGCCAAAATAAAGGAGATTCTATATCTACTCTTCCCATGGACATTTTTAACATTGCAATGTTCCTTGCTGCCAGCAAGTTTCTTCTTTTTAAAAAGCTATTTCCCTATGTCACTGTATAAGTTACAGTTCTGTTTCCTTAAAGATAACATGAAGTTAAATATTCACTATTATCTACCTCCATCATCTTTCTCCAAAAGATTAGGACTCTATCAAGTAGAAAAACCTTCTATTATATATATCACCTAACTTTTGAAATGGCAACTTAAGATGAACTTAAAGGTATCAGTTAACAGAATTTATTAATCTTTCTCAAAACACTTTAAAATTGACTAATCCAACAGAATGAAAAAAGACTTCATTTAATAAACAATTTAATTAAGGCATAGAGACCATTAATAATTAACTTTATATATGTATTTTGCCTGTATCTTCCACAACTAGACTGGTTAAGACACAAAGTAGAAGAGTAAAGGATCTGACAAAGAAAACTAAACAATTTTAAATTGTTTCTCATTAATGAGATTATCTCCAATCTATTCAAAAGACACGGGTCACTTATTTGAACTGTACAAGTGAATGGGCCTTTATATTTAATGTTGCATAATTCCACAATTCCATAACATTTTCATCACACAAAAAAAACCTATCCCAAAGGGTATATCTCAGTGGTAAACTGTATGCAAGACACACTGGATTCCATCCCATTAAGCAGTCATTCCTCATTCCTTATACCCTCCCTTACTGTCTTCTGCAACTAGTTTCTTTCACTTCAGAATGCTTTAAAAATTTATGGAAGTTGTAGTATATACTCAGTACTTCACTTATTACTAATAGTCCATTGTATGTTTTATGAAAATATTTATCAGTTAAGTTGTTTCTTTTCCTTTTTTTTTTTTTTTTTTGAGATAGTGTTCTGCTTAGCCCTGGCTGTCCTGGAACTGGCTCTGTAGACCAAGTTTGCCTCGAACTCAAAGGCCTTTGTGTCCCAGATGCTGGGGATTAAAAGCATACACCACCACAACCTGGCTTCAGTCTATGAGAGTTTTATATACATAAATTCCAGTAAAAGCTTTAAAGTGCAATTAATACTAAATTTAGGTTCAAGCACACAAAATAAGACCAAAAAATTAATAATTCTTAAAACCAAAAATCTAAAATGGAAGTTTTAAGTTACCAAAACAAATTTTAAAGATTACCATGTTCAAGCAAAAAATGGGAACTCAAAATTTAAAATTCATACGTAGTGTGCAATTTTTTTTTAAAAAAGGTCTCATAATATTATCCAGTCTGATCTGAAACACATTCTCACCCCCCCCCCCCCAGTTAAGTCTCTCAAGCTACAGCTTACTGCCACACACTTAACATTAAGAAACAAAGAAAAGGGCTAAGTGGAACCACAACAAATTTCATAGTCTTATTTCATAAAATGGAGACCAGAACGATAAATTATATGCATACGTAAACGTAAAGTTAGTTAACTACCAAAGACATGCACAAAAATACTTTGTGTACTTTGTTCCTTGTTTTGTGTGTGGACAGTCCCACCATGTAGGCCTGGCTGACCTAGAAATCAGATCTGCCTGCCTCTGTGGCCTGAGTGCTGGGATTAAAGGTGTGCCCCACTATGCCAGGCTCTGTGCCAACATTTGTACTGGTTAAAAAAAAAGCATTGAAATCTGAGTGTCTACCAACGAAGAATGAATAAATGAAACGAGATACATAAATATACATTTCACAGTAATGAAAAATTAGTGACATGCATTAAGCAAATATTTATATACAGTATTACTTTAATTGAAAGCTAGACATCAAAATATGTTTTTGGAGTAATAAGGGAACCTTCTAGACTACTACTAAAAAACATTCTGCATCATAACCTGATTGATATACAGGTAAATTATGTTAAAAAGTAGATAAGTCATTCTAAACATCTACACTTTCTTGGAAATAGTAGTCTAATAAAGTCACTGATTCTTGAAGCATGGTCTAGAGAGTTTCCTGGCTTCTATGAGATCCTTTTCTTCCCTAGAGAGCACAATTTTTTCCTCAGGAGGATATTACTTGTTTGTTGCTAGCTGGGCAATGATGATGCACACTTTTAATCCCAGTACTTGGGAGACAGAGGCTGGCAAATCTGAGTTTGAAGCCAGCGTGATCTACAGAGTGAATTTCAATATAGCCAGGGATAGACAGAGAAACTTTATCTTGAAAAACCAAAAAAAAAGGAAAAGAAATTCAAAAGCTTAAAAGCAACAACAAAAAATCTCTGTACCTTAAATTCGCAGATTAGTCAAAAGATCCAGAAAGTTCATTATAGATCAGGCTAGCTCAAACTAAACAGTCCTGACTGGTTCTAATAAACTAAACTTCTACTGACTACCCCATTCTCACTTAAAATGAAAAGGGAGATCTGAAAAAAAAAAGCCTACAAAATAGTAAGCAATAAAATTACAGTTACCTTAAACAGATTATTTACCTATTTTTACCGGTTTAGTAATATTTTGAAAGTAACAAAATAACACCTACACAAAACAAAGAGAAACTACAGTTTTGCTTTCTAGTGCTAGATTTTAGTCCCATTACATGTAAAAGGTGAGGGTGAAAAACATATTTAGATAATTCACCCTTTAATGTAAAGGCACTCATTGCAAGAATAGTCATTCCATAATCCAGATTTTGTTCTGTGACCTTTCAACACATCTCAGCAGACAGCAGCTCCCAATGGGAGAGGAACTGGAGCTAGAAGCTAAAAATAGAGAGGTGGTTTGCTCTAGTCTCTATAAGAGACCAAGATAGAGACTTGTGAATCCCATTCTTTTATTTCATTCTCAAAATCTTTATTACTTAGCACTATTATAATATCTTAATTCCCCACCACCTCTCTATTTCAATATATCCATGATGCTATGCTCAGAATCTTTGTGCATGCAGGCAAGCGCATATATGGGCCAGGACAATCTTGGGAGTTTATTAGGTGTTTGTTACCCACTTTATTTGAGACAGGGTCTCTCATCCACCTGGAACTGTCCAAATAGGAAACACTGGGCTGGGTAATGAGCCCTAGGGATCCATCTATCTCCATTTACTCATTGCTGAAATTAAGAAATGCATGTTGTGCCTGACTTTTTAAATGTATGTTCTGGAGATTTTACTTAGGTCTTCATGGTTTAATGATTGGCCTATCTGCCCAGCTCCCTCAGAATTATCTTAAAAAAAAAAAACAACCAAAAACCCTAAAACTACTGTCTTTCACTTTAAAGGCCATTTACTTATTATTCTTTTGTTGTTCTTTCAAGACAAGGTTTGTGTAGCCTTGGCTGCCCTGGAACTCACTCTGTAGACCAGGCTGGCCTCAAACTCAGAAATCCTCCTGCCTCTGCATTCGAAGTTCTGGGATTATAGACATGCACCACAACTGCCTAGCTTAAGTGCCCTAACATATACCTCCTAACCTTAGCCTTAAACTACTTAAGTCTCATCTCCCATAACTCCACCATTCCTTCTACACTCTACTAGTTTTTCCTCTAAAACCACTCTCCTCATTCTGCCATTGTACCATTTCAAGTAATGGTTCTCCATTTTGCATTTGGTGCACATTTTACACTTCCTGAAGCCATTATTAGTTTTCACAAAAGGGAGAGGGGTATTACTAGAATTTTATGGGTGGAGGTCATGATTAGTAGTGGTACAGCATGTCACAAGGAATTTCTGGCCAAAAGGTTTCAATAGCATAAAGGTTAAGAACCGATGCCTGATGGATGGTCCCTGCTCCAATACACAGGGCCATCAAAATGGCATCTCTGAAGATTGCAAGCATCATTCAAATCCAAACTGAGCAACCTCTCCTACCACTACATTTTCCATACTTTTTGTGGTTTTGTTTTTGGTACAGAGGATTGATCACAGAGCCTTATGTATAGTAAATACAAAGCACACTATCTCTTAGCTACACCTCCAGCTCCTTTGCATCGAATACAGTTCTTATGTAACTGTCTGACCCAACATCCTAGAACCTTGAAGGTAGACATTAATAACCATCCTTATATCCGCCCCCTACACCTATAAGAATGTCAAATGAATGAAAGTAAATTGTCACAGCAAAGCAGTCATCAGAGCTTAAATTTGATTTTTAACAATTTCACCAAGATCAAATACTTGCTCAACACACAACAGCTACAACTATAATCCAAGCCTTTGTAATTGTTACGGGGGGGGGGGGGGGTGTAAGAAAGAAGACATTCTTATTACCTGGTATAATATCTAATACACAGTGGAAGGGGTGGAGAGGCAGGAAGGGTTTTAAAAGACTGAATACTGTGCCAGCTATTGACCATTTGACTAGCTGGGAGAATAAGAAAGAACCTTGCAAAAGCAGACTATTCCAAAATGACTGTTTTCATGAATTGGCACAGTAAGCATTTCGAGCAGTATTTGGGGAGCAGGAAGAAGTAAGGACACTGAAACAGTCCCTAGCTTACATTAAATGATTAACTTCAATGTGCAATAGGAAGGGGAAGTTCTCAGTAAAAGGAAAATTATGGGAAGATCCTTTGGTCTTCATTCATCTGCACAACTACAACAATCACTTTCCCCAGTCAGGTTTGGTGGCTCATGACTGTAATCCTACCATTCTTGATGCTGAAGCAGGAAAATCATAGGGAGCTGGAGGATGGTAGTGAGATACTGACTGGCTCCAAAGAAAACGGAAACCAGTAGGAATGGTAGGATCGGTATTCCATCCAAGCACTTAGGAAGCTGAGGCAGAAGTAACAGGATTTGAGGACAGAGAGTCTTTTTTTTAAAAAAGTCAACAACAAAAATAAAACAAATAAAAAATTACATCCTCTTTCACCTGTCAAATAGAAGCATGGGCTGGGAATGTAGCTTAGTGGGTGATGTGCCTACCCTGAGTTTGATACCTAGCACTACATAAACCAACACACACCTGTACTCCCAGCATACAGCAGGTTTTAGGTCATATTCAGCTACACAATGAGTTACAGCCTAGCTTGAAATATATAAAACTATGTCTCAAAAAACCATACTACTACTACTACAAAAAAAAGTGTGAACCCACTTAAAAAAATTGAACAAATAAAGCATATGGAAAAACAAATGTTTAAAGAGTGAATAGGGCATTTAAAAGTGGATCTTTTGTGAGTTCAAGGCCAGGCTGGTCTACAGAAGAAACTTCAGGATAGGCAGGGCTACACAGTCTCAAACAAACAAAAAGTGGGAAATAAAGTTGTAAAGTCATATTAAAATCAACTTTATGATAAATTTTGAGTAAGCGTATCTAAAAAAGTGGAGTACAGAAATAAAATTAATGACTGGCAAGAATGATAGCAGATGCCTATTTATTTCCAGCTACCATAAGATATTAATTCCATAATCAAATTATAAAGTATAATACTCCTGAAAGCTTTCCATCAAATATTAAATTACAGCTTAGCTGTTTTAAAAGAGAGCCCTAATGTTCTAAAAATTTAAACCAAATGAAGGAACTATCATTGTATTTGATACACTTTTCCAATTTAGCTTACACCACTGGCCTGCTTCCGAAATTGAGTTTTGTCTCAAAGATTTTAACAAAGTGTATTATGAAGCCTAATTTTAAATTCATTTTAATATAGGGTGGGAAAGTTGTTTTACTTTTTTAACCTTGTATTCCTATTATCTGGTACAATACCTAATACACAGTACAACCCTGTACATAACAAGAATTTTCTATATAACTTAATTTTAAATTAAGCACAAAGCAAAATAATCAAGCTAGAATTAGACCATCTAAGACTGATGAAGTAGGGTATGCTAGAATTAATCAAGTAATTCTCTAGGGGTAATTCCCTACCTGGGACCTTTTTAGAAGCACACACTCTAGACCTCCACTGCAGACTAGCTGAACTAAACTCTGAGGGTGAGCGGAGAAATCTTTTGACAAGCCCTCCAGGTTTGGGAACTACTCTTTAAACCAGGACAGGCAAACTAGGATCAAACTAAATCAAAACTCTTCGTTTGTTTTTGGTTAGGCCTACAAGCTAAGAATGAACTTAACATAGAAATGTTTGCAATAGATTTGAGATAGAACACTGACTTTAAATTCCAATTAAGTAAAATACTATATTATACTCCCAAGCCAAATTCCACTTTTTCTCATCAGACCTGAATTATACTGAATTGTGTCTAGTTACATTTTTATTTCAATGTACAATTCAATGTCCTAAATTTTGCCTCTTAGCCCAGGATATGCAAACTAATAGCTCCTTTTACAAAAAAAAACTAATAGCTCCTTTTACAAAAAAAAAAAGTTTGACTAATCTTTCCTTTTATCTGAGTTATCAAAGGACAGCAACCAAATCCTTACACTATTGTGCTCAGAAACAAACCACTCTGTTAAGGTTAAAATATGGGTCTAAACATAACTGTCATGTTCTCTGATGTCAAAACAGAATTAAGAAGCTCATATAATTAGGTGAGAGGAAAGTCAAGAGAGATATGTGACCAACCACTAAAACTTATAACTGTCAACAGCCACCAGTCAGCAAAACATGAGGCACTAAGATAGGAATAGGAGAAGTGTTCCTATTCTCTTCTTTTTCCCTATTTTCCCCCTTCCATAATCAGAATATACAGGTTGGGATCTAATATCCAACTAGTAGCTCAAAAATCATCCCAAGGAAAATAACTCATCTGATAACATTTGTTTAACCTGAGTCTAACATGTTCAAAGTTGATATAAATTATAAGTTACGGGAAAAAAATAAGTATAAGGTATCATAAAATAATGAGGCATCTGTATGGAGGTTTAGTCAATCCGTTCCAGCAGAAATGTTGGAGGAAGAGGTTCAACATGGCCACAAGTAAGAGTTGGTAGAGGAGCCTAGATAGAGGGAGCAGGGCTTCAAGCAGGCCTTCTCATACTGGCCCAGTGATCCTGGCTATATCAGCTCCTTCACTGCCTCTGTTTCTTAGGCTATAAAAATAAGACAACAGCCCTTACCCCACAATCTCGAGTGATGCTTTGATATGAATTAAAAATTAACACACCTTTTCAATAGGAAAGCCAACAAAAACAACATCTAGAAGATAATTTTTAAAAATCATGAAAGTAGAAGGGCAACTATTTGGGAAAAGGATGAATGGGAGGGGCGGATGAAGCAAGAAAGGATAATATAAAGAGGTGGATTATGATCAAAGTATACAAGAAACATTTAGAAATAATTAAGCTCATTTTGTACAATAACTTTTAAAAATTTAAAATTCAAACATATTTCTAGTGTTGTGTTGTCCCCACTTCTTCCCCCCACCCCCCACTACTCTGGAAGGTAAGGCAGGAGGTGAAAAGCCTGCCTGGGAACTTTGTGAGACCCTGTAAAATAATAAAGGTGTGAGGTGGGTACTGAGGATATATATAGGTTAGTGGCTAAGAGAACACTTGCTAAGCCATGTTCAAGGCCCTGGTTTCAATTCCTGCTACTGCAATCAAATAGGATCCCAATTTTGCCACTCAGGGAATCAATAAGCAATTATATAAACAGCATTGTTGGGGTTCTATAAATACCCAAAAGGTAAAGGACAAAATTCCTGGTCTTATCCATTTACTGATGAAGGCAAAGATAATGGTTTATAAAATAACTGATTATTTGTTAATTATGGAAACAGCTTCATAAAGAAGGTAGAGTGTGTGCATATGTATATATGCTATCTTGGCTATGTCTCTTCATCTCACTGGACCATTTTCTTCACTGGAAATGACTAGATTCAGCAGGGTGGTGATGGCCTGCTTTTAATCTCAGCACTAGGAAGGCAGACTCAGGATGATTTCTATAAACTCAAGGCCAGCAAATTCCAGGACAGCCAGGGCTGTTTACACAGAGAAACCCTATCTCAAAAAAAGAGACAGTCCATATTCATTCCAGAATTCATCATATTGAAAGGACTATTGGGGCTGGAGAGATGACTTAGACATTAAGAATACTTGGCTCTTACAGAAGGCCTGGGTTTGGTTCGTGGCAAGCCACATGTGGCTTAGAACTATCAATAATTCCAGTTCAAGGGATCCAATGCCTTCTTTGGCAGCCCCTACCCTTCACTGAATCCATGTTTGTACTTAACACTCATATACATAAAATAAACCTTAAAACAAAACAAATAAAAAGGAAGCCAGGTGTGGTAACCTATGCCTTTTAATCCCAGCAATCCATGTGGCAGGTCAACTCTCAGTGACTTCAAGGCCAGCCTGATGGTATACACAGCCAAGTTCCAGACCAACCACGATTATAGTATCACCCCCCCCACACACACACACACACAACCACACACTAAAAAGATTATTAGGTCAAGTGATTTCTCTAAGTAGTGAAGATTAATAGCATTAATCAAAACAGCAAAAATAAAGATATTTTAAAGATTGATTTATGGGGGCTGTAGAGATAGCTCAGTGGTTGAGAGCACCAGTTGCTCATCAACTGTCTGTAACCCCAGTTCCAGGGAGTTAACACTCATCAAAACACCAAAAATCTTTAAAAATTTTTAAAACTGACTTTTTAAAAAATGAGTTTTGCCTGAATTTAAGTATGTATATATGTTTACCTCATGCACACCCGGTGCTCACAGAGGTCAGAAAGCAGCATTGGATCCCCTGAAACTATAGCTATGAATGGTTGTTAAGTGGCCCTTGTGGGTGGGTATTAGTAATAGAACCCAGGTCCCCTAGGAAAGCAATTAAGCAATCTTTTGTTTGTTTTCAGGGTTGTGTAGCCCTGGCTGTCCTAAAACAGCTTTGTAGACCAAAGTACCCTCAAACTCAGAGAACTACCTACCTCTGCTTCTCGAGTGCTGGGATTAAAGTCCTGCCACCACTGCCCAAGCTTCCAACTCCCATTTTTTTTTAAATTATGTTAAGGGTTGGTAAGATGGTTCAGTAGATAAAGGTATTTGCCACCAAATCTGAAATCTGAGTTTCATCCCAGGAACCCAGATGGTAGGAGATAATGGACTCCTTTCAAATTGTCCTCTGAACTCCACAAGCACTCTGTCCTCCATAAATGTAACAAAATACAGAGAACTGACTATGTACACAAAATAATTACTAAGGATGCAGGTCCTGGAAGCTTTCTATGGGCTAAGGATCAATGAATTACTTAGGACTGTGTTTGGGCAGATAGACTCTACCAACCTAAAAGAACCTGAAGGACAAAATAATAATAATAATAATAGTAGTAGTAGTAGTAGTAGTAGTAATTTTTTGAGACAGGCCCCCCTACACTGGTTCATCTCCACTCCTGACTCAAGACACCCAGGAGCTGTGACTATAGGCATGAGCAGGGCTATGGAAAGTCAAGGATAATCAAATCAACTAAACAAAATGAATAAAAGAAAAGTATACAGTATAGGTAGAGAATCAATTCCTAAAGCCCATATGCCAAGAATGCTCAAAGAATCCATTTTCAGCTGGGTATAGTAACAGTGGCATCCTAGCACCCTAGGCAGAGGTGAGTGGATCTGAGTTTGAGGCCAGCCTGGTCTACATACATACCAAGTTCCAGGCTAGCCAAGACTGCACACGTGACACCCTGCCTCAAAAAACAAAAACCCATTTACACTATCCTTAATATATCCTTCACTAGAGAAAACAAGTTCAAAATATTCTATTTTGAAGAAGCTGAAAATAGGACAACCCCATTGGCTTATACCTTAACAAGGTCTACTACCTAAAACATTTTCATCACATTAAAATGATGACAATTAAGGCCTAGGAGGGACTTTAAAGATGACTAAATGTATAGCACAAAGCAGACACCAAATAAACATCTGAGATCGATGAAATAAAAGTCAATGCCTTAAAACATATTAAAAACATTAATTCTGGAGCCAGAAATCATAACTCTTGAGAAGGTGTTCAGAACTGATGTGTGAAAAATGTGTGTTATGTGTGTAATGCCCGTGCAATCAGTATCTCATATACCTATCATTTAATTCCTGAACTTCTCCCAATATTTAGCTTTGACTGACAAAGTTAGGTTCAAGAGTATTGTTATCTAACAGAACACAAAATGCACAGAGCTACAAATGCTCCTTTTCCCTAAAATGAACTGCAAAAAAAACAAAAACAAACAAACAAAAAAAAACCATCCCAGCCTTGGTTGCTCAGAGAGAACTCTGGTCATCAGGCTTTTATTCCAAGTACTTTTTACTTTGCCCTACTTTTTCCCCTTTAAATGGCCAGTTCCTGCTCTAATTAGAGAATAAGACCAAGGTAAACATATTTTGAAAAAGTTCTACAAATGATTCTGACACACAATTAAGGGAAAGAAATAACTGTTAGGCAATCATCCAGAATAAAACTGGAAACTTCTCGGTGCAGCATGGCAAATCTGTAGTCTCAAGTATTGAGGAAGCTGAGGCCAATCTGTGCTTTGTAGGGACCCAGTCTGAAACACCAAACTACACAACAATGAAAGTCAATATTTGAATATGCATGTATATACACATAAGGTACATGTGTACATATGAAGACACAGACTTAGCACAGGTGTGTTTGAAAAATAAACTGTAATCACTTCTCAGCCTTTTCGCAAAGATCAAGTGTAATTTTAGGTAAATATCTCATCTTAACAATATAACACTTTCCCACACCTTTCCCCTAAAAATACGTCATAGTAGTCATCATTTTAGCATTAAATACCTATAATCCCAGCACTTGGAAGGTAGAGGCAGAAGGATGGAGAGTTTAAAGTCATCGTTGGCTATACAGGCAGCTTGAGTGCAGTCTAGGTTTGTGAGCTCCTGCCTCAAAACACAGAAAACAAAAGAACTTTAAAGACCACTAAATCCCATTTTCTAAACCTCACTAAAGCTATTTAAGGATTCTTGTGTCACATTCAGACATAGGGGATGTACACACTCAGAAGGCAGAGGCAGTCAGACCTCTGTGAGTTCAAGGTCAGCCTGATCTACAGAACAAGTTCCAGGGCAGCCAGTGATAAACAAAGAAACCCTATCTAGAAAAAAAATCATAGGGACAGTAATATAATTTGGTCGTAGCATTCCACCACCCTAGCATGTATGAGGACCCAACCCTATATCTTTTGTGGCTATTTTAATTCCATAATTATCAACCAAGGCTACAAAAATGCTAAACAAACTCTTAGTCCTAAATATTTTAGTGAAGGTAAATTTTTAAATAAAATTCAGAAATGCTCAAATTGAGGTAAAAATTTCACTGTATGTTCATTGATGAAATAATATGAATTTCCAGAAAACGAATTTCTATTTTCATTTCAAGAATATAAAAGTTGCCTCATATTATAGTCATAAATTCACTAATCTATCACTCTGAACATGTCAGGCATATGGAAAACACTTATCTTACATAAATCAAATTATTTTTCAAATGTCTGATCAGACCATTTTGATAGTCTTACAAACAAAACTAATCTAAAGCTACTCTAGTACAGCCACCAAACTAAAGGCTCTAATGTTAAAAAAAAAAAAAAAAATCTGTAGCCAGTCAATGGTGACACACACCTTTAATCCCAGTACTCCAAAGGCAGAGGCAGGCAGGCAGATCCCTGTGAGTTCAAGGCTAGCCTGGTCTTCAGAGACAGTTCCAGAGACAAGTGAGGCTACATAGAGAAATATCTCAAAAACCCCCTAACATTTCACTAATGTGGCACTTAAGTCAAAAGTACAAAACTACAGGCCCAAGGTCCAGACCTGTAGTCCTGCAGCTACTTAGCCACAAATAATCACACAAAGGCTTATATTAATTATAAGCTGTCTGGCTTATGGCTCAAGCTTATTACTTGCTAGGTCTTTCAACTTAACTCAACCCATTTTTATTAATCTGTGTATTGCCACGTGGCTGGCTCCTGACTTACCTGTGTTTTTTTACATCTTGCTTCCTTGGGCAGCAGCTGCATCTCTGACTCCGCCCTCCTTCCCCTTAATGCTCAAATCTCCTGCCTGCCTTTAAGATGCCTTACCATAGGCCAAATATTAACCAATGGTAGATAATCCACAGCATACAGAAAGACATCCTATATCACTAGCTGATATGACAAATGGCAGATCCCCCCTACTGGTATAAGGAAAATAATATAATGTAATAAATGAGAATGTTTAACAGCACTGACTTGTAATTAATGCTTAATAGGTGCTAATTATGCTGAAAATAAAAAGCAGTTAGAAAAAAATCCATTTTCCTATTTATTTACTGTAAGCATGAATCCTAATTAGCCTCAATAAAAACCCCAAGCCAGAAGGGGGGGGGGGTTAAATGCTGAAAAGATCAGAGGAGCCAGTCACCACTAAAGACTTCTTAACTTACTGAATCCTCAGGTGGAAAGGACTGAGTTCCTATCTCCTCCTGCCTTATATCTTTCTTTCTCGCCTCATAGTCTTTTCTCCGCCTTACATTCCTTTCTCCACCCAGTCATATCACTTCCTGTCTCAACCTCCCTAGTGCTGGGATTAAGGGTCTATGACTCTCAAGTGCTAGGATTAAAGATGTGTGCCACCACTGCCTGGGCTCAATGGCTAAATAGTGACTGGCTTTGCCCGCTGGTCTTCAGGTAAGCTTTATTTGTTAGAGCATAAACAAAATACCACCACAATCACATGCAACAACAGCCCTAAGCTTTTGTATCAGATTGTATAGGAATCATACACAGTAGAGTCCTTTAAATATACCTTTTATCCAGGCCCACATCAGATTAACAACAAAAACCTTCCCAAGTGATTCTAACATCTTGAGTTGAGGATCAATGCAGTAATTCTTTCCTAAACACTATTATAACATACAAATACAAAACATTTGGCAACAAATATGGTTTTCAAAGATGCAGATCCTAAAACAATGAAATAGAAACCTAGAGTTGCTTCTCAATTTTTGAATAACATTTCAAGATTCAGAAAACATACTAGCAAGAAAGGAAATATACAAAATAATAATAAAAGAATTACATGTTTTTTAAGCAAAACTAGTTTAGTTCAATAACCACAGGTATTTATCACTCCCCCAGCTTAGGGTCTCAAAGTCAAAGACTAGTGCTCGTACACACACACAATTTAATTTTGTGTCTGTGTGTAGGTAAGAGAGTGATTCAGACAATTGTGGATTGTCCAGGGTGGGTTCTGGGAATCCAACTTTGGTCCACTTCAAGAACCATATATATTCTTAACCACTGAGCCTGATGCCCCTATATATTTCAAATAATTTTCTCTCACCTGCTTTAAACAAAGAGTGATTCCAATAATAAAATTCCAGAAATATGAAAACTAAAAAAAAAATTTAAATAGAAAAAAATGTTTTCATGTGTCCAACTATCAATAAATAAATGACTGGGAGATTCTGATGTACATCCCTAAGTAGCATTATCAACATTATGTCAAAGAAGAATAATTTCTGAAAAGATACCACACTATATATAGTCTACAGATTATCAGAAAATGTATTGCAAGAACCCAGCACACAAAAAAACCAAAGTAAATTCTACTCAAGCATTCCACTGACAGGAAAACAGAAGGACCACATGAAATGTTCCATAATTTAAGGATAAAGTCTACTTTTAAAAGTTACTTTCAGGAGAAAAAAAAAACAGATTCACAACTATACTGTTCTTGGCCTTAATCCCTACAGATATTCTCTTAGAATCTGCCAAGGTCAGCAAACAAAAGGAAGAAATAGTATGAGAATATTAAGATAACAGCAAATTTTGTTGTGTGTGGGGGGGGAGGTAGGGGTGGGAAAAAAAGCATGAAGATACTCATATAGTTTAAAACAGAATTTTTAGTGAGAGAAAAGCAAAACATACTTTTTTTTTATCTCACTCTTGGAACATCAATTCCAAATACTTCCGGCTTTCACTCTGCCCAAACACTGGAACAATAAACTTTAGAGGGTTAAAGTTACAAGTATGACAAAGCACATAAGTTTAAACATTGCAGAAACAAATGCTGGAATCTCTGTATATTCAATACCTAAATCTTCCAAGAAACTGAAAGGCATTTTACTGAATCCAAAATGGCAGCCTGGTGATTCAGTAGAATAAAACGATCTAGATCTAAAGGACAGTGTTTGTAGTCTGTATTTTTAAGTTCAAATGTGTGAATGGGTTAAAAAGGCAACCTAATCATGGCTAACTAGTCCTTATAATAAAGGAACAAATGAACTCTAATAAATATCAACTGTAAAGTTTCCACATTAGTACACCCAAAATTCTTCATAGTGAAATTATGCAAAGGATAGATATGGAAGGCTGGTGGGTTTTAAAGTGAAAAAAAAATTACAAATGTCTCTCCTTCCAATAGAAGCATGAAAATTTAACCTGAACCCACAATTCCCTCACTTAATTTCAACACTGCCACAATCACATACACACCTGTAAACTGCAGCCATGAAAATTCAATTAACGGTGTAACTACGGAACTTCCAAAATAATAACGTACTTAAGCATGTTGTATTAAAAAAATCTTACAATTCCAGTTGCTGAAGAAACCCAAACAATAACAACCCCCCAGGTCCCCAATCTGTTTAACTTAAATATTTCACAATGAATGAAAAACAAACCATTTATCAAGCCTGAAGTCTCCCATCACACGCATCTGAAGGTTTTATTAGTCACACACTCGCACATGCTAATATTTTCTTTTATTTCCTCCTCGTCTTCTTCTCTTCTTCAGGAACAGTTAAAAATAGAAAGGTGGTAGATCTACTCTCCTTTGCAAGCGATTTCGGCATGAAAACATCCTTCCTGGCCTTTGGCCGGGAGCAGACGAAGGGGGGCGAGGGAGGTGTGGGAGCCCGATAACCTGCTCAAGACTTCCCAGAGCACAGGGCTGCCGCCGAGTGACTGCTGGTTATCACGGGAGGGCGAAGGGGAGGTGGACAAGTCGGCAGGCCTGATAGCCAGGCGTCGCCGAGGCCTAGTTCTCCCGCTCCAAATCACTCCACCTCAGTAATGGCGTTTGGTGTCAAGTGGAGCAGGCTGAGGGCGTCCGCGGCGGGGTTAAGGGGCACGCGAACCCACCCGACCGTCGCCACCCCCGCCCCCCGCGCGGATGCGACGACGCGCGCTCCGAGCCCACAGCCGGGGCGGGTGGAGGGGCGGCACGTCGCGCCGAGAGTCTTCATCCTCCTCCTCCTCCTCCTCCTCTCCACTCCAGTCAGGACGGGAAGGGGGAGGAAGGGGAGGGCCGCAGCCGTCAGCCATTTTCCCTGCCAGTCCAAAACACACACACACACACGCACACGCGCACACACACACGCGCGCTCTCTCTCTCTCTCGCTCGCTCGCTCTCTCTCAGACACACACACGTACACGCTCCCAGGACACTGTCTGTGTGCACGACGGAGGCCCGCGCGCGTTCGCGTCGGCCCAGCCCCGGGCGCTGAGGAAGCCCCCCCCCTCCCAGTCAGCCAGCGGCCCCCGAGGGAGGGACCTCTCTCACACGCACACCCCCTCGCGCCTTCCTCCCTACCCCTCCAGCCAGCTGTCGGCCCCAGAAAGGCAAAAGGCCCCGGCCCCACCAAGCTGACTGACTACTCACCGAGCACAACACTGGCGTCTTCTAAGAAGCAGGACACGCGGAGGCGGGAGGCGAAATGCAAAAGCTCGAGGCCGGGCCCAGGCCTAACCTGAGAGCATCCCAAGTCAGAGGCTGACGAGGGACAAAATGTGAGGAGACGCTGCGGGTGTCCGGCTCGTGGCGCCGGACGCGTGCAGACAAGAAGGTCTGCTCCTCACCCCGGCCGCCCTAGGGCAGCGGCGGCTAAGGCCGCCTCCTCCTCCCTCAGCCGGCCGCGGCCCTCTTCCCCCTTCTCCCTTCTCCCCTCGGGCTGGGGCGCTCTCTGAGCTCAGTCGAGCTCCGGGCAGTGCGTTTCTCCTGCGTCACCTCCTCCTGCTCCTCCTCCTGCAGCGGCAGTTTCACCTTCCCCTAGTCGCCGCCTCTGTCCCCCCACTCCCGGCCTGTTCGCCTGGCTGCGGCTCGTCTCCTCACTCACCCCGTCACCAACCCCAAGTCTCGGGGCGCTAAAGGTAGCCGCCTCCCGTGAGGGAGAGGCGGCGGCGGCCGGCTCCCGCGAGGCCTGGGAGCCGGTGCAAGGCAGGGAGGGGGTTCGGTGGGATAGTGGAGGGCCCGAACGGGCCGGCTACCGAGAGGTTGCGGCTCCGCCACTGGCGGAGATTAGCTTCCGCAGCCTTGGGTACCACGGCCTCGTCAATAGCGGACCTAACAAATCAAAAACGGGGAAAAAAAAAAAAAGAGAGAAAAAAAACCGCACGGCCAGAGGCAGCGGCGGCAGCGGCGGCGGCAGTGGCGGCAGCGACGGCAGCAGCGACAGCAGCGGCGGCAGCGCAGACTCCCACTAGTCCCAGCGCCGCCCAAGCCTCCGAGCTTCTCCGCCCCCGTCAGGGACCGCCCCTCCCAAGCTCCGCCCCTCCGCGTTGGGCCCGCCCCTCCTTTGCCCAGCCCCCCTCCCCTCGGCCCGTTGCCCCCAGCCTCTCTGTCCACCTCGGGTTGGTGGGGGAGCGGGAAGAACGAAGCTCACCGCTAGGGGGCGGGACAAGGCGCTAGACGCCTGGAACTCGGCGGACTGGGTGGGGGAGGGGGAAACAATGCCCGTGATAATGTTCGGCCGTACCGTGGCTTCCGGACGGTCCCTCTAGGGAGTCATGCGACGACCAGAGACTTTCATACTCGAGATCTGACTGGGGCCGCAGAAAGCTCCAAAGAGGAAAGTGGGGTGGGGGAAGGGCAGAAGGCCGGAGTTCTGGCCTGCGGCGCGAGCAGACGAACTGGACTGTAGGTTATGGCGGGGATGTGGACTGGAAAGGGTTAAGCGAGCGAGCTACAGCTGGGTCGCCGAGTTTGACGAGGAGGGTTGCTTGTTTTTGTTCCATTGTGAACCATGGCCCGTCCGCCGAGTGCCCGGATGATGACGTCACCGGCCTCCCCCCTTTCCGGGATGGTCCGGCGGGGGGGGGGGGGGGACGGGGACGGAAAAACGAGATTCCTGGGTCCCAGTGCTAGGCGGTTGCAGCTGCCTTGCTTGAGGGTCCTCGCTGTGCAGCTGACCCGCGTCACGTGACGCGAGGACGGGCCAGGCCACGGAGCTGTGGTGCCAGGTCCCGAGGGTTTGGCCACCTGCTCCCTGCCGATAGGGGGAAGGTGTGGCTAGAACTCCTGAGTGGGGGCCCTCCTTCCCACTCTCTGAGGGAGGCGCTTTAAGCAGCTCATTCACACGGTCCTGCCGCTTCTGTACCTGAAAGCATTTCGTCAGCCTTAAAGGCACACTGACTGGGAACGATGACATTTTGCACACAAGAATTTTTAAAACAGCAAAGACAAAAATTGTACATCGTACCAGACAGCATAGCTACTCCGTAATACTAAATGTAGCAAAATGAACTTATATTGCCATATCAGCACCACTGGGTGTGAGAACCCGGAAGGGATTTATGAACCCATCTGCTACGTCAGGGACTATTTTCTGCATTTGAGAATCCAAAGTGCAGGCTGCAGAGGAAAATTTTATCAGGGCAATCTCAAACGAGGAGGGGGTTGGGGGGTTTGAAACAAGTCTATGTTTACCTAAAATGCAAAAACGAAGAGGAAATAAATACAATTACTGATCTATCACATTTTGACTTTAAAAGGCCTGCGGGCAGCAACTCGCATGTAAAATAATAAAATCCTATAAAAAATATTTCGTTGTATAAGATTGTTGAACTTTATGCTATACATACATTCATTTCTAACAAAGGAATGTTTTAAATGGAATCCCAATGAATTTAGGCGGCGACAAGTTACCGGTGTAATTTTTTAAACCATTTTTCTATGCAACACAAGACTAAAGTTTTCACCACAAAAACTAATAATGTGCTCCAAGCACATTACTTATAGCCCTTATAACTCTTAACATGTGCAATATTGTTTTTATAAAACTAATACATGATTTTAGTAAGACTGAAGCTAGCGATCTACCTCCCCCAGTCCTCTAAAAAATACTATCACATTTTACCCTATATTTATGATTATTATGTGCCAATTTAAAATAATAGTCAACAAAGTAAAAAGCAATCTACAGAATGTTTAAAAAGGTCTCTGTAAATGATTAATCTAATAAGGAATTAAAATTGACAATATATAAAAAACTTCAGCTCAACAGCAAAACAAACAAAATCCTTCCGTATAAAAATAAGTAAAAGGGCATGGTGAGATACCTTCGTGGTTAAAGGTGCTTGCTGTCAAGCCTGACAACTTGAGTTTGATCCTTGGAACCCACATGGTGGATGGAGTAAATGGTCTCTCTCCTTCAAGGTGTCCTCTGATCTCTTTTCCTGTGCATGAGCACACACACTCAATTTTTAAAATAAAAATAAGCAAAGGAAACTCAGTGTAAGGCAGCAGTTGCCTGTAATCCCAGCACTCTAGAGGCAGAGGCAGTCAAAAGAATCTTCAGTTTGAGTCCAGCCTGGCCTATATAGTCAGACTCTACCTCAAAAAAATAATATTAAATTTTAAAAATAAAAATAGGCAAAGGATTTAAACAGTCATTCATCAAATATATGAATGACCAATAAAGACATGAAAAAAATACTTAACACCACCATTCATTAGAGAAACACGATCAAAGCCACGTGAGATAACACTTCATAGTCACGAGAAAGACAATTACAGAAAAAGCAAGGAGATAACAAGTGTAAGTTCAGATGCAAAGAAATTGAAATCGACCTTGCTAGTGGAAAAGTCAAATGGTACAGCTGCTACTGAAAGCAATAGGGCTGGTCCTCAAAAAGATAAGCACTACCATATGACCCAGATGATTCTGCTCCTAGGTAAAGACAAAAGAATTGAAAGCAAGGACTCAAGTGCTTGCACACCAATATTCATAGCAGCATTAGTCATGATAACTAAAATGTGAAAACGACCCAAACATTGAGCATATGAATGGATAAAATGTGGTAGACATCCACAATGGAATGTTACTGTGCCTTAAAAAGGAATGAGATTCTTGATAGACACTAGAACACGTATAAATCTTCTAAGTAGACACAGAAGCGCCTATGTGATTTCAGTTTTGTGTGGTACAAAAAGTAGACAGGTTTACAGACAGACAAAGTAGGATAGAGGATGTTGGAGCTGGAAGGATGAGAAGGATGGTTTAAGGGACACAGAATTTCTATGGAAATTCCCATAGAAACCTATTTTTGGTTAGTGGGAAATGGTGATGGTTGTACAATACTGTTAATGTACTTAATGCCACACAACAATACATTTTAGGTCATTACAGTGGTAAATGTTATGTATGTTTTACTATGTATTTTTAAGGGTAAAATCTCAGCAAGGAAGGCTTAGCACAAGTGAGGGTCAGAAGTCAATCCTCAGCACTCTTCTGTCCCCATCCAAAGAGGAAACATTTCCAATCAAATACTGCTCATCTCCTATGGGAATCTATAAAGTCCACTCTTACCAGCAATTCTAGTTTTAACTCTTCTCCAGCAATTCTTTAAAGGTAAGTGAACACTTGGCTCCCAAGGTGGGTGTAGCTACAAGACTGCCCACTTAGGCATCTTCCATTCAGTTCTTGAGACAGGAAATGAACAGTGCAGGGTTAAGAGAGTAAATTGAACACCACAGTACAACTGAGATGAAAATTCATTGTGGTCCAGCCCTTTCTTCTCCCTTCCTTTGTTTGGGTTTCTCTTTTCCAACAGTTGTCCTTTCAGACCGAAGACTAATTTATTTTTAACTTCCTGGTTCTTTGCTATCAGAACAGAACCTTATTACATTTCATTTTCTCATAAAAATTTCCCATTGTACTCTGTCCCCTCTACGCTCTACTCAAAAATATTGCTAAATATATTCACTGCTTACTAGCATACATCTTAAAATATATAACTTCTTGAGCACAAGTTTCAAAGAAGTTCTGTAGGTGAGGGTTAATGCTTCTCCCTATAAAAACAGAAAGTCAGCTTGTGGTGGCACATGCCTTTAATCCCAGCACTAAGGAGGCAGAGGCAGGTGGAGGCCAGCCTGGCCTACAAAGGGAGTTCCAGGATAGCCAGAGATACACATAGAAACCAGGTTGGGGGGGGGAGTAAGAGAAAAATCACAGATTGATAATAAAAAACCAAACTATGAAGGTGACTGTGATTGTCAACTTGATGAGAATTTAGAATTACTTAGGAGACATCCTCTGAGTGTGTCTACAGGGGCATTTCCCAGAGAGGTTTAATGCAAAAGGGAAAAGTCACCCTGAGTGTGGCTAGTACCAACCATTTCCAGGGGCTGGGCTCCTGGACTGCATAAAAATAAGAAAGCAAGCTACGCATGGTCGTGCACACCTTTAAGCAAAGCACTCAGGAAGCAGAAGCAGATGGATCTCTGAGTTCAAAGCCAGTCTGGTCTACAGAGCAAGTTCAAGGACAGTCAGGGCTGTTACACAGAGAAACTTGTCAGAGAGAGAGAGAGAGAGAGAGAGAGAGAGAGAGAGAGAGAGAGAGAGAGAGAGAGAGGGAGAGGGAGAGGGAGAGGGAGAGGGAGAGGGAGAGGGAGAGGGAGAGGGAGAGGGAGAGGGAGAGGGAGAGAGAGAGAGAATAAGGAAGGAAGGAAGGAAGGAAGGAAGGAAGGAAGGAAGGAAGGAAGGAAGGAAGGAAGGAAGGAAGGAACATAACTAACTCAGTCAGTGTCCATGGTAAAGAAGGTTTGTGCATATTTTTCTATAGCTTCTTCTTGATAATATAAGAGGATAAAATATTTTCCACCTTGATTTTCTTTCTTTTTTTCTTTTCTATTGGTTTGCTTGTTTGTTGACTCAAAAGACCTCTCTCTATAGACCCGACTGTCCGGGAATTCACTATGTACACCAGGCTAGATTTAAATTTACAGATATTTTCTGCCTCCTCTGTACTGGGATTAAAGGCATGGCCACTACACCCAGCTTTTAAAAGCTGGTGAGGTGAAAGATCAGTGCCTGGAGTAGCTTGGTAGCTGAATGGCTCTGCAGGATTCCCAAAGAAGGGTACTAATGAAGGAACAAAAGTAGAGGAATCACAAGGCAACAGGCCAGACCTCCAAAGATAAGAAGCCACAGAAAAACACAGGGGACAGACACTTATTTCACTAAGAAGCAGCTCTTTTAAAATGTTGACACTACATAGCAGGTCCCTCAGTTAATGAATACCCAACCATTGTTAGTAAGAAGGGATTTCTTCCTTTAGGAACGAATACTTCCAGTTGTAATCTGTATATTAGATTTATCTGCATTTGGCTGGCATGCAGCTATCACCAGAGACTGGACAGCTTGTAGGCATTCAAGATTCTAAAATTGAGACCTGAAAAGGCTTGCTGAATCACAGAGCTGATTCACCCCTCTCCCAACAGGAAGCATCAGTTAATATTTCTCTAGTGAGTCTATTAGTCTTCATTAAAAGTGTTAGGGCACTCCTTTTACTTTAGAATATGGGGGATTTGGGGATGCCTACTTAAAATTTGATGGGTTCTATTTTATATACTTCGTGTAAACTATTATTGTGTAAAATAATTGCATACTTTTTCTTGTAAGCATAATGAAATACTGTGTGGTTCTAAGAAGTACATATTTCTTTAGTCTGAAAAGGAGTATCATATTGTGGCACATATTATGCCTCACTCTTGACTCTAGCATGTTCTAGAAACTCCTGGTCCTCACAGAGTTATAGCTCTCAAACTTCTTTAGAATATTCTGAAATTTCCGAGTCTTCCCTATTGAAAATATAAGCCTCCTAAGTTTGTTGTAGACAGAAAAACAATATGACTCAATCATCTTCCCAATCAAAATATGATGGTCTATGTGACCACTATGCTGATCTTTATGCTTGCCTGTCATTAGGGAAAAGAGAAAAAAGATTGAGGTTGGAGAATTGACTCAACAGTTTAGAGCACTTGCTGCTCTTGCAGAGGACCCAGGTTTACTTCCCAGAAACCACATGGCAGCTCACCACTCGCTGTAGCTCTGGTTCCAGGGGATCCAATGTCCTCTTCCAACATGGGTGGGCACCAGGCATGCACATGGTACACATACATGCAGGCAAAACAAACACACAAAATTAAAAAAAAAAACCCTTATTTAAAAAAGAAAACAAGGAACCATTATTGGAATTCACAGCATAAACAAAATTATAAGGGATTTGTTTTTTACAATCTAGTTTCTTAATAAAAGTGGTTTGGAGTTTTTAGAAAAATATGTTAAGATACTTATTTAACTATCTTAAATCATTAAGACCCAAAATCATTTTTAGTAATCGAAATGGCTTTTTTAAAGCCATTAAATAACATAGCAATGATCCAAATGCTCTGTTTTCCACAGAACTTTCTAGAATTAAGACTGGTAGTGCCAAGAATTCATTTAAAAGAGATATTTCCCAGATTATTTCACAGCAGGCTACTAAAGTGTGAGTTCTGCTTATTTCAGAATTTCTAAGACAGAATTCATTAACCAAGTTCATATGTTTGACAGTGTGTTTATACAGTGATATTTATTAAAGGCATCCTGCAATTCAGAACTTTTTGATAATTCAAAGAGGCCCCTTTTCTTCCCTTTTAATTAACATTAGTAGGATTCTGGTATACATATTTTTGTATTCTAAGCATTGCATTAAAAAATTATTATAGATGTTTTGCCTGGATCTATGTCTGTGTACCACATGCATGCCTGGTGCCTAGGGAGGTCAGAAGAGGGTGTTGGATCCCTTGGGACTGTAGTTACAGATGGTTATGAGCCACGATGTGGATGATGTGAATTGAACCCAGGTCCTCTGGAAGAGCAACCAGTACTCTTAACCACTGAGTCAT
Organism: Phyllotis vaccarum; assembly: GCA_033318265.1. Taxonomy (NCBI): domain Eukaryota; kingdom Metazoa; phylum Chordata; class Mammalia; order Rodentia; family Cricetidae; genus Phyllotis; species Phyllotis vaccarum. The sequence goes on along the minus strand of JARWLC010000013.1, from coordinate 131,068,951 downwards.
CTCTCCAGCCTTGTTTTGTTTTTTTCAAGACAGGATCTCAACTGTGTAGATCCACCTGCTTGTTTCCCAAGTTCTGGGATTAAAGGTGTTCACACCACTGCCTTGCTGCATGTTTTCTTTTTAAAAATAGCCATTCTTTCTTGGCTCTTAAGTATATTTTCTCCTTTACTCTTCTAGATAAGGACTTTTTTCTTGGAAAAACACAAGTGACCACTTGTCAGCCATGCCTTCCAAATTGTCTCCTTTCCATTAGGTTTGTTTCAGGACCTCTTGCTTCTTTGTGGGGTTGAGAGGGTAGGGCAGTAGACATATACCCGATTTGCCTTTGGCTTTGCCAGCCCATGTGGTTGTTTCCAGGAGGTGCTGCTGTTGGAAGCTGGCGGTTCTCTCTCCGTTTGCTTAAGCACTCAGCCAGCCTTTTTCCTTGGTCAAGTCCTTCAGCAAACATGGAACTGCTTATTGAAAGAGTGACGTCCGGCAGCTTTTAAGTGTGTGCTGTAAATGGCAACGGAACAAGTGGTATGGCCAACAGAAGCAGCTTGGCAGGAGCAGTGTTCTGGAAAAGGGCTTTCCATTTACTTTATAACATCTGGGCACCAGAGGCTCAAAGCAAACAAAACTCTATGTGTTGCACACAAACAACATTTAATGGAATATGATGACATTACAAAATGCCTGCCGAATAGAGGATAAATTGTCTTATATTTGAACACCAAAATCAACAACCGATGTCATTTAACATATTTCCTTCCAGGTTTATTTGAATGGGCAATTTTTCTTTAAAAAATTTTAAAACTTAATTCTTAAAACAATATGATGAAATTAAAAACATTTGAAAGTTTTTTTTTGTTTTGTTTTCGAGATAAGGTCACATGTAACTCAGGCTAACCTCAAATTTGCTGTGTAGCTGAGGCTGACCTTGGACCTTCCTTCATCTCTTGAATGCTGAGATTACAGGTATGCCTTGACATATCTAGGTTAAGTTTGAAAAATAAGTATATTTCTCACAGTGCTGAAACACAACAGCTATGATTTTGTATATATGTATATATGTGTGTGTGTGTGTGTGTATAACTGATCTTTGAATTGTCTTTGAGAAATAGTAGGTATATATGAATCTGTTTTTTAAATGAACGTTGATTCACTTTACAAGGTGCTGAGCAAATGTCAGCAAGTTCTTTATTTTTCTCTACTTACTTTTTTTGGGTGGGTGGGGGGTTTCAGGACAGGGTCTTTCTGTGTAGCCCTGGATATCCTGACACTTGCTCTGTAGACCAGGGTGGCCTCAAACTCACACAGATCCACCTGCTTCTGCCTCCTGAATGCTAGGATTAAAGGTGTGTGCCACTACTACCTAGCTTTTTCCACTTACTTTTAAATTTTTTAAAATGTTTTGCACATCATTTCACATCAGAGTATTTAGAACTGACTATTTTTGATCAGTAGTACCCCGCTTGGTAAATGCTGTACATCTTGGATAGCCAGCCTTTTACTGATAAATATTTGCTATGCTATTTAATCTTTTTGCTATGATAAGAAAATGCTGACTTCCAGTTTCTGACTCGGCACATAAAGACCTTAGAAGTCATCATTTCTGACCTTATAATAACAGAAAAGCAAAACAATCTTAAAGTCAACAACTCTTGTTAGATCAATCAGAAAATTGAAGTCATAAGGTTAACTGCTACCACCTACACACACACACACACACACACACACACACACACACACACACACACACACACACACACACACACACACACACTATAGAGACACTGGTAAATTTAGAGAGAGAGAAAAAAAGCACAGATTACCAAAGCAGAAGCTTTGGAATAGAAGCCTGCCAGCTACAGTCAGAGCCACAGCAGGAAAGGTTAAATTGTAATTGATGAATGGCTGAAAGTGTATGTGGACAACTTTTAGAGAAAAAAAATAAACAAGAAAAAACACTAGCTGATGAAGAGTTCTATACAATTTTTTTTTAAAGTTTTACCTAGAACGATTCTGTTCTCCTTACCAAAAGCAAGCCTGCAAGGAAAAGTCTTTTACCAAAGTCCTAATCACTTTGGCTGTTATCATTCTAACTAAACTGAAGAGCTCTCTAACCTTTGACACCAAGGAAAGGAATGCCAGACTTCAGCTCTCTGCAGCTTGTCTACTTAGATGGGGAGGGGCAAATTCCCATCCTGTCATCCAGATACACAAACTCATTTAAAGGCTAACACCTAACGTACAAGGCTGTACCATCCCCTCCACACACACACACTCCAGCCACATCAGTGAAGACTCATTCACCCCAGAAACGTTTACCCTTTACATCATGTCCACAAGAACATTAAAAACATAATGAAAAAGAAAGAGAGAATGGGTTGAAAAGCTAAGAACCAGAAGGAAATTCAAATATTGAAGAGATACTGGTCATATCAGAAAGAATTTAAAACCATTACAATATACTAAAAGATCTAATGAAAAATTGGATCACATTCAAAACAGACAGAAACTCTAAGAACCATCAGAAAATGCTAGAAATCAAAATGAGGGCTACAGATGTACGACAGTCACAGACTATACACTTAGCATAAACAGAGTTCTAGGTTCAATCCCTAGCTCAAGCATACATACAAACCCACATGCATTCATATCCTCTCTCTCTCTCTCCTCCCCCTCCTCCCCCCCCCCCCCCTTGCTGTAACAGAAATCAAGAGCACCGTTGACAGGTTAAACTGTCAACTGCTTAGGTGTGCAGTGAAGGAAAATGTCAGAGAACATGAAGGTATGCCAACAGAAACCTCTAAGATATCAATGCGAAAAAGAAAGAAATTGAGGGGCTAGAAGACTGGCTGAGCAGTTGAGTTTTGCCTGATCTTCCAGAGGACCTGCGTTCAATTCCCACCACCCACATGGCACCTCACAACTGTCTGTAACTCCAATTCCTGGGAATCTGGTACCCTACCACAGATATACATGCAGCAAAGCACCAATGCACATAAAACACAAATCTTTAAAGAAGAAGAAGAAGAAGAAGAAGAAGAAGAAGAAGAAGAAGAAGAAGAAGAAGAAGGAAAGAAAAGAAAGAAACAGAAAGTTAGGTGGTGCTCAGGCCAGGTAGATTTCTGTGAGTTTGAAGCCAGCCTGGTCTACAGAGCCAGTTCCAGGAGAGCTAGAGCTACACAGAGAAACCCTGTCTCGATAAACAGAGAAGGAAGAGAAAGAGGAGAAAATTAAACAGTATTTACAAATATTTGTTATCATTTTATGTGTATTTGTTTGTCATATATACATATATATATATGTATATATATGTATATATATATATATATATATATATAAATGTATACACACCACATGTATGGTTGGTGCCAACAGAAGCCGGAAGAAGGAACCAGATTCCCTGGAGCAGGAGTTATGGAAGCTAGAGTTGTGAAAAGAAGAGTTGTACGAAAAACAGGAGCTGTGAGCTGCCATGTGGTTACTGAGTTCTCAACAAGAGCAACCAGTGCTCCTAACTGCTGAGCTATCTCTCCAGTCCTGAATTCCCTAGTATTAATGACTGACACCAAACCACATATCCAAGAACATCAAAATACACCAGGCAGGATAAATGCCAAAATAATCAGTATCTGGATATCATATTCAATCCTATAATATCAAATGTCATATTCATTGTAGAAATTATTTAAATAAACCACAGAGGGAAAGCTCTTGACTGCAAAGGAGCAAGAGGAAAGATGACATTAGACTTCTTTTTTGATGCCTTGCAAATGAGAGTGAAATGTGTTATCATAGGCACTCTAGAATTGTAGCCAAATTACTTTTAAATAAGGAGAAATAAAGATTTTTCTCAAAGTTTTATGGCTGGTAGAATAATCTAGAAAGAATGACAGACCAAAGCGCAGATACCACCAAAGTCCAATTTGGTGAATCAGTGAGTTTTATTGGGTTACCTACAGAACTACGGGTGAGGAGACAGAAATGACTCAAAGACGGCTACACTACCCAAGCCCACCCCAGCATGGGGGACAGCTCACAAAGCTGGTATCTTGGAGCCCAGGCAGCCCAACAAGTTGAAGAGTGCTCTTTCCAGGTAGCTGGTCTGGTCTCAGAGTCATCTTTGCGGTTTTTCTCTTCTTTGCAGCTCAGCTTCCTAGTCTGAGGACACTCTGCTTTTGTTGTTTACTCTGGCAGTGAGGGTCCTAGTCAGCCAGATCAATTTCAGGGACTTCCTGAAGCTGTTGTGAGTTGTTTACTTTCCTGTTTAAAGAGCTTGCCTACAGGATGAAACGTTTTAGTCTTGAGGGAAATAGTTAGACAACACCTGGTCTGGGAAATTTTTTTTTTAATATATAGTTTTTAAAATTGTATTAATTAAATTAATTTGTTTAACAAACAAACAACAACAAAAGTAAAAGGATGGCATTTTGGTCTTCCTAACGTTAGTCAAAAGAAACCTGAAGGGCTGGAGAGATGGCTCAGAGGTGAGGAGTATTGGCTGATCTTCCAGAGGTCCTGGGTTCAATTCCCAGCACCCACATGATGGTTCACAACCATCTATAATGAGATCTGCTGCTCTCTTCTGGCTTGCCAAAATATTTACAGACAGTGCTGTCTGCATATAAATAAAAATAAATAAATAAAAGAAAGGAAGAAAAGAAACCTGAAACACTCATTTCAGACAAAAAGTGAGTATCAGTGCTCCTAATTCTCCTGTTTCTATTTAGAAGACAAGATTTTTGGTTATAGCTCAGTTAGTTGGTAGAGTGTTTACCTGGCACACACAAAGCCTCAGGTTCCATCCCAAGCATTCCCATAAAACAGAGGAAGGCAGAGGCCTACATCTAACCCATGCATAAAAAAAGCAGGAGAAGCAGAAGTTCCATGGGCTACATGTGATTCTGTCGACAATTAAAAAACCAAAAAGATAATCACTGTTTTTCTGATGTATAAAATATATGCAGTAAGATGTAGAGGCCCATAACTACTTATTTTTTGTATGCACGTATTAGCTTTCACATTTTAACATCAATGGTTATCAAATAATTCACTGATTATCATGTACTAACCACTGCTCTTAGCAGCCATATTACTTCTTGGAATCAGCCTTAAGTAAGGTACTATTATAATCAGATAGGCTAAGCATTTACTCAGATTTCTGTGATTTTTCTCATGATTATGTTTTTCGCCTTTCTGTAGGAGAAGAAGAGAGGGACTATACATGTACGTAACGTGTGTGTGTGTGTGTGTGTGTGTGTGTGTGTGTGTGTGTGAATGTGTATGTATACATGCGCATATATTTTTCATATGGAAGTCAGAGGACCTCAAGTATGGCTCCTCAGGAACTGTCCATCTGATGTGGGAATGCGTTTACGTATGCTGTGAATCTCAATCTTTAAATAAAGGAGCTGTTTTGGGCCATGGCAGGCACCATAGAAGAAGTAGGAGGAGAAATCAGAGCATAGGTAGGAGAAGCAGGGCGGAGTCAGGCAGATCAAGCCAGCTGCCCAAGAAGAAACATATAAGGAGCACAGGTGAGCCACGGGCCACGTGGCAGACAGATTAATAGAAATGGGTTAATTTAAGATGTAAGAGCTAGCTAGCAATGTGCCTGAGCCATAGGCCAAACAGGGTAAAGTTAATATAAGCGTCTGAGTCATGTCTGGGGGTCTGAGCGGTGGACAGCTAAGCGGTCTTGGGCGGCAGGTCTGTGGGTCTCAGACCTCTGGCCACCCGGGACCTAGAAACCCCTACTACTACATCCATCTTTTTTTTCTATTAAGTTTTTAAATTTTGACTTTAAATTATGTGTCTTTGTATATATATTTCACATGTGTAGGGATGCTGTTGGAGGCCAGAAGAAGGATGTGTCAGATCCCCTGGAGCTGGAGATATAAGTGATTGTGAGCTGCTTGACATAGGTGTTGGAAACTGAACTTGGGTCTTCTGGAAGATCAACTGTGTTCTTAATTACTGAGCCACCTCTCCAGGTCACCCCTTTTCCAGTGAGCCCCAGGGATTCATCTATGTCAGTTCTCCCATTGCTAGGATTACAAACATATACGTCTGCATCTGGCTTTTTCCATGTGGGTTCTGGGGCTCTAACTCAAGTCTTTAGCTACTGAGCTATCTCCCCAATTCCTGCTTTTCACCTTTCTAAATTATAACTACAAATAGACATACTCACAGTACCAGCATGGCACCTGAGGTACAGTAGTCAGTGTTCTGTATTACTGTCCTTTTATTGCTATTACTCCCATATTTCATTGAACCTGGGGTCCTATCCATTCTAAGATACATCATTAGATCAAATGCCACGGGCAAGAAAAGAAGATTCTGCCAATCACAACAACGGAAGATTCCCCTGAGTGTTGGAAGATGCATTCCAGTTTCAAAGCATGAGAAAATGTACTTTGTAGAATGAATAAAATTCAGTGTTAGGAATACAAGTTCCTATTTAGGAGTCCAATGGCTTTAACAACCATTCCCATCCCAAGGATCTCTACTTTTACAGATTCAGTTTTGAGTGTTCCTTTGAATTAGTAGACTTGCTCATTTAACTGCCTATTTGATGTGCTTATCTATAGTTATCTCAAAAACTGCATGCCAAAAAGGGAGTTCTCATTATCTACCATCTTGTTATATGGTAACTCTATTCTCTACTCTATTGGGCCAGATACCTTGGAGTCAACAGACTCTGATGCTTCTACTTTTAAGATAATCTCATAGTTTGGGAATTTCTCACCATCCTCATTGTCAATACACCAGTACACCTATAGCAGAGACACTAGCTGCTCATCTCACCCATATCTGCCTCTTTCTCATGGGCACACATTTCCAAGCCTCCCTAATAGGGAGATGTAGCCATATGATGAAATTATGGTTTTGTTTTGGGGTGTGTGTGTGTGTGTGTGTGTGTGTGTGTGTGTGTGTGTGTGTGTGTGTGTGTGTGTGTTGAGACAGGGGTCTCATGTAACCCAGGCCGGCTGGCTGGCTTGGAATTTGATATATACCATGAATGTCTGATCCTTCTGCCTTCAAAGCGCTGAGACTACAGGTCTGCATCATCAATACAAGCTGTATCACTCTAATACAAGCACAGAAGGATGGCACCCAGAGCTTTAAGCAAGCTACCCAAGCCACATCTCCTGCCCATACGATGAGATGTACAGTGGTAGAATATATGAAGAAATCTCATGACCCTGCTCCTATAAAACTTCAATGCTCTTAGCAGCTTTTCTCACCTTCCACCTTGTCGCACTGGCCATGACTCTGCACCTTCCCCTCAATGATGACTTTGGTTGTTATACGGTGAAAGCAGCAGAGCCCCTGTCAGCCAGAGTTTCTGACTGTTTAGAGGAGAGGTGCCCTTTGACCTGTTCACCAACCCAGTACCGTAAGATAAGAAATCACATTTTGGAGGCTTCTGAGCAGTGGGCAGTGAGGGAACTAATACTGGAGGTCAGAAAGATGGAGAGCCATGTTCAAAAGCAGCAAAATTCTTGATTAAAATGTCAGCTGTGATAAATTGGAAGCCATACAAAATGCCTCCTGCGCCAATAACTTCATGGAAAGGGGACAGGAAGCAATGTGAGGTGTGCACTGGTGGTTATTTGCTGTGTTTAGCAAAAGAGGGAGAGAGGGAGCAAGGTGGGGGTGAGCTCAGGCAAGAACTGACTGGCTGAAGAGCAGAAAGGAAAAGAAGCCAGAAGTAAGAGTTGGGAAATTTGGGGACTGGGTTTAAAAAATGACTTGCCCCTTCATCCAAAATACTGAAAGAAGGCCTAGAAGAGTTCTATGTAACCAAATATAGGGGAATGGCACCACTGTGACATGTTGGTGACTTTGCACATCTTCATCTGGGCCACATGAACAAGCCTTAACTGCAGTCCAAAGGGAGTCTTGGCAGAGTGCCCTGTGATTGCTCCTGGAACAGACTGAGATAAAGACAGGAGCTGCTGCAAGGGAGTTTCTTGTCCCTATCTTGTGGGAGACTGCCACAAGGCCATTTCTCAGCCATCTTAAGGGAGCACAGCCCTTTCCATCGTTCCTGCTCAAAGGCAGCAGCAGGCTTCTGTGGCAAGCTAGGATACCGCTATCCTGCACTGATATCTGGCTTCATTGCTGAATAACCTCCCTACCACTCAGGTGGTTTGTCCTTTGGTTCCTTAGGTTAGGTGCCATCCTGTGGAACTCAAATGTAGAGCATTGACACCATGTTGATCTTACTTTCACAGCTCTTTGTATAACATCACCCCTATCCATTGGCCCTTGTTATGTAGTATCAGACAAGCCAGCCTAAAACCTATGGCAGGATCAGGCCTGATACAACCACTGGGGCCCCTACGGTAAACTAAGGACTCTGCAGTGAAGCAAACATCAGATTAGAGGAGGCAGTACCCTTCCTATCAACGCCTGTTTTCTGAAATAGCATCAGGGTAGCAGCATTAACTTGTAAGGAAGAAAATCCTGGGAGAAAGTAAATGAATACACACAGAAAGCTGACTTCCCAACCATGTCTAGACAAGAAGTTTGGGTATGGTTAAAGCATATGAGACATATGCTTACAGCACGTAGAGGCAAACAGATTGTGTATAAAAAAAACAAAACAATAACATTTGGAATGTAAGAGCACATGGATTTCTCTAGAAATCCATGATGAGTATGCATAGGGAAGAACTTTAGGTATGATTACAGCTCAAAGAAGAATCTGAAACAAAGCATATTTGATACTTTATGTGATTTTGAAGTAAATAAGCTACCAAAGAAACCAAGAGCTGTGAGTCTTAAAACAATGCTTAAAGCCAAGTCTGTTGGCAACATGCCTATAACCTAGCTACTTGTGAGGCTGAGGCAGGAGGATCACAAGCCTGCTGGGCTACAGAGTGAATTCAAGGACAGCCTGGGCAACCTAATAAGACCCTGTCTCCAAATAAAAAGGAAAAAATAGTATCTCACTGACACAGTGCCCTGGCCTCAGTGCCCTACTGATACTGATGCTGATGAACAGCAGTAGTTGTCTCTTTACTAAAGATCTAAAAGATATGTCAGCTAAAGATGCTCAGAGCAATACTATATGGGAAATGTACGTTAAGGCGGCTATGGAAGCCCCATGGTAAGAAGGAACTTGGCAGTCCTTTGGTGTGCATGGAAACTGGAATTGTACTTTAAGAGAACATAATTGGGTTTTGGTTGTTCATTTGTTTTGTGGTTTTTCAAGACAGAGTTTCTCTGTGTAACAGCCCTGGCTGTCCTGGAACTGGCTCTGTGGACCAGGCTGGTCTTGAACTCCCAAATGTTGAGATTAAAAGTGTTCGCCACCGCCATCCAGCAAGCGAACCTATTTATTAACATCTAACACATTTTTTTAAAATATGCATTCTTTCTGACCCAGCATTTCTACTATTCTGACTATACCCTAGAGAAACAGCATAAAAACTAATTAATATTAATCATAGAGCTTTTGTTAAGGTGAAAACAGGGCAGCAAGTGAAATAAAATATAGTATATACATGCTAAGGACTATTATGCAGTAGTTAAAAAGAAAGAAATTATGTGGAATGACTTCCAAGACGAATTATTTAGTGAAGAAGGCAAATGACAAAAAGATAATTATACCATGAACTGAAATGTAAAAACTTACAGAAATGCCATATATTTCAAAATAACATATTTATACATTAATGATGACTAACACAATAGTTGCTTTATGGGAGGAATAAAGAGAAGGCAATCAGGACTGGGAGGGTGGATGGATAGTCTGTAGTAACAAACTGTCTTTCAAAGACAATGAAGGCTTGTGCAATGAGACATCAATTGTTTTATAAAGGCCATTTGCTATGCTGTAGACACTGTCCCTCTCTCTCTTATCAGTATTACATATCCTGGCTCAACTTGCAACTGCTAGCTCGAATTCTAGGGGATTAATGTAGCTCACCAGTGACTAATGGGAAGGAGGCTGTGTCTGTCAGTCAAAAGCTAGTCAAGGACAGGAAGCCATATTAATAACTTTAAGCAATTAGCCAAGGGTGTAAAAGGAACACTCTACGGTAACATGAAAGCAGTGACTTGAAGAAGCAGTGACTGTCTCAAGAAGGGGGTTCACAAAAAGGATGGAAGAATAGAACGGAGAAACTGGGAAAAGGCGCTCCATGCGGCTGGGCCCCAGCTCCATCAAGGGAATGCTGCTCACCTCAGGCTGGTTAACTGACTCAGCTGGAGACCCAGGGAAGGCACAGCTGGTACCAAGGCGCAGTGTCTCTGGGGGAAGCTAAGAGGCACAGGAAGCTGACAGGAAGGAAGAAGAGAAAGCCTTTAAGTTCCTTCACCCCCTAGTCTGTCAGTCTCCTTCTATGCCCCTTGAAGCTACAGCTAAGTGGAAAGCCGCTGCAAAGCACACATGTAGCCTACAGTGTTTCTAATCAAGACCTAGACTATAGGCACTGGGACACAACATGATGACAGTGTCACATGTGTGCCGAGCCAGTGAGAGGTTCTGGGTTCCATCTCTCTTCCTCTAAAACTGGGCCTGGATTTTTAGAATTGAAGTGAAATTACTAAGGTATACTTTATGTAAAAGTAGAAAGGAGACTATTTTCAGGGAAAATGGGAACCAAGCAAAGAGAAAAAGAGGAACAGGAGAGGGCTATGGGCTGTGAGTTTCAGTACACTGTTATATATGTAAGAGTGTCCAAATAAAGCCCATTACGTTGTATCCTAACAACAAAAAGCCAGGTTGCTTTATCTACAATAAAACATGTAAATACTAAGCAAATGACTGAATTAATGTTAAGTATTTAATAGCCATGGAGTGCCCACACTGATTACAGCAGCATTTATATATCCCAAATTATTCCTTCACTAAATGGCTATCTCCCAACCCCGATACTCTTTCTGAGTGTGAATTCTTTTACAATAAAACAATCATTCTGAATGCTTCTACCGTTTCTAAAAGAAAGGGAAAATGCAGTCTTCTTCCCCTTCATCGGCCAATCTTAGAATTACTAGCTTGGCATCCTAGCAACTTTCAAAGTGTTTAGTTAGTTAGCATCATTTTGAACCTCGTGAGTTAAAAAAAAATGTATGAATACACAGAGTGTCTTGCAGTCTCAAGCTTTGTTTTAGGGGAGAGGGGTGCTAGAGTTTGAACCTAGGGCCTTGCACATGTTAGGTAAGCAAGCTCTCTTCCACTGAACCACACTAACAACTGTTAAGCTTTTTAAGGTTCAGATTGCCCAGTAAGAGCACCATAGAAAGTGTAGAAGTGTGTGGAGTCTTAATTTCTTGTTAGAGGAGTCTCCAGGTTTATCTTGTATCTATTTAGCCTCAGAACTAGAATTAACCATTCTCTAAGGAGCTCTGAATGTTTGTTTGTTTTAAGTGACTTTTAATCATTCCAACCTGCTTGCAGTCTTGACTGACATTTTCTTATAACTTCTTTCTTATCTCTTCATTGAACAGGACTCCGCCTTTTAGAAAGAGAAATTATGAGTAAACAGTGCTATTTCCAATCTAAAGAGTAAAAGGACTTTCAGTTAATTTTCTTGATTTACATCTTCTCATGTGTAAAATTTTAGTTCTTAATGATGCTAACATAATAACCTATCTTACTTATTCCACTACACAGATATAGTTCCAAGATGGTAATATCAATGCTATTAGTGAAAATTAGATCACTGAGTGAGGTTTAAGATTTATACAGTTGTTTTTGTCCTTGGGACCCAGCCACTGGGGATACAAAAAAAGAATTTGTCTATAAGTCACTTGAAATAATTACGATATACTTTAGCTACCAGCTTTATAGTTGGGCTCTTTTTTTCCAGTTCATTTTTAATTTTTAAAGACTGTCTTTTTTCCCTTTTTGCTTATATTCAGTTTTTAAATTATTAAAAACCAATTTTATGGTTCTCTCATTAGTGATGAAATGCTGCTTAACAGCTTATATTTGTAAACTAGCAGCATAAAACAACAAACATGAATTCTCTCACTGTTTTTGGGTGGCCAGAGACCCAGTGCAGCTTAGTTTAGTAGCTCTGGTTCAGACTCTCAAAGCAGGTGCTTTTGCCTAGAACCTCAAGGTGTTTGGGTTTGGAGGCATGGCTTTCAAAATGGCCCCTCACATGGCTCTCATTGGGCCTCAGTTCTCCTCATGATCCAGGAGAGAGAAAGAACAAAAAAGGAAGCCATGTTGTGTCTAAGCCTACTTGTGGAAGGGGTAACACAGTCCAACCATGCCACCCTGTTGGTGGGACATCACAAGGGTGTTAACATTGAGAGATGGTTATCATTGGAGGCTATCTTTTACACCAAGATAAGAAGCAAACAGCAAAGTATGAAACAAAATCCATTCAGAGAAATCTAGCTCTCCCCTTTGGACATCCCGCACTTCCTTCCTCACCTTGAGGAAACCACTTCTATTAACTCTTGCTTTATCCTCCCAGGATTTTTGTTTCGAGAAATATCAGAAAATCGGCACAGATTTACAGCTCCCAAAGATAATTTGCCTCACAACACTCCAGCACCTTGCTTTTTCTCAGCACCATACGTTTAACAGCAGCATACAGACATCCTCAGTCAACTGTGGAGCTTCATTAACTCTGGCTGTCCTGGAACTTGCTCTGTAGACCAGGGTAAACTCACCCACAAAGGTCTCCCCACCTCTGCAAAACTAAAGACATATGCCACCATGCTTCTTGGCTCTTGTCTGCATTTTTTTTTTCATTTGTTTGGTTTTTGGTTTTTCAAGTCAGGGGTTCTCTGTGTAATTCTGGTTGTCAGGGAACCAGTTCTGCAGATCAGGCTGGTCTTGTCTACATTCTTATCTGCATTAGGTTAATCTTTACTGTTTTAACAGAAATAGCTAAGTATATTCCAATAGGAGCCATACATTTCCACACTACTGAGTTTACTTTATCACTGCACATCTCAATGATAATTCATTCTTTTTCAAATCCATATACACATAGCAAATACCATTTATTTTTCTATATATTTAATCTAAAGTACATGTGGAATATTTTTATGAGCCAGTAAATATTTAGTATTTATATGCAAGACTATAATGAGTACAAAACTGTGAAGTATAACCATGATTATGCAAGTAATATGAAATCTAATACAAATTATTTCTATAATTTTAATACGACATCTTTATATGCTTAGAGATAGGAAAATATCTGAAGTATTTTGTTAGACTTATAGCATCATGGTTTTATTTGGACTATAATGATGGTTGTTAATACCTTCTTACTAAGAAAATTCAAACTGGGAGTTGAAAGATCTATTATTCATAAACTTTACATTCAGTAAATCACTTCTGAAACAGCACCATCATGTTCCCCACCGGGATAGCTATGGCTGGCTGTTTCTAAGTTCATATGTCCCCATTCTTCACTGGAGTAGCATAATAACTTCTTTTAGTTTCCAGAATGACGTTTCTAAAATTTTCTGGCATACATTAGCCAGCTATTCAGAGTGTAATTTATAGGTCAGGAAATAACTGTTCATATTGTAAAGCACTTTTGCACAGATGTACCACTGCCACCATCAATCCTGAAAACACATATTTAGGTCTTACTGTTTAGACACCTCACTATTTTTTCTGAACAGCAGAGCCCTGTGGGGATGGGGCTTTGTAGCACTAAGATACTGATCAACCATTAATCTCATTGTTATCCATAAACAACTATAACAAACTGGGTCAAAATGCCCCGAAATTCCTTGAACCAGTGGTTAAAAAGAAGCACTATTAATTAGTATGCTTCATGTCTTGAGCAACAAAACCAGGCAGATCTGATGATGAATTAACCCTTGAAGCACAAAAGTGCACAGTACAGATGTGTTTCAGACCTTTTCAGAGCTAACACATGTCACAACAGATTTTTGGGGGGCTATAATGCAAACAAAACCCTCAAACGAAAAAAAAAAGCATACACAGCCAATAACCAAACTAAGAGTGAAGACGGGGCCCCTAAAAAAAAATCAAAAGAATATATAACTAGTGAAAATGTTAGGATCTAGTGTCTGAAAGTATGCGGGGGGGGGGGGGATGACCTCTTCATCTACTGCTAAAAGAAAGCATCTATAGGGTTTTCCCACGGCACTTAGTAGTATTCTGCATCCAAATTCTTTTTAAAATGTGCTTCCAAATGGCACAGTTAGCAATTCATCCTTCTGGTTACTTCTTGTCAGTCAATACAAAATGAATTACTTGAGAAAAAGAAACTTCAACTGAGGAATTGCCTCCATCAGATTGGCCTTGTAGTTAAATCTATAGGGGCATCTTCTGGATTAATGATTGAGGTGGGGTGCTTGATGTTACCATTTCGGCACCATGCATAGGCAAGTGGTATAAAAAAGCAGGCCAAGTAAATCATATGGAGCACGCCAATAAGCAGTGTTTCTCTATGGCCTCTGCTTCAATTCCTGCCTCCAGGTTCCTGCCTGATTCCCTCAGTGACTACAACCTGCAATCTAAAATAAACCGTCCTTGAGCGAGTTTCAGGACAACTAGGGTTGCACAAAGAAACCCTGTCTCAAAAAACCAAAAATAAAATAAACCATTCCTATCCAAGTTGGTTTGGGTCACAGCATTTGTTACAGGAACAGAAAGCAGAGGAAACAATGGAAGATAGAGGCAGGGAAAGTTACTAGGCTGTTCATTTTAACACAGCAGACCACGACATTAGGTTATAGACACCCAGAGCCAGTCAATACGAAAACTGCTCCATTAAAGCAGATGTATTTGTAGAGGAGTCCATTTTGTGGCAGATACTGTCAGAAACTCTTTATGTTCTTCTATGCTAAAGTAGTGTTCTGAGCAGCAGTGTTCTCTGCCCAAAGGCACAAAATCAGGACAACCCTGACCCCACTTTCTCAGTTCCCCCTTGCACCTAACATTTTAGTTAAGGTCACTGAAATGTGAGAGCCTACTAGGCATCTCTCCAAAAGTTTTGCTTTCTTTATGAAAGGGACGAATATTTACCTGCCAACAATCACCTATTACAGACCTGATAATTGAGTGGTGGGTGTTTTCTGAGGTTTGGACAAAGCAGTGTCCTTCCTTAATGGTGGTGCGCTGTGAGACACTGTTCAGATTCCCCCTCCTTTAAGGCTCCTAGCTATTCTAGCTATCAGGAGGGTTACCAGCCACCAACAGCCCTAATCCCGACTGCTGGTTCTAGGAATGATACTCACAAGAAAGCGGTTGCCCTGCCCAATGACACCCCCAGGTCTTCCCCAGGGGCAGCCCGCATCAAACAAATGCCCGGCTTTCTTTCTTCGAATTGGAACAATGATGAAGGGAATTCTAAACCGCCAAGCTCCAGCCGTTGTGACGACTGCAGGGCCGCCTAATGTCCTCTCCAGTTTAATCCTATTTCACTCCCTTCCCCCATGCTGCGCGTTGGTCTCGTAAGCACTCCTGGATAAGCTTCCTGCACACAAATCTCTTGTCTCCAGAGTCTGTTTCCCGGGAAACCCCACCCACAACACTAGCGATACATTTATTCAAATGAAAAGATGTTCAAAATATATTGCTACATAACAACAGGTTATAAGGCAATATGCATGATGTCATTCTGTTTTTATCTTATACAGTCTTGTCTATAGTTGCACAGAAAAGACATCTGGGAAATATTTTAAGAGATAATCTAAGAATGTCATTTTGACTGTGTGATATGGAATTTCGTTCCTGGTTTGGGTTTTTGTTTTGAGGTAGGGTCTCATGCAGCCCAAGTCATCCTCAAACTCCCTATATAGCTGCAAGTGACCTTGAACTCCTGCCTCCACCTCCCAACTGCTAAGATTACAACCCTATTTCACTGTGCCTGGCAGTTAGGGGACAATTTCTTAAATAAGTCTTAGAAAGGGGAAACCATCCCAAAAAGGCTTATACATTTTAAAATTATGTTAACCACAGAATGTTTTGAAAATCAAAACCTTCAGGTGGGTGTGGTGGCACACACATGCCCTTATGAAGCAAGAGGCAGGGGGATTCAGGACAGCTAGGGCTATACAGTGAAACCCTGTAACAGGAAAAAAAAAAAAAAAAAAAAAAAAAAAAAAAAAAAAAAAAAAAAAAGCTAAGCCAAAGGCACTCTCTGAAAGCAATGTTTTGTCTGCTTAGTTGTGAGCCTAGTCTTTAACTCATGTCTCCAGCCCAGTGTTTTGTATCTTCAACAAAACTGACAACAGAGTGAGTCTAGAGTATTTAAAGAACAAATTAGCAAAAAGTGCAAGTTTAGAAGAGAAGGCATAGAACTTTTACAACCAAAAGGCAGTTTACAAAAGAAAAAGAATCATATTGCTAATAAGACTTTTAAAAACTCAACCTCGCCAGAAAACTTCATAAAATTTCAAATATCAGATGGATTAAAAAAAAATTTAAAAAAGAGTGATAACACCTAGAGTTATGGAGAGTGTAGAGAATCAGGTATTAATCTACAACATTTTTAAAAAGTTTTTTAAAAATTAGATAATTTGACGCAACTTGTCTGGAGAGTAATTTAAAATTATTTATTTATAAAATTGTATTTATTTGCGGTGTGTATGTGTGACATATGTGCATGTGTAATCGTGCCATGAATGTGTATAGAGGTTAGCGGACAACTTCTAACAGTCAGCTCTTTCCTTTCTCCATGTGGTTTCCAGGATCCAACTTAGAGCTATCTCCTTTATCCATTGAATCATCTTTCTGGCTGAGAATAATTGCTAATGGCAAAATATTTAAACAACTAAATTTCTATTGGAGCCTAAAGAAACTGTAGCATGTTCTATGAGGTAGTATGCGTCAGTTAACACAAAAAAATGTAAACATGCTGTCATAAATGGATTGGCAAAACTGACAAAAATGTCAGGAGAATAAATCAAGTTACTCAGCATGTGCATAGTAGAATTCCATTTATTCTTCCTCTCCTTTGGTTTCGGTGACTGAACCTAGGGTCCCATCTAAGCTAGGAAAGCACTCTACTATCTCCGTTTATACTTTTAAGTGATTACTATATATTTCAATATATACATACGTGCAAATCCAAGAGAAATTTTGTTGAATGATAATCTACCAAACTATTAATAGCAATGGTTTCTGAAAGGGATGTTCAGGGGCCTTGGGGTAAGAGGTAGTCATCTAAGGAATCTTCTGAGTTTGCTGCATTTATCAGTTCAATCCCCCTGTGCAGTATCCTGCTGTATTGCTACTCCACAAATATACCTCTATTCGTTTTCAAAAGAACTGTTTGTACATTCTAGGTCCTTTACATTTCCATATAAGCTTTAGAACTAGATTTTTAGTATTTATCAAACCAACTGTTGATATCTGGATATGGATTATTTTGAATGTAGAGATTAATTTAGGGAGAATTGACATATTAATATTGTTGAGGCTTTCAATTTGTGGGTATGGACTATCTCCTATCTATCTCATTTTCCTTTGGTGTCTCTCAAAAGTGTTTTTTCTTGGGCTGGAGAGATAGCTCAGAGGTTAAGAGCACCAACTGTTCTTCCATAGGATCCAATGTTCAATTCCCAGCACCTACATGACAGCTCATAACTGTCTGTAGCTCTAAGATCTGACACTCTCACACAGGCAAAACACCAACTCCCATAATAAATAAATATAAGTTCTTAAAAGGCAAGAATATTAAAACAAGTTCGGAGGTAATGGCCCATGCCTTTAATCCCAGCACTCCGGAAGAGAGGCAGGTAGATCTCCGAGTTGGAGATCAGCCTGGTCTATGGAGTGAGTTCCAGGACAGCCAGGGCTACACAGAGAAAAACCCTGTTTTGCAACAATAAACAAGAAGAAATATTAAAAAAATTTTGTCACATAGAGATTTACATATGCCAAATTTATTTATTTTATGGTTTTGATGACATTACACATAAGATGTCATTTTACAATTTTTATTTTCAGTTGTTTTTTTTGGGTAGCTTCCGAAGTTTGTATTCTGTGACTTTAAAAATTTCCTCAGCAGTTGGTGGGTATATTCCTAAAGGTTTTTCTAAAGAAAGTCATGTCATGTGCAAATAGAAAGAGTTTTGTCACCACCTTTCTGATCTGCATGCTTTTCATTGCCTTTCATTCTCCCTCAAAGTAAAATGTCTAGTACAATGTTGGAAGGAGTAGGGAGAATGGACATTATTGCCTGAATCCTAATTTAAGGAGAAAATGTCCCATATTTCACCATTAACTCAATGCTAGGTTTAAGTTCTTTGTTTTGTGTTTGTAGATGTCATTCATTCTCTTGGGAAAAAAAATAGTGGACTTGCAGCTGTAGCCATATAAATTATCAAAATTTAAACACAAAAATATATGAGAAGTGGTCTGGGCACATAGTTCAGCTGGTAGAGTGCTTACCTAAGGCCCTTGGCTACATAAACCCTGGTTATACATGCCTATAATTTCAGTACTCAGCAATAGAGGGAAGAAGATCAGACATTTAAGGCCATCCACAGCTACACAGCAACTTTAAAGCCATGAGACTCTAGTCTCAAAAGAAAGGAAATGAAAAAGAGGAGATAGAGAGATAACTAAATGGTTAAGAGCACTGAGTGCTCTTCTAGAGGACTGTGGTTCAATTCCCAGCATCTACATAGCTGCTAAAAACATTCTGTAACTCCAGTTCCAAGGAATCTGACATTCTCTCCAGTCTCTACCAGCACCGCACACACATGCACAGACATGCATATAGGCAAAACACCTATACACATAAAAGTTAGTAGTTTCTAAAAAGAAGGGAAAAAAGAAAGGAAGCATTAAAAAATTAAGAATGGGCTAGGTGGTGGTGGTTGTAAGCATTGCAGCTCAGATAGAAAAAGATTCTGGCAACCAGGAGCCAAGGAATACTGAGTGTTACAGCTCAGATGGAAAAGTATTCTCGCAATTGGGAGCCAAAGAATACCACAGGTCATAGTAAACACAGTAGTTTACAGCCGTGCTTCAGGGAAAGTTTTTTCCAGTGTAACAGCTCTGCTCCTACAGGGGAGGGTTTCCCCAGCAAAAGTGTTAAAGCTTGGCTCTGCTCTGCCCAGGATCTGCTCAGGTGAAAGGTTGTCACCCAAACCTCATTCAAGAGATTTATTGGGAGGTAAGATTCCAGGAGAGTGGTTGCCTCTGTCAGTGTGGAAAAGGCAGCAGCCAACTGAAAAGGTACAGGGCTTATATAGAGCTTCTTTGGGGCGGAGTTTTTCCAGGGAGATTAATTTCAGGGTGGGAATTAACCAGATTTCAGTCCTTGAGCTCGGATTGGCTGTATCTCATGGTCAGGGATTTTTTTTTTTAAGTTTATTAGCATGTTTTCTTGCTCAGAGATTGGTTGATTTTCTGCTTAGTTTGTCAGGGGCAGATTTGGCTCTGGTTTCAGGGCCAAAGTGAGTTTCTTTCACTGGCTCTTTTTAGCCTTTTGACCCGAATTTCAGGGCCAGGGCATATTATTTTCGCTGGTTCTGATTCTAGGGCCTAAGTGTGTTTCTTTTATTGGCTCTAGTTTCAGGGCCAGGGTATATTTCCTTCACTGGCTCTGGTTTCAGGGCCAGGGTGGGTTTCTTTGGCTGGCCCTTTTACCCTACAGTGGTTATGGTGGTGGTAGTGGTGGTGGTGGCAGCAGACGCCTTTACTCACAGAACTCAGGAGGCAGAAGCAGGTAGATCTCTGTGAATTTGAGGCTAGCCTGGCCTACCTAGCAAGTTTCAGGAAAACTAGGGCTACACAAAGAAACCCTATCTTGCAAAACAAAACAAACAAAATGTAAAGAGTAGGGAATGGAGAGATGGCTCAGCATTTAAGAGCACTGGTTGCTCTTGAAAAGGACATGGGTTTAGTTTCCAGTTCCAGTTTCAGGGACTCCAATGGCCTTGATGGCTTCCTCTGGAATAGGCACTCATATAGTACACATACATATATGTAGGCAAATACTCATATACATGAAACGAAAATAAATAAATCTTTTGAAAAATTTCAGAGCATTAGTGGAATGTTTGACAACTTCAAGTGGTTGAATTGGTGTAACTTAGGGTTTTGATGAAATTATACATGAAATTTTATTTAATTATTCTTTAAAATTGTTTTCTGGTAGTGTAGCAAAGTAAAACCGAGTTTCCTCACGAAACAGAAGGAAAACAGAACTTTTTTTTTTTTTTTGAAGAAATCATACCAAAGCATTTGAAATTTGATGCAAATCATAAATATATCATAGAAACTCAACAACTTCCAAACACAAGAAACATGAAGAAAATTAGAATTTTATATCTGGGAAAATATCTTTCATAAATATCAGGCAAGAGGAACACATTCTTTGGTATCTGAAATTGATGGAAGAATTCATCACCAGCATATTTACAGTTCAAGAAATGTTCATGTTTCCTTGAGGCAGAAGGAAATTTATACCAGATGAAAATCTGAATCCATACAAATGAATGAAGCCAGAAATGCTTAACAAAATTGTTAGATATAAGATTATTTATTTATTTTTCCAGTGCTGAGGATGGAATCCATGGCTTTGTGTATGCTAGGCAAGTGTTTTACCACTGAGCCATGCCTGAGCCTCATAAGATATTTAAAAATATCTTTTATTTTCCTAAATATCTTAAGATAGTTGGTCATCTAAGCAAAAGTCATTATGGTATATTTCAGGGTTCAGAACACATATAACAGACTGGAGAAATGGCTTAGCCACTAAAAGTACTTGCTGCTTTTACAGAGGAAACACGTCTCAGAATCACATTAGGTGGCACACAACCACATGTAACTCTACTTCCAGGGGATCCAACAACCTTCTTCTGGACTCAGTGAGCACTTGTAACTCAGGCACACACACATATAAAATAAAAATACACAAATATTTATAAAAAGGTAGCTTCCTTTCCTTCTCCTTTCCTTCTTTCTTTCTTGTGTGTGTGTCCCTGTATTCATGTGCATGAGCTGCTAGACATTGAATTCAGGTTTCAGACATGCTAAGCAAGTGTTCTATTAGTGAGCTATGTTTCCAGCCTCATCTTTTCCTTTTGTAAAACATAAACTTTACATCCATTAAACAACAAATCCTCATTCTTCCCTCCCCACATCCCCTAGTAGCCAGTATTCTGCTTTCTGTCTCTATAAATTTGACGATCCTAGTTACCTCATTTAAGTATGATCATAACATTTGCCTTTTGTGACTGGCTTCTTTCACTTGGCATAATGCCCTCAAGTTTCGTCCATGATATAGTATGTGTCAAACTTCCTTAAAAAAAAACAAAAACAAAAACAAAAACAAAAAACAAAAAAAAACAAAACCCAGAAACACCATTTCATTGCATGGTAACAGCACATTTTCTTTAGCGATTTATGGATTTATAAGCACTGAGATTGCATTTACCTTTGGTCTACGGTAATGCTTGGCATCATTAACATCATTAGGGAAATGTAAAAAGCACAAGATATCACCCTAACTTATTATAATGGCAAAAAATGCAAAGGACTTCATGGGGTGTGGCAAGGATATAGAAAAAATGGCAACTCTCACACATTGTTGGTAGAAGTGTCAAATTAACCAATCATGTTGTAAAGTATTTAGCACTTGGTAAAAGTGCTTGCTATGTAAGCATGAGGACCCAAGTTTGTTCTTAGGACCCATGTAGAAAACCTGGACATGGGTGGTACATGCTTTTAATCTCAGCACTCAGGAGGCAGAGGTCTAGTCTGCATACAGAGTTCCAAGCCATCCAGCGCTACAAAGTGAGACCTCATCAAAAAAGAAAGAAAAGAAACAAACCTGGGCATAATGATACATGTAACCCCACTGCTGGGGAGGCAGAGATGGGAGGATCTCTATGGTTTGCTGGCTAACCAATCTAGTTGAACCAGTGAGCTCTAGGTTCAATGACATATCATGTCTTAAAAAGTAAGGTGGAGACTAGTTGAGAAACATTCCATGTTAACTTCTGACCTATACACACAGAAAAAAAGAAAAAAACTAAATATGTTCGTTCAGCCATTTTATTCCTATGCATTTAGCTACAAGCAAAGAAAACATATAACTACACAAAATATTGTATGTGGATTGTTAGAGTCAGTTTATTCAAAACAGCCCCAAGTTGGGAACAACTGGAATGTCCATCAACAAATAAAAGGATAGCCAAATTATCATACAGCCATACAAGGGAGAAAAACTATCAATAGACACAATAATATGGATGATGTGTAAGTGAGTTATCACGTGCGAAAGAAGCCAGTCAATAATTATTAATAGGTATACAAACCTCTAGACAATCCATCATCATTTTTGTGAAAGGAAGCAGATCAGTGAGATGGATGTGGTAGGGCAAGTCTGTAATCCCAGCCCAAGAATGGTGAATTGGAGGCCAGCCTGGACTACATAGCAAGAGCCTGAGCCCTGGTTGCCTGGGATGAAGGTTGGGTAAGGAAGACTGACAAGGAATTTAACAAGAACAGTAGGAAACGTTTGAGGGTGATAGATTTGTTCAGTTTTGGTTGTGGTGATGCTGTAGTGGTATATGTTATATGTAATCATGTATTTTAAATATATACACATCCGTATCCTAATCACGCCTTAGTAAAAACACAAACTCCCACAACCTGTTTATTGTCCTTTTCCCTGAAACCATGGCTCTTTCTTCTTACATAATTTTGAAAGCAGAGAAACAAAATTGTTAGCAGGGATGTATCTTTTCAAGTTAAAAAAAAAATAAAACAAAAACAAGTAATTGCTTTTCTAGGATGCCTTCCTATTCATTTATGGATTTCCATACAGCAGAGAGGCCTACCAAGCCTGTGCACATCCTTTCTGTGTTATGATGACGTATGAAAAAGCAGCGTTGGGGCCCTGTGCTTCTGGGAAAATGGAGTAAATGTGCTTTCTCCACTGCCACTAAGAACACCCAAAATGCCTAGTTTTAGATATAAAATAAGCTCAAGAGCAGAGCTATTGAGGGTTACCAGACCTGGCTGTGGGTTTCTGTACCTTCCAGACTGGCTTCAGAGAAACCAACACCCTAAAACGAGTAGACACAGATAGAAAACTTACAAACAAAACAAAACCGAGGGGGGGGGGAACCAAAACAATAAAAAACTAAGAAACACACCCAGTAAGAAGAGTTGCCCTTTCTATCTAGACAGAAAACTCTGCATGATGATTGCTCTATTT
This sequence comes from Phyllotis vaccarum, assembly GCA_033318265.1. NCBI lineage: Eukaryota > Metazoa > Chordata > Mammalia > Rodentia > Cricetidae > Phyllotis > Phyllotis vaccarum. The sequence goes on along the minus strand of JARWLC010000013.1, from coordinate 131,045,819 downwards.
TAGCCAAACACTACAATGGCGGGGGGGGGGGGGGGGGCGGGGGCGCAAAAGCCTGTGTAGCCCCGCCCCTAAGCAGGAAAGGCCGGAGATTTGTTGCAGACGAAGTTCCCAAACACCCCTTGCCTCGGGGGAGGCAGGATTCATAACGTTGTGACTCGCGGGGAGGCTAAGGCGCCTCCCATTCTTTTGCTCAACTGAAACAGCCCGGACTTTCCCCTATGCCGAGAAGTACCGAGGCGTCCCGCCCCGTCCGCTGTCGTCACCGAGCCCAGAGCCTGAACTTTCACCCCGCTCGTAGCGCTGACGAGCTCCCGGCTCCCACATTACTGGCGGCAAGGTCCAGGCGCTGCAGAGCATCACGACAGGCGGTTGGCTGCGAGGCCCAGTGTGGAGCCAGCATCCCAGCCCGCCCCGCCCTGCCCCAGTCGCACTCAGTGGAAGAGCGCAGGCGCCGGTGTAGGCGCGCGCGCGTGCGTACACGTCAGCAGACGCTGGTGGCAGAATCTGGAACTTAACCCTCCCCTGCCCTTAGCCTGGTAGTTTCAGCAGCATCTGGGGAGGCCTTCTAAAAGACCTGCTAAAACATATTTGACTAATATAATGTCAGTTAAAAAAATTACTCTCCGTACTAAGAATTTGGGAGCTCTCATCTTGAGTAGGAAATGACAGTTCACTAAGATATCAGAATTGTTAGAAGTGACAAGGATTTCAAAAAACAGCTCTCATTTAAAAAAATGCATTGGCAAACAATACGCATACTTGGGCAGTAAAGTCTAAAGAAAACTCAAATGCAATTTTTGAACTGAAAATTAAAATAGCATACCATACAGGTAAAAAAAAATTAGATTCAATAGCAGAATCTAAAATATAAAGGGCTGGGGAGAAAATCAGAATTAGGTTAGAATATAATTTACTCTATTTATGCAAGGAGAGAAAATAGACAGAGAAGAAATAGACTTTCAGGAACATGGGAGATAATATTTTTTAACCTAATTTTTTGATCATGAGAGTTTCAGGAGAAAAAGAAAATGGACCAAAATAATAGTCAAAGAATTAATATCTAAAATTTTCTGAAATTTGACAAAACCGCATAAACCTACAGATTCAAGAAACCTACCAGAGGGAGCTGGGCAGTGGTGGTTACAGGCCTTTAATCCGAGCACTAGGGAAGCAAAGGCAGATGGTTCTCAGAGTTTGAGACCAACCTGGTCTACAAAGTGAGTTCCAGGACAGCCAGGGCTACACAGAGAAATACTGTCTCGAAAAACAAACAAACAGAAAAGAACCGGAGAGTATTTATTTTGGTTTTTGTTTTGGTTTCTTTTTCAAGACAGGAGCTCTCTGTGTAGTCTTGGTTGGCTGGAACTTGCTCTGTAGATCAGATTGACCTCAAACTCACAGAGATCTGCCAGCCTCTGTGGGGACCATCGCCTGACACACCTGGGAAAAATTAAATTAAGCAGGATAAACAGCAACATCCCGTGGTTTATCAGAGCCAAATTTCCGGAAATTAAGTCCAAATAGTCTAAGCATCCAGAAGAAAACATGTTATCTATAGAAGAAAACTATTAAAGAGCGGAGACAGTAGAAGACTGCCATGTTTTTCAAGTGCTGAAGGAAAATTCAATCAGGCATGGTTGGTCTCATATTTAATCCCAAATTTGGCAGTCTCAGACAGTAAGCTCTCAAGAAACAAACCTGGGCTACATAGTGAGGCCTTGCATAAAATCAAGAACAAAAACAAGGTCTTATGTAGAATTATATAGCTTGCAAACATATCTGGAGAATTTTTTTTTTTTTTGCCAAAAAGGAAACTAGTAGGGCTAAGTGGTAGAACACTTCCCTCACACACACACACAAGACCCTGGGTTTGATTTCCCAGCATAGCAAATAATATCCATGATAATCTCGGTCAACATAAACGAAAAGAGAAGTCTTAGTCTGTCAAATGGAGGAGTGACCGAGTGAAGGGGAGAGTAAGTACAACCGATATTTTTCTCTTCTTGGCCTTTCTAAGTCATGTTTGACAACCAAAGCAATAATTACAGCACTGGCTTTTGTGGAGGAAACCTTTATTATAATGGAGGAAGGTTGAGTTCTAAAATCGGGTAAGATTTCTACACTTCATCTAAACTGTTAAAATGGGCTTCCAGTAAACTAACTTGTGTATATAAAATGTAATACATAGACATTAAAAGTATACCAGCAATGGTATACCAGCAGGGTACAGTGACATGAGCATGGAGTCCCAGCTGCTCATGAAGCTTCATCAGGAAAATGACTTGAACCTGGGAGTCTAGGAGGTATGTCCATTTATTGAGAGACAGAAGTAGAGAGAACAAGAATGAGAGAAAGAACAAGAGAAATATGCCAGGCATTGTGGTATACGTCTCACCACTCGGAAGTAGAGCCAGGAGGATCAGACTCAAGGTCATCCTGGGCTACAGGAAACTCTTCGTGAAACAAAGGAACAAATAAGCAAACAAAATATATCCCAAGAACACTGTAGCTAAGTCAACATGGAATTACACATTTTTTTCAAGTAACACACAAGGAAGGCAGGTGAAGGAGCAAATGAGACAGGAATGGAGGTGAGGGTGTCAGAGGTAACTCTTGTCAACTAGAGCACAGTCTATCCTGGTTTTTGGTGTGCATCAGCAATGTGGAAAGGAAGAAGAACCCGCCAGCCTCTTCCACAGAGCTGTGTATTGGCTGATTGGTTCCTAGCAGGGCTGCTTACACTAGTATTCAAGGAAGGGCTCTTCTCCAATTCTCCATCACATCAGAAAGGACTCCTTGCCAAGGCGTGGGCTCATCTAACGTCAGCACCGTAAGGTATCCCTGCCGGGGCAGCATGGCACTTCTGTTTTCTGATTACAAAAGCCCAAAGTACCACTGTGTGTGTGTGTGACCTACAGTGCTGGTAAAATGAAATGAAAATGGCTTTGAAAAGAGCCTGATACAATTTTGGCAAGGCCTAGAGGCAAACTCAATACATTTGGAGTTCTGCCCTGTTCCAAATCAGGCAATCTTGGCACAATCTCTCTTCCAGATATAAAGACCCTTTTTAGTAGGCGTCTTTGCTCTTTGAGCCACTCAGAAGAAAATGTGAACTGAACCCTGGAGGAGATCAACTGCCTGTTCATGCTATTGAGGAAAGGCAATCTGATACTTCCTGCTAGGAGGTGAGACCCAAATCTAGCAGTAGGCCACCTTCAATGACCTATCGGCCCTTTGTTTCTGGCTTTGCCGATCCCTGATCTCCTAGAAGACTTCTAATGGCTTTCCATAAAGTTATTTATAATTTTTATACTTTTGAAAAGAGGAAAACATGATGACACTTGCTGCCAAGCCTGGAAACCTGAGTTTGATTCCCAAACCCCACTTGGTGGAAGGAGAGAACTGACTCTCAAAGATTATCCTCGGACGTTCACATTCATGCCATGGTGCATGTGCCACACCCCTAAATAAACAAATCTTTAAAAAGTCTTTAAAAAACAAGAAAAATAAAAGGTGACCAGACAATTAGTACAAGCAAGACGAACTATTCATTATTCCCAGTTTTATTTTAGTCAGGTGGACATAAAAACACCGCAATACTTCCAATAGTGGAATCATTACCTTCAAATATTAAAATCACTTTCATAAAATGAAAAAGAATCCAACTGGGTGTAGTGGCTCATACCTAGAATTCTAGAACTCAGTGGTCAGAGGCAGAAGGATCGCTACAAATTAGAGGCCAGCCTGATCTACATGGCAAGTTTCAGACCAGCAATGGTTATATGTGGGGGGGAGAAGCTGTCTGAAAACAAAAGTAAACCACTTCAGTTGAGTAATAGAGCTAATCTCCCTCTAAGGACATGATGTACAGGTGACCAAATGGGGCACACTCATGGAAAATTGATATTTTTGCAAAATAAAGTTTTCCAGTTCAGCTTCCCTAACATTTGTCTTGAAATATTAACATTATTTTGGACCTCTTCCTATAGAGGTTTTATGCCTCTACAGTAGATTTCATTTTAAGTATTTTGTGGGTTTTGTTGTCACTGAAACCACATGGCTTCTCTTGGAATTTCATTTCTCAATTATTTTTGATGGAGTATAAAAACACAGCTAATTTTGAATATTGCCATTTTCCCCCAGGCCCTTGCCAACCTTTTGCAAACGAATTTCCATCATGACTTCCTTGCTAGGCACAGAGAATTGTCAGGGATACATTCTTGCCCTGTCTGCTGGCTAGGAACTACATTCCAATAAACAGGAGCTTGGCTGATTTTGTTTTCAAAGCTTTTGATGCCCCCCCCACACACACACACAATGTATGATACTTGTGGTGTCATCTGAAGGAAATTCATCTCATTTGGAGCTTTCAAAGAACAGTTTTTCTAATCATGAATGGATGTATCAGATGTTTTCAATGAATTTCATAAAACACCATCATCATTTAAGGCTTTTATTCTGTTAACATGATGAATAGCCCTTATTTTTAAATTGTTCAGCAATCCCGCATTTCTAAAATAAAAATATTTTTTATATAAAAATAAAAGGCAGTCTTTGCCACATCTTTCCAGACTGTGTCGTGATGACTCATGGTGGCAGCCCTCTAGAGCGTTGCATATTTTTTGATATTGTGTGCTGGAATTTTGTGGAAAATGCCTTCTCTAAGAGCTAGTAATTTGAATCAGAAAAATCTTTAAAAGTTTTACCAGGTTGTTTGCTACATAGGTGCAGGTATGTCTGTCTGTTCACTTTTAAATTACATCCACAATTATCCAATCTTTTCACTCCCTCCCACTCTTCCTCCCTCTCTTTTTTCCTTCCTCCCTTTCTTTTCTTTGCTAATTTTTTGACACGGGGTTTCTCTGTGTAACAGCCATGGCTGTCCTATAACTCACTCTGTAGATCAGGCCGGCCTTGAATTCACAGAGATCCACCTGCCTGCTTCTGCCTCCCAAGTGCTAGGATTAAAGGCAAGCACGACCACCATATATATATGTCTTGATAATCTATATGATGTCCTTTATTCCTGATATTAATTATTTTTACTTCCTTCATTTTCTCCTTGATCAGTCCACCTAGAGGCTCATACATTTTATTGATAGTTTCAAAGAAAGCTTTCAGTTTCTTGATCTTTCTATTATTTGTCCATTTTCCATTTTTTTTTAGCAGTGTGTGTATATGATGTATGGGGAGGGAGTACATGTGCCTTGATGTGTGAGTGGAGGTCAGAGGATAACCTTGTCAGTTGGTTCTCCCCTTCCACCATCACGTGGGTTTCAGGAACTGAACTCAGGTCATCAGGCTTGTGCCAAAAGCACCTTTACTCACTGAGCCATCTTGTCACCCCCTTTCCTATTGTACTGCTTTCAGCTGCCATCCTTATTTTTTCTTGGCTTCTAAACTCCAGATTTAATATTTTCTTATTCTAGCTTCATATATATATATACATATTTGAGATTATAATCATTTCCCCCTTTTCTCCTTCCAGTTCCTCTCATGTACTCCCCTACACCACTCTTTCAAATTCATGGCCTCCTTTTCTTTAATTGTGTGTGTGTGTGTGTGTGTGTGTGTGTGTGTGTGTGTGTGTGTGTGTGTATTCCATCTGTATGCTGTTACTTGCAGGGCTAACTATTTGGTAATGGAGAACCAACTGCTGTGCTCGTCACCGGCAAAGACTATTTCTCCCTGTCTCAGCATCCTTTAGTTGCCTATAGTTCTTTGTATAGGGTTGAGGCCTCATGGGTTTTCCTCAATCCACACTACTCCCAGCCTCACAATTGGATCTCTATGTGTGTTTACGTGTGGCGTGATTTTTGAACTGGTGTGCATACCAGGTGGGCATGTGCAGAGGCCAGAGGTTGACATGAGAATGCCTTCATCAATCACTTCTCCACCTTGTTCCCTCAATTTAGTTGATTGATTGAAAGAAGTTCTTTGACTATGGAGCACTGGCTGGCCTAGAACTCACTATGTAAACCAGGCTGGCCCACAACTCCTCACACCTCAGCTGACACTAAAGGCCTATGCGTCTTTATTTTCTGAAGCAGGATGTTACTGAACCAGGAGCTCCCGTTTGGACTAAACTGGATGTTCAGTGAGTCTTCAGGGTTTGTCTCCACTCCTCATCCCTGAGGTTTCAAACTGGTTAGGTCCAGCTTTGAAGATTTTCCTTGGGCGCTAGGGATCTGAATTTAGGCCTTCAGGTGTCTGCAGCACTCTACCCGCTGAGCCCTCTCAATCCAGCACCCCTGGGTTTTTGAAGGCTATATTTTCTGAGGAGAGAATTCTAAGAAGATACGTTTCACTCTTTTTTCAGCTCACTAAAGATCTTCTTTTAATGCCTTTCACAGTTAGAGAAGTGTACAGTGACTCTTAGCTTTGCTCACCTGTATATAATAATGCACCTTTCTTCCCATGCCCTTTTCGGATTTCCTTTATCAGTGATTTTCAGCAACTGGACCTGAATGTGTCTTGATGTGGTTTTGTGTGTGTGTGTGTGTGTGTGTGTGTGTGTGTGTGTGTTTTATGTTGTTATTCATTGTGCATTTTAGATGGGTGGATTTATGGCATTTCAAAAATCAAATTTGGAAAGGTTTGTAATGTGCATTGTATTGGTAAATTGTCATGTGCTGTTTGTACTCACCGAGAAGCTGGCTCTGAAAGCAGGCCAACATCCCCCATTTTAAACCCAAGCATGTTTATTCCTGTGTCCTCCAGAGTGGATTGTCTGAGCACAGCTTGTCTGTCCTAACTGTGTGACAGGGAAGGAAGAGGGCAGCAAAACAGGCCAGGAGTAAAAACAGCACGCCCTTGAAAACAGCTAGAAGGTAAAACATTCCCTACAGAAGTTGCTGTTGTTTGTGGTATAAAATTGCCTGCAGTGGGCAAGAGAGGCCAGATCTCAGCCATGGGAAGTGCATCCATGGAAGGAAAGCTCAGATCGTCTCAACTTCCACAGTTGATTTTTCTGGATGCTGTGAGTGCCTGATGATGTAAATTCTATGTTGCTTGTAGTTCTCACTTGGAAGACTCATTCAAGATGGACACTCAACTTTTCCCAGGAATCCCTCTATCTGGAACCCTAGCTGTCTTGTGAATGTTTTGAGTACCCTGGGTTGACAATATTCTGTATCTATCAATGCATCTTTCTATCACTTGCTATTAATTATTTTACTTTGGTTTACTATATACTTGATAAACTCACTCATTCAAAGCAGTGCTAGGCAGTGGTGGCACATGCCTTTAATTTCAGCACTTGGAGAGCAGAGGTAGGAGGATCTCTTCAAATTCTAGGCTGGTTCCAGGATAGAATTGAATACAGAGGTGGTTCCAGGACAGCCAGAGCTGTTAGACAGAGAAACCCTCGAAACCCCCAAACAAACAGAAAACCAAGCCAACCAACTAAACACACAAACAAAGCAGAAGTAGATAACCATAGATCTGAACCTTACAGAATATTTCAAACCATTTCTTTACATTTTTTTGTTTTATTTTTAGAGACAGGGTTTTTCAGTTTAACAGCCCTAGCTGTCCTGGAACTCACTTTGTAGACCAGTCTGGCCTGGAACTCAGAAAAACCTCCTGCCTCCTAAGTGCTGGGATTAAAGGCATGTGCTACCACCACCAAGCTTTCTTTAAATAGTTTTGCCTGCCCAGCTTTTCTCCTTTCTTGGGATTCTAATTCCACATACACAAATCTTCTTGATACTGTCACTGAGGGTCTGTGTATTGTTTTGTAGCCTTCTTCCTCATTGGGTTTCACTTTAGATACTTTCTGGTGTTGTGGGCTGGGGATGTGGCTCCATCAATTGCTTGTCATAGTACAGAGCTTGTGTGTAGAGAGAGCTTACCTACAACTCATTAGTGTGGTTTCAAGAAGCTCTCTAAACTTGCTTTTCAGTCTAAATAATCCTGAAGCCTTTGTGCCAGAGGCCAACTAATGATTGGCCAGTCCTCACTTGCACATATGAGGAAGTCATCTGGAATTGCACATTATAAAACAAATGCTAATAGATAAGAAATTAAGTCAAAACATAAAAGATGATGATTTTTCCATCTTGGATGCATAAATGACTCCGTTATCTGTTGGTAAATTTAGTGACACTTCAGAGATTTTTGCTTTACCTATATGATAACAACATGACTTTTGACACATTTTTCAAGGAAGACATTATAGTTCACAATTCTTAATTGTCTGATGGTTCAAGTAAGTCGTATGAGTGAAGACTATTGTTGCCTTGTCTGTATTTCTTGCTTTTAGTTTTGCAAAGGCATGAGGACCCCACTATGAAAATTGTTTCAAGGTATCATGGAGTTTTTTAACAGATTCATCACCAATCAAATGAGGGTTTTGCATTAAACTATTAAAAATTCAACTATAATCTTTAAAATTATTTGGCAGTTTGCTGTTTGGAATAGCTTTCTACCAGTGCATTGTTTATATTGTTGACAATTACTGTCTTTGACTATCAGTCAGGTGCTAAATAAGTGTATTATATAGGGAGATTGAAACTATTTAAGGAATAATTTAATGAATCACATTAGACCTTTGAGACTCTTGGACTACTGGGAAAATTAGGTGTTACTAAAAATATTTAACCATGCTCACTTATAATGTTTATTCTAAAACAATCATAGATTTTAAGTTTATTGATAATTTGATTGTAACAAACCTGGCTGTCCTGGAACTCACTATGTAGACCAGGTTGACCTCAAACACAGAGATCCATATGCCTCTGCCTAAAATTAAAGGCATGCACTGTCATGCCTCGAGAGTGATTTTCTTTTCTTAATTAAATTATTTTGAGTGGGAAGACCCAGTTTTAATCCAGATCTTTTGAGGAGGGAAGATCCACTCGTAACCTGAGTCACATGTTCCACTGTCAGCCTAGATAAAGGACATACATGGAAGAAGGGAACTTGCTTTCTTTGCCTGCTTGCTAGAAGTTATGGTCATTAAAGGAATACCTGTGCAAATTAAGACTGACAGTGCTCCAGCAAATGTCTCTAGTAAAATGAAACCTTTTTTGCTTATTGTAATATAAAGCATATTATAGGTATACCACACAATCCTTCAGGGCAGACAGTCACAGAAAGATCAAATCAAGCTCCAAAGGATATGCTAAATAAGCAGAAATGAGTAGCAAAGACCCCCAGAAATAGACTACAAAATGCTTTATTAATTTTGGATTTTCTCAGTGCTAATGAGAAAGGAACAACAGCTGCTGAAAGGCATTGGACTATAGAAAAAACATCTGAGCTAAATCAGGTTGTCTACTTCAAAGATGTACTGACCTCAGAATGGAAACCAGGATATGTGCTACATTGGGGAAGGGGTTTTGCTTTTGTAGGAGAAGAGAAGCTATGGATACCATCAAAATTAATAAAGACATGATTCCAACAGGAGAAACCTGTTGATAAGAAGAAATAATGGCTTATTCACCAATAAGACAATTCTATAAGTTGTAAGGAAAACTCACCAAATAAGGGTCAGGGCAGGGTTTTGTTTTTGTTTTTACAGAAAAATCGAAATATTCATCTTCATAAAGTCAAAATACCTTAGGCATTTAAACCTCTAAAGCAGGATAGGCTATCCAGAAAAAAATTACAAGTAAGGAAAAATCAGACCTATTGGTACCAATATACTCTACAGGATAAAATCTCACTGCCTAACATCTATATCTCTTTACTTTGAAGAAAAGTTGAGGTCCTGACTCAAATTAAAACTGGCTTTGGAAGTGGAATGTGGCTCTCTCCTTCTCTAAACTCAAGCATGCTTGTTAAAGGAAAATGCAAAAATCTCTGTATCATATCAAAAGAGTTATCTGATAAGGAACAGAAGAAAAATTAAAATTAAGGAACTATTCTATTGTTACTAATCTCATGATCTTTTGGTTTTATATTGACAATTTAAAGCTTTTTCATAACGTATGGATTTTATATAAAATTTTGTAAGATTGATATATATTTAAAACTTTTTGTCATGATATATTAAGGATCATATAAAGTACTAATTCTTAAAAAAAGAGGTTTTATCTAGCTTTCTGTACATTGTTTTGGGTTTGAGTCTCTATCAGTTTTCTGCAATGGACTATGAAGATGCCTAACTGTGACCTTTAAATTCTCCAAAAGGAAGATGGCCCCACAACAATGATTTCACATGGACTATAATAATGCCATTAAGTTTACAAATACCACCTAAAGATCAGTTTTGAACAGCAAACTGCTCAGTACAGCTTTGAAGTGGCTAGCTGAGATGATCCAGCCTCACAGACTATTGTAGCCAGGACTTGAGATAAGCCCTGCACTTTCCCATTATTCAGAGTTTGGACAACAAATGATAAAGCTACCTCTCCCAGGACATGACAGTTAACCATAATTTTTCTTTTCAGAACCAACTGAAGATGCTGTCACCCCCAGAGAGCAAGAAGTAAATTTAAGAACACAGTGCCCACATTCCCAAGAGGTGGGATGGTTGGCTTTTGGTCTTTCAATGGGTTATGGATAATTGTCACTATTTAGGGTGATTGGTTACAAATTGTTATTGGTAATGGTTAGGAAAAAAAGCTGAACAAGGGAGATTAGATTAAGGTTCTTGTTTGAAAAAAAAGAAAAGTAAGAAGGGATGCAGATATAATAGAGGAAAAGGGTAGATTATTGGATCTATCTTTTAAATTTAGACTTATTTATTTATTACATACAATGTTCTGCGTGTATATCTGCCTACAGGCAGGAAGAGAGCACCAGATCTCATTATGGATGGTTGTGAGCCATCATATATTTGCTGGGAATTAAACTCAGTACCTCCGGAAGAGCAACCACTGCTCTTAACCTCTGAGACATTTCCCAGCCCTACTGAATCTATTTTTAAAAAGCAACTGTTAGGTTTTAAATATTTTACATTGGGTTGGATTTTGTATATTGGATACAAATTGTGTATATTGATACAAAGTTGAGATTAATTTTGTTACTGTATATATTTCTAGTCTTGTTCAAGGTATTGTATTAAACAGCTCATCTAACAACATAATGCAAATTACTAATTCTTATTATTACCAACTAAGATATAAAGAAATACAAGTCAGTAGTTAGTCATACGATCAAACTTATAGTCACATTAGATATGTTTTCAAGATCAAACAGATATATTTTAGACAGGTCAACTTCAAACACTTCAGAGATCTACAGAATATGGCATTAAAGGTATTTTAATAACATGGGTTCTTTTTATTTTTTATGTCGATGAGACATGTCTGCTCCTGGCAACACCAATCTACTTCAGAGAAGATGATGGACATCGAAGAAACTCCATATGGAGTTTACTTTCTTTGTGGCAAATGTTAGCCATGGAGCATGAAAGTGCTCTTGTGTCAACTGCTGACAGTATGCGGTCCAGAATAGACAAGCAGAACACTCAAGAAAGATTTTCTGAACCTTGCCAAGACAAGGTCTCTGAGAATATCCTGCTTCACATAGAAATCTTTGGGACATGTTAGGCCTGTAGGCCAAAGATGGGTACTTCAATGATACGGAAGAACCTTGGGTGACTGTCCAGGCAGCCAGCTGTTTCATTTTTTACATTACTTGAAAGTTGCTTGCTTGCCCATGCTGTTTAGTTAGTCAATATTATTTCCTTTTTGGGTCTCTGAGGTAGTTAAGATGAGATAGTTATAGATTTCTTACTTACAGATTCAGAAAAGAAACTCACTAAGAAGTTTAATGTGTATAACTTTGAGACATCAAAAGATAGTTTTCAGTTGGTAATACAAGTTATAAAATGTATTAGGTACAATCCTTTGGACTCACCAAAATAGGATAAATAATGGAATATTTTCTTTAAATTTGTCAATTGTTAATGGACTGGACGTTTTTGGTGTAATTATTATTTATATGTATTGTATATAGTTTTTCTTATATTAATTTTAACCTTTTATAATTTTAAACACAAAAGGATATGTCACCACATATAAATATTGTGTATTTAATAAAGCTTGTCTGAAAATCAGAGGACAGAGCCAAGCCATAAAGGTCAGGGAGTGGTGAGCTATGCCTTTAATCCCAACAGATCCTCTAGATTTCTGTTCAAGGCCAAACAGAGCCAGACAGTGCTGACACACACATTTAATCCTAGCTCTATAAAAGTTGAAGGAGGAAGTGAGATAGCTGGGCAAAGAAAGAGGAGGCAGAAATTCTTCCCTTCACCTGCCCTCCCTTTCCACTGAGGACTCAGAGGAACTGAGTCTGAGGATTCATGGAGGCAGGATCTACCCTTTTCAGCCTGAGGAGTCGGCTAGGCGAGAATCTCTGTCTCTGATATTTCAGCTTTTCCCCATATCTGGTTCTGGGTTTTTATTAATAATACCAAGTAGAATTTGTGCAATACTTCACTCTTGCTGTCAAGTTTCATCGGCATTAGAGCTTACTTTTTCCGGATTCTGGCACATACTGAAGATCAGCTGAGACATTCAGCTTTGTGGACTGAACAAGTACTGAATTCTTGGACTTTCAATTGTTGGACTAGGCAGTACACAGCAGCCTGTAAACCATTCTAATCAATTTCATGTGTGTGTGTGTGTGTGTGTGTGTGTGTGTGTGTGTGTGTGTGTGATGCATGTGACAAAGAGAAAAAGAGAGAAACAGACATGTGTATCTGGGTACATTTGCACACGTGTGGAGGTCAGAGGTCAATTTTAGGTTTCTTCCTCTATTGCCTCCCACCAGTTGGTTAATCAGGCTGGCCACTGAGTTCCTGACTCAACTGTTTCTGTCTCCTCAGCACTGACATTACAAATGAATGTCACCATGCCCATTTTTTCCCCTTCATTTGGATGCTGAGGACTGAATTCAGGTCCTCATGCCTGCTTTACAAGCACTTTACTAAGTAGCCACCTGCTCAGCCCCACACAACATCTTTAAAAGTTAAAAAGTTTTTAAAATTAGTTTTATTTTTTTGAGAATTTCATAAGAAGCACTGCATATGCATCACTCTCATCTCATCCTTTCTACCCCTCCATCTCCTTCTATGTCCTGGCTCTCAAATTCATGATCTCTCCTTTAGTTTTATTAGTATTACATGTATGTGCATAAGTATATGTATATATGTAACATATATATGTTCCCATGTTTATGTAGTCTACTAAATCATTTAGCTTTGCCCCTATGTTTATGTGTCCAGGGTAGACCATTGGAGGTTGGACAACCTTTGTGGGGACTTATTCTCTGAAAAAGGTGGTTCTTCATCTCTCAGTAGCCATTGACTATCTATAGCTCTTTATCTATGGGTGGGGCCATGTGTAATTTATCTTTTTTCATATTGGCTTTGTCATTATTCTGGTCTTGTGTAAGCAACCATATGGTAGAGAGAGAGAGTTCATCGGTACATTTATTTTGCCATATCTAGAGGGAAAAGTTGAAATCTTTTTTTTCCTCAAGACAAGGTGTGTGGGAGATTATGTTGTTACATTGTAAATAATTGTCCCACCCACTGGTTTAATAAAAAGCGCTGATTGACCAAAAGCAGGCAGGAAGTGTAGGCGGGGCTACCAGACTAAGAAAACTCTGAGAACAGGAAGCACAGAGCAGAATGCCAGAGAGAAGCCGGAGGAAGCAGAGGACAACTATGCTGCTGTGAAAAAAGGTACAGAGCCCCATGGCTGAACAGGATGAGTCATAGGTTAGATGAAGGGTAAGGAGTTAGCAAGTTATATGCCTGGGCCTTAGGCTGATCAGCTTAAAACTATTGTAAGCATCTGTGTGTCTCTATTGGTCTGCGGGTCTGTAGGCCTAAACCTTGAGGTTAGGCCTAAAAGTCCGGGCCAGAAACCTCATACTACAAAGGTGTCTTTGTAGTCCTAGCTGTCTTGGAACTTGCTCTGTAGACCAGGCTGGCCTCAAACTCACAGAGATTCACCTGTCTCTGCTTCCTGAGTGCTGGGACTAAACGCATGTGCCACCACTGCCAGATGAAAAGTTGAAATCTTAAGTCAGGCACAGTAGTGCATTTCTTAGACAAATTTGAGGAAGATGATTCAAGAATTCCAGGACATCCTTGGCTACATAATAGGAGGCCAGCTTGAGCTACATGAGTCTGCTTTCAAAATATAAAACAAAAGCATCAAAAAGCTGAAATGTTCAGCCTCTCTTAAATGTCTATGAAGCCCATGACTAGCAATTAAGATTATAAATATTTGAACAAACATTCAAGTAAACTAAGTTTTATAGGAGGCTGGCCCTACAATAAGAGATCCCCATAGTGTTAGAGAGATGGCTCAGCAGTTGAGAACATTAACTGTTCTTCCAGAGGACCCAAGTTCCATTCCCAGAATCTGACACCTTCACAGAGACATAGATGCAGGCAAAACCAATAGTGCAATACAAAAGAAAGAAAGGAAGGAAGGAAGGAAGGAAGGAAGGAAGGAAGGAAGGAAGAAAGAAAGAAAGAAAGAAAGAAAGAAAGAAAGAAAGAAAGAAAGAAAGAAAGAAAGAAAGAAAGAAAGAAAGAAGGAGAAAGAAAGAAGGAAAAACAAGAGATGCCCATTATCTTTCTGTTTTTCTTTTATGTGCTGGGGATCAAATCTTAGCTCCTGTGCATGGAAAGCAAACATGGGGCCTGCTGAGCTACATCCCCAGCTCCAAGATAAAGGCATTTAACAGTAGGCTTTCCCTGGCCTGTCTGGTGTTAAACAGTGGAATAGGATAGCAACTGAAAAGGGCTGAACCGCGCTATGAACCTTGTACTCTTGCTCTAGGCTGACTTCATTCCAGCAGGTATGACTCCATCTAGAAGTCAGCATAGCAATAGTACTAAGGAGGCTTGTGCAGTAACACAAATAAAGTCAGCATAGAGGGAGTAAAGCATGGAAACAAAACACAGGGAGAAGATGGCTCCCAAGACTCCAGGGCCAGTGGAAGCCTTGATCTTTGAGCACAGCAAAAGACTGCTTCAGCAAATGGAATGGAGAGCAACTATCAGACTCTGCCTTCCACATGAACATAGGAACATATACATGTGTAGCTACACACGTGTGAGCATGCAAATACGCATACAAGCATACACACAGGTCAAAAAGAGTTTATGGTCATCCTTAGCTACAAAGGGAATTCAAGGCTAGCCTAGGCTAACCTAAACCCTATCTCAAAACAAACAAAGTAAATAAATGTTAGTATACAATATTGCTTTTTCTTGTTCATAATTTATGGTGGATGTATTTTCATGCTGCTATACAAGTGTTTCTCACCTGCAGTTATGATTACTTCCTGACTGGACCATAACTTAGGTAATAGACTCCCGCTAAAGGACATGCAGCCCATTTCCAGTCTTTAGTGCTCAGTGTTTTCTTGTATATATACATAAATTTTGCAATATTTCTCTAAAGTAATTGTGTAGAATTGGTCAAAAAGCATGTGTGATTATGGATCTGGTAATTTGAGGGGTAGGTGGTAGACGTGTATGTGGATTCACGAATCCACAGGTGTGCACATGCTCAGAGGCCGGAGGAGGAAACCAGATGTCTTCCTCTCTCTTCCTGCCTGGTTTCCTGGAAACAAGGTTTCTCACTGAACTTAGAACTCAACATTTTTCAGTTATGTTGGTGACCAGCAAGCCCCAGTGCTCCTTCCATCCCTAACCCCTTCTTCCAGTGCCAGAATTACAGTATCCTTTGGTTATGCTTGGCTTTTTACACACATGCTGCTGTCCTGAACATGGGTCCTCAGGCCTACACAGCAAGAGCTCCTACACACTGGGCCATCTCCAAAGCCCCATTTTTTTTTGATAACTTTTATAAAATTAACCTCTGGAGTTTACCAATTTACACTCCCACAGGCAAAATTTGAGACTATCTGTGGGGATTCAATAAAAGTTTCAGAAGTTTCGGAGATATCAGAGGGAATCTACCCACAGTCTATGTGGGGAGTTAATAGAAGCTCCAGAAGTTCCAGAGCTCTAACAGCAGTCAGTCTAGGAGAATCAGAGAGTGGTGATTCACACCTTTAATCCCAGCACAGGGAGTATCCTGGGAGTGGTGACCTACGCCCTTAATCCTAACTGAGTCAAGGTCACTTTAGATTATAGAAGGAATTCCAGGCTCTCAAGCAGGCAGTGGTGGGGCCACCCCTTAATTTACCAAAAGGGTATTTAAGACAGGATAGAAACACAGGAGAGAAAGCCAAGCCAAAGGAAGCAAGGTTGAGGAAGCTGGAAGACAGGTGGGTAAGATATGAGTGTGGTGTTTATTCTCTCTAGTATCTCCAACTTCTTTAGAGATCTATCCCTGAGTCTCATTTATTCGTGCGACAACTATCTAACAAATGAATATTTTCACTCTATATTTTATCTGTGTCAGAAGATTGACAATAGGCAATGTTCCCTGCTAAGCATTGGTTACCAGGTCAGCTGAAGCTGAGCATCTAAATCACATCTCTCCTGAAGTTGTATAAAGTGATTAATTTTATTTATTGAAGCTCATTAAATAATCTTTATAGTTTGGAATATTATACTTCCTAGAATGTATTTCCAGTATCTTATAAAGCCAAAATGTGATCTCTAACATTATGATGGTGTCCAAAATAAGTATTCTGTTTTTATAGCCTGTGAAGTGTTTTCCCACACACATTTTCATTGGTAATAGATTGACTCATTTTCTTGGGGGATGGGTTGATGATGGAGTCCAGAACCTTGTGCTGTTAACATATGCTTAACCACTGTAATACTACATCCATAACATCTATGTGTATTTTGTTTTATGTTTTAAAATATGTTACTTAGGGGATGAAGAAATGGATCAGAATTTAAGAGTACATACTGATCTTGCAGAGGACCTGAGTTCGGTTCCTAACGCATAGGAAGCTCATAACAGCCTGTAACTCTAGCTCCAGAAGGACTTTGTGGCCTTTGGCTTCAGGTGCGCACACACATACTTTAAAACAGCAACATAAAAATTTAAATCTTATTTTCCATTTGTGTGTATACATATATACATACATATATGTATATATATGGGGTGTGAAGTACATGAGTGTCACACTGTGTGTGTGTAGGTTATAGACCAACTTGTGGGACTGGAATTTCTTTTTATTTATCTTGTGGGTTCTGGGGATCAAACTCAGGTGGTTAGGTTTGGTAGCAAGCACTTTACCCACCGAGCCATTTCATGGGCCTTCTACTTGTATTCTAAATGTGCCTTTCTCCAAATCAGACATGTAGGATTAAAATGGCATGTTGAATTTGAAGAATGTCATTTTAGAAATGCTAGAAAAGTCCAGAGTGAGCAGGAGCAAGAAATCATCTATCAGAGTGTGCCAGCGTGTTTGGAATGTTCACAGGCTCAGCTCTGTACTTCACAACAGCTATATTTTAATAGTGTTTGGAACTCCTAGTGGCTCTTCAGTCCTAGTCCATGTATTCGAAATGAATGACAATACCCTGTTATCAGAGCTGATTCCTGCTTTAATCATTTTTGCAGAACCTTTTCACATTCCAAGACAATGCAAAATGCAGATAGAAGCAGCCGAGTTAAGGTCTAATCCTCCAGTGTGCTCCTTCCCGTTAAACTCTATAGACCCTATCAGCAAAGGGGATTGAGTGACAAACACATTCTGGCAGAAATGAGCATTACTGACAAATAGCAACGCAGCATGACAAGAATATTTCTATGGAATTTTTTACCCACCCATTTATTTAGCATAGGTCACGTGTCTGTTTTTTGCAGCTTGTGGGGAAGAAACAGAATTTGCTTGTGCACTACAGCGAGCCTAAATGAGGTTTTTCTTTTCCCCCCTTTTTGCAAAGACCATGGTCACAAGACTGTCAAAAAGCCTCACAGCAGCAGATAGTGCTATTTATTCATTTGGAAAATAACCAGAGCTCTTTTTTCTCATGAGTGATTGGCCCCCCAGATGTTTCTGAAAATGAATGGTTTAATATATCAGTTATGTAATCCCAGGACTGCACAAGATGTATTGTTAAAGTTCTTCTCAATAGAATGCTCCACATCTGTATTTAATAATGCTAGTAATCTAGACAGTCTTACTTCATATTTTATGTTCATGTTGACCTTATTTCTTTTTTACCAGTAGTTGCAGGTGGAGCCCAGGCTATTGAGCTCTGCCACTGACCTATATCTGAAACCTCTGTTTTTGTTTTTCCACAGAGACAGATCTCACTATAGAATAACCATGAATCCACAGATCCACCTACCTTTGCCTCTCAAGTGCTGGGATTACAGGTACAAGCCATACAGCCTGATTTCTCATTTCTTTCTTGTTTATTTTTTTCCTCAATACCATTGGCCAATGACACACTAATAGTACTGAGTTACATCCCCAGAGCAGGCCTGGGTGTTGCAGTGAAAATTAAACATCTGTGTGTTCTCTTTAAAATGCAGACACTCTACTGCAATGGACCCAGGTGGAGTTTGACAGTTCACATTTCTAATAGACTAGAGATGATGAATACCTTGCTATTCATCTGAGGGTCACATGTGGATGGCAAGAGTGCCTGCCCTATAACCTGGGGCAGAATAAAATGTTTATAGCTCTGGCTCAAAGTGCAAAAGCAACAAAGAAAAATATTTGATAAACTTGTTTGCACTCAAATAACCCATTGCATGCAAAGTGTCTTCAACAGGATCAAAACAAAGTGGAAAACATAATTCCAGCTTGTATCATGAAGGCTTACTGTCCCCAATACATGAGAAACTTTTAAAAACTTAGAAGGCTAATAATCTTAAGAGTTCGTCCAGTAATAGGAGAAATAAGTTGCAAAAGAAACGCTAATGAATCCACTTCAATGGAAACTTTTCAATCTTATTCACAGTGAGAGAAATGCAGATTTAGGCTCCATTGAGACTTTCTCTCTCCTGCCAGGTTAGGCGACTTGAAAAGTTTCATGGCCTTTTCTGTTGGCATTTCTTTTTCTTAGGAATTTATTCTAAGGGTACAGTTTGAAAACATAAAAACACATATCTGCATATTACAACATTCAGCATAGAAGCAAAAGACTGAAAAATAGCCTACCTCTTTATTTCAGGCTTAGCTGACCAAATTCTGATACACCTATTCAATGGGGGTACCATTTAACTATGAGGGGGATAAAGACTATTTCTGTGCATCACTATGAAATATTCTCTGGGCTAGACTGTTCCACATATACCCAAAAGGCAAGACAGAAGAATACAAGGATGGAATTTACTAGTTTAGTTAAGGAAGGCAGAACACATAAGGTAGACATGGTGGCACACTTTCATCTCAGCATTAAGGAGGTGGCGGTAGAGAACTGTGGATTCAAGGTTATCCTAGGCTATACAGTGGTATCTTGTCGTCCCCTACCCGCAAAGAAGCCCATCACCAACAAGAGCTTGGGATATAGGTCAATGGCAATAGAAAAAAAACAGCAAGGCAAAAGTAATTCGAAGGGGAAAATGGGAAAGATAGGGGGAGGGAGTTAATTGGGAGTGGGGAGTGTTGTGAGAGAATTGTTTGAAGGTCAACAGAAGGAGAAGGAGGGAAGAACAGTCAAAATGACAGGAAGAATATCTGAAGAAGACATAAAGAGTCATGTTATTACATAAGTACCTAAATGATATATACATGTAGTTTAAGTAAAAATTTCCCATCTGGGGTGCTAATGCTCCCTTCCCCCCAAGAGCCATAGACTATCTAACAAAAACTCACCAGGCATGAAAAGTCCTTCTGAGTTGTTGATCAGGGGAGTTCAAGAAAGTCTAATCAATATAAGCTATTGCTATTGTTGTTGACTTCTTCCCAGACACTGAAGTACCGGGAGGATCTGAACTGGACCTGACCTGAATGCCTCTTTCCTGAGGTTTACCTTTCATCAAAACAAAGGTGAAAGGTGCCACACAAGCTTCCAAGGGAAGGGAGCAACCAATAGTCCTACTCAGCTGGGACATATGAACTACCATGGCCAAAACTAACTCCAAAGGTGCAACAGTGTCCATCACTCATATCCTGAGCACAACCAATAGCTCTCTAATTGGATTTAAGGTCCACTCAGCAACAGAAATCATGCCTGGCACTGGATACCTAGCCAACGACCCAGTGCTACTGAGGCCATGGATCTTGAAGGAGAGCTTATAACTGCTGCTTTTCTAATCTAGCATCATTCCCAACTGCACTCTAAACACTTATCCTGATAACTGCAAAAAAGTATAGCTCTGACCCTTCATCAAAGAAACTTCTCTCTGCTATAGACAGAGACCATTACAGAAAAACTACAACCAATCAGAATGCAAAACTGATAGATCTACAATATGACTGGGATCCAGAAAGATTGGAATACGAAAGAGCATCTTCTGGTGGAGGTGATTCATGCCCATCAGGAGCATCTTGGTCATCTGGTTCCTAATTTTAAAGAAATATGCAGATAACATCGAACTCACTGCTAACTGTGTTGACTTAGTGACAACTTCTAAAAACTGTGCTTATAACTCCTTCAATCTAAGGCTCAGGGAACCTTTCCCAGCATTGAGGGGGCAGAAGATTATAAAGAGCCAGAGGAATAGGATGTCTGCTGTGAGACTTTGTCTCCTAGAAATCCCAGGGAAGCCATACCTGTGCAGTCTCAACAGCATGACTACCTAATTAAGACCTGAACAAGTACAATACCAACAGACAAGCTCATGTGGAGGAGGAAATATCAGAGGATATCAACCCTAGACAAAGAGTTATATGCAAGCAAGGATTGCTAGGGGCTGGAGAAAATAATCTCCCCTGGGGAAGAGTACTCTACATAGCAAGTAGTCAGCCTCGAAATCGTATGCATGCAGTAACATTATATGGACTAAGCAGGTGTGTGTGTGTGTGTGTGTGTGTGTGTGTGTGTGTGTATGAATTAAAGAAAATGAAGTCAGAGACCATGAATTTGAGAGAGAGCAGAGGAGTGAGAAAATGTTTAATTAAAAAAAAAAACCTGCATAAGATTAGGCTCACCAATGGTCCATCATGGATGGGGGAGGGGCTCATGAGGCCACATCCCTCCCAGAGAAGTTATGGCTGTTAATGGTTCCTAGGGGAGAGGGAAGCATTCTCTTCAATGGAGTCGCTACTTAGTAAGTGGCTGAAGTGCTGATAAATAACCTCCTACACATGCTCATGCTTGTACAAGCAATTCTAAATAAACTCTAGGTTACACACACAAACTGGAAGCCAGGGAGGCAGAAAGGGACTAGTTTCAAAGAAGGGCTTCAGCTGCATGGAACGAGGACCAAGAGACAGTAATGGAGTGAATTTAATCAAATATATATCATACACATGTATGAAGTAGTACAAAATTTAGTGATAATAAAATGAAACAAAAACGAGAAAATTGATTATACTGCGATATTTAAAAGTCAAAAGCAGGGGGCTTTTGGTTCTTATTGCCCAGTCTGGCCACTAGCATTCTAAGTTTGAATCTACATGGTAGAAGGAGAGAACTGACTTCCACAGATTGTAATCCGACTACCATATGCAGTCCATAAAACCCACGCAGGTGCACACATACACAATCGCTCGCACACACATGCATGAGTGCATGCACATGTGTGTGTGCACAGACACTAATATATGAATGTAATAAAAATTTTCAAAAACTAAAAGCAGAATGAAGCAAATGGATTTTTGCAATTAGTTGTTGGCTTAGTCAAATAGAAATTATTTTTATTTTTAAAAAATTATTTTATACTTTATGTGTATGGGTGCTTTGCCTGCACATATGTCTGTATCATGTGCACATCTGGTTCCCATGCCTGGTGTCTGTGCCTGGTCCCTTAAGGGGACAAAAAGAGGGTGTTAGATCCCATGGATCTGGAGTTTCACATTGCTGTGAGCTACCATATATTTGCTGAAAATCGAATCCGGGTCCTCTGGAAGAGCAGCCAGTGTTCTTAACAAGTGAGCCATCTCTCCAGTCCCTCAAGTGAACTTTAAAAGATAATTATTTGACTCATAGTTTTTAATGAGATATACAGTAACTATAAAAAGAAAATGCCAAAAAACCATAATATTGTTTTTTTCTGATAATATAAATAGGCTACGTATAAGGTGACGATTTAAGTGTGGATATAAAGTTTATAATTATAAAGCTTATAATTGGGTTAAGATTTTTAATGTAGAGGAGAAAAATATAAAATTAAACTCTTTGATTCTATGAATAGGCACTACCAGGATGAATGATATTTTCTTTGTATATGTATGTTTGTATGTATGTCTAAATGTGCATGTGTATTTGCATATATATGCACATGTGTCTAGAGACCCTTACTTAATATTGGGTATCTTCTTCAATCATTTTCTTTATTGAGGCAGTGTCTCTCACTGAACTTGGAGCCTGCCAATTCTGGCTAGTCTAACCAGTCAGCTTGCTCTGGGCTGGTTTCCGTCTCTGCCTCCCGGCTGCTACCATGCCTGTCTAGCTGCCATGTGGGTTTCAAGCACTTTATCCACTAAACCATCCCCCCAGACCTACGATGTATTTCTCAGAACCCTTCATCACATGACTTTGATAGAATGAAATGTGCATAGAGAACACTGAGGTATGAAGACTGTACAGGAGAAACAATGGTCAAGTCATAAAAGCTGAGAGCCAAGTCTCTTTTCTTTCTTTTTTAAAAATTATTTAATTCATTTTCATGTGAACAAGTTTTTGCCTGTCTGTATGTCTATGTCTGATACCCTCAGAGCCCAGGCGAGGACTTCAGATCTTCTGAGACTGGAATTACAGATGGCTATAATCCACCATGTAGGTGGTGGAAATTGAACCTGGGTCCTCTTAATCATTGAGCCATCTCTCCAGTCCCTGGCTCCTTCTTATAAAGCATGATTTTTACTGGTAAGAACCACCACTGACAGGCAAACTAATTATTCAGATGCTAGTATTTGGCAGGCGTTCTCTTGAAAATTAAGCGAGCCTGTCACTTCAAGGAAAATAATTTGACAGTAGTTGTTGCCAATGATAAAATTCAAGCTTTCAAGACAAAAATACAATTTTAGAAATCTTGTATCCACTCCTGTGATTTTCATATCCTCTCAAAATTTAAAGACTCTTCTAAAGAGATGGGTGATGATATTCACAATGTGGTTTTTCAGAATTGGTGTAGTTGTGTAGGCATGGATTTATCCTTACAAAGCTTAGTTTTAGGGAAAGGAGCATTTGATGCCTGAGGGCGGGGCCCAGGTCTGGGAGTAAGCCTGACAGCCAATCCATTCAAAAGTTAGGTTCCCGCTAAAAGTTCAGCCCACAGATTCAGGGCTTGGGTTCCTGCCAGAAACTTGAGTTCAGCCAGTAGTGTATCTCATACCCCTTTACCCAATCCTGAAATGCCAAGAGGGCAGCACCCGGCTTATATAGGCTTAAACAACCCCCCACACCCCCACACCCCCACCTCCCACCCCCCACCCCGCCTCAGGACCTCTGGGCTCAGGGCCGGTAATCCTCCACTACTTCGGAAGGAAGAGTTTCGACCCAGGTTCACTTGAACCTGGCTATAACAATAAAGACCCTCAGGTATTTGCATCGAGTCCAGCTCCCTGGTGGTCTTTGGGAGTCTCTCAAGATGGGTACAACAGTGTATGGTGGCACACGATTTTAATCTCAGCACCTGGGGAGCAAAGGAAGGTGAATCTCTGTGAGTTCCGGGTTAAGCCAGTCTAGTTTATATACAGAGTTCCAGGACAGCCAGGAGATACATAGGGAGATCCTGAACTATCTCTTTTGAAATGAGTCATGTGTGATATTACAAAATTGTAGATGAATAACAGATCTGTTCAAAGTACAATATAGATTTTAATGGAGCAATATAAAAGTATCTTGGTGAGGTTTCAAATTCCACATTGCAATTAACATTTTAAAAGCCCTCACTTCCTTCTGAAAAAAAATGCCCACAATTGTCTGCAGGGATTATTCAAATGTTTCCCCTGAGCTGGGGTGCAAAGAAGAACCATATGCATTTCCAAGCCCATGGCTTCAAACTGGAGAGATAGCAGAGAATCTGGGTTCAGTTCTCAGCACTCACATGGTAGCTCATAGCCATCTATAAATCTTGTTCTAGGAGATCCTCTTCTATCCTTTATGGGCACAGACATACATTCAGGCAAAACTCTCATACATATAAAATAAAATAATTAAATCTAAAAAATAAATGACAGGGGCTGGAGAGATAGCTCAGCCGTTAAGAGCACTGGCTGTTCTTCCAAAGGACTGAGTTCAATTCCCAGCACCCACATGGCAGCTCACAACTGTCTGTAACTCTTAAGATCCTCGCACAGACACACAAGCAGGCAAAACACCAATGCACATAAAATAACAAAGTGAAACAAAAGACCACAGCTCCTATCCCCAGCAGTGTAGAAGTACACAATTAACTTTTTCAACTATGATAGATCTACATATTCCTTAGATATTAATACTAATGTTTCAACAAAAGCATTGGATCTAATAGATGGAATATAAAAGACATGAGACTCCACCCATCTTCTAAACCAGAAATTAAAAAGATTTGCATGATTTTTGCTTATTTTGGTTTGGAGGAAATATAAACTATATTTCTCAGGCCATGCTTATTTATAATGTATTCTTAATTATTAATCTGAGGCAAGGTCTATGTAGCCTAAACTGGCCTCAAATATTCTATATTCTAGAATGGCCTTAAGTTGCTGACCCTTCTTGAAGGTGTTGTGTCCAGAGTCCAGATCCTCCCCCCACCAAAGACCACCAAGAGACCAGTCTGATGCAACAGCTGGCTTGGGTCACTCCGTCTGTACATCAGACACAGTGGTGGAGTAGGAGCGACCCTGAGTAGCATGAGCCAAGGGGATTTTTATTGGGGGGAAGGCTCTAGAGGCTTCAGAGCTTCTGGGTTACAGTCCTTGGATTAGACCAAGCTCGGGCTAGGGGTACCTGTTTTGAATTCATTGGCTGCTTTGAATTCTAGGAATGTTTTAAGACTTAGCAGTGGTCGGTTTTTTATATCAGCAGATCAGCAGCTATACCTGGAGATGATCTGTCTGTCCCCTTTCTAAGAAGGGAATGTTTGGAATGTCAGGTATTTTTCCTTAGGTGCTGGCTCCTTCCTGGATGGTGTCTGCTCATGGGGCCCACAAAGGTTGGGATTACAGGTTTGGACCACCACATCTGGATTTTTTTTCAAAACAGGGTTTCTCTCTTTAGCAGTCCTGGCTGTTTAGAAACTTACTTTGCAGAGCAGGCTGGCCTTGAACTCACAAAGATTGCCTGTCTCTGCCTCCCAAGTGCTGGAATTGAAGGTGTGTTCCACCGCCATCCAGGTACAACAAATGTTTCATGCAGTGCTGGAAATCAAATGAGGACCTAGTGCATCCTAGGCAAGCATTCTATCAATCAAGATACACCTCCAGACCTTAGTGTTCTAAATTTTCTTTTCAGATGGGGTTTTACTATAGCTCTGGTTGGGCTGGAACTCTCTATGTAGTCCAGGCTGGCCTGGAGCTCATACGAATCTCCTTGCTTCCGCTTCTTAATTCTGTGATTAAAGGCATTTGCCACCACACACATGAAAGAATAGGTTCTAAAATGCTACACTTTCCACATTAAACATGGTAAACAATAGATACAACCAATGTAAATAAGTTCTTTGGAATCCTGAATAATAATAATTATGATATATTTATGTATCCGAAATATACCTGATGAAATAAGTATAAAAGAATTGTGAGTTCAAAAGTTTGCGACATTTAATTTTGAATATTATTTTCCAAGTGGTTAACAAAGTTAGACGTCTAGACAGTGATGCATGCTTCTAGGTGACAAAAATGACAGGGATTAAGTCTAACTGCAGGACACAAGTTTAGCGATAAGCAAAATGGTTATCGTGTGCCCACTCTGTGGTAAGGAGGCCTGAGCTTCTTTCTAAATAGTTTTTTTCTGTCAAGTTTACACAAGCTCAGGTCATCTGGGAAGGAGAACTTCAATTGAGACAGTGTCTCTATAAGATTGGCCTGTAGACAAGTCTGGGGAGGCATTTTCTTGATTAATGTGGAAGGGCCCGGCTCAATGTGGGTGGTGCCAACTCTGGGCAGGTGGTCCTGGGGTGTAAGAGCAAGCAAGGTGAACAAACCAGAAGAAGCAAGCCACTGTGCAGGTTCTTCCATGTTCTATGTTTCACCTTCTGCCTCCCGGTCCCCCCCTCCCAACTTTCCTCAATGATGCGTTGTTGGTAGAAGTGTAAGCTAAAGAAATACTTTCCTTTCCTAATTGTTTTTGCTTTGGATATTTTATCACAGCAAATACAAAGCAAGCTAAGATGGGGGTCAAGCAACCAGGGAGTCCTGATGATCATCAGAGCAAATCCATAAGACTAACTTGTGGTAGGGGGTGTGGGAGTGAGAAGGGTCAGGGAATAGATGGCATTCGGGTTGCCTTTCAAAGGAGCCTGGTGAACATGGCTGTCTAGGGAAGAAAAGCTGGCACGTTCTCCCAAACTCTCATTTGGGGGCTTGGGAAACAGTAAGTGCAAAGGACCTCAGGCAGGGCAGAGCTTGGTGGTGCTGAAAGGCTGAGGTGACTGGAGAGTGGTGTGGATAAGAAGGAAGTACCATTGTGGAGGTGTAGGAATGCACCAGGCCCCCCAATGCCAGGTCTTTCTATTTCTTTGGAAATCTGGGTTTCAAGTAGGAAAATGCCATGGACTGGGTCAGGCTGTCTACATGCTGCTTGGATCAAGGATGACTGCTCAGGTGGGCAAGTATGGAGCAAGTAAACTACCCAGGAGGCTCTTAGCAGAAGCCGAAAAGAAGATGCCAATGGCAGCAGACATGATTTACAAGGTGCTCACACTTATTGGGGGAACTGAATGCAAGGACATCTCCACGTAGTGCCTAGGGTGCTATGGGCTGCTAATCTGGAACCCACATGTCCCAGCAAATTCATGCATGCACCCCAAGGAGCCTACCACCCCCTGAAAAGGTATGTATTGTGGTGTCTAACAGTTGTTCTGCCAGGGGTGGCAACAGGGGATCATGTTTTCCAATGAGTTCTCAAAGGTGACAGAAACAGAAATGTGGAAGGCTAGTACATCAGGGTATAGGGCCAAGTTTTCCTTTGGAAACTTGGACAGTGATAAAGAAAAAGCAGCCCTGTCTTGCAAAGCTAGGTACTTTGCTACATTTTGTAGCTCAGGGTCAATACTTTCTCAAGGACCTCTGATCATTCCTGCCAGGTTGGGTTGCCCTTGTGCAGTCCCACACCGGAGGTGCTATGAGGAAGTCTTTGGTTTTATTTCTTCTCAGGATGGACCTTCCCTTATTGAGCTTTATTTTGAAATTTAGAAACAGGAAATATATTAGCATCACTGTATATGTGTTTGATTTGTTTTTGTTGTTGCTGTTTTGAGATAGTATGTATATGTTCCTGGCTGGCTCCATCATGGAACTTGGTATGCAGACCATGAAGGCCTCTAACTCACAGAGATCTGCCTGCTTCTGCCTCCCAAGCATTAGGATTAAAGGCTTGCTCTATCACATCAGGCCACGGTTTTGTTTTTTTAAAGATTTATTTTTATTATTTTTGATTGTTGTGTGTGTCTGCCTGTGTACATGCCTGCTTGTGTGTGTCTGTATGTGCATGGAGGGGGGAGAGAGAAAGAGATGTCTCACTCTGTCATTCAAGATGGCTTCAAATGCCTGGTTTCAAGTTACTCGGTGTTGCCTTTCTGAGTAGCTGGGACTCCATTCCATTGTGTTCCTGCTCTAGGGTCTTTTGTTTTGAGACAGGAAGTTCTGTAATCCAGACTGTCCTTGAAGCCCTCATCTTCCTGCTTCTCCCTCCCAAGCACTACTCTAGGGTCACTTTAAATAGGTATTTAAAGTGAGTGCTGGGTGGGACTGAGGAGGTGAATTATCAGTTAATAGCACCCACTGAGTGCTTTCCCAGATTCTTAGTACCCAATTGGCACCTCACAAAGATCCATAACTCTCCTTGGGGGGGGATGGGAGGGCGATCCACTGTCTCTGGATTGCTTAGGTAGCCACACTCATGTTTACATGCCCACAAAGATGCGCATAGTTAAGAATGATACAAATTAAATCTAAAGAGGAAAAAGTAAATACTTTAAACTTGTTGCACTTCAAATTCTTTTTTGTAAGAGGCTAAGGCTGAGCCCCAGTGAGAGAGAGTGCTTACCTTGTTCACGTTCTGGGCCCTGGCTTCCCTCCCTGCCACTGCAAAATAGCAACCATCACTACTCTCTACTCACCGGCTGGAAATAATAAAGACTTTGAATTTTATACTATTTTTATCTTTTAGTATCTTGGTGTGTGTATGCATGTGCCATGGTTCGTGTGTGGAAGTCAGAGGACAGCTTTGTGTGTGAATTCTGGGGGCTGAACTTGGTTTGTTTGTCAGACACGCTCCCTTTCCTGTTTCTCTCTTTCTCTCTCTCTCTCCTCTCTCCCTCTCCCTCCCTCACTGTCTCTCTTCTTCTTCCTTCCTTCCTTCCTTCCTTCCTTCCTTCCTTCCTTCCTTCCTTCCTTCCTTCCTTCCTTCCTTCCTTCCTTTCTTTTCTTTTTGAAGCATTATCTTGTTCCAGCTAGTCTGGAACTCACTTAGTAGCCCAGGCTGGCCTTGAACGTTAGCCTTCCAAGTATTAAAATTACAGACACAAGTCACCATAATGGGCCAAATAAATTGATTGGTATTTAAATAAACATTGTGTAAAACACATCTCCCTGGTCTGCACAAATGTAATCCTACTCCTTCCTTTCTTGGCACTGAGAGAGACTAGTACGAAATTGCATAGCCGAGCTCTTTCATCCATCAGTCGGAGGTCAAATTTGAATGTGAGAGGACTGATCCTCTACCGAACTCATTTGTTACATGGAATACTTTTGTCCCCAGCTGGCTAGACCCATCCTTAAGACCAGAGTGCTCCTTCCTTCTTTTCTTCCTTCCTTCCTTCCTTCCTTCCTTCCTTCCTTCCTTCCTTCCTTCCTTCCTTCCTTCCTTCCTTCCTTCCTTCCTTCCTTCCTTCCTTCCTTCCTTCCTTCCTTCCTTCCTTCTTTCCTTCCTTTCTCCCTTTTTATTTGTTTTTGAGACAGGCCCTGGATAGTCTGTAACTCTCTGTGTAGACCAGGATGGCTTGGAACTCACAGGAGTCTGCCTGCCTCTGCCTCCCAAGTATTGGGATTAAAGGCATGTGCCAGCATTTGGCAGGTAGCTCCTTTATATTAGTACACCAGTAATGTCCCCTGACTCTGTCAGTGACTTTGTAGTATTGTTGGCTCAAGTCTACCTTTGAGAAAAGGTTTTTGTACTTGCCTATAATCTTACCACTTGGGAGGTTCAGGCAGGTGGATTAAGAGTTTAAGGCTATCATTGACCACATAGTGAGGTGGAGGCCATCCTGAGCTACATGAAATATTGTCTAAAAGAAGGAGAAGGAGGAAAGACAGGTAGGGCGGGAAGAAAAAGGAGGGGGAAGAGATGGAAGAGGAAGACAGGAGAGAGAGAAGGGCTGGACAAAGCCAGGGACGGTATTAGCAATTAGCAAATGGCCTTTCCTGGCTTTCCTACCTCTGCCCTCTTCCCTCTAGCTATTTCAAAAGCTGCTCTCAAAGCATTTTCGTTCCTCTCCCCCATGTCCCAGGTTAGACCCTGGCTCCTCTTCCTTGTGTGGTTCACCTTCCCCTATCTCATCATTCCTTCTCTCCAAAGCCACTAGCTACAGTCACTGTGGTCTATGAAGAAAGCCTGTCCATGACTGGTATAACGGACAACAGGAGAAACAGTCTATAATGTAAGGATGTCCCTTTGGGGTCCTGATTTGGCTCTTAGAACAAAGGAAGATCCAGCTACATGGGACAGTGGGAGGAGGGGAGGATTGTACAGGGTAGTGGTGAAGAGAGTAAGCTCCTAAGTCATTAATTTCTTGGGTCCCACTTTTTTCCACATCGAAAACAGGGGAAGTGCCTCTTCCTGCAAGGCTTGCAACAGTTCAACACATGACAAACTGGCACTGAAGGTTCCACTGGTGGCAATTGCCAGGTGCTTCAGAATAGCTTCTGCTGCCCCTCCAGGCCCACCCTCCTCCCTGTTCTGTTTCACTCTGGTTCCTCTCCCAGTCCGACTTGGCTTTGACCAAAGGTGAGCCCAGGCCAGACATCCAAAGATGACAGGGGAAACAGATCCTTGTTTTTTCTCTCCAAGGTGTGCTGCTCTCCTTCAGAGAAGATTGTGACTCTTCTCAAGGAAGCCATTGACTTTCTTCTGGGTTCCAAGGGAACTTTCAAAGGAACCCCTTCTTTTTTAATATAATTTATTTTTATTTACATTGGTGTTTTGCCTGTATGTATATCTTTGTGAAGGTGTCAGGTCCCCTAGAACCGCAGTTACAGATAGTACTGAGCTTCTAGGTGCTGGGAATTGAACCCAGGTCCTCTGGAAGAGCAGTCAGTACTTTTAACTGCGGAGCCATCTCTCCAGCCCCAAGGACCCCCTTCTTGATGAGCTCCATTTTTAAGTTCTCAGTGCTAGGTGGTCATTTCCTTACAAGGACTTCTGGAAATCAACAAATAAAGTACTATTTGTTTGTTCGTCTTGCTTTGAGACAGGCCTCATGTAGCTAGACTGGCCTCAGACTTGCTATGTACCTAAGAATGACTTCAAACTCCTGAACCTCCTACCATCTCAAGTGCTGGGAATGTAGACAGAACCACCATGCTTTGCTTTAATATGCAATCTAGTGTCATTTAAAAAAAAAAAAACCAGCATGGTGTGGGATCAGCTGGATAGACAGTTGAGCAGTTAAGAGTGTTCACTATTCTTACAGAGGATCTGGGTTTGGTTCCCAGAATCCATATGGCCATTCTTAAGCATTAGTAACTCCAGTTCCAGGGTTACACTTCTGACCTCTCTCAGCTCCTGCACGTACATGGTACACATATACTCAGGCACATAAGCCTAAAATAACTAGATGATTTTTTTTAAAAAAAGAAAGTATTCAGGCATGGTAGTGCACATTTTTAATCCTAGTACTCAGGAACCAGAGACAGGTGGATCTCTGTGAGTTGGAAGCCAGCCTGGTCTACAAAGTGAGACCCTGTTTCAAGCAATCAAGCAAATCAAAAATACTGTTTGAGTGCAAGGTATTTCTTACTGTGATTACTTGACTAAAGTCTAGTGAGTAAGAAAATGACTGTAAAGCTCATATAGGAGCTGTGGGTGTTGGCAACTTGGGAGTTTGGAAGCAACCGGGGATATATGAGGTCGTCCTATCCTAAGAGCAAAGCAAAGCAAACACAAATCAGAACAAGATTCCTGTAGGAAAACCATCTACTATACCTCCAGCTCTTCCTCCTACTTAAATCCATGGATTACAAGTCCAACACAGTAAAATTATGGAGAACCCAAGGGAAAAAAAATATTTTTAGGAGTGTGAATTTCAGGCAAATGACCTCTGTGGCAGCCTATTTTATATCATTGCAGGACTTGAAGAGTTAAAGAACTATGTTTTCTTTCTAAGGTTTTTTTGGGGGGGAGTGAGACAAGGTTTTGTTGTGTAGCTCAGGATAGCTTTGAACTCATGATCTTCCTGCCTCAGCCTTCCAGTTGCTGAAATAACAGGCCTACACACTTGGCTCAGCTGTGGCCCCACAGTCTCATTCAGGACTCCAGCTGCTGTGTTTTGGCTACCAGCACATTGGTTGTACCAAACAGTGAAGCAGTCTGAGATATAAGGTCTATCTTCTTGGTCTGTAAATTGTACGAACTTTGAACAACTAAGATGTATGTTAGTCTTTTTTCATTTCTGGTCTGTTTTCCCTTCAAACAATCTGACAAACTCTTAGAGTTGTTGACTTGAGACAACCCATCCCCTTGAGCACTGGTTCCAGACTGTAATTAAACTTTTAGTGGCCTTGTACCTGGGGTAGCAGCTTCTGTAAGCTGAACACTCAGACATTTCCACAAAATGTCAATGTGTTTGGGATGTTTTCTCTTAACTAAATGTCACCCACTTCTTTTTAGTCGCCTTGCAATTTCCTTCTTATTTGCATTAATGAATGTTCCCAGTAGTTGTGTGTGTGTGTGTGTGTGTGTGTGTGTGTGTGTGTGTGTGTGTGTGTGTGTGTACTGGAAGGTATCTGTGTGTGGAAGTCTCAGGTCAATGGTGAATATCTTCCTCTATCTCTCTCAATGTTGTTTCTGAGAGAGGGTCTTTTATTGAACTTGGAGCTTCACAATTAGACTAGGCTGGCTGGCCAGCAAGCCCTAAGAATCCTCCTGCCTCTGCCTCCTCAGTTACAAGTACAGTCAGCCATGCCTGGCTTTGTACATGAATGCTGGGGATCTGAACTCGGGTCCTCATTCTTGCTGGCCAGTCCTGTCATTTTACCAGCTGAACAAGCATTTCCCCAGCCCCTGGTTCTAGCTTTCCTTGGATAAGTAAGTTCTCTAGTACAGTTTGGATCTGGAATGCGCCCCCTCCCCCAAGGTCCACGCACCAAAAGTTTGTTCCCCAGCCTGTGATACTCCTTCAAGAGCAATGGGACCTTTCTCAGCCTAGATATGCATGGCCTAGGGTCTTAGGGTGGGAGACACTCAATGTTCACTAAAAGTCAGGCTGAGACAATGGCTCTCTAATTCATTGTTTCACAGTGGTCATGAGTAACAATATGGCAAATCAAAGCACTAGAAAGTTTTTATTTAGGAGAATTTAAAGAAAGGTGGGAGAAAGTCCTAAGAGTGGTGGGAAGGGTCCTGTGTTGTTGGCAAAGCCATGCTGCTTCTTGTAGTGTGGGAATCTGAGTGGTTGCTGTTGGGATGCTTGTCTAAGGATTTTTATAGCAGTTATGGCAGAAACTGGACAAACATCAAGGTAATGTGTAGGGAGATTGGTTAATTCTCTAAGCCAATGGAGGGCCTACATTCTGTATATGTCTCCCTGGCCCAGCCAGAAAGATGATTCACTTCATACATGTACTGCTTGCTCAGTTAGGGAGTGGCTGACCCCCCCCCCCCATCTTAGACTTCTGCTTTGTTAACTATTGACCTTGGATTGGCTGCTGATCTTTAGTCCTGGCTAGCATTGACACTCCCTGACTCCACAGTTGTTGCCTCTATTAGCCCTTGGCTGGGTCTGTTACTAGTTAATTAGATTGGGCTGTATTTGTTCTCATGGTTTTGAGGCCATTTTGTAGTTTGACCAGGATGGGGCACTAACTCTTGTCTTATCTACTGAGATACAGGTGCAATCTTTCTTTGTTAACTCTTACCCAGCTTTTGGTCTAAGGGTCCCCCTCATTTGAGATATACAGGGGCTTTTTAGAGGCTGTTCTTGCCCATAATTAAATCTGTTGCAATTAGCTGCCTGTGTTTCCCAGGCATTGGGGATATAGGGAGCTGGAGTCAGCTGGAGCCGGCCAACACTATTGTCTTTTCCACTGCTGTGTCCTTCCTCCTTTCCAGCTGCAAGCCTCTCATTTCTCATCCCCAGCATTTCTGATCTGGCCATTTTAATCCTAGCTTCCTTTTAACTCGAATGTCCATTCCCACCTCAGGACCTTTAAGAAGTAGGGTCCAAAGGGAGAAAGGTCACTGGGAGCATGACCATGAAGGAAATACTAGGGTGATGATCTTTGTTTTCTTCCCTGAGATAAACAGGCTTTATCACCCAGGCCCGGTGTGATAGGACCAAGCAACCATAAAATGTCACACAGGCTGGTCTGAAACAAACTCATTCCTCTTCCTAAGTTAATTCTCACTGATATTTGCCACAGAAATGGGACACTGGCTAATAGTTTTTTTTCTTCTGAAATATCTTTTTCCCAATTTGTTCCTTTGTTCCCTCATTCATTGTTTGTTTGCTTATTCCTTCCTTCCTTTCCCATTCTGGTTTTTTTTTTTTTTAAAGATAGGATTTTGCTATATATCCCAAGCTAGCCTTAAACTTATGCTCCGCCTGTTTCAGCTGCCTGTGTGCTGAGATTCTTGAGTGTTTGCACTCCCTTGCCAATAGCCTTTTAGGCTCATGTATTTGTTATCTTTTGTAATATGACCTTTCCTGGGGCAATGTGAACAAACGTCTGTTTAGCCTAGATAGCATGGACAGACAGCAGACCCAGGAAATGATTTCATCCCAGTCTAGCATACTGAGTAAATTTTATTAGGGTAAATTACAGGAGCATGGGTGACTCGGGGCAGCTGTATCACCAAAAAGCCCACCACATTATGGGTGATGACTCATAAAAGCTACAGTCCACCCTGACAACTTACTGGTAACTCTACCAGAAACTGTTGACTGCTCCTAGAACCTGAGGGTACAGGCTTATGACTCTTAGAACTTTCTAAGTTTCCTTAATCTTGTAAGGTTCTTTAGCTTCCTGGGTTATATGAGTCTGTCTCTTCTATCCAAGAGAAAATGTTTCAATCAGAGGAAATAGGTCCAAAAAGTGTGAGTAAATCAAGCTAGCTCTTGTCTAAGGTTTCAGAATTTGGCCCAAATAAATTCTGAAGTGCCATATACATATGGGCCCTGCGAGTCCCATGATCTACTTAGATTGTTGGTTGTTTGTTTTGTATTTGTCAACTTGACACAAACTGGGGTCCTCTGGGAAGAAGAAATCTCAATTGAGAAAATTCCTCCATCAGCTTGGCCTATAGGCAAATTTGTGGGGTAGTCTCTTGATTAGTGATTGATAGGGTCAGCCCATTGTTGGTGGCACCATACCTGGGCAGGTAGGTGGACTGGGGTGTATAAGAAAGCAGGCTGAGCAAGCCATGGGGAGCAAGGCAGTAAGCAGCATCCCTCCATGGCCTCTGCATCAGCTCCTGCCTCCAGGTTCCTGCCCTGACTTCCCTTGGTGAGAGACTGTAATCTGTAAGATGAAATAAACTCTCTTAGATTGCTTTTTGTCATGGTATTTTTGACAGCAATCCGAAGCAAAACAAGAAACCCACTTAAGGAGACTTTTTCATTCATTTTTTTTCTCCCACATCAGTACAATTTAACAGTTTCTGGCTGCCTGCTAGGGACTGCTTGATTTAATCATGTTGTATCAGACAGAATTCCAACAGAAGCTCAGCTGTTTTCTTTAATTGGTACCGAAGGGTAGCCCCTTTCTCTCTAAACATAATTACCTTTCATTAAAGCCGGTTGCTGCTCCTCTTCCGTTCTATTATTCTATGGTCATTCTCCCCTAAAAATAAAGTGTTTGTTCTTAGTAAGATCCCCATAAAACAACAACACCAGCAAAAACCATAAACCAGACTCAAGGTAATGGTAAAAATGTCTTTGAAAAGAAATAAGGTAGCTAGTATTGCCTGCATGGTCACTGTCAACTCTGTCTGCCAACAGATATGTTTATCCAGAGGGTGCTAGAATGATCCAGAAACACAAGGACATAAATGAATAGTAGAGTGCTCAAACCAACATTATACTTTGGTGCCATTCTAAAATCATTCACAAACAGGGCCAGAGATTCACTTGGACCCCTAAGGATGTCAAGTCACCTATTTTTTAACAGTAGTATTCATTTAGAGTCAGCAGCGAGCTTAGCAACACCCTGCCTCTGCCTTTCGGTGCATATGTGTGTACATGGAGGCTAGATGTCAACTCCATGTTGTTCCTCAGGTGTCAACCAACTTTTTTTCTTTTTTTTTTTTTTTTAAGACAGGGTCTCTCACTTGGCCTAGAACTCTCCAATTGGGTTAGTCCTTGCTAGGTAGTGACACCCCTTGTCTCTGCCTCCCTAGCATTGGGATCACCATGCCCATCACACCTAGCCTTTTCACTTGGTTACTTGGGTCAAATTCAGGTCTTAATGCTCACATAATAAGAACTTTAGTGATTGAGCCACCTTCTCAGGCCCCTCTTGTTTTTAGGTGCTGGAAACTGAAATCAGGCACCATGATTGTTGGCGCCTCAGCACTATCTCCTAAATTATATTTGAAATGGAGGGGAGTCATTTTTATTACTTTCTTAAATTATGTGTGTGCACATGCATCTGCGTGGGTGTATGCCATACTTGTGTAGGTACTTATAGAGACCAGAATGATATCAGATCTCCAACAGCTGGAGTTTGCAGGCAGTTGTGAGCCACCCAGCTTGGATACTGGGAACCACACTGGAGTCCTCTGCAAGAGTAGAACATATTCTTACTGGCTGAGCATCTCTCCACTCCCTAAACTGCCTTTGTAAAGAAAATATATTGTCTTAAGAGGCTTTGGATACGCCATGTGGTGGTGGCCCATGTTGTGGCATATTTGAGCTGTGGTTGGTGTAATAAAATGCTTAATGGTCAATATCTAGGCAGGATGTGACTTCCAGGTAGAGAGATAAAGTAGGAGGAGGAATGTAGGCATCCTAGAGAGATGCAAGGAAACACAGAGGAAGCAAGATGGGTGATACATGACAATGTAGATTAATAGAAATGGGTTAATTTAAGTTATAAGAGCTAGTTAAAAACAAGCCTAAGCTAAGACCAACCTTTCATAATTAATAAGGCTCTGTGTCATTATAAAAGTAAACTTTGTATTGAAAAATAACATATGCACAGAGACATGAATAAATCGTAAGTGTAGACTTGGCTGAGTTTACACAAACTAAGTATACGTTCTCTCATGGTTAGTATCTAAATCAAGAAGTGAAAAATGATTCAGGCATGGTGGCAAATATCTGTTGCCCCAGCACTTCAGAGGCTAATGC
This sequence comes from Phyllotis vaccarum, assembly GCA_033318265.1. NCBI lineage: Eukaryota > Metazoa > Chordata > Mammalia > Rodentia > Cricetidae > Phyllotis > Phyllotis vaccarum. The sequence goes on along the minus strand of JARWLC010000013.1, from coordinate 131,009,145 downwards.
AGGGAGACTGCTGTAAGTCCAAGGCCTGCCTGAGCAGGTACCAGGTGAACTTGGGCTACATAAGAAGATCTGCTCTCAAAAGAAAAATGAGAAAGGAAGGAGAGAAAAAGAAAAGGACAGAAGTGGAAAATGTCTAATGATCCCCACGAAGTTCCCTTTTAGGCCCTTCCAATCGAGCCTCCCTGACTTACGTTTTCCTCTTTAGCACCTTTGTGTCGTCTACCATATATTTTACTCGTATGTCTTATTTATAATCTGTCTCCTCCACCATTGTATATCATGAAGGCAGAGACTTATGAACTGCTTTGATAAATATTGTAACACCAACTCCTGGAACACTGTCTAATACGTGCTCACCTGCCATGTTCAGGACAAGCACAGGGACACATGTAGAAAAGCTGGGATTGGGTAGTCTGAGCTCTCTGATGGAGAAGTCACTACTTTGTTATATACAATTGAGCATAGAGGCAGAGTTATCACATACAGTTGAATAAGGATGTGGGGGTATTTTATACAGCTGAACAAGGAGGCAGGTTTAGCTAATCTCAATAGGAGCCATCTCCATAGGGGAGCAGTCTCAAGCTTCAGTAATTCCAGAGGAGAAAGTGATAGTGGACATTTTTTGTATACACTATCAGCATCCACACATGGGCCAGAGAAGGGCTCTGTCACCCCTCTGAGCCTCACCCAACGGAAGGCTTTGCCACTCCCATGGGTCTGAGGCTTTGGGATCCTTGACAATATATATCCATCCACTAAGGACTTCATTCACACCCCTACATACATAATCTAGGAAATGCTTGTGAAACCAATGAATAAAACGGTCTGTAGTGGATATTCACTCCACTCATGACCTTTAGCTATCTGGCCTGTTAGAGGCAGTGCTTCTTGCCTGCCCACAGACCTCTTAAAAGGAAAGAGGGAGGGGGTTGTGCTCTCTCTTGGACATGGAAGGCTTTAGCCAGGGCTACACAAAGAAACCCTCTCTTGAATGACCTCCCTGCCACCCCAAAAAGAATCAACCTGGAGATGTGGGTATAGTTCACTGATATAGTGATTGCCTAGTATGTACAAGGCCAAAGAGTCCATCCCCAGCAGCCCCAATCCAGAAAAAAATGACCCCCCCCCCCTAATCCTAAAAAAAATAAAACTTGTCAAAAACCTTTTCGTCACTAAAAGAGTAGGTGCGGGTACTGTAGAGTGCTTTGTGGAAGATGGGTGATATGTACTCAGGCATACATTTGAGTAACTTGGCTAGAAGACTCTTAAGAAGGATGGAAGGGCAGATGTGGAGATTGCAGAACTGAGAGGGAACTGGGCATGAAGCCCTGGAAAGGGATTCTTGAGAGACACACAGAACATTGGTATGTTGAGAATTATTCCTGGAAACTGTGGGCAATGTCAATTCTTGCCGTGCTGTGTGGACAAGTTTTCAAAGTTCTTAGAAAAACAAGGGCCATGGAGTTTTACCTTGTGAAATCCCTAGCACCCTCTTTAAAGGCCAGGCATGGTAGTGTGGATCTGTAATTCTAGCACTGGAGAAGCAGAAACAGGAAAGTCCCTGGGATCCACTGGCCAGTCAGCCTGGCCTACTGGTGATTGTCCTAATTAGGAAGCCCTATCACCCAAGGAAAAATATTGTCTAAAAAAAGAAAAAACAAACAAAAAACAAGGCAAACAATACCTAGTGAGGAATGATAGTAGAGGTAGTCTTCTGATCTTTACACACATATTTGTGCATGTACATCCACACAAATATAATGTGTTTACATTCTTCTATGCATAAAAATGTGCAAGCACATGGAGCACACACACACACATGCAATGATACACACAAATGAAGTAATAAACATAAAAAAGAAAGTTCTTATAAAAACAAATTAAGAGGCTGGAGAGATGGCTTAGTAGTTAAGAGCATTTGCTGCTCTTCACGAGAAGCCGGGTTCAACTTCCAGCACCCACATGGCAGCTCACAACTGTCTTTAACTTCAGTTCCAGGGGCTTCTGACACCCTCACACAGACACACATGCAGGCCAAACACCAGTGAACATAAAATAAAATTAAATGAACTATTTTTTAAAGGTAGAGCTTGGAAAATGGCTCAGTATGTAAAGTACTTGTTGTTTGAGTATGAAGACCAGAATTTGAATCTCCAGAGCCTTGGTAGAGTCAGATGAGGAACATGCATCTATCTTTCCAGCAGCATTATTGTGAGATAGGAGAATCCCCAGATGCTCACAAGCCAGGTAGCTTAGTGCACACAGCAGTAGTGGAGCATGCCTTTAATCTCAGCACTTGGCAGAGGCAGAGGCAGAGGCAGAGGCAGGAGGATCTCTGAGTTCGAGGCCAAGCCTGGTTTACAAAGCAAGTTTTAAGGCAGCCAGGGCTACACTGAGAAACTTTGTCTGAAAAAAATGAGAGAGACAGAGAGAGAGAGAGAGAGAGAGAGAGAGAGAGAGAGAGAGAGAGAGAGAGAGAGAGAGGATACCTTATTTCAAATAAGGTAGAGAGTGAGGACTGATGCCCAATGACTTTCCTCTGACCTCTACATGTACATCATAGCATGTATGTACCACACTCGCACACATGAATATGTATACACAGATATACATATACACACAAGACTTTTTAAAAAGAACCAAAAGAGGTAAGTTAGGGATTGACGATGCACATCTTGCACTCTTGGGAGGCACAGCCCTTGAGAATTATACTATGAGGGTAGCCTGGACTGCCTAGAAAGACCCTGTCTCACAAATAAATAAATGGATGAAAGTGAAATAAATCAAGATCAAACAGAAAAGCAAAGAACCCAAAAAAGACATTCTGCATCCAGGCAGCTGAAACCTTGTTGGGTAAACGACACTCCCCCACAAATGTGCCCTGGTCCCCCCCACAACCTGGGAATGTGATCTTATACGTTAAAGGGATCTTTACAGTTGTCATTAAGTTAAGAGCATCCTGGATTATCTGGAAGGCACTTAAGTTCCAATGACAACTGTTCTTGTAAGAAAAGAGAGACATTTATACAGACCAAAGACTTAGATAGAAAGTTCGAGATAATAGTAGAGGCACAGTTGTGGTGGAGGACCAGCCAAGGAGCACCAGTGCTAGCAACTGCCAGAAATCAGGGTGAGCTTGGCCCAAGGAAGACTTGATCTTGATGTCTAGACTCTGAAAGTGCAGACAACAGGCTTCTGTTTCCTTAGCTAGCAAGTCTGGGGCCATTGATTCTGGCTGCAGCTCTCAAGAGCTGGGTTTTGGAGCAGACACACAGAGACAGAGACAGGAGTTTGACTCTTTGGGAAATCAAGGTATGAAAAGATAACTTCCACTTCTTTTTTTTTCTTTTTCTGTGTAAATGGTTGTGTATAGGGGACGGACATGTGCTTGTGGAGGACAGAGGTCAACTGTCCCAATTTCAGTTCTATCGCTATGATAAAATACCCTGGGGGGAAAAGTGACTTAAGGGAGGAAGAATTTGGTGGGATTCTTTTTGTTTGTTTTGAGCTCTCAATTTTCTGTTGCAGTTCATCTTCAAGGAAGTCAAGGTGGCAGGAATTTGAAGTGGCTGCTCACAACACATCTGCAGTCAGGAGCAGGGGGACCGAATGCATGCATGCTCACTGCTCAACTCAGCACCTCTGCTCTCATACAGTTCAGGACACAAGTCCAAGGCATAGTGGTGTCTACAATGGGCAGGACTTCCTATGTCGATTAATGTTAGTCAAGACTAGCCACCCCCGCCCAGACAAGATGCACAACGATCTAATGCTGAGACCCTTTAATTCAGTTCCTCGTGGTGTGCTGACTCCCAACCATAAAATTACTTTTGCTGCTACCTCATAACTGTAATTTTATTACTGGTATGAATCACAATGTAAATATTTTTGGAGATAGAAGTTTGCCGACAGGGTTGAGACCCACAGGTTGAGAATCGCTGATTGAGACACTCCCAGTCCTCCTTCAGCCTCCTCCCCACCCCATCCCCCCATCCAATCCCCAAGGAGGGCAAGGAGTCCCAAGGTGGGTGGGTCAGTTCAGTCTGACATATCAAGTTGAGGAAGGTCCAAGTCTCTCATCTCAGTATCAAAACTGGGTTAGGTGTTCCTCTGTAGAGAATGGGCTCCAAGATGTTAGTTCATGCACAGGAGCACAGTCTGATCCTACTGTAAGAGGCTCCACAAACTGTCCCCCCAAGGTGGGGAGAGGCTGAGGAAGTCATCTACCATTGGACAGTCATCTACATTTGGAGGGTTTAGTTCCTTTCCATGAAGGTTCCTCAGCGGTTACTTCAGAGTCAGTGAGCTCCCAACAGTTGGGGTCAGCCATCTCTGTGGGTCTCTTCCTCACTATCCTGATCCCTTTGTCATATCCTCTCTCCTCTCTCTTCAGCTGGACTGGGAGCTTGACCTGGTGCTTAGCTATGGATCTCTGCTTCTGCCTCTATCCATTGTTGGATGAAGGTTCTCTTAGTCTGATATGGGCGTGGGCTAGCTTTTTTTTTTTTTTTTAATGTGAGTTCTTGGAACCAAACTCAGGTCCTAACATGTACAAGACATGTACTTGGGCAAATGAGGCATTTACATCCCTGTTCCTTCTTATTTTGTTTTTTAAAAAGACTCAATCTCTCTGTCTCTCTCTTTGTCTCTTTGTCTCTTTGTCTCTCTGTCTCTCTGTCTCTCTGTCTCTGTCTCTGTCTCTCTCTCTCTCTGTGTGTGTGTGTGTGTGTGTGTGTGTGTGTGTGTGTGTGTGTGTGCAGTCAGGTGCCCATGGAGACTAGAAGGTACAAAATTTCCTGGAATTGGAGTTACAGGTGGTAATAAGCCATCTAACAGAGGTGCTGGGATCTGAAATCAGGTCCTCTGTAAGAATAGCAAGTGCCCTTAACCATGGAGCCATCTCTAGCCTTGACTTCATATTTTTTTTTTGGAAAGTGTCACTCTGTAGCCAAGGCTGGCTTTGTCTGTAGCCAAGGCTATCTTTGAACTCTCCTAGCCTCCAGAGTGCTTGAGTCACAGTCATGTACCACCATGCCCAGTGCAAAATCTCTTACCTGGGTCCTTGAGGATGAGCTAGTGGTTATCCATTTGCATAGGGAACCTCATATGTGTGTTTATGTGACCCATAGCAGAGGAGATTGTTCCTTGCAGAGGGCTGACGAGTGGGCATTTCCTATTCTTTGCTCTCTTGCCAGCATTAGTTCTGTGGGCAGTAAGTGGGTGCTCTAGACACAAGAACTAAAAGATTTTTTAAAACATCAGCCAAGGGGAGAGAAATTTATATTTGCCTGATGGAAATAAAATTTTACTGCTCTGTGAGCCAGGCTTATTAATTCAGAGTAGGGGAAGAACACTGGCAAAGTTAGTCACCTCTTATTTATTTGATAAAGTGACCAGCCACATGAGGCAGGCATGAGGCAGGTATAAAAGCTCATTGGGTGCCATGCAAGTGGGAGATGACCAAGTCTGATCTTGAAAGAAGAAAGGCTGTGAGACATTTACAGAGAAGTGCCTATGAAAGGGGTTACAATGTTGGGCTGGAGAGAAGGCTCAATAGGTAAAGGGCTTGCTGTGTAAAAGCGGGGAGTGAGAGGCCTGAGTTCAGATGCTCAGCATCCACATAAAACCCCAGTGAGAGGCGGGGATAATGGTGGCACAGGTGCCTTTAATTCCAGTACTCAGGAGGCAGAGGTAGGCAGGTGCCTGTGATTGGAGGCTAGCCTGGTCTACAGAGGGAGTTCCGTGACAGCCAGGGCTACACAGAGAAACCCAGTCTTGGAAAACAACAAAACAAACAAAGAAACAAACAAAAACCCAAAACCTAATCAAACAAAAAAATCAGTAAGGTGAGGACGAGAGCATAGTAGGGCCACGGACAAATCCCAGGGCTAACTGCCCAGCTAAAAGAGAGTGAGCCCCGGGTTCAGTGACAAACCCTGCTACAAGGCCAGGGCATTAAGGTGAGAAAGAAGGGTCGCCCATATACTTATCTTACAGCAAAGCCCTGGCTACATTGCAGCAGGATCCAAGTGGTTTTTTTTTTTTTTTTTTTTTAATGTTTACGACTTTTCATTCCCACCCACGTGAAACTTCACAATTGGTGTTTAAGGAATTGAATTTCCTAGGTGAGACCCACACTCCTCTTTCAGCTCAGTGGCTACTTACAGGACACAGACTTGACAGGTTATTTTCTTTGGCTCTGACCTAAGGAGCTCATGGCAAAGCGCCATGGAAAGGCTCAGTCTACAAAATGGCTCCACTACCAATCCCCCCCCACACACTTCCATGTGCTTACTTTGTAAGTACAAGGTCAAAGAACGTGATTTCCCCCAGTTAGTCCTTCATTCCTTTACTCACTTCGACCTGTGTCTAGAGCTCATTGAATAATCCCCCTTCCTTATTCCTATGTATAAATCAAACACACGGGATACAGGGACTCTAAATCAGGCGGGAACCCACCCTACAACCCAGAACAATTATTTCCTTGTGCTATTTTTCATTTAAAGGAAGAGAAAGTCTGTACGTGCTGTCAGGATCGAAACCAGGAGGCAGAGCCAGTCACAGATGGGGGAAGTGCTCCCAGCACGGACTGTCTGTCTAGAGAGCAGTCCCTAGCCACTATTGGAAAAACATGTGTGCAGCTGGACAAATCAGAGCTTGCAGGAAAATTCCCGAAGCTATGTGTATCCAGCCACCAGGAAGGTGGAGCTCGGTGAGAATGGAGAGCCAGCCAGCCAGTAGTGGGGGTGGCTGAGGCAGCTGCTGGGGAGCCAGCCAGCCGCAGGAGCTGGGAGCAGAGCCCATGAGAGAGCTCCAGGGAATTGAGAGCCACGGGGCACCTCTGCCTGTCGGGCATGCACACCTTCCCAACTAGTTCTGCTCAACCTTCCTTTTGCCGACTCTGACCCAACACGAGAGGGGCTTCTAGGTCTCAGTCCTAATCAAGTTACCCTAGCACAGGAGCACACTGTCTGCCACCAAGAGAGTTGAAATGACATCACAAACTGAGCAAAAATAGTCCCCCTCCCTAGCTTAGACTAGCCTCAAACTTGTGATCCAACCCCTCAGCTTCCAGAGCGCTAAGATTACAGTCATGAGCTACCACACTCAGTCCAGCAAAAGCCATTTTATATTTTTTTATCCTTGGGGGAGGGCCATAGTGACTGGGTACCAGTAAGAGGACAATTTGCAGGAGTTAGTTGGCTCAACCCACAGTGGCATCCAAGGATTGAACTCAGGTTGGTTGGCATGCTGTGTGTGTGGCAAGCTTTTTTTTTTTTTTTTTTTTAACCATCTTGTGAGTTCTAAAAACAATTTTAAAGGAATTACAATCCTATTGCCCCTACTTCAAAATTCAGGATGAAGGCTTATGTGGCGTGTGTGTGTGTGTGTGTGTGTGTGTGTGTGTGTGTGTGTGTGTGTGTGTGTGTGTGTGTGTGTACACACACACAAATGCAGATGCCAGACGCATCCAGTCTCTTAGAGTTGGTTTTATAGGTGCTGGTGAACCACCTTGTGTGCTGGTGGGAACCAAGATGTTGGTACTGGGAATTGAATTCGGGTTCACTTGGAGAACAGTATATATTCTTAATCCCTGAGCCATCTCTCTAGCCCTATGGTGACCTACCTTTGGATGGCTGAATAAATCCCAGAATTTTCAGGCTTGCCTCCATCTGGGAATTTATGTGCACCTTTGGCTAAGGGCCTCCCTCACCACCGCAAAATTACAACACTATTCCTTTGTTCAGAGAAAGAAATCTTCAAATGAGAAGTGGAAGGAGATAAAAATGCCACAATGGATGAAATAAATGCCTTTATTTTAGGGATTATTATTCAGTTTGGCAAATGTTCATAGAATTATAACCATGGTGGTGCGCAACTTTGATCCCAGCACTTGGGAGGCAGAAGCAGGCAGATCTCTGAGTTCAAGACCAGCCTGGTCTACATAACAAGTTCCAGAACAACCAAAGCTACACAGAGAGACCCTGTCTCAAAAAATTTAAACAAATATATGAATTGTATGTCAGTGGGTGCACTCTGACAAACTGACACATGCAGATATCACACACCCCCACTCTACAATCCCTCTTTCAAGTTCTCTAATACTCTTCAGCATTGAGGTCATTTGTTTTATTCGTTGTTTTAAAGTTCCATACATGAAACATGCAACATTTGCCTTTGGGGGTCCAGCTTATTCCCTTAGCATGATGCTTTCCACTTCCATCCATTTTTTCTGCAAATGACAGAACTTCTGTTTCCTTTACTGATAAACACTGGATTTTATATTTAGAGCCATTTATTTTCTAAGTGACAGAGTGAGCTGGTCACACTCCCACTTTAATGGAGAGGTAAGCAGCTCACTTATTGGAGCTGGTTTGGGAACACTGGTTGAAGAAGGCTCGTTGCTATTTATGAACAGTATTTTCTGTGTCTTGGCTTTGCATCAATCTGCTTTGGGAACTATTACCTTCCTACTCCCTAGGTCAGGTTAGAACACACTAGCCTTGTCTCAAACACATCCTAAGCAAATGCTACGACCTTTAAGAGAGCCCAAATTCAGACCTCACCTGTAAATAGCACAGGCATGAGTAACTGAGATGATTGTGACAGGCTTGGATGCGCTTTGAGCTCAGCACCAATGGGAAAAATGGCTGCCAAGGCAGACCTCTTCTAGCCCTCAAGTTGTCACTTGTTATTTTATGCTTTGGTTCTCTAAGATCAAAGGACTGCAGGAGACTCCGGGTTCACTGAAGAGTATGAAGAGGACAAAGAGATCCTCATTTGGATGGTAGAACACATGCTTCGGGGAGTAGGTATGCCAGCCGCCCCTGGGCCATGTAGCTCATAAGATGGCCAGTCTTGCCCCTTTGATGTTTCCTTGAAGAACCTGGCTGTACAGCCGGTTCCCCTTAGGGGCACATTATCAATCTTGGTGTTTGTGCAAAATAGTTCTGACAAGCTGGTACAGCATGGTCCATTGCTCTGTGTGGACACAACAGAATCATTAATGATTAACATCAAAATCCTTCTGAAGGCCACATTCCCAGGTGCTGGGCAAAGCTTGAGTGTGACTACAAAAGGCCTTGAAAAGCTCAAGAATGGGCAACCAGACACACTACATCACTCTTTTCTTCTTTCCTCTCTCACCCCTCTTCCTCCTCTTCCTCCTCCTCAAGACAAGGTTTCTCTATTTAGCCCTGGCTGTCCTAGAACTCTGTAGACCTGTAAGTCAGACAGGCCTTGAACTCACAGATCTTCCAGCCTCTTCCTCCTGAGCGCTAAGATCAAAGGTGTGAACCACTATGCCTGGCATATTACTTTTTTCTACCCTCCTTTACACCTAACTGGGGTAGTAATTTACTCTTTATGATTCCCAAGTTCATTACTTCCAGAGACAAATTCTGATTGGTCTGTTTTGTGTCAAGTGCTCACTTGTAGGCCGATCAAGCAAAAACAGCACATGTGTATATTTGTGCACATACACAGGCCATTGGATCTACACAGACTTTCTCAAAGGAGCCTTTGGGGCATTCTCTTAAAGCTATTTGTTACAACTTTGCTTTTTTTAAGGAAGCATTCTGAAATGGAGCTTAGTGTGCAGTATATTTATTAATGGGTGGGGGTGACTCAGTAAATAAGTTTTATGTACAAGCATGGGGACTATTTGCATCTCTGGCATCCATATAAAGGCACATTGCCTGTAGCGCCAGCACTTGGGAGAGGAGACTGAAGGGACCCTGGAGCTTTCTGGTCAGTCAGTCTAGTCAAAATTTGAGATCTAGGCCTAGTAAGAAACGCTGTCTTGAAGAACACTACACAATGCCCTCCAAACCCCACTTGTATACCCATGGAAGGTAGAAGAGTATAGGGTGGGCCAGAGAGAGGTCAAGCTCAGATATACCTTTCATGAATGACTTTTGCTGACCCCACAGGAACTCTGGGGTTAGAAAGGTCATTCAGGGTTGTCCAAAGCTGAGTGGGAATGGTCAGACTTTTGTATCCTCTCACTGATCCTTTGTTGGGTATAAGACGTTAGGGTAACTCTCCAATTTAGTGGCTGAGGGTTGTCTGTGCTGACCACACTCTTGAAAGAGAAAAACATCCTACCATTGAAAAAGAACTCCTGCACAGTAGCCATTACAATGCCTATTTAGAGGCATACACCAATAATTAAAAACTTACATAAATAAATGTTAAGACATTTGAAGCATAATGCCACATTATATTATAAAAAAGAGTCCGCAGATTCATTAATTTATAACTTGGAATAAAGAACTTTTACAATTCAATTGAAAATGAGCAAAGGATGTCAGGCAGAGGTAGCGCATGCCTTAAATCCTAACACCCAAGAACCAGAGGCGGGCAGATCTCTTAGTTTGAAGCCAGCCTTGTTTACAGCGTGCATTTCAGGACAGCCAGTGCTACACAGAGAAACCCTGTCTCAGGGGAAGAGGGGAGCAAAAGGGGTTGGGGCTGGAGATATGGATCAGCAGTTAGGAGCATAGGCTGCTCCTCTAGAGGACTCTGATTCAATGCCTAGGACCCACATAGCTCACAACTGTCAGTAATTCTAGCTCTAGTTCTGACACCCTCACATAGGCATGTTTTTTTTTTTTTTTTTTTTTTGTAGGCAAAAAACCAATGAACATAAAATAAAAATTCAAAAGTAAGAAAAGGCAAGAAAAAGAGGGGCTGGCACAGTGGTTGAGTTGGTAAAGGTGGCAACCTGAGTGCCACCCCAAGAACCCGCATGACAGAGAACACCAACAACAGGCTGGCATCTGGTTTCCATATGTGCACTGTGGCGTGTGGTGCGTGTGTGTATGTGTGTGTGTGTGTGTGTGTGTGTGTGTGTGTGTGTAATTCACACACACAAATAAGTGTAATTCTAAGAGAACGAGCAAAGAGGTTGTATGCGGTGGCAGTTGCCTATAATCTCACCATTTAGAAAGTGGCAGCAGGAGGATCAGGGATTCAAGGCCAGCCTTTGGGATAAAATCCTATCTCAGAACCCTTAAATGAAAGCAATAAGGTGAGTGGGAGCAGAGGATTGAGTAGGTATTTTACCAATGATGGCATCCAAGTTGGTAATAGACACAGGAAAAGATGTTCCATATTAGTGCTTAGGGAAATGACTACACAATCAAAATCAAAGCAAGGTATTTCTTTCCCTTGGGGTGGCTACACTGGCAAAGACAGGCAGTGGCTGTGTGAAGATGGAGAAATGAGAACCATCATGTATTGCAGGGGTGGAAAAGTAGCAGAACCAATTTGGAGACAGAAAGCCCACTCCTGGCATCAATCTAGATGAGAGATATGAAACCCTGTGTCCACATAAAGACTTATGTTGTTCAAGTCTGGACCAGTGCTACCAATAGCAGCCAAAGGGTGGAAACAATCCACATGACTATATACCAATGGAGCAGAAGGTGGGGGTACCCACATCCTATCATCCCTTTGTGGAATGTGTCTCCATTCAAAAGCTATGGAGTACTGATATATGCTGCAACATGAATGAACTTTTAAAATCAGTGAAGGAAGTCATTGTCAAAACTAACAGAAAACCTAAACACCATATGATTCTATTTTCATGGAAGTCCAGGAAGGTCGAATCTAGAATGTTAGTAGCTGCCTGCAGCTTTCAGGGTAAGAAAGCTCCAAAGCTTGGTTGCCCACTCACTAAAATAGCTCCAACTCATTGAGTTGCTCATTGAAAAAGGGTGGATTTTCCAGTAGTAAGTTATCCCCCAATAAAGTGCTTTTAACATTTCAAGCTGCTGAACTAGTGGCTAAAAGATTCTGGAAAAGAGGGAATCAATATGAATCCATTTGCTGACCCCACCACACTCCAAATGAGAGTTACAAGCCTCTGCATTCCACTGACCCTGGTTAAACTTCGTGGAAGAGGCATGGCTATGGGAAAGTAGTTTGTAGAGAAGATGGGGATACAGAGAAATGGGAGAGAGTGAGAGTAGTCATGTACGTATGTGAAGGCATCAAAGAACAAACTGAATTTTTAAAAAGAAATTAATCTGTACACATGGGGACTGTGTCTTTTTATGATCTTCTATCTAACTCCAATTAGTTTCGAGGCCGAGGGTTCTTTGAATTCTCGTATTTGAGTGGCTGCATTCAAAATGAAGGGTTTTTTTTTTTTTCTATTTAAAAAATCTTTTTTCAACCTGGACCTATAAATATGTAATAAATAAAACCCAAAGATACTAAAATCAAAGGGAAACCAAAACTACTTTTCAAAACGGACAAGGACATGTCACTGGGGAGGGGAGTACTTGCCTAGTATGCTGGGGCCTAGCCACATCCCCAGCAACTCACTAACAGTCTTTTTTGGGTTGGTGAGATGGCTAGGCAGGAGAAGACATTTGCTACCAAGCCTGACAACTTGAGTTTGAACACCAGTATCCACGTGGTAGAGGAGTTGGACCAATGTCCACAATCTACTCCTTTTTAGAGCATGTTAGACATTTCATCCTCAGACTCAGAACACTTTTTGGGCATTGGTGGGGCCCAAGCTGCAAAGAATCCTTCCTCCCCTTTAGGACAATGAAGTTCTAAATGTGACCAGAATTATTCGATCAAAATGGCAATCAAGTTTTAATAAACAAGTGCATCGAGTAACATGCAGAAAGGAACTGCATAAAGTTTCATCATTTCTTCAATTGTCACATGAGGAGACTGAATTTCCTGTCGCCAATAACAAAATACTTGATCAGATTCATCATTATACCGAGTCATCCATCAGTTTAATCATTCTGCAGATCTGAGCAGACCACTGGCTTGTTTTCATTTACAATTTTGGACTAGGTTGTTTTATATTGATTGCTAGCTCGCCTAGGAGAATGACCTGAACAGGCTCTAGCTGAACAGCTCCCAGGAAGGCTTGGCTCTTTTATCTCCCCATCTCTCTAGTTCTTTTCATGGCTGTTCTTCCTCCCAGGTGCCTGGCTTGGAAACCGCAGAGTCATTCTGGGCATATTTTCCCTTATCCCACACGGTGGTCAATTGCCAAGTCTTTTCAAGGTGGTTGCCTCTGTTTATTCCTGCAGGCTCACAGTCTTCACTCTGCTGCCTCTTATCTGATCACAGTTATCTCTAACATCATCTGTGTCTCTAGGCTACCTCCCTCCAACCCCCAGGCTCCCTCCTTCCAACCCCAGGCTTCCTCCTTCCAACCCCCAGGCTCCCTCCTTCCAACCCCCAGGCTCCCTCCTTCCAACCCCAGGCTTCCTCCTTCCAACCCCCAGGCTCCCTCCTTCCAACCCCCAGGCTCCCTCCTTCCAACCCCAGGCTCCCTCCTTCCAACCCCAGGCTCCCTCAGCACTTTGCAAAACCTTAAAACTAGTACTGAAGTTCTTTCGATAACCTGCCTCATGCCTTACCTTCTTGTGACCTTAATGTCATGGGTCAACTTGCCTGGGCCATGCAGTGTCCAGATATCTGTGTTTAAGTTATTCTAAGTGTTTCTGTGAAGGTGGTTTTGGGTGACACTAATACAAATTGATAGACTTAGAGTAAAGCAGATGCCCTTCCATAATACAGTAGACACTGGCAATCATTTGACTGCTTAACCAAAGCCTCTGTCAAACATCATGGAATTTAGCAGACCGCCTTTGGACTATCTGCTGTACCTGGCTCTTCCTGGTTTGACAGCAAACACACTCTGAAACGTTAGCTGTCCTGGCCACCAACTTATCTAGGCCATTCTGTAGATTTTGGAGTTGCTAGTCTCCATAATCAAACAAAACAATTCTTTATAATCCGTGTCTCTCTACCCCCCCCACTTGATTCTTTTGTTTTTAAAAGAGAACAAACACCCTTCCTAAACTTGCCCACTGTGTCCTTTGATCATCCAACTTTCCATTCAAATGAAAGTAGCCTTGTTTACCACAAGCATTTCATCCTAACTCCTGCTTTCTGACTCACAAGGGAAAAAACGCCATCCTCACTAGATGTGCTCTGATCTCCTCTGAACTCTAAGCACTTCATTAATGATCTTCTGATACCTCATATTATGGGTTTTTAAGAAGAAAACATTTTTTTAGCATACTGTGAACAGCTTCAGGGCAAAATGTCTTTTCTGAAATACACAACTGCCTGCTTAATAATTAGACCCGGCAGAGTCACCTCAAAGATACTATGTCCAAATCTGAGCTTTCTCTTCCACAGTAAAACCTAGCTCTTTCCTTGGGTTTTGTCTCTATGAATAAGACTGACGTGGCACAGGCCTAGTGAGCAAGAGTGAGATTTAGAGATCTGGTTACAGGAGTTTTGAACAACAGGTACCCCTATTCTTTACCAAAGTATGAGTCTACCACAGTTCACCCCGGGGAGGACCAATGAGTTTATTGTGCTTGCTTATAGATGAGGAGTTACTGACTGGAGTGTGAGTGACCCCAAAGTAGCCACACTCTAAGCCCCCTCACAGTGGTATACTGGGTGACCCTCCCATTTAACCATCTCTAGCCCACATCTTAACCTCCCCCAAGCCCACAAGCAATTAGGCAGGAATTATAGAAAAATGGCTAGGAGGAGTGGCTAGAAACTCAAGCTCAGGTCCCATGATCCACCCTGCCCACTCTTTATCCAAGGCAATGGTAGAAGGCCATAGGTCTGATCTTGATGGACTCTCGCAGGTGGGCACAGCTGACCTCATGAAGAGAGTAGCAATTTGGTTGGAGTCTAACAAACACCTTAGACACTTTTGGGAAGTAATGGAAGCCGAAGTAGGTAGAGTGTAAAGTTGGGTTTTGACATTTCTATTAACAAAGACTTCAGTGGGGTTTCCAGGGCAGACTTGGGACATGTGAATGGCACCTTTGTAATCCATGCATGAACCAATAATTGAATTGTAGCTCACATGCTAACAAGGACAATAATTGGTGAGCAAGAAGTGTAAGTACTGTACAGGGTATGTTAAAAGTGTGGGTTGAATGGAAATAAAATGAGCAAATTATGTAGTTATCTAGGAGAAGAGAGGTACAGTTTTAAGTGTCTTACAATGAATATTCAGGGCCAAGTTTGCTTCCCAGGTTCCACACTGGGTGACCTGTACCCGTCTATAACTCCAGCTCCAAAGGCTCCAATACTCTTTTCAGATCTTTGGGGGTACACGAAATCACATGTGCACATTCCCACATGAACACCAACACACATACATACCTAAAAATTAAATCTTGAAAAACCTCTAAGTATTTATTTTTGAGATTTATATTTTAATTACATTTTCCTCTTCCTTCTCCTTCCTCTAAATTTTCCCACATACCTTCCTGATTTTCTGAAAATTTGTAACCTCGTTCTTAATCAATTGTTATTGCACACATCTATTCCCAAATATAAATTGTTGAGTCCATACCATGTTACCTGCATGTATGTTCTCAGGGCTGACTGGCACTGGTCATCCAGTCAGTGTGCTTTTCTCTGAGGAGTAACACCTCTCCTGTTCCCAGCTTTATTGTTTTGAGACAAAATCCCATGTGGTCCTGGCTGACCTAGAGCTTTCTGTATACACCAGGCTGGCCTTGGATTCACAGAGATCCACTTGCCTCTGCTTCTAGAGTGCTGGGATTGGCCTCATTCATTTTATTTATTAGAAACACTGCTCTTAAAGGGACACTTTACCAGCTATACATCTGAAAGAGGATTAGAATCCAGTATACACAAGCTAAAAAAGAAATTAAACAATAAGAAAACAACCCTGTCTGTCATAAATGAGCTAATGAAATAAACAGGAAGGGTACAGAAGATGAAATATATATGGCCAAAAAGCATATGAAAAAATGTTCATTGTCATCAGCCATCAGAGAAGGGAAACCGGAAGAGACTGTCAGCCATTAAAAAAACAACAGCCACAGATACTAGTAGGTATGTGGCAAAAGGCAACCTTTTTATACATTGTAGATGGGGTCAAAACTATTTTAGCTACTACAGAACTTTAAAAAAAAAATACTTGAAAATATTGCCCGGTGGTGGAAGCCCACGCCTTTAATCCCAGCATTCGGGAGGTAGAGGCAGGCAAATCTCTGAATTTGAAGCCAGCCTGTTTTATATCGTGTGTTCCAGGACAGCTAGGGATAAGCAGAGAAACCCTGTCTTAAAGAAAGCAGACCAGACCAATACCCTCTCAAAAAAAGAAAGAAAGAAAGAAAGAAAGAAAGAAAAAAAGAAAGAAACCTAACTAAAAATAGATTTATCATGTGACCCTTGGATATTTAGCCAAAGGGCTCCAAGCTGATACATCACAGAGACGCTTGCTCATCGGTGTCAAGGAAGCACTAAGCACAGCAGCTAAATTACGGAGCCAGCTCAGGTGTCCATCAGAAGGATGGATAAGGAAGAGGAGTCTTTTCAATCACAAAGAAAAATGAAGTTATGTCACATTGAGCTAACTAAATCAGTCTCAGAAAGATGAGTATTACATGCTTTCTTTCACTTGTGGTCCCTAGAATTTATGTAGTCACATAAAATCATATGCATCTATATTATGAAAGTAGAAAGAAAACTGGAATGTTGAGCTAAATTTCATCAGCCTTTCTTTTGTATATAATTTTCAAAGGTTTATTTTATTTGTGTGTGTGTGTGTGTGTGTGTGTGTGTGTGTGTGTGCCCGCCCATGGGAGGCCAGAAGTTTCAGATCCTGTGGTGCTGGAGTTATAGGCTACCCAACATGGGTGCTGGTAATCAAACTTAGGGACTCTAGAAGAGTGCTTTGTGTGCTCTTAACCACTAAGCCATTTCTCTACTGTCCATTCTCTGTACATTTTTAAAATCAAGAACAGTATTAATTTCTTTAATACTTACCTCTCCTACATGTTAATTTTCAGAACAGCTATTAGTTATTAGACTTCAACTCAGGTCAATAGACACAATGCCTGAAGGTTTCTTCTTACTTAGGTTCGGTATATGACTTGTGCCTGACCGATGTGATCTGCAGGTATCTAAAACATATAAATTATTCATAGCACAGATGGTGTTCTGATTCTATCCTGCATTCTTGGTGTTCTGTGCTCTTCCTGCTTGAACTCAATTACAAAGTGCACGTTAGTCGTTACCTGGGGCATTTTTTTGTTATTATTATAGATGCTTTTGGTTCCTACTGCCTTTCCCCCTTAGCTTTCATTGCTTAAAACTAAAAACAAAACAAAACATTGTTTTTCTGTGAGTGCTACCAAGTAACGCAAGATAAAAGTGGTGTGTGTGTGTGTGTGTGTGTGTGTGTGTGTGTGGTATCTGTCTTTTATTTTGTCAGAGAGGATTTTTTTTTTTTTTTTTGCATGTTTGAAAATTCCCAGGTTTCAAATGGGAGGCTATGGATGCTGGAACCCTCACTGTTTCCTTTATGTCTATTTGTGGCAGTGGGTAAAAATCAAAAATTAGGAAGGTAAAATGACTCCCCAGAGCAGAGACTATGTTTCCCAGCCTCACTTACAGTCAGGCTGTATGATGGTATTCCAACCAAAGGTACAAACGTATAGAATTTCGGGTTTCTATTGTTGCAACACCATGGCAAGTTGGGAGGAAAGGGTTTATTTGGCTTACACTTCCACATCACTGTCCATCTTCGAAGAAAGTCAGGACAGGAGCTCAAACAGGGTAAGTTCCTGGAGGCAGGAGTTGATGCAAAGGCCATGGAGGGGTGTGCTTATTGGCTTTCTCCCCCTGGATTTCTCCCCTTGCTTTCTTATAGAACCCAGGGTAACCAGCCCAGGCATGACATCCCCCTAAAATGCATTGGGTCCCTCCCATATTGATCACTAATTAAGAAATGCCCCGCAGGCTTGCCTACACCCCAATCTTGTAGAGGCATCTTCTCAATTGAGGCTCCCTCCTCTCAGACGACTCCAGCTTGTGTCAAGTTGACAGAAAACTAAATAAACAACTGACCCCTTGTCAACTTGAAACACAAACACATCGCTATTAAGCCACAACCTTTCCTTTCTTACTCATCCCCAAGATTTCATTTCCAAACTCAAACACATTAAAAGTTCAGTCTCTTTAAAACAGCCAGTCTCTTAAAATCCAAAATCTTTTAAAAGTCAGTCTCTCAACTGTGGGCTCCTGTAAAATGAAAAAAAAAAAAAAAAGAATTAAATACTTTCTTACTTCAAGAGGGAAGAACCAGGGCACAGTTATAACCAAATCAAAGGAGAACCAGACTCCAAAAGTGTATAAAACTCAATATCCTATGTCTGTATCCACTCATGATCTTCTGGGCTGGACTTGGGTTACTTCTCTGGCTCTGCCCACTGCAACACACAGAGTACATCTTCTAGGTTCTGGCTGGTTCCACTCCACTGCTGCTGCTGTTCTTGGTGGTTGTGCCATGGTACTGGCATCTCCAAAATTTTCTGGGATCTTCTACTGCAACTGGGCTGCACTTTCACCAAATAGCCTCTCCTAGGCTCTCTTCATGGTGCTGAGCCTCAACTTCTCTGTATGACCCCTTCAGCCCTGCGCCTTCAACTGCCACCAAGGCTGTACATTCACCAGTGGCCTCTCCTGGCTCCTCACAGTGCCAAGCCTTGGCTGCTCTCCATGACCCCTTCATGCCTTCAAAACCAGTGCCACCTGGTGACTCTTACACTACCTAGTTCAGCTGCTAGCATGAGGTACAACCTGGGCTGCCCCTGGAACACAGCTTCTGAGTGCTGACTCTCAGAAAACATTTCAGTGATGCTGGTCTCTTCTTAATCACTGATAATTTCTCAGCTCCAGCTAAGGAGCATTGAGTATCCCAGCAAAGCCAAGGTTCCAGTTGAGTAGTTCTGGTGTCTTGCTAACCACAGCTGATTCCTATCAGCCCCAGCTAACCAGAGCCACCAGAATGAGAATCTTAATTCAAAATAACAAATGGCCCCAATAGTCTTTAAACTTCCCAAGCCTCTATCATCTGCATTTCCCTCAACATTCTTATCTTCCAAACTTCCTACAGAAGAGCTCACCAGCATTGAATACACAAAGGCTTTGCTTGCACAAAGTTCCAAAATCCTTCTACCCCCCCCCCAAACAAATCAATATGGTCAGGTCTGTGACAGCCATACCCCATTCTCAGTATCAATTTTCTCAGTTAGTTAATTTAATTAATTAGTTAATTTCATTGCGACAATGAAACACCATGACCAAAAAGCAAGTTAGGGTGAAAAGGGTTTATTTGGCTTATACTTCCTTATGTTCATTGTCAAAGGAAGCAGAGGCAGGAACTAAAACAGGGCAGGACCTTGGATCCAGGAGCTAATGCAGAGGCCATGGAGGGGTGCTGCTTACTGGGTTGCTATTCATGGCTTACTCAGGCTGCTTTCTTATAGAACCTAGGACCACCAGCCCAGGAATGGCACCACACGAAATAGGCTGGGCCCTCCTGTAGAAGGGCAGTTTGCTATCCTTTCTCACAGCTTGCTGACTGGAAAGAATACATGGTGATCATGAACTACTTGGATGATGTGCCATCTGGGGATGTCATTTCATAATAAGGAAGGACAGAACAGTCTCAGACTATATATGTCCAGAGAATAAATGAGCTCCTTTCTGGTAAGACCTTGCTATCTTGTTTTCATGAAAAAATACAGGTACTTGAGCTGAGAAATTTTTAATTGAAGGACCAGGAAAATGACCAAGAAAAGTCTCTATATTTTATTTGCAGATGAAAGTTGGCTCAAAGAAAAACTGTCATTGGATTTTGCTCAGTACTTGGTTATATATGTGTTGCTATGTGCTGTGGGTAGAAATTAATATTGCTTCCCTCCCTAATCCTTGCTCATGTCAATTGACTTGAAGAGCTACATAAAGAGACTTGTGTCTCACACAAAAAATAAAACTAAATGGAGACCTTGAACCTCAACTTCCAAGCACCTCCTGGTTCTTCCCAGATGAACAAACACATTGTTTTTCTATGAGTTACCTCACATGAGCAAAAGAGAAGAAATACTGTGAAGCCCCTCCTAGAACTTAAAATATTACATGATTGATGTGGTCATGGAAGCTAGAGAAAGGCTAAGGAAATAACATCTCAAGAAAAAGACTGCTCCAAATGGTGATTCCCAGTGCATTGTCTCACTGCAACCCCGGGGCTCCCCCTAAAGATGAAATCCAGTCTCAAGATGGAGATTTAACAAAGGAAAGTCTCATCTGTTTTCTTTAGTGACAGCCTTAAACAAATCTAATTTTTCCCCATCAAATTCTGCTTCCTTTTAGTAGCGCGGCACGCAGTGAGAACCTTAGATGTTGCTGACAGCTGGGTATCAGACATGGCAAAGAGGAATTTACTCAAAGCAGAAGACCCTTGAGTAATAAGGATGGCTATCAAGCACTTCAGGTAATGTCTCCACAAAAAGTAAAAAGTCAGGCTAATGTGTAATCAAAAAGAGCCACAAACATGTTGAGAAGGGCTTGAAGGAAGTCAAGAAGCTGGGCGTGATGGCACAAGCCTGTAGTTTAGCACTTAGGAGGCTGAAGCAGGAGATTGAAAACAGCCTGGGCTCCACTGAGAGTTCCAGGCCACTCCAGCCTACCTAAGGAAATACTGTCAAGAAATAAAGAAAAAAAAAAAAGAAGAAGAAGACAGAGAGGAAGGGGGGAGTTTTGTAATGGACTTTTATTGATAGACGAAAGTCCTCATGCTCCTTAAAGAGCACAGTTCCAACACGCCTGTGATTTCATGAACATATACATCACTACCACTTAAATCAGAACGTTTTTATCACCTCAGTCCCTGTTAGCCCCCACTCTTCATTCCTCCTACTCCAGACAGGAGCAACGGCTATTCTTTTTGTATTTATAGAATCATCTGTTCTGAACACTCTTTTTAAATAGAATCATCTAACTCGTGCCCTTTCTGTCTGGATCCTATCTCTTGGTAAAATACTTTCAGGAACTGCCATGTTATGCTATATATTGATATTTCACGTTGTTTTTATGGGTAGGGATTATTTCACTGTGTGTATATATCATGTTTTATTTGCCCATTTGTTAGCTGATGGACAGCTGAATAGGTTTCACTTTTGGACTATCATGAATCATATTGCCCTGAGTGTTTCAGTACACATTTTTGTATGAACAAAGGGGTTCATTTCTCTAGGGAATATACTAATGAGAGGAATTGTTAAGCCATGTGATAAGAAAAAATTTTAATTACTTCAGGAAGGGTCACAGATCAAACAAGACAAACCTCAATCATACAGGAAGGATTCAAATATATCAGGAAGTGTCCAAAACATGTCCTAAACATTCTCAAAAAGAGAGGAAGCGTTTTAATCACATTATGACTAACTCTTGAACATGTCTTTAATGGCCTCAATGCATTAAAAATTCAAAATATGTCAGTAAGAGCTGCAAAGGACTGAAGAGAATGGTATAAATATATCACAGAAGGGTCTCAAATTTACAGGAAGACTATCATATAATCAGGAAAGGTCACTAACCTGTTAAGAAAGGTCTCAAAAGTATCAGAAAGGGCCTTGGATAATTACAAAAGGAAGCAATAAGTCACAAAGAGTCTGGAGAATATTGGGAGTCATTTTACCAAACAGGAAGAGCCTCATGGTCTGGCCAAGACTCTAATACAATAGGAGAAGAATGTCCCACTGTCATGAAGGTCCAAACCTGAAAAGAAGAGGGTTTTAACTCCATCAAGCAGAGTCTAAAAGAGATCTCTATGGAGGAGTATGGAGGTACATGCTTGTAATCTAGCACTAGGGAGAGAGAGAAAAGAGAATCAGGAGTTGGAGGTCACTCTCAGCTTCGCAGAGCATTCAAAACCATCTTGGACTATGTGAGACACCAGCAGTCTCAACCATGGCAACAGTGTCACAAACAGAAAACAGTGCCTCAAGCCTATCACAAATCATCAACAAGCAACCTGGGAGACTTTCAAGTACGTCATTCAGTATCTCCAATGGAGAGGAACAATGTCAGATGGCCTGGAAAGATCATGAGTATGTCAAGAAGTCTCAAATGTGTCAGAACCCCCCCCCCCAATAAGCATAGGTCTTAACAATTCCAGAGAGGGACTCAAGAGAAGTAGAGTCTCTTGTAAGTCAGGGTATCAGTTTTTCTCTAAAGAGACTTCCAGTGTCATCAATGGGAGAGTCTCAAACACAGTGAAATAGTCAACATTTCAGCATGTGTCCCAAACTAAAGGAGATCTGAATTCTCTCAAACCACAGGAAAGGGTCTTTTTTTTAATTCCTTTTATTATTATTTTCTTATGTGCATTAGTGTTTTTGCCTGAGTGTATGTCTGTGTGATGGTGTCAGATCTTGGAGTTCAGACAGTTGTAAGCTGATATGTGGGTGCTGAGAATTGAGCCCAGGTCTTTTGGAAGAGCAGCAGGGCTCTTAACCACTGAGCCATCTATCCAGCCCAAGGAAATGTTCTTGAAATCACAAGGAGAAGCTATTTGTCTGTAATGGATACAAATAAATAGGAAAATATCTTAGAAATATTGGAAAAGTTCTCCTGAGAAGTCATGAGACTCTTCGAATGCTCCTACTGTGACCGAGGTGGCCTATGATGGCTTTGAAGCACTTGTTCTCTCCTTGTGACCCTTTCTGTCATGCTTCTGTGACAGTTTGGACTCCTATTCTGTCAGGAGGAATGTGAAGTATGTGGGGACACTTCTTTAACACATTTAAAAGGTCTCAGACATCTTAGGAGATGTCTCAGACATGACAGGTGAAGACTTAGGCTGTTTTTCAGGGCATATCCAGAGCCAAGTTTTCTCCCTCCTTCCTTCCCTCCCTCCTTCCCTCCCTCCCTCCCTTCCTTTCTTTTTCTTCTTAAAAAGATTTATCCAATACAATCAGAGTGTACATGTGCCAGGAACAGCCTCCCACAATCGCCATCAAGTAAGGAAGAGTAGCAGACATGTTCAGGAAGGATGGCACACACTAAGGAGAAGTCTCATCTGCATCAAAAAAAAAATCTCAGATACCTCTGAGAGGTCTCAAACTCATCAGAAAGAGAATGAAGTATATAAACAAAGGTCTCGAGGAGAAAAAAAAAAAAAAAAAAAAAAAAAAAGGCCTGTGCCCGTGGAAGGATCCCAGATTTTCAAAGAAAGGTTTAAATAAATTGTGAAGGATCTCAGGCTAGTCAGGGAAGTTTCTTAGAACAACAAGAAAAGTCTCAAACATGACAGGAAGAACCTCAAGCTTCTCAGGACCAGACACAAAGAGTTTTTATTACCCAAGGATGCGTCTCAAACAAGTCAGAAACATTTTCAAGATAGTGAAGATGAGCCACATGTAAGTCAGTGAGGTTTTCCAAAACAAAGGAAGAGCCTCAAATCCATGTGAAGCTCAAGCACATCTGGAAGATTCTCCAAAAAGGCAGAAAGACTGAAGAACTCAAAGAACTCCTCCTGTATGACAGAAAGGTCCAAAAGTCATATGAAGAGCTTCAAATATCCGTGTCAGGAAAAATCTCAGAAAAATTTCAAATCCATTAGGAATGACTGCAAGGAGACAAATACCTCATTATAGCCTGAAACAGTCAGGGAGTGTCTCAAAAGCATCAAGAAGAATCTCACATATAGAAAGGATAATAGCAAACATGTGTCTTTGGCATAGGAAAAGGTTTGAACAACTTTAGAATCATCTCACATGCATCAGAGAGCATCTCCAAGTATAGAAATCTCTTCAATAGATGGGTATCTGGAATACTTCAAGAATGATGACACCTGTGGTGGTGTACACCTTTAATTCCAGCACTAGGGAGGTAGAGGCAGGTAGATCTTTGTGAGTTTGAGGCCAGCCTGGTATACAAAGTTAGTTTCAGGACAGCCAGGACTACACAGAGAAACCCTGTCTTGAAAAACTGTAAACAAATGATAACACCCAAGTGAATAAAGTTCTGTGGGACTCCCTAGAAAAGGTTTCAGACACAACAGAGAAAGGTCTTAACATCACCAACAAGTCTCAAGTATATCAGGAGGTGCCTCAAACGGGACAGGATGCTTCTTATGAAGCAGAATAAGAAGTGTTTGCAAGAGTGAAGGTCTGCACTATGTGATCAATCTTTCAAAAGGTAGCGGAAGGATCTCAAAGTCATCATAAAGGAGGTCATGAAATTGATCAGCGAATATTAGTTATAACCTCAAATACATCTACAAAGGGCTTGAGTCTTTCACTAAGAGGCTCACGTGTGTTTTGGAAGTGTCTTATGCCAGTCAGAAAAGATTTTTCATATGTCACTGAGAGTTCTGATGACTCTCAGGCATATTCAAAAAAGTCTGAAATATGTCACATTCTCAAATGGGATGAGAAGAAGCCTCAAATATTCCAAAGAAGAGTTTTTAACTTATTAGGAGGTGTCTGAGAAGCTTTCCACATGTGAGAAGAGCAATCTGAATTATTGCATCAATCTTTTCAAACAAGCTCAGAAGGACCCAAAGTACTCAACAGAAACTTTAACCACGTCACTAACAGCCTCAAGCAGACAGAAAGACGTACGTGATCCCTTTACCTAGGTCTCAAGTCATAAAAACGATCTACTAGGCCAGTAAGAGTGTCAAACATGTTATGAAGTCATGAAGGATGTCAAAATGAGTATTTAGAAGAGTAATCAAGGGTCTCAAATATATCAGGAACTGTTTCCTATAAAAAATGAAGGCACTGCATGTCAAGAAGAACATAAAATATGTCCCAGATATAGCAAACAAGTCTTTGTTTATATATACCTAGACAAGTTCAAGTGGTATTTGACAGGGAGAATCATGAAAGACAGTGTCTAAAACTTTTTAGGAGCATTCTAGAACATACATGGAAGTTTCACACACACATCAGGAAATATCTCAAACAAATCAGGAAAGTTTTTAAAAACAGCTCAGAGTTGTAATTTTACTAGAGACATGACTCAACACTTCATAATACTGCTGCTCTTGCAGATTTAGTTCCTAGCACACGTTAGAATGCTCACAGGTATCTGTAACTCCAGTCCAGGGCATCTGGCCTCTGTGAACAGCAAACACACACAGTGCAGACAAATATGTGCAGGTCAACACTCGTTCATGGAAAATAAAAATAAATCTTAAAAAAGAACTGTAGTTAAGTCAGGAAGAGTCTCAGATATAACAAAGAATGTCACCATATCACAAATGCTCATAGTCAAAAAGGGTCTCAAACGTGCCTGGAGTAACCTCAAATACACCCAACAGAGTAACAAAATGTTAAGAAGTGCTCTGTACTGGGGAAAGAGTCTCAAATGTGTCAGGAATCTCAACCAGGAAGTTTCTCAGAGTGGTTAAGGATGAGCTCCAAACAGGTCAATGTGCATCTCCAACTGGGAGAAAGAGGCCCAGATAACTTCCAAAGAGTCTCAGGTATGCAGGAGATGCTTTCAGAGAAGTTTGGAAACCTCTCAGGCAACTCAGAGAAGATGTCTAGCACATCATGAACAGTGTCACCCAAGTCAGGAGAACTTGGGGAAAATGTCAGGAATGGGCCACACCCAAAGAGTCAAGAGAATTCTCAGATATATCATCAGTAAACCTGAAAGGTTTCAAAAACAGTTAGGATATCAAACATGCCTAGTTGTCTTTAATAATGGAAAAGGGCTCAAATGTGTCACAAAGGGGTTCATAAATGTCAGGGAGTATGTCACAATCATTAGGCAGAGCAGAGATACTAAAATAGGAAGACTCTCAAACACACAAGATAGTAAACAACTTTGGAATGGTGCCACTTAGTCATGAAGGGTGTCAGACAAGACTTGGATTATCTCAGAGTCATCAGAAATTGGCCTAAGCAGTCAGCAAAGGTCTCCAACAGGTCCATAAACTTTCCATGAGTCATAGATGCTTTGGGTATGGTAACAAACAAGTCAGAAAAAGTCTGAAAGTCAGGTGTACAAATCTCAGCTGTATAGAAAAGGGTTTACTATGGGAAGAGCCTTAGATCTATTTGAAAGGGTTCCAGATTCACAGGAATGGATCCATTACATCAGTCTGTATTTCTAACATACCAAGAATTGTCTCAACTAAGCGAGGAAGACACTAAATTAGCCAGAAATAGTCTCCACTAGGCAAGGAATTGTTTCAAACACAAAAGGAGAGATCTGAAGGGGATCAGAGGCTTTTGTTATCTCACTATGGGCCTCAAGTTGTTAGGAAGGGTCTCAATAAATCAAGAAAGATTTTAAATTTTTTTGTGGAGAAGTCATAAGACACAGCTCCAGTAGACAATAAAACTTTCTAATATATCAGAAAGAGTCTTAACTACATAAGGATATTTGTCCAATAAATGAACCCAGGGCTCAAACAATTTAGGAAGGTCCTCAAAGATGTTGAAATGTTTCTCACACATCGAGGAAAGCTGTCACATGAGCTACTATAAAGAGTCTTAAACAGGTCAGGTCACATCTAAAATGTCAGGCACAAACTCAGAGATCATCATAAATCGTCTCAAAACAAATTAGGGGATGTTTGAAATAGAAGAGGCTGAAGTATGTAAGAGTCTCAGACAGATGGGAACAGCCACAATACATTGGGCCTGGTCTTAAATATGTCAGGAAAGTTAGCCAAGAATTCTGAAATTTCATTATTGTGACAAAATATCTAACAGGAACAGCCTGAAGGGAGAAAGCTTATTCTGGCCCACAGTTTTAGTGGTTTCTGTCCATAGTCCTTGGTTCCATTGAATATGGGCCTATGGCTTAGGTAGACCATCACTCTGGTAAATGTGCAGGCAGGAAGCAGAACAGTCATAGAAGAGACAAGGACAGGATGTAGGCCCTAAAAGCCCTTCCCGACTGAATTCTTTCTTCAATGAGGCCCCACCTCTTAAAATTGCCAAGATTCCCCAAATAGTGTCACTAGCTGAAAACCAACTCTTCCATCCATAAGCTTTTTGGAGGGACATTTTGTATCTAAATCACAGCAGGTATCAAATCAAAATGAGTCTCCAAGTTGTCAGATGAGTTTTCCGTATGTCTCAAAGGATCACAAACAGATACGGAGACTGAGATATGTTGAAAATCACTTCAGAAGATCTCAGTATCCTCAGATTGAGTCTGAAATGCATCTGGAAGGGTACTTAACATGTCTGGAAAGATTGGTTTGACCCAAGTCAAGAAGAGTCATAAATAGCTTTGGAAGAATCTCAATTAAGGAGGACGGCCAAACAAATCAGGAAATGTCTCAATCGAGTCAGGAACTATCTCAAATATGCCAGGAAGGGGCTTTCCCACAAAAGCCTCGAATCAGTTAGGAATGGTCACTGATAGAGCAGGAGTGTTGCATATCCTCAAGGAAGCAGACACAATTCATCAACATGTGAAACAAGGCTGAGATCTCCAAAGACATGAGTAAGCTCAGACAAAGGCAGTTTACTCTCTGTAACAGGACTCTGTAACAGGATGTCTGCAGGGAATACCACAGTAGGAGTGAAAACTGCCTACCCTAAGAGCCATGGCCCCATGCACTAGGAGAAGCACCCAGTTCCAAAACTTTGACCTAGACCTCTGTCTGTATGTGTGTGTTTCCTGGATTTTATAAGATTTCTTTTCATTTTTCCCTTATATTCATTTATTTGTATAAACACACACACACACACACACACACACACACACACACACACACACACACACACACACAAAAGCATGCCACATGGAAGTCAGAAGTCAACTTACACAAGTTGTATCTCAGGGATTGAACTCAAGTCCTTGACCCTGGCTGACCGTGCCTCTATGTGCTGCACCATCTCGTTGTTGTTGGGGCAGCCCAGGCTGACTGACGATGATCTCACACAGATAAGGAGATGCTAGAGTAAGTTGTGGATCACCTTATGAATTTATGATGATGATCTTCATACTTCTGCCCCTCCAGCACATCTCACAGGGATTGGCCACCTGGACTAGTGTAAGCTTTTGCTTTATCTCTCTTATAGTTTGTCACACTGCAAGGCAAGAGGGAATTGTGAGATTTTCTCTGCCCACTTTTGACCAAAGCTGTAAGTAAATGAAGACCGAGAGCTAGTCATTATGGCCAGAGATGGCAGTAACAATTTCTAAGAAATCCTTTAACTGGCTCTTTCATCACGATGATCCCAGGCCTTTATCTGTACATTTGAATGTGCTCAGAATCTTAGAAAGAGCCAGAAATATGTGGTCGACCCATCCCCCATCCACTTCTCATCTTCCCTCCTCCTACTCAGGAATTCTTCATTTGGCTGCCTAATGAATAGAAACCCAGACTTCTCTGACACAGCTTCCAGGTCATGGTCAAAGAGCCAGGGTGCATTTCTTCTGCGGCCTGTCTACCTCAGTTGTCAGCTGGGTTCTCATCAATGAAAACTTAAAAGCACCTAAGATTGGGGGGGGGGGGTGATGTTTTTAAAGGTTGATTTTTTTATATAATTCCAAGGACTTAAAAATTCTACACGAAGAAAATCTATGAGCAGCATTGATTGCCATTTTTTTTTCTTAACTAGAAAACCAGCAAGCCACCCTATTGTGTGGAAGTGCAGCCAAAGCAGGCTAGTGGGTCACAGATTACATCCACTTGCCCTGAAAAAATAAACAGTGTTCAGCAAAGTTGCCCCTCCCCTCCTATGTTTGCCGAGTTGTCAATCATTTGTTTATTGTGTATGATATAACTTGACACTACACAAGTTTGCAACTAACTTTGTAGGGGGGTTGTTTGGGGTTTTTTTGTTGTTTTGTTGTTAGCTTTTGGAAATGTTCCCTTCACAAAATAAAGACCTTTGTACTTTTAATAATGCATATTTTAAACAAAAAAAGACAAAGAAAAAAGGCTTCTCTTTTGGACTGTGTTTTTAGATAAGGTCAGAAAATGTGAGAATCAGCATTTTTGGCTAAAGGGTATGAGGAAGTCTGTTGTGGCTTCAGTGTGAAGAATTAAAAAAAAATACCCCAAAGGGGCACGTGACCAGCTCTTTAGTTCTTAAGAATTATTGCATGTGAGAGTTGCATTGAATTATAATTTGTCAAATTAATAACCATAATAATTAAAAATAGATGACCTAATTTGGTTTCATAAATTATTTTTGAGAATCACGGACTCATGCCAAGGATTTTCTACAGTGAAGACAGAGGCCTGAGCCACTTGCTCCTACCAATCCCAGAAGTTGTGGCTATCAATGCTCCCTTGTACCCTTGCCCACCTCAGGCCTGGCTTTAAGTAGCTGAGCACCAGAAAGCAGGCCTAGGACTCACCTTCCACAGAGCTATAGTAAGAGCTTTTATGGTGTGTTTCTTTGAAATCCACATTTTTATCTATGGAGAATACTGAGAAAACACAGACACTTACGAAGGCAGTTCCATAATTTGGGACTGGTGAGATGGCTCCCAATTCTAACACCAAGGCTAATGGTCTGTGTTTAATCCTCAGGACCCACAAGATGGAAGGAGAAAAGTGACTCCTCAGGACCCACAAGTTGTCCTCTAGGCTCCACATATGAACTCACTTGCCTGGGTTCACACTCTCACACCCAAATATACCCATATAGGAATGCACACATGTATACAAACACATATGTGCTCATGATGGGATCTTACTGTCAGAAAGGGCAACGGGAGATTCTTGCTCCTTCTCACGAGCTTTCTGGTTCTGGGCCAGACTAGCTGAATTAAACAACTGGAGAGGGGAAAGGTTTACTTTGGCTAATGGTTTTGGCCTTTTGGCCTGTAACAAGGCACCACACCATGGTGGCAAGCACATGGCCAAGGAAACTGCTTATTTCATGGTGTCCTGAGAACAAAGAAAGAGACAGGAAAAGTTTTCAATATCCCCCTTCAAGGGCACATGCTGTGGTACTATGCTCTTGTACACTGTAAACATTTGTCACTGTAAATATTGATTTATTAAAACGGTGATTGTCCAGAAGCTAGACAGACAGGAAGTATTAGTAGGGCCACCAAACAAGAAGAATTCTGGGATGAGGAAGAGCAGAGCAGAGTCAGCCAGGCACAGAGGAAGCAAGACAAGAACACGGCACTGAGGCAAAAGGTACCAAGCCACATGGCTAAACATGGATAAGAATCATGGGTTTGTTTAACAGTTAGCAAGTAAGATGCTTGAACCACAGGCCATACAATTTATAATTAATATAAGCCTTTGTGTGATTATTTGGGACTGGGCGGGCAGGACAGAGAAACATCTGATTACAGGCACATCTACAGTAACCTAGTTACTTTTACTTGGCCTAAGCTTTTAAAGGGCCCATAACTTTCAATTAGAGCCATAGGCTGGGGACCAAGCACCTTTTGATGGGAGATTCAAGATCTACACTATAGCACCAGACAAAAGCATATATTTATATGTAAAAATATACACGAGACTAGACTCAATTAAGTGTCTGAAAGAATCTTAAATTAACACACTTCCCCAGACACAGTAGTACACACCTGTAATCCTAACACTTGTTAAGTAGAGGTAATAGGAAAGCCTAGGCTATGTGTTGACTTCTAGGACAGCCTGGGCAACATAGCAAGATTCTGTCACAAACAAAAGAAAACAAAAGACAAAAACATTACTTAATGTGGCAAGATTGCTCAGTGGGTAGAGATGATTGCCATACAAATCTGATAACCTGAGTTTGATTCCCTGAACCCTTGTAAAGGTAGAAAAAAAGAATCAACTCTGCAAAATTGCTCTAAAAAATACCAAGGCAGTGACCTACCTCACAGCATAGAAATACAGTAATAATATATATTTTAGATTTTTATTAAAAATCCTTTCATACAATATTTTGATCATATTCTTTCTCCTCTCCCAGCTCTTCCTAAATACTACACACCCAATGTCATGTTCTTTTTCTCTCCAAAAAACGAATTAAAAAAAAAATCCCCCCAAAACACAGGAACACCAACAACAATCAGCACAGACAAATTAAAAGAAAAGAAAAGAAAAGAAAAAAGACATATTCAAGAAATACCCAAACCAAATACAAATACATTAACAAGCAAATCATGGAGTCTGTTTTGTGTTAACCAACTACTCCTGGACTTGGGGCCTGTTCTGGAATGTGGTGGGTAGACCCAGTGACACTCCACTGGAATAATACAGTAATAAATAATATGTCTTGTTTTGTTTGATTTGGTTTCCCAAGACAGGATTTCTCTGTGTAACAGCTCTAGCTGTCTTGGCACTCACTTTGTAGACCAGGCTGACCTTGAACTCACAGAGATCTTTCTTCATCTACCTCGAAAGGTGTGTGCCACTATCGCTTGACTATAATTGTGGTGATCTATTGTGTATCAAATAAAGATCGCTTGAAGATCAGAGGACAGAGCCAGCCACAGAGTTAGCTATAGAGGTCATGCAGTGGTGACACATGCCTTCAATCCTAGCACTCAGGAGATGGTAGCAGATCTGTTTAGATTCATCTAGATCTCTGTGAGTTCAAGGCCAACGGAGCCAGGCAGTGGTGACACACATCTTTAATCTCAGCAATAGGGATTACACACCTTTAACCCCAGCATTTGGGAACATAGGACTTTAATCCCGGTGCTAAGAAGGTTGAAACAGGCAGTGATATGGCTGGGCAGAGAAAGGAATAGAAGGCAGGAGGCGGCAGGAGCTCACCATTGTGCTTCCCTTCGCTTCCCCTAGTGTGAGGATTCATGGTGACAGAATCTCCCCCTTTTCGGCTGAGGAGTTGGCAAGGTAAGAAGTGGCTGTGCCTGGTTCTTCTTTCTCTCTGATTTTTCAGCTCTCCCCCATTATCTGGCTCTGGGTTTTATCATAAGATCAATTAGATTCATGCAGCATATAATAATAAACTTTTAAAATTAAAAATTAATAAAATAAATGACTAATAGGTTTTCTGCCCCTTGATAATAGGTTTCTCCACTGATGCAGTAAGCCAGATCAAGCCAAGCTGGAAAAAGTATAACAACAGGTTTATTTGAGCAAAGCAACTCCCAAGTGGGATCTCTGGTCCCAGAGAAGCCATGTCCACAAATCAAAGTATGGAGACTTTATAGGTTGTAGGCAAGAGGTGATGACGTGTCCACCACCAGCTGGGTTTGTGTCTAAGTATGGTCAAAAGCTGAGCACTTTAGACAGTGACTTGGGCAGCTGCTAACTTCAGGGGGAGGAGCTGAAGTAGACACCAAGAATGCAGAACGGGGCCTTTTGCCGCCTTTCCTTTGTTCAAAGACTCTCTGTGCGGGCAGGGTTTGGAGAAAGATGCAGGAACAGGACTTTCCAGATCTTGCGGAAGTGAACCGGGGTCTCCAAATGAACATCCCGACCTTTTGGGGCCTCCAAATGAACATCCCGACCTTTTGGGGCATACGGGCACTGATTCAAATCTGGCTACTTCCCATTGGCATGGGAGGGCATGGGCAATGAGAGTTGGGAGTTGGCAGGCTTGTGCTCAGCAATTGGTACGGGTGAAGAAGCATCTGGTTAACAGCCACCCTGGAGACCACGAATCTGTTCCTGGAGGAATCAGAGAAGGCAAGTTTCTGGGACAAAAAGTAGACAGATTATTACCACCAGCCCTGTGAATAGGCTAGCCACGAGAAGAGTGAAGATTGCCAGGAAGGGAATAAATATGTGCCCAGGCCGTATTGGTGAAGTTTTTCAGACATTTTGTGGGATGACTCAATACTAGTTTCCACCAGGCCAGATTTAAGGATACAGTAGCAACACTCTTTGCCCCAGTAACATGCAGCTGTCTATAAAGCAGCTGGAATATATTTACATCCTGGTGTCATAGCAAAGGCTATGGCTTTGGGTTAAAAGGCATTTTTCCTAAGTCTAGATATCTTGGTTTTAGCCTGATGATACGCACCTTTAAGTCAATACTCAGAAGACAATCAGAAGAAATTTAAAATCTTGAGTTTGTGATTGAATAGTAAGTAGTCGGTGCTCTGTCAGTCTATCAGAACTCCATTTATCAATGCTAAAATTCTGAAAGTCTGAGTTTCCAGTGTAATAATAGCACTGAGGGCACAGGAGTTCCAAACCTCTTCATATACCTTAAACCATTTACTTATACCTTTACAATTTGCATTTACACATCTTAAACCATTTTCTGTGTTCTTTAGTGGAAAGTTAGATCTGAAACCTGTTTATCATTTACTATGAAGCCTGTGAACAAGGCAAACCTGTCTGTATTCTTTAACAAGAAACTTAACAACTCCCAAGGTGGTTGTTGCCTTGGGGCAGGGGCTAAAAAACCAATGAAACTATAGCCTAGTCATCAAATACCATCAGATCTGAGAAGGATAAATCGCCCCAGAGTAAGCAGAAGTGAAGCAGCTTCTGAATCTATTAAAAGTGACAGGGACTTACTGGCTACTTAGACAGGTATCCCAGGATCCTGCATGGACGTTAGGGACAGAAGTCCCAGGGCAGCATCAGTATTCACTTTCCTGGTCCAGAAGATCTGACAGACTTTCCTGTGGAGTAGGAACTTGCCGGCACCGGCCTGCCTTAAGTAGGTAAATTAGGGCAATCAATTCCTAGAGTCCTGCTTGTCCACAGTCTGGACAGGGTCTTGGCAGCAGTTGAGGTGAAAGGCAGTTTCATCCACTCTGTGACTGGATTTGCTACATTTAAAGCAAGATCCAGGTGGAAGTTCTATGTCCACTCATCTCTGGAGAAGATAGGGGTGCTGCCAGGAACTGGCATGTCTCTATCATGAAAAGCCTTTTATTAAATGTTTAAAATGTCATATTATTATTATTCTCAATCTCTCAAGCATTTGAGAACCATTATCTGTGAAGTATGTCTAAATTACACAAATGTTACCTGTTTCTAGTTACTTGTTTCAGGGTTAACTTTAAAAACATATATGAGAAATTAAATCTGAACATATCAAAGAATTTGATCCTTTATGAGGTGACTATTAACTTGTATGTATTATAAGATTAGGATTTTATACCTTTATCCCCCATTAAGTTTAGCCTTAAAAGTAACAATTTCTGAATCAAAGTTCTTTTATTTATTTATGTTTTTTGTTTGTTTGTTTGTTTGGCTTGATTTTTCAAGACAGGGTTTCTCTGTTTAACAGCCCTGACTGTCCTGGAACTCACTTTGTAGACCAGGCTGGCCTCAAACTCAGAGATTCTCCTGCCTCTGCTGCCTCTCCTAACCCTTCCCAACACCCCTTCACACCCTCCAGTCCACACCCCGCTCCATTACTAAGATTAAGGGCCACTGTCCAGTTTTAAATTTCTTTTAATATCAAGATAAGACTTTTAACTCATGAAGACAGTCCACAAAGAGACTGGGATCTTTCTTGATCCTTTATAGTACACCATTATAGAACACAACAGTCCTCTGTATGACTTAGTTTACCAAACAAGTTACAGCTTAACAGAGTTAACAAAAACAAGGTTAGACAAAAATTCCTAATTCAGTCTCCCTTAGCCTGAATTGACCTTATATGAGGAGGAGAGACCCTTTACCAGGCTGCTTAGGTCACTACCTCACTGCATTATAAGATAGGAATACCTCAGTCTCTGGTGTTTAGCTGTGGTCCTAAGTCTTAGCTTTTAATTTGTTTATTTATTAAGATCATATACTAACAAAGGTATCATAATAAAATG
The DNA here is from genome assembly GCA_033318265.1 of Phyllotis vaccarum. NCBI lineage: Eukaryota > Metazoa > Chordata > Mammalia > Rodentia > Cricetidae > Phyllotis > Phyllotis vaccarum. Next base: position 130,974,615 of record JARWLC010000013.1, on the reverse strand, counting down.
TCTTTTAAATTTTAAAATGTCTCATAGCTTTATAAATTTAAGGATTTAAAAAACGGTTTCTTAAAAATGTCCACTTAATTTAAACTTTCTGTAAAACTCTAATAAAGAATTTTAATACCTTTCAGTTGTGTGTTCTGGTAATATCCAGCTAAATTACCCTTTTATTTCAAGAATGAAGACAGAGAATAGTCATAATTTGTAGAAGGCAAAACAAAGCTTCAACAGTGTAAACAATTCAGTATCTCTAAAATCAGTACCAAGGGGATTGATTACCCTTACAAGTCTGGCTTCCAGCAAGATATGTCCCTGTCTGTGAACACATGGAGATGTGATTTTAATGCCTCATTAAACCAGCATAGTTTTAAATTCTATCTTTCATAAACCTTGTTTTTTAGAACAAGACAGAAATTATTATACAAAAATCCATCATAATCCAAAATATCCCAGAAACCTGTTGTCTCTTTGGTAGGCCCACTCCATGTGGCCACCTTTAATCAAGATGGTGGTGAAGTCCCATGACCTCCCTTTTCCCCAATCCTAGTCAAATGGTGACGGCCCATGGGGCTGTACTTAGTTTAGTGAAGATGGTAGCAAATGACATATTGTTCCCCAGAACAGTTCCTATTTAGAATTACAAGTTTTAAGTTAACTTTTCTTATTACAGATTTTTAACCATAAAATTAGGAATCCCTTAGCTGTTTTTTAAATAAAGTAGAATAGCATAAAACAACTTTAATATTATTTATAACCAATGGCATATGAATCTCTATTATTACATCAGATTCAGTGGCCAGAAATCTCAGGGGTAAATTCTGAGCCCAGGCAGCTAGTTGCAATACTAACAACTGAGCTGTCACCAAGACACCCAGAACATGTAAACTCAGGCATGCAAGACCAGTGAAAACCAAGCATGTAAAGGACATATACATCTACACATCCAACTGAGCCTGACACAATTCTGTGTGGCTCCATTCCACAAGAAGAGTTACAATAACTATACATTTTAAAGCATGTAAAGGGATGCAACTCAGTGAAGTATGTCCCAAATACTGTTGCAATTTAATTTCTAACACTGAAAAATGATAATTTTTTTCTGTGACAGTCATGATGATACATGCCTGTAATCCCAGGGCCCCTGAAGGGAAAAGGAGGATCCTGAAGTCAAGGCCAGCCTGGGTTCCAGGATTATAACCTGTTTCCATAAACAAATGAATAATCTCCTTTTTCTCAGAAACATTTCAAACCATATACACCAGTTGTACTGAGAGAGGACAGGAAGGTCCCCAGGAGAGATGGGAAGAGGAGGAGTAAATGGGAAAGGCTAGGTTGTCTCCCTCAGTGGAGAGAGACAACAAAGTCACAGCCCTAATCAAGAAACTCTCTGGTTCTAATGGATTTCTTCCACTATTTGGTCCTAATTCTTCTTTCATTTGTATACGCATAACCAACAAGAGCCCACCTGGGCCTATATTAACCCCTAAGCACAGTCTTCCTATCTGTTGACTCTTCTAACCAGCCCAGTTCTTCAGAGGAAGACTGTGAGGGGGCAAACCTACTGAGACCCTCCCTCCTGCTACATTCCTTTTTGTCATTGGCCGCTCTCTATCAGCTACGGGTTCACAGCCTCTTTCTAAGGAAGCCCAGTCTTGGTAGGCATCCTGCCAGCGAGAGCTCAGAGCTGAAATGCCAGCTGAGACACCCCCCCCCCCCCCCCCCCCCGCCACATTCCACTCACCAAGGGGTTTAGGCCCCAACATTTACCGGAGATGCTCTTTCCATTGGCAACTAACTTCCTGCCTCCTAGAGTTCAGAGCATTTATTTTTACTTTGGACTGCTACTCGCAGGTGGCTAAATGTCCTCTGTATTTGTTCACCCTTTACTGTCTGTTCATTTCATTAATGGAGGAGTGCCTAAGACAAGAACCTGTGGGAATACATTTGTGCGTACTGTATCTTTAAATAAAGGAGCTGGTTTGGGTCATGGCAGGCGCCATAAAAAAGGTGGGAGGAGAGTCAGTTCAGGTAAGAGAAGCAGGGTGGAGTCAGGAAGACCGCGCGGAAGCCGCCCAAGAGACAACATGTAAAGAACACTGGTGAGCTACGGGCTGGGCCCACGTGGCCCGCAGATTAATAGAAATGAGTTGATTTAAAATGTAAGAGCTAGCTAGCAATGTGCCTGAGCCATAGGCCAAACAGCATGAACTTAATATAAGCCTCTGAGTTATTTTTGGGGACCCGGGCGGCGGTGGGTTCCTAGGCGGTCTCGGGCGGCGGGTCTGTGGGTCTAAGTCTCCGGACGCCCGGGACCGAGAAACCGCACTACAACAGATGGCGCATCCAACGTGGGCCGATTATCCACTTAGAGCCTGACAAAGATTAAAAAGAGTTCTAGATCGCAGAAATTGAGCCAGGGCAGCTTCCAAATTGTGTGTGTAGAGCGGGTCTTTGTACAAAGAAAGCATGGTCCGGGTCACATTCAAAATGGCGCCGGCGGGCTGTCGGCAGTCAGTGTAAGCTGCAGCTACAACCAGTCTCACAAAAGACTCAGTAACATGTGATCGATTTTAGATTTCTGCCTATTTTGAACAAAAAAGAAACAAAGACGGTTTCTTAATAGCAATATTTTTCGGGGTGTGCTCTGTTTACTGGCCACGAATAAATACACGGTCCGTTTAAAAAAAAAAAAAAACTTAGTGATTCAGCCTAATTTGCAAAAACTGTGCTTCTTTTTGGAGAATGTATTTTAAAAGCTCTTAAGGTTAGAAGATGATTAAGGATTCACAATAAAACAGATTCAGATAAAAAGAAAACCTGTAAACGGGTTACAATGTTTGTAAAAGGTACATAGGCTTTAGAGAGAAAATAAAGAGGTTAGAAAAAGTTTTTAAAGCGAGAAATAGAGTGATAAAAATATAATAAGCCACGTAAAGATGGAAAATAGACACAAAATCTGGATTTTGGTTGTTATTGTGTTTTCTTTTAATTTTTTAACTGTTAATGAGCTAACTGCAAAAAGACAATAGATTGCAAAGGCTACTAAGTTAAACAAGAATGTATATTTTAAAGGTATTTTGATTTTGAAATTTGTGTCTAAGGATTTATTGCTTTGGAAGAGTTCTGTTTCTGTTTCCACAGATGAGAACCGGTGGATTGCTTCCAGGCAAATATGGTTTCATCAACCAAGACCCCCTGAAAAAACCTCTGATGAGAAGAGATGGCCAGATCAGCTTCACAGCTGCAGATGATGACCCAGTCTCAACAACCGTGAGATTTTCAACGCCCCTTAATCAGCAGGAAGTAGTAATAGAAAAACAACGCCCAAATTCCCCAAATATTGTTTCTAAATGTTTGTTTTCATTATAAATGGTTAATGGTCATAGTCAATCTCTTTCTAAGAAAAAACGGGGGATATGGTATGTAAATGCTTTTTTAAAAAAAAAATTAGATTATTAAATTTACAGGTAATCAGCTGTTAATCTCAAAATGCTTTACATTGATATAGATTTTGGTTTATTGATACAAATTTAAAGTCAATTTTATTATGCTGTATGTGTTTTTCTATTCTTGTTTAAGGTATGATGTTCATGTAACTGTTTTAAAATTGTAGTGTATAATTAAGAAATGAAGGTTAATAGTCACTTTTGATAATCAAACTTATAGTTAGGTTAGTTAAGATTTTTAAGTATACAAAGATATATTTCAATTAAATAGATAATCTTCAAATACTTCTAAGACCTACAGAATATGGCATTTAAAATATTTTAAGAGCTTAGACTTTTCTGGACAGTGAGACAGGTCTATACCTGGCAGCACTAATCTACTTCAACAGGAAAATGGGCATTGAAGAAACTCCATATAGAGTCTCATCTATTTGTGGTAATGGTAAGCCACTGGAGAAAAAACTGTTTTTATATTGACTGCTTGACAGTATGCTGTTTAAACTGGACATGCAGGTTCCATAAAAAGATGACCTCTGGACTTTGGCAGAGCAAGCCAAGATCATCATTCGGGTTCCTGCTTTACAGAGAAAACTGTCAGACATTCTTCAAGACTCAAGGAGAAACAATGGATGAACTGTGCCAAAATGGACAGAGCAGATTTCCTGCTTCACTGAAATGAAAAGAGACTTTGGGCCTGTAGGCTGAAGATAAATGCCCCAACCTTATAAAGGAACTTTGAGTGACTGTCCAGGCAGATAGGTGTCATCTCTGTCCTTTCTAGATTTTAGAGGTCGTTTGCACTTCTGGTTTACTTGGATAAATATTATATCCTTCTGTGGTCTTTGATGTAGTTGAAGATTAGATAGTTATATGTACAGTTTTTCTTAGTCATTTAAAAAATATACTAGATATAAAACTTTAGATTCACAAAAATAAAGTAGATAAAATGTTTTCTTTAATTTTGCTAAGTGCAAGTAGACTAGATATTGTAACTGTAATTCTTGCTTGATGGCTATTTTGTTATATGTAATTTTGCTATGTTAAAATTGAAACCTTCCTTTTTGATTAGAAAAAAAAGGGGAAATGTGGGAATATATTTGTGCGTACTGTATCTTTAAATAAAGGAGCTGGTTTAGGCCATGGCAGGTACCATAGAGGAAGTGGGAGGAGAGTCAGTTCAGGTAATAGAAGCAGGGCGGAGTTAGAAGCAGACCGCGCGGAAGCCGCCGACATGTAAAGAACACTGGTGAGCTACGGGCTGGGCCCACGTGGCCCGCAGATTAATAGAAATGAGTTGATTTAAAATGTAAGAGCTAGCTAGCAATGTGCCTGAGCCATAGGCCAAACAGCATAAACTTAATATAAGCCTCTGAGTTATTTTTGGGGACCCGGGCGGCGGTGGGTTCCTAGGCGGTCTCGGGCGGCGGGTCTGTGGGTCTAAGTCTCCGGACGCCCGGGACCGAGAAACCGCACTACAACAAGAACCAACATATAAACAGCCACTGGCTTCAGCAGTTAAAAATGTAGGACCGTTTTTTGCTTCATGTACATTCCCAGCTACTTTTCAAGCCTCACCACTACGAGATTATCTTAAAGCACACCCCAACATTATATTTTCACACCAAAAATATTTCAAATATGCATTCAGGAAATATTTTTACAAGCTCTTTCTTTCAAACCATTATCCCTACTAAAAAATATTGACACTAGTCTATTAATACCAATGAACTCGGCTCTGCGTCTTGATTTTTTTTCTATTGTCCCACAAATGATTTTCATATTTTGCTTTGTTTAATCTAGGAGTTGGATAAGGTCTCTTTCGGGATGCAGTTAGTATGTCTCTTAAGCCTGTTTATAGATTACTCCCCTTTCAGATTAACATTCTTACCATTTTTGTTTGTGGGGGAAAAATGAGAGAGATTTGACCTGGAAAATTTTCCACAGGCAGCTATTTGGTTAATTTTCTTCATCTTTGGTGTGTCATTGACCACATTCCCCAAAGTCTGTCTTTTCTGTGCATTTGTAATTAGATGTGGAAGCTTGATCAAATTCAGGTTTGATTTCATTAGCAAGATGCTTCGGATCACAGAATATCAGGAGACCTGTACTGCCTGGCTCCTCCATTTTTCATAAACTTAACACTAAATATCAGGTTTAGGTGTGAGGGGGCTCTGCCTTTCATAAAATGAAAGGAATGCCAAGATTCCACATTTCAGGAAGAAGAGTTGGTTCCGTGGTGCTATCTAAAGGTAAACAAGAACCTTTGGCAAAAATCATTTCAGCACATTTGATGGTTTTCAATCCATTACATCCATTATTCATTTTCATTTCCCATATTTTAACAATTTTATGGCATACAGCTCACCCATTTAAAGCCCAAGACTCAATGGTTCTTAGCACAGTATCATAATCTAATTTTAGAACATTTATGCCAAAATGAAACCATTAGCAATCATTTGCATTCCCTTTGATACCCTCATAACCCTAGGAAGCCACTGATCTACTTTCTGGCTATTGTTTTATCCCATGTATAGATTCTCATACATGGAATTACATAACACATGGCCTCTGTCTGACTTCTTCCCCTCAGTATAAATTTTACAAGATATGTCTGCTATAGTATATTCTAGGTCTTCATTCCTTTTCACTGACAAATAATATCTCATTGTATAGATGAATCACACATTGTTTGTGCATCCATATTGTTGGGCATTTGGTTTCATAATTTCTTTTTCTTTTCTTTCTTTCATTTTTATTTTGTTTTTACAGACAAGGTTTCTCTGTGTAGCTCTGGCTGTCCTGGAACTCAATTTGTAGAGTAGGCTGGCCTCAAACTTGGAGATCTGCCTTCTTCTTCCTCCCAAGTACTGAGATTAAAGGCCTGTGCCATCACCACCTGGCCTCTGACTGTAGTGAAGAGCAGATATCTTAGGGTGTGGCCTTTTGGCTATCATAGATCTGGGGAACACCTATGCTCCTGGACACCGGTATTCAGGGTGTGGCCAGAGGGCCAGTTTAAGATCCAGGTACACATATACAAGGCCCTCCTCTTTCACCCTCTTGAATGGTGAAAAAGACCAGGTCAGGTGACATGAGCAGTGTGGATCGATCTACAGCTTTCCTGTGACTTTGCAATTGAGTGTGCTCACACTAGATCTTTAATTTCCTTCAATGGTGTTCTATGCAGCATTAGAATTTACACTTCTTTTGTTAATTATTCAATTATATTTAAAATTATTATTTTCTGTATATGAGTATTTTGGGTGCATGTATGTGCTGTTTCATATGGGTGCACCAGGAACTAGAGTTATAGATAGATGACTGTGAGCCACCACTAGGAATTGAACCAGTTCATCGGCAAGAGCAAGTGCTCCTAGACATTGGGTCATCTCTCCAACCCTAAGTATTTTATTTTTGATGTTAGTTTAATTGAATTTATCTTTATTTTATTTTGAGATTATTTACTGCTAGTTTATAGAAATAGAATTCATCGTCTTTGATGATCTTGTGTTCTGTAACTTTGCTGATTTTTCCTCTCCATTAGTTCTGATAATTTGTAGGGTTTTTGTTCCGTTTTTGATGGATTACCAAGCCTTTTATTTTTACAGAATCATATTATGTGCAACTGGAGATAAAGTCACTTTATTTGCCAATATGTATTTCTCCTCCTTCTTGAATTGCTCTGCCTAGATTGATTAAATGAAAGTGGTAAGAAGTGTTGCTCACCTTAGAATTCTTGCTCTTTTTGATATTAAAAAGCATTATAACTGACACACACCGTCAATCATGTTTTATGACTTCCTTTCTACAATAGGTCATATGTCTTGTACATTTCCTGCCCAAGATCTCAAATCAGCTATTTCTATGGTTTCCTTTAGTGCTTAAGGGCCCTGAGAAACCCAGGGTGGGTACCAGGAGCGTTCATTGCTATGGGGTAGCTAATTACCTCTTCAGTGGACAGGATTTGGGAATTCATAATTTTTAGAAAGGTAAAAATAATTCACGAAATTACATTGATACCTTTAATTAGGAGTTATAAATGAATGGGATTTTACATAATTTCATTGAATTTATATTTACATCTCTCTTCCCTTTGACTGGAAATTTTAGTTCCTAATAATATCAACAGCACTGTATTCACTGTGTGTGGTGTGTGTGTGAGAGAGAGAGAGGCAGGGGTGACATTTGAACTTTGGGCTAAAAAAAAAAGTCATGACTATTCAAGGTTTATAGAGCTATTGTGGGAACTTGGAAAATCATATTGAGAACAGTGTAGATATGGAGGCCTGACCTGTAACAGAGAAGTTTGAGAATTCCTCAAAGTCTCTATCAGGGCCGTTTATGTGTTATTTTGAATTAAGAACCACTAAAGTAAAGCCTTTGCTTCACTGGGGCAATTAATACTGGTCAACTGGAGCTGAACTATCAGCTGTGATTCAGAAAAGACCAGTTATTCTAGAAAATGTTTCCTCAGGTTCAGCATACAGAGTCTGTGATCCAGAGGCAGCCAAACTTGGTGATGTGTAAGAGTCTCCCAGGTGGAGGCATGAAGGCATGAAGGGATTACAGAGAGCAGCCAAGGCTTGACACTGTGAAAGGATAGGAGAAATCTATGTGAAGCCTCAGTTGAAGTGAAAATAGTAGGATTTGAAGGGGTTATAGAGAGAAGCTGAAGCTTGACACCAACTAAATACAGTCCCTGAAGAAGGCCAAGAAATGAATCTTAATCAATATTCTTTTGCTGTGAAGAGACACCATGACCATGACAACTCTTATAAAACAAAACTCTTGCTTACAGTTTTAGAGGGTCAATCCATTATCATTATGGTAGGGAGCATGAAAGCATGGTGGTAAGCATGGCAGCAGAACTTGGTAGTTGAGAACTACATCCTGATCCACAAGCAGATGTGGGGTGGGCTGGGGGTGTTGGCCTAGCTTGGGGCTTTTTAAACCTTAAAGCCCACCTCCAGTGACATACTTCTGTGGGATAATGCTCTTGTAAACTATAAAGATTTTTCATTTATATTGGTTTAATAAAATAGTAGTTGACCAGTAGAAGCAGGGAAACCAGACTAGAAGAATTCTGGCAAGAGGGAAGACAGAGATAAAGTCACCAGCCAGACACAGAGGAAGATGTTGCATTGAAGTGAGCATTTGGCTAAACATAAACAGAATCATGGGTTAATTTAAGTGTAAGAGTTAGTCAGTAATATGCTTGAAGCACTGGCCCAGTAGTTACTATAATATTAAGCTCTGTGTAGTTATTTTATAAGTGTCTGTAGGACTTCGGGTGGAAGAGATTCATCCGGACTTCTGGGGTAGGCAGAACTGAGAAACTTCTGACTATACACTTCCTTCAACAAGGCCGCACTTCCTCTGGTCCTTCTCAATAGTGCCACTCCTTGATGACTAAGTATCCAAATATAGGAGCCTATGGGGGGGCATTCTTATTCAAATCACCACAAGAGACTATTGGTCAAGGGGCAGCCCAGTTGCAGAGACCCCAACATTTTGGAAATGACAGTGTCATGTGACAGCTGCCAAGGACAGCAGCAGCCATGGAAAAGAGGAAGCCAGTAAAGCACACTCCTCCATGGTCTCTGCACCAGTTCCTGCCTTGTGTTCCTGCCCTGAATTTCCTGGATGATGGACTAGAAGTTGTAAGATGAAATAAACCCGTTCTTCCCTGGATTGCTTTTGATTATGATGTTTTATCGCAGCAATAGAAAGCAAAGGAAAAAAAGTACTGGTGTTTTCCACCTGTTTTTTTGAGAAAGGTTCTTTCACTGACTTGGGGCTGGTTGATTTAGGTTAGGCTGGCTGGCCAGCAATTCCCAGAATTCACCTGTCTCTTCCTCTTCAGTGCTGGGATCACAAGCATGAGCCACCATGTCCAGCTCTTTTATGTGGATGCTGTAATCAACCTTAGGTCCTCATACTTATGTGGCAAACACTTTATGAACTGGGCTATCTCTCTAGCTCACTAGCGTGTTTCTTATCATGTTTAAAATTTCCCACAAATAAACTTCTTTTATGATCCTTGGTCAGAGGTTCCACAGTATGGAACAATAATCTAAGTCACAAAGAGTTAAACCTAGAGGTTTACTATTGTCATTGTTGCTGGTATGACAGAGTCTAGTCCTGTAGCCCAGACTGGTATTAAACTCATCATTCTCCTGCATCAGTCTCCCCAGTGCCATCATGCCCACCTAAGCAAGACTTTCTTTATTAAAATTTTTTTATTTATTTATTTATTTATTTATTTATTTATTTATTTATTTATTTATTTATTTATTTATTTGTGTGTGTGTGTGTGTGTGTGTGTGTGTGTGTGTGTGTGTGTGTGTGTGTAAGTGGATATGTGCACCTGAACACAGGTGCCCAAGAGGTATCAGATCTCCCTGGAGTTGGAGTTACAGACTGTCGTGAGCCTCCCAAGATGGGTGCTGGAACCAAACATGGATCCTCTGCCAGAACGACAAGTGCTCTGAACTTCTGAGCCATCTCTCCAGCGGGCTAAGCAATAGTATTTTGAATACAGACTCTGTGCTCTTCTTCACTACCAGATATCCTGCTTGTATTTTGTACAGCCCTTGTCCAAGAATCAGCTCAAGTTTCTTTCTCTTTCATTAGAAACAAAGATCTAGACCCTAGGTGTGCTTGTAGCTACTGACCTACCACTGCTTCTCAATACTCAAAAGTCCTGAGAGGAACACAAGGAAATGCATGTGTGTTCTCTGACAGAATACAAAATGCACGCGTGTGCCACCAGTGCCTAGGTAGGTATTTCAATATTTCTATATGTCTCTATGTATAGCAGTGTCAAACTAGACATGATAATGCCCCAGTGATGTCTTCCCCTCCTCCAGCACTATTCAGATTACTCCAGCCTTTCCCCATTGCTTATTTGCAATTTCCCACTCAGCACAGAGTAGCCACCATCTGTTTGTTTAATAGTTGGCGTCTGATATATGGGCATATCACAGAGTCAGACCTGTTGATGTGACCTCATAGGAAACAACTAGAGAGTAGAGTCTAGGTTTTTTTGTCTTTAGTCCTATGTTCATTTTCAAAGTTGCTTGGCTCAAGACTTTTTATTTCTACCCCCTTCAATGAAATTATTTTGTATATGTGTTGATGTGGGAATGTCTTTCTATATGCTGTAAATGAAGGACTGTTTTGTCCCATTACAGGCATCATAGTAGCAGGCAGGAATCGGAGCATAAGTAGGAGAAAGAGGGCAGAGTCAGACAGTGGGATAGACCCATCTTCCCAAGGAATCAACATGTAAGGAACACAGGTGAGCCAAGGATCACATGGCAGGAGAGATTACTGGAAATGGGCTAAATTAAGATAAAAGAGCCAGCTAGTAATATGCCTGAGATATAGGTCAAACAGCATGAAATTAATATAAGCATCTGTGTGTTTCTTTGGAACTTTGGAATTGGTGGTCTAGATAAGCAGAGGTGGGCAGGTCTGAACTGTAGCGCTAGGCAGGCCAGAAACCTCTTGTTACAATGTGTAGCGTTCTAAGATTCTTTGGCCATATTTTGCCCCCATCTTTCAATTCTTTGACCTATGAATTTTATTTTATTAATTTTTTTGGGGACAGGGTTTCTCTGTGTAACAGTCCTGGCTGTCATGGATCTCACTCTATAGAATCACAAATATTCACCTGCCTCTGCCTCCTGAGTGCTGGAATTAAAGGTGTGTCACCACAGCCTGCTGACCTATTTTTTTTAAGCTGTCAACATTAGGATATATTCTGTGGATTCTGAAAATGTATAGTGTCATATATCTACCAGCATAGTATCAAACAGAAGAGCTTCATAGCCCTTAAAGTCCTCTGCGCTTCCTTTACTCGAGGATTTTTTTTTTCCCAAAATCCATGGCAACCACTGGTCTGCTTATTAGCTCTAGTTCTGCCTTTTCCTGAATGCCATAGAAAATGGTTTTCTGCAGTGGCTGCTTGCGCTTAAGCATTGTCTTTTTTCGACTCTTTCCCTTTCCCTAGGCTGGGAATGGATCTCAGGACAGCTGCTCTCCCGCCAAGTTATATCCCTGTCCCTTTTCAATCTTTATCCTGAGTCAGAGCCTCACAAAACTGTTTGGCTGTCTTCTAACTTAAAATCCTCCTGCCTTGGCCTCTTCAGTAACTGGAATTAAAGGGGTGTGCTACCATGCCTGATGCTCATCCATATAATTGTATGGCTTAATAGTGCTTTTTTTTTTTGAGACAGAGTCTCATGTAACTCAGGCTGGTCTTGAACTCCCTGTGTAGCTGAAGATGACCTCAAACTTCAGGCCTTCCTGCCTGTGGCTCCTAAGTGCTGATATTATCGTGATGTGCCACCATATCCAATTTATACAGGGATGAAAATTTAACCCAAGCCCTCTGTGCATGTTAAACGAGCACTAGACCAATTGAGCTACATTCCTAGCCCACTACACTTTCTTATTACTGAGTAATATACTGAGTAGTATTCTACTGTACAGATATACAAATTTGTTCATATATCCATCTATTGAAAGACCTCTCAACTGTTTCCTGTTTAAGGTAACTATGAATAAATCTGCTTTGAACATTTATATATAGGGTTTTGTGTATGAGCATAACAATAGTTGATTAAATACTTAGAAGAATAATTGCTGTGCTGCATGATAAGACTATGTTTAATTATGAAAAAATGGACAGCCTTTCAGGTTTTTAATACTCTCCACAAGCAAGAAGTAAACCTCATTTTTGCCAACAATTAGCTTTGCCAGTTTTCTTCTTTACTTTAGAACTCTAATACATGTGTGTTGGTAGCTCATTGTTGCTAAAGAAAATCTCTGATAGCCCACATTGTTTCTCCTGCTCTGACATTTGCCTTCCCCTTGGAAGCTATCATTCTAGTCTTCCTGTGTTATTTAGGTATCATGGTCATCACCTTCTGTAGCTTTCTTGGTGGAAAGAGCTGGCTGCCTCCCGGAACACAGCTCCAGGAACACTGTGCGTTGCTCTTGAGATGTGACAATATTTCTCTGTGATGAAATCAGGTTTGAGGGGCTAGCACTTTCTCTCCACCCTTAAACAGAAAATTACTGATGGTGTAATTTTGTTTCTGTTGGCAATTGGCTGGTTAGAATTTGATGCTCTGGGAAAAAATTGCTCCAGGAACTGAAGTATGACTCACTAAAGAACTAATCCCTTTCCCAACAGTTACTGCCAGGAGCTTAACTGCCTTGTCACAAACTCTTGGTACAGTTCACTTGTCACCTGTCCACACATGGCTAGGTGTATTCTCAGCTCTTGGGTGGCTTCTTAAGGCTTCCCAATGCCCTTAGCATCTTCTCTTTTGAGGGTAACTAGCCAAGTATTTTTTCTAGACTTGTTCAGTAGGCATGAACGTGAAGCCTCATAATAACTCACTATTCTGCTTATGCATTTGTACTGTATACTTTAATAGGTTTTGTTTTATAATAGGAATGTAGTTCAGTGCATAAACTGTAGTAATCAGCCAGCCTAACAATAGGGCCCCTTTTCTTTCCTTCCTCCCTTACTTAGTTCCTTCTTTTTTCCTTCCTTCCTTTTCATCTTCTTATTAAAACATGATCTCACTATGTGGCCATGGTTGACCTGGAACTCTCTATGTAGACCAAACTGGCCAAGAACGCATAGAGATATGCCTGCCTTTGCCTCCTAAGTGCTGGGATTAAAGGATATGCTATCATGCCTGACCTTTAAATTTAAATTTCTTTAAATCTAGATTCCTTCCACACTCCTTTTCCCCCCTTAAAATGAGCACAGTCCATGGGATCTATGAAATTTCTTAACCATTGGATTTTGCTAATAACACACTTATGGTGCATTTCCACATGGATTCTGCCTGATGCTTTTCTTGCCAATGGTTATTGAGGCCCAAAGGTTTAACTAGGCCCTGTTTTTTATTTCTTTATTGTTTTTATGTGTAAGAATGTTTTGCCTGCATGTATTTTGTGTACTATTTACATGGCTGGTGTCTGAGGAGGTCAGAAACAGTGTCAGATGGATGTTAGCCACTATGTGGGTGCCAGGAACTGGATCCAGATCCTCTGCAAGATCTAGAAATGTTCTTTACTTCAAATCCATCTCTCCATCCTTTTTCAAAAAATGTAAAGTTTATACTTTGATAATTTTACTAGTATATACTGTATTTTGACCACATTCACCCCATTGCTCTCTCATATCCTTTTTAGACCTCTAGATTCAGTTTTGATAATTTTTAAAGATTTATTTTGTTTTTAATTATGCATATATGTATGTGCCTGTGTGTGGTTATGGACATGTGAGTGCAGATGTCCTTGGAGGCCAGAAGAGGGTTTTTGGATTCCCTGGAGATGAAGTTACAGATGGTTGTGAACTCCCTGATTTGGGTGCTGAGAACTGGACCCAGGTCCTCAGCAAGGGCAGTGTCTTAGTTAGGGTTTCTATTGCTGTGAAGAGACACCATGACCATGGCAAGTCTTATAAAGGAAACCATTTAATTGAGGAGGCTTACAGTTCAGAGGTTTAGCCCATTGTCATCATGGCGGGAAGCATGGCAGCGCACAGGCAGACATGGTGCTGGAGAAGGAGCTGAGAGTTCTATATCTTGATCCACAGGCAACAGAGGGAAACTGTGTACCACATTGAGCATATGAGACATCAAATCTCATGCCCACAGTGACACATTTCTTCCAACAAACTCACACCTCTTAATAGTGCCACTCCCTATGGCCAAGCATTCAAACACAGGTCTGTGGGTTGTTCCTATTCAAACAAACACAAGCAGTATGTGCTCCTAACTGCTGACCCATCTCTACAGCCCTTAGTTTTGATCTTGATCTTTCTTACAAAACTCTGCTGGTGAGTTTAACGTCAGGAGATAATCATGTCTATTTGTGTTTCTCTGCGATGGCAGTTGTGGGTTCTCACTATTTAGATCGAATTCTAGCATTTTTTAAATTACTTAGTATGACTTTATTAAGAAGTGCTTCCCCAATTTGTTAGTGGTTCAGTTTCCATAGGAAAAGCAGGGTAGATGCTTAATACTTTCTCTTTTTTGTTCATTTTTTAAGTGTCTTGATTATCTTTCATGGTATTCAGTAAAAATATCACCATGGATTTTAAAACAGACGCATAGTTCATGAGGGGTGTGTGTGTGTGTGTGTGTGTGTGTGTGTGTGTGTGTGTGTGTGTGTGTGTGTGTGTGCTTGAGATAATATAGTGGATTTATGATGTTACATTGTAAACAATTGTCCTGCCTACTAGTTTAATAAAAAACGCTGATTGGTCAAAGGCAGACAGGAAGTTTGGGCAGGGCTACCAGACTAAGAAAATTCTGCTGCTTTGAGAAAGGTACTGAGCCGCATGGCTGAACAGGATAAGAATCATGGGTTAGTTTAAGAGCAAGAGCTAGCAAGTTATATGCCTGGGCCCTAGGTCAATCAGTGTACAATTAATACAAATGTCTGTGTGTTTCAGTGGAACTATGGGACTATGGGACTGTGGGTCTGTGGGCTGAAAAGTCTTTGCCAACAACCTCATACAACAGGATAAGGTCTCACCCTGCTTTCCTCAGCACTTTTCACCCTTAACATGGTCCCTTTTAATATATATACACTACAAGCCAGGATCTGCATGTTAGAAGAAATTTTCCGAGTGTTTCTGAGTCTGGGACATCTTTTTGATATAACAATTTCTAGATTCACCCATTTTCCTTTATTTTCATTTTTCTTTACAGCCAAATTAAATACCATTGTGTATATGCACCAGAATTTCATTATAAATTCAACAACTGATGAACATCTATGCTGATCCCATTTCCTTGATATTGTGAGTAGAGCTTCAGTGCACATGGATGAGCTAATGGCTCTGTGCTAAGCTATGGAGTCCTTAGGGTATATATGTCTGGGAGTAGTAGAATCGGCTCCTATGGTAGTTCTATTTTTAGCTCTTTTGAGAAGCCTCCATCCTGATTTCCATAGAGGGCACGTTAATTTAACTGCCCCAGCAACGAATAAAGGTTCCTCTTTCCCCACATTTGCTGCCACTTGTTTTATTGACAGCCATTCACACTGGCACAAGATGGAACCTCAAACTCATTTGCATCTGCCTTTCCTTGATGGGTAAAGGGTGTTTAACACTTTCAAAAGTACTTCTTGCTCCTTAGTGCTTCTTCTTTTGAGAACTCTCTGTTCATTTCATTAGCACATTTATTGACTGGTGGTTTGGGGGAGAGGGGATGGTGTTTAATTTTTGCAGTTTTTTTTAACATTACATTTTTAATACTGCAGTAAATTCTCTATGTAAAGCAAACTAGCCTTGAACTTGTGGCAGTCCTCCTGTCTCAGCCTCTCAAGCGCTGGGATTAAGGGAAGAAATGCATCACTATGTCTAATTTTCATTGCATTGTAGAATGCAAGAAAGCTCTGTACCATTCAAAAAGCTACTTTAAAAATAGATTTTATAAACCTTTAAGCAACCCTCCTCATCTGGAGCTTTTTGAATGGAATTAGAATTCCATTCTCACACTTGCTTTCCAATCAGCACAAGCAAACAAGAGCCAAGGTGAGAAGAGAAACACCCCGCCTCTGTCTGCAGTGTCAAAGCTATGACTCATGTTAGCTCTGAGCTTGTCTTGAGAGTCAGCAGGGAGGAAAGAAAGGATCTGCACTAAGGTTTAGGCTTTTAATAAATGCAGTTGAAACATGGACAACTTTACATCTGCAACTGAATACACATATCCTGTCTATGTGCTTTATTAAAATTCATCTGTGGATCTTGAATGCATAAAGATATTTGAGTCTCAAGTTCTTTAACACTTTTTAAATTAGAAAATATGTTTGTGAAGATCTTTCCTTTTGAACTTTAGCTCAGACTCCAGCAGCTGAGCAGACAGCTGCAGAAAAGTTACACAACACACTTGAATGGATACGTTGGTTGTCCTAATCTTTATCCATTTCTCTCCTTTTGAGTCTGTTGACTTTTAGTTTTTATTTTCCCCATCTTCCTCTCGGTTTACATGCTCAGTTGGACAAATAGTTAGAATCTAATTTACAAGTATATATGGAGGCATCATAAGTTCCTTGTCTGTAGTCTATAGGGAAAAAATGCTCATAAAGAAATCAAAGCCCAGAGCAGCGGAGATAGCTCAGTCAGGAAAGTGTTTGCTACACAAGTGTGAGAACCTGAGTTCAAATCCCCAGAACCTACATAAGAAGTACAAAGGATAGCTGGGCAGTGGTGCACTCGGGAAGCAGAGGCAGGTGAATCTCTCTGGGTTCTGGGACAGCCAAGGGTACACAGAGAAACTCTGCCTCAAAAAAAAAAAAAAAAAAAAAAAAAGGTACAAAAGCTAGCCAGACTTGGTGGCACACACTTGTATTCTCTGTGCTGGAAAGGCAGATCTAGGTGCATTCCTGGAGCTCACTGGTCTTCCAGCCTAGCCTTTCCAGCAAGCCCCAAGTCAATGAGACACAGTTTCAGAAAACAAGGTAAATGGATGCCCCCTAAGGAATAACACCTAAGATTGCTCTCTGGCCTCCACATGCACACACACATGTACATGCACTCCCTGAATACATATTCATATTGAAAGGGGGAGGGAGGGAGGGAGGGAGAAATCAGAAATGAATGCCTGTATATGAAAACTTTCAGAGATGTGGAAATAGTGCCCTTAAAAGCTAAGGCATACTAACTACCCTCCCCCCAAATGTTAAATGCAGTGCAGGAGCTGGAGAGGTTGGCAGTTGAGTACTGGCTGTTCTTCCAGAGGACCCTGGTTTGTTTCCCAGCACCCACAAGATGGCTAACTCTAGTTCCAGAGGATCTGACCCATTCTTCTGGCTTCCCCAGACATTGCTCACACATGAAGCACAGACATACTCCCAGACAAAACACCTATACAGATATGAATAAAATCTCAAAAAAGTGTAGTATGGCCAGATGTGGTGCACACACCTGTTATCACAGTACACAGGAGACTGAGGCAGGAGGATCATAAGTTCAAGACCATCCTGGGCTAAGTAATAAAACCTTGTCTCAAAAAACAAAACCCAAAAGAACATAGCCAAGGGCCCAAATATTGTCACATTAACACATTCTAGAAGAGTAGGAGAAAGTTTAAAGGAACAATGACAAAAGGTTGATGTCCATGTTATGTAGAAAGGTATTTTCAAGCCTATTAATAATGATTACTTTATTTACTTGATAACGATTTTAGAAATACCATTGCGGTGATATATTGTTTATGATCTAACAAATAAAGATTGCCTGAAGATCAGAGGACAGAGCCAGCCACAGAGTTAGAGGTCAGGGTGTGGTGCCACACACCTTTAATCCTAGCACCAGGGAGGCAGAAGCAGAGATCCATCTGGATCTCTGCGAGTTCAAAACCACCCTGGACTACTCAAGATAAATTCGGTCTGAAGGAGAAACAGAGCCAGGCAGTGTTAGTACAGGCCTTTAATCCCAGCACTAGGAAGGTTGAGACAAGAAGTGATATGGCAGAGTGAAGACAGGAATGTAAGGCAGGAGGAGACACGAGCCCCCCCCCCCCCCTTTCAGCTGAGGACTCAGATCATTCAATCTGAGGATTCATAGAGATGGGATCTTCCCCTTTCAGCCTGAGGATTCAGTAGTGGTGAGAAGTTTCTCTAGTGGCTTGTTCCTCTGCTTCTCCGATCTTTAAGCATTTACTCCAAAATCTGGTTCCGGGTTTTTACTAAGACCAGTTAATAAAAAGATAGCCTTTTATTAAGACTATCCAGGATTTGTGCAACATGCCAAACCCTGTGCCCAGCATGGAGAACACAGTTGTGAGAGATCCTCATGGATCCAGTGCTATGAAGAATTGCAAAGGGACTGAAATTTTTACCCTATTTGCAAGCTAAGACATTTACTTGACCTGGTTTCACAGTGGCTGGCCGAGGACAACTGACTTGGGTCAAAGGTAAAGAATTTTATTGCTCATGACAAAGCAAGCAGTATAGATTTGAGTGTATTTCTTGAGTTTTCTTGTCCCCAAATCTGATGAAGTTTCCATATATGGGCACAGGTGGGTGCCTGTGTGCATGGTGGGCTGAATTTTAGGAGAAAGGCATAGACTTTAGAGAACTATAAACTAATAGGTGGTAAGCATACTGCCCCTTTCTTTGAACGGAGACACTGTTACCATCTTCCAAGCTTGGTGGTTTTATAACACCCTTAAAAAGACTATCTAAAACAAGTCAGTGCCCATCCAGAGCAACCAACAGGTAAACAGGCCTTTACCAAGTTAAGTGGGATTGATTAGCTGGCCTCTAGTTGACCCCAGACATGTGGACAATAAAAGCTATGGTTTATTGCTGTGGTTTTGTGATTGGCAGATAGTACTATTATAACAACAAAGACTGATACAGTCACAGATAATTTCTTGATTCCAAAATTAATTTTTCCTCTTGTACTCTCTGAACTTTCAGATCTTATCAGATCATTTACTGTCTAATCTACTCCAGCTGTAGATTGCAGCCCAGACGTGAAATACAGACTTTGGTGGTCTGTTCCTCATTTCCTTTCCAAAACTGTATACATGTATGGTTTACCACAGGATTTTTTTTTTCCGGTTATTTTTCCAACTTCTCTGTTTACCTCTCTCCCTTCCTATTCTCTTTCTTGCATTTCACTCTCATAGACCACACAAAAATGCCTGTTTACTTAAAGAAAACTCAAATCTTTAGAATACGTTGTTTTTGAGACAGTGTCTCATGTAGCCCTGGGATGGCCTTGAACTCATGTAGCTGAGGGTGGTCTTGAATTTCTGACGATCCTGTCTCCACCTCTCAAATTCTGAGATTACAGATGTGTGCCACTGTTAGGATTCTCTTCTAGACCGTGATGGCACACCTAGCCAATGACAATTGGCATGACTCCACCTTGCGTGCTGACGTCAGCTCCGTTTAAGAAGGATTCCCACCTAGACACTCTTTCACTTTTTTTTTCTTTTCCTCACCCTGCCAGAGGGCAAGTGCTCTCACCCCCTCCCCCTCCTCTCTCTCTCTCTCCATCTCTTCTCTCTCTCTTTATAGTAATAAAGTCTTTCTACATAGAGCCCTCCTAAGTGTCCTGCCGCACCACCACTTGTCACTGCGTCCCACTTCACACACATGGGGCATGAGGTCTTTATCCATCGACATCTGCTGCCACACCGGGTAAATTGCGCTATCATATCAGGTCAGATCACAGCAGCCTCCATGCTTAGTTTTGTGTGGTGCTGAGGATGGAACCCATGGATTAATGTGTATGCTAAGCAAGTACTCTACCATGAGCTGTACCTTCATTTATTGCATACTTTTAAGGTTAAAAAAAAATTAAGTATTTGGGCTGGAGAGATGGCTCAGTGGTTAAGAGCACTAACTGCTCTTTCAGAGGACCCAGGTCCAATTCCTGGCACCCACATGGCAGCTAATAACTATACATAACTCCAGAATCCAACACCTTCACACAGACTTACATGCTGGCAAAACACTAATACACATCAATTTTTTAAAAAAAAAATAAGTATTCATTTTAACCTACCTGAAAAGTATAGAAATTCATAAAGGTCATCTTACAGAGCTAAATTTCCTTGAGGATTTTTATCATCCACCTTGGGCCCTTTCTCTATTTTTGCTTACATTAGGTACTCCTCCTCCTCTTCTTCTTTTCATTTTCCACTTCTACTTTTCTTTAAGATGGGGCAGGGGACACCTCCCTATCTAGCACAGGGTAGCTTCAAATGCGTGACCCTCTTACAGCCTCCCAAGTGCTCAGATTACTGATGCATGCCTACACACATGACTCGTGAGCCATTTTCTTCTTTATCTTTAATTGTGTATGTTGGGGTGTGTGTGTGTGTGTGTGTGTGTGTGTTAAGAGTAGGTACTGCTCTTTGTAGAGGGACAGAATGCAATTCCCAGAACACCAGATAGATCTCAACTGCCTGTCACTCCAGCTCTACGGGGATCTAATGACTCCATCCTCTTTGAAAACTCATACTCATGTTGGTGAGCCTCTCTAGCCCCTCAAGTACTGTTATTTATTATTACTGAACATGAACTTTCTATATGGAGGGAAAAAATCACAAAGCAAACAAGTTGGGAAAAACAATTGCAATGTAGTGAACAATGGGTTCATATAGTCCCCATATAGTTTATTAAAATTCAAATTATACAAATCCATTAAAGTATATACACGGGGCTGGGTGTGCTGGCACATACCTTCAGTCCTAGCACTGAAGCTGAAGTCTGAGGCCACCCTATTCTACATGGTAAGTTTTCAGCCAGCCAAAGTTGAATGAGGAGGAGGCCCATTGGCTCCTAGATTTGAGTATTTGGTCACTAATTGAGGGGTACTATTTAAAGATTAAGAGATATTGCCTTGTTGGAGGAAGTGTGTCTTTGGGGGTAGACTTTGAGGTTTCAAATGCTCAAGCCAAGTCTAGTGTGACTCTCTCTTCCTGCTACCCGCTGATCCAGATGTAGAACTCTCAGCTCCTTCTCCAGCACCATGTCTGCCTGCATGCCACCATGCTTCCTGCCATGCTGATAATGGACTGAACCTCTGAACTGTAAGCCAGACCCAGTTAAATGTTTTCCTTTATAAGAGTCGCTGTGGTCATGGTGTCTCTTCACAGCAATAGGACACCAACTAAGACAGTTACATAGTGAGACCCTGTCTCAAAAAAAAAAAATCAAAACAAACAACCAACATTTTGTCTTAAAATCCTACTTCCAGGAGGTTTTTTTTTTCTTTTTCTTTCTTTTTTTCCCCTCTTTTCTTATTTTTAAGGCTCTATAAACTTTTATTATTTTAAAAGATACAAAAACTACAGGCTATGACTTCTTTTTTGTTTAAAACTTCATTGAACATGAGACCTCAAGAATGATAAGAAATATGTTATTAGGGTGTGTCTTTAAAAATATAGTGAAATTTGTACTTTTAGAGATTGGGTAATAAGTTCTAATTAAGGCAAATGAATATTCAATAAAATGAGAAGTTCAAATTAACTGTCAAATTTAGCTACATAGATGTTCTTGGTAACCTGGATATACTTATTTTCAAAAAGGTTCCAGAGGAAACAGTCATTCTTAATGAAGTAACCCAGACATAGAAAGACAAACATCCCATATTTTCTATCATTAATTTTATCATTTCTTAAACATATATGAACTCTGTAAGCATATGAACTGGATCCCAACAATTTTAAATTGTAACAAAATATAAAATTTATGCTGATATTTTGTAGTTTTATTTTATTTTAAAAGATATATTTTATTTTTTAATTATTATGACTCTGTGTTGGTATGTGTACATAGTACAGGTGCTCCCAGAAACCAAAGGTATTGGGTCCTTAAGCTGTCAATACAGGCAGTTATGGGATGCCCAATGTGGTGCAGAGAACTAAACTCAGATCCTTTGTAAGAAAGGATGCTCATAACCATTGATCTGTCTTTCAAGTCTTTATTCATGAAAATATTAAATATTAGTTATCCTGAAATTAATACTATATGAGATATGTCATATTTTCATTATAAAACCTACTTAAAATATAATGGCATATAATCAGATCAATTATTATTCTCAATGAGCAGATAGACTATTTCTAAAAATCTCACATAACTCATAAATTCCACATATAATCAATAATGATTTAGATGGTGAACAATTCAATGATTTCTGAAGAATATTATGTGCATCTTTCTTCTTCAAAAATAAAATAAAAAATTCAGGAGTGACATGGAATGAAGATGTTAGCAATGATCCAGATTAGTGATTAGAAACTTAGACACATCATGTTCTATAAGTAAGTTTCAATTATATTTTTCTCTAAACAGTACTAATATTAACTGAAGTCAATACTCTAAGAGAATACACATTTCATAGAGCAGATTTACCAACACCAAGTGGATTTAAAAAACAAAAAAACAAGGAAAAGGAAGATGTTGAAAATTTAGAGTCTGTTAAAAATGTGAAAATAAATGATTGTTGGTAGCAACTTGTCATGTTATGTCTATGTGTAATTACTTATTTATTACTAAGTCTTCATCTAAACAACTGTAAAATTAGATAATGGCAATTCCCATTGGAATACAAATAATGCAAAATACTTCTATTATCATGGTATTAATCAAGGAAAATTTAAAAAAAATACAAATGCATACACAGGGAAATAAAAATAACAAGGAGTGTTTAACATTTTGAGATAAAATATCTAAGTTGAGAAGACTGATACATGGACAATTGAAATAACCGGGCATACAAACAGATCATTATATGAGTTAAATAATGACTAAAATTAGTCTTATCATTGATATCAACAGTTCCACAGCAGTATAATTCTTATTACTTTCTAGTTTATGATTCAGAGTGTTATATTGATTAGTTAAATCACTGTTTCCTAAGTCCTTGACCAACAGAATCACCACCTTTCCATGCACAATCCTGTCAAATTAGCCTAGTCAGAATAATTAAACTCAAAGTTATTTTTTATTCCAGGAGGGAAGCAGAGATTAATGCCAAACTTAAAAATCTAAAGAGTTTATAATTTGCCATCCAGGCATATAATCTTCCAGTTTTTGACTGTAGAAGCTAAATGAATATTTTAAAATGACTCTAACTTTCACAAGCTCAACTATATGGCAGAATTGTCACCATGTCAGATGTATTGTTGTTAGATACAATTAACAAATCCTTCAACTACTTTGTGGCTACTTGTTGTAGTGGGTTTCGGGTCCCGTGTGCCAGAGATCCGGGACCCACAGACCTGCCGCCCGGGACCGCTTATCCCCGCACCGCCGCCCAGGCCCCCAGAAACGACTCAGACGCTTACATTAACTTCATGCTGTTTGGCCTATGGCTCGGGCACATTGCTAGCTAGCTCTTACATCTTAAATCAACCCATTTCTATTAATCTGTTGGCCACGTGGCCCCGGCCCGTGGCTCACCTGTGTTCCTTACATGTTGCTCCTTGGGCAGCTGGCTCGATCTGCCTCTGACTCCGCCCTGCTTCTCCTACCTAAACTCTGAACTCTCCTCCCACTTCTTCCATGGTGCCCGCCCTGTCCCAAAACAGCTCCTTTATTTAAAGATTGAGATTCACAGCGTACACAAATGCATTCCCACATTAGCTACTCGCTGTATCTCACTCTATACTGTATAGTACCCCAAGAAATCATAAATATCTAGTTGCCTTATAGAACTGCTCTTTGACCAATTACATTAGTGACATTATGTTGATCTTTTTTTCATTAAAAAATGTCATTTTTATCAATGTATCTCCCTGCTACCCTTCCTTCCTTCCTCCCAAACCCTCCCAGCCAGCCCTCAGCCTCGCCCCTGCCCATCCACCTATCCCCTCCCCCAAAAGGGCAAGAAGTCCCAAGGTAAGTCAGCTTAGCGTGGCACATCCACTCCAGGAAAGTCCAATTTCCTCATCCCAAAGTCAAGGCTGGGTTCGGTATTCCTCTGCAGGGAATGGGCTCCAAGGTGCCAGCCCATGCACAGGAACATAGTCTCATCCTACCCCTTGAGACAGGATTTCTCTCTGTGATTTCTTGGCTGTGTCCTAGAACTTAGTCTGTAGACCAGGCTAGCCTGGAACTCACAGAAATCCACCTACCTCTGCCTTCCAAGTTTAGGGATTAAAGATGTGCACCACTGCGTCTGACTCTACTTCTAGTAATTTATCTTTAAAAAAAATAGTTATTTCTGTTCAGAGATGTGTCCAGTGCAAGGCTGTGTTACAGAAAGTTAGTAGGACAATTGCTCCAATTCCTAAGAATAAGAATTTAAATATAGTACATAGGATCAAAGTGTTACTTTGTAACTGTTGGAATAATGAGGTGGAATTATAGTTATTAACATGGAATGATGTCAACATACATAACAATGAGTTCAGCAGGACAAATAAATTATGTTCCCCAGCATGATGATTCCAATTAAGTAACATGTATTTTTTACTACAAAGTAATGACATAATTATGTGAGGCCTTGATATGTTAATGAATCTTATTTGCTTATTCCACAATATATACATGCCTCCTAACATTACATTAAGTTCCATAAAGATGTACAGCTAGGTGGGTGGTGGCAATGCACACCTTATTCCCAGCATTCTGAAGGTAGAGTTCTGTGAGTTCAAGGCCAGCCTGGTCTAGAGAGTGAGCTCCAGGACAGCCAAGGCTACACAGAGAGACCCTGTCTGAGAAAACAAAACAAAACATTCATGAGTGTTAGTCAATTAAAAATAAAATGAACAGGGCCTATGAGACCACTCAGCAGCTAAGGCTGTTACTACTAGGCCTGACCACCTGAGTTCAGTACTTGGAATTCACATGGTTGAAGACAGGAACCAATTCCCATGGGTTGTTCTCTGGCCTCCATACATGTCCTGTGGTATGCATGCCTCCCCCAAATAAATTTTAAAAATTTTTCAAAAAGATTAGGGAGATGGAGAGAAGGCTTAGCAGTTAAGAATGCATACTGCTCTTGCAGAGGACCCAAGTTCAGTTCCCAGCACCCATGTCAGGGGTTTCACAACTCCAGATAACTCAGCTTCAGGGATGCCTGATGCCTCTGGCCTCCTAGGGTACCTGTCATGTGCTCATTCCCACGTATATAAGCATAATTGAAAATAAAATCTTAAAAAAAATAGAAATTATATTTTTATATCTCTGGGTGATATGATAGTATGTTAAATTAATTTTGAATTTTTATTTTTTTTTTAGTGTTTCTTTTTATCTTTTTGGGCTTTATTTGTTTAGTTGGTTGCTTGGGGGGTTTTGTTTGTTTGTTTGTCTGGTTGGTTGGTTTTTCAAGATAGGGTTTCTCAGTGTACCCCTGACTGTCCTGGAACTCGGTCTGTAGACCAGGTTGGTCTCTGACTCAAAGATCCACCTGCCTCTGCCTCCCAAGTGCTGAGATTGAAAGCATGCACCACCACTGCTCAACATTTTTTTAGTCTTCCTAAGAAGAAATACTAGTATATTTAACTAGGGAAAATGGAAGATTCACTGGTGTCTTCTTGCAGTTAGTTTTCAAATTGTATTTTCTTACTTTTCTTCATTTGTTTGCTTGAAATGGAATCTCACTGTGTAGCTCAGACTAGCTTCAGTCTCAGAATTCTATCTCATTCCTGAGTGCAAGGATTCCAGGACTGTACTGTCCTACCCAGTCTCTTACATTTCTTCTCTGTAGAGTAGGCTGACCCCAGGCTCACATAGATCTGCCTGCATTTGTCATCTTCCCCCCCCCCCACTCCCTGCATTTAGAGCTAACGAAAACATGAGTTCAGTGTTGCTAGTCCTTCCAATGGGCCCCAGATGCCAGTTCACTCTCTGATTACTCTAAAGCTGAGAATCTTTCTTTGCTTGAGATTCTTGGGGAGCAACCTGGATTTGTGAGGCCTGGAAGCCTAGGAGGCTTTCAGGGGCCTTCACCCACCTCGTGGCACTTGTCCAGAGACTCCCAGTTTGACTTGGACCAAGCATATATCATTTAAGGAGATTTGGCATCTGGGTGCTGTTAAAGGAAAGAGGTTTTCAATAGATTATGCAGTGGACAATGAGGGTTAAAATAAAATTTCCCACAGAAGTGCTCTTGTGTCTTTTTTTTCTTCTTCGTATCCTTCCAGATTTTCCAGCCTATCACTCCATGACAAGTGAAGCAATAATAATCATTTTATTATGTCCGATGGTTTCCCTGGGTCAGGGCTTCAAACGTGGACCCATGGAGACATCTTGGCTCAGCTTCACAATGCCTGGGAAGAATTTGCAAATGGGAGCTGGAACCATAAGAAGGTCCAGGTGAAGTAGGGGCTCAGTCCAAGAGCAAGTATTCTAGGAGAGATCCCAGAAGCTGTCTCCTTACCTAGTCTTGAAAGAAGTCAGCATCATTTTACTGTACACATGGGCAGGAGTCCTCAGAAACATCTGCCCAAATTCTAGAGAAAGAAACCGAACCCCGGGCTATGTGGAAGGTCACATAGTGTTAATGCCACATAGAAAAAAAAACCAAAAAAACAGCATACATAGATACAGTCATGCTGGGGATACGCAATCCAGGGCTCTGTCCAAATTTCCACAAAGTCTCTCAGTAAACACCTTTCTTTCCTCCTTCTCTGTCTGTCTCTGTGTATCTCTCCTTCCCTCTCCCTCCCCAACTCACCTTTCCCTTCCTTTCTCCCTCCCTCCCTCCCTCCCTTTCTTTCTTTTGACCAAGCCCTATGTAGCTCAGGCTGGCTTCGGAGGTTGTGAATGGCCTTGAACTCCTGATCTTTCTGCCTCCCCTGAGAGTTAAGATTACGAATATATGCCACGATGCTTAGTTTCCCCCCTTAATATCTTGAATCTGTGCATTTTTCGATTATGGTTCTCTAATCAATATTGTATACGTATAGATGGTGTGTGTGGAGCCTGTGTGGAGATCAGAGGAGAACTGTTAGGAATCAGTGATTCTTCTTATACTCGGGAGTTCTGGGAATCAAACCCTACCCAGCAAGCACCTCTACCCACTGAGCCACCTCACTGGCCCTTGATTCCATATTGTTTTGCAGGAGTTCGGGAGTGAGTATCACTCAGTGGTAGAGCATTTGCCAAGCATGTGTGAGGCCTCAAGCAAAATAATAATAATAATAATCTCCAAGTATTTTCTTTGCTTTCTGCTTTCCCTCCCCTTTTGTCTCCCTGCTCCCCGTCTCTAACCTTCGTCTGTCCTTCCTTCTGTTCATTATTATACAAACAGCACCACCATCAGTGAGCTATTGTTTCATGATGGGAAGCTTGCCAGCAGGGTGGCTGTGACGGTCAGCCTGGTGTCTCCCTAAATCATTTTATTTTTGATGTTTACATTTTATATTCCCCTGCAACCACATCTTTTAAGCTCTGGAGACAAGAAGGCTGTCTTTTCAAACAGCCCTTCGTTATAGCTTGCCTAATTATTTCTAAGAAAGATTTTATGACATTAAAAGCATCAGAATTGAGTTAATGTTCTTGTTCAGTGCTTCCTATGGGCTAGGCACGGTTCCAAGCAGACCCTTACAAAACATTAACCTTCTCAACCTTCAGAATCTCATTCCTCAAATACGAATGGGGAAACTAAGGCACACAGACTTTCCCAAGGTTATATAGTGATCACACAGCAGAGCCAAATGGCAGGCTCTGTCACATGCCTTCCAAATGTGCAATTCTTTGTTTAATTTGTTGGGTTTTTTCTTTGTTGTTTAATGGGATAGAGTTTTATTATGTAGTCCAGGCTGGCCTCGGATTCTTGAACTTTCTGCCTCTGCCTCTCGAGTGCTACGATTATATACATGTGCCATATTCCCAGCATCTCCACCAGTTGCTATCATACCCAGCCCAAATGCATATTATCAGTCACACAGTTTTTGACCTGTCCATCATCAATCACTATGCGACTGGCCTTTTATTGGCTTGAGCAAAAAGGATTATATTAGCCCTGAGAGTATAAAATTCTTGCGTGCTCAAAATAATGGCCTGCTTGGGAAATGGGTCTGGGAAACCAGATGGCATATCAGCTCCTTTCCTGCTGCTGTCCTTGCCCCTGGTCCTTATCTCAGTTCTTGTCCTATCTGGCTGACAAAGAGTAGCACATGTCCTGAAGCTACTGCTGGGCTGAGCTACCCTAACCTCCTCCTCCACTTCTCTATCTAGGGTGCAGAACTTGCTAAACTCAGTGTGATAAAAGTCCAAGAGACCCAAAACATGTTGTTACTAACTCTGTGGTGCTTTTTCACTGACCTCCAGTAATGTGTCTTTGTTCTCTCCTCACTCAGAGTTTGGAGAGATTAAGAGATTTTAAGTGACTTCCTCATATCCCACAGTCAAAAAAGCCCTTTGAGAGCCAAACAAAATCCACTGCAAAGTAATCTCCTGCAAATGGCCTCCTGCTGGTGATCAGGTGACCTAGCTTCCCGGGTTGAGATGCTAGTAGCTTAATCACTTGGGGCATCCTTTTTATGATTTATTTATTCTTATTTTATGTTCATTATTGTTTTGGCTGCATGTATGTCTGTGTGAGGGTGTCAGATATCCTGGAACTGGAGCTACATGGCAGCTGTGAGTTGACATGTGAGGGCTGGACTTGAACCTGGGTCCTCTGGAAGAGCAGCCAGTGCTCTTAACCTCTGAGCCATCTCTACTGCCCCAACTTAGGGCATCTTGATTATTGTGGATGTTCTTGACTAAAAAAAAAACCCAAAAAAACAACAAAACAAAAAAAAAAAACCAAAAAAAAACCCTTCTGAAGAGGCTGTGGGATATGGTAACTCCTCAGAACTCTTAATCAAAATCTATATAGCCTGGAATTCTGCAACTAGAATGCATAAATATTTCAAAGAAAATATCCAAGGGGTCAAATTCTTCTGACACGGTGTTTCCCATAAGTTTTCCAAGAGGACAACCTGGGTGGGAGTTCTATTGGTCAAAAGTACCATGTACTCAAAATGACAAATGAAGTATTTGTTATTGCAATAGTGAACTATATAGCATGGATCCCTGAGGTAGACTTTTGGAAGCCCAAGAGAAAGAAAAGATAAAAGGCTTAGAAAAGCATGCCGTTTCAGTCTGGACATCTTCCAGGAAAAGCTGGGTAATGAAAGATTAAAATTAAAACAAAATTTGAAAGGAAACAAGGGTAGAGAATGGGCTACGGGGATAAAGAATCAGCAAAATGAACACAAAAGAGACAAGACCCAAATCTCCATTGTGAGAGGGGCTGGGTGTGAGGAAAGCAGGCCAAGTTTAAACTTAAAAAAAAAAAAAAAGGGAAAACCAGCAAATACATGAGCCTGGGGGAAAAGACGAATCCGGTACTAGAAAAGAAAGAGAAAAAGGAAGTGATTTTAACAGGAAACTGACCAAAATAGACATTGGCTGTGTCATTTGGAGGGGAATGGGGAGAAGTAGAGATAAAGGGTAGGGGGGTTTACAGGTTCAAAGTAAAGGACCTTCGTAATACTAGCACATCATCTCTCGGTGACTTTCAGGGGATGAGAATGTGGTATGGAGCAGAAAAAGCTGGCTGGGTGGTTTGGCTGGGGTCCTGATCACAGCTCGGATGCTGTAGAAATGACTGGTGTGGTAGCTTTGGCCTGATCAACATTTCTTAAGTGTGTGTCTCTCTCCTTCTCTCCTCCACTTGCCTCTTTCTTTCTTCTGTCTTTCTTATTTCTCTTTCTTCTTCCCTCCCTCCCTTCCCCAAGGCTTAGCATAGGAGGACAAGGGGTTTTACAAGACTGTGCACTGGGAGCCAGCAAGATGGCTCAATGAGCAAAGGCACTTACTACCAAGCCTCAGCCCTAGACTCAACATGGAAGGAGAGAAGCAAATCTCACAAGTGGTCCTGTTCCACCTGAGCACCGTGGTACTCATGCACCCCTTACACACACAGACAAACACAATGAATGAATGAATGAATGAATGAATGAATGAATGAATGAATGAATGAATGAATGTGCTAATTGAAAAGAAGGCATCGAGAAGGAAGGATGGAGGCCTGGCTCAAGACAACTCCCAGGCTGCTAGCTACAAACATCACATCTGGGGCCATGCCTTGCCTGACTCCTCGCCTTGAAGACCTTGTCCTTTTACCTTCGATATTGACTTCCTGTGCTTTTGGGCATCTATTGCCTTTGTCTGGGATGTTTCAGGAGCACAGCATGTGGATGCTGAGATTCAGAACTGCAATTCTTAAAGCTTGAACTTTCTGTCTCCCTAGCTGGAGCCACAGTTCTGTAAGTCCTTAGCCTCAGTTCTGGTTTTGACCCTCCCTTGCATTTGCGCACAGTTCTTATGTTTGAGATCCTTCCTTGAGAACCTGTCTACTTTCTACCATCCTCTGTGGCTCTGGGTCCTGCCCTAGTCATCACAAGAGTGTTGTGGAGGCTCCAACTGCTAGAGACAAGTAACTGTTACCCATTGCCCTTTGTCCCCTTGGTGACTAAGCACTGCCTATACCTAGACACCTATCAGATGTGTAAGCACCTTTAGGGACATTGTTCATTTGTGTTCCTGTGGGGGGGGGGTATGCGCAGGCCAGCTATTTCCCTTAATACTCTCAAACTTATTTTTGATAGGGTCTCCCATTGAACTTGTTTTGACTAGATTTGCTAACTAATGCATGGACCAAGATCTTTTCCCCCCACCCCAGCATGAGTGAGTGCAAAGGGTCTGAACTCAAGGCCACAGACTTATTCACCCACAGAGCCATGTACTCATCTGCCCAGATTTGACCTTTCTAATGTTTCTTATGGCACACAGTGAGCTGTCTTTTGCTCTGGCCATCAGATACCATGGGCTGTCAGCTACACCAGATGCTGAGTCTGTGGACCCACACCCCTATAACTGTGCTCATCTTCATAGTGTCTGCTTCATTCCAGAAGTATTGACTGCAGCTTGAGTGGTCTGTCCATCAAGGCTGCCCATCCTAATGCTGTCAACTTGATCATTCTCAGATGGCCTTCTTTAGACTTAAAAAAAAAAAAAAAGCTTGCTTCAGTATTTATCTTTAAAATATTTTAAGGTTTAAGTAGGGTTGTATATGTAACTACACTGGAGCCAAGAAGAGGCTAGGTAAAACACACTTATTATTCAGAGATATGGCAGAGACTGACATTGTCCACTCATGGTCCCCTGGCATTCATTCTTCCAGCACAAGAACAATCAATCCTTATACTGCAGGAGCCTATGGCAGCCTGTGCACTTTCCCTCAGCTACAGCCAGCACAAGAAAGAAACTAAGTGCCAAAGGATGAAGCTAAGATTCAGCTTAAGATAAATACTCTAGTTTCCTGACTTCAGGGGTGTGTGTGTGTGTGTGTGTGTGTGTGTGTGTGTGTGTGTGTGTGTGTGTGTGTGTGTAATTGGATGGTTATACAGTGACTTTTACAGTATCTCCTAGGGTTCCCCAGTAGTAGAGGCTCAATTGCCTATAACTATAACATGTTCAGCAACACTTCACTTATCTTTCTTATTTTTCCAACTTTTTCCAACTTTCTTAACAGCATTTCCTGAAACTTCTCTTCTTGTACATCAAATTAATGCTCATGTGCCTGTCTTTTAGGAATCTAGACTAAAACAAGAAGTCTTACTATTAAGGTTAAGGGTTTCATAGTTTTCTTGAAAAGTACTTTGAACACTAACACAATTATATTTCATTTATTTGAGACAGGGTTTCTCTGTTTAATAGCCCTGACTGTCCTGGAACTTGCTCTGTAGACCAGGCTGGCCTCGAACGCACAGAGATCTGCCTGCTTCTGCCTCCCAGTGTTGGGATTAAAGGTCTGCACCACTTCCTGGCACAATAATCCAGTTATAATACTATGATATGAGAGAAGCATGCAGTGACATCTCCTAGGAATTGTTCTCTCTACTTGGGTCATGTGAGTTCTACTGGCTTTTGAGATATTAATAAGGATTATGAGATTTTTGTGGTCAAATTAATTTAAATCAAACAAAATGAAGCAAGTTTCTTTACCCCAGTACTCCGATAAGAAATGTGGGGTTTTGCAAGTTTCCAGATGTCTTCTCATGTTGAATTAATCTCTTGATTCTGTGCCTCAGTCTTCCAAATACTGTGATTATGGGCCTGGGCCATGCCTGACTGGAACATAAAATTTTATATACAAAAACTAATGGAATAATGAAACAAGCAGACCACAATCAATCAGATGAACAAGACTTACAATGTATTATATATACAACGTACATAGATTATCCAGACCATTGGTTTTCAACCTTCCTAATGCTATGATCCTTTAATAGTTCCTCATATTGTGGTAACCTTGCAACCAAAGAACTATTTTGGTGGTACTTCATAGCTATAATTTTGCTCATGATGTGAATCACAATGTAAATATTTCACATGCAGGATACCTGATATGAGATCCTCAAGAGGCCAAGACACACATGTTGAGAACCACTGATCCAGAGGAACCAATATGAAAATTATGTGAGTCAGATAGTGGTGGCACATGCCTTTAATTCCACCATTTGGGAAACAAAAGTAGGTGAATCTCTAAGAGTTCAAGGTCAGTCTGATCTACAAAGTGAGTTCCAGAACAGCCAGAACTGTTACACAGAGAAACTTCGTCTGAAAAAAAAAAAAAAAAAAACTATGCAAGAAGATAAAAATAAATAACTTCCCACCATTTAGAATGGAATTATAGACAATACTAACCTATTGGAAGTTAGGAAAAATAAGACAGAAATGGAATGCAGAGAATAAATAGAAACGTAAATTTCAGGTTTAAGCATTTGCATAGCAATAATTATGTCCAATTTAATGGCCTGATATAACAATTATAAGGCAGAGGTTAGCAGAAAGCATTTAAAAGATGGCCCAACAATATATTGTCTACAAGAAACACACTGCAGATACAATAATAGTAGCTCAAAAGTGAAAATACAGACAAGTTATATAACTCAAATATTAAATAAAATAAAACAAGAATGGCCATAATATTAGATAAAGTACAAAGAAAAGAAAACACTGCTGGATAGTGGTGGCACATCTTTAATCTCAGTGCTCTGGAGGCAGAGGCAGGCAGATCTCTGTGTGTTTGAGACCAGCCTGGTCTGCAGAGAGCATTCCAGGACAGCTACACAGAGAAACCCTGTCAAAAAGAAAGGAAGGAAGGAAGGAAGGAAGGAAGGAAGGAAGGAAGGAAGGAAGGAAGGAAGGAAGGAAGGAAGGAAGGAAGGAAGGAAGGAAGGAAGGAAGAAAGGAAGGAAGGAAGGAAGGAGAAAAGAATGCAACTATTATTGCATTACATAATAATTAAAGGATTACTATATCAAGAAAGCATCAGTTTCTGTGTGCATATGCTGCAAATCATGAAGCTAAACATGTGAATGTAAAATTATAGGACTAAAGACTGAAGAGGTTGCTCCATGGTTAAGAGTACTTCCTGGTCTTGGAGAGGATCTGAGTTCAGTTCACAGCACTCACATGGTGCCCTGGAACTCCAGTTCTAGGGAATCTAACATCTCTGCCCTCCCCATGTGCATCCGGGTTATGTGAATGCACACACACACACACACACACACACACACACACACCACGCACACACGCGTGTGCATGTGCACACACACATACACAAACTAAAAATATGTTGTATGAGGTTTCTGGCCCAGACTTTCAGGCTTAACCTCAACGTCTAGGCCCACAGACCTGCTGACCCACAGAGACACGCAGAGGCTTACTATAGTTTTTGGCTGATCAGCCTCAGGCCCAGGCATATCACTAGCTAGCTCTCTACCCTTCATCTAACCCATGTCTCTTGTTCAGCCATGCGGCTCGGTACCTTTCTTTAGAGCAGCATAGTTGTCCTCGGCTTCCTCTGGCTTCTCTCTGGTGCTCCTCTGGCCCTCTGCTCTCAGAGATTTTCTTAGTCTGGTAGCCCCGCCTACACTGCCTGCCTGCCTTTGGCCAATCAGCTCTTTTTATTAAACCAGTGGGTGGGACAATTATTTACCATGAAACAACACAATACCCCTACAAAAATAAAACATAAAAGAAAAATGATAGGACTAGAGGAATAAATATACAAACCCACAGCTAGAAGCCAAGATGTCAATGCTTTTCTTTCAACAATTAATAAACAGCTAGGCAGAAGATGGTAACACACCCATCCACCAACAGGATGACATCAACATCGAAAAAGCCAACTGACAGCAGAATGGATTTTCTTTCAAGCTGCCCTTGAAACATACACCAGCCTCCCCAAAGCTGGAATTACAAGTATGTACCATCACACCCGGTTCTAGTCTCGAAGTAAAACAAACTCTCCAGAGTCTTGCACATAAATAGCAAAACAATTTCCCCATTAGCACTTGTCTAATAGATTGTCATGAAGATGAATGGAAGAACTTTAGTTATGGGTTACAGGATGCATGTGGTTGAATTCAGTTCAGCTCTCTCCCAGTCATCAAAGTAGTTTGTTAAAAATGATTTCTTTGTGTGTGTTGGGGGAAGCACAGAGAGAAGTAGAGAGAAAGAGAGAAGGAGAGGAAGAGAGAGAAAGAGAGAGAGAGACTATGGCTGGCCTAGGACTCACTCTGTAGCCCAAGCTGGCCTCAACCTCACAGAGATCCACCTGCCTCTGTGTTCTGAGTGCGGGGTTTAAGGGTGTTCTCTACCATGCTCACCTCATGTAGTTTTCACTGTGTTGGCTAGTTGTCCATAAGGAGGACTGATGTCCATTTGGCAAGTCAGAATGTCTAATTTTCTCCCTTCATTTCAGTCAGCTTTCCCTCAAATGCTGAGCAGCACAAGGTTCAGCAGCCCCAGAGGTAAAGGATATGAGATATGGCTCTGATGCCAAGAAAGAACTTCTCATTCAGCGGCAGGAAATAAAGCTAGCAATTTGCCTCATCTGCTAATGCTTCCACTGTCTACTCCAACTATTTTATTTTAAAATAAAAGATTAGTTCCAAGCTAGGCAGGGTGGTGCATACATTTAATTCCAGGATTTGGGAGGCAGAGGCAGGTCGATCTTTGTGAATTAGAGGCCAGTCTCATCTAGAGAGTTCCATACCTGCCAGGGCTACATAATACGATCCTGTCTCAAAATTAAAACAAAAACTTGGAGCAAGTACAGTGGCACATATCTTTAATCCTGGCATTTGGAAGTACAGTGGCACATATCTTTAATCCTGGCATTTGGAAGTACAGTGGCACATATCTTTAATCCTGGCATTTGGAAGCTATGAGACAGCTGGATTTCAGTGAGTTTAAGGCCAGTCTGGTCTACATAGCAAGATCTCTGAAAGTACATTAGTTATTCTTACTATTATTTAAAGGTATGATACAGTATTAATAACTATCTTTAATGGGAGGTAGAGGCAGGCAGATCTCTATGAATTTGAGGCTAGCCTGGTCTACAGATCTAGCTCCAGGACAGACGGGGCTACACAGAGAAATCCTGTCTTGAAAGAATTAATGATAAGAATAAAACAATAAAAATAACTAACTTCAAAAGGATTTTATTTTATTTGTAACTACATGTGTGCAAGTGTGTCTGAGTGTGGACTTATGAATGCAGTGCCCACGGAGGCCTGAGACATGGAATGTTCTTGGAACCACAGTCACAGACAGTTGTGAGCTGCCTGTGGTGGGTTCTGGGAAGCAAATTCAGGTCCTCTGCAAGAGTAGTACATGCTCCTAACTGCCAAGCCATCTCTTCAGCCCCAACGTTATTCATGGATATTTGTAAATTTTTATTAAGTTTTATAAAGTTTATCATGCATCACTAAATAAATCTGTGATCAAGATAAAAGAGCTACAGCCTACCAGATGTGCATCTATCAGACTGCTGAATACTTCAGTAGTGTGTTCAAGTAGCCATAGGCTTAAGGAACTTTAATACCTTAACTAATTCTGCCTTGTCACAGTTTACCTGAACAACTTAACAGAGCTTTATGTAAATGTAACTAAGTAAGCTAGAATGGCAGAAAAAACAAGAGGACTGGGAACAGGTACAGACTGGTACTATGGGACCTAGGAAATTGTGAATGCTTCTTCATGGGCTATACACTGAGCTATATTCCTATACCTCCCCCATTTTCACTTTTAATTTTACCCTTTAAAAATTATGGGTTTTTTTGTTGTTTGTAGTTTATAACTTTTAATCTACCCCAGGTTGAATGTGAACTCAGCCCAGACAGGCCTTGAACCCACAATCCTCCTACCTCAAACTCCTGAGTAGTTGAGATTACAAGTTTGTGCCACCAGGCCTGGCCCATACAGTAATGCATGAGAGCCATGTCTTGAAGCTGATACATGATTGTTAAAGCATATGTGGGGGATGGTCTCTGGTAAATTGCTTGCCGCCTAAGCATAAGGGCCTGAGGTATGGATCTTCAGCAGCCACATAAGAAGCTAGGTGTAGTGTGGCACATACCTGTAATCCCAGAGCTGGGAAGTTCTGTAATTCCAAAGCTGGAACTCTTTGGCTAGCCCAGCCTAGACAATCAGTGATCTCCAGGTTCCATGAATAACCCTGTCTCAAAAATAGCAAGGTAGAGGGGTTGGAGAGATGGCTCAGCTGTTAAATGAACCCTGGTCTTGCAGAAAACCCAAGTTTGGTTTGACACCTTCTGGCCTCTGAAGACATCTGCACTCATGAATATATAACCCCATCACACACATGCATATGCACAATTAAAAAATTAAAATAAACCTTAAAAACTAATAAGGTAAGAACAATAGAAGAAAATAACAGTGTCAACTTCTAGTCTCCACATGTTCACACATGGATGTGCCCATGCATTTCCACATGCATACATTGCATCCACACATAAATATGCACATGTATATTAATCACTTTTGATATTTATAGCTGGTTTGTGCATGGGAAAATGTACTTCTGATTTCCTCTTTTAAATACTTAATAACTAGAATTTGTTTTTAAATCCAACTATTACCAACCAAAGGGAACAGATTCAGGTGAAGCAAGAAAATGCAAAGTACACTGCTTTGAGTCACACCTTATAAAAGAATTGACACACACAGGGTCCCATTAGTTTTTCGATGCATAATCATTGTTATGATGGTAGAAAAAATTTAGAAGTCTCCAAATTAAGTATCTTTTAAAAGTTAACTGTAACTTCTCTTCTAGGAGTCTGTCTTCATGCTAAACACTTTATAAAGTTTAGTGGCCTACAAAGAATCACAGCATCCCATTTATAAATGGAAAGGGGGGTGACAGTGTGTCATAAATAACCCGAGTTCTAGACTCCAGCTCTTCTTCATTAGAAATAGTGAACCAGTAAGAAACGAACTCATTGGCACTTGAGAGGTGGAGGCAGGAGGACCAGGAGGAGTTCCTTGTCAGCTTTGGGTAACTGAGACCCAATGAAAAGAGGCAAAAGAAAGGGGCAAGATTTAGGCCAGCAGGACTGGTGCAAATGTCTGTTAACAAGCCTTATGTGGCTTGGCCTTGCTTGCTTTGGCTAAGTGCAGTATAACTTAGTTAAGAGCCCAGCGTCAGGAAATCGTTCATATCATCACCTGGTCATAAAAAAGTTATCAACTCCCAAGCGGGGTTTCTGTAATTATTTAGACAGTAAATTGGCCTTAAACCTGAAAAGACTGACTGAGAAGGCATAACCATTCAACTGGAAATGCAGTGGTATAGGTCTCATGTAGCATGTAGGAATCCCTGGGTTCCCCAACATCACACAAACAAAAGACACAAACACAAAAATGTTCTAGCCAGTATTGAACACCAGCAAAACGTTTATTGTCTCTAAGTAGAACAAAATTTTGCAAATACTCATTATTCCCCCCATAAAAGAAAATCATCTGTAAAGTAGCAACTGATTGGCCTACTTAACACGTTTCACTTAGTCAAGGAGGAAAGATGGCAAATGAACACTATGTCTACTTATCAGGGGAAACCACAGTAAAGGAAGGCTTCAGCCGCAAGACCCCTACAGTAAGCAAAATGAAAAGGTTGGAACTTCTGTTGGCGATCAGTTGACAGATTATTCACTAAAACACCAATTAGCTAATATCCGGGGTACTACTATTACAAAGTTACTCAAAGCGTGTCTTTAAAGCTACATTGCTTCAAATACATGGCAGTCAACTATTTACCCATCTTCCTTGGGAGGAGTGAACCAACCCTTTTTCTCATGCATCTGCACAACGGAGTCATAGGACTGTTGGGCTGTTTCTAGATTATATTGATTCTTATCTGCTCCAAAGCGCACCCTAGCTTTGCCTTTGACTAAGGTGGCATTGATCTGCATGATGACTGATTCTATGGAGTAGGCGCTGCTCCAGCCCTGTTTTGTGAGCAGTTCCATACACAATGCCCCTCCACCCAAGACATACCCTCCAGACAGAATAGGTGACTCGACGCGGACAAATGGAGGATCAAATGGAAAGTTATCCTTAAAAGAAAAGTTAAGCAAAATATATTCAACGCCTTCTTTTTCTTTCAGAAGCTGAAGGTCCCCATACAAGGGACTATCAGGGTCAACCTTCCTCAGTTTAACGTGCCAGTCATATAAACTGTCATTTATCAGTTCCACAGAGTAAGTCCCTGATTTGTAACTCTGCGATCTGTATATCTCTCTCAGCTCTTTCATCAGTCTATTTGAAGCATGCACTGACCCAGACACGGTACCATTCAAATGGTCTTGCCTTTGAGTCTTCCTAATATTCTCTAATATTGCCAAATGCTCTTTCTCAATCCCTTCATCCTCCGATGTCTTCTCACTACTAGTGTCTTCTTCTTTCAGCTCATAATGATCCAAGTCTTCCAGCCCATCAGGTGCATCTTCCTCTTCATCCTCTGAAGGCACCTCTTCGATGGTCGCTTTCTGAGCAATGGGGAGCTGCTGGTCCAGCGTCTCCACATCCAGGTGCTCAGGCAGGTTATATAAGCTGCAGAGTTCACAGATCAGCCACTTGAGCTGCTGACGAAGCGAACTATTGGGCTTCGAATCTTCCAGACGTTCCAGGATCGATGTAAGATCTGGATCATCAGAGTCCACGAACCATAACGGCGGAGAAGATGGGTAGGACTCGGTGATGGTGCAGTGCAGGGTGAGCGGCGGTGGCGAGGGCGAGCTGCCCGCGGGCGCCGGCGGCACCAGGAACTGACATTGCAGCTCATCCAGCTGCCAGCTCACGATGCGCAGCCGCTCGTGGTCCTTGTTGAAGATGGACGCCAGGAACTCCAGCTCGGCCTTAAGCCCCGACGACATCCTTCCTCTCTCGGGTCCTCCGAGACGAGTGTGGAAGCGAAGCGGCCCCGCGAGACGCCTGCTGGGCTGCCACCGCCCCTGGGGCCGCCGGGCCGGGCTCCCGCGGCTCCGCCTCTGCCCGCCTCCGCGACCCGCGGAGCGTGGCCGCTGCAGTCATAAGTATGAGCACAGTGTCGCACAATCATCTTTAGGGCCTTTTCATCTTGCATAACGGAACCTTTTGTTCTTTGGGGGGCGGTTCTTTTTTATTTTGTTTTGAAACATAGTCTGGAGTAGCTCGAGCTGGTTTTGAACTCTGTAGGTAGCCTAAGATGGCCTTGAACTCCGGATGATACTCAGGCCTCTGCCTTGCTCAGCACCCAGTGCTGAGATTACAGCGCCACCACTCCCAGTTTTTACTCTACTGGGAGTGGAAGCTAGGGCCACGTGGTGCACTCCAGGCAGAGAAGCCACAGCCCCAGGATGGTTTAACAGAAACCTGACACAGCAGATCTCCCCTTTCCACATCTGCTTCAAGTCCCTAACTACCACCATTCTACCCCCAGTTTCAATGAGTTTTGCTTTAGATGGTCTATGGAAGTGGAGTCATATTTATCTTTCTGTGACAGGATTATTTCACTGAACATCTTCCAAGTTCATCGATGTGGTGTCATGTAACAGGATTCCCTTCGGTCCTAGGACTGTATATAGTTTTATTATTGTAAATTAATTTTTTGAGACAGGGTCTCTTGTGGCCCGGTCTGGTGCTTCCTAGATAGCTGAAGATGACCTTGAACTTCTGATCTTTCTACCCTTACCTGTGTGCTGGGGTTTCAGAGCTGGTTCGTGCTGTGCTAAGGATGGAGGCCAGGGTTTGGAGTATGCTAGGCAAGCATTCCGCCACCTCCTAGCTGCTGTTTTCTTTACTCGTTTCCACATTTGGCTGTTTCTGTATCTTAGCTATCTTAAATACTGCTGCAATGAACACCGAAGCACAAACATCTGAGATCCTGATTTCAGAGCCCCAGTGCTATGAGAGGCAGAGAGCCGGGGATTGTTGGGTATTGCACACACAACACACACACACACACACACACACACACACACACACACACACACACACACGGGAGGGGGGCATGCTCCTGCTTTTGGTTTTTGGTTCTTTTGAATAATAAGCTGAAATAGGATCGTAGAATCCTAAGACTGTTATTAGAGACCTCAGCGTGGTTTCTGTTCTTCGAAGTCACCCGTTTCTGCATGTCTTTGTTATCACTGGTTATTTTTTGCTTTTTTTGTTTACTTGTTTATTTTTGTCATGCCCCCCACGAGGGATAAAGTGGTACCTCATGGCGATTTTCATCTGCCTTTGCTCATGATTTAGTAGAGGTGAATAGTTCCACAAAGCAACGCTCCATGGCCTCCCATGAGAAATGCCTGTTGAGTGCTTTGTCCATTTTAAAAATCAGGTTTCTGCTTTGTTTTGTTTTGACATTGAGTTTTCAGTATTTTGAGATATTAACTATGTTTTTTAGCCTTTATTTTTATTTTATGTGTGTGGGTGTTTTGCCTACATATATGTATGTGCACCAAATGAGTGCAGTGTATGTGGAGGCTGGAAGGGCATTAGATACCCTGGGACTGGACATCTGTGGATAGCCAGTTTTGGCACCCTTATGAAGGATCCCTTACCATATATGCCCAGGTACAGGTGTACATATACATACCTACACACATACACACACACACATACACACACACATACACACACATACATACATACACACATACACACACACATACATACATACACACACATACACACACATACATACATACACACACACACATACATACACACACATACACACACATACATACATACACACACATACATACATAAATACATACATACATACACACACATACACACATAATACATACACACACATACATACATACATACACACACATACACACATACATACATACACACACATACACACATACATACACACATACATACATACATACGTACATACATACACACACATACATACATACATACATACATACACACACATACATACATACATACATACATACATACATACATACATTTCTCTTCTTTTTTCTGCTCCGTTTTATGTGTAGTATAGATATAGTAGCAACCAAGTCATGATTGCAGGAGACCTTCCCAAAGCTCTGAGTTTTCCATCCCATGTTTTCTAACTTTCAGTATATAAGTCTCTTATCTTCTTAATTAACTTAATCCTTACACGTGTTCTTTTTGATGCTGCTGTAAATGAATAAGTTGAATTTGGTTTTGTTCTTTTCTGCTTTTTGGTGTGTGTGTTGCGTGTGCCAGTGTACATGTGCATTCCCTGGTGAGTGCACATCAGTGGTGGTACCCTCCCCTATGTTCTCTGGGTTATTGCTTTCAGAGAGGAACCTGGAATCCCATCATTTTTTCTAGAGTGGATGGACTCCTGTCTCTACTGTGACCTCCCTGAAGCATCCGAGTTACAGACCCACACCACTGTGTCCCCATTTTTCGATGATGCTGAGGATCTGATCATAGGTCCTTGTACTTAGACAGCACCCATTTTATCGACTGAGCCATCTCCATGGCCCTGACATTGTTCCCTTAGTTCCCCCTTAAAGATTGTTAACTAATATTGTATTGAAACAACTGATTTTTTCTTACCCCCCCAAAAAAACAACAACAAAACAGCAAAGGTCTTTCTATGCAGTACAGACTGATATCAATGTCCCAAACCTTATGCCCCTGTCTTCTGGGTGTTGGGATTACAAGTGTGAGCATGCCACTTCTGACTTTTTAATGTTCACTGTATTCATTTATTAGTCTTGACAGTATGCATATGCACATATGTTTTCAAACTTGAGGGTGTTCTACGTTCAGGATCATGTGGTCTTAGGGCAGATAACTGAAATTCTTCCTTTCTGATTGGAAGAGCTTTTCTTTCATTCTCTTGCTTAATTGCGCTGACTGGGACTTTCAGTACTACGTGGAGTGGAAGTGGTAAAAATGGATGTCCTTGCCTTGCTTTTGAGCCTTGCAGGCTCTTACCATTATTACCCAGCACTTGGCACACATGGTGGTTATTGTGCTGGGTACTTTTTTCTATTTTTGCTTTGTGAAGTACTCTTCTGCATGTTTAATTCTGTGAAATGAATTTCCTAGTCGCTTAAGAGGATCATGTAATTTTTTTTTATGTACTGTTGTAATGTTCAGGCGGTGTATGGCACTGATTGGTTTTTATTCAGAGAGTCACTCTTCCATCCGGTCAGCAGGGCTCATTGGGTCATGGCATAATCATTTTAGTATGCTGCTAAATTACGTCATTAGTAAGTTGTTGAGGTTATTGCCACATGCAGTGGTGAAGAATTTTGAGCTAGGGGTTGGTTGAAACGACAGCTCAGTGGCTAACAGCCTTCTGCTTGTCCAGATGACCTGGGTTCAAGTTCCGACACCCATATTGTGACTCACAATCCTCTGCTAACTCCAATTTCAGGGACATCAGAAACCCTCTTCTGGCCTCTGTAGGCACCAGACATGCGTGTGCTACACAGACATACCCGCAGGCAAAACACCAGCACACATAAAATAGAAATAATTTTTTTAAAAAATAAAAAGCATCTTGAGTCTTGAGCTGTACGTCCTTCCTTGTGTCCTACACAGCCTTGGTATAAGGACAGTGCTCGCTCACAAAATAAACTGAGAAGTAGCCCTGCCTCTTCTGTGTTTTGGAAAAGTCTGGGAGAGATTGGCACTAATCTTTCTTGAAAGGTTTAGTAGAATTCACCAATGAAGCCATGGCTTCCGATCTTCCTCCCTCCCCCTCCCGATCTTCCTCCCTCCCCCTTCCATCTCCTATCTTTCTCCTCCTCTTGCTCTTCTTCCTCTGCTGTTCTCTTCCCCTTCCCATCCCCCTCCCCATCTCTAATTCTCTAGAGAGAGCTCCAGGCCTTGCCCTCTCAGCCTGTTTCTGAGCTTTTCTTTTTTTTTAAGTTTTATTTATTTGTCTGTTTATTTTATTTAAAAAGTTCTTTTTCATACCCCACACTGCTCATCTCTCTCTCCTCCTCTCCATCCTGCCTCAGCCCCTTTCCATCCCTTTCCCCATCCATTCCACAGGAAGGGTGAGGACTCCCAAGGTGGGTCAGTTCCCTTTGGCTTCTCCAGCTGAGGTAGATTCCGGTCCCTCCCTGCAGCATCAAGGCTGAATAAGGCATTTCTTTGTAGGGAATGAGCTCCGAGATGTCAGTTCTCACCTTTTCTTTATCAGGGGTTTTGACTTTTAATTGCTCAGGTGCTTTATTTCTTCATAATTAAGTTGGTAGCATTTAACATTCCAGGACTTTAGCCATTCCTTTCAGCTTATCCAATTGCTGTTGTGCTATGAGTAGTCACATCTGTGCTGTCAGTTGCATTCTCTCTCCTTTCTGTAACTAAAAGTTTTATTTTTTTTAATCTTTTAAAAAACACAGTTCTGAGTTTTATTGTTTTTCAATTATGTATATTTGCACCACTCTGTGTAAGGTGATGTGCCCAGGAATGCAGGTGCCTGCAGAGGCCAGAAGAAAATGTCAGATCTCCTGGAGCTAAAGTTACAGGAAGTTGTGAGTTGCATGATGTGGATGCCGGGAACTGAACCCGGGTCCTCTGGAAGACCGTGTGCACTCTTAACCATGGAACTATTTCCCTAACCCTGCCCTTATTATTGGCGTATTGTTTGGATTTCTTTTCTTAATCATCCTTTTTGTATTTATTTCTTCTCTAAGTCCATTTTGCTCTTTCTGTTTGAGGAGTTAGGTTTTTGTTGTTTTGTCGCGCGCAACCTCACTAGCAAAGACGACGCTACACCAGGCTCTTCTTTCAGTGGTTTATTCAGGACCTTGAAACTTCTTCTGCTTCTTCTGCCACTTCTGCCTCTGCCTCTGCTACTCTTTCTCCTAGTGGGGAAAACCTGCTCCCAGCTATATACCCTCTGGACTGCTAGTCACGGGGCGCCACGTGGGCCATGCCAATAGATCCAGGTGCACGGAAGCAAGCCACACCTGGAAGCAAGCCACGAGCTTAGCCTTAGCCAAATGAGGAGTTGTTTATCTCAGAGAGCGCTCACCTCAGGAAGGTGAAAGGTGGAAGCCAGCACCATCTTTAAGGTGCAGCCATGCGGCTCTCTACATTGTTTTCTAGGTTTGTCGCTGTTTGTAACAAGGTCTTTCTGTTTAGTGCAAACTAGGCTTCACTCCATCCAAATGTTTGCCAC
Source organism: Phyllotis vaccarum (assembly GCA_033318265.1). Lineage (NCBI taxonomy): Eukaryota > Metazoa > Chordata > Mammalia > Rodentia > Cricetidae > Phyllotis > Phyllotis vaccarum. The sequence continues at coordinate 130,930,152 of JARWLC010000013.1, read as the reverse complement.
CATAGACAACTTTTGTCCTGGTCTGTTTAATGAGATTTTTTTAAATTACATTTATTTTATGGAGTGGGGTATGTGTAATGTAGTAAATGTGTACAAGTCACAAGACAACTTTCAGGAGTTGGTTTTTGGATCTCAGAGACCTAACTTGGCCATGAGGCTTGGTGAAAAGGGTTTTTACTTGTGGCCCCAATCTTGCTGGTTCTCTGGTTTCTTCGGCAGAAGTGTGAGATTGTCAAGACCTCTCCCTTTAAAATGCCTTTAAAAAAAAAAACTTCAATTATGTGTCTGAGTGCGGATATACACCCACAAGAGCAGCAGCCTCAGATGTAGTAGGAGGATGTTGGATTCCCCTAGAGCCGGAACAATAGTCAGTAGAGGGCAGCCCACATGTGGTGTCTGCATATATGACTGTGCTACCCTAGTAATCAAAGTGGGGTCTTTTGGAAGATCAGGAAGCACTCTTGACTGCTGTGGGGTGGGTGGGTGGTATGAGGGGTGGTGTTCTTTCCATCTTGAATGTAGCCATTCATCACTCACTAACTGAGTAAATCACCACGCATCCTCTCTAGTACCTGCTTTTGCTGCATCACGTATGTTTTGGTATACTTCATTTTCTCTCTCCCTCCACCCTCCTCCCTTCCCCTTTGTCCTCCTACCCTTTTTTCTTCCTCCCTGTTGGGGCACTGGGTCTTTGTGGGCTCTGAGCATCCCCCAGCCCTTGCTGTGTTTCCATTTTCATATGTCTCAAGATGCTCTCTGATTGCCCTTTTGCATTCTTCTTAAGTCGTGTTTGTGAACTGCCCGTGTTTATATATTTGCTACTCATTCCTGGTTTCATTCCACTGTGGTGAGGGAAACCACTCGTGTGGTTTCAGACTCCTGAACTCGGTTAGGTCTCTTTTGGCTGCTCTCACAAGTGAGCTGTCCTGGAGAATGTTCTAGGTGTGCTTCAGAAGAATATGTGTCTTGTTGCTCTGGAGTGGGACATTCCACTATTACCTTGTTAGTAGCGATTTCCTCTTTTAAATTACACGAGTGTTATTTTTTTTTTTCTTTTTATTCCTTTGTGTTCACGGAGGCCAGAAGAAGGGATCAGATTCCCTGGAGCTGGAATTACACACAGCTCACAGCTGTCCAAGGACATGGATGCTGGGAACCAACTCAGGTCCTTTTCAGAGCAGTACACTCTCAACCCTCGAGCCTTCTACCCAGCCCAGCTACCTGAATCTGTGGGCCCTGTGTATTTAGACACTTGACACCGTTGATATATATATGTCGATGCTTGTTCTGTCTTCTTCCCGGTGAACTGTCCCTGCTAGCATTTGATAATATCTGTCTGTCTCATGTCAACAGTTTTTGTCCACGGCAAGTGTGGCCACCCAGCCTTCTCTCCAACCCATTCGGTCATAGCCTCTGTGCTGTTCTCTGGGGTATACCACAGGGTGCCTTTCCCCTCCCTCTCCCCCTCTTTCTCTTCCTGCCTTCCTTCCTTTCTCTTTTGTTCGTTCATTCATCCATTCTTCTTTCCCCTGTATTCTTGGTACCTGGTGTTTTCTGAGTTCTGGCCTTTCTCTAAGGCAAGCAACACAGAAAACAGGTCCCCCCAAAGCAGAAGTACTGAACACAGGACTCGCTTCCCCTTTTCCCTAAAGATTTTGAAGCTGGTGAGCTGTTCTGACCTGTCCCCCTGTACACTGGCTGTAGTGAGTCCTCAGCTGCCCTCAGGCATCAAGAGACATCCAGATTTTGGGACAGGTGCCACAGATGTCACAAAAATCAGTCCCTCGCAGAAATCAGTCCCTCAAGCAACCTCCAAAAACCCTGAGGTTAACCTCTTTGCTCCACTCTGCTCATAAGCCCTCTCCCTATCCCCAGGAGAAGCCTTCAAGCCATGTGGGCCTGTCTGCTGTCTTAGGAGAAGGTTCTCTGGAGGAAGTGCAGCTGCCTAGATCCTTCTTGCTCCAAGTGACCTGTGGCATGTGAAGCATTGCTGAGTCCTGTCAGCACTCTTGAGACAGGTAAGGCAGAAGCCAGCCCCTCAGGTGGCCCCTGACCCCAGAAAAGTCAGAATGTTTGACATCCAGTCCACTCCTGTTTTTCCCTTCCCAGGAGCGACCAGGTACCGAGAGTTCCCACACCCTCGGGTGGGCCTGTGCCATGAGAGACACTCATCAGGTGGGAAGGTTCCAGCATGTCCCAGCCACATCCTAAAGAGTTTCCCACTCTCCTAGGATGAGGGGTCACTTGGCTGCTTTCTGCCTTCTCACAAAGAGTATTGGCCCACACATTGATGTGGACGCCATGTACCCGTGGGAAGAAAAGTAGTCTGAGACTTTTTAATCCTCCATGTTGTAGACATCACTCTGACTCTGGGCTTTAAAATTATTTTCATGTATCATTCCTACAAAATACTGGGTTTCATCAAGATGCCTCCATGCCGAATACAAGACACTTGTATTTGTCCCTTCCTGACTTCTTTTGAACTCCTCTGCTCTCCCTTCAATCTCGCACTACCTAAATAGTGCCCACCACCACTCCTTTTTTTAAAATCTGGGATTTTAAAACAAGTGAGAAAGCAGACCATATTTACCTTTCTAATTCTGGCTCCTTTTGCCTAATGTTATGGTCTCTATATGCATCTATTTGTCCACAAATGACATAATTTCCCTCTTCCTTGTAGATGAATAAAACTCCATTGCAGGAGCTGGTAGGATGCCTCAATGGTTAAGGACTGGTCTTTCAGAGGACATTGGTTCAGTTCCCTCCACCCACATGGTAGCTCAGAATTGTTTCTGGTCACTGCGGGCATCAGGCACATATGCGGTGCACATGCATACACACAGGGGAAAAACACTCATACACATTAAATAAATCTTTGAAAGAAATGAAAAATCCCTGTGCTGTGTATATGAACCATGTTTTCTGTATACTCATTCATTTGTCAATGAGCGTGGGGGCTGATCCCATGACTTGGCTATTGTGAATGATGTCACAGAGCGCAAGGGTGGGCAGGACCTCCAGAGTAAGCCGGCTTAGATTGTTCTGAGTAAATGCCCAGAAGCTCCGTCTTTACTAGTTTTTAGGTGTCTCCCTAGTGATTTCCACAGTGGGCACACTGATTTACATTCCCACCAACACTGTATCAGGGTTCCTTCATCTCCTACCCTAACCCACACTCCTTGTTTGACTTCTTCGTGATAATAACGCCAGTGGGGTGAGATGGGATCTCAGCATAGTTTTGATCCAAGTTTCTTTTATTCCACCTCAGTTTCTTAGCTGAGTTCTTGCCCTTCCATGGCTGTGCTCTGAGGCTGGCCCTACTCACCCTGCAACTCCCCCTCTATTATCTCCCATAGGCATTGCTTACCCATAACCCTCTTCCCTCCAGACTGTTAGCATCAGGGGTCCTGGAGAACCTAATCAGCATGCAGACTCACAGCAAAGGCCCTGGCTTTGCCTCTTAGTCCTCATTTTAGGCTAATGTTGACCTTGTGAGAAACATTCTCAGGAAAATGTTCGAATGGCTTCCCACCAGCCCATCCTCCACCACCACGAAGCTCCTTGTGGCAAACTAGAGACTGGTCATGAAGCCTCTTCCTCCATTTTTATGCATTTATTAGGCTTCCTTGTGCTAAGGGAGATATCAAAGAAAATATGTTTTTCTTCTCTTGAAATTCATGACAATGTAGGCATGTTGGAAAGAATGTACAATGGTAGGGTGCGGTGGAGAGGTGGTTCATTGTACATGGTGCTTGCTAGGCAAGAATGATGACCTGAGCTCATCTCTAGCAGAAACATAAAAGCCAGGAGGTAGTGGCCTGGGCCTGGAAGGTCTCTGTGAAGGGTGAGATAGAAAAAATGACCTATGCATTGGCAAATGAGGCAGAGATGGGAAGATCCCTGAGTCTTGCTGGCCAGGCAGTCTAGCTACATCAGTGAACCCCAAGTTCAGTGAGAGACCTTGTCTCAAACAATAATGTGGAAACCATTGAGGAAGCTATCCAAATACGACCTCTGGCCTTCACACACAAATGCACCTGCACACATATATACCACACACACTGACTTGAGTGAGAGTGAGTGAATATTTTAGTCACTAGTTGGTAGAAATGTCTGGAAATAATTAGAAGGTATGACTTTGTTGAAGATGGTGTGTTATTGGGAGTGAGTTTTGAGGTTTCAAAAGGTCATGCCTAGCTGGAAGTAATGTCATAAACCTTTAATCTACTCACAGAGGCAGGTGAATCTCTGAGTTTGAGACCAGCCCACTTCCAGGAAATCAGGGCTATGGAGAGAGATCTTGTCTCAAAACAATGACAAGAACAAAACAAAAGACTAATGCCACCCCAGTTAACTCTCTCTGCTTCATGCTTGTGAATCAAGATGTGAGCTCTCAGTTTCTGCTCCAGCACCTGTCTGCCTGCCTGCTGCCACACTCCCTACCATGATGTTCATGGATTCTATTCCTCTGAAACTGGTCATGATGTTTCTTCACAGCAACAAAAAGTATCTAAGACAAATACAGAGTGTAGGGTGGACTTTGAAATTCTTTTTCCTTCATATCAGCTAATCATACTGTGTGTGTGTGTGTGTGTGTGTGTGTGTGTGTGTGTGTGTGTGTGTGTGTGTTGGGGGTGGGACAGGCATCACACAAGATGGGCAAGTGTTCTGCCACTAAGCTACATACATTCCCAGCATCACACCAGTCAACCTTCAGAACTGGCTCTGAGGGGCTGGAGAGATGGCTCAGCAGTGAAGAGCACTTGCTGCTCTCCCAGAGGACCTGAGTTCTGATCCCAGCATCCACTTGGCAGCTCACAACCAATGTAAATCCATTTCCAGAGGATCTGGCACTCTCTTCTGGCCTCTAAGGGCACTGCATGCATTCGGTGTGCTTACATAGAGACAAGCACTTGTACACATAAGACAAATAGAAAATAAACTATTTTTTAATGGACTATGAAATACTAGGCAGAGAACCATGTCCTTGGATGACAAAGAAAAACAATATCACATTAGTTTGCAAGGCTCGACTGGGAAGTCTTTAATTGGATGAAGAGGGATTAGAGATATTCTTTGTCACTGCCACCATCTGGAGGTAACACTAGAATGTTCATTACCACAGGGCCTTGTTAATATGAGTATCTGAGCCTATGAGGTCTGTATGTGTGTGTGTGTGAGAGACAGACTCATCAGAGGGAAACCCAACTCCCAGAAGCACCTGCCAGTGAATGCCGAGCCTTCTTATTCTGAAGTGCCACTTCAGGCATTGGTTCTGAAAATTAAAAATATTCTTTATCCTCTCCAAGAATGACTTGTAACCCTCTGATCTAACTCATGTCAAAGTCTCAGTGAAGCTCAAAATGGCTTCATTGAAAATGCCATCCCAGAAGCACTGATATTACAGAACATTTGTAACTTGCCTAATGATCCCCCATCTGGTCTCCAAATCCATGGCAGTAGCCACCTAACTTGTTCCTCCTTATGCTATTGAAAGCAACATTCTGCGGCAGTGTCTCCACTGTAATGGATGACAGCTTGACAGGGGATACTAGCCAGCCTGAACTGTACCTCAAATGGTGCCAGTATCCTTGTCTGTATTTTGCTCTCCTTAACCCTTGCCGGCTCAATTTAAAATTTCACTTTTGCTGGTAGTGGAGGCAGCGGTGGCGGTGCACACCTTTAATTCACTTGGGAAGCAGAGGCAGATGGATCTCTGGTCTACAGAGTTCCAAACCAGCCGGGGCTACACAGAGAAACCCTGTCTCAAAGAAGAGAGAGAGAAAGAGAGAGAGAGAGAGAGAGAGAGAGAGAGAGAGAGAGAGAGAGAGAGAGAGAGAGAGAGAGAGAGAGAGAGAGAGAGAGAGAGATATTTTATTGGTTTGCATGAGATATTTATTCTTGCAATGCTGTGAATGGAACACAAGGCCTTTTTCAAACATTCTACCACAGAGCTAAAGCCTAGCCCCATGACCTACTTTAAAATGAGCTACACATTACCAAATGCTTGAGTGGTTCAAATCTTCTCTTAGTATTTTACTTAAAAACTTGCCAGAAATGAGGTAGCTAGATGTTTCACCAAGTAAAATGATGTGGGAATGTCTTTCTGTATGCTGTGAATATCAATATTTAAATAAAGGAGCTGTTTTTTGGCCCATGACAGGTACTATAGAAAAAGTAGTTGGGGAATCAGAATAGGTAGGAAAGGAAGGGCGGAGTCAGGACAGATCTACCCAGATGCCCAAAGAAAAACATGTAAGGAGCACAGGTGAGCCACGGGCCACGTGGCAGACAGATTAATGAAAATGGGTTGAGCTAAGATGAAAGAGCAAGCTAGCAATGTGCCTGAGCCATAGGCCAAAAACAGCATGAACTTAATGTAAGTGTCTGAATCATTTTGGGGGCCTGAGCAGCAGCGGGCTGCTAAGCAGTCTGACGCTACAGGTCTGCAGGTCTGGACCTCTGGCCACCCCAGACCAGGAAACTTTATTGTAACAGTAAAAGGCCATCAATCCTGATGACCTGAATTCAATCCCAAGAATCCAGGTAAAGGTAGAAGGAGAGAGCTGATTTCCTGCAATTTTGACCTCTGACCTGTATACATATGTTGTAGTACATGTGTGTCTGCATGCACATACATAAAAGCAAAAACCCCCACCTGAATAAATAAATAAACATAATAATAAATAAAAATAAAAATTTTCATACACTATGGTACACACCTATGATCCCAGTATTCAGAAGAGAAGTCCGGAAGATCAGAAGTTCAAGACTAGCCTTGCTACTGTGAGGCCACCCTGGCCTATTTGGGATCTTGTTACAAAAATAAACCAAAACCAAAACAAAAAGCCCCCCCCCAAAAAAAAACAAAAACCCCAAAAGATCATGTAGTAGAATGGACTCCTTTCTTGGCTGTCAAATCACACAAATCTTAGAATACATGTATTTTTGTAGTCCGCAGTACAAGGATATTGAACAGCTCCATCAGAGCATCCTCATCCTTCTCTCATATAGTCACATCCACCCATGACCAACACCACGGTCACTGTGGTTTTATAGTTTTTAAGACTCCCCTAGAACAACCATATAGGAGATCCCCTTCTGAAACTGACTTTTTCCCTCAGTGGAATGGTTTTGAGGTTCATCCAAGTTCGGGTTTGATATTATATCAATAATATAGTCTTATTTTAAATATTTTTATATTTAAGGGTGTGTGTGTGTGTGTTCAGAGTATAGGTTCCCAGGAAGGCCAGAAGTGTCAGATCCCCCAGGAGCTAGGTTGAAGGTGGTAGTGAGATGCCTCCTAAAGGTACGGGGACTGAATCCAGGTCCCCTGAAAAACCATCCCATGCTCCCAACTACTGAGTCATCTCTCCAGCCTTCATCTAGTCTTTCCTTAAGTTATTTTTGCTGAGTAAAGAGTTCCATTTTAACAGTCAGATCAGTCACTGTTCACCTAGTCATCCACTGAATGACATTTAGGGTGACTTCTGGTTTTCAGTGAGAGAGGAGCTGTAAGAAGTCACAGACACATTTCAGTGTGGACTTCATGTTTCATTTCTTTGGGCAGAGAGCGGCGTCTTTTCTGTAGAAGTTGGGGAGTAAAACTCCTTGGCCCTTTAGGCCACCGACACTCCTTGCCACAGATTCCCCCTCCTCCCCCACTCCCTCCTCTCATTTCTTAAGCAATTCTTTTTAAAAATGTAAGAATCATTCCTTACCCTGTGGCCCTTCCAAAGCAGAACCCAGGTCTGATTTGGCCCACCTGTCTCACTTGAATGGCCGTTGCTCTGGGGTAAATACCTGAAGGTAGAATTATGAAGACATCTGCTTAGCCTCAGAAGCAGCTCTGCCCCTTCCCTTCCTCTCCAGCCTGCATTCACACCTCCCAGAGTCCCATCACTCACTTTCCTGCTGGCGCATGCCAGTGAGCACCTTTGCGCAGGTGTGCTGCATATCTTCGTGTCTTCTTGGTTAAAGACCCCCTCTCTCATCCATCTTCTAATTATTGCTTTTTCATTTTTCACTGTGGAGGTTCCCATCCATCTTCTAGATAGGAATTCTTATCAGATGGGGGCTTTGCAGATACCTTCCTCGGGTTATAACTTGCCCTTTCTGCTTCTCCACAGGCTCTTTCATAGAGAAAACTCATTTTCACAAAGTACATTTTGTGGTTCTCCCATCGTGGGTTGGACTTTTGCCATCATCTCTGTCTGGATCAGCTCTCTCCAGCCCTGAATTTGAAGACTTTTTTCCAACCATTCTTTTTCTAAATGCTCTGTAGTTCTGCTTTATATTTACATCTCTCTGTTCCCTTCTGAGTCCATTTCTGTGTGAGATGAGAAGTTTAGGTTGAGCCCCCTTCACACTTCCCCTGATGGCCAATGGCTCCAGCATCCTGTTGAAAAGGAAATTTTTCCTCAACTGAATTGCTTTCACACCTTTGTCAGAAATTGGCTGTCCACATTTCTGCTGGTCTATTTCTGGTTTCTTTATTTTGTTCTATTGATTTCCATGAGGCTAGCTCCCTGCAAAATGCCGAGCAACTTCCACGATTGGAACTACACAGTAGGCCTTTTGTGCTTGCACGCGTGTGCGCGCATATGTGTGTGTGTGTGTGTGTGTGTGTGTATTTCTTGAGTTTTTCTCCAGAAACAGTCACACTGCCTGTAAAAGGGACAGTTCAGTACAGCATCTCCTGGTGACTGTCCCATACTGACCTGAGATCTCTAGTGCAAACTTTACCAGGAGTCAGTTGCTCAGAGTCCGCCACCTTGCTCTGTTTTCAGTTTCTTTCTTTCAGCTCAAGCTGTCCAGGAGCTCACCCTGTATCCAGGCTGGCTTTGAATTTGAGGTGATTCTGCCGCCTTAGACTGAGATTACAAGTTTACCACACTTGTTTTCAATTTATTGTTGTTGTTATTTTAGTGGGGTTTTTTTGTTGTTGTTTTGTTTTTCTGAGACAGCTTCTCTGTGTAACATTCCTAGCTCTCATAGAACTGGAACCCACTATGTACAAACTCACAAAGATCCATCTGCCTTTGCCTCACGAGTATTGGGATTAAAAACATATACCACCAGCACCCAGCTATTACTGTTATTTTTGTTTTGTTTTGACAGGGTTTCTCTGTGTAGTCCCTGCTGTCCTAGAACTTGCTTTGTAGACTATGCTGGTCTCAAACTCAAAAGATCCACCTTCTGCAATTAAAGGCATGCAATACTATGCCTGACTATCATCACCATCATCTATTAAAAACATTATCTTTAAGTGGTATATGTAGTGTTGGGATCCAGTCCCAGGGCTTTATGCATGCTAGGCACTCTACCAGCTGAGCTATATGCCTAGCCCTTGTTTTTTATCTTAAGAGAAAAGTATTCAATCTTTCACGGTTAAAAGTAATATTTGTAGTAGCTGGGATTGGTGGCGCATGCCTTTAATCCTAGGACTCAGGAAACAGAGGCAAGAGGATCTTTGAGTTCAAAGCCAGCATGATCTACAGAGTGAGTTCCAGGATAGCAGAAGGACACAGAGAAACCCTGTCTAGAAAAACAAAACAGAACCACACACACACAAAAAAAAAACCACATTTGAAATAGGGTGTGTATGTATAAGTCTTTTATTAACCTGAAAATTATCTATCCTAATCTGCTGAGAGTGGCTTGGGGTTTTGTTTTTTGTTTTCTGTTTTGTTTGGTTCTTGGATGGATGGTGGCTTCTGGCAAATGCCTTTTCTGCATCATTTGATATGAGCCTGTGATTTCCTCTAGAAGTGGTTGTTAAATTGGGGTCCACTGACTTTGGGAGCTTTCTCTCACTTTTCGTTGCTACATCAGTTACCAGTGTGTTTGCCTGTGACCAGGAAGGCTGTCAATCTGTCATGCTCTTTCCTTGTCTACGTCTGGTACTGGCAACACTGCCCTGAGAAGGTGAGCTAGGGTTCTTCTCCAATCCCTGGAAGAGCTTTATAGAGTTGGCACCCTTACACGTTTGGCAATACTTGCCTGTCAAACTACCTTGCCTTGGGTTTTTCCTTTCTAAAAAATATGAATCGAGTTCTTTTCAGTATTATTTGACTAACAACAGCAGACCAGAAGACATTCAGAAAACGTTCGTTATTTCACAGGCACAGCATCCAGAACTGACCTCTGCCACCCCACCCCCCTCCCTTCTTTCTCTTTCTCTGAGCACTGGCTGTTCTCCCTGAGGTCAATTCCCAGCAAGCACATGGTGGGTCACAACCATCTGTAATGAAATCTGGCGCCCTCTTCTGGTGTACAGGCACAAATGCAGGCAGAACACTGTAAATGATTAAAAAAATAAATCTTAAAAGAGAGAGAGAGAGAGAGAGAGAGAGAGAGAGAGAGAGAGAGAGAGAGAGAGAGAGAGAGAAAACAATAGGGTTTCTTTGTGTAGCCCTGGCTGTCCTGGAGCTCACTCTGTAGACCAGGCTGACCTCGAATTCACAGAAATCCACCTGCCTCTGCCTCCTGAGTGCTGGGATTAAAGGTATGGCCACTACCACCCGGCTTCAGTCTTTTTTTTTTTTAATCCACAAGGACTATCAGCCCATGCTTTTTGCTTGTTTGTTTTTTGTTTTAAATTTTTTAAAGTTTTGGTTATTTTTATTTTATACACATGAGTATTTTGTCTGCATGGAAGGAGAGAACTTACTCTGTAACATTGTTCCTGAATACCCTCCCACACATACTCATACTACATGGCATGTGCACACACATACACACATTATAGACCCCACACGAAATATTAAATTTACCTATCCTAGGTAAAATTGCCGTGCATCAGCTGAATTCAGTACAAATCTTCATGAAAGCATGGAACTTTAGAGATAAAGAACTCTACTCAAATCATTTTGAGCAAATCTAAATCAATGTAAACAGGAAAAATAATTTATCTAGCTTCCAGTGTTTCTGTCAGAGCAGTCCAGCACTCGAAGAATGGCGGCACCACTTCTGTGGAACCTTCAGCACGGTGGCACGGACACTAAGAGCCTTGCTTGAAAGCACAACTGTCTGAAAATTTTCTACACAAATTAGTGGGTAAAAGCTTTTGCCTGTCATGCCAACCTGACAATCTGAGTTCAAATCCCTTGAACCCAGGTAAGTATGCCCCTAATCACAGCAAGATGGGATCGCTGACCTCCACATCAGAAATTTGTGGACCAGCCAGCCTAGAGGGTGCACGGCAGCAGTAATATGAAAGAGACTGTACCTCCAACAAAGGGCAGGGCAAGGACCACCAGGATTATCCACTGTGGCATATATGTGACCTACCACATAATACATACATGCACATTTATTGATTGAGGAAAAATGAGTAGGAGGTAGGAGTTGGTGCTGGAGAGATGGCTCAGTACTTACGAGCACTGGTTCTTCTTCTAGAGGACCTGCATGGTGGTTCATAACTGTCTGTATGCCCAGACACTCATCATCCTCATAAAGTAAAAATAAAAGTTAAAATTTTAAAAAGTGGCCAGGAGTAGTCAATGGTCCATTAAAAGCAGACTCTTGTAGGCATTACAGTATGACCATAGAGAGAAATCATAATGACCATGACGTAGCCAACCAAATCTTGATGACTGTGGGGAATGGAAGCACATAGTGGTGAAATGTAAGCATCTAGTATCTTCTGAGAATTATTTAAAACTTCTAAGTCAGGAATAGAGACAAAAGTATTTTTCTCTGAAGGAATATACTAGGTATAGGCACTTGCTATGTATAGACACACTCAGCTTTTGTCAGAGGATTTTAAAGTACAACGCAGACCATGTCATATCATCTACCTGATTAAGACATGTGAATTGCTCTAAATACCATTCCCCATTTGCATTTTTAGAACTGGCACTGTATCTCTGTGGTCTGGTGTTTGTCTAGCTTGTGCGAGGGTTGGGGTTAAACCCCATTTCCAAAAACAACAGAAATGTCGTTCCTTCCTTTTTCTTTTTCTTTCTTTTTTTGTTTATTGGGCAGGGATTCAAACCTGAGGCCTAGTAGGCAAGCATTTTGGCCACTGAGATCCTTTCCCAGCCCCAATAATTTCACAGCATCATCTATTCTTAGTCTGTATCCATAGGTCCCTAATGATGACATAGATATTTTTAAGACCTAAGCAAGTTTCCTGTATGGTATGGTTGGCTATTACAGCTCAGACACTACTGTCATCATGCAGCAGCCTTACCTCCCCTCTACCTTCCACACTATTGATTTATTGAAAATACTGGCTAATCTGTCCTGGATACTTTTCTGTTGTTAATTGCTTCTGTGGGGTGTCACCCCACTTATTTGCTGTTTCTTCTTAGGAAGAGACTTTATTGAAGGTTTGTTAGGGGCAGGACGATTTAACAGGCACTGCTATGTACTTCCGGATCCATCATAGCTAGTGGGTGTTGTCCCACCCACAGAAAGACTAAAATCCCTTAGTGGGATCAGGTGGCACCAGTCTGGTTCATCTATTAGAACGTTCCCTGGCTCGATTCTACTCAGTGCTTTTGGGATCCGCTAATGACCATTGTTGAGGTCCATTACTTCCGTTCTTTGTTTTCACAAAGGGTCTTACACAGGCTTTTTTATGTAGCCCAGGCTAGCCTGGGATTCATGACCTCTGCCTCCCGGCTACTGGGATTGCAGGTATGCACCCCCATGACCAGCTTTTAGTTTTTAAATTTTAACATCTATTCTGGGATGTGGTAGGTAGCTCACAGCTGTAGTCTCAGCGCTTGGGAGGTTGAAACAGGAGGATTGAAAGGTCAAAACCAGCATGGGGTATATAGTGAGATCTTACCCCCCCCCCCCAGAACAAACAAATAAACAGCAAGTTTCCTTGGGAGGCACACTGGGCTAGCATGAGAAGCCCCGGGTTCATTTATTCTGCATGCACATGAATTACTGACAAAGGAAACAATACAAGGTTTGGCATTTGCTGCAAAATAGTGAAGACAGACATGTGAGAACCAACTAAAATGACCGTGGCTCTGTCAGGGGTGACAACTGGTGACTCTTGACACTGGTTATTGGTACTTATTATATGATTTCTTTTGTTTTTAAGTTTAAGTTCTGTGTATGATTCTCTCTCTGTGGGAGTGTGTGTACTTGAGTCCAGGTGCTCTGGGAGGCTGCAATTCTCAGACGACCCTGGAGCTACAGTTACAGGCATTGTGAGCTGCCAGACATGGGTGTTGGGAATTAGACTTAGGTCCTCTGAAAGAATTTAACCTCGGAGCCGGAGCCATCTCTCCATCTCCTTTGGGTTTTTGTTTTGTTTTGTTTTGTTTTGTTGAGACAGGGTCTCATTTAGCCCAGGTATGTCGAATTCATTAAGTAGCCTTGGATGGACTTGATCTCTGGTCTGGTCTGGTCTAGGTAAGAATTGCCATCCCAGGTTTGCTACCACCCCAGCCCCCTTGCGTCCTCGTATTTGAAAACTTTCTGCCATGACACTTTTGTGAAGTCGGAAGGGAGTTGGATGCATTCTTTTTGTTCTCTCTGCCCTTTCCCACTCTGCTGTGTGACTGCAAGGCCGGTCCCTCCGAAGAGAATCACTGGGCTATAATTGGGTTTGGGAACTGGGATGGAAACGAGGAGCCTGAGATCTGGCGTTGTAACTTTCCAAGGCTTCTCCCTGAAAGTACCAGGTTGCTGCCTGCTGCTCCACCTTTTCCACAACTTCACCCGCCCCTTTCCACAAGGGGCTGTCCTAGCCCCAGTGACTTCCCTGTGTCCTGCCCATACCTTCAGGAACAGTCCTTCTTCTTAAATTACTCAGTTAAGGTGTGCCATCTTGTTTCTTTCTGAGTCCTATCTGCTACCGGAAGCAGCAAAAGGACCGGATGAGGGCCTAAAGGCCTTGAGGGGGTGGGGGACAGGGGTGATAAGCAAAGTATGTGTGAGCTGGGCGGATGAAGGCTAGGTCCCAAACAGGCCTAGTGGAGGGCTATATAAACAACCCTGTAAGCCCTGATGCATCCCTTTGGAATCCCAGGCCTGCTTGAGGTGGGGGCAGACCTGCAGGACAGGCTCCACTGGGTTCTCTGAAGGTTTCCCTGATGCTTGGGGCCCGGCAGTTAGTCAGAGCCTCAGACTCTGCCCAACAAGGGGACTCTCAGCTGCCATCAGGGGCCCTAGGAGTGCAATTGAAGAGCCTTGGTGACCTCTGAGAAAAGGCTGCTCCCAGATCCTGCCCAAAGAGCTGGGATGGAAAAGGTAAGTGGTGAATCCTTTAGAAAATAGTGATTTGGCTGCCAAATTCCGGGCGCACGTGGCTGATGTGGGAGTAGCTTGGGCCTCTGGCTTGGTAGTACAGTTAAAGACTCGGAAGAGGTGATGCTAGAAAGATCTCATGGTTTCTGAACTCTACTGTGCCAAAGCCTCTTTAAATGTTTTCATTTTAAAATGCATTCAATGGAGGCTAGAGAGATGGCTCAGCAGTTAAGAGCGTATACTGCTCTAGCAGAAGACCGACCGGAGATCTGTTCCAAATGTCTGTATCACGTTGCTTACAACAGCCTATAACTCCAGCTCCGAGGAGATATGATGCTGTGGGTCTTTGTGGCCACACAAAAACACACATACACATGGCTTTAAAAAATCTTAGAAATAAATATTTATTTGAAATTTTACAAATTGATAGTTCAACATGATTCAGAAACAAAATGTATGGAGGGGATAGGAAGGTATTACTCAATTAACAAAACACTTGCCTAGTATGTTTAAAGCCCTGGGTTCATTCCCAAACACCTCACAAACCTCAGCGTGTTAAATCGGGCCTGTAACCTTAGCTTTTAGAAAATGGAGGATCGAGTTTACGGGCATCCTCAGCTACACAGGTTGAGGTTAGCCTTGAACACAGGAGACCTTAGTTCAAAAATAAAATAGAAAGTATCCATAGACACATAATGAGAAGGCTCTGTCCCTTATATCCTGTAGTCAGTATCCTCTACAAGGCAGAAGCCATTGTGGCCTTCCGGAAGACTTAAAGCAAGCATGAACAAAATGAGCAAAATCAAGCCTGCACCCTCATCCTTCCCTCCCCCCCCCCCTTTGGTTTTTCCAGACAGGGTTTCTCTGTGTAGCCTAGGCTATCCTGGGACTCACTCTGTAGATGAGGCTGGCCTCAAGCTCACTGAGATTCACTTCCCTCTGCCTCTTGAGTGCTGGGATTAAAGGCCCACACCATCATACCTGGCTCCATTTCCTTCTTTTTTTTAACTTTATTTTTAGTTTATGTGCATTGGTGTTTTTCCTGCATGTATTCGTGAGGGTGCCAGATCTGGAACTGCAGTTACAGACAGTTGCAATCTGCCATGCGGGTGCTGGGAGTTGAGCCCTGGGTCCTCTGGAAGAGCAGTCAGTGCTCTTAACCACTGAGTCATCTCCGCACCCCCCATTTCCCTCCTCTTAAAATGATATGTTCTACCTTCTACATTGTGGGTGCTGGGTACAAGCTGGATATGGTGGTACATGTTTTTAACTCTAGAACTCAGGAGACAGAGGCAGCCAAATCTCTGAGTTCAAGGCCAGCCAGGTATACAGAATGAGTTCCAGGACAGCCAAGGCCACACAAAGAAATCCTTTCTCAAAAGACAAAACAAAACAAAATTTCAAAAATACACTGAAAATATTTCCAAATTGATTCATATATAACTCCTTCATTGTTATCCTTTCTTGGTAATATTCAATTGTACGACAATGTATTGAAGCATCTGTATTGATAAGCATTTTCTATGTTACTAATAATGCATACCTGTTGATTGTCTGAAGAAATGCAGTCATGTGTGTTTGTACACAGTACAGAGTACTCCTGTGTCTGCTAATGTATGTCTCTGGGTAGGTAAAGTCATGGTGTTTATCATAGCAATAAAAAGTAAACGGAGTCCCAAAAGATGTTTTAGGACAATCACACACGTGCATGCATGCATGCACGCACGCACGCACGTACGCACGCACGCATGCATGCAGGCACGCGTGCGTGAGCGCAGGCACGCATGCGCACACACACACACCAAACATAAATAGAATGTAGGGGTTTTTTCAGAAATTAACATATATTCTTGTTACTTGATATTACTAAATTGACTCGAGTTTACTTTTTTCTTTTGAGATATGCAAAGTCTCACTATACGGCCTAGTTTGGTCTCCTGGATTCTCTTGCCTCAGCCTCCCAGAATCTGGGATTACAAACGTGCCATCACAGTTGCCTTATTAAATGGACTTCTGTGGAGGTTTTATCAGTTTCTACTCCATCCTGTCAATGCCTTTGAGTGGCCAAGACTAAATAGAGCCGCACAAGGAGTAACGTGTGTGTTATTCTCTAAGGTTGCTCCAGATGAAATGTTGACCCCCCTGGATCCATACCCAATGAAACACTGTCTTCCATCTTTTCTCTTCTTTCTTTCTTTCTTTCTTTCTTTCTTTCTTTCTTTCTTTCTTTCTTTCTTTCTTTCTTTCTTTCTTTCTTTCTTTCTTTCTTTCTTTCTTTCTTTCTTTTCTTCCTTCCTTTCTCTCTCTCTCTCTCTCTCTCTCTCTCTCTCTCTCTCTCTCTCTCTCTCTCTTCTTTCTTTCTTTCTTTCTTTTTTTAATAATCCAGACCTTACTAGATTTAGGCCAAGCTTTCTGTATTAGTTTTCCTGTGTCTACATGTGGGTGGGTATAGGTGTACCTGTCCATTCATGTAGCGATCAGAGGTCAGTGTTAGTGTCTTTCCCAGTCACTCTCCACCTTAGGTTTTGAGACAGGTCTCTCACTGAACCTGGCTAAACTGGCTTGCCAGAAAGCCTCAGGAATCCTGTTTCTATGACCCCAGCACTGCAGTTGGATGCCAGAGATCCAAACTCGGATCCTCATATTTGAATAGCAAGCATTTTTCACTGATCCATGTCCTCAACCCTCTACGTTAGTTATCTGTTGATGTATAATCAATTACCAATTTAGTAGCTTGCAATAACACAAGCTTATTACCTCCCAGTTCTGTGGGTACAAGTTATCTGCGTCTTCTGCTCAGAGTCGGACCAGGTTAAAACCAAGGTCTCAGCCATCAGCAGCCCTGTTCTTCTCCTCTGAGGCCCAGGGACCACTTCCAAAGTCTTCTAAATTGCTGGTAAGATTCATTTCCTTATGGATGTGGAATTTGGGTTGGGTAAGTAGTTCATTGGGTAAAGTGCTGGCAACACAGACATGATGGCCAGAATCCAAATCCCACTGCCCATGTCAATGCCCAGGTGAACACAGTAACCAACCTGTAATCCACTCCTAGTGAAACAGATATAGGACTCCTAGAGCCAGGTGACCACCTAGACTAGCAAAACGTGTGAGCCCTAGGTTCAAATGAGAGATCCTGCCTCAATGTATAAGGATCAGAGATATCAAGGAAGACACCCAATTTCAACCTCAGACCTCAACACAGGCATGTACACCTGCACATGTGCGTGTTTTGACAAACACATGTCACACGTGCGTGCGCGCGCGCGCGCACACACACACACACACACACACACACACACACACACACAAACACAAATATGACATTGAGACCCAATTTTTTGCTGGCTCTTTGTGGAAACTATCAGCATCTAAGGCTGCTCTGAGGCCCTAGCCACATGGCCCTCTCCTTACCTGGTATCAACAGCTGCAAAGGTCAGCAGGAGGCCTTGCTGCAGTCTGTAAAGTCCTGTATGATGTAACCTAATCAGTAGAAAAGGGTGATTATTCTGTCGCATTCACAGATGCCACTTCCACAATGACAATGGCATAATACAAAATATGTATACCAAAGAACAGAAAAATTGTGGCGCCCAGTCTGATTATCACTCCTTAATTTATTTCCAAGCCCCACTTTTCTCAGTCATCAATCTTCATGAAGATCAGCTCCTCCTGGCCTGCCTGTGGTTTCTTTTCTTTGCCTTCTTTCCTTCCCTCCTTCTTTCTTTTTGATTTATTTACCACATTTACAGTGTTCTGCCTGTATGTATGGCTGCGTGCCAAAAGGGGGCATCAGCTTGCATTATAGATGGTTGTGAGCCACCACGTGGGTCCTAGGATTCGAACTCAGGACCTCTGGAAGTCAGGCAGCACTCTTAACTCTTGGGCCATCTCTCCAGCCCTTTGACTGTGGTTTCTGGTTCAGGATTCCATGTGCTTCCTTTCCATCCTTGTGTGCCCAGGGGACCCCACCCCTACCCCCGCCATTTGCACCTTATGTAGAACATGCCTCTATTTCCTGATTACAGCCATGCTCTTTTAAAAACCGAATTGCTTTACCAGGGGGCTATTAGCCACCTAACTCAGACAGTGGGTGTCTCTGTCTCAACTAACCCTTGAAGCTTGGTCTGTCTTCCTGGGATAATAGCCAGAACCTTCATGCTAGATGACATGAGACATATCATTGATAGAGCTTGTCTATCAACCACACCAATCGCCAACACTCACCTGCCCCTGAATATTCCATCTTGAAGGGGTCTGTGGTGTGTCAACACAAACTTCAAAATGTATTTCCCTTGGGCCTTTTGGGCACCATACAGTCCACTTTAGAATCTGGATGACTCAATTATTAGTCCAGTTCCCTCTCATCTTAAGATACATTTCCTGGTTGGGGGACGTGGTTCAGTGGTAGAGTGCTCACATGTCCACACAGGCACAAGTGTGAGGGGAGTTATCTCCTCGGTTTCTTAGAGATAGGATAAGTGGGTCTTGGTCTCTGAGTCTGTCTAAGTTTCCCTCCATCTTCACCCCTCTAGCTAGCTCTAACTTCTCCTCCAACCTGCCCCGCAAAGGAGCTACATTACAATATGTGCAGATAAGGTCTTTCTGGCTAGACAAAACTTGTCTTCCATTTTGCAACCCTGTCTTCAGTGCTCGAGACCATTATCCTGTAAGCACATCTGAGACTGTGACTGTTTTCTCTAAGAATAAAAAGTTATCTCAAAAACACACCTAGCTGGGGGTGTGGTTTTTCTAGCTCACAGTCTTCTCTGGTACAGATTAAATCTGTGTTAATCTTTTAGATGAAAGGCATTACAGTTAAACTACATACAATCAATAGACCAAATAAGATTTTTTGACTCCTTTATGTCTAGGACTAAGAAGCAAACTCCTTGCTACTGATGACTGAAAATTGGTTTTTTTTTTTCTGACTCTGTTTTGTGTGTGCATGCTTTTTTGTAGATGTGGAACACACCCATCCCACCCCCACCCTTGGGGCCCCCATCCCCATGACGTTGGGAATCATACTCCATCACTCTTCCATATTATTCACTGAGGCATGGGCTCTCAGTCAAACCCAGAGCTTTCTGATATGGCTAGTCTCTTCCTGTGCCTTTGCCTTCCAAAACTGGAATTACAGGCAAGCTGCCAAATCCACCTAGACTTGACACAGATGTGGGAATCCAAACTCTAATCCCCACACTTGCATCTCAAGGACTTTAACCATGGAGCCATCTCCCCAGCCAGAAATTGCAAAGTTAATACAGGGTGCTGGGGGACGATTCTTCTTTAAATAAGTCATGCGTAAATATTAGCATCTCTCTATAGTGGGATAGTGGATGCCAGGACGGACTTTAGAGAAAGTAGCAAAAATGCTTGTGTATCCTTCTTCTGACTTGACAACAATCCTGAAATCATGTCAAGGGAAACTTTTCTTCTAGTCTCATAGGCTTTGGGCTCTTTAGAAGACATTCTACTTCTCTCTTTAAAAATTTATTTTTTTTTACAGGCATAGTAGCATGTGCCTTAAAATCCCAGCACTTGGGCAGAGGCAGGGGAAGGAAGATCTTTGTAAATTTGAGGTCAACCTGGTCTATATAGCAAGTTCCAAGCCAGCTGGTGCTACAAAGTGAGACCCTGTCTCCCAAACGAACGAACCCCGACATTTTACATTCATAATTCTAGCTTTTCAAAGTACCAATACGCAGGCTATTCACACCACCAAAGTCAAGGTAGAGGGCATCTCCATCATGTCTAGGATGCAAAATTGTTCATGTTTTTTAACTGCCACACTCTGCATCGTGACTGTGATATTTTACATTGTCACAAAAATGCAGGATCTTCTAATTTCTTCACATCTTTGTCAACACTTCTTTTTAAATAGTAGCCATTATACTAGATGTGAAGTGGTATCTCACATCTGTTTGTATGCATGTGTGATCTGTGTATTTATGCAAGTATGTTCATGTCTGTATGCATCTGTACTAGCCTGGCATGATGTCTTTCCTCAGCCTTTAACTTTATCTTTTCTTAAAGGCATGGTCTCTCATTTAGCCTGAAGCTCCATTTAGCCTAGACTGACTGGCCAGCGAGCCCTTAGGATCCTGTTGCCATCACCCTCCATCACTGGAATTACAGATGTCCATAGCTACATCTGGCTTTCACATGAGTCCTGGGGACCCACAGTCTGTCCTCTTGCTTTTGCATTGAACTCTCTACCCATTGAACCACCTCCCCACCCCTGAGTTTGGTTTTGATTGTGTTTCCCAAATGATTAGTAATATTGAGCATCTTTTTGTATGCTTCTTGGCTATTTCTGTGTCTTCTCTGAGACATGTTCTGCTTTATTTCATGGGTAATCATGAGCAGTATTTTATATTTAATTTTTGTGTCTACATGTCAGTGACAGCATATTGAAATAAATTCTGTTTTGTGGGTTATTCTTTAAAGAAAGTATAATGGGCACATTTTATTTAGCTAGTGTGTGTATGTGTATGAGTGCTCGTGCCACGGTTCAAACACGGAGGTTAGAGGATAGTTTTCAGGAATTGGTTCTCCCTTTCACCAGGCAGGTGCCAGGGTTCAGACACAGGTTGTCAGGCTTGGTGCCAGCAGCCTTTACTCACTGAGCCATCTTAATGACCTGTGACTTTTCCTCTTGAAACTGTTAGGATGGTGAATTACACTGAACAGTTTTGAAATTGGCCTTTCATTACTAGAATAAAGTCTATTTTATCTGTTGCCTAATTTTTTCCTATGTCATTATGTTTCATATATGCTCAATCTTGTATGCAAGTGTTTTGTTGGTTATCTCCACATGTATATAGACAACGGGTGCTGGTTTATAGTACCTGACTGTGTAGTCTTTGTCTAGTGCTCTTACAAATGTGACCATATGACTATCAATATTTGGTTGGTGGGGAGCTTAAATTACAAATTAAATTCCCTTGATAGTTATGGAAATATTTAAATTATCTATTTCATTTATATTTTTAATTGGGGGGGGGGGTTCAAAATAGGGTTTCTCTATATATCCCTAGCTGGCCTGGAATTCGAACTACAGACCAGGCTGGCCTCAAATTCAGAACTCAGAGATCCGTCTGCTTCTGCCTCCCATGTGCTGGGATTAAAGATATGTGCCATCACTACCAGCTATAATTTATTTTTATTTCAAATGCACTAATGTTTTATCTCTATATACTCTGTGTGAGGGTGTCAGATCCCCTGGAACTGAACTTGTAGACAGTTGTGAGTTGCCATGTAGTTGCTGGGAACTGAACCTGGGTCCTCTGGAAGAGCAGCCAGTGCTCTTAACCACTGAGCCATCTCTCCAGGCCCTCAAATTACATATTTCGTATGTGGAAGCTGTAGTTCCATGCCCCCCCTTTGGGGGGTTGGTGTGTTCCCTCTAGTTGTCAAATCCATATATGTAAAGCTCTTGCGAAGATTCTCCTATATTTTGATGACTACATGGCCAGTACTGACGTCCTTTAGCTCTCTCTTGCTACTGGTCAGGCCACACCTGACTTTCACATGGGTTGTGGGGATCCACCCTCGGGTCCTGCTTTCACACGGAGCACTTTACCCTTCTTTATTTTCTTTTTTCTATTGTCCATCTCTATAGTTTCCCATCAATCTTACTAATGATTTCATTGCGCTTCATTGGCTTTTTGAAAAGTATTTTTTATTTTTGTTTTTTAGGGGGAGTTGTGTTTTGTTTGCTTGCTTGCTTTGGGGGACAGGGTCTCACTATGCAGAGCTGGCTGGCTAGGAAAGCTCTGTGTTGACCAGGCTGGCTTCTAACTCAGATCCACGTGCCTTGGCCTCTGAAGTGTTAGGACTCTTTTAACTTCATTGACTTTTGCTCTCACCTTTATGATGTTCTTCCTTCTGCTTGATTTAGGCTCGCTTTCCACTTAGACCTGAATCCTCAAGGCATATCTGCTGCTATTAGGTACAGTGTGCTCTGAATGTTGACTGGATTCTGCTGAGAGAGCCCTTGAGTTTCTCTCTACCCTTGCTGATTTGGGGGCTAGTTCAAACTCATGCTGGAATTTCAAATGATGTGTCTATTTCTCCTTTCTGTCCTGTTAGGTTTCCAGCTGCCTTGTTTTTGATGCTCTGGTGCTTGGTACATATGCATTTACAAACGCCATGTCTATTTGGTGCTGCCAGGCTTTCATTGTTATATAAAGTCACTCCTTGGCGCTGGTGATTTTCTTTTCTCTGTAGTACCTCATATAACTTAGTCATAATTTCTTTTAATTGTTTGCAATATGCATCACTTTTCATCCGTTTACATTCAATCGGCCTTTTTTTTTTTTCTATGTGTGGATACATTCACATGAGGGCAGATGTCTGGGAGGCCAGAGGTATGGAACTGGAGTTACAGGTGGTTGTGAGCCACCTCATAGGGGTGCTGGGAACTGAACTTGGGTCTTTTGCAGGAGCAGCGGTCACTTTTAACCATTTGCCCAGCTCCTCAGCCAGCTTTTTATGATTGTATTTGAAGTCAGTTTCTTGTTTCTATAATATTACTGGGCTGTGCTTTTGCATCTACTTTACTATTTTCTGCCTGTAATTGGTGTATTTGGACATTCTTGCTTAGGGTAATTAAATATGCTGTTTTACTTCTTGTTTCTGTTGGGTTTCCTTTTCTATTTTTATGCTTTCCTGGGTTTCCTTCAACATTTCTTACAATTCTACATTGACTCATTTATATAGTACTTTCCCATGTATCTCTGTGTGTGTTTTTTTTATTGGTTTCTACAGGAATTAATTATTACATTTTATTTATTAATTGGGGGCTGGGGTAGACGTATATGCCTACCCCATAAAATACTCATAATTTCCCTACTGCAGTCTTTTGCTTCTGAAAGTCTCGAGTTTTATCACCTCCTCTCTGTTGCTAGGCCCTTGATTTAGGAGGCTGGTGACAGTTTCTCTTCATTTCCCCGCATCTAGGGGTGACAGTGTTACCCTTCCTAAAGGACATTTTCACTGCCTACAGGAGTCTCCATTGACAGTTGTGTCACTGCTCCCGGAGCCAGGCTGTGCTGCCCTCGCTTCTCTCTTGGTCCTGCGGTGTCACTCCTTCCTGCTTTCAAGACTTTTCCCGTTGTCTTTCATTTTTAAAGGTTGATCCTGTGTGTCTGTTTTCTCTTTTTCAGGTTTATCCTGTTTGCTACTCATTGAACTTGTTACGTCAATGGACGTGCCCCCGATGGCAATTTTGGTACTTTCAGCCATTACTTTTCAAATGCCACCTTAGCCTTGCTTTTATTTTCGGGGACATCAGCGCCATTGACACTAGAGTTTCTCTTATGGTTCCTAAGCTTCCATCTATTTGTGGGTTTTATTTTTTTCAGGCCACTTTTTTTTCTGTTGCTCAGGTGGGCAATTTCTATTCTTCTGTCTTCTAATTCACTAGTTCTTTCTCTGTCCCCTCCAGTCTATTTTTTGAGGCTATCCACTGAGTTTTAGATTTTGGGACCCTCCTAAAATTTCCATTTGGTTTTTTCGTTCTTTTCAGATCTTCTATTCTTGCTCACATGTTTTATTTTTACTTATTTTATTTTTTGAGTGTTTTGCCCATGTGTATATCTGTACACCAGGTACATGTCTATTGCTCTCTGAGGCCAAAAGACAATATCAGATCCCTTGAAACCAGAGATACCAAATAGTTACGCTGGGAATCCAACCCAGGTTCTCTGGAAGAGCAGCCAGTGCTCTTAACCACAGCACCATCTCTCCCATCCTCACATTTTATTTTTCATGTCAAACATTTTTTATTTTATTGAAAAGAGGGGTTTTTTATATACTGTATCCCCGATTACACTTACCCCTCCCTCTACTCCTCCCAGCTCCTCCCCATCACCCCTCCCATCCAGTTTTACCCACTTTCTTTTATTAAAAAGTAAACAGGCTTCTAAGGGATAATAAATAATATGATGAAAATGATAGCATAAAACAAAAACAAACATCAAAATAGAAGGAAATAAACAGAAGGAAAAAGCCCAAGAAAGGGGTCAAGAAACATTTATAAGCACAGACTCACTGGTTCACTCACTCAGGAATCCCATAAAAACACAAAACCAGAGGCCATAATATACAGGCAAAGGAAGTATAAGGTTTTTTTAAAAAAAGAATAAATCAATAAAAAAAATTAAAGAAAAAAGCCCTGACAGGACATTATGAGACAAGGAGCCTCCAAAGATCCCTCTGAGTTCGTTTTCTGTTGGCGTCCACTGTGCAGATCACCCTAGGAGTAGTTTGTTTCCCCAGTGAGTCTCCCTTGGAGGAAACTAAATTTTCATTTGCAAGTGCTTGTCAACTGGAGGTGGCTTCTGGGTTGGGGGTGGGACATGGATCCACTTCTTTGAGCTCTAGGATCCCGTCTGTAGACCTGTGCAGGCTTCATGCATGCTGCCCCAGTCTCTGTGAATTCACATGTGCATCAGTCCTGTTGATTTAGAGGGCCTTGTTTCCTTGGTACCCTCCATCCCCTCTGGCTCTCCATCCTTTCTGCCTCCTCTTCTGCAGGGTTACTTGGTGGAGGTATCCCATTTACAGCTAATTGTTCCAAGATCTCTCACTCTGCATAATGTCTGGCTGTGGGTCCCTATGTTTGTTCCCATCTGCTGCAGGAGGAAGTTTCTCTAATGATGGCTAAGTAAGGCCTTCACCTATGAATATAGTAGAAAGTCGTCAGGAGTCATTTTATTACTATGGTTTCTTAGTAGAACAGCAGTGTCCGGTTATAGCCTTGGTCCCTGGACTGTCTAGTCCCAGGTTCTTGGTCACCCAAGCAGTGTCAGGTGTGGGTTCCATCTCATGGAGTGGACCTTAAATTAAATCAGGTATTGGTTGGTTACTCCCATAAGATTTATGCCATGATTGCACTAGCATATCTTGCAGACAGGACACCATTATAAATAAAGGGTTTGTGGCTCTGTTAGTATTTAAATTTCTCTTTTGAGAGAGGGCAGAGTATCTTCCTGTACCAAATACACTAGAACATAGGAGTAAAGGCTCTAGGTAGGCACCAGCTTGACTTCTCTGTGTTCAATGGGTTATGTATGCATTGTCTTCAACAATAGGTAGGGCCTTGCTGTCAGTTTGTGGAGAGCAACCCTATAGTCTTGGCAACAGCCTGAGTTGTTTGGGAGTTCCCATAGGACCTCTTTGGCCAACTCAATTAGAAGTAACCCATTCCCAGTACTGAAAATTTCATTTGGTGACAAGACCAGTTGGGGCTCTGTTTTCCCCATTATTTGGTAATTTCATTTAATTAGATTGCCTTCATATATGTCTATTATGTATATATTTTAGGAAACCTTGCTGTATTAAGTTTCCAGACTACCTCTCATCTGACCCTTAATTTTAGCTGTTTCGCCCTGTGTTCCCTCCCTCATTCCCTTCTCACTTGATTCCAGTTTTCCCCCTCGTCCATCCATAAGTATCTATTCTACTCGCTTTGTTAGGGAGATCTGCCCCCCAGCCAGATCTACCTAGCCTCTGTGGTTCTATGGTTTGTAACTTGCTTTACACTGTCTTAACAGCTAATTCCACATATAAGCAAATACATAGCATGTTTATCTTTGTAGATCTCACTTATCTCACTCAGGATTATTTTGTCTAGTTCCAACCATTTATCTGAAAATTTCATTATGAAAATATACCACATTTTCTTTATCCATTCTTCTGTTGAAGGACAGTTAGGTTGTTTCCAATATCTTGCTCTTATAAATAGAGCAGCAGTAAACATAGTTGGCAAGTGTTTCTGTGGTAGGATGAGACATCCTTTGGGTATATGCCCAAGAATGGCATAGCTGGGGCTTGAGGTACATTGATTCCCAGCTTCCCGTGGAACCTTCATGCTGCTTTCTACAGTGACTGTACAAGTTTACAGTCCCACTAGGAATAGACGAGTGTTCCCCTTACCCCACACTCTCTCCAGTATAGGTTGTCACTTGTGTTACTGATCTTAGCCATTCTGACAGGTATAAAATGAAACCTCAGAGTTGTTTTGATTTGCATTTTCCCTGACAACTAAGGATGGTGAGCATTTCTTTAAATGTTTCTCAGTCATTTCACGTTCCTCTACTGAGAATTCTCTGTTCAAATCTGTAACCCATTTTAAAATTATTTTTCCTTGATATCTAGAGGGTTTTTATTTTTAGTTCTTTACATAGTTTTGAAATTAGCCTTATTGAATGTGTAGCTGGTGAAAATCTTTTCCTCTTCTGTAGGTTGCCACTCTGTCTAAAAGTCTGTGTCCTTTGTCATACAGAAGCCTCTCAGTTTTGTGAAATCCCATTTATTAATTGTTGATGTTAATACCTTCACGATCCATGCTCTGTTCAGGAAATTGCCACCTGCGTCAATATTTTCAAGACTATTCCCCACTTTCTCCTCTATAAGATTCGGTGTATCTGGTTTTATGTTTAGGTCTTTAATCCTTTTGGAATTGAGTTTTGTGCAGGGAGAGAAGTATGGATCTATTTGGATTATGTAGCCATCTAGTTTGACCAGCACCATTTGCTGAAGATGCCCTTTTCCAGTGTGTATTTCTGGCTTCTTTATCAAAATTCAGGTGTCCATAGGTGTGTGGATTTATGTCCTGATCTCCAATTCAATTCCATTCAATGTTGAGGTTCAAATCTAGGCTCTTCTTTATAATATACAGTCCTTATTGTTTTCTTGGAGGGGAAGTGGGTTGGGGAGGGTCATGGTATGTAGCTTAGACTGACCTTCACCTTGAACTCAAAATTCTCCTGATTCTGTGGTCCAAGTGTCATGCCCAATTATTTATGTATTTAAAACCTTTTTAGTACATCTATTTATGTGTGTGTGCACATGTGTGCACGTGTCTGTGTAGTTTTGTTTAGTAATAACAAATTACTAACATTATTTCAAATACTTCAGGTTTTTTTAATTTTACATTTCTTTTATTTGTGTATGTGTTAATACATATGTGTGACCACAGGTCAATCTCAGGTATTGTTCCCTTGTTCTTTACAGATGGTTCTGAACCACCATATAAGTGCTGGAAATTGAACTCAGGAAGGACCTCAGTGCTCTTAACCACTGAGCCATCCTTCCAGCCCTCAAATACTTTACATTTTAGAACAATTTTTGTCTTAGTTAGATTTTTATTACTGTGTAGAGACACTGTGACCATGGCAATTTATTTTTATTTATTTTTTGTTATTTTTTATTTAAAAGTGACATTTTTATCAATGCATCCCCCTGCTACCCCTCCCTTCCCTCCTCTCAATCCCTCCCAGTCAGCCCTCAGCCTTGCCCTCCCCACTCCCCACCCCCCCCCAAAGGGCCAGAAGTCCCAAGATGGATCAGCTCTGCATGGCACATCCACTCCAGGCAAGTCCGATTTACTCATCCCAAAGTCAATGCTGGGTTCGGTATTCCTCTGCAGGGAATGGGCTCCAAGGTGCCAGCCCATGAACAGGAACGCAGTCCGATCCCACCCCCTGAGACTCCACATGCTGCCCATGCCAATCCACAGTTGCCTACTCTTGGAGGGCCTAGCTCCTTTTCCTGATGCATCTCCAATGGCTGTTCTTGATTCAGTGAGCCCCCCAGAGCTCCAGCCAGCCATCATTGGTGGACTTTTCCTCACAATTCCCATACCCTTGCTCATACAGACTCTCCTCCCCTGTTCTCAGCTGGATCAGGAGCTCTGCTCAGTGCTCAGCCATGGATCTCTGTCTCCACCTTTATTTTTTGTTGAATGTAGGTTCTGTGATAACACATAGGGTGTTTACTCATTTGATTATAGGGGAAGTCCCATTTAGGCATCCCCTCCACCATTGTTTGGAGACTTGGCCAGGGACATCCTGTGAGTTCTTGGATGTTTCCCTAGTACCCAGTCTCTTTCCAACCCCACATTGACTTCTTATATAGAGATACCCATCTCTTTCTATCTCCCTCTTTGCTCCTCTCACTCAACCATCTCATTCTATCAAGATTTGTTCCCAACTCTTCTTGGTTGCAATCCTTTATGATCCCAATTTGCTAAGGTGATCTTCTCTATTTTCTCTTCTTAGGGGAAT
Organism: Phyllotis vaccarum; assembly: GCA_033318265.1. Classification (NCBI taxonomy): domain Eukaryota; kingdom Metazoa; phylum Chordata; class Mammalia; order Rodentia; family Cricetidae; genus Phyllotis; species Phyllotis vaccarum. The sequence continues at coordinate 130,901,866 of JARWLC010000013.1, read as the reverse complement.
CTCTAGGTGTCTCTCTTAAGTTCCTTCTGATCCCAAGCTGATCAGGGGTTGTAGTTTGCAACATGGATAATCTTTGCTTTTTGTCTAAAGTCCACTTATGAGTGAGTACATGCCATGTCTATCTTTCTGGGCTTGTGATACCTTGCTCAGAAGGATATTCTCCAAGTCTAATCATTTGCCTGAAAATTTTAGGATGTCAATTTTTTTTTACATCCACTGTGTGGATGGACAACAGTTTGTTAATCCATTCTTCAGTTGAGGGACATCTAGGTTGTTTCCAGGTTCTTGCTATTATGAACAATGCTGCTATGACCATAGCTGAGATAATACTTTTGGGGTACAAATGTGCATCCTTTGGGTATATGCCCAGTAGTGGTATTGCTGGATCCTCAGGGAGATTCCCAGTTTTCTGAGGAACCACCATACTGCATTCCAGAGTGGCTGTACAAGTTTACACTCCCACCAACAATGGAGGAGTGTTCCCCTTGTTCCACATCCTCTCCAGCATAGGCTGGCATCTGTGCTTTTGAACTTAGCCATTCTAAGAGGTGTAAGGTGGTATCTCAAAGTTAGGTGGTATCTCAAAGCTGTTTTGATTTGCATTTCTCTGATGCCTAAAGATGTTGAGCAATTTTTTAAGTGCCTTTCAGTCATTTGTAATTCTTCTGTTGAGAATTCCCTTTTTAGCTCTGAACCCCATTTTTAATTGGGTTATTTAGGTTTGGGGGCTCTAATTTCTTGAGTTATCTATATATTTTCGAGATCAGTCCTCTGTCCGATGTAGAAGATCTTTTCCCATTCTGTAGGCTGTCGTTTTGTCGTATTGACCTTTGCCTTACAGAAGCTTCTCAGTTTCAGGAGATCCCACTTATTGATTGTTGTTCTTAGTGGCTGTGCTACTGGTGTTATATTTAGGAAGTGGTCACCTGTGCCAATGCATTGGAGGGTATTTCCCACTTTCTTTTCTTTCAAGTTCAGTGTAGCTGGGTTTATGTTGAGGTCTTTGATCCACTTAGATTTGAGTTTTGTGCAGGGTGATAGATATGGATCTATTTGCATTCTTCTACATACTATTATCCCGTTATGCCAACACCATTTGTTGAAGATGCTATCTTTTTACCATTGAATATTTTTGGCCTATTTGTCATGTTCATAGATGCGTGGGTTAGTGTCGGGGTCTTTGATTCAATTCCATTGATCCACAAGTCTGTTTTTATGCCAGTACCAGGCTGCTTTTATTACATGGCTCTAGAGTATAGCTTGAAGTCAGGGATGGTGATGCCTCCTGAAGTTCTTTTATTGAGCAGGATTGTTTTAGCACTCCTGGGTTTCCTGTTATTCCATATGAAGTTGAGTATTATTCTTTCAAGGTCTATGAAGAATTGTGCTGGGATTTTGATGGGAATTGCACTGAATCTGTAGATTGCTTTTGGTAACATTGCCATTTTTACAATGTTGTTCCTACCTATCTGGGAGCATGGGAGATCTTTCAATTTTCTGATATCCTCTTCAATTTCTTTCTTCAGTGTCTTAGAGTTCTTGTCAAACAGGTGTGCTATTTCTTTGGTTAGAGTTACATCAAGATATTTAATGCTATTTGCAGCTATTATAAAGGGTGATGCTTCCCTTATTTATTTTTCAGCCCTTTTATCCTTAGTTTATAGAAGGGCTATTGATTGTTTTTTAGTTAATCTTGTACCCTGTTACATTGCTGAAGTGTTTTTCAGCTGTAGGAGGTTCCCTGATAGAATTTTGGGGGTCACTTATGTACACGATCATATCATCTGCAAATAGAGATAGTTTGACTTTTTCTTTCCAATTTGTATCCCCTTAATCTCCTTTTATAACAAGCTTTTTAAGGCTTTGTATTCTTTGGTCTTTACAGTTCTTGTGAGGTGGGTGATATTATTCTCAATTAAGATAAGAAAATTTAGGCTCACCAAAGCAGAATGATTTGTGTAAGATCACTCAGGTTATAGGTAGATTAAGTTAGTAGCCCCAGAAGAAAAGCACCAGATTTGTCCAGGTACTAGTTTTTGAGAAAATTATGTTTTGTTCCATTTTGTTCACATGACCACAAAATGTCCATCAATAAGAGAGGAAGGCATTGTGATTGACTATCTGCCTACCACAGTCCTGTGGTGTGTTGATATGTTTCATAATAAAAACCAGTCTGAAATATCAGAGAGATCTACCTATAGGCAACCCAGGAGGATCAGAGAGTTGCGATTTACACCTTTAATCCCATCACAGGGAATATCCTGGATTGGTGACCTAGGCCCTTAATCACAGTGGTTGCGAGTTTGAGAGCAGCTTGGTTTACAGAGGGAGTTCCAGGATCCCAGGTAGGCAGTAGTGGTGCCAGGTCTTTAATCCCATAACTCCAGAGACAGGGGATCTTTCTGTGTTTCTGTGAGTTCAAAGTTAACTACCAAATAATAGTAGCCTACGCCTTTAACCTTAACCTGGATGTGAAACAACGGAGCGAAGAGAGTATTTAAGGCAGGCAAAGAAAGACAGATGAGGGGTAGAAGCCATGAGGAGTGAGGCTGAGGAAGCTGGAAGACAGCTGGGTGAGATTTGACTGTGGTGTTTCCTCTCTTTGATATTCAGCCTTTCCCTGAGATCTGGCTCTGAGTTTCCTTTATTTGTGCAACACTGTGGAGTTAAGAAAGGCATTTTGAAGTGACTCAGAGGAAGTATCTCGAATACTGTTCTATCGCTATGAAGAGACTCCATGACCATGGCAACTCTTACTAGGAGGAAAGCATTTCATTGGGGCTGGCTTACAGTTTGAGAGGTTTAGCCCATTATCTTCATGGCAGGAAGCATGACAGCATGCAGACATGGTACTGGAGAAGTAGCTTCCTTTTACATTTACCCATAAGAGCCATTTCATTCAAACAACAATGTTGTTGAAAATTATTTTTCACTACATTACCATAGCAATAGTTTCATGTATGCTCTTAAAAAAACTTATTTATGCCTACTTACCTGTTTGAGTGCTTGCCTGCATGTATGTTTATATATCATGCTTATATAGTGTCCATCAAGTTCAGAAGAAGGCATCAGATCCCCTAGAACTGGAGTTACGGATGGTTATAAGCCACCATGTAGGCGCTAGGAATCAAACCTGGTCTTCTGCAAGAACAATGAGTATTCTCTTAACTACTGGGCCCCCTGATGTGTTTTCTAGTCTCTGTCAGGTTTTATGGAGTTGAACTTAGTAGTGATCAGGATGTATCTTGACTTTCAGAACATTATAGTATGCCATACATCCCAAATATCTTCTACTAGCATATTTCTATGCATGGCATTTGCAGGTCATTGACCTACACCTGCCTGCTGGTGGGCAGTAAATGCCCTCTTACAGAGTGATGTAGAAACTTGCTCTCCTATTTCTCCTTACCTCAGGGGATCTCAACCTGTGAGCTGAGACCCCTTTGGGGGTCAAATGATTCTTTTACAAGGGTCATATATAAGGGGCCACATCAGATACCTGGATATCAGGTATTTATATTACAATTCACAACAGTAACAAAATCCATTTATGATGTAGCAACAAAATAATTTTACAATTGGGGGTTACCACAACATGAGGAATTGTATTAAAGGGTCTCAGCATTAGGAAAGTTGAGGACCACTGCTTTAGCTGGATCCCCACCTCCTCTAGGCCTAGAACTTCAGCACTGAAAAAAGGTGGAAACTTCTGGAGCCTAGTTCTTTTCAATCTGCCCCTTCCTCTGTCTTGGCAAATGTTAGCGTCTAATTTCTTCTCAGGCACTCCCTGAGTGCATTCATGGGAGTAGAAAATCATTCACAGGGTGAACTCACTAAGAAAGGAGATCCCTTTAAGACAGGATAATGTTCTTAAGATGGTCCCCTAGTTAAATTAGAATCAGTCATGTAATGCCAGTAAGCCAGCGCCTACCCCCAAATAGCTCAAGTTTCTGCCTTCATTCCAGGTAGTGACTCTTCCAGTTATCTTCCGGCTCCCCTACCTCTGCCTAGAACAATAAAGGGGACTTGGGCTCGCCGTCAATAGGTCCTGTCAGACAAGCCATGTGTATCATTCTGGATTCTGGCAGGAAACAGATGGTGTCCTCTGATTGGGTAAAGTGAGAAGGCAGATCAGAGCGTGTGGAAACCATAGGCCAAAAGGAGTAGATGAAGAAAGCAATTAATGGCAACTTGAGAGGAGAGAATCCTGTGAAGAGGGCCTCATGACATGACATGTGGCTCCTGATTCAAGGCTGTCGCTGGCTAGCCCTCAAGGGAAAAATAAATACACTGACCTCTTTCCTCTCAGCCTCCTCTCTCCTAGTGGTGGCAAGGGTCACCTGGAGGGTAGAGGACACATGGACTCTATGATGGAGTCAATTAAAGCCCAACACAGAGCAGATGAAGAAGGGTGACATGGGTCTTGAGGAACAAAAGGGGGTCACAGAATATGCCAGTCAAGTTTGGAAATACTCTGCTGTGGTCCTTGTCCAGAGCTGTTGTTCTCAACACTCTTGAGGAGTGAGTCAGTTTTTCTTTTTCTTTTGAGACAGAGTTTCTCTCTATAACAGCCCCCGATGTCGTGGAACTTACTCTGTAGCCCAGGCTGGCCTCGAACTTACAGAGATTCACCAGCCTCTGCCTCCCGAGTGCTGGGACTAAAGGCATGGGCCATCACCACCTGGCTGGTAATAAGTCTTTCTAGCAGGAGATAGGGAGGCCTGGTCTTCTTCCTAGAGTTTGAGCTCTTGAGTTTCTCTCTCCTCCATCCCTTGGTGTCTACAAGAGGCAGCTGCATTAGGGAAAATACCCTGACAAAAGCAACTTTGGGAAGAAAGGGCTTTTTGGCTCACTGTGGAAGGATACAGTGTAGGGGGATTATGTTGTTATGTTGTAAATAGTTGTCCCACCTACTGGTTTAATAAAAACACTGATTAGCCAAAGGCAGACAGGAAGTATGGGTGGGGTCATCAGACTAAGAAAACTCTGGGAACAGGAAGAGCAAGGCAGAAATGCCACAGAGACTCCAGAGTTGCTAGACAAGCCAGCAGATGCAGAGGACAACTATGCAGCTCTGAGAAAAGGTACTGAGCCCCATGGCTGAATAGGATAAGAATCATGGCTTAGTTTAAGAGCAAGAGCTAACAAGTTATATGCCTAGGCCCCAGGTCTAATATCCTTTTATAACATTGCCTATAATGACTTATAACCAACACTACAAACAGACACAAACATCTATAATCCACTTTGGGGAATGTGGGCGTCATTCTCTTGGCTACTTCCTGCTGAATGGGGGCACTGGCAATCCCATGGGGACCCAAAGAAAAATTTAGGATTATGGACAAGTCTTTAGTGGAATAGTCTCAAAGGCTGAGTGTATCCCATGATGGAATGCATGTTCTAGGTCCCAGCCTTTAGAAAGAGGGCTAGCTTCCTGCATCCACCCTGTCAGCCCTGCCATGCCCTGAACAGCTAGCTGCCTCTACAGATGGATTGCCGGACACTCCTGACATGGCCAGTCCACAGGATCACTCCATGTCTCTCTCTCTCATTCCCCATGGCCACCAGAAGTCAGAACATACTTCCCTATGTCTATGGAGGTTTCAGGTAGACTAAGAGACCCCATTTATGCTTCCTTCACTGCAATGCTCCACATGGCCTCTGCTCTGTCTTCCTCTGGTCAGCTCACCTCCCCTTTATTCCTAATCTACCACGTGTGGCTCACTACAGTAGAATGCTTCTCCTTTAAAATAAAATTTGGAACAATGAGATGGCTCTATAGGTAAAGGGGCTTGCCGCCAAGACTGATGACCTGAGTTCAATCTCTGGGACCCACACAGAACCAATTCCCACAGGTTGTTTTCTTATCTCTACACTCAAACTATGGTTCCTGCTTCCATGCATAATAAATAAATAAAACCCCTGGCCCTCTGCAAGAGCACCAAGTACTCTTAGTTAATGAGCCATCCTTCCAGCACCAAAATATTGGCTTCTTGTAATTGCTTTACCAGAAATTTCTAGACTAGTAACGGGGTTAGTAGGGCTGAGGTGAATGAGACTTTTTCCTGGTTTTTTTGAGACAGGGTTTCTCTGGATAACAGCTCTGGTTGTCCTGGAATTCACTTTGTAGGCAAGGCTGACCTTGAACTCACTTAGATCCACCTGCCTCTGTCTCCTGAGTGTTGGGATTAAAGGTTTGCACCATCACACCAAGGCTGGTTGAGACTCTTTTTTATTGTATATCTATTTTTACTGAAATGGTTTGTCTGTTAACAAAGTTCACCTCTTACTTTTAAAATCTAACACTTTCAAATCCTAGTTGGCCATAATCAGTGACATTGAGTGGTAGGAACAGTAGAAGAACCATGCAAATTACAGGCACAAAATGAAAATTATAATGTGAATGAGTTCAAAGCCACTGAAGATGGGCTCTGAACTTGTATCTGAGGTAGGCCTTCCTTCAACGGAGTGAGATATATTGTTTCTCTAATTCTGTTAGGAGTCCCTGTAGGAAACTGAGGTAACTGCTTGGGTATTTGTTTACTCCCCAATCATCTGGCATCCTGTACAAGCATGTGCCCTAGGATGCTATCTGGTTGGCATGCCCTTCTCTGCTTCCCCATGCATCCTAATATTTGGTAAGGGTTGATCTGTCTGATGTTCTGTCTCTATCATTTCATAGTTGTTTTTTTGTCACTGTCACCAAACACCTGACAGAACAGGGAGGAAGGTTTATTTTGGCTCAGAGTTTTAGAGGGTTTGGTTCATGGTTGCTTGCTGCATGCATGAGCAGCCCATCATGGAAAAGGGAACATGTAGCAGTGATGCTTCTGCATCCTGTGGAAGACGAGAAGCAGAAAAAGTGACAGGTAGGGCCCAGGGACAAAATGCTACTAAATAGCATCCTGGTCATCTACTTTCTCCCGCTAGAACCCACCTGCTAAAGTTTTGAGAATTCCCAAACTAGCATCACTGAGATCCAAGCCCCCATTGAATGAAAAAAGAGAAATTAAATGTAAAGGGGATGGCTGTTCCTAGGTATGGTGAAGAGAAAAGTTTGTAGTACATACAAGGGAGCCATAGTCATAGGCAGGAACATCTGGGATAGTTCAGAGGAAACATGACCAGACTGAACTGGAGCATGTGAGATCATGGAGGGGAGAGGAGAGGGACTTCTGGCCAAGAAGGGCATGCTGGGCCAAGAGAGAAAAATGCCAAGTTACCAAAATGATTGGTTTATATAGGGCAGCTGGAAGAAGGGCAGCCCAGACCTGGGCTAGAGAAGTTTATAGTAGGGTGGGGTATGCCAGCCAGGGGGGGCCAAGGAAACAGGTAACAGGGATACTGAGATAACCTGGCAGCCAGGTTTGCATCAATATGTTAAGTAGTCACCCCAGTGATTTGTCCTGGCTTTGAAACCTAGCAGGCATCACACAGGCCTATGGGGGACATTTTATGATGACAGGTTGACAAGCAGATGAGTTCTTATTTATACTTCCAGGTCACTTAAAACATTGCTAAGAATGAAGTCATTCATAACTTGAAGCAAGCAAGCAAGCTGAATTTATGGGTAGCACAGGGAGGAACCAGCACAGCCTTATGCTGTGGACTTCCAGAGATTCTCCTCTCTCTCTCTCTCTCTCTCTCTCTCTCTCTCTCTCTCTCTCTCTCTCTCTCTCTCTCTCTCTCTCTCTCTCTCTCTCTCTCTCTTCCTCTCCTCTATCCCTCTGGCCAGTGCTTAAGCACTGTGCTACTGGCCTCCCAAAGTGAACCTAAAGCAACTCATAAGAAGAGATGGATGGTGCTGGAGCCCAGCTGTCTTCCTGAGCTGAGGGAGATGACAGAGATTGAAGTTTTCAAATCTCTGTTGTCTTTTTTTTTTTTTTTTTTTTTTGGCAGAACGATAGCCACTAGTGTCTTACCTCAATGGATATTGAAACTCATGATAAAGGTAGTCTCATTGTAAAGATAGGGTATTGGCACAGAAATAGACAGTTGGATACAGTGCAAAGAAACTGATTTCGTGAAAACTGGGTACAGTGAATAAGATAGGTGGCAATCTAATTTCCTAAGGGCTTGTTTCATAAATGCTGGTAGAATAATGGCCACCCTGTGAAAAACAAAAGATGATGCTCATTTAGTTACTGACAAATAAGGATGCAACAGTAAAAGGAAAGCAAGATTCTAGAAGTAAATTTGGAGAAAATATTTGTTGGAGTTCAGAGTGGTCCCCTAAATAGCATAAGAAAATCTAAAGTCATAAAAGAAACAAGCTAGATTTGATAATGTAGATAGTTAACGTTTTCCAGACATTAAAAAAGATGGTAAGCGGTATGGGCCAGCAAGATGAATCAACAGAGTTTTGCTGCTGAAGGGTGAAAAAGACCCTGACCTTGACTTGGGAACACAGATTGAAATCCCACCAACCCCTGAAGTCTCTGAGTACAAAACCCCACCAACTCCTGAGCTCCCTGAGCCCCCTGAGCCTTCTGAGCCCCAAATCTCACCAATCCCTGAAGTCCCTGAGCACACAATTCCACCAATCCCTGAGTCCCCTGAGCACTAAATTCTACAATCCCTAACGTCTCTGAGCACAAAACCCTACCAATCCCTGAGCCGCCCCCCACCCAGCTCCCTAAGCACTAAATCCCACCAATCCCAAGCAACCCTGGAAAGCTCCCTGCTCACAGGGAATCCTATATATAAGCTCTGGACCCTGTTCAATTTGTCACCCGACCCTAGAGGCAGCCACCCTCCTGGATTCTTCCCTCCTAATAAATTTCTTGAATGAGGTTCGGAGCAGAGAAGAATTTCACAGAGCAGGAGCAAGCAACAGAACCTTCCCCTAGCGGAGTGAATTGTTACACTTTGGAGGACCTGAGCAGAACTGTAACAGCTTCACTAGAAAAACCCTCCCCAGCCAGGGCAGAGTCATTACATTGGGGAAGCCTTTCCCTGGATCAGGGTTCAAAGCTGCTGTGCTTAAAGTGACTTTGAGATACTCCTTGGCTCCCGACTGTCAGGATATCTTTCCATCCCAGCTGAAATCCTTACAGCTGCCAAACTTATGACCTGAGTTCTATTCCCAGGGCCCACAAGGTGAAAGGAGAGAATTGACTTCTGGTGTCCATACAAGTGCCGTGGCATATGGGTGCCCCCCACACACAATTTAAACAAACATGTAAAAGGGGAGCTAAAGAAATGGCACTATAGTTAAGAGCACTTGCTGTTTTTGCAGAAGATGAGGGTCCATTTCCCAGAGCCCTCTTGGCAGATAACAAACATCTGTAACTCTGTCTCCCTCTTCTGGCAGCCATGGGCACTGAATGCACATGGTGCACATACAGACATACATGGATGCAAAACACTCATACACACAAAATATAAATAAATGGGTTTTTAATTTTAAAATTTTTAGTCAAATGACAGCTAATAAGCAGTGAAAACAGTTACAAATAGCTGGAGGATAAATGTCCATAATGTTAGAACTAATATTAATAACCATAATATTAAGTTGCTGACAATCAAATGTCTTTTATTAAAAAGATGACACATTTGGGATTTCATCCCACCTTTGATAAAAAAGGGAAACAAAGAACTTAAGGGGTCAAGGAGATGGCTCAGTGGCCAAGAACAATTGCTGTGCAGGCATGAGGACTTCCAAATCCCCAGCGCTCTGCCTTTGCTCTCACTGTCCCTGACTCATACAGTCAATGCGGACTCAGCCACCATCTCAGAAGCTCTTTACAGGCAGTGACAAAATTATTAAAAAGTCTATATGAAGAGGCATGAGGCCCAGAACAGCCAACACAACAGTGACGAGAAAAACAAAATGTGGAGCTGTAATGCGACCCATGTTAGAGCTGATTGCAAAGCTACAGTAAGCCTGGAGTGTGGGGGCAGGGGGCAGAATAGACAAATGCAGCGTTAGAATGTGGTTTAGAAGAGCCGAGCCACAGAAATGCAGTGAACCGACCTATGACAAAGGAGCAAAAGCAAAACAGGGAAAATAGAGGCATTTCCAGGTGAACTGAGTGACTAGCCCCAGTGGGGAGAAAACCTCCCAAGCTGGGAGGTTGTGTTGCCTTGTGACGAAAGGCACACTTAATTGAGTCACAGGACCTACACGCTCACCATCAGCAGACACTTACTAAATACACACTGTTAGCCAAGGACAGAGAAACCTGGTAAACACACAGGTCAACAATGACCTCTGGGCCAGCAAGCTGGCTTATCAGGTGGAGATGCTTCCCACCAAGCCTAATGCCCTGAGTTCAGTCCCTGGGATTCACATGGGGGGAGAAGAAAACTGACTCCCATACATTTTTTTTCTAATCTTCACACAAGCAGGAGTGCATGTGCTCACATACCAGGTTGGGAGTAGGACATTGACCTCTATTCCTGGATTTCACAAGAACAGGTCCAATCAAAATGTCTGCACTAAAGGACTGTTTTGCTATGTATCCAATAGCTTTATTATCCTGGTCAGTTGTGTGTGTATAATGTGTGTGTGTGCGTTTGTATGTGCACATTTGTATGTTTCTGTGACTGTGGGCACGCACATGCTGTGCACTGTGTAGTGGTCAAAAGAATCATGAATATCAGTATGAGCCTTTGACCATATTTGAGATAAAGACTCTTCATTGCTTGCTGCTGCTTATACCGGGCTAGACCCTGAGAGCTTCAGGGGACTCTCCTGTTTGCATTCCCCTCTCAGTAGGAGGACTGGGAGAGATTATAGACATGAGCTTTACATGGGTTTGAGGGATTTGAACTCAGAACCTCATGCTTTCTCTGAGTCATCCCTCTAGCCCCTAATCTTGGTTCTTACTAGATTCTGGAACTGTCATGTAGATTGTCTAAGACTCTGGCTAAGGACCCTACCTATCAATGTCAATAATAGATACAGTGAGGGCTACAATTAATAGTACAAGTCATATTTTAAAGAAACCTGTGTTTCTCTCAGCAAAACAAGTGCAGTTTTATAACACCCAGACCCAGTAACAGGGATCAGATGGCCTTTCTAACTGAAGATTATTGCATGAGTTCTAGGTAGCATATAATGAAACCCTAGAGCCAGATATTGGGGAAAAGCTGGAATATCAGAGAGAGGAAACAGACCACAGTCAGTTTTCACTCAGCCAACTTCTCAGGCCAAACAGGGTAAGTGCTATCTTCAAGGATTCTCAGCCTGACTGGTCACTTCTACAAAATGCCTGAATTTCTGCCTTCTCCTGCTTTACATATCTTCCCCACCTAACTTTCATTTCAGGGTTCAACTCTATATCATAATCCTAGAGTTAGGATTAGAGGTGTGAACTACTGTTTGGTTGTTAGGCCTTGAACTCACAGAAATCCAGAAAGATCTCTGTCTCCTGAGTGATAGGATTAATGGTGTGGGTCATCACTCCCTGACCCCATGGGTTGACTGTGGGTGATTCTGTTCTCTGATATACCAGGCTGATTTTATTAACTATATAACATATCACCACAAAACCTCATTGTCTATCAGAGAAATGCAAATTAATACTCTATTGAGATTCCATCTCACCCCAGCCAGGACCCCAGTCATTGACAAAACAAATAACAAATATGATGAAGACATGAGCAAAAGGGAACACTTAGACACTTTGAGTGGAAGCATAAACTAGTTCGGCACCACTTTAAACATCAGTGTGGGGGTTCCCCAAAAAAACAAAAAATAGATCTAGTGTGTAATTTAGCTAGCCCACCCCTGGATATTTAGCCAAAGGGCTCCACGCTGACATATCACAGAGATGCTTGTTCATAGTGTCACGGCAGGCACTAGTCACAGCAGCTGAGTTACAGAGTCAGCTCAGGTGTCCATCAGAGGGATGAATAAGGAAGAGGTGGTGTATATGCACAAAAGAACTATTCAGCCATAGAAAAATGAAGTTACATTGTGCAGAAAAAAATGGACGCAATAGGATTAAGCAAATTAAGTCAGTCTCAGAAGGACAAATATTGTAGGTTGGAGAGATGTCTCAGCAGTTAAGAGCACATAGTGCTCTTTCAGAGGACCAAAGTTCTGTTTGTTCCTAGCACCCACATGGGTGGCTCAACTGCCTATAACTCCAGTTCCAGTCGATGGATCTGATACCTCTGGCCATTGCAGGCTTACATACATACACAAAATGTGAATAAATAACATTTGTTAAGTGTAGTAAGAGGTTTCTGGCCCGGACTTTCGGGCCTAACCTCAAGGTCTAGGCCCACAGACCCGCAGACCCACAATCCCACAGTCCCACAGAGTCACACAGATGTTTCCAATAGTTTTAGGCTGATCAGCCTTAGGCCCAGGCATATAGCTTACTAACTCTCTACCTTTAAGCTATCCCATGTCTCTTGTTCAGCCATGCGGCTCGGTACCTTTCTTTAAAGCTGTATGGTTGTCCTCTGCATCCTGCAGCTTCTCTCTGGTGCTCTTCTGGCATTCTGCTCTCAGAGATTTTCTTAGTCTGGTAGCCCCGCCTACACTTCCTGCCTGCCTTTGGCCAATCAGCTCTTTTATTAAACCAGTGGGTGGGACAATTATTTACCACGAAACAACACAATACCCCTTACAGTTAAGGGTTTTGGTTTTGGGTTTTTTGGGTTTTTTTTTTTTTTTTTTTTTGAGACAAGGTCTCACTATGATGTATAGTCCTGACTGTCCTGGAGCTGACAATACAGACTAGGCTGATCACAAGCTCACAGAGACCTGCCTGCCTCTACCTCCCAAGTGCCAAGATTAAAGGCATGTGTCACTATGCCTGGTTCTAGATTTTCTATAGATATGTAAGATCATATATGTACATATGCCATGAATGTTAAAGCAGAGCTGTCCCGAGGAATAAAGGGAATCAGTGGTAGGCAGTGAACAAGTCTGTGGTGCATTTTCTTGATGAATGATTGATGTAGGAGCGCCCAGCTCACTGGTGCCATCCCTGGCAGGTGATCCTGGGTAGTATGAAAAAGCCAGCTCTGCAAGCTGTGATAACAGCGTCCTTCATAACCTCTGCTTCAGTTCTTGCCTCCCGGATCCTGCTTTGACTTTGCCTTCATGATGGACCCTAAACTGTAAACTGAGAGGAATCCTTTCCTCCTCAAGTTGCTTTATTACAACAATAGGAAGCAGACTAGGTACCCTCCCTCTCTCTCCCTTCCTTCTTTCTGGACTCTGCAACTGCATACTGTACGTATACGGGTTAATATTGTGTGGTCTCAGGTTGGGGATGTAGTTCAGTTGGTAGAATGTCTGTCTGGCATGCACGAGGCCCAGGTTTTAATCCCCAGAACTACATAAACCGGTCACTATGTGGCACACCTGTAATCCCAGCACTCAAAGCAGGAGGATCAGAAGTTGAAGGCAATTTTTAACTACACAATGAGTCAGAGGCCAGCCTAACCTATGTGAGACGTTGTCCCTTGTCCCCTCACCCAAAAACTATTATATGGGGCCTGGATAGATGACTCAGTGGTTAAGTGCCCTTACCACTCTTGTATAGGACCTGCATTGTGTTCCGAGTACCCACATGGTAGATTTTCACTGTCTGTACTCTAGCCCCAGGGAATCCAATGTCCTCTTCCTACCTCTGTGGGTTTTACACACACACACACACACACACACACACACACACACACACACACACACAGACCACATAAATACACACACAGGCAAACATGGTCTCTTCTCTAGTCAAAGAAACAGGCCTAAAGGGCTCATTAAACCCCAGGATGAGAAATGGAACCACAGGGTATGAATAAAGCATCAGCGGGGCCGGGAGGAGTGGAGGCTAACTTAAACCAACCTGCAGTGTGACTGGAGAAGCAGCTCCTTGGGTAAGAGAAAGGAAATCACTGGAATAAGATGAGCTGGGCCAAGAACATGAAAGATCCGAGGCTCTGGTACTGCCAGGGCTAATATTTCTACACAGAGTGGGGAGAGGAGGCCAAAGAGGTGCATCGCAGGGTGCATATTGTAGAACTTTGCTTCCCTGAAAGTTGGGATCTGAGCCTGGGGCCAGTGTTTGCCAGTATTGAGCTAGCTATGTTAGCCTACATAATTACCTGGCATCCGATTTTTAAGAATAAAATCCACCCACATGAAGTTCTCTGCCAGGAGAGAACCGTTTGGAGATTAAATATGCATTTTTCTTTTCTTTCTTTTTTTGGCATAAGAATTTGTCCCTTTTGTGCCCTAGGCAGGGCTAAACAGTCACCCAGAGGGTTGTTTGACTTGGCATTTTCCCCTGTGCAGTATGGTGACCAAGGCAACAGAAAGTATGAGCCTACAAAGGCCTACTGCTTGAAGCTTGTTATTTGGTTTCTGGTGACTTAAGAAGTTTTGTTTTGTTTTCAAGCCAAGCAAAACAAGGAAGCCCCTACTCACAGTCTTTGGCCATTTGAACCATGAGTCTTCCATAGTCCCTCCTTGGGAGCTGAGACACATGGGACCTACCTTCATCCCAACAAAGGACTCTAACAAAAGACTTCACACAAGCACCCAAGGTGACAGGAGAGTTAGAGGGCACAGTCCCCTACTCACAACTTGCCTCCCCATCTAAAGGGTTTCCCTGTAGAGAGCAGCCTTCCTGATCCCTTTCATTTCAGAAGCCAGCTTTCCACCATCTTGAGCTTGTGAAGCCTGTTCCTAGAACATGTCCCATACGTGATGCAGGTGGGGGTTGGGCTTAGCAGCCACATCTTAATCTGAGGTTATTTTAACTACTGTCTGGACCCTGAGGGCCCCATAGTCAGCATCCCTCCAACCCAGACCACAGCCTGGTGGGCTTTTGGGACTGCCAGCACCAGCTCAGCCACCGCCAAATGTAGGTTTAACTAAGTCTCTATCGTTATATTTACCAATAAAGATTAGGGAGTCAGATTTTGAGGTGAAAGCCTGCTGGATCAGAGAGGCTGAGAAGCAGCCAGCTGGCCTTCCTTTTTGGCCAGAGACCCAGCAAGAGAAGCATCTCCACTCATTCCAAACAAAAAAGACCACACATCTCTAGATTCCTCGCTACTCCCTCCTGTCCATCTCTCTATCCATATTCCTGGGTCCTATGTACACTCTATGGCTAATTCTTGTCAACTAGTCACTGCCTCCGTCCCCTGATCCAACGTTAATTTTATTAATACCACCTCAGAGTTTCACCGTGCAATCAAATATTCTGAAACCGGTGGGGGTAGGAGATGGTTGCAACGAGTACCTGGTAGGTTTGGCTGGATGTGCCCATGAAAGAATCCAGGAGCCTTGTTCTAAGATGAAGAATGGGTAGTCTCTGACAGTAGAACTACTGACTGAAGAGAATGTGTTAAGCAATGAGGAGTCACAAAGGCACGGGGTGAGCCTGGAGACCATTGGTTGGAGAGAGTCCAGGTCAGAGCAGTAACCTGCTCTGGATAGGTACTACGGACAGTGGTGGCCACTGGATGATACAATAAAAGACAGCCCTACTAAAGGGCCTAGAGTAAGAGCTAGAAGAGAGGCACTACATGGTGGCTCACACCTTTAATCCCAGCACCAGGGAGGCAGAGGCAGGTAGATCTCTGTGAGTCTGAGGCCAGACTGGTCTAGAGAGTGAGTTCCAGGACAGCCGGGACCACACAGAGAAACCCTGTCTCAAAAACAAAGAAATGAGTGGGAATGAGAATTCTGGGATAATAAGAAAATATTAAAAAGAATGAAAATATTAGCATAACAACCACACTAAGAGTGAATTCTTACTGTTGTTAAGCATTATTTTGAATTCTTCACATGCAATAATTTAGTTATCCTTTCTCTCTCTCTCTCTCTTTTATTTTTCTCTCTCTTTTGAGACACTGTCTCAGTGCCAAGCCTGGCCTCAAACTTGCTATGTAGCCAATGCAGGCCTTGAACTCCTGATCTGCCCATCTCCACCTTCCTGGTTCTACGATTACACGCCTGTGCCACCATGCCTGGGTCCCCTTCCTTTTATAAATGTATTTACTTTCATTTTATGTGCATTGATAATTTGCCATGGGTGTCAGGTTCTGTGGAATTGAAATTACAGACAGATGTGTGTTGCCATGTGCATGCTGGGAATTGAACCAGGGTTTTCTGAAAAAGCAGTTAGTGCTCTTAACCACTAAGTCTTCTCTGGTTTCTCTCCCTCCCTCCCTCCCTCCCTCCCTCCCTCCCTCCCTCCCTCCCTCCCTCCCTCCCTCCCTCCCTCCCTCCCTCCCTCCCTCCCTCTCTCTCTCTCTCTCTCTCTCTCTCTCTCTCTCTCTCTCTCTCTCTCTCTCTCTCGTTGTTGTTTTCCAAGACATGGTTTCTCTGTGTAGCAGCTCTGGCTGTCCTGGAACTCACTTTGTAGATAAGGCGGGCCTGTGACTCACCAGCCAGCCTCTGCCTCCCGAGTGCTGGGATTAAAGGTGAGCACCACCACACCTGGCCTGGTCCTCATTTCTCACAGAAACTCTCGGAGGTAACCTGTAGTAGATGCTGTCCCACTTCACTATGCCCTAACTTCCGCTGGATGGTTTGGCCCAAAGTGGGGCAGGCTAGAAGTAGGCCCAGAAACTAAGAGAAGAGGGACCATGGACTGAAACCCCTAAAAATGTGAGCCCCCAAAAAGACTTTCTCCTTCAAGTTGCTTCTGTCAGATCCCACAGCAATGAGAAAAATTTTATAGAAGATTGGTCCCAGACAAGTGGAATGTTCTTGTGACTGACCTTGACCACGTGGATCCAAGGCCTTTGAAACTGCTTTCTGATACAAATTTGGGTGAGGCTGGATGGAGAAGTGGGCCAGAGAAGGTTGGGAATGATATCAACAGAGCTCAGTGGGTAATGGTGATAGAAGCTCATAAGAGCAGGATGCTGAAACTCAGAAGTCAAGACTATGCTCACTGAGGCTTTAGAATAGAACAAGAGCTCTGGGGAACTTGACTAGAAGCCATTCACAATACATTCTGGTGAAGAGCTTGACTGTGTTCTGACCATGGGCGGCTGAATTTCTTTTATTAATGTTTTTTCATTGTAAAAAAAAAAAAAGAAAAAAACCCAGCAGAGAGCAGGGGAGATTGCTCACTTGGTAAAGCAGTTGTTTTACATACATGAAAATCTGAGTGCAATCCCCAAAATTTGTGGAGTTTTTTAAGTCGGGTATAAATCAGGTGGCAGAGGCAGGAGGATCTCTGTGAGTTCAAGGCCAGCCTAGTCTACAGAGTGAGTTCCAGGACAGGGAAATAAACCCCGTTTTGAAAAACAAAACAAAACCCCTATGTGGTGATTTATTTTTGTACTCTCAGGACTAGGGAGATAGAGATAGGGCTCTGGAGCTGGCTGGCCAACAAGTTTAGCCTTGGTAAGCTCCGGGCTAATGACAGACTTGTCTCACGAGGTAGACTGTGCTCCTGAGTACGGCAACCAAGGCTGTCCTCTGGCTTTCATGCGCGTGCACACACACACATACAATTAGGAATTAGGAATTTCATTATGATATTCCATACATGTATAGGATGTGCTTTGGCCATATTTACCCTCAAACAATCCTGTCTTATGGCCCTGTACCCTTACCGTTCCTCTTCAAAAATGGTCCCTCATATTTCTTTCATACTGTTGGCTTGGGGGGGGGTGTGATTTTTTAATCTAGGTTTCTCAGGAGTGGAAGCATGTCATTTTGCCATTCTGAATCTGGCTTTCTTGCATCTCCAGCCATGCAGTCCTGACTGTGCCAGGGCTGACTTATTTCAGTGAGCATGATGATCTCCAGTTCCGTCCATTTTACTGCAGGTGACATGATTCTGTCCTTCTCTATGGCTGAACAAAATCCCTTTGTGATACGTCTTCTCTCATTCCCTGCCCCCCCCCACACACACAAAGAATGTGTATTGGACTCACATTAAATGTCTGAACAGAGGCAACATTGTTACAGGATCATAAATATCAGAGATTCTCACCTTTGACCCAGCAACAAAGCCTTTTTTATCCTTTGATTAGGAAAAGAAAAGCAAACAAGTAAACAAAACCCCTCAAATACCTACCTACAAGAAAGCATTAGCTTAAGAAAACCTAAATTTGCTTTTCCAAATCTCCGTGTATTCTAATTTAGATATATCTCTTACTTGATTTTAAAGGGATCCTATGGGTTTTTTGCTTGCACAGGGAGCAAACAATGAAATTGTATTCCCCAAATCACATTTTCAGAGACCATAATAAAGACAAAGATGCCTTTCAAATGCCTCTCCCTGTGTACCCTACAGTGCTTCATGCTGCGTTGCTGCGATTGGAAACATGTCAGAATGTGTCACCAACCAACAGAAGCAATGTCCAAATATAGGCTTTTTTAAGATAATATTTTTGTAGGTAGATATTTGAAATTAAAAAAATGAGTATTAAGCTGTAAAAACCGTGACCATGGAGAAAGACAAAGAAAATGCCTAAGTGTGAAAATTGGTTCCCAGTGTGGCAAGTGGAAAGAGCCAGAGCCTTAGGGTGGTAAGGATGACTCAGGTCAGTTCTTGCAAGAGAATCGTTTTAAAAGGTTAAGCCTGGTCCCACACTGTCTCTCTGATGTCTCATCACTTGTTCCCACAAGTGGTCCTGTCATTGCCATCTGCTATGACATGAGACAGCCAAGAGACCTCTACCAGAGTGAAGCCTCCCAAATTGAGAGTTAAATAAACCATGTTTTCTGCATAAATAGCCTTCGCTATTTCATTGTTATAATGAAAAAATTATCTATCTGAGCCATGAATTTTTGAACACATCTTCCTTTTACCCTTATAAGAACTCTGTGAGATGTTATTGTCTCCTGTTAACAGTTTTAACATAAAAAGTGTTCCCACAGACTCATGTTAAAAGCCTAGTTGCCATCTGGGGCAGTATTTTCAGAGGGGATGGAAGCCATAGGCGGGATGGCCACAGTTGGAGGACCAATCCCTGAGGGCATGCTTCTGAAAGATATTTTGTCCTGACCCCTCCTATCTCTTTGCTTCCTGGGTACCACAATGTGAGCAGCTTTGCTCCTCTATGCCCCTGCTACCATGACACACACTCCCTGTACCTTTTATCACCCACCAACTGAAAATCTGTGACATTGTAACGGGCCTGGCAGAAATGAAGATACCCTCCATCTGACTGCTGGACCACTGAAACAATGGCCCCCAAAGAAATGGGAAAGCCCCCAGAAATCTTATGCTGGGAAGGAGAAGGAAAAGCCGGGGAACTTATCTCTGAGTAAGAGATTTTAGTTCGGACAACTTGTCAGACCACCTAACAGGATGAGACCCAGGCCCAGATAAAGAGGGGCTCATGGTAGATGGGAACACGACTTGACCCTTGCTTAGATGTGCGCATCCTTGGCCCTCTATTTTATCTTCTGTCTCTGTTCAGGACCTTGAAGGCAGACTTGATGGAGCTGGATCGCTTTGCCCAACATCCCAATGTAGCCACATTGAATAAGTCTCCACTTTCTGCTTTACACCACTAATAATGAAATAAGCACAATAAAGAAACCCAAATAACTGTGCCATGGGTGATAAAAGGAAAACTTTTGTCCAAACTGCCAAGAATGTGTCTTAGAAAAGCAGAGAGAAGCAATCTCTCTCTCTCTCTGTGTGTGTGTGTGTGTGTGTGTGTGTGTGTGTGTGTGTGTGTGTGTGTGTGTTAAATGCCCAACCTTGGGAAAAGGAATTCCTTGGGAGGGGCTGACAACTTGACTCTTAAATGTCTTATTGAAAGCTGAATGGTTTCAGCTCACCTTTAGTCACACACACACACACACACACACACACACACACACTCACACACACACACAATCCTGTCTCAAAAAACAAACAAAGAACAACAAAAAGTCTTATTGAGGACGAGTAGCCAAACCTTGGGGCACAGACTGTGCTGGTTATTTTTGGTCTCATGGCTTGCTCCTGACCTTTTGGCTCCTGGTTCCTGTCTCTTCCTCTCTTGCCCTTCCCCCTACCTCCATTCATAGCTTGGTTCAGTCTGGACCATTCCTCTGGTTATGCTTTCCAGCATATCTACAATAAACCTTCTCCTCCACCATCCCTAGGGATCCCGTGTCGTCCTTTCATTTCCTTTTTTTCATTCAGTAGTGGGTGAAATCACCATCTTACTAATAGATATTCATGAAAGATTTGGAGGCTCTGTGACTGAAAGCCGAAAGCTGTGTGCCCAAATCAGTATCTCTTTGGTCTCTCTCTGTGTGCACGATACATGTATATATGTTTATGTATGTGTGTGCACATTTGTGTATGTGCAAGCCTGTGAACGCTTATGTGAAGCCAGAGGTTGATA
Organism: Phyllotis vaccarum; assembly: GCA_033318265.1. Taxonomy (NCBI): domain Eukaryota; kingdom Metazoa; phylum Chordata; class Mammalia; order Rodentia; family Cricetidae; genus Phyllotis; species Phyllotis vaccarum. Next base: position 130,881,583 of record JARWLC010000013.1, on the reverse strand, counting down.
TCTGATGTCTTCCTCTTTTGCTGACGCCCATTTTTGGAGATGACAGTGCTCACTGAATAAGGAGTTGGCTGATCTGCTAGACTGTCTGGCCAGCTGACTCCCAGAGCTAGGGTGAGCATATGTCTCCATCCCTTGGCTTTTTTTAATATAACATACACAACCCGTGTTATCCAAATGTAAGTCTTTATGCTTATGCAGCCCACAGATTCTTAAGGTATCTGTTATATCTGTTTTTTGCTTGTAGTTTTTGCTGTTGTTTGTTTTGGGGGACAGGGTTTCTCTGTGTTATAGCTCTGACTGTCCTGGAACTCACACTATAGACTATCCTGGCCTTGAACTCCCAGAGACCCACCTGCCTCTGCCTCCCAAGTGCTGGGATTAAAGTTGAGCGCAGCCAGCACCGTCTGGCTTGTGTTTTGAGACATGATCTTCTGTAGCCTAAGCTCGTCTGATCTGGCTCTGCAGCTGAGAAGAACCTTGAACTTCTGATCTTGATTGCTACCTCCACATCCCAAGTGACAGGCACGGAAGGTGGTGTTGGTGACTGATCGCAGAACTCAAGAGGCAAAGGCAGTCGGATCTCTGAGTTCAAGGCCAGCCTGATCTACAGAGTATGTGCAGTAGGGAGGTTTCTAGGTCCCGGGCGGCCAGGGGCCTGGACCCACAGATCTGCCGATCTGCCGATCTGCCGTGCCAGACCCTTAGCTGCCCGCCCACCGCTCGGGCCCCCAGAAATAACTCAGACACTTACGTTAACTTCATGCTGTTTGGCCTATGGCTCAGGCACATTGCTAGCTAGCTCTTACATCTTAACTCAACCCATTTCTATTAATCTGTCAGCCACGTGGCCTGTGGCTCACCTGTGTTCCTTACATGTTGTTCCTTGGGGCGGCTTCAGCTTGGTCTGCTTCTGACTCCGCCCTTCCTTTCCTATCTATTCTGATTCCTCCTCCTACTTCTTCTATTGTGCCTGACATGGCCCAAAACAGCTCCTTTATTTAAAGATTGAGATTCACAGCATACAGAAAGGCATTTCCACATCAAGTATGCTCCAGGACAACCAAGGCGACACAGAGAAACCCTGTATCAAAAAACCAGAACAAAAACAAAAAAAAAATAAACAAAAGCTGAAAGATGATATAGCTACCTAAAGGGAGGGAGACAGTTTCTCTCTCTGTCTCTCTGACTCTCCATGTGTTTATGCAGTCTGGGGATTGTGTATGTTAGGCAATCACCATAATAACAGCTTCATTTTCAGCCCCGCGTTACTTTTTAAAATACTGCTTTACTTCCCTTCCCAGTTTCATTACAGTATCACTGACAAGTAAAAACTATATATATTCAGGGTGTTCTGTGTGATGTTTTCCTATATGTGTGCGTTATGAGATGATCACAACAGTTAAGCTAATTAACATAACCATCATCTCTCCACAGCAAGGTGTCATCAGAAACCTTCTGATGGCCTTAGCTGAGGCTCCTTTATGTTTAATCAGAATGAATGTTTGAGAAAGAACCTGGCTGCCTGATTCACCTGCCGCCAGCTTCTGCATTATTGTCTCACTGTGTGGCTGCTTCCAAATAAAGCTGAACCTGTGAGATAATGTGTGAGTCTTGAGTAGCCTGAAAACCATTTTTTAAAAAACTGGGTTTCTTTGCAGTTGAGTCAGAATCAGGAGAGTAAACTTTCAGGTTCTCTCCACCTTACCTGTATAATGTTACAGTTTATAGAAAAGATGAAGTCATAGAAATATGGAAATTCAACTGTGAGGAAAGCATGAGGATGCCACAGAAGAGGTGAGTTTCCTAAAAGTTTGCCTCTGGTATCAGGGTTTCAGGTTATTTTCCCCCTAACATGCAATTTTATTAAGAAAGTTTCATTGTTATTGTTTGTTTTTACTCTTTTGGGGGGTCTGCCACCCAGCAACCAAATAAGTCACACACAGAGAAAGCTTATTCTTAATTATAAATGCCTGGCCTTTGCTTGGCTTGTTTCTTGTCAGCTTTTCCCAATTTATCCTGTCTACCTTTTGCTTCTGGGCTTTTACCTTTTTCTATTTCTGTATATCTTTCTTTTTTACTCCATTGCTGGTTGTGTAGCTACGTGGCTGGCCCCTTGCATCCTCCTCCTTCTCTTGTTCCTTCTTTCCTTTCTCCTCCCAGATTTCTTCTTCTATTTATTCTCTCTGCTGGCCAGCCCCGCCTATCCTTTCTCTTGCCTTGTTATTGGTCATTCAGTTCTTTATTAGACCAATCAGGTATTTTAGACAGACAAAGTAACACAGCTTCACAGAGTTAAACAAACGTAACATAAACTGAAGTAACGCACCTTAAAATATATGCTCCAACATTCCATTCTTTAGGTTCCTGTTTATACTTTCTAATCCCTGTACTTTCGGACCTATTTCTTGATTTTTGAATGATTTGAGGATTTGAGGTGCTGTTCCAGCTATAGAATGGTGTGAGGTTTCCTGAAATATGAAATATTCCTGCAGCTGGAGGAAATGTCATGAGCAGAATACAAACAGGGGCCAATGTCAGAAGATACCCAATCAGGACTCAACTTCTGGGTTAGGGACGGGGGGGGGGGGGGGGGGGGAATGTGTTCTCGTGTGTGTCCATGTGAAGTCCAGAGGTTGATGACAGGTGTCTTCCTCAATCACCACTTTCCATCTTACGATTTTAAAATTTTTTATATTATTATCTGTGTAGTGTGTGTGTGTGTGTGTGTGTGTGTGAGAGAGAGAGAGAGAGAGAGAGAGAGAGAGAGAGAGAGAGAGAGAGAGAGAGAGAGAGAGAGATGGGTTCTGGGGGTTTAACTCAGATTGTTAGATTTGCACAGCAAGCACCTTTAGCCCCTGATCCATATCCTGAGCTCTCTCATCTTTTGAGGGAGAGTTCCTCACTGAATCAGGAGCTTACTGTTTTTTTGTTAGGCTGCTTGGCAAATGAGTTTCAGGGATCTATTTGTCTCTGCCAGCTCAACACTGGAGTTACAGGCATCTATTCTATACAACACACACACACACACACACACACACACACACACACACACACTCAAGAAAAAAAGAAGTATAATTTTAAAAATTAAATGTGTTTAGCTTGCAGGGCAGTGGTAGAGCACTTGGGAGGCAGAGGCAGGCAGATTTCTGTGAGTTCCAGGCCCACTTGGTCTACTAAGCAAGTTCCAGGACAGCCAAGGCTACACAGAGAAACTCAGTTTTTTTGGGGGGGGGGGAAGAAAGAAGAGAAAAATGGATTTAGCTGAGTGAATACATCACTGTTCCTGAGGACGTCATCTGTGCTGTGTATTTATTGGAAACAGTATTCTCAGCACTGATAATTATAAAGTCAACATGTTAATGAAGCTGGCTGCAGTGGGGCGTGCTTGTGATCTCAGCACTCAGGTAGGAAGATCAGGCATTCAAGGTCAGCCTTGAGTACACAGTGAAATTACCTGAGTTGCATGAAAGCCTCTCTCAAAAAAGAACGAAATGAAGACAGAAAGAAAGATTGTGTGTGTTTGTGTGTGTGTGTGTGTGTTTCAGATGTTCTGTGTTCTACAATATAAAATATTTAGTGAATAATTATTTATGTAAAAATTTTAGGTAAATAAATAAGCACACGCATTTCATTTGTGCGCAAATTTGCTTTCTTTTAAAATAAATGGTAAAATTCATAAGTATACCAAAGAATCATTTAAAACTAATTTCCTTATTGTTCATATCAATAAAATTTTTCATTTCAATACTTATTTTATATGCCTGTGTAGCTGGGGGTGCATAGGAATTTATTGGGTGAAAAGAGCATAGAAAATGTTTAAGAAGCCCAGCCTGGCAGATGTCCACCTCTCCTTGTGCTGGCTTTCTGTGTTGCATTGTTCAAGGGAAGCACGGGAATATTCACTGTGTATGGTGTATGGTGGAGGAGAGGGGACCCTTTGAGACACTTCTTTGTGTGCATTAGCATGGTCTCCAGCAGTCATTCTCAGCTTTCCTAATGCAGCTCTGCATGGCGTGGTGACCCCCAACCATGAAATTATTTTTGTTATCACTTCATAACTAATTTTGCTGGTTATGAATTGCAATGTAACTAGCTGTGTTTTATAGTGGTCTTAGGTGACCCCTGTGAAAGGGTTGTTGTACCTCCCAAAGGTGTCTCGACCCACACACATTGAGAACCGTGTTCTTAAAGGGGGGGGGGGCAATGATCATAGCACTTCTTGCCACACTTGTTTGTATCTCAAGTGGAAAGATGATAATTTCCTGAGATGAGGGTCCAAGGAGTCCCACCCTTCAACCAGACTTCCTTTGTCCTTCACACAGACCTGAATGCACACAATGTGAAGGAGCTGTTGCTCAGGGTGGGTTGCTCAGTGGCAGAAAGCTTGGCCTGGTACTGGGAGGCTTTGGGTCCCTTTCCTAGAGCTGCAAGCAAAATAAAGACAAAATTGCTTAGCAGAGGAGCCACCTTTTTCTTGATGGTCTATTCAGAACCAGCTGTCAGGGTTAAACTTGAGCCTGGGGAGCATGCATCATTGTTTATAATCAAAGCTTTAACTTGTTCTTAGATTTTTAGAATAAGGGACAAACTCAAAAGAATGTACATTCTGTTGCATGGTGATTATTGGTGCCAACCTGTGATTTACTTAACAGGAGTTGGTGAAAAAGTTTTACTTTAATTCCTTATTTTCCTCTCAATGCATATATTCATATAATCATGGAAATTGTGTAATATAGTTGGAATTGCATAATTATGGAGACTCAGCTCTGTGTGCTAAATTCGGTGTTGTGAGCTTTCATTTCAGCTCCTTTCCTGGCTGGAGCACTAAGGACGTTTTTCGGTTAATTTCCTTAGTCTGGGCTTCATTTTCCATCTCTCTAGCACAAAGAGATTGATGCGTTTTCTATGAGATGCTTGTGTTTTCATTTTTCAATTCTCGGCAGTCTGGTAGCTGCAGCCAGGCATTACTGGGCTTAAATTTCAGCTCATTGCAGACAGATCTGGATTTCTGTGCCATTGGATGTGATTTCTGCCCCCTACTTGCCAGCCTCTTGTGCTGTACCCCTAGCCTCACCCTGAAGAACTCGGTTTCTTGTGGGTAGTGGCTTCCATGATAAAGGAATATATCCTTCTCCTGGAGAGGCTCTGCGGCTATTGCAGGGGGAGCTGATGAACCAGGAGTCTTACACTGCAGGGTAAACAGAGCTGTTCACCTGGCAGAGCCTCTCATTGACGCAGAGAATTCTTACTCTGGTCAGTCATTTCAAATTCAACTGCATCTGCAGAGGCAAACAGAATCCTTTAACCTCATTTGCTGGCGATATTTTATTTGTATGCCCTGTCTGCAACTACCATTCTTTTAGAATAAATGACAAGCTCCTTTGAGCCTAACACACAATAAGGAATACATTTCATATCACACACACAGACACACACAGACACACACAGACAGGCAGACAGACAGGCAGACAGACAGACAGACAGACAGACAGACACACACACACACCACACACACACCCACACACACACACACACACACACACACACGAGTAGGGGGGTGTAAAACTGAACAGCTTAACAAAACCCCATTTATTCTCTGATTCTTATTTTTCTCTTTTCCTCTCCTGATTAACAGGAAGGACTGAACTGGCTGTGGGGTTGGCCTCAGCTGTTGAGAATTCACAGAGCCCTGGGTTTTACCACACACACACACAGACACACACCACACACACACACACACACCCGTGCCACCCCCCCCCACACACACCCCCTGTGCCACCCCACACACACACACCCCCCGTGCCACCCCCCCCACACCACACCCCAAATGTTAGCCTGGCATGGTGGAGCATGCTTGTAATCCCAGCATACAGGAAGTGGATGCCGGAGGAGCACGGATTTAAGGTTCAAGGCCAATCTGCTTTATACAAAACCCTGTCTTTAAAAAGAAAGAGGAGGAAGAAGAAAGCAAAAAGGAAATGATTGATCCTCATTTAATAGTTTTTTTTTCCCCTTTGAGACAGGGTCTCACTATATAGCTCTGGCTATCGTGGAATTATCTATGTAGCGCAGGCTGGCCTTAAACTCACAGAGGTCTACCTGCCTCTGCCTCCAGAGTGCTGGGATCAAAGGTGTGCAGGTCCACACATGCACCAGCTGAATAGATTTGAGAAGCTGATGAGTCTTGAAGCCCAATCCTAGAAGCAGAGTTTACAGTTCATCCTCAGATATTCACATAATCAACAAGAGAGACCCTACCCACTACAACTCCATCTGCTATTTCTTTTGTAATTTACTTTCATATTCTTTTATGTGCAATGGTGTTTTGCCATGGCAAGTTTAGGGTCCCCTGAAACTGGAAATACAGGCAGTTGTGAGCTGCCATGTGGATGCTGAGAGTTGAACCCTGGTCCTCCGGAAGAGCAGTCAGTGCTCTTAACCACTGAGCCATCTCTCCAGCCCCTTGCTTTCATATCCCTATAGCCAGATTTCTTATATTTTTCCCTTTCAAGCCAATCTATTTCTGATAGAAGTCGACTTTGCTCCCTTCCCTGTGCCTGCTTCAGATGCCACCTTATACATATTGACTTTTGAGTTCTGTAAACAGTCATTTTGTCACAGTTGTATGTATTAGTCATGGTCCTGGCCCCAAACAGATGGCACGCTCCAAATTGGTAATTTGAGAAGAACCAAATAAGGACTATTCATTAAATGTGGGCAAGGCCTAGGGAAACCACTAGAGACCTGGCTGGTGAAACTTTGGGGGCTCCATGGCCAGGGCTAGGCCCCAAGAGAACCTGCAAACAGTAGCTGTGGATGCTGGCATGCCATAGTTAGGTGCCCATGCTCTAAACAGAGCCGAAAATCTAGTTCCCCCGCTCCCGTTCTCTCACCCTCCAAAGCTTTGTTATCCTGCTAAGGATGGAGTGAGGGCAGAAGGGAGAGAGAGGCCATGGGAGTCTGTTGGCAGACCCCACAAAGCTGGGAGGCCGAGAGAGCAGAGCCAGCACTTTATGTAACTAGGATTCACAGCTGGACACATTCGGCATTCTTTCCTTTCATAAATACCTTTTATTTTCCTTGGAGTTAATAATTGGCTCTTTTTCTTTTAAAAACTTTTTTTTTTCAATTTTGGTTTCTTGTGTTTCAAATTGAGGTTTGCGGTTCTTTTCCACAAAAATTATTCCTAGTCTTCTGTCCCCATCTCCCATTTTCCTTTCCCGTAGGTAATTGTTGTATCTCTCTTAATGGATTCTTCTGGCATGTGCCTCACACGTGAGTAGCGGTGTCCTGATATGGGCAGTGATGTCTAAATGTAAAGGAATATAGTATTTGGTGGAGACGGTTGCACTTTCAGTCTCCAAGCCTCCAACAGTGTTACATCATCATTTCGACTAGACCAACATCCAAACATTATTGTGAGTCTATAAAGGTGTTTCACTTCAAAACTATGTGGTACCCTCCCTTCCAATTATCCGTTTGCTTGCTCGGCCTTTTCTTTTCCCTGAGATCGATAGTTGTCCATTTTCTTCATTGTGTACTTTTGTATATACTAGTAATTAATCCACCTCCCAATCTTTTATTGTTGTCCAATTCTCTTTCCCTCCCTCTCTCTCTCATCCTTTTCCTTCCTTCCTTTCTTCCATGCTAAGAATGGAAGCCAGGGCTTCATGCATATTAAGCCTATTTTCACCCCTGAGCTACATTCCAGCCCTAATGTCTCCAAAGCACCCAGCGCTGAGGTTGTGTGCAAGTGGCGCACCCCCTGGTCTTGGAGTCTTCTTCACTGTAACTGGGAGTGCTTATCACCTCCCTCTTAGTTACACTGCTGGAGCAGCTGCTAACTCTTGAGAAGTGAGTGCTGTTAGTTTTGTGCGTGAGATCAGACACACAGTACCAGTTGCTACTAGAGTTTATTCAGGGGAGTTGCCAAGCGGGCACTTAGAGGGAAGCAGAAGACAAACTTTCACTGGCTGCAGCTCCTTTTAAGAGAGGGGGTGGGTACAAACTTACATAGCCACGCCTTGGGGCGTGTTCTCTGTAGGGTGTGTTCTGCCAGCGCCATGTTGGATTTATCACGTGGCCACTACATACCAGGAATTCCCATCTCACTCTGGACCATGTTGGGTTTACCAAGTGGCTGCTACATGTGGGGAATCCTTACATCTGCAAGGGAGGTAAATTTTTTGAGACTGTTTATCTAAAAATGTCATTATTTAGTTTCAATAATGGATTGTTTTACAGGCCCCGAAATCTATGTTGGAATTCATTTTTTAAAGTTTTATTTTATTTTTAATGACGTTCATGTGTGGTGTGGGAGGGGTGTACACATGACTGCAGTGCCCCTGAGTCTAGAAGAGGGTATCAGATCCCCTGGAAGTGGAGTCATCCACAGGGTGCGGGTGCTGGGAAGCTCTCTTAAACACTGAGCCATCAATCCAGAATGTACTTTAAAGCAAGTACTCTGCTAAGTGAACTACATCTCCAGGCCTTCTTTACTTTTTTTTTTTTTTTTTTTGAGACATGGTCATTATGGAGCTCTGGCTTGCCTGGAACAAAGATATACCTGCTTCTGCCTCCTGAGAGCTGAAATTAAAGGCTTGTGCCACCGTGGCCAGGCCTTTAATTTTGTGAGATTTACTCAACTTAGCTTTCAATTTTCCCATTGAGTTTTTTGTTGCTTCTGGTCAGCCCCCCACCTCCACTGTTCTCAATTCTTTCAATGTTTTATGTGGTTGCAATGTCATTTCTTATTTCTCAGAAAGTATTAACTATTGAAGTTGCTGTATCCTCTCACTGTGGTCTGTTTCTACCAAACTCTTTTATCCTCGGTGTTTTGTGCCCTGTCTTGATTTAGTGGGTATCCTGAGGTATCTAGCAGTCCTAGGCTATAAGGTTATAAACCTAAAAACGTGATTGAAGAGTTTGATGGGGGCTATTGAGTGTGGGCATTTACTGAAACCTATTTAGACCACTATACTGGTGTTAGATGGTTAGATTTCTGTCTAAGGCTGTCAGCGCCTCAGAGATGCAGCTTTCTGGGATGCAGACTGGAAAACTGGTGGTATCTTGCAGTGAAGGTCATTGGGAGAAGAGGGATGAGGGTCACTTTACCGTCAGTTACTTCTTATTCTTGACTAGAACCTCTTGCTCAGCAATGCTTAATGTCCCCCAGTCAAGAGACAACACACTTTTCCACACACCTGTCCCCTTCGAGAACACCGTTCAGCATGAGTTAGGGGTCGGGGGAGCTGTTGCTTCACTGAGGTTGGAAATCTGGATATCCATGGCTCCTGAAATCCACGCTGTCGATGATGACTGTATTGTCTTCTGGCTCTAATCCACCCTTCTCTGTTTGGCTTTGTGCTGGCTGGGCGGAGTCAGCCAGCCGCATTGATTTTGCTGGCTTTTGATTTTGCCAGACTTCACCGGGAGAGGGCGATAGAGGAAAGCAGGCGAGCTGGCAAAGGCTAGAGGGACTAGCTTTCCTCCACTCCAGCCTGCCGCAGCCCAGCCATGCTAAATGCTCCAGCAGCTGCGCCTCCCTGCAGCAACACTGCAAGGCAGTTTTGCAGTTCTTAAGCTTGCCGCATCACATCTCCGAGCCTAGGGACACCTGTACGTGTACGCGCAGCAGCACCCTGCTGGTGGGAAGAACCTGAGTTCCAGTCCTGTGGGCTCCTCCTCTGACCTTCTAGTTTTTAGTAATTCCACCCTTTCCTTTGTTCCCAGCCTTGAGGATGATCACAGCCTCTTGAGGTTACTGTCACCGTGTTATCTTCTCAGAGTTCTCTTTGTATGCTTTCAGCTACCTACCTACCAATTTAATATCTAGTCAACTCGTTAATTCAATTCAATATTAGTCAATATATTAAATCCCTTCTGTTCCGACTGGGAGTGTCGCTCAGCGGTAGTGCACTTGTCTGGTATCTACAGTTGAGGTCCTGGATCTATCTGGGGCAGCCTCCTGTTCAAATAATTCACTGGCTTCTGCCTTCACATTGACCCAACTGTTTGTAACATGCTTCTTATTTTCCAGTTTCACCTGCACCCCAGTTTCATAAGTTAAGGTTGCCCCCTAAATTTGAGTTTCTCTAGAACTTAACAAAAGATATCAGCTTGCTTCCTGATTCCCTGGCAACTTTTAAAATAGGATTCAGCCTCTGTGGTCTGTTTGCCACGTGCTTTGCAGCTTTCCCCAAAGCTCTGTTGCCATTTGCTCTCCCAACCCATTTGACCCTCTGGGATTTTGCTTAGAAGAGAAAAAGAGAGAGAGGAAGGGAGAAGGAGGGAGGAAAGGGGAGAGAGAGAGAGAGAGAGAGAGAGAGAGAGAGAGAGAGAGAGAGAGAGAGAGAGAGAGAGAGAGAATGAATCAGTTTACTGTCAGCATAATGAAATTTGGTGGAGAGGAACTTTTAATTAAAAGCATACGGGCATGGTGATAATTCCGTGCCAGTAATTACAGCACTGAGAATCAGTGGGATCATTGCAGGTAACAGTATACTTACTGCTCTCACAGAGAACCAGAATTTGGTTCTATGTTCAACCACCTTGTAGCTCCAACTCAGGGGGATTTGGTGCCCTCTTCTGCCTCCTGGAGGTGAGCAGTCATGTGAATGAGCATGCGCTCTCTCCTCTCTCTCTCTCTCTCTCTCTCTCTCTCCTCTCTCTCTCTCTCCTCTCTCTCTCTCACACACACACCACACACACACACACACACACACACTGAGAGATATACACACAAATAAAAACAAACATTTAACAATATAAAAAAATAATAAACAGCTGTGGCAGTGACATACCTGTAATCCCAAATTAAAATCTAAAAGATCCTCAGTTTGAGAACAGCCTGAGCTACTCAGCATCTACCTGAAGAAACAAACATAGAAAACCTCAGAATTGTAAGTTTTCTTTTTTAAAGAAATGACAGGGCTGGGCATGGTGGCACACACCTTTAATCCTAGAAATTGGGAGGCAGAGACAGGTGGATCTCTCAGAGGTCAAGGGCCAGTCAGGACTACACAGTGACTGCCTGGACTATGAAGAAAAATCCTGCCTCAAAATAAATAAATGAATAAGTAAATAAAAGGAATGACAGCAAACTTTGAAAATAATCCCTGACTGTCAGGGTGAGAGCTGAGCCGAGGCCAGGGGGAAGGGGACCCAGTGCAGGCCAAGGACCATCTACTGTACTTCTCAATCATATATTAGTGTCACAGTCATTCTACACATGAAAGATTTCACAATGTGAGTGTGTATGTATGAGTGTCTGTGTATAAGTATGTATGAGTGTCTGTGATGTGTGTATAAGTATGTATAAGTTTATGTGTATGAGTGTATGTATGAGTATGTATAAGTATTGTATAAGTGTATGAGTGTGTATATGAGTCTATATGACTGTGTATGAGTGTCTGTGTGTGTATGAGTGTCGGTGTATGAGTATGTATGAATGTGTATGAGTATGTATAAGTTTATGTGTATGAGTGTCTGTATGAGTATGTATGAGTGTATGTATGTCTGTATATGAGTGTATGTATATGTGAGTATGAATATGTATAAGTTTATGTTTATGAGTGTATGTGTTTGAGTATGTATAAGTGTATGAGTATGTATGAGTGTCTATGTATGAGTATCTGTGTATAAGTGTGTATGAGTATGAATGAGTGTCTGTGTATGAGTGTATGTGTATGTGAGTATGAATATGTATAAGTTTATGTGTATGAGTGTATGTGTTTGAGTATGTATAAGTGTATTGTATAAGTGTATGTGTATGCATGAGTATCTGTATGAGTATCTGTGTATGAGTGTGTATGTGTATGTATATCTGCGTATGTATGAGTGTATGAGTATGAATGAATGTCTGTGTATGAGTATCTGTATGTATGTCTGTGTATGAGTGTATGTGTATGTATGAATATGTATAAGTTTATGTTTATGTGTATGAGTGTATGTGTTTGAGTATGTATAAGTGTATTGTATAAGTGTATGAGTGTGTATGTATGAGTGTCTATGAATATATACGAGTATCTGTGTATGTATGAGTGTATGAGTATGAATGAGTGTATGTGTATGTATGAATATGTATAAGTTTATGTGCTTATGTGTATGAGTGTATGAGTATGTATAAGTGTATTGTATAAGTGTATGAGAGTATATGTATATGTATGAGTATCTGTGTATGAGTGTGTATGAGTGTGTATGTGCGAGTATCTGTGTATGTATGAGTGTATGAGTATGAATGTCTGTATGAGTATATGTGTATGTATGAATATGTATAAGTTTATGTGTATGAGTGTATGTGTTTGAGTATGTATAAGTGTATTATATAAGTGTATATGTATGTATGAGTGTCTGTGTATGTATGAGTATATGTGTGTATGAGTATGTATAAGTGTATTATGTGAGTGTATGTGTAAGAGTGTCTGTATTAGTATGTATGAGTGTATATGTATGAGTGTGTATGATGTGTATGAGTACGTATAAGTGTGTGTGTATGAGTATGTATAAGTGTATGTTTATGAGTGTTTGTGTATGAGTATGTATGAGTTTATGTGTATGAGTGTCTGTGTATGAGTATGTGTAAGTGTATTGCATGAACTCTGCTTCATAATGTTAGGTTAGCAGGCCATGCACGGGCTTCCAGGATTCTCCTGTCTCCTCCTCCTCCATTTCACAGTGTGGGTACTGCAATTACAGACATGCACCAGGCCTGCCATGGGCTCTGGGGATCAAACTTAGGTCCACACATTTGCATAGGAGCAATTTAACCACTCAGCTATCCATCTAAGCCCAAATTTCAATTTTTGGAAAGGTTAAGCTCAGTGTACAACTGTATCAGTTATTTAGCTGCACAACATATAAATTTGGTTTTACTCAGGGTCTGGAGAGGTGGCCCAGGGGTTTAGAGCACTGGCTGCTGCTCTTCCAGATGTCCTGAGTTCAGTTTCCAACAACCACACAGTGGTGCCCTCTTCTGACGTGCAGGTATACATGCAGAGCACTCATACATAAAATATAAATGAATAAATAATTTTTTAAAAATTTGGTTTTGCCCAAACAGGAGTTTGTTTTAGGCTGACCTAGAACTTGTCATATAGCCCAGGCTGGCCTTGGACTTGCCATCTTCCTGTGTCCACCTTCTAAGTGCTGGGATTGCAGGCACGTGCCATAAGGCCTGACTAGGGCTTTTTGGTTTGGGTTGGTTTGGGTCGGGTTACACACGTATGTTATGTGTATGTTGTGTATGTGCATATGTATGTGGGTAGCCATGACTATGTACTCATGGAAGCCAGAGGGGGACATCAGATGTCCTGCCCTATCACTCTCTACCTTGTCCCTTTGGAGACATGCTCTCTCACTGAGTCTGGAGCTAGGTAGCTGCTAACAAACCCTCCTCTCTCTATCTCCCACCATAGCACTGGGGTATCAGGCATGTGCATCCACCAAACCTAACTATTTATGTGGGTGCTGGGAATTTGAACTCAGGCTTTTGTGTTTGCACAAAAACAGTTCTTTTCCATTAAGACATTTCCCCAGCCCATAGGGACTTGTTTTTCTTACGTGATTTTTATTATAGGTTCACAGGAAGACAGTCCAGGAGCAACACACCATCTCTTTGGTGTCCTGGGCACTCAGGATCCCCCATCTGTTGTGAGGTCATGTTCAGCTTTGGTCTTTGAGCTTTTATGTGGCCGCTTTACTTCTGAGTATTATCTACGTCTTCCAAAAGGCTAGAAAGGGCCAGGGAGGGCCAGCTGAGGGGACCCGGTGGGAAATTCTCCTGAATGATACAAACAGCAAGTTTTCTTTCTTCTCACTGGTCATAGCCTTGTCACGGGCCTCTCCCAAATGAAGAGGTCTGGAAAGATGACAGTGTCACCTGAGCGAGCCTTATAAGGAATAAGGTTTAGGAAAGAGGGGTCATCTCATTGGAGGGTTACTTCTGCACTTCTCAGGCCCCGGGGGGGGGGGGGGGGGAGCAGGGAAGGCTCTGTCTCCCCCCAAGATTGTGAAGCAAAATGTATGCATTCAGCTACAAGCAGACGGTCATTAAAATTAGCCTTAGCCGCATGGCATTTATATGGAGGTCGGCAAGATGGCTCAGGATAAGGCTGCTTGCTACTGAAGCCTGATAACCTGAGTTTGAACTTTGGAGCTCACATGGTAGAACAAGAAAAACCACTCTTGGAAATTGTCCTCTGACCTCCACATGTTTACTCTGTCACACACAAATTAAATGTTAAATCCTGGCCTTTAGTAATGCACATATCAGGAGGTGGGGGGTTCCAGGCTTAACTAAGTCAACATGATCCAAGACTGTTGTTTTGGGCTTCATATTAATGCCTCATGATCACAAAATGGCAGCAGCTACAGTCAGCCTCACAAAATGGCATTAAGAAGATGAGCAGGAAACAGCAGGAAGTCTCCTGTCTTCTTTCCCGTCCTACAAGTGAGCAAAATGTGCCCAATATTCCCCATGGCACAAGGCCCCTCAGATTTCATCAGCCAACTTTGGACCACACACACAGCCATAGTTAAATTGACAGACAGGAGTCTTGAAATCGTCCTAGTTGTCTGGGAGTTGGGATGGGCTGGGAGGGAGAAGTGGGTGGCACCTTGCCAAAGAAGGAGATTGCAGGGGAAATGATGTCTGATAAGGAACCAACCGTGGCTGCTGGGTTGAATCATTCTAATGTACTGTGGCTGTTTTTTAAAAAAAACTATTAGGGCATCCATGTAACTGAGAAATGGAAGCAACCTTGATGATGCCCAACGACGAAATATGGTCCATATGCACAATGGAATTTTATTCAGCCATAAAGAAAATGAAGTCATGACTCCTGTAGGAAAACTAATGACACTGGGGATCTTTATGCAAGGCCAAATAAACCAAACTCAGAAAGACAAATAACATATGTTTTCACCCATACATGGAATCTAGATGTGTGTGTGTGTGTGTGTGTGTGTGTGCATATGTAAGTCATAAAACTAGAAAGAGGGGAAGACAAGGTCTTAAGGGAGGGAAAAGGAGAATGGAATACATATGATGCAAGAGTAAAGGGAAGCTATTGGGAGGAGGGTGGGGCTGAACAGGAGGAGGCCAGCCTGGTCTACAAAGGGATGTCAGGACAGCCAGAGATACACAGAAAAACCCTGTCTTCAGAACCCAATATGAAGAAAACGCTACCGCAATGAAAATAAAATCTCATTACTTTTGATGCTAATTTTAAAATCTGAAGAGACAGAGAACTGGGAATGGGAAAGATGGGAAAAACAATCTCTCCTTTGTCTCTTTTCCTGAGATATATGTAACTATCATGCTCCATTCTGCCTAGGATGGGAATGATCATTTGCTCCAACATACCCCTGTTATATATTTTACCTGCCCTTAGTTGTTTAGTAGCTATTTTGGTTAGGAGACCTACTGCCCCGGTACTCCAGTGCCTGTGTTTCAGTAACCCTTGTGTAATAGCCTAACACCATGTGAGGATGCCTAGGCCACTCACTTCATTTCACCATGTAGACACTGTGTCATCTCACATCAGCACAAGTAGAAGCTTGAGGGGCTAGGGATGTGCGGCCCAGCTGACAGAGTGCTTGTACCATCTGCAAGAAGCCCTGGAGTCAGATCAGTCCCTGGCATGGAATGAACCAGGTGTGGTGGTGTATGTCTCTAATCCTCGCATTCAGAGGATGGAAGCCGGAGGGTCAGATATTCAAGGTTGTTCTCAACTACATATCAAGTTGGAGAATAACCTGGTCTATGTAAAACCCTGCCTTAAAATAAAAACAGTACAGTATAATAAAATAAGTGTTTGTGTATAAGAGAGAACATAGTACATAAAAGATTCACTACTACCGCCGTGCATCAGGCATCCACAAGAATCCAGTCGCATTGGCTGCTAAAAACAGGACTAAACAAGGAGTTGTTTCAAACTGCACGTTGCTGTCCCCCCTCCCTAGTCCTTTATACTGAAAGCCGTTCTTGGGTACTAGTTACCTAGCTACAGAACAAAAACTATTGTGATGTCAATAAAAAAGAACAGCGGGCCTCTGGATGGGGAAGACCCAAGCCAAGGCACAGACTTCCTGCTGGGAGCATGAACTTCTACCCAGGTCTCTGGCCTTCTATTTATCTCCAAGAAGAGCTCTATAGGCCCACTGATGCCAGCTTGTGTTTCCTGAGGCTTAAATAGAGCCAAGGGCAGTGCAGGCCTTCAGGGTTTGGATGACTGAAGCGAGACTCCTACCCTGATCTGTATGATCTGAGGCAGGCAGAGGGGACCCAACTGTTTATAGCTAACGAGAGATGATAATCTGGATGCCAGAGACATCCCAGTGGAGCCTTGGCTGTCCTGGAACTAGCTCTGTAGTAGTAGACCAGGCTGGCCTCAAACCCACAGAGATCCACTTGCTGGGATCAAAGGGTGTGAGCCACCACCACTCAGCTAAGAAAAGAGATTTTTGTTTTTTTAAAAGATGTATTTATTGTGTATACAATGTTCTGCCTGCATATATGCCTACACACCAGAAGAGGGCACCAGATCTCATTATAGATGCTTGGGAGCCACCATGTGGTGTGTAAGAATTGAGCTCAGGGTCTCTAGAAGAACAGCCAGTGCTCTTAACCTCTGAGCCATCTCTCCAGCCCCAAGAAGAGGGTCTTAATGCTCTGTTGTTTGATTGGATTGTGTTTGGTTATTTCTTAGGTTCGGTTTTGAGCCAAGGGGCTCCAATCTATGTCCCAAGTTTGGAGAATACTCATTTGTTTGGTGTCTAGATTCAGGAATCCAGTGGGGCTGTAGCTTGGAAATGTCACATTGGAGTGTACACCAGGATCTTCTCTCTCCACCCACTGGATGAGTTGTTCTGACATATGCACTGGTGAGATGAACTAATTCCACTGTTTGTAGACATTGCTAGGGTTGTTTGGGGTTCCTGCTGGTGGAAAATTAATCTTAAAGGGCTAAAATTTCCAGAAACCTGTTAGGTTGATTAGACATTTACTTACATGTTGCAGGGGGCTTTGTCTTTCACTTACAGCTTCTATTATTTCTGTACTGGGCAGAGACTGCCAAAGCAAGCTGATCTGCTTCTTTGGCAAGCAGTTCCGCTGAGGCCAGAAAGGTCCTTGGCTCTGTCTGCACTTTTGCCCTGGCTGGAAGAGTCTTGGCCAGAAGCCAGAAATGTATGAACCATAGGCATTGGTTTGTGTCTTTAAAAAAATCCTTCTTCAGCACAACGATCTTTAAGCCCGCCCCCCTCAAAAAAATATGTCTGTGCTTTACCTGTATCCCTACAGAGACCAGAAGAGGGCATCGGAGTCCCCGGAACTGGAGTTACAGTTAGGAGCGACCACGTGGGTTCTGGGAACTGAACCCAGGTTCTCTGAAGGGAAGCCTAACTACTGAATCATCTCTCTAGCCCCACGGATGCAGTCGCTTATGTGCAGGCTTTCATATTGTCAAATAATAAAGTCCTTTTGCTTTTGTTAACAGAGGAACTAGAGCCTAGAACAATGATTTTGAGAGGAGGGAATTTAGATGAGTCTTCTCCTAGATGGTAAAACTCAGGAGAAAAATAAAATGGTAAAAGCCATTTTTTTTTCAAATGCTTTCACTCTAGCCCAGTTGGCATACTGACTATGGCACGGGTCCCATGGATTTAAATAGCCTCTTACTGGTCCAGAGCACTTGTCACAACTTAGGTTTGGAAATGACCTTTTTCTCTCGCCCTCTTGTGAATCTAAATTTGTTTCTCCTCTTTCGGATCATTGCCCCCTTGTCTCCTTTGATGGCTCAGTGATTAAGATTACTAACTGTTCTTCCAGAAGGCCCAGATGGTGGCTAACAACCTGTAACTCCAATCCTAAAAGATCTGATGCCCTCTATTAACCTCTGCAGCTGGCCATAGACCCATCAGGCAAAACAGTCATATAAATATAAATAAAATTTCAACTTTATTTTGTCTTTTTGAGACAGGGTTTCTGTGTGCGACTCTGGCTGTCCTGGAACTTGCTCTGTAGACCAGGCTGGCCTTGAACTCATAGAGATCTGCCTGCCTCTTCCTCCCGAGTGATGTGATTAAAGGGTTATGCCACTATGCCTGGCACATTTTAAGTTTTTTTTTTTAATTTAATGTGTATGAGTTTCACCTGTGCATATGTATGTGCACCACATGTGTACCTGGTGCTTGCTGAGTTCCAAAGAGAATACTAGATGCTCTGGAACTGGAATTTTCAATGATTGTGAATCACCATGTGGGTGCTAGGAACTGAATTCTGCAAGTTCTCTTAACCACTGAACCCCTATAGTAAGGAGCTTTGCTGGCTTTTCTGGGAAGACACATAAGGGTGTGACTGCTCAGTGGAAAGGTCCTGGGGGCCCTAAGGATTAGACGCTCCAGGGAAGTGAGGTTAGGTGACCCACTGGAGCCCTGGCACCCAGGAGAAAGGCTGAATCTACATATACATATTTCCTGGCTTTTCGTCATCATTTCTACAGGCAAGGCAGACAGAAATCGAGAACTCCCCGCACACCCAAGTTTGGGTACACTGGAAATAAATCCATGTCCTAGGTGGGGTTTTTTTGTTTGTTTGTTTGTTTGTTTGTTTTGTTTTTTTGATTGTGAGAAATGCAAAAGATTGGTGTAAGCCAGAACGTTTGAGTCCTGGAGGATATTGACCTTGTGTTTGACCTGGAAACCTGCAGGGGAGAGCCCCAGAAATTCCCTCCTTAAGAAACCCCAATCTGTTCAAGGCAGCAGTGGCATAGAAGGGTGCAGTTTTCAGGAAGTAGGGGTGCCTTTGTGAAGATGGGGAATTGAAGAAGCCTTGGATTTATGCTAACCTCCATTGGAATGGTGAATATCCCTGAATCAGTGCTTTTAACCCTAGAGCAAACTGTTTCTAAAACAGCTGAGTTCTGTGTGTGCTCTCAGTTTAAATGAGCATTATGATTATTCATCCAGGGTTTATGTTTGATTGAGAAAAGGAATTTGTCATAGTGGGGGAGGGGGGTAAGTGATCAGATTGTCAAGTGGCATCTTAAAACTCTTTTAAAGAGAAATTTCCAGCTGTGTGGTGGTGGCACACCTTTAATGCCAGAAGGCAGAGATAGGCAGATCTCTGAGTTCAAAGCCAGCCTGGTCTACAGTTCCAGAACAGCCAAGGTGAGAGAGAGAGATTTCTATTTGGGCAGGCATCTCTATTGGAGAAAAAAATAAATAGGGGAAATTTTAAAAAGGAGAGGAGGAGGAGTGGTTAGGGGTTAAAGCTGCCCTTCCTGGGGTCCTGAGCTCAATTTGAAGCGACCACATAGTGGCTCACACCATCTATAATGAGATCTGGCACCCTCTTCTGGTGTGTAGGCATATACGCAGGCAGAACACTGTATACGTAAATAAATATTTAAAAAACAAAACAAAACAAGCCTACATTACCAACCTCACTCTGCACCTTGCTGGGACTTTTACTTAGCCTTTCATTCAATGATGGTTAAGTTAAAATCTGTATTGTGTGTGTGTGTGTGTGTGTGTGTGTGTGTGTGTGTGTGAGAGAGAGAGAGAGAGAGAGAGAGAGAGAGAGGAGAGAGAGAGAGAGAGAGAGAGAGAGAGAGAGAGAGAGAGACTGAAGTTTGAAAGGGGCTCCTGAGATATATTCCAGTGTTTCCAATTTTTTGTTTTCATATCTTAAGTTTTAAAATTAAATCATGCATCTTTCAGATTCCAATTTCCACCGTGTTTCTGCTGAGTCATGCTTGCTTTTTCTTCGTACTTCTTCATTAATTGTTATTTATTTGCTTTGGTTATTTTGGGATAGAGTGGTCTTGAACTTCTGAGCCTCCTGTCTCCACCTCCCCAAGTGCTAATGCTTAATCGGAAATGTCTGTCACAGGCTTCTGTCATATGCTTGAATACTAGGCCCCTGCAGGTGGCGCTGTTCCAGAGAGTTCTGAAACCTATATGAGGTTGAGCCTTGTTTGAGAATAGGGCTAGCCTTAAGGTGAGGGAGGGAGGGAGGGAGGGTGGGAGGGGAGAAGAGATAGAAAGAGGGAGAGATGTGTGTGCTTAGGACTGAACACGGGTCCACTGGAAGAACACCAAGTGCTAAGCCCTCTTTCCAGCCCCCAGAAGACAACTTTTGGGAATCAGTTCTTTCCTCCTGCCATGGACTCTGAGGAGCAAATGCTTCCACCCACTGAGCCATCTTCCAGAGCCAATTTTGAGGGTTTATGACCAGCCCAGCCCACTCACTGTTTGCTGACCACAGGTACAGTGTGAGCAGCAGGAGCCTAATGCTCCTGCTGCCGGGTTTTTCTCACAATCTACATCGCCTCCAATTGTCACCCCAAAGAAAGCTCCCTTACACTGTTTCCTGTCCTATATTTTGTCACAGCAATGACAGAAGTGACTGATTCTCATGATAAGAATCAGGTTGGGGGGGAAGCAAAAACCAAACATATGACAGATGGTGGCCAAGATCTATATCCCAGAACTTGGAGCATGAGCAGGAGAATTCGAAGTATAAGACAGGTCTAAAATGACACTCAGTACGACCTTATCTCAGAATAAAATCTAGGCATTCTAGAGCAGGTCTATAATCCCAACAGACAGGAGGATTAAGTTTCAAGGCCAGTTTTGGCTACATGAGACCCTGTCTCAGAAACAAGAAACAAACAACCCCCTTGCCTCAGCACACACCTTTTTTTGGCCACAGGTAGCTGACATGGGACTCACTATGCAAATCAAACTGGCCTGGAACTCTAGGAGGGAGAGAGAGGGGGGAGAGGGAGAGAGCAAGGGAGATGACTGTGCTTCTCAAGCACCTGGGTTAAAACTCAAGCCACCATGCCTAACCACAGCAAAATCCTTTTGAAAGTGCCAAATGGGCTCAGTGCTTAACTTGTTGCTCTTGCAGAGGACCCAGGTTTGGAGCCCAGCACCCACATGGTGATTCATAAGTCCAGTTTCAAGGGATGTGAAGCCCCCTTCTCACCACTGAGGGCACCAGGTACGCATGTGGTACATATATGTACATGCAGTATACAGGCAGAGGAAACATACGTGCAGGCATGTAATAATGGAGAAATCCCGTTTAACTCTTTCCCCCTTAACTCTCTAGTGTCAGGATAGCTGTTTGCCCACCAAGTCGAAACCTCCTCGCCCCTCCCTGAGGCCCCTGAAGCTGACTGAGGTTGGCAGAGCTTCAGTGACTGTCTGCTCAAGGACTCAGAGTCTTGGAAAAAGCTTTTCCCAGCCGTATGCAGGATGTGCAGTCTAAACAAAGCTTGTTTCTTGCACTCTTGAGACACATCGCCCGGTCAGCCTGATCTGCATGTAGTAACTCAGGCGAGACCACCCTGAGTAACCATGAGAACCGCTGCAACTTCCCTCCCCTACCTAGAGTGCTGTATAAAAATTCTACCCTGAGAGCATTCGGGGCTCTTGGCTATCTTCTTGCCTTGAGCCCACTCTCGGGTGTAATATTTTTTTTTTAATCTTACAAGAAATCTGGGTCTGGGGTCTTCTTCTGGCTGCTAACAGGCAAAGCATACACAGAACACAAAATAAAATAGGAAAATAAACGTGAGGAATGGTGTTGGCACACTTTTTCATCCCAGCACTGGGAAGGCAAAAGCTGGCAGACCTCTGAGTTTGAGGCCAGCCTTATCTACAGAATGAGTTCCAGGATAGCTAGAGCTACATAACAAGACCCTGTTGTTTTTTGTTTGCTTTTGGTGGTTTTTTTTTAATTAAAAATGATTTGTTTATTTTATCTTATGTGCACTGGTGTTTACCTGCATGTACATCTGTGTCTTCCTCCATGTATGTCTGTGAGAGGGTATTGTATCTCCTATGATCAAAGTTCTGGGATCAAAGGCATAAGCCACCATGCCAGCTGCATGTTTTAATTAATTAATTGGGTCAGCTTTAAATTTTTTTTTTGCTCCTTAAGGCTGGGCATCTCAGCAGTGCCCTGATGTCTGTGTCTCACTGAGGAGCTAATGTCTCACCAAATTCCAGTTGCTCAGTTCACGAGGCATGGAGCCTCAGCAGCCCCGATGACACTGGAAGCATGGAAGGTTCCTAGGCAGACTCGGTCTTAGTCTATGGTAAAAGCCTGGAAATACTGGTTTTGCTGTGTTAGGTTCTGCCCCACTTTAGTCTGTGTACACCATATATGTGCCTGGTTTTCATTGAAGCCAGAAGAGGGTATCAAATCACCTTGCACTGGAGTTACAGACAGTTGTGAACCACCACGTGGGTGCTGGGAATCAAACCCAGGTCCTCCAGTAGAGCAACCAGTGCTCTTAACCACTGAGCCACCTCTCCAGCCCTGTCATTTTTTAAAAGGTGAAATAGAATAGCCATTTAAGGAACATAAGAAAGGACAAGTGGCCCTCACATCCCTGGAAGTTGCTTAAGTCTCTTACTGGCTGACTGTCAAGAGTTTCACCA
Organism: Phyllotis vaccarum; assembly: GCA_033318265.1. NCBI lineage: Eukaryota > Metazoa > Chordata > Mammalia > Rodentia > Cricetidae > Phyllotis > Phyllotis vaccarum. The sequence continues at coordinate 130,859,125 of JARWLC010000013.1, read as the reverse complement.
CAACTGGCCAAATTGCCTGAAAACTTTCGCAAACAAGATAATGGACCATATGTATGCTCAACACATGAGTCTTGAACTCAGTGTGACCTGTGTAGACCGAAAACTTTTCTGCTCTTTTTTACTTATGACTTTATTTTACTGTTGCTTCTCGCTTGTCTATAAACCTGGGCACGGCACTTCAATTTAGCAATATTAATTTCATTTCTAAAAGAAAAATCCTAAAATGAAAATAAGTATAGCCAAAACATATTTTACTCTGTCATTTAAATGTTTAAAAGGCCACAAAATCTTATAGAAAGCCCTTGTTAAGACATGCTAGTGTGACTCTCATAAGAAACCCATACCTGCCGTTTGTGAGTGTGCTGATGACCCTTTCGTTATAAACCCTAACTTTGCATCATACTTACTCACCCGGAATCCTTTTCCATGCTCCAAATCAAGAAACTAGCCTGCAGCTGACAACGTAGCTCATCGGTAACATGACTGCCCACCATTCACAAGCCCCTGGTTCAATCCCCAGCATTCCTAAGAAAGGAAGGGAGGGGTGCAAACTGCAGCAGCTATTTAGAGAAATAAATAAGGAGATAGAATCTACTTATTTCTTGGAATCTTTTTTCCCCCTTGGTTTCTGGTTTCTGTTTTGTCGAGACAGAGTTTCTTTGTGTAGCTCCAGTTACCCTGAAACTCACTCTGTAGACCAGGATAGCCTTGGACTCACTGCAGTCTACCCGCCTCTTTGTCCTGATTGCTGGGATTAAAGGCATGCGCCAACACTATGCCCATCTCTCTCTCTCTCTCTCTCTCTCTCTCTCATACACACACACACACACACACACACACACACACACACACACACACACACACACACACACACACACACACACGAAATCTTATGTAGTCTTAGACTGGCCTCATATATATCCAAGAATAACCTTGGACTTCAGATCCTCCTGCCTCTACCTCCCAAGTGCTAAGTGATAGGAATGTACTACCACATCTGGATTTTGTGTAGTGCCAGAGACCAAGTCTAGGGCTTTTTGCAGGCTAGGCAAGCACTCTACTAACTCACCTATAACCCTAACCCTGACCATTTCACTTTTGCAAAAAAAATATCCTGACTGAAGGGCTGGTAGGTTTTCCAGTTGCTAAAGACAAATATTGCCAAAGTATGATGACCTAAATCCAACCTGAGTTCAATCCCTGGGACCCACATGGTGGAAGAAGAGAGCCAACTCCTACAAGCTGTCCTTTCACCTCTGCACACTAATATATTTTAAAATTATTTTAAGTATATGGGTGTTTTGCCTGCATATGTCACATTTGTATACCACTTTTGTGCATGGTACCCAAGGAGGCCATAAGAGAGTTCTAGGTCCCCTAGAACTGGAATACATTTATTTGTGACCTGCATGAGGGTGCTGGAAACCAAACTCAAGTCCTCTGGAAGAGCAATCAGTGCTCTTAACTGCTAAGCCATCTCCCTAGTCCTATGCATACATAAATATATTTTTTTAAAGTTAAGAGATATTCTATTTTAATCCTGAGCTTTTCATATCTCCCAGACATGTGCTTTTAATATGCCTAGTGCATATAGGATATATAATTTCAACGATCGACATGAATATATAAATAGTAAGTGGCTAACACATACTTGGACATCTTCTGTGGGACTATACTACATGCGGACATAGACTGTAGTGATGTATTATGTAGGCTCTAAAGAAATAGTTTACCTGAAGATCAGAGGACAGAGGCAGCCACAGGGTTATCCATAGAGGTCAGGCAGTGGTGGCACACACCTTTAATCCCAGCACTTAGGATCTCATGCCTCTGCTTCCAGTACTTAGAAAATGCACATGAACTTAATCCAAGAGCTGGGAAGTTTGAACCAGGAAGTGATATGACTGGGCAGAGAAAGGTATATAAGGTGGCAGGAGGCAGAGTCCCACCCTTCCATTTCATCTTGCTTCCTCTGTTCAGTCTGGCGATTTGGATTTGTGGACACAGGACAAAACAACCCCTTTTGGCCTGAGGAGTTGGCTAAGTTAGAAGTGGCTGTGGCTTGTTCCTCTGTCTCTCTGATCTTTTAGCATTTGCCCCAATATCTGGCTCTGGGTTTTTATTTTTAAAAAAAAATTAGGCTTTGTGCAACAGTAGACTGTTGCAGAGAGCTTACAATTAAGTGTTGATTACGACCTTGTCAGAATTCTTAAATAAGAGAAACCTAATTTTATTTGGCCTTTTTAAAAATTTCAGGCCTAAAGTAGGCCAAAAGAAATGACAGGCTTTCAAATATATGGGAAGAATATGTGTGCTGATCCTGGGATGACACCATCTCTAATAATCTAAGCATTGTTTATTTGTTGTAAATTGCCCAATTGATCAATAACTTTCAACATGTGTCTTTTGGGTATGACTTTAAGTGCATTCTGTTTTAAAAACTATGATTTAAAATGGCTGTAACTTAATTTTTAGAAAAGATTTATTTTATGTGTATAAGTGTTTGCCTTCAAGTATGTACGTGCAGTATATGTGTGTCTAGTGCCCCCTGGAGGTCAGAAGAGGGTGTCAGATCCCCTGAAACTGTAGGTGTGGATGGATGTAAGCCACCATATTGGTAGTGGAAATCAAACCTGGGCCTGTGCAAGAGCAACAAGTACTCCTAACTGCTGAGCCATCTCTCCAGCCCTGAAATTGGCCATAATTTAAAGGCTATGGGGCCAGGGAGACAGTCAGTAAAGTGCTTGCTACACACGAGGTAGAACCTGAGTTTGATCCCCAGAACTCACATTAAAAAGAAAAAGAAAAAAGGCAGGTATGCTAACATGGGCCTGCAATCTCAGCACTGGGAACTGGGCAGGCAAAGACAAGAGGGTCCTTAGGCTGGCTGATCTTCAATGTGAGCAGCCTCCCTGTGTTCCATCTGCTGCCCAGATTTCTCCACCATCCATCCTACCATGATAAACTGTACTCTCAAACTGGGGACCAAAAGAAACCTTTCTCCCTTAACGTGTATCTTGTCAGGTATTTAGTTACAGCAACGAGACTAACTGGTCCAGCCATTATTACAGATGAATCTATTTTGCACTACACAGTAAGACATTACATAGGACCTTCCCAGTTCTGAATGAAGCAGTACAAGAGAAATCATACTGGGCAGTGAGTGTAGACAGGTCATTAAAAAGAATGTGCTTGAAGACTGTGGAATGGCCTCAGCAATTCTGATTATAAAATAATGTTGGGGAGTCTGGGTGAAGAGGATTTTGAGGTGAAGGCTACAGCCATGTTGTGGGTAGAGCCAGATGCTTCCTAACCTCAATCATTGTGAATGTGTGAAGGAGAACTCTAAAATAGGTTTCCATGTGCTTCTCTCCTTGGGGAGAGCCAGTACTTCAGTAGCCAGCCAGGACAGGGAGACAGATACATGGGGAAGAGCTGGCCCCTCAGGGGAAGAACAGTCAAGCTAAAGCTTGCTTGCATGACCCTTCTGGAACTCTAAACTGCATATCAAAGTGGATGCAAACAATAGGTCTGCAGTTCGATGATATTTTTTAATCATACATCTTTAGGAAACTAGAAAACCCACCTCCAACATCTTTAGGCTCTTTTGAACCCGTCTGCTATTGCTACTCACCAAGGGAAACCATTATCCTAACTTTTAAGTGTAGAAATTCGTTCCCCTTCTTTGCTTTCTTTATTTCCTTTTTCTTTTGGTGTGTGTGTGTGTGTGTGTGTGTGTGTGTGTGTGTGTGTGTGTGTGTGTGTGTGTGTGTGTGTGTGTGTGTGTTAAACAAACCCATGCTGCATGCATGCTGGAATATTGCTCTACCAACCAGCCTAAAACTTTCTATGTCGTATCCTAAATTCCTTTTTTGTCTCTCTGACTTAGGACTAGAGTCATCATAAGGAACTCTTCTTTTATGCCAGTTTTTATTTGTTTTTTAAGATTGGTTTATTCATTTTGAATACAGTGTTCTGCCTGCATATATGTATGCAAACCAGAAGAGGGCACCAGATCTCGCTATCGATGGCTCTTAGCCACCGAGTGGTTGCTGAGAATTGAATTTGGAACCTCTGAAAAAACAGCCAGTGCTCTTAACCACTGAGCCATCTCTCCAGCCCCACAAGGAACTCTAAATTTAAAAAAAAAAATACCTCAGCTGGGTGGTTTGTGACACATTGCTTATTAATCCCAGCACTTGGGAGGCAGAGGCAGGCAAATCCCTGAATCTGAAGCCAGCCTGTTTTATGGAGTGAATTTTTGGGCAGCTAGGACTACACAGAGAAACCCTGTCACAAACAGAACAAAGCAAAACCCCCACCTCACTCATACTGACTTGTAGGCAGGCATTTTCCTGATTAATGATTGTTGGGAGGGGGTATCCTGGTCACCATGGGCAGGGCTACCCTTGGGCTGGTGGTCCTGGGTTGTCTAAGAAAGCAGGCTGAGCCATCTATAAGTAACGAGCCAGTAAGCAGCTTCCTCCCATGGCCTCTGCATCAGCTCCTGCCTCCAGGGTCCTGTCCTGAACTTCTGCCCCAGTTTCCTTTCATCATGAAGTGGGATATGAGAATTACAAGATAAAAATAGATCCTTGTCAGGGTGTTTATCACAAGAGCAGAGAAGTAGACCAGAAGACTCTCCACCTTAACTTGGAGACAGAGTGTCTTGCTAATCTTGGAGCTTTCAGATTTGCCTAGAATTCTCCTATTTTTTGCTTCCTCAGTGCTTGGATTATCAAAGAATGTGGCTGTTCCTGGTGTTCTTAACACAGGTTTGGGGGCTCTGGAGCTCATATCCTGTTTGCATGGCAAGCACTTTACTGACTGAACCCTGTTCTTTGCAAATGAAATCTCTAAACAGATCCTCAAGCTGTTTAGAACCTGGCTGCATATCCTCAGCACTGGATTGATGAGCTCTATCCATACTGCTGCATGCAAGTTCATTTCTCGCCTGTTATAGCATTCCATGGTGGGAATCTTCCATGGTTTATCTGTTCTGCTGACAGACATTTGAGTAGCACCCTCTGTCTCTCAAAGTACATAGGATAGAAGAACTTCTCCAGTGTAGAAATGTTGGAAAATTGGTCATAACTAAGTCATAAAGGCTCAGTCCTCAGGACTGGATTGATGTTGTCATGGAATTGGATTAATTATTAGGGGAGGGCCTGGTACACAAATCAAGTTTATGCTTCTTTTAAAAAAGATTTTGTTTTCAATTACTGTTTTTCTAATGTATTTTATTATCTTTAATTGGGTATGGGTGTGGTGGTTGTGGGTGTGGTGGGTGTGGTGGGTGTGGTGTGGGGGTGGGTGTGGTGGGTGAGTGGGGGTGGGTGGGGTGTGTGTGGCAGATGTGGTGGGTGAGGGTACTGGTGCTTATGTGTGGGCAGGTGAAGGCCAGAAGAGGGCAGACAGCATCTCAGGCAGGTGTGAACCTCACTAAACCCAGAGTCCTCTGAAGAGCAGTGCTCACTCTTAGCTATTGAGCTCTCTCTCCACCCTCATGCTCTCTCTCTGGTGTCTCTTTTGTCCTGCTTTCTGCCATGGACCAGCAGGGCAGGAAGGCTGTCACCAGAGAGAGGCCAGCCTGGACTTCCCTCACAAGCCTCCAGGATGTCAGAAATCAATTTTTTTCTTTTTTCTTTTCTTTCTTTTTTTGACAAATTACCCAGACTATGATGTAGTGTCTGATAGGGGATGTATGTTAGTACCTAGTTAGAAATTAGCAGATGTTCTGGACATAGTGGCACATCCTAGAACTTGGGAGACAGAGGCAGGGGGATCCCTGTGAGTTTGAGGCCAGCCTCATCTATTTAGTGAGTTTCGGGAGAGGTAGGGCTATGTAGGGAAACCCTGTCTTAAAAAAAAAAAGAAAGAAAGAAAGAAAGGAAGGAAGGAAAAAAGGAAGAAATTAGCAGGTCTGAAGGTCATTGAGAATGGACCCTTGGATCCTAATCAGCTTCAGGTCCTTCCTCCTGTGTCCCCTGTATACACTAATATTGAGGAAAGGGAAGTATTATAATTGGCTCTCCACAGACTTTAAAATACCATATTAAAAGAGAGAGAAAATAATATGCCTGTTTACGATTTTATTTTATTTACACGTGTGCATGATCATATGTGCGCATACGAGAGGGGAGTGCACTCTCACCCATGCTTGTGAGTAGAAGATTGAGATGTGTCCGATATCTTCATTACCTATTATTTTCCACCTTAGTTTTGTGGGAATCTTTCATCAAACTGGAGGTTTCCACATCAGCCAGAGCAGCAGGCCAGCCAGCCTCCAGGATCTGCCAGTCTCTGTGTCTCACTGCAGGGGTTACAAGTGTGTACCTCCTAACCCAGTTTTTATGTGGGTTCTAGGGATCTGAACTCAGGTTCTCGTGCTCATGTGATACACACTTTATCCCCTGAGCCATTTCTTCAGCCCCAAGATTTAAAATACCTTAACACAGAGACACTAGGGCCACAAGTGAGGGTTATTTCTTCCTAGTAAAATATGACTACCGTTTTTGACAGATTTAGTTAGCTTCTAAATTTTTTTTATTTGATTCCTTTTAACGTATTATGTTACATCAATTTGGTTAAAAGAATGGAATGGATGGTGCTGCCAGGAAGATTCTAAGATTACTATCTAGCAGGAGGCTTTCTAGTAAAGAACAAAGATACCTTGTCCCCTCCTAAGAGTTAATCCAAATGGGGCTGTCAATCATCTGGACAGGAAGCTGCCTTGCAGGAGAGTTGTCTGTTTAGAAACTTTCAAATAGTTTAAAACCTGCCCCAAACTTGTTCAAGATGATAATCTCTCTGGCCATCATATTCTCCGACACTGTGAAAGTGTCTCCCTTCGCAATGGTCCATTTTAGTCAGTGCCCACTGACACCCTTAAGTGCGCCCCATGCTGTTCTGTGAAAACCTCTGCCTGTCTCTGTCTCTTCCGAACTGAGAACAGAGGGGGTAAGGAGAGCAGAGGGGGCCAGTGAGTGCAGATTCCCAAATGAACAGGAAGCGGTGTGCTGACATCTGACCAATGGAACTTTTGGTAAACACAAGGAGGGAGGGGGGTTGTAGGTTGATACTACTGTAGGCAGGAACATGATCCTTCGAACATGAATCTTTTTTTAAAGAGTTATTTATTTATTATGCATACAGTGTTCTGTGTGCATACATGCCTGCAGGCCAGAAGAGGGCGCCAGATCTCATTATGGATGGTGTGAGCCACCTTTTGTTTGCTGGGAATTGAACCTCTGGAAGAGCAGCCAGTGTTCTTAACCTTTGAGCTATCTCTCCAGCCCTTGCAGATTAATATTACTCTGGCACAGCATCCATACCACGGATGCTAGGATGGACAGCAGGACTGGACACCCGGTTCTTTCTGACCACTTCTCTGGCTTGGTTGTGTGACTTTGTGAAGGCCATGCTCTCCCAGTTCTTTCTGCCTCAAGCTGCTGCTGCTTTAAGTAAGATGTGTTTGACTTTTAAAACTGTGTGCATATGTGTGCTGGCTTGTGCCTGCAGAAGTCTGAAGAGGGCATCAGATGCCCTGGAGCTGTTTGTGAGCCACCCAACATGGGATCCAAATGCAGTTCCTCTGTGGGAGCAGTGCATGCTCTTAACACTGAGCCCTGCCTTGGTAATAAAAGCTCATATTAAGCATCTCAAGAGGAACTGCCCCTTCTTGTTCCTATCAGCACAGTGGCCCCTGGACAACTAAAGTCTTCTCACTTGATCGTCTACAGAAACATCTACCTTTGTGCATTCATTAGTACACACAAAAAGGATTAAATTGGTGTTTTACCATTCACACATACCCCCACCCCCACCCCTGTGGCTTAATGGGTAAAGGTGCTTGCATGATGAGCTGATTTTGATCCCCAGGCCCCATGTGGGAGAGAATAAACAACTGTAAGTTGCCCTTTGTGGCATGAATGTATCCATACACACACACAATAAATAAATGTACTCTTAAAAAACTGTAATACAATTAGCATGGTAGAGGGCTGGGGAGATGGTCCAGTGGCTGTGCTTCCAGAAGATCGGGGTCAGATTCCCAGATGGCACATGGCATCTTACAACTGTCTGTAATTCCAGCCCCAGGAGATCCAACACTCTCTTCTGTCCTTCATGGGCACCATCCACAGGAGCACAGACATACATGCAGGCAAAACACCCATACACATTAAAGAAATGAATGCCAGGTATTGATTTTTAAAAATTAACACGGTCCACACATGTACTTGTTCAAATATAGTTGCTATGAATTATACCAGCTTTGTGAGAAAACCCATATCCATTCTTTTATATATATATGTGTATATATATATATAATTTTCATTTAAAAATGTCATCTCCATCAATGTATCCTCCTGCTCCCCCTCCCCTCCCCCTCCCAATCCCTCTCAGCCAGTCCTCAGCCTTGCCCCTCCCCACCCATATCCATTCTTGTCACACAGCTGATGTCTAAAGGCCCAGAGCAAGGATCATCTATGTATTATACAGTTACTATCTCATTGCCTTATTGGAGGACGTTAGGTAGAGATTTTAGCATACACCCCAAGATTCTTCTTCATCTGGGAACTTGTCTTATCATTGGTATTCAAAGGTTAAATAAAGAAGGGGGGGAGACTCCAGACATTATGTAGTCACTGTCTGGAATGGCATTATCTTTCAACAGGATATTATCACTAAGGCAAAGAGAAAAGATTCTTACTGAGTAGGAAATGATTTCACTGCACAGTGGTGTTCAAGCCATCAGAAATCACATCATGTGGTGAACGAAGAGTTTGCTATTCTATTGTTTATGTAAAATGTAGGGCTGCTATGAGAGCAAAGGGTTGAAAACAGCAAGGGAGGTAGCCACGAGGTCATTTTTTCCCGGGGAAATTCTGGAGTTCTCCTCAAGTACCCAAGCTGACATTAGCCTTGGCTCCTGGACTTCTCTATCTTTAGCTGCACTGTACCCTCACCCTGTTTCTTGGGGCTTTCATAAAAACTGACAAGCAAGAATTGGTGTCTTTTCAAAAGTTTGTTAGGAAATCTGTCTTAGAATTCAGAGCAGATTTTCTTTGGTTCTCTGCCTGACTTTTGTTCTCAAGCAGGCCACTTAAACCCATGTCACCAATAGGAAGAGAGAGTTTGCTGGTGACCTCCACCTGAGGTGCCATCTTGGAGGAACACAAACATAGCCTTTCCGCTCCCTCCTCTCCTCTCTGTGTGCTCAGAAGAAGGGTGTCTACAGCCTGGAGAGGAAAGGAAGGTGAGAGACATCCAGAAGGCTATGAGCAGAGGAGGGGACTTTCCAGCACAAACAAAAAGAGGAAGAGAAAAGGGGGAGGGTGGCCTAGCAATGAGATGGGGGGCAGGGAACATTTATAGTGTCAGCTGCCATCGGGAGGAAAGTCCCTGCTCATGGGACACTGGCAACTGGAGTGCTAATAATTGAGGTACTGTTCCAGTCAACGCGCAAGTTGCTGGCTTAACATTTTACCCCAATCCACCAAAACCTAACCTTTTTCTTATCTTGAAGTAAATTCTCACTGGATATTTAAGGCATATACAAGGGATAGAGAAGAATATGGTGAATATCTGGCTTAAGACAGAAAACAGGCCTGGGGGGGTCTGGCATGGTGACACATGCCTTTAATCCCAGCACTTCGGAAGCAGAGGCAGGCAGATCTCTGTGAATTTGAGGCCAGCCTGGTCTACAGAGTGAGTTCCAGGACAGCCAGATATATACAGAGACCCTGTCTCAACAAACAAACAACAAAAACTAGAAAGAAAACAAAGGTGGGGAGATGGTGATGCTGCATATAACCCGAGTTCCAATCCCCCCTCAACCCACATAAACCCAGGCACAGCACCTCCCGTCTGTCACCCAAGAGCTCCCACAACAAGATGAGAAACAGACAGGAGAATCCCCAGAAACTCTCAGGCCCGCTAGCCGGGGAATACCCAGGGCAAACAGGAAACCTTGTCTCAAATAAGGTAGAAGGTAAGAACTGATACCCAAGGTTGTCCTTGGACCTCCATGCACTGTGTGACTGCATCAACACGTGTGGACACATACACATAGACACATACATCATATACATATACACTCACAAAACATAACAATACAAATATTAGATAGAGAATATTTCAAATATAGTTAGAGCCACCCTCTGTGTACTCCACAGGACAAACACAAGTTTTGAATGGTATTATTTTCATGTAGGTTTTTATTGTTTTGTTCTACATATATTCGTTTTATCGATACTAAATTTATTAGTGTACTTTAGATTGCTATAATAAAATACCTAAGGCTAGTTTTCCTCCCCCCCCAGATGTATTACATATATAGTGTTCTGCCTGCATGTGTGCTTACACACCAGAAGAGGGCGCCAGATCTCATTACAGGTGGTTGTGAGCCACCATGTGGTTGCTGGGGAATTAAACTCAGAACCTGCGGAAGAATAATAGTGCTCTTAACAGCGGAACCATCTCTCCAGGCCAAGGCTAGCTGTTTGTAAAAGCAAATGGTTTGTTTAGCTCACAAGTCTGGAAACTGAATATTCAAACAGCATGACACCAACTACTGTAATGGCCTTCTCGGCTACATCACAACACAGCAGAGGATATCATGTGGGAAGCACATGCAGAAAGAGATATCATAGAGTAAAGCAGTAAATGGAAAATGATTTGAGGCTTGGCCTTGTTTTTTCATACGAGTCACTCTTGCAGAGAACAAACTTACAGCCTCATGCCATTGTCTTAATCCTTTCTGAAAACAGTACCCCCTGATCAACACATTTCCACTTGTGAACACACTAAAACCATATCTAAACTATGGTACCATATAAGTGATATCCCACTAGAAACCATTTGCATACTTTGATATTTTATAAACAGGAGCACATTGAACATGGCCTTCTGAAACTTGCTTTTTCTCATCAACACACTTTTAAAAACTGGGACAGGTGGATCTGAGACATCCATCCTAACTACTGTATAGCATTTCACTCACAACACATCCTTTCTACCATTTCAAACAGGACCCAGCCACACCCTCTGCTGCTGCCTGCAGGCTGTTGGATTCTTAGCTCCCGATTAAAGGAATGCCCCTTTCTAAGAACCAAAGAGCTCATGTCCTTTATCTAAGCCCTCTTTTCTAGATCTTGGAAGAAATAGCTGTCACTGGCAGCTTGATATGATAACTTCAGAATATTACCTGACTCTGAGAGAGCACTTGCCTTGCCACAGGATGACTGTGGTGTCTAAGTCATTCAGGTCACTGAGTTCCCTACATCCTTCCCCTGGATAGTGTTCAAGTCAGGCTGTCTGTGGTAAATTAGTTCACCCATTGAAAAGGGGCAAAGAGTCCTGGGAATACAGGAGAAGAAGCACATGACATAAGAGTTAGGTCACTGGTCTATGCCCTTCCCAAGCCCCAGCCCCCAATACAAGACAGGATATTTTGGACATCAGTCTAGTAAACCATCTGAGCAACTTCCAAGACCGTTGTCACTTAGGGCCTTTCTAGAAGGGATGTGAAGACTGTAAAGGGGGCAGGAGTAAAGTGCTGAAGTGGCTGAGAATCACTTTGGTGATTACTCAGTGACCAGCCAGCCATTTCCTCTGGACTCAATTCACTAAGTGGGGAATCTCCTGGCCAGTGGTTCTGTCTTGGGATTTCAGGTTTTCTTGACAAACATTCCTTGAGAACCATCTAGCCATTCAAGTGTTGGCACCTTGTTCTTAGCCAGATCACTGAAGGGTTCTTTTAAATTTTAAGCTGGTCAAGACTTCTCATTCTTCTGTCTTTCTATCATTCTTTGGTCCTATAAGCAGAAACTGAACAGGAAGCCCAGAAGGTTCTCTTGGGACGGTCTAGTTTAACATCTGATGGATCATTTGCTAATTTCATAAGTAGATGTGCCTAGGGTAGACTGGATTTCCAGGTTGGGTACCAGGAATACAGTGATAAGCAAAATCAGTGGTGATATACCACTGTGATCCCGGCACTCAGGAGTGGGGAGGCTAGAGACTGGCATAAATTCAAGATCAGTTTGAGCTCACAGAGAGTTCTAGTATAGCCAAGGTGATGTAGCAAAACTATGTCTTAAAACTTTCTTAAGAACCAGGGCTAAGTGGGCTGGGAGATGGTGGTACACACCTTTCATCCTAGCACAGGCAGGTGGATATCACTGAGTTCCAGGCCAGTCTACAAAAGTAAGTTCCCAGACAGCCAGGACTGTTGAACAGAGAAACCCTGTCTCCAAAGACCAAGCCAAACCAAAACCAACCAGGACCAAGCATAGTGGCACACAGCTTTAATTCTAGTACCAAGGAGGCAGAAGTGGGTAAATTTCTGTAAGTTTGAGGTCAGCCTGGTCTAATTATGAAGACACTGTCTCAAAACAAATGCAAACAAACAACAATAAAACAATCAAAAGCCATGGGGGCAGAAGAGATGGCTCAGGGGTTAAGAGGTTCTTGTAGAGGACCCAGCTTCAATTCCCTGCAACCATGTGGGGAAGCTTGTAAGGGGCGAGAAACTCAGTGCATAAAGACTCCAAGAGACATTCTCTCAAGCAAAGGGGAAGTTGATTGACCTGCTGCTCTATCCCCCCACTGAAAAGCAGCATCTCCTTTGAGTAAGGGATGGAGTGGTGCAGCGAGGGACGCAAACCCAGGAATCCACAACTGACAAAACCCCATTGTTCCTAAGAATTCCCATAGCTGCTTTTGATTCATGGGTGTAGGTATCTGGGTCACGGCTTTCTTTCTAGCCTCTGTGAGCCATCACTTTCCATCCTTGAGAGTGTATGCTAAGAAAGTCACCTCTTTCTTACAAATCTGGGCTTTCTTTACTGAGGCTCGGTACCCTAGCTCGGCTAGTTCCCTCAACAGCTCTTGGGTTCCATACTCACAGTCCTCTTTGGTGTCTGCTGCTAGCAATAAATCATCCACGTGCTGCAGCAGGGTAACTTCAGAATGTTGAGTTCTGAAGGATCTTAAATCTTTATGGAGAGCTTCATCAAAGATAGTGAGGGAATTTTTAAACCCCTGTGGCAAGTGTGGCAGGTTAGCTGGCCAGAGGATCCTGTCTCAGGATCTACCCATTCGAAAGCAAATAGAGGCTGACTGTCCTTCTGCAGGGGCAGACAAAAGAAGGCATCCTTTAAATCGAGAACAGTATACCAAGTTCTTTCTGGGTTTAGAGTGCTGAGCAAGTTATAAGGGTTTGGCACTGTAGGATGTATATCTAGCACTCTACTATTCACTTCTCATAGATCTTGTACCGGTCTATAGTCCTCAGTTCCCGGGTTCTTGATGGGCAATTGGGGGAGGGGGGGCGTGTTCCAAGCTGGCAGGGCTTCAATAAGGTTAAGAAGCTTCTGTATATGAGGTCTAATTCCTTCTCGAGCTTCCCTGCTCATGTAGTATTGCTTAACCCTGGCTGGGGATGCGAAGGGCTTCAAAGTTACCACCACTGGGGACTGATTTACTGCTAGTCCTAGTCCAGCAATCCTGGCCCAGGAGTTAGGGAACTCTTCAAGCCATGTCTGAGGGATGGATTCTCAGATCTGTTCTGGTTTAGCATATAGTTGATACTCTTCCTCCACTGACAGGGTAAGAACAGTCACAGCGGGTTGGCTTACTAATGGGTTCAAGAATTCTACTTCTGGTCCTTGGGGATTGAGGGTGATTCTTGCCCTCAACTTGGTGAACAGATCTCTTCCCTTTAGGAGGGCAGGGCACTCAGGAATAACTAGGAAGGAGTGCTGGACTCTCCCCTTCCCCAACTCCATAGTTCTCTTTGTGGTCCAGGCACGGTATCTACTCCCGTTGGCTCCCTGCACTAAGGACCTTTTACTAGAAAGTGGTCCTAATGGAGCCTGTAGGGCCCAGTAAACTGCTCTGGTATCCACTTCGAAGACAATCAGTGTCCACTCCACTTCAAATGTTACCCTGAGCTCGGGGAGGGTGTCTGAACCCCGACACCCCTAGTCATCATTTCCTAGGGCTAGCATGGCATGCCAATGCCCTTCTTTTTAGGGCAGTCTCTAGCCCAGTGTCCTATTTCTTTGCAGTAAGCGCATTGATTCAGGTCTAGAGGCCGGTGACATGGACCCAGGTTATTCCCTCCACTTCCTTTCTTAAACTTTTCTTTTCCCTCAGTGGTGCCTTCAACTACTGTGGCCAGGATTTTTGTTAACTCTCTTGTCCTTCGTTTTTCCCTAACCATCTCTCTCTCTTCCTTTTCTCTCTCTTTCCTCTGTTCTTTTTCTTCCTCTGTTTCCCATTTATAAAAGACTTTTTCTGCTTCTTTTATTAAATCTCTCAAAGTTAAGTCCTGAAACCCATCTAGCCATTGCAGCTTAGGCCTGATATCTGGGGCCGATTGACTAATGAAGGCCAAAGCAATCGAAGCTCTTTGTACCTCAACTTGGGGACCAAAGGGGGTGAATCTATGGTAGGCCTCCATTAGCCTTTCTAAAAAGACCTAGGGCGATTTGTCAGGCCCCTGATTGACCTCCCTCACCTTGGCCAGATTGGTTGGGCGGCATGCAACTGCTCAGAGACCTGCTATTAGAGTCTGGCGGTAGATGGACAGTGCTCCTTACCTGCAGGAGTATTTGGGTCCCAATCAGGATGGCACAGTGGAAAGAAATCATCAATGACATTCTGGAGTTGAGTGGGTCTCCCATCCTGTCCGGGAACCAATTTCCTGGCTTCTAGGAGGATCCTATCTTGCTATTCTGTGAGTAGAGAGTCCCCAATAGTTGCTGGCAGGCATCCCAGGTGGGCTGATGGGAGAACATGAGGGATTCTACCAGCCTAGTAAGCCTAGAGGGGTCTTCAGAAAAAGGAGGGTTGTTATTTTTCCAGTTATATAGGTCAGAGGAAGAAAAGGGCCAGTACTGAAGGGCGGGCATCTATCCCCCCCTCGTCTGTCATCAATCTGGGGTCCGTAGGGCCGGAGAGGAAGAGTAACTGCCCCGTCTTGAGGGCTCTGGGCCCATCTGCTTTGCATCCCTTGGGCCAGCCCTTGCCTGGAGAGCCCCACCCATGGCTCCTGCGGCTGAGAGTCAAGAGAAGGGGAAGGGGTAGGTAGGGGGGAGGAGGAGGTATGGGCTGCTCTGGGGGATAGGGAGGACATCAGAGTTCAAGAGAATGAAATCAGGCTGAGACTCAGGCGAGACTGAGAAGGGCAGGGCGGGTAAAGTCTGGGTGCTGAGGGTTGTGCCTGCACCTTGGCTGGAAGAACCGCCACAGAGCTGTGTTGTTCAGGAAAGAGAAAAGGTCTCACCCATTCTGGAGGGTTCTCTTCACACAAGTCCTGCCATACCATAATGTAAGGCTGCTGGATGACCATGTTGGCCCAGCTGGAAAATAACAGCTTTGACTTCCTGGATCAGCAGGGGGTGGAAGGACCCCTCGACAGGCCACCTCACCTCAAAGGAGGGCCATTCTGCTGAACAGAAAGTCTTTCACTTGCTCTTCTTCACGATCAATGAGAGATTGCGAGCTCTCTCTCTGACTTCAGACCAGTGGTCCAGAATCAGAGAGAGGGGTTGAAATTGTCTGTCCCATATTTGTTAGATGAAACAAGACAAAGACACAGAGCGAAAGCGTGCACAGTAAGACAACAAAGACACAAAACATCTCCAACGTACAGAACATAAAAGACACAATTTCTGCTGGGCCCAATTCACCAATTCTCCAAATTGCTGGCAACAGAGTTACTGAATCAGAGTCAGTCAGATAGGACATATCTGGGTGTCCACGGGAGTCCTCCCACTCCAAGGCGTCCCTCAGAGGTCCTGGCCTGCAACTCCCGGACATGTCTGTCAGTTGCAGTCAGGAAAACTCACCATCTCCCCAACAGCCACAGCCAGTCTGATACCCTAGGTGATTGCACTCCCAAGAAAAAGGCCTTACTTACCTGGGAGAAGGCTGTTGGAGTCTCCCACACAGACAGAGATCTCAGTGGAACCTCTAAATGTAAGGGTCGAGAAACTCGCCGTGTAAAGACTCCAAGAGACATTCTCTCAAGCAAAGGGGAAGTTTATTTACTAAGTATATACCTAGGGCTCAGCTCACTGAACGGAGAGAGAGAGAGCCCCGAGTTGTAGTAGAGCAGGACTTTTATAGGGTATAAGTAACAAAAATGTTCATTCACAGGTCATGAGTGTCAACGTATATTTTATAGCTTCTCTGAGAACTGGGTGGATAGTACATTCTTTCCTGAAATTTCAAACACACTCTGATAAATAGCCAGAAAACTCTGGGGATCTCTATCCTGGAATTTAAAACATGCACTCTGGAGGATGATAAACAGCCAAGGGGAGTCCTTATCTGTTTATCTTAGCCTTTTTGTCCTATGTCAGGAGGTGGTTAACAGCTCATAAAATTTCCCTTACAAGCTCAGAGCCTGTAACTCCACCACCAGGGGATCTGATGTTCTCTTCCGATCCCCATGGTGACCTGAACTCATGTGCACATACCTCTAACTATGCATAGATACACAAAACTTTAATGTTAACAACCCCCCTTTTTTAATCTTAAAAAAATTCATAGCCTGTGCACTCTTGAAGACTGCATGACAGTGGATAGGAGGCAGAAGTGATCAATGTTAATAAATCAATCACATAGATATTAAATCATAATGTTACCAGCCATACTTATGCAGGTCATAGAAGGTGTCTAAAATACTTTCCTGTTGCTGTGGTAAGACACCATGACCAAGACACCTTAGAGAAGAGTTTATTTGAGGCTTACAGTTTCCGAGGGTTAAAGTCCGTGACTATCATGGTAGGCAGCATGGTAGCAAGTAGACATGGTGCTGGAGCAGCAGCTGTGAGTTCACACCTAGCAGAAAGACAGCAGGGAGTGAGAAAGACAGATTTAGAATGGCATAAGTCCTTTGAATCCTCAAAGCCCACCTTCAGTGACACACTTTCTCTAACAAGGGCACACCCCCTAATCCTTCCCAAACAGTACCACCAATTGAGGACCAAGTATTCAAGTATATAGGCCTATGGGAACCATTCTCATTCAAACCACCTTAGAGAGCTTTCTAAAAGAGGTAAGGCTCTGGCAGTGGATAGAGAGTATGTTGTGGCAAATCAGGAAGAAAGAGCTTTGAAGGAGAGGGCAGGATGCACGAGATAGCACCCGGGGCATCAGCAGAGCAGGAGAAAGGCATGTAGCCAACTTGAGCAGAAGGAGCAGAGTAGGCCACCCAATATGAGCTAGGAAGGCTATCCGATTCCTATCCCGAAGTCAAGAGGATGCCACAGAGAACCTGCAACTAGGGCATGGAGCATGCTCAGAGAACTCTTGGCTGCTGCGTGGAGAACAGGTTGCAGAGGTGTCCGTGGAAGGTTCTTTTAAGTGAGGAACAGTGGTGGCCTATGCTAGAATGGTGTAAAAGAGAAGGGGGCATATGGGACACATGTTTAAGAGACTAAATCCACACAAAGTCTTGGACAGGAATAGAAAGCCATTTTTAAGCTGGGTGTGTTTGCTTCTATCTATAAATGTGGCATTTGGACACACAAGCAGAAAGATCACTGTAAATTCCAGGCCAACCTGATCTACATAATGAGCTCCAGGCCAGTCAGGACCACTTGATGAGACCTGTCTCAAACCAACCAACCAACAAATAAAAAGATGTTCCTAACAAACCAAATCACCAGCCTACAGTTCAGTGTTGCTCAGAGTAGAACCTGGTGTGATCTAAGATAGCAGCTGAAAGGCCTTTTGACCTTTTCAACTCAAATTTCTACAGTGAGGGGCCGAGTCTGCATCTGTAATGAACTCCCCTGGCAATCCCTCATCTACTCTACTTCAAATGCTCACACTAACAAGAAGCTGCTGTTTTCTCCATGACTGAATAAAGGACTAGGATGTCTTAGTCTTTTTGGGATGCTATAACAGAATACTACAGACTAGATGGCTTATGAGCAACAGAAATGTGTTTCTCACAGTTTGGGGGGCTAGGAAGTCCAAATCATGGTATCTCATGAGGACCTGCTTCCTGGTGCATAGGCAGGTGTTTGTCACTGTGTCCTCACATGGCAGATGGGGTGCCACTCTCTGGGCTTCTTTTACTTTCTCTGACTTCCTCCCTTCTCTCCTCTTACTTCCCCCTTCTATCCCCTCCCTCCCTCCCTCCCTCCCTCCCTCCCTCCCTCACGCCTTTCCTTTCTGGTTTTTGTTTTGTTTTGTTTTTTGGACAAGATCTCACACAGCCAAGGCTGGCCTCAAACTTGCTATATAGCTAAGAATGGCTTTGAACTTTGGCCCCTGCTGCCTCTACCTCCAGGGTGCTGAGATAACAGGCATATACTATCACATCCACTTTAGCGGATCAAATTTAGGGCTTCCTGAATGAGATATACTCTACCAGATGAGCTCCATTCTCAGTCTCCAGGACCTGTTATAAGGGAACTAATCTTATTCCGGAGGGTTCTGTTCTCATGACCTAATTAATCATTCCCCAAACATCCACCCCTAATGTTGCCACATGAAAGTTGAGGACTTCAAAATGTGGCTCTGGGAAGAAGGTTCACAAGTATTCAATCTATAACAAAGACTATTACATCTCTAGGTTCCCCCACTCTGCTAAATAAAATAGATGTGCTGGATAAAACTTATGGGATGCTATTTGGACAAAGGTCCTCTTATACTATGTCATAAAAGACTAATCAAAGGTGGAGTTAGTCATGCTCAGATTCCATGTCACAAAGGAAACTCGGGCTATTTTGGTAAGAGTTGACCTTCCAAGAAATCAAGAGAGAAATAGTAGCCAACTCCTGCAAAGCCAACAAAATTCCCTTACGTTTTTCCCTAAGGAAAGTAACTTCAAAATCACCAATTTGACAGAGAGTGGTGGCAGAGACAGGCAGCACTCAGGAATTTTGAGTCCAACATGGTCTACATATTGAGTTTCGGGCCAGCCATGGCAACACAGTGAGGCTCCATTTAAAAAAACACAAATACATGATAGATAGATAGATAGATAGATAGATAGATAGATAGATAGATAGATGGATAGACTGATAGATAGATAGATAGACTGATAGAGAGATAGACAGATAGATAGACAGATAGATAGATAGATAGATAGATAGATAGATAGATAGACAGATAGATAGATAGATAGACAGATAGATAGATAGATAGATGGATGGATGGATAGATAGATAGATAGATAGATAGATAGATAGATGGATAGATAGATAGATAGATAGATAGACAGACAGACAGATAGATAGATAGATAGATAGATAGATAGATAGATAGACAGATAGACAGATAGATAGATAGATGGATAGACTGATAGATAGATAGATAGATAGATAGATAGATAGATAGATAGATAGATAGATAGATAGATAGATAGCTGAATTGAATGAATGAGTGAATGACCATTGATCTATTTATTTTTCCTTTCCTTAAGCCGTTGGATTCAGTGTGTTTTCTTTCTGTAGCACTGTGGTGAATCGAACCATGCATGCTAATCAACAAGTAGGCCACCAGTGAGCTCTGTCTTCCAACTCTCCTCTCTCTGTCCGCCTCTCTCCTCCCCTCTTCCCCTTTGAGAGAGAGTCTCACTAAGTTACCCAGACAAGCCTTAGAACTTGCGATCCTTCTGCCTCTGCTTCTTGACTAAAATTACAAATGTGTAACATCAGGCCTAACTTCTACAGCCTTTTGTCTGCCCCTCTCTGCGCAACTCATCAGAGTTTACAGATCAAGGGGTTGTGCTGTTCAGGAAGTTTCTAATAAAAGGCAATTGAGTGGCAGAATGTTTTTACTCTACATAATGATACTTTATTTGTTTCTCTGCATAGAAAAAAATAAGAAGCAGTTAAACAAACAATTAGAAAAGATACATACATTTTATGTGTAGGGGTGTTTTGCCTGCATGTACACTGCATAAATGCAATTCTCATAGAGACCAGCAGATGGCGCCAGATCTCCTGGAACTGGAGTTAGTTGTGAACTACCATGTGGGCTGGGTACTAGGAATCAAATTTGGGTCTTTTGTAAGAGTGGCCAGTATCCACTAAGGCATCTGTCCAGGCCTCAAATTAGATCTTTTAAAACTCTATTGTAGATCTGAGTGTGGAGGCACAAGTCTGTAATCTTTTAACTCGAGAGACTGAAACGGGGATCTAAAAAGTGGAAACTAGCATTGACCCTAGAGCAAGACCTTGTCTCAAAACAAAACAAAACAAACACAAACAAACTAAGAAACTTGCCAGATGAGATAGCACACGCCTTTAATCCCAGAATTCAGGAGGCAGAGGCAGGCAGATCTCTGTGAGTTCAAGGTCAGCCTCGTTCAGGATAGCCAAAGCTGTTACACAGAGAAACCCAGTCTTGACAAACCAAAACCAACCAAATGAACAAAGAAAACAATTCACATGGTTTGCTGAAATGTTATGGGTAGGTGTCTGTGATGCAGCTGAAACCCGGGCTCCTCCTTCCCTGTCTTTTTCCCTACCCGTGTCTTTCCCAACATCACCCTCCGAGGTCCCTAATGCCCCTCATTTTAACCTGTGTCCATTTGATTAAACTATCCATGTGACAGTGTCAGAATTTCACTGATCACTAGGTCAGAGGTGGCAAGTTTTCTCAAGACTTCCCCTTTTTAGTACTGAAAACCTCATCTTTCAGGACAATTGAGACCCAAGAGGAAGCAGGCACTTGATCACCCTCCATCCTGCCTCATACCTGTGCCACCTGTGCTGCCCAAGGACTTTTGCTCCCAGAAGTCTGATCGGATGAGCTCGAAGGAACATTAGTTACTAAATACATTTAACTCATTTCCATGCCAGGCCCCACTCCAGACAAGATCTGAATCTTGTTAACAGGAATACACCACAGCTTATATAGTCCTGCCCCAAGCACATTTTCCTGAAGCTGGTTTCACCTGGCAAAGGTGTCAAAATGCTAACCCTGGGTTTTACCTCTAGTGAATCTCATTTACATGACTTAGAATGTGGATTTTTTTTGCAGATCTCCCCCCTAAGTGATCCTACTGGATAGCCCAGATTGAGAAACACTGTTGTAAAAAATAGAGAATTCAGGGGCCAGCAAGATAGCTCAGAGTGTAAAGGCGCTTGCCTTCTAAGCCTGATGACCAGAGTTCAATTTCTAAAACCTGTGTAAATGTGGAAGGTGAGAGTCAACATATGCACATAATTTAAAATACTAAAACAAACAAGTCTTAAAAAAGAAATACTCTGAGTGTATTGGCTCTCCCCTTTAATCCCCACACTCAGGCAGAGGCAGGCAAGTGGACAGCACGAGAGGTCTTCCTCAATCACATCCCTATTAACACAAATCACTGGCAACTGAGAAAGAAGGATAATTACTTATTTAGGGGATGTAGAGAGGAAACTCACTGATACAAAAGGTTAAAACGCTGTGTGGTCCTCAGAAAGCTAGACTGGTCCAGCTAGGCTGAAGCTTAGCTGGTCAGGAAGAAAGGGGTTCTACTTAAGTGTGCACTCAGATTTTAAACTTTAACCACACCCCTAATTTTAGTGCCTCGAGATCATAGGCAAATCTTAGATTTACGCCTCACCTCTAGGTCAAGGTGATGGTACATGCCCTGTACTACACATCCTACCTTGTTTCTTGAGACAGGGTCTCTCACTGACCATGTAGCTCAAGGATTCTGGTACCCTGGGTGGCCAGCAAACCCCAGGGATCCTCTAATCTCCACCTCTCCAGTGTTGGGATTACAGGGGCATGCCTCTGTGTCTGGCTGTTTCATATGGATGCTGAGGGTCTGAACTGAGCACCTACTGACTGAGACATCTCCCAGCCCCTATTTACCAATATTCTTTTAGGGGTACACTATTGAGCCAGCCTGGCTTCAATGAAAAGTCAGGAGACCCACACACATAAGGACCGGCATTCCACCATCATTCAGGTATGGGGGTATCCAGGTGCTTAGATGACATCATCTTCCTGACCCGCTGAGCTTCAGCCTAGCTGGACCAGTCCAGCTTTCCTTCCCACTTAATGCTGTGGGGACTTCTGTATTTGTTTAGGTGGAATCCCTTCGGATACCAAATACTCAAGAGTCTGGGATATTTAGGTGGAAGCCCCACCTTGACCCCACCCCTGTCTCTCCCCAACCCCACCCCTTAGAAACCATACCAAGAAGCAGCACCCAGGAGCTGCTCTCTCCAGACCCCACCCAAAGAAAGTCCACCAAGAGTCACCCCTCCCCTGGAGTTGCTCAAGGCCATGCCTGAGGGCTGTTTAAGATCTGGTCACCATACCTGCCTTCCCAAAAGTCACCCAGGAGTTGCTTTGCTGTTTATTAAACCTGGATTTATTAATTTGGCCTGATCTGATTTATGGCATAGGCAAAGTTACTCACTAACTGGGGAGATATTTTTCCTATCAGTATTAATGCAGACAGCCTTAAGGAGAGGCTTCTAAGGAGTTCTCGGCCAGATGAATGGATGGGAGCACCTCCTTACATGTTTTAGAGGATGGGAAGTAGACTGGTTTCCTTTTTTGACCCATGGTTGGCCACTGCTGGGGGTAACCAGTGAATAGTCAACTAAAGAATGCTAAGTAAGATAAACCGGTCCCCTGACTGGGAAGGGCAGTAATGACAAGAATTTAGAGAAACAACTTACTTACTTTAGTCCTACAAAACAAATGACTAGATTGGAACTGTCAGAGCAATCAAAAAGGAACAGCTTTGCAAAAAGCCATGACTCTAGCCAACAGGACCTGTTGGAAGGAATGTGAGGGAAGCTGGAAACCGACTGAGAAGCAGAAAAGGGGTGAGTATAAACTTCCAGGCTCACTCCTGGCGACCTACTTCTTCCAGCAAGCCCCCACCTCCAAAACCAGCACCAAGTGCTCAAAACACACAAACCCATGGGGAACACTTGTCACATACGAGTCCTTACAAACCAAATGGCATTGTAAAGTATGGTAGGTTGAAGTGCTCGAAGTTTCTAGAACTTGACATTTCTGCCAGATAACCATGTTTACCTGTGACTGCAGTAAAAAATGTCTGGTGTGGGTTTTGAGAAGGTTTCACTGTGTAGTCCTGGATGGACAGGAACTCACTATGCAGACCAGGCTGGCCTCAAACTCACGGAGATCTGCCTGCCTCCTGAATACGAGGAATTAAAGGTGAGTACCACTCCACTACACCCAGAGTATTCATTGGTTTTTAAAGTTTTGTTTTTATTATTTTAAAATGTATATGTTATGAGTCTGTGTCTTTGTGTGTTCACATGAGCTCAATTGTCCAGAAGAGGGCGTTGGAACCCCCGGAGCTGGAATTGCACCTAAGGTGGGGTCTACAAACCAAACTTGTCCCTCCTGCAAGAGCAATATACTCCCTTAACAGCTGAGCCATACAGCCAGGTCTCACATTTAGTGTGTGTGTGTGTGTGTGTGTGTGTGTGTGTGTGTGTGTGTGAGAGAGAGAGAGGGGGGGGTAGAAGATAATTTACAGAAACAACATCTCTTCACCATGTGGTTCTCTGAGCTCAAACTCAGGTCATGACGCTTGGCAGCAAGTGCCTCTACCCACTGAACCACACGGTCACCCAAGTCAGACACTCAGAAAGTCAGCCCCACAAAGAACAGAAACAACACAGAACACAGACACACCCAGGAAGAAAAATGATGGGAACTAGAGGGCTGGCTCTGATCTTGTCTTAATGTCATGCCGTGCAATTTGAGACTGTTACAAAGTCCAGAACATTCCATACACATAGCAGACACTTACCACTTACTATGTACTCAGCACTGTGCTGGAACTGTGGTAAGACATGTTCTCAGAAGGAGGGAGGAGGAGGGGTGAGGGAGAGGATAAAATGCTTCCATACAAGCTTGAGTGTAGAGGTCAGCCTACGGCCCCCAGGGCTTAGCACTATTTACTGTAACCAATGCAACCATTTCCATTATCAGGAGCTACGCCCAAGCAGGTGCTGAGATATAAAAATAAAAAAGTTAGCAAAATCCAGAAAAGCTGGCTAAGGCCAGGTGTTGCTTGTAAGCTGCAGGGGTTACTCAAAATCAAAAGGCAACCCCCAGTATATAAGACCTTCCCTGGGCTTCAGTAAAGGGCATTCTTGGTTCAAGGGTGACTCACATGTATTTATTTTTCAATCTGTAGGCCCTTGCTCTGTGAAGCTTGCTCTGTGCCACTGGCATTTACACATGAGAACCTGAGTTTGGATCCCCAATACCCACCTTAAAATCCAGGTTTATTATAGGGTACCTGTAACCCCGGGGCTGGGACTGCATCCACAGGAGGATCCTAGGACCTGGCTGTCCAGTGTCACCAAGTTGATGAACTCCAGGTTCACTGACAGATGCTGTGTGACAGAGGAAGACTCCTAACACTGGTCTCTGGCCTCCACATATGCAAGCACATGAGCACACACGTGTGTACACACATAGACATGCACAGTGTGGGCCACACAGAGGGAAGGAAGCACAAAAGACAGGCATGATAACAACTGCAATATAGCACAGCAAGGCCAACTGTGCACATGTGTAGGCTGTGCTACCACAAATACAGCACTCGGATTGGAATTGCCTGCTGTCAACCTTCATTCTTTGAAGCCCTGGAACTAGCACGCTCTGTGGGGAAGAGGGTGGACTCCAGCTAAACCCCCACTATAGATCACCTTGGGGGCTCCCTTTCTTATGGCTGACGAGTACTTTGTGTTTGTGTGTAGATATGTGCATGTGTGTATAACTGCCTCAAGAAGCCAAAGGCACTGGATCACTGAAACTGGAGTTATAGCCAGCATGGGTATAGGGGTCTGAACCCATACAAGAGCAGTGTTCACTCCTAACCATTAGGCTATCTCTCTAGCCCCAAGTTTGCCTGTTTGTTTGGTTTTGAAATGGAGTCTCACTCTGGAGACCAGTTTGGCCTTAAACTCACAGAAATCTATCTGCCGGGCCCTGCCTCTTGAATGCTGGGATTGAAGGTGTGTGCCCCTGCAGCTGACTGAAGAGACCTTTGGATTCTCCTTCCTCCACCTCCTGAGTGTCTAGACTGTAGGTGTGTGCTGCCTTATCTGATGATGGAGATGCCTTCCATGGAATTAGGGAGAGAGGTGAAGGCTCCAGAACAGCGGGGAATGAAGAAGGCCAGAAACATAAGAGCCAGGCTGTGTCTACACATAAGAACACAGGTTAAGCCACAGGAGGCCCAGCTACTAGGACTGTGTCCATCACACATGAAATTGCCCACACCCACCCCATTCACATGTTGAAGTGGTAACTTTCACTGTGGTTGTATTTGGAGATCAGTCTGTAGGGAGCTGAAAATTAAATGAGGTCCATAGTGGGGGTATGATTCCATGGGATTACTGTCTGTATTAAGAGGAAGAAAAGATGCCAGGGCTTTCTCCCTTGCCTCCATCTCTCTCTCTCTCTCTCTCTCTCTCTCTCTCTCTCTCTCTCTCTCTCTCTCTCTCTCTCTCTCTCTCTCTCTCTCGTGTGTGCGTGCGTGTGGGGGGGGGTTTGGTTTTGTTTGTTTGTTTGTTCCTTTAGAGACAGGGTTACTCTATTTAACAGTCCTGGCTGTCCTAGAATTCGCTTTATAGACAGGGCTGGCCTTGAACTTACTAAGATCTGTCAGCCTCTGCCTCCTAAGTGCTGGGATTAAAGGCACCAAAGCCTGGCTTCCTTCTCTTTTTTTAAATAAGAGCCAAGTTAGAATACAGAGAAAGGATGTCTGTGTATAAGCCAGGAATGGAAGCCAGAAGAAAGCAACCCTGAAGTCTCCGTGATCTTGACTTGCAGTCTCCAAAAGAATGGCAAGAAACTAAGCATAGGTTGCTTTAGCCCTTTAGCCCTCTAACCAGTGGGATCTTTGGCAACACAAGCTGACTTAATCATCCACTATTGAACACAAACACACTGTTGGTCTTCCGTTAAACTCTGGTATGGTTTTCCGGAAAATGACTAAGGCTTTTATGGAATGCCCTTAGGTTAAAACACGCACATATACACACACACAACACTATAAGATCTTTGAGATCTAGAAGGCAGCTGAATTCTCAGGCTTAACACCTGAAGCATGAGCTGCATAAGAAAATGTACACCTTATCAAAATAAGAACTTTTGTTCTGTAAGTTCATAGAAAGCTAAGCTAGAAGGTCTATGTAGTGGCAAAGGAATGTGATTTCAGCAGTCAGGAATCTGATATAAGAGGACTGTGAGTTCTGGACTCTCCCTGGGTGACATTATGAAACCCCGTCTAAGAAACACACCAAAACAAAAGGTAAGCTACACCCTGGAAATAAAACACTTAGCAAATATTGGACACACAACTACCATCTAGACTTACTGTATTTGACACAGGGTCACATATATTCCAGGCTGGCCTTGAACCCCTGATCCTCCTGCCTACACCTCCCAAGTGTTTGGATAACAGCATTTATCACAATATATTTGGGTATGTACACACACTCACCTTTAAATGTGTATGTGCATATGTGAATGTGTGGGAGTGGGAGCATTTGTGTAGGTAGTCTGATGAGCACATGTCAGAGCGCTCCTCCTGTTGTTGGAGGACAGCCTCAGGGGGTCCTGACCTTTCACTCTGTTCGCTGTGCCAAGCTGGCTGTCCTGGAAGTTTCTTGGGATCCCACTCTTTTCACGGTCTATTTTTCAGTAGGTGGACCGTGATGACAGATGCCAGGGACTCACATCTGGCTTTATGTAGGTTCTCGGGGTCCAAACTGCACTCCTCACACGGGTACGGCCTTACCCACTGAGCCCTATCCACAGTCCTGGAATGTAAAACCCAGCAGTCTGAAAACAAACAACTCACTTAAAAATAGGCCAAGGCATGGAAATATTCATCCCTGAAGAGGGCATGCAGATGGCATATAGATGGATGAGAAGTCGAACAGTCAAACAGGATTAGCCATTCGAGAAATACAAGGTAGAATCACATAAACTTAACATCTTGGTGCTTGGGGATCCTACCCTATCTCATACAGTATATTAACTATCCAGGCAGCAAGTTCATGATCAACCGACTACAAAGAAATCAGAGGTCATGGAGGCCCTTCACTCTGCATCTAAGTCAGGTATCTGGGGGAAAGTAGCCAAAATATACAGGATCACACAAGATATTATCTTTGGATCTTAACTCACCACCCATGGTAGCGGGCAAGACAACTGGCTTTGGCATGATTTATGATTCCTTACATTATGCAAAAATAAATAAATAAACCCAAACATAGGCTTGAAAGACATGGCCTATATTAAAAGAAAAGCACAAGGCTAGGGAGATGGCTCAGTGGGTAAATTTCTTGCATGTAAGCATGAGGACCCGAGTTTAAGCCTCAGGACCCACATGAAAGGCACACAATAGCGAGCACCTATAATTCCTTAACTGTAGGAAGGGAGGCAGGGGTGTTAGATCCTGAGGCCTCGTTGGCCAGCCAGTCTAGCCCAAAAGTTGAGCTCCAGTTTCAGTGAGGCTCAAACCAGGAAGATCTGTGGAGTGATTTCTGTTACCCTGAGAAAAGGCAACTTAGGGAAGAAGGGGTCTGCTTTAATGCTGTAGTTCCGGGTTATAGTCCAACCCTGCAGGGAATTCCAGGCATTAGTGTGAAGCACTTGGTCACATCCACAGTCAAGAGCAGAGAGGACATTTGGAGTTCCCTTTTGCTACTCTTATGGATGAGGGCCATCCACAGGAGGATGAATAGCCTTTCAGGGACCATATCCCTTAAGAAATTGACTTGTCTAAGACAATAAATCAATTTTGCTCACCTAGGGCCAGAAGCTGCTTTCCCAGCGACACCCTATCAAGGATGTCAGAACAGTACTTAGGCTAACTCTGGAACAAAAATGATGGATAGCTGGGTTCCTTGCACTTCCCTCCCCCACACTGAAAGGGTGCTCTCTCCTTGGTTATTCCGCTTCACAGTTGATTACTGAGAGTCTTAAATTTTTAACTTTGTTACAAATTATAGCCTTTGGTCAATGTTAGAAAAAGGAGTGGGGTTCTTGGCAACTTGTAGGGATGTAACGTGAAAGCCACCAAAATTTCATGTATACCCATTGTGAGGAAACCTAATTGTGTCCCCGCCCCACCCCAGCACCTTCCACCAGGGGACTGGCCACACTGCTATGCATTCTTCCCATAGATTAGTGCATCTTTCAGCTCTCACCAGAAAAGGATTAACCCAGAGACCTACAACTGGTCAGTGCGCAGAGTAAGAGGTCTGTGAAATGCTTAGCTCTAAATGTCTAAATGGGGTGTGTGTGTGTGTGTGTGTGTGTGTGTGTGTGTGTGTGTGTGTGTGTGTGTGTGTATCCCTATTTCTGGGAAGACATGAACAAACATTTGCTCACCTCAGAGTAGGAGGAACGAATTAACAGACCAAAGTATGGATGTCATCCAAAGTCCAACTTGATGAACCAGTAAGATTTCTTGGAATCACAGGAGCTGTATTATCAAAGCTAGCATGTGTGACAGCTCACAAAAGCTGGGAACCTAGAGCACACTGAACAGCCTGCAGGCAGCTCAACAGGTTGGAGAGCATCCTTTCCAAGTGACTCAGTTGGTCTGAACTCTTTCTAGACGCTGGGGGGTGGTGGTGGTGGTGGTGTCTCTGTTCCTTTTAGAAGGTTGAGTTGGTGTCTGCTCCTTCTAAGCTACTAAGCTCTGAAGGCTTCCTTTCTTCCAGGCTGTAGGCCTTGCCTGATTTACAGTCTATATGGCTCCGCTTGTCTGAGAGTGCCTATCAACAGTCTTTACTGCCTATATATTCTTGGGGATGTAGGGACCTAGTGAGTTTGGTTAGTTTCAGGGGCTTTCTGTCTTAAGGAGGAGAAAGAGAATTCCACCTCCCCTTAGACAGAACATCCTGTTGTTTCCCCCTCCAAGTATTCTATCCTCAAATACCCCTGTTGTTCTGCCTCCCTTTCCACATCCTGTGTCTTAAGTAGTTTTTCTCCAAGGTGGCAATGTTTTAATGTCAGAAGAAACTGCCATACAATACATTACACACCTAAACCTCCCCAATGGTTGGGGATCCTTTCGGATGAGGAGGCAGGAAGATTCTAAGAGCCAGAGGTAGTGGATGGCTACTGACTCATCAGTAGACACTGTTGTTGGCTACTGGGAAACAGTATTTGTTGGACATGACAGGGCCACTGCACAGGTGACTCACAGCAGCTGTGACTTCATACATATGATCTGTATACATCAAGCCAGCCCCAAATTCCAGCACAGACAGGGGAGAGGCTCAGGAAGTTCCACCCCTGACTGAAGAGCCACTGACAACTGCCGACTGCTGAAGAGGGAGGGTTAGTCTTCATCAGTGATACTCCAGTATACAGCCCAGCATCCACGCATGTACAAGCAGCACTAGTTGGCTCAGTGGGTTTTTAAAAAAGAATGCATGAAGTTGAGAAAGAAAGGGAGGAGGAATTGGAGGGGAAGGAATGGGGGTGGGACTTGATCAATACACAGTATAGGCACCTATGAGATTCTCAGTGCCAGGCATGGTGGCATATGCCTTTAATCCCAGCACTCAGGAGGCAGAGGCAGGCAGATCTCTGAGTACGAGACCAGCCTGGTCTACAAACAAACAAGCAAAAAGAAATTCTCAAATAATTTTTTTTTAAAAAGCAGGTAACTCTCTTCGAGAAGCCCATACTTGTACTATCCCAGTGCACTTTACACATACACTGTATCTCCTCCCCATTTTTAGCAATACTTTACTCTATGTGTATGAGTGTTTTCCTACATGTATGTCTGTGCACTATGTGACTGCTCAGTGTCTCAGAAGTCAGAAGAGGCCATCAGATTTCCTGGGACATGAATTACAAATATGTAATCCACCATGTGGGTGCTGCAAACCAAAACTGGAGCCCCTACAAGAACAAGTGCTTTTAACTCCTGTGCTATCTCTCCAGTCCTTTTTCTATACATGTGATCAAATCGTGTAGATCCAAATAATATACAAGCACATGTTCAAGAGCACACACATACACTCCCAAGTAACATTGGCAATGCTATTTTCTTTTTAAAGAGTGTGTTTATGTGCATGTATGCCTGGGTATGTTAGTGTGGCCGTAAGAGAAGGACACAAGGCATCTCACTCTATCACTCTGTCATAGTTCTTTGGGACAGGGTTCTCTCCACAAACCTAGAGCCAAGCTGAGAGCCTTCAAGTTAAGCTCCACCCCCCTCCATCCCAGCATTTATGTTAAAAGGTACATGGTCACAGCCAGCTTTACATTTTTTTTGTTTTTAGAGACAAGGTTTCTCTGTGTAGCCCTGGCTGTCCTGGAACTGGCTCAAGGATGGCTTCTTGGTGGCCTTTCTCAGAGCGGCGGGGTTTGGAATGGGGGAGTGAAGCCTAAAGAGAGCTTCCAACTGACCACTGTGAGCTTGAAGCTGGTCTACAAATCGAGTTCCAGGACAGCTAAGGTTGTTACACAGAGAAACCCTATCTCAAAACAAACAGAAATCCTCAAAAAAACAAATATAATATTTAAATACATATAAAGAAGATGTGACTCCCCTTTGAGTAAAAGAACTTTCTGTCTAGAAGGAAGTACTCACAGTGCTGACCTGAGCTCAACCCCCTCCCCCACCCCTAGGATTTAGGACTTTCTCACCCCTCAGGACCCCACCTTCTGCTGTGTGGCTCCTCAACCACTAAGAGCTGATCTTCACTGCTAACAAGCCTGCTCAACACAAATAGCATGGTTTTTCTCTTCCTCAGGGGCCTTCTGACAGCTGCCAGGCTTCCCAGCCTGTCTGCCCTATTGCTTTTCTCTTGAATTCTTCCATTATTTTATTAACACGATTAAGAATTCCAAGAGGGGAATCTCAATTTCTCCATTACCATGTGTTGCCCAGGTAGGGTTCCCCAGAATGTGTGGTAACAGCTATCTGGCCTGAGAGCTTGCAACAAATCCCCCACTCCCTACCCCTGCCCAACTCACTGGTACCATAGACAGGAATTACAGAATCTGGCTTTTACATGGGTCCCAGGGATCCATATTTGCTCAACAAGCATTTACTCATTGCCCCTCCAATGCTCAGCTTTTTATGGGGGTGTTGGGAATCCAAACTCAAGACCTTGTGTTTATGCAGCAAGCTTTGTTATCCTCCAACCCCCCTCAAAAGATGAAATTTCCCTGTAAGTAGGGAAAACTGAGGTCTCCTCTTGAGATTCTTAGTTTCGGTAATAAAAGAATTTAAGAATGACCTTAAACAGGAGCCCAAGGGCAATTCTATTAGAGTTTAAAAGAGAAATTCGGGGCTGGAAGAGATGATTCAGGGGTTAAGGGCATTGAGCGCTCTTCCAGAGGACCCAGGTTCTGCCCCCAGCAACCACATGGCTGCTCACAACTTTCCTTGTCTCCAAGATCTGACACCCTCACACAGACATACATGCTCAAAAAACACCAATGCACATTCAAACAAACGAATAAAGGAAAATGTCAACAGTTGCCCAGAGGAGAATAATGGGGAAGAGAAGAGGAAAAGCCATTCCATCTAAACTGGTGTGGAAGTCAGATATAACAAGGAGAAGCAGCCGCCTAAGGGGAGGGAGGCTTTGGAGAGAGAGTTAAGAAAGCTCCAAACATTGGGTGTGGTGGTTTGAAAGAAAATGGCCCCCAGAGGGAGTGGCACTATTGGGAGGTGTGGCCTTGTCTAAGTAAGTGTGGGGCTGGGCTTTAGGGGTCTCCTTTGTCCAGCTGCACTTAGTAGGACCTACAGTTGTTTCTGTTGCCTGTGGATCCAGCTGCAGAACAGTCAGCTCCTACTCCAGCACCATGTCTGCCATGCTTCCTGCCATGAAGATAATGGACTACACCTCTGAAACTGTAAGCCAGCCCAATTAATAATCGTTTTCCTTTATAAGAGTTGCTGCGGTTGTGGGGTATGGTAGTATGTGCCTTTAATCTCAGCATTGGGGAGTCCAGGCAGATGACTCTCTTCCAGTTTGAGGCCAGCCTGCTCTACAGGGGGAGAAACAAAAAGAATGGCAACAATAGAGACCCTAACTAAGACGCTGGGGAAGCCAGTGTTAAGGAAAGCATTCTCAGAGAAGGCCTAGAAAGAAGAAAAGGCGAGATACTCAGAAAGGAGAAAGCAGACCTACAAAGCTGCGTGACTTCAGCTGCTGTGCTAGGGTACAGCTTCAGGAAGGAAAAGTACTGAGATTAGACTAATTATTCCACCCATTTGTTTCCTATGGCTGAAAGTGAGCCTGCCTGCTTTCCTAGGGGTGATGGGCCCTTGGCTAGTGATTGACCCAGCCCACCTGGAATGATGGGGCTCTAGCCTGGCTTGGAAGAGATTTTATTTTCTTGATTAGGAGTTTTCCCTAATCCTTTACTGTTAATATTATTTACTATAACTACTCATGAATCCACAGTTACCTTTAAAAAGTTAACTAAAAGCCTGTTTCTTAAAAATGGAGTGTTGCACGAATTTTGGTTGTAATAAAGGAAACTCAGAGCCAGATCTCAGGAAAAGGCTGAAATATCAAAGAGAGAAAACACCACAGTCAGATCTCACCCCTTTCTTCCAGCTTCCTCAGCCTCGCTCCTCCTGGCTTCTACTGCCTTCACCTGTCTTTCTATGCCTGCCTTAAATACCCTCTTCACCCAGTTGTTTCACATCCAGGTTAAGATTAAAAGCGTGGCACCACCTCTGCCAGGAAGCCTAGAACTCTTTCTGTAAACTAAACTGGACTCAATTTTAGACCTGCTGGAATTAAATGTGTAGGTCACCACTCCCAGAGCCCAGATATTCCCTGTGCTGGGTGGGACTAAAGGCATGAGTTAACACTCTATGATCTTCCTGGATTGACTGTGAGTGGATCTGTTCTCTGATATTCCAGACTGGTTTTATTAAATATATAACATATCACTACATGGAGTCTAATTTTTACTGTAGGGCAAGGCAAAATCCTCTGTAAGGAGTTTAAGATCCCAATACCTCACACAAGGGTTAGTTTCTTTCTCTGCCCACTCTTATCACAGCGATGGGCATGACTTTGTTTAATAATTGCTTGTAGACTTCTTCCTGACCATAGTGAGCTAATTAAAGTAGGGGTTTTGATTTTTTTTTTTTTTATGGTTTTAGAGTCAGATCCCAGAATTCAATTATTTAGCTCTGTGGACCCCAGGGAAACTGTCATACAAATGAACCCCACATTCATTGGCTAGAACTAGGTTGTGGTATGGTGCATGATCTAGCTTTGTGCTTTATTATCAAACTTGGGGGTCACAATCTGTATTCCAAGCCAGGCCCAGCTATCTGTCCTTAATAAACAAAGTCAAAGAGCCAGATTATCTGGCTATGATCTTGCAAACCTTTCATAAAGAGGCAGTAGGATCTCTGAATTTGAGGCCAACCTGGTCTACATAATTCCAGGACAGCCAGGGCTACGTAGAGAGACCCAGTCTCAAAAAGAAAGGGGGGGGCGTCAGAAAAAGGAGATTTATTCACTGTGACCACTTTGGGAAAGGGAGCAAAGACATTCATCTCCCTGTCCTCCAGTTGTGCCCCACCCCCAAGTGTCCATGGCTATCCTCTCTGCTCCAGTCTCTCCTGCAAAGTCACCTGACAAAACGGACCCCCCCCCCCTCATTCTAGAGTCTCGGCCTTTCCTTTTCAGAGCACTGGGTTCCTAGGAAGATTCCAATTTTAGAGATATCTATGTTTCGATAGTCTGACTGTCATGGTGTCTCTATAGCCTCATTCCTGCCTGGCAGGCAGGCTACAAATGGCGAGATATTGCTGTGGAACACCTTCCCTCTATTCCCAGAAACCGGCCAATGGTCATTAGCTGCCCATCAATTTAACACCAGATTTTCAGAGTGGGGGAAAAAAAAGAGATAGCCCTGTTCATTTGATTTCAGAAACGGGAAGACTGGAGGTCGCCACGCCCCCTTTCATTGGGGGTGGGGGGTGAGAAGAAAGAAACGTGTCATTGGAATCGGAAAGGCTGCCTCTTTGTCTTGAGAGACACAAACTAGTTTCCTGAATTAAATGCTGTAAAGGAAAGAGAAAAGGAGAGAGAGATTGAGATTTTCCCAAGCGTAGGCGATAATTACAGGAGAAAGGTTGCGCGTCTGCAGCGAGCAGGTTGCACCACATGAACAAGAAAAACGTGGAGCATTTTTTCTAGCTAATAATGCCCATCTAAAAGCAAAGGGTGGGAGGACCCTGCGGCCTGGCCACCGGATGCTGCTGACAGCACGCTGCTAGAACTGGATCCCCGACACTGCAGGCAGCAGCCCATTGCTTATACGTGGGGGGAAGGGGCGGAGACTTGGCTGAAGCCCGAGCATGGCTGCAGTTCCTTGAATGCCCGGTTTTCTCTGGCATTGTCTTTCCAAATTCCAGCTCCCTTAGGGACTTCGTCCAAAACATCAGGCTGGCTGGCTTTGCTAGTTAGGGTCAAAATAAAATCCCCTGTTTCCGTGGGATGATTTGGTAGTAGGTCTGAGCAAAACTGCCTCTGCCTCTTTAAATTTTTTTCTTTTCTTTCTTTTTTCCCCTTTCTTTTCATCTGCTTGTTTGGGACAGATGCTTGAAATTCCTCTTTGACAAAAAGGAATTCTTTTCATCCTTGGCTTTTAAATGCAAATCAGGCTTGTGTGTGGGAAGTTTGTCTCCTACAAAAATACCACAAAATGAAAATGATGTGAATAAAGGACTGTATTTGGAGTAAAGGACTACCTTAGGGAGCAGGACCAATCTAGTGTGTTGGCAGAATGATTTCCTTTGGTCACGTGCTCCCCTGCACTTACTTTCTTTTTTAAAAATCACTTTCAATGATGTGTAAGTAAACACCCTAAGAAGACAGAAAAGGGCATCCCAATCTCCCTGAAGCTGGAGCTCCTGGCAGTTATGAGCCACCCAACATGGGTGTTGTGAACTGAATCCCGACTCTTAACCACTAACCATCTCTCCATCCCTCCCCAAACTTTCTGATCAAGGGTTACTAAGTGTAATCACTTTGAAATAAGCTTCACACACACACACACTGGCTGCGGGAGGGGGGGGGAGGTGGCTTGCCCAAGATCAGAAGGGGTTCAGACAAGACTGAAAACCCAGGCTTCTGGGCCACTATGCACACCCCTTACCTGTCTTCATTGTCATACTGTGACTGCAGCCATAAACTTTAAATGTTTGCCCTGTTTTAATATTTTATTTCCCATTTTCAGACCAAACCTTCCTCCTTCTCCTTCTCCTCCCTAATCCCACCTACCTCTAAACTCACCTTGTGCTGGCACAATTCCCAGCTGAGGGCTGGGATTATAGGTCTGCCCCACCATACCAAGCCATAGTTCTTAGTTCTCAGCACACCAAACATGGGCCTCAGCTCTAACCAAGCCAGCTGGTCCCAATGTATCTGCTCACCTTTTTGTATAAACCATGGGGAAGAACTAAACACTGAAATACTACTATTAGGCAATGAAGCAAATGAGCCAGTGGTATCACTGAAGTGCCTGCCAGCCAGTGCTCAACACTGGAAACACAGTCCTCTAGGTGTTGAGGGCAGATACTTACTTGACACATGGAATTGGGTTGAAAGGGCTGGAAGCTTTAGGTTGGGCCCCCTAAGAATAACTCCCAGAGTAACTCTGGCACTAATCTGCCAGGGAAGCTTCAAACATTGCTACATTCAGAAAGGGAGAAATTGGGAGATCCCTGCTAGACCATTCTGCTGTGATTTGGGAATTGAGAAGGGGAGGGGAGAGGAGGGGGGCCCTATTAACAGCCTTGTCTTTTGACAGGGCTGAGGCAAACACTGAAGGAACATGGACTAGGTAAATAACTGTGGCCATGACTTTGCTTGGTAGCAGCTGCCCACAATCTATCTCACCTTCATCTCTCAGACCCCAGAAAGCATATCTGCCTTTAAGACTGAGGAAGCTTTGGGAATGTAATCTCTACTTCTAGCTTCTGCTTTCTAGAAAGCTCACCGGAAGGAAGGAGTGGGGATGGAACCCGGATGCCATTATTCTACTGCTACCACAGTGGACCTTATCAAAGGCTTGACAATTGATGGAGATATTCAGGGTTGTGGGAATTAACTAGGCCAAGTAAGGAAAGGCATTCAATGGCAGCATTCAGGCCCACCCAGTGTCCTGACAACCTCATCCTACCTAAAGTCCCCTCTAAGAGACCCCCTCCCTCTTTTCTCTCTCACTTGCCACAGGTCTCAAGGACCTCCTCTATTCCTTTCTTTCCCACTCCACCTCTTCTTCTCTCAGCTCCCCCCACCCCCGTTTTCTTTCTTCCTCTCTCCCTTCCCCCTTAAGAAAACCCTCCTCTCCCCCTGTGGAGATAGTGTGTCTCTCCCTAGGCTCCCACTGGCCTCCCTGCCATGTTGTCTCTTTCTCACCTGACCTCAAGCCTCTTGGCTCCAACCCACCAAAGTCTTTCTCTTGCCATTTGACAAAATTCCACAAATCAAGTGTAGTGTGAGCAAAAAGGCCCTAGGCAGGTAGGAGCAGGCAGATTCAGGGCACTAGGTGTTAGTTGAAGCTGTGAGACTCCATGAAATCAAGCAGCATACACTGCACTATGGGAATGGGGTCAGCAGAACTGCTGCTATACTTCTTCACATTGCTGTTGCTTTGACATTTAAAATATTTTTTCTTTTATTTCATGGCACTGATGAAGACTGAATTCTGGGTTTTATACATACTACATAAGTGTGCCGATGAGAAACGCCTCAGCCCTTTATTTTAAAATGTTTTATGCATACAAAAATACTGATTTACATTGATGCAGTTTAAGAGAAACATTGCAAATACCTGGCATGGTGAGTAGTGCCTGGTCTTCCAGTTATCAGGAGGTCTAGAATGGAGAATCAGGAGTTCAAGGTCATACTTGGCTAGGAATATTGAGGCCAGTTAGGTATATATGAAATTCTATTTCAAATAAAGGAACAAACAACTTGGAAAATAATGTGCTGGTAAAGATGTGGGTAACGAGAGTCTTCAAAGGATGCCGGAGGAAACAGTTCCATGGTTCACCACAGAGCTGGTAAAATGGCACAGCAGGTAAAGGGTCTGGCAACCTCAGTTCAATGCCCAGAATGTACATGGTAGAAGGAAAGAACTAACTCTCGCAAGTTGTATTTGAGATGTTTGTATGTGTGTGTGTATGTATATGTATGTACGTACCCCATGACTAACGCAACTAATAGAAGTTTATTTAGGCTTACAGTTCCAGAGGGTTAGTCCATGACCATCATTTCGGGGAAGTGTGGCAACAGAAATGGTCATTGGAGCAGCAAGCTGAGAACTTAAAGCTTGAAGCACAAGCATTAAACAGAGAGCAGACTGGAAATGGAGAGAACCTATAAACTCTCAAGGCCTGCCCCAAGTGACATATTTCCCCCAGCAAGGCCATACCTCTTAAGCCTTCCCAAACAGTACCAACACTAGGGACCAAGTATTCAAGAGCTGGAGAATACAGGGGACATCTAAATCAAGTCATCACACCCTTTGACCAATGTGTTCACGTTGTGATAGGCTCTCTTGTGTTTTTGAACTGGGTATGATCCCAGCCTTTTCATAGTATGTGAGGTTACTTGTATGTGTGGATACATGTGCATCTGTGTGCATGTGTGATGAGGCCAGAGATCAAACCTGGATGCTGTTCATGGCCAGCCTTTTACCTTTTCTGTTTTATGAATGTAATTTTGTTGGGTATGGAAGCATAGATATGGTGGTTTGAATGGTATTGGCCCTTATAGGCTGGTATATTTGAATGCTTTAATCTTTAGTTGGTAGAACTGTTTAGGAAGGATCAGGAAGTGTGGCCTTGTCAGAGAAGGTGTGTCACTGGGAGTGGGCTTTGAGGTTTCAAAACACATTCCCAGTGTTGTTCAGTGTTCTCTCTCTCTCTCTCTCTCTCTCTCTCTCTCTCTCTCTCTCTCTCTCTCTCTCTCTCTCTCTCTCTCTCTCTCTCTCTCTGCCTTCTGCTTATGGATAAAGATGTAAGCTCTTAGTTCTAGCTCCAGAACCTTGCCTAATTGATGCTCTACTCTTTGCCATGATGATCATGGACTCTAACCATTTGAAACTAAATCATAAGTGTCTTAGTTAGGGTATCTGTTGGGGTGAAGAGACACCATGACCACAGCAACTTTTTTTTAATTTAAGAAACTTTTTCATTCATTTTACATACCAACCACAGATCCCTCTCCAGGTCCACGCCCCATCCACTCCCCCAAAATGGTAAGGCCTTCCATAGGGAGTCAATAAAGCCTGATACATTCAGTTAAGGCAGGTCCAGGCCCCTTCCCCCTGCATCAAGATTGAACAAAGTGCCCCATTATAGACAATGGGCTCTAAAAAGCCAGCTCACGCACCAGGATAGATCCTGATCCAACTTCCAGGGGCCCCTTAAAAAACAGTCCAATCTCCACAACTGTCTACTATATGCAGAGGGTCTAGTCCAGTCCAATGCAGGCTCCACAGCTGTCAGTATAGTTTGGGAGTTCCCACTAGCTTGGTTCAGTAGTTTGTGTAGACGTCCCCATCATGATCTTGACATTCACACCCCTTGCTCATACCCCTCTTCCCTCTCTTCAACTGGACTCCCAGAACTCGGCCTGGTGCCCAGCTGGATCATGGCAACTCTTATAAAGGAAAATATTTAATTTAGGTGGCAGCTTACACTTTCAGAGGTTCGGTTCATTAACATGGAGGGACATGGTACAGGCAGACGCGGGGCTAGAGAAGGAGCCCAGAGTTCTACAACTTATAGGCAACAGGAAGTGAAATGAGTATCACACTGATTGAAGCTTGAGCACAGGAGACTTCAAAGCCCACCCCCACAGGGGTAGACTTCCTCCATCAAGACCACACCTATTCCAACAAAGCCACACTTCCTAATAGTGCCACTCCCTTTAAGGAGCATTTTCTTTCAAACAGTAAGACTCATATTAAATGCTTTCGTTTATAAGTTGTCCTGGTTGTGATATTTTATAGCAGCAATAAAAAAAATAAGATAGTGTCACACCCCTGTAATCCTAGCACTTGGGAGGCAGAGACAGGTAGAATTCTATGAGTTCTAAACTGGTTTGGTTTACAAAGAGTTCTAGGTCAGCCAGGGCTACATAGTGAAACCCAGTATCATAAAACATTTTTAAAAATTTGTTTTAGGCCAGGCATGGTGCCATATGCCTTTAATCCCAATGCCAGCCTGGTCTATATTGTGAAGAACCAGGACAGCCAAGGCTATGTAAAGAGACCCTGTCCCTGTCTCAAAAAACAATTCTTCTTTTAGTAATTAAAGTATGTGTGTGTTGACTATATGGAAGGATGTGCACATTAGTGCAGGTATCCATGCAAGTCAGAGGTTTTTTATGCCACCTGAAGCTGGAACTATAGGTGATTGTGAGTTGTCTGATATGGGTTCTGGGAATCAAACTTGGGTCTTCTGCGAGAGCAGCATATGTTTTTCACCAGTGAGCCATCTCCCCAGATGATGCTTTCTGAGACAGCATCTTTCATTGCTCTTGCTGAGGAGGCTCATGGCCAGGGAGCCTTAAGGCTCTCCTGTGTGTCTCAACCTCCTAGCGTTGGTATTAAAAGTGGGTACCACCACATCCAATTTTTAAATTTAAAGTTTTATTCTGAGGCCAGTGGTGTGATTTGAATGAAAATGGCCCCCATAGGCTCATATATTTGAATGTCTGGTTCCCAGTTGATGGGCTATTGTGGAGTATTATTTTAAGATGTGTTACATTTGTTTATGCTTTGGAGCACTTGTTTAATGATGCAAAGATGAATTGCATTCTTTTCTGTTGCAAATGTTTAACCCTGTGAAGCTGTGTTACTGTGCCTGTCTAAAACACCTGATTGGTCTAATAAAGACCTGAATGGCCAATAGCTAGGCAGGAAAGGGCTAGGCAGGGTTGGCAGGCAGAGAGAATAAATAGAAGCAGAAAAGAGAAAATAGTGATCAAGGAATGAGAGAAGGAGAAGAGGAGAAGCCAAGGAGCCAGCCATGGAGTAAGCACGAAAGTGAGATTACAGAAGCAAAGAAAGGTAAAAGCCCAGAGGCAAAAGGTAGACGAGATAATTTAAGTGAAGAAAAGGTGGATAGAAATAAGCCAAGCTAAGGCTGGTCATTAATAAGTAATAATAAGACTCTGTGTGGTGATTTCTTTGGGAGCTGGGTGGCAAAAGACTAAAAGCAACCAACAGTGGACTAATTGGGAAGGATATTAGGAAGTGTGGCCTTGTTGGTGGAGGTGTGTCATTGGGGATGGGCTCTGAGGTTTCCAAAGTCTCTCTCTGTCCGCCGCCTGCAGATCAGGATGGAAAGCTCTCAGCTACAGCTCCAGCACCATGCCTGTCTAATCCCTACCAAGACTGTCATGGACTCACTCCCTGAAACTGTAAGCAAGCCTCTAATTAAACACCTCTTCTTCATTTGTTAGAGTTTCCTTGGTCATGGTGTCTCTCATAACAATAGAACAATGACTTAGACACAAGGCAAACAGTCTTCCACAAGTTACCTCTTCAGCCCTGCTTATACAGTTCTTGACAGTTTTACTGAAGAGGATGGGACACTGACAGACCCAACTTCTGGAAGTATGAACATGTTTTAGGTAAAGTAATGGGCTTTGAGGAAGTGTGAGAATGGGAAATACATACGTTGACCAAATGATGTGCCAGCTAAGAATCATCTTTTATTTTCTTACCTTGTGATGACTAGAACTAAAGAGGTGGGCACTGGCTGAGGGCTAGCACATTGCACTAGAATGCAGAATTTTGTACTGGTAAGAATAGCCTTACTCAGGTAAGGGTCCAACATTCTGTACCCCTCCTTCTCCAAGGGAATGTCACCAGTCAACGGCCAGCTGCTGGTGGGTCCTCTGCAAGCAGACACAGCTGCTCTGATGGAGGTGGTAGCTGCTTCAGTAGGAGGATAGGGCTTGTCTTAGACAGTGTTCTATTGCTGTGAAGAGACATCATGACCAAGGCAACCCTCATTGGGGAATATTAGATTACACTGTTGAGCTTGAATATGCATATGCATTGATTAAATAAAATTAATGTTTTGGGTCAGAAGGCTGAGTTAACTAGTTGACAGAAAGAAATCAGAGGGCATCTCGGAGCTATAGAGATACAGGAAGGTATTAGGTAGGGATTTGGAGTGGCACAGTCTTTCCTGGTTTGGTAGAGCAGAAGCACAGGTCTTCTGTGGATGCCAACGAGAAGAGACAGTTAGTTAGCTAGTTGCTACTCCGGCCTCTCTGAGCTCACAGGTTTGAATCTTATTTATAAATGGAATGATAGAGATTTAGCTAAAGCAACCTTTAGCAGCAGTGACAGAGCCGGTACCTGTGGGAACAGAACTCCCACCAGACTGCAGCATGAGCAGCTGGCTGCTGCTAGAGAAGCAGGTTGGTAACTGCAGGGTCGAAATGGCTGGCTGAAATAGCAGTAGATTAAGGCACAACCGCTGTGTGAAACATCAAACAACAAACTCTTAAACAGAAAGCATTTATTTGGGGCTGGCTTACAGTTTCAGGGGTTTGGTTCATGGTGGGAAGCACAGTGGCACACAGGCAGACATGGTTAGAGAGTCCTACATCTGGGTCCACAGGCAGCAGGAAGAGAGAGACACTGAACCTGACATGGACACACTTCCTCCAACAAGACCACACCTCCTAATCCTTTCAAATAGCACTGGTCCCTGATGAGTAAGCATTAAAATCCGTGTGCTTATGGGTGCCATTGTCACTGAAACCACCACAGTGCTGTACACAGATGACAAAAGAATCCAAAGGTGAATTTATGCTGAGAGAGAGACCATGAGTTAGTACTGGGGATCTAAGAGCTAGAACCCCACCCCAATCATATAAAGAAGCTACAAGTTTAAAAGCTATGCTGGAAAGAAGAAACATATAACTAAGGAGGCTATATTTGCTGCATGCCAACTTAGAATCCCTTAACTACAAGTACACAAAAATTCTGTATAAAATCTAATAACTCCCTTAGCATGAATAATTGTGATAAAACAAACCCAGAGGCAAGCGTACAAATGGAGTGTGGCTCAGTTGGTAGAAGGCTTGCCTACCATGAAGAATGCCCTTGGTTGGAACTCCGGCAGCACATAAAACTGGGAGCAGTCCTGAATGCTTGTAATCCTAGCATTTGGGAAATGGAGGCAGGAGGATCAGAAGTCCAAAGTCATCTTCAGCTACGTTGTGAGTTTGAAGCCACTTTAGGCTATATGAGACTGTTTTGAAAGATTGGTTGGAAGGGAGGGAGGGAGAGAGAAGCTTACAAACGTCAATATTTAGTGCTGTGTTTTTGGCTCATGGTTTCAGAGAGATTTTAGTCCACCATGGCAGGGAAGGTAGGCAGAGTGGCTCAGTTTGTGGATATGGAAGTGTGAGCCTGGGGTTTATTCATGTATAGATGATTGAAAACCAAGAGAAAGAGGCCTGAACCAGAAGTGAGTGTTACCTCCAAAAGCCCATTCCTAGTAACCTTCTTCTGCCAGACCCCACCTCCTAAGGGTTCCACAGTATTTAAACTATCTCTACAGCCGGAGAGCACATATTCAAAACACACTGGCGGGGTGTGTATGTGATCTGTATGCAGGGGTACACTAGATGTCAAATACAACAGGTGTCTTGGGGTGAAGACAAACCAGAAGCAGGTGAAAAGAGGTATGCAGTCCATTGGTGAAGGGGTAGGCCATTGTACCCACTAGCATGATGAAGACACTTGAGCAAACCTAAGAATCTTGGTTTGTGGACTACGTACAGCTCATCCTAAAAAGGCCCTGGAGTGCTGACACTTCATTCATCTTGGAGTATCAGTATCCTCTTGTTGGACTGTTATGGGGAACCCACTGGGGTTGATCAGTCAGACACAGCTCATAGTTGATTAAAAGTTAATTAATATAGTTAATATAATTAATGGTATAGTTAATTTCATCTGGTTGGGATTATATTCATATATTTAGAGACTCAAGGGTAGCACAGAGCATTTAGGACATGGGGTTTTAAAAGGCAAAATGCACATTGTGAGCTGTGTGGTGGTGGTTCACACCTTTGATCAATCCTGTCACCCAGGAGGCTAAGGCAGGCAGATCTCTGTGAGTTTGAGGCCAGCCTGGTTTACAGCTTGAGTTCCAGGACAGGCTCCAAAGCTACAAAGAGGAACCCTCATCTCGGAAAAACCAGGCAAACAAACGGAAAAAATTCATATCCTGTTATCTTACTCAGCAGCTGCAAGGGGAGGTTTTGGGCAATACGAAAACCAGCAGTTAGCTGGAGGGAAAGGGCTTGCACAAGCAGTTTACAGAAACTAAGATAACTAGCTATGACACCCTGGCCTTTGATTCCTAGAATAGAGCTGGATAAGTTTCCATGGGATTCTCCACTGAGGAAATCAGATTCTAGTTAAATTTCAAATGCCCTTAGCAAGAGTGCAAGATGGAGGAACCTGTGCCTTGTCTTGCCCTGTCACAGGACTACCATAATTGGGGAGGGGGGGGGAGTTGAGATAGGGTTTCTCTGTATATCCTTGGGTGTCCTGGAACTCAGAGAGATCTGCCTGCCTCTGCCTCCCAAATGCTGGGATTAAAGGCATGTGCCACCACCACCTAGGCTACAAAAATTTTAAAAACTAGGGCAATCTCTTTTCTAGGCCAATTATATACAGTGGCCATACTAAAGCTGACAGGCCTTGGGGCGGGGTGATGAGAAAGAAAGTAGAGTCAGAAGACCTTTAAAGGTTTCTGAGGTAGGAATATAGTTCCAGGATAGAGGTACTTATAAGCTGAGACCCTGGGTTCCATTTTTTTTTTTATCATGACATTGGTGATGGCTTTTTGAAGGACTTCACCATATCAGAAGTCTGTGGATACTAGGCACCATGGGAGGCCCATTGAACACCTTAACAATTAGCTCAATGAGTGTGATTTTGCAAGAAAAGGCGTATTATTTTTCAGCCTGCAAATAGACTGGATGTTTATCGCTTGACACAGATCAGCCTTAAGGGTCACAGTGGTCCGCACAAACTCAGCCAGAGTGGAACACAACATGGAACAATCTCAGCAGCAATGAGCACCCCCCCCCCAGACTCAAAGGGAGGCAGTGATCCATTGTGAGGCTGAAGCAATAAGTAGCTCGGTTACTAAAATGATTGCTTCACAAGCATGACATTTGATCCTAATCTGGTTTGTTTCAGCTGTCCACTTGATACAACCCGGAGGGAGGTACCTGGGAAGAGGGGACCTCAACTGGAGAATTGCTTAGATCACGTTAGCCTGTGGCATGTCTGTGGGACATTTTAAAAAATTACTAGTTGATGTAGGAGGCCCGAGGTCACTGTAGGCCATGCCGTTCTTAAGCAAGAGGTAGCTGAATAAGCCAGAGGAAACAAGCTAGTAAGCAGTATTCATTTCTCCATGCTTTTTGTTTGCCTTCTGGTTCTTCTGGCTGCCTCAAGCTCCTGCCCTGGCTTCCCTCACTGACAGACTACCACTGCTAAGCCAAAACACTCTTTCCTCTCAAGATTGG
This sequence comes from Phyllotis vaccarum, assembly GCA_033318265.1. NCBI lineage: Eukaryota > Metazoa > Chordata > Mammalia > Rodentia > Cricetidae > Phyllotis > Phyllotis vaccarum. The sequence continues at coordinate 130,814,546 of JARWLC010000013.1, read as the reverse complement.
CTTTGATCACTGTTTAATTACAGCAACAGAAAGCGATGAGGGCCATGGTACTCTAACCTTCTGAAACTGTAAGCAAGCCCTATATATATAATATGGGGGCCTAACAAGGTCTCTCTTTGTAACCTGGAACTTTCCCTTGCTCTCTATTTCCACCTGCCTCTGCCTCCCAAGTACTAGGATTAAAGGAATACCCCACTGCTTAGTAAACTCTTTTTATGTTGCCTTGGCCATGATGTTCCTTCACAGCAATAGAAAGGTTCACTAAGACAACAACCAAGACAATTTAGAGAAGAAAGTGTTTGATTTGGGGCTTACAGTTACAGAGGGTTAGAGTCCATAGCCATCATGACAGAGAGCAGGTCAGCATACAAACAAGCATGGTGCAGGGGTAGAAGCTGAGAGTTCACAGCTTGATCCACAAGCAGGAGGCAGAGAACAAGCACCCTGAGAATGGCAAGAGACTTGGAACCTCAAAGACTGCCCCAGTGACACACCCCCTCTAGCAAGGCCACACCCTAAATCCTTCTCAAACAGTTACAAAACTATGAGTCAAGCATTCACATATAGGAGTCTATGGAGGCCATTCACATTCAAACCAGCACAGCTGCCAATGGGGAAGTACCCTGGACAGTCCCAGGAGTCCATAAATGGAGTGATCAGCTTTTGTTACTGTTGCTTACAGTGATAGGGACGGCGCTACTTTTTAACCAGAGCCCAGGGGTTGCTTTTCCAAGGGACTGTGTCTTGTAGCCATTGTCAGGAAGGAAACTCACCCCAAATGCCAAGGGGCATTTCTAGCCGAAGCACCCTCTCTTTGCCAGCAGCTCTCCATTCTAGGGATCACACATGCTCAGCAGTGGCAGTCACTCTACCCCTGAGCTCCATCCCTACACCTTGCCAGTCCTTAAACCACCAAATCATCCAAAGAGATCAAGTTACAGGGTCCTAATGGAGGCATGCATACCACAGCTTGCAAGACAGCTTCCAACACAGATGTCCGTATAAGTCCTGCTCAAAGGATGCTGCTTCAGGGCATGAAGTGATTAAAAAGATCAAATACTGTGTCTGCATAAAGCACACATGGCCTCCACTACCCAGAGTTCAAGAAAGAAAGAGAACGCTTTCTTTCTGCTTGGAGGATTGTCACCATCTCCATCAGGAGGAGGTCTGTGGGCTGTTGACATTCCTGAAGGGGAAGCGTGCAGAGGGTCACTGGACGGTCACCTGAGTAGCTATTCCTTCTAGTACACAAAGCTGCCCTCACTGCAGGTGGCCTCAAGATCTCAGAAAGGGACTACAGTATAAAGGGCAGGGAAGACTAGAGGCCACAGGGCAGTCATGCTGCATGCACATCTTACAATGTGGCTGCTTTGGGGTCACCCATATTCCTGTCAATAACTCCTGACCCACACTGAGTAAGCCCAACAAACTCATTTGTTCCCCAGAGTAAACTTCGGTGGAACTGTACATTGGTTTTGTTGAAGGGACATTAGAAGAAGTGGGTAGAAGTCATTTATGTCTTTCCCATGGGCAGACCAGCAACAAGGACCAAGAGGCAGACGAGGTATTGTAATTCCACTCCCAAGAAACCTTGCTTAGTGAGTAGACCCCTAGAATTTGTTAAGGGTCCTTATCCACAGGCTACTCTAGTGCTATGATAGCCTGATCATCAAGGTCACTGAGACTTGAATATGACTGGCCCACTAAGCACCCACATAGTAAAGGCTTAGACACTAGAGGAAGTCAGCCATGCTACTTATTGATTTGCCCATGGGTAGCAAATGGCAGGGAAAAAAAACCCTGCGGACATTCTCTACCTTATTTCAGAAGCTTTGCTTCATGAATCCAAGTAAGTGTGATTGGCTGGGTTGCCCATTCTCCAGCAGAGCACTGCTGCCTGCATCGTAGACCCAAGTCAAGGCAGTGATAAAACTGGAGGGAAATCAAAATTAATCCTCCAGCTTTTTTTGTTCGAAGTTTATGTGTTTGAAAAGCACTACTTTGGGACAAGTGAGATAGTTCAGTGAATAAAGGCACTTGCCACCAAATCTGATGACCCAAGTTCCATCCCTGGGACCCACATTGTGGAAGGAAAGGACAGACTCCTGCCAGCTCTTCCCTCACCTCCATGTGCATGCCATGGCAGGCACTAAGAGGAGGGGGTAAATGTAGTTTAAAAAAAAATACAGTGGGCTGGAAAGACGGCTTGGCAGTTAAGAGCACTGGCTGTTCACCAGAGGTCCTGACTTAAATTCCCAACAACCACATGAAAGCTTACACCTATCTATAATGAGGTCTGATGGCCTCTTATGACATACAGACATATATATATATATATATATATATATATATATATATATATATATATATGTATACATATATATACATATACATACAGATGGAGCACTCATACATAAAATACAGAATTAAAATTTAAAAGTAATGTTTCCAAAGCTGAGTAATAATGTACTTGGCTCCCACTAGCTTCACTATGGATAACACCACTGTACTGTAGATCATGACAACAGTTGCCTAGGTCACATTTCAAACACTCAAAGGCTATTTTTTCCTAAAGCCACCAACTCCTCGCTTAGGCCTGTCTTGATGTGTCACAGTATCAAAAATTCTGCCTTCAGCTCATGTTAACACCTCCATGTCATGAAGAGTCCTGAAGGATGATTTCCCTTGATCACACTTGCTTCTTCTTTTGGTTTTGTTTAGTTGGCTGCTTTGTTTTGTTTTTTGATTCTGGGTCTCAATATGCAGCTCAGGCTGGCTTTGAACTTCCTATGTAGCCAGGCTGACCTTGGTCAGGATCCTCCTGTCTCTGTCTCCCAAGTGCTGGGATTATAAGTGCACTTTACTTCTTCCCACAAATATCCCTAACCCCTGTTCTCAGAGAGATGTACACTCTCTCATCTCCCTCGGCTATCTTTTAAAACTTCTTACTGTACCATGGTAAGATGGGCCTGCATAGGTGAAAGAGCCTGAGCAGGAGCTATGATTATAGCTCTGTTAACAGAAGGCCTGCTTAGCATGCATAAAGCCCTGGGTTTAGTCCCCAGCATTTCATGACTTTTCAAAAAGAAAACCTCTGGCAAGTGGCAGTGGTGTGGTAGCACACCTTTGATCCCAGCACTCAGGAGGCAGAGGCAAGTGTATCTCTGTGAGTTGAAGGGCCAGCCTGGTCTACAGAGTGATTTCCAAGGCAGTCAGGACTACACAGAGAAACCCTGTCTTGAAAAAACTAAAACAAAAGAAAGAAAACTTCAAACACTTGTTTTTGAATCACACAAATAATGGATCCATGATGTGGGAATGTCTTTCTGTATGCTGTGCTTATCAATCTTTAAATAAAGGAGCTGTTTTGGCCCATGGCAGGTACCATAGAAGAAGTAGGTGGGAGATCAGAATAAGTAGAATAAGTCAGAGTAGATGGACCCAGCTGCCTAAGAAGCAACCTGTAAGGAACACAGGTGAGCGACGGGCCATGTGGCAGACAGATTAATGGAAATGGGTCGAGTTAAGATGAAGGAGCTAGCTAGCAATGTGCCTAAGTCATAGGCCAAAAAGCATGAAGCTAACAGAAGCATCTGAGTCATTTTTGGGGGGAGGGGCCTAAGCAGCAGTGGGCAGCTAAGGGGTGTGCGGTGGCAGGTCTGTGGGTCTGGACCTCTGGCCGCCCGGGGCCAGGAAACCTCATTTGTAACAGATCCATACACACATGTGATGTACCTTCTTCACAATCACTTACACTGTCTCCTGATGCTGAGTATGGAAAACACGGTTGGCAAGCACTCTACCATTAAGTCTAACCCCAGACCCCAATCTTCCTTGCCAAGCCTCGTTAGGTACCCACTTACTCATCTCCTATGTGAACCAGCCAGACTAATAATGTGTGCGGTTTCTGTCCATCAAGGTCAAGACTCCCCTCTATTCACAAGTCTGAAAGAGGGCAGAAAAATCTTTCCTGTAGAGCAAATAACTCATAGGACCAGATGATACAGTAGGGCAGACCCAAAGCTCACTTCGAAGACCAAGAAAGGCCTCCTATCCAGAGAATGGTCAAGCCAACCACGCTGTGTAGGCTAAGAAAGGTTAGGAGAAAAGGGCTCCATTTATGTGGCAGCGGGGAAATCTTTCCAGTGTCATCCACACTCATGTTCATTATTCATTATAATAATGAGTTATGCCCAAGTGACCAAAACAACATAAAATTATGATAGGTTTAAAAAAATCTATCATTATCATTTTATTTATTAATGATTTATATTTTTTACAGATGGCATCCCAGCATAGACCGAACATAAAGCCTGAGAAAGCTTAAAAAGGGTTCTAGAGCACAGAAATTTGGCTTCTGAATTGTGTCTCTGAAGTGGGTCATGGTACAGAGATGGCATGGCATCCCGACCACAGACAAAATGGCGGCAGACTATTGCAGGGAGTTTAAGCTGGAACAAAGCCAGTCCCAAAGTCTCATAGAAGACTTGGTATAAGCCATAAATTCCATGTGGTCGATTTAAGGTTTCTGTTTATATTGAACAAAAAAGGAACAGAGTCAAAGATGGCTTCTTAGTAGCTGCATATTCGGAACTGCTCTATCTGCTAGCAGTGAGCAGATGTGGCCAAAGCAGAGCTGTATAGTCTAAAATTTTAAAAGCTCTTTTGATTAGAAAATGATTAAGGATATGCAATAAAACAGATTCAGATGGAAAAAAACTTCTATAAATGGGTTAAAAAGTGTATGAAAAAGAATACATAAGCTGGGAGAGAAAAGAAAAAAGGTAGAGAAATTTCTTTAAAAAAGAGAAATACAGTAATAAAATATGTTACATAAAGTTGGAAAATACACAGAGTCTGGATTATGGCTATTATTGTGTTTTCTATTAATTTTTTAAACTGTTAATGAACTAACTGCAGAAAGACCATTGATTGCAAAGGCTGATAAGTTAAACAAGAATATATATTTTAAAGTTATCTTGACTTCTGAAATTTGGGTCTAAGGATATGTTGCTTTGGAAGAGAGGTTCTGTTTTTGTTTCCACAGAAGATGAGAACCTGTGGATTGCTTCCAGGCAAATATGATTTTATCAACCAAGACCCCCTGAAAATTCTCTGATGGGAAGAGATGGTTACATCCGCTTCAAGGCTACAGACTAAGATGATCCAGCCTCAGGATGCTGATAAGATTGCCAGAACTCCTTAGTCAGCAGGCAGTAATGAAATGTTATGCCCAAATTCCCAAAATATTTTCATAAATATTTGTTTTCATTATAAATGGTTAATGGTTATAGTCAATCTCTTTCTAAGAAGAAAAAGGGGGTATGGTATATGAAGGATTTTAAAAAGACAGATTATTGAATTTATTGTAATTCAAAAATCAGCTGATAATCTCAAAATGTTTTACATTGGTATGGACTTTGGTTTATTGATACAAATTTCAGGTCAATATTGTTATGCTGTATGTATTTTTCTGTTCTCATTTAAGATATGATGTTTATGTAGCTCATTTAAAAATGTATAATTGAGATGCAGATTAATAATTATCTGTGATAACCAAACTTATAGTCATGTTAGTTAGATTTTTAGGTACATAAAGATATATTTCAATTAGATAGGTAATCTTTAACACTTCTAAGACATAAAGAATATGGAATTTAAAATATTTTAAGAATTTAGACTTTTCTGGACAGTGAGACAGGTTTGTCCTGGCAGCACCATCTACTTCAAGAGAAAAAATGGGCATTGAAGAAACTCCATATGGAGTTTACTTTCTTAGTGGCAATGATTAGCCACTGGGCAAGAACCTGTTCTTGTATTGACTGCTTGACAGTATGCTATATAAACTGGACATGCAGGTTCCATAGGAATGTGACCTTTGAACTTTGGCAGAATAAGCCAAGATGGTCATTCAGATTCCTGCTTTGCAGAGGAAACTGCCAGATATTCTTCAGGACACAAGGAGAAGAGACTGATGAATTATACCAGAATGGGCAGAGCAGTCCTTCAGATTTTCTGCTTCACTGAAATGTTTGTCATAGATTCTGGGCCTGTAGGCTGAAGATGGATGCCCAATGTTACAAAGGAACTTTGGGTGACTGTCCAGGCAGACATATGTCATCTCTGTCATTTCTAGATTTTAGAAGTTGCTTGCACTTCCTATTTACTTGGGAAATATTATATCCTTCTGTGGTCTTTGATGTAGTTGAAGATTAGATAGTTATAGGTAGTTTCCTTTAGTTATTATAAAAGGTATATTAGATATAAAACTTCATATTCATAAGGATAAAGTAGATGACAGAATATTTTTTTTAATTTTGCTAAATACAAATAGATTAGATATTGTAACTGTAATTCTTGCTTGATAGCTATTTTGTTAAATGTAATTTTGCTATGTTGAAATTGAAAGCTTCCTTTTTGATTAAACAGAAAGGGGGAAGTGATGTGGGAATGTCTTTCTATATGCTGTGAATAAAAGACTGTTTTGGCCATGGCCACCACCATAGAAAAAGTTGGGGGGGGGGATCAGAGAATAGGTAGGAGGAGGGTGGATTCACAGAGAGATCAACCCAGCTGCCCAAGGAAGCAACATGTAAAGAACATAGGGCCACATGGCAGGACAGATTAATAGAAATGGGTTGAATTAAGATGAAAGAGCAGAAACCTCTAGGTAGCAATATGCCTGAGCCATTGGCCAAACAGCATGAAATTAATATAAGCATCTAAGTCATTTTTTTGGAGGGGGAGAGGCCACGGGCATAGCTGAATCATGGGGCTAGTTGGGCCAGAAACCTCCATATTAAATCTTTATTTTTATTTTATTTGCATTGATGTTTTGCCTAAATGTATGTCTATGTGAGGGTGTAGGATCCCTTGGATCTCAAGTTTATGAGTGTGAGTTTGCCATGTGAGGGTGCTGGGAATTGAACCCAGGTCCTCTGGAAAACAGCCTGTGCTATTAACCACTGAACCACCTCTCCAATGCCTATTTTGGATTTGTTTGTTTGTTTGTTTTTTATGTTTCTCCATGTAGCCCTGGATGTCCTGGAACTTGACTTGAAGACCAGGGTGGCCTCAGCCTCAGCCTGTCTCTACCTCCCAAATGCTGGTAGTAAAAAAAAAAAATCAATTATTAAACTTTTATCATCTTTCAGTTAATAAATTGGATAGGCTTTTAAAATAGTTCAAATATCCGTGGATGACTAGTATTCATTGCTTGGATGTGTTCAATATCAATTAGATCCTCATTTTCCATTTTTATAGCTGCAAAATTGAGAAAAATGACTCTTAAGTAAACAGCAACACAAGGTCTTTTGCTACAGTAGCATCACTCAATTCTTTAAGTATCTTTGAAGGAAAGCAACTATGTTCGGGGCACACACTGAAGTGGGGCATATAAGACAAACCTCTTCTCACAACGCAGGGCCACCAAATTTCCCAGTAATAGGAGGCACCTTCATTCACACTGTACTCTATAACATGTTCTTTGAAAATATGAATAGCTCCATGTATGGTGCTATATGCCTTTGATCTCATCTCTCTCTCTCCATAGTACCTTTTGGAGGTACAACATGAGGAATCACCTCCAATTCTTCACGCTCCTTTTAAAGACAGGATGTCATATATACCAGGCTGGTTTTGAACTCCTTATAGAGCTGAGGATGATGACTCTGAACAGAAGGTACCTGTCTTCATCTCCTTAGTGTTGGGATTACAGACAGGAACCATTTTGGACTGTTTATGTGGGTTATGTTGGTCCCATAGTTCTACAGTTTCTAGGTTCTAAATCAGTTTGGACTTGATAGCGTGTGGTGAAGGCTGGGGGACAGGCAGATACAAAAATGGGGTAGCCTCCTCTGCTCACAGTAGCAGGTGTGATGGCTGGTTTGGATTGTGGACTTTATGCAATGTAGAATCATCTAGGATGGGAGCCTTACTGGAGAAGTTCCTAAATTAGGCTAGTTTGTGGGCATGCCTCTGAAGGATTTTCTTTGGATCAAGGTAGAAGGCCTTACCCACTGCGGGTGGCACTATTCCCTGGACATCAGGGCCTAGTTTGTACAAGAGTGTATAATTAATTTCTTAATCTTTGTTCTTGACTGTGGATGTGATTAACTGCTTCAAGTTCCTGTTCCTTGACCCCCCCCACCCCCTGCATCACAATGACATACTGTAACCTAGAATTATCAGCCAAGTAAACTAGTTCCTCCCTAAATTGCGTTTGTTTAGGTATTTTGTCACAACAGAAAAATAAACTGACCCACTGGGGGACCCATACATAGCTATGATTTTCCTACCATAGCAACAGAGCAGACCTGCTTCCACCAAACTGTCCATCTGGGCAGGGTCAGGGAAGGCACTCACAGCTGTATGATGAAATAAGCTGTATGCATATAACTTGACTGCATAATTCTGCTCAATAAATCTGTGCCTTCTCCATAGACCTGGCTTTCTTCCCAGCCCAGATTTACTACATGAATGCCAACCTTCCCCAATACCCAATATAAAGAAAGTTGGCCAAGCTAAAGATTGCTATGATCTAAATTCCTAAATGCTTTTCTAATTTTTTTTTACTTCCCCTTATTTTTTTGGGGGGGGGGGAGAGGTAAGTTTTGAGGCAGGATGTCATGTAAACCAGCCTGGCCTGGAACTATTCACTATGTATCACATGATGCTAAAGATGATCTTATACCCCTAGCCTCAATCTCCTGATGGTTACTAAATGGTTTAAACTGAATAGCAGATTGGGGTTGTTACCTGTTGTGCTCCCAGCCACCCCTTTTCTCTTGCTTCACATTTATTTATTCTGGTGTGTGCACCTGCATGCCCACAGCATACATGTGGCAGTCAGTGGAGAAATTTCCAGATTCAGTTCTGTCCTCCCAAAAGTGAGGATGTGCGGCTGAAATCGGACTCTAATAAGCACGAGGGCGGCATCACTGCTGATTGGAACAGAGAACTCTGCCTCTACCTGGCTCTGCTCTTCTGTGGGATTTGATATGGACAACAGCTAGACAATTGCTTTCCTGCACACTACAAGAGGTTCACAGGCTCAGCACTCTCAACTATATAGCCTAGATGTCTGTTGAACTTCCACTTAAGTTACCATGGGGCTGGAAGCCCACACACTATTTCCAACATGACCTTGCCAGCTGGATTTGGATAGGATGTTACCATGACAAAATAGGAGGCAGTAAGAAGAGGAAAGCCTGTGCACAGGCAGGGTGATAGTGTCAGCCTTGATCAGGAGATGTCTGTAGTGAATATGTACTTGTGATTTTCAGGCGCTGGATACTAGTAACTTCTGTACAGTTCAGCACCCTCTCCCACAAGGAGAGCAGCTGTTCTTTAGGTCTGGGGCCCACCAGCCCCTTTGCTCCTCTAACCTTAATACCTTCCTCTGTTCCTGCATAAAGCCTTCTTTGTTTGAAATATTCACTACATGGGGTTTGGGTGCTATTTTAAGACAGGAACACATGTATCCCAGGCTGGCCTTGACCTTCCTTTGGCACCTAGGATGACCTTGAGCATCTCACTCCTCTGCCTCCATCTCCTGGGTTCCCTGATTGCAGGCATATTCCACCAACATCTGGGCCTTCTGTAGTGCTGAGAAGGATGTCATGCATTCGAGGCAAGCATTTTATTCACTGAGTTCCAGCTCCAGCCACACTATACACATTGGTTTTGGCTTGTTTTACTAGAGAGCAACATTGTTATTCTCCAGCAAGTTTTTTAGCTTCTCTAAATCATACCTAAAAACATGAGTTTTACTCAAAGAATGTTAATTGAACACTTACTAGTTCAGAACAGAGTGACCTGGGATACAAAGATGGATGCCTTGGCCTCTGCTGGTTTAGAAAAGACAATTAGAAATGTCCTAAGATAATTAATACAAACTGACCAGAGATAAATTTTATAAAACCAAAATTTTTTAATCCATCATTTACTTTCTTAACAGTCTAGGGCCAGCCATGGTGGTGCACAGTCTAGATTCTAGCACTCAGGAGACAGAGGCAGGTGAATCTCTGTGAGTTCAATATCAGCCAGGAATGTAGCTATGTATAATAAGAAACTGTCTTAAAAATCAGACCCACTAACAGTTATGGGTACACTAACAGCAGTAACTGGAAGGTCCTGAGAGTCCTCCATGATTACAGACACAAAAGTCACTGGGTGAAAAATGACTGAGCCTAGATCCAAGACAGTTGAGATAAAAGAAAGAAAAGGCAGAGGGCTGGAGCACAGTTCAGTAGGTGTATGGGTCATTAGGACCTGAGTTCAATAGAGGAGAGATCTACAGTGGTGTTTCTAATAGGAGTGCTGGGATCACGGAAATGGACAAATTCCTGGGGCACCACAGCCAGCAGTTTTAGCCTGGGTGGGCCCCAGACCAGTGAGAGACTTGTCCCCAAACATAAAGGAAGCAACCTGCAGGAAAATTTCACCTGGTAGTCCTTTGGCCCGATTGTTTCAATTACTTGAGGCTACTCCTCCCATTCCAGCTGTTCCCCAGGTCCAGGCTGATGATCGCTTGGTTGAGCTGTTGCCTGGGGGTTTCTTCTGAGCTGGGACTCATGAGAGAAGGTGAGGAGGCCCTTTGTCTAGAATGTGCTGGGATGAAGTTCCTTTTATCATGTTTGTAGCCATCTACATAGACCAAGGAAAGCTTGTTTATCCAGGGACCGATCATTTAAGGAGAAGCAGGAAAGAACAGATGGACTCTGTCCAAATTCAGGAAGTTTTCTGGGCCCCTATACATGTTAGCAAGAGAGTTTTCTGGAATTCTCCAACAAGTTATTTTTATTTCTTCTTAAGATGTATTATATTTTGATATTTATTTATATGTGTATGTCTGTGTGAGTATATGCCAGATGTGTGCAAGCTAGAATAGAAGAAGGCTTCAGAACCCCTGGAGCTGGAACAACAGATGTAAGCAGTCTTACTTGGGTGCTGGGAACTGAACTATGGTCCTGTGAACAAACAGCAAACACTCTTAATCACTGAGCCATCTCTCCAACTCCTTACATTTTTAAAAAATACATGTATTTGCTGGTTATGTGTGTATGTGTATGCAAGGACACATGTACCTAGGACTGTAGAAGGGACAGAGAGACGGGAGAGGAAGTCTGAGGAAGGCCTGAGATGTGAGGCTCCCACAGGCAAAGGAGTCAGTGCTCTAGTAAATGCCATTGCCTAATTCACCCACTCCTACCTATGCATGCCCTTTCTCTTTCTTCCCATTCATTTGGTTCCCAAGTGATAGACTAACTTAATGATGTGAAATGGTTTAGAGCCCCTGGAGAATGGAGTAAAAAGTGATGAATACAACATATGCTACATTCTTCTAAACCATGAATTGCAATAATAAACAGCCTTCAAATACTGAATAGGAAACACACAAAATATTTAATTTTAAAAAGCATTCTGGTAATAAGTAAAAATAAATAAAAAGGCAGGGCCAAAATAAGATGCAGCATAGTAGCTGCACACACACACACACACACACACACACACACACACACACACACACACACACACACACACACACACACACATCTACCAGGGCTGGAGATGCCACTGAAGAGCCTCAAAGACAAATAACACAGAATCTGACTCAAAATGTTTTTGTCTCGTATGTATGCTGTTCATGTTCAAGTTTCCTGCAAACTGAAATGAGGAAAGCAAATTCAACTTTAAATAATGATGTTTTAAAAAGGCATTTGGAGCCTTATAAAAAATGGAAATTAAAATAAACTATTGTTTTGGCATGGCATAACCTTTTGTTTGTGGGTGGATGAGTGTTGGTGTAGGTGCAGGTATGTGGGAGTTGATGTACACGTGTACATGTGGAGACCAAAGGTCAACCTTGGCTGCCATTCCTTCAGAGGCACCTACCTTATTTTTTTTTTACACTTATTGATTTAATTATGCAGAAGTGCTTGCATGCCACAGCCTAAGTGTGGAGGTCAGAGGACAACTTGAAGATGCTATTCTCTCCTTCCAACACATGGGTTTTGGAGCTGGAGCTCAGGTCACCAGGCTTGTGGGCAAGCACCTACTAACCGATCTTGCAGACCTCCACCTTGTATAATACGACAGAGTGTCTGCCTCCTCCAGTCTAGTATTACAAGCTCATACCACCATGCCTGGCAGTTTTACATGGGTTCTAGGGATGGAACTTATGTTTTCATGTCTGTATGACAAGCGCTTTATGAAATGGACCATCTCCCCAGCCCCTGGTATGACCTTTTAACTTAAAGGTCTTGTAACTCTTAGCTGGAATTTTTTTCTGTTTATTTTGCTTTTGTTTGTTTGTTGTTTGGTTCTTTTGAGACAGGATTTCTTATGTAGTCCTGGATGTCCTTTGTAGACCATGTGACCTAGAACTCAGAGATCCACTTGCCTCTGTCTCCCACCTGGTGAAATTAAAGAACCGCCCAGTTTTCCTTTTCCTTCTTGACATTGGCCTGTTCAAACTCGAACTGGGCTTCCAAAGAACTGGCTTAAGTGAACCTCTTTTAAAATGCTTGTAGCATTTATTATCTACTACTTGTTTTGGCACTTAAAAATAAATAGCTACCACTTAATGAGCAGCGATTATATGCCAAGTTTTGAACTCAATCTTCCAGGACAATGACTTCACTAAACAATCCCTAATGCACTATCACTGTGCCAGCTTACATTAAAGATGAGGAAGTGGAGAAAGTGGAAGAGTTAGAACCAATGATGCTGGTTTCTTATTAATCACACCTAATTTTTTTGTAGTCAGCATCAACTGTCCCAGTAAAGCAAAGGTTTCTCTTCCAGATGCTTAGTCTAAAACATTATATGAACAGTCTTAAGAGTATTGCTTCTCTCTGAAACTTCATAAATCAGACTTCCATCCTCTATATTTCTCTCAACATTATCTTTCAAATTCCCACAGCAGCTCATTAAGCAATGAGCACTCAATGGATTTTTCAAGTCCAAAGCTCCAAATTCCACATTCCTCCCACAAAACAGTCCAAGGCCCACATAGCGAGGCCCATCACTGAAACACGCATCTCTCTGGTACCAATTTCTGTCCTAGTGTGCTTTCTGTTGCTCTGATAAGCACTATGACTAAAGGCAACTTGGAGAGGAGAGGGCTTATTTAATTTTACATCTTATAGTCTATCACGAAGGAAAGGCAGGTTAGGAGCTGACTCAAAGAACAAAGAGAAATGCTGTTTACTGGCGTGCTTCCTGGTCATACTTGACTGCCTTTCTTACGCCACCCAGGACTATTTGCTAAGGAGTGGCACCACTTGTGGTGGGCTAGGTCCTCCTCTAACAATGAACAATCAAAAAACGCTCCATAGACATACCCAGTGGCCAGTGTCATGGAGGCAATTTCTCAAGTGAAGTTCCTTCTTCCCAGGTGTCTTGAGTTTGTGTGGAGCAGGAATATCAAGAGCTCAGGGTCATCTTTAGGTATTGTATTATTCAGGGCTCTCTAGAGTAACAGAACTTATAGAAAGAACCTCTCTATATATACATAAAGGGCATTTATTAGAATGACTTACAGGCTATGGCCCAGTTAATCCAACGATGTCTGTTTATGAATGGAAGTTTCAAGAATCCAGTAGTTGTTCAGTCCACAAGGCTGGTCTTTGGTATATACCAGAATCTAGAAGAAGTAGGTTCTAATACCAGTGAAGGAATGAACTTGCCAGCAAGAACAAGAAAAAGCATGCAAAGAGCAAAAACTTCTTTCCTCCATACCCTTATATAGGCTCTCAGCATGTGTGTGTGACTCAGATTAGAGGTGGGTTTTCCTTCCTTAAAAGAAATGGATTAAAGGTATGTCTTCCCATTTTAAATTAAACAAAGATCCCTCACAGGTGTGTAGGCAGAGTTTTAGCACAGGCCCAGGGACGTTGGGTGCCAGATGTAGGCGGAGTTTTACTTAGAAGGCACCAGTCCAAATTTGATATTTATTAAAATATAAACCAACACTCACGATACAAGTAACAGCTTATAGCGGAGCCTGAACAGGGACTGGAGTCTGGAACGATGGACGAATGGATTTCAAACGGTCTCTCCAGCAGCCAGGAACCAGGCAAAACAGGCTTTCCGGGGGTCCCAGCAGCCCCTTATCAATGGGGTTGGCCATGCCCCCTTTAGGGGCCCGGGACCCTGAGTAAGCATCCTTGGATCTTATCAGCTGACACCTGAATCCCACCACACAGGTGTGCCCTTCATCTTTTGGATTATAGCTAATTCCAGCTGTAGTCAAATTGACAACCAAGAATAGCAAGCTTTCACGGGTATGTACTAAATTCAAGGCTAGTCTTGGAGACATGAGACCTTGTCTCAAAACGACAGAAATAAACAAAACAACTTCCCATTTGAGCTTTAAAATGATTTTAATAGAGTTAGGAGCACAGCTCAGTAGTAGAACGTGCATTTAGTCTGCTCAAAGCCTCAGCCCAAGAGAGACAGACAAATTTGGGGATATTAAAATTACCCACCCTAAAGGAAGCGTCTCTTTACAACAGAGAATTACAACCAATCATGCGGGATTGTGAAGGCTAGTCCCAGTGGACCCATCTCCAAACATTCCTACATGTAAGGCTCAGGAAACATTGAAGAAGGCAGAAAGACTGTTAAGAGTCAGCGGATCAGAAAGTTTGCTGTGAGACTGTGTCTCCTAGTGATGTCAGAAGCTGCTTCACACACAAAGTCTCACCTACATAGCTGCCTAAACCCAAGCTGAACAAGGATGATACCAGTGAACATGCCAAACTGGGTGGGGTAAAACATGAGGCCTCAACCCCACACAAAGAACTACAGACAACTGAAGATAGCTGGGAGTGGGAGAGGTGGCCTTCCCCAGGGAAGAACAGCACACCAACTATGGTTGTCTAGCACCAAACAGTCAGCCCCCCAAACAACATACATACAAGTGACATTATACAGACTGAGCAGGTTATATTTAGAAATATATATGTGTATGCATATATGCATGCAATACAATTAGTGAAGAAACAGACCATGAATTTGGAGGAGAATGGGGAGGGTTTTATGGGAGGGTTTAGAGGGAGAAATGGGAAGGGGAAAATGTAGCTAAATTATAATCTCAAAAATACAAATTAAATTACATATGAAATTGTCTTCTGAATATTCAACTAAAAGTGGCGTAGACTGGGTCATTGTGGAGGTCAACTTTTTGTGTGCTATGTATATACTGTTATTTTTTTTAATGAAGAACAAAATTTTGCTCGGTCCTGGGAGGCCTGGGCACTAACTACTGTGGTTAATAGTCCAAGCTACACATCTTCTCAGAGAATCAAGACACCCCTTTGATAAGTAAATACATTTGTGCTTTTTGCCAGTACTCATTCAGATGACAGATTCAACTACTGGGTATCCAGAAATTTTTTCTAACCAAGGCACTTCTCAAACACTTCCATACGGCTCCTTCTGAGAACATGTCTTACTCACCACAGTCCCAGCATGGTACTGGATACATAGTAGGTGGTGTCTGTTGTGTCCATGACATTAAGACAAGATCAGAGCCAGCCCTCTAGTTCCCATCATTTCTGCTCCTGGGTGTATCTGTGTTCTGTGTTGTTTCTGTTCTTTGTGGGGCTGACTTTCTGAGTGTCTGACTTGGGTGACCGTGTGGTTCAGTGGGTAGAGGCACTTGCTGCCAAGCATCATGACCTGAGTTTGAGCTCAGAAAACCACATGGTGGAAGGAGAGATGTCATTCCTAAAGGGTGGGGGGAGCTAGAGACATGGCTCAAGTGAAGAAGCCATATTGTTCTTACAAAGCACCCAAGTTTGTTTTCTAAAACCCACATTGGTTGACTCACGATTCCTGTAATTTCAGCTCTAGGGATCTAACACCCTTTTCTGGACTCCATGGGAATCTGTACAGGTGTGCACACAAACAGGCACACACACATAATTAAAAATAATGAAATCAATTCTTAAAAAAATAAACTGGTAATCCCAGCACATGATAGTCAGACGCAAGTGGATCTCTATGTGTTTGAGGGCAGACTGGTCTATATATTAATAAGTTCCTGGCTACCCGGGGCTACACAATGAGACTTTGCTCTCCTAACTCCCTCCCCCAAATCAGTGGGCAGTATTTGAACAGCAATAAACATACCCAGATCTCAGTTTGTAGAGGTTATATCACATCAAGAAGATCCAGGATGCCTTGGAGAAGTGGAAAATTCAAGACTGAAGGATTAAAGTTATAAGGTGAAAGTGGCCTATATTGTGCCAAATACAGGTGTATGAAAAACTAAAGTTACACTTCAAAATAAGACAGAAGGCAAAGAGGGCTCCCAGGTGCTGAGCATGGGACTATTTCAAGAATCAAAACAACTAAGTAGTGATGGGAGAGGCAGCTCAGTGAGCAAAGGCACTGGCTGCCAAGCCTGACAGCCTGAGTTCTTCCTCCTGGGACCCACATGGTGTCTTCTGATTTCTAAATGAACACTGTGGCATGCACTCCATAAATGAATAAATAAAATGTAATGAATAGTGACTGGAATTATAATAAACTAAATCTTAAAAAGAAGTCAAGCACTTAAGGAGAGAAAAAAAGTTGTGAACAGAAGAATGCCAACTATAAAAATCAACATCGGGGCTGGAGAGGTGGCTCAGAAGGTTGTCAGCACTGGTTGCTCTTCTGAAGGACTTGGGTTCGATTCCCAGTACCCGGCTATATGGGCACTCACAACTGTCTGTAATTCCAGTTGTATGGCATCCAATACCCTCACATAAGATAAATAAAATATCAAAAAAATTTCAACCCCTGTGGTCATCCTAGATAGAGGCCAGAATCATCAATCCATGAACAGTCCATGCACAATAAGTAAGTAAAGTATTTTCAGGAAAAGAATATAGCCTACTCTTGGCTGTGTGTGGTGGGATACACCTTTGATACCAAAACATGGGAGGAATTAGTCCTGACACGACTCTTAACACCACCACTGATTATAATTAGGAATATGAAGAGGAAATGGATCCCATTCAAATCAAATGGCCAAGCTTCTATTGCCACCAGTGAGGAGAATTCTACATGAACCAGTCCCCTAATCTAATACACTGAGGGCACAGGGCACTCAGGAAACATTCCTGTCTTTGCCAAAAGATTCTGAGCATGGGGATGTAATGAAAAAGACTCAATTCATTGACATCATGCAAAATAGCTCACTTAGACTTTTAAAAAAATGTCACAGTCAGTGCAGTGATCATTCACCCTATTAGTACATTGCTGTACAAACATGGGGACCTGAGTCCAGATCCTCAGGTAAAAGCCAAGTTTGTAAGACCAGTACTAGGGAAGCAAAGTTAGGAAGATGCACGGGCTTCAATCGCCACATAGCTCAGGACACTGAGCTCCTGGTTCAGTGTCCAATTCTGTCTCAAAAACTGTGGTGGAGAAGGATGGAGGAAGATACTCGAGCTGGGTGGTGGTGGCATACTCCTTTAATCCCAACCAATACTTGGGATAGATGTAGATGGTAGATGATCTCTGTGAGCTCAAGGCTAGTCTGGTCTACAGAGTGGAGTTTCAAGACAGGACAGCTAGAGCTACATGGCGAAACTCTATCTTAGAAAGAAAGGATCAAAGAAATAAAGGAAAGATAACATTTTCAAGTGAAGATGGCAGATTAGAAATTTTCTCTGAAGCCAGCCTGGTCTACAGAGTAAGTTCCAGGACACCCAGGGAGGGCTACACAGAGAGACCCTGTCTCGAAACCCAATCAAACAAACAAAAAGAAAATTTCTTTGAATGGCTCTGTGTGTAATAGGCATCAAAGTAACAAAGGTCAGACTGTATTTCAAGGTTGAAGGAGAGTATCTGCAAAGACACAAAAGAGGAGTGTAGTAGTGGGGATTTCTGGGTCCCAGGCAGCTAGAGGGACCTGGACCCACAGACCTGCCGTGCCAGACCCCTTAGCCGCCCAGCCGCCCGCTGCTCAGGCCCCCAAGAATGACTCAGACGCTTATATTAACTTCATGCTATTTAGCCTATGGCTGAGGCACATTGCTAGCTTGCTCTTACATCTTAAATCAACCCATTTCTATTAATCTGTCTGCCACATGGCCTGTGGCTCACCTGTGCTCCTTACATGTTGCTCCTTTGGCAGCTTGCTTGATCTGCCTCTGACTCCGCCCTTCCTTTCCTACCTATTCTGATTCCTCCTCCTACTTCTTCTATGGTGCCTGTCATGGCCAAAAACAGCTCCTTTATTTAAAGATTGAGATTCACAGCATACAGAAAGGCATTCCCACATCAGGGGAGCTTATAAGGAAGGATAATTTAGAAAGAAATAGAAACAGGAAGAGGGTCACAGGGCAGGCCCCATTTCTCTGAGCATAGTGGAATTCAATGCCACAGCACAGCTTAAACGTGGGGGTGCAGGCAGCCCTAACACAACAGCTTGGCAGTCCATTCTAGATGTGGGAGAATGACATGGCTCTCAAACCTTAAATCCAAAGCAGGGATTTGGTGTAATTGAGAATTCTACTGCATAGCTTCTCATGAGCGTTATATCCAGGCATCATCTTGAGATGGGGGATGTTGCCTGAGAATGAACTACTATAGGGACCTGAAAACAAAGACCAGTCCCAAGTCAAAGAGCCTGGGGATACCTTGGTTATTAATACTGTCAGTTGACAGGAGCTAGACTCACCTAGGGCACAGGCCTCTGGGATGCATGTGAGGGATCATCTAAATGCATTAATTGAGGTAGGAAGACCCACTCTAAATGTAGGTGGTATCATTGCACAGGCTGTGGTCCCTAATGAATCAAAAGGAGAAAAGCCAGCCTCCTCTCTCTGCTTTCTGACTGTAGATACAGCGTGACCAACTTCTCCAAGCTCTTGCTGCTATGACTTCCCCAACAAGATGGATTAAATTCATACGAACTGAAATAGAGCCTTCTTGCTTTCAGTTGGCTTTCTGTCATTATATTTTGTAAATTAATTAAAGTACCCCACTATGGTGTCCGAAGAGAGGCACACAGTCACAGGATGGGGAGTGTCAGACCTAGAGCAGCTGGGATGTTCAAGTTCTAGAGAAAAGACTTCATCTGTGGTGAGGCCCATTACGGATGACTGCAGGCAGTAAGCACGTAGAGCCGGAAGCTGTCACCTTACTGCATATGTGGCAGGTGAGGTATGACCAATAAAGTCAAGGCAGATAACTTGCTGGCTTCGTCCCTTCAGGGCATAACTCCATGCTCTCTTTGCTCTCCAAAACCTGGTTCTCTGTGGCTGTCTACACAAATAGTTTTTGTAGACAAATAGTCTACAAAAAAAATACCTCTATAAATGGTATGAGGTATTCTCAGAAGGCAGCTAGCACACTAAGACCTTTGTACAAAAGGAGACCTATCCCAACAGTGGCACAAATGTCCTCAGAGACAAGAAAAAAGTCACTGTAACAAGACATCAAAGTGAATGAAACTCTGGATAAATAGAAGATTAGAAAAAATGGCCATAGTCTTCATCCTAAGTATCCTACTAAACCAAACGGAGAAGCTATAAAAATACCTAGTCAGATGGAGAATGAACAGAGAAGACATTCAAACAGTAATAATAATAATAGCAGCCCCCCTGTCAAGGAAAAGCATTAGACCTGATAAATTCACTAACACGGACCATGAGAGGCCAGCCCCCATGATTCACTTCTGAGTAGTAAAAGGAATGCCTCAGAGTAGTGAAGGGATAAGAAACATTTTTATCATAGAATAATTAAGAATAAATGTCTATCTAACTGACTGATAAAATAAGGAAACATACATGCCTTCTGATGCTAACTTCTATTTTACTTCTAAAAAATGGTCTCTGACTCCTTGTCTCCATTCAGCTACACATCCCCAATTGCTGTGAAATTCTCTACATATCTTTCTTTACATACATATAGCCATTCATCTCTACACACAGTTACAACCATTTTCACATGTCAAGACATCTGTATTGAACATGCATTTCTCTTCTTCATCTCCTTTTATACAGTTTCATCCTCCTGCCTCCACAGTTACAAATCTCCATGCAGCCATAGCTATTCATCTCAAATACACAGCTCTCTCACCATAGAACACCTTACATGGTTCTTACACGCTCACATGGCTCTTCGCATGGTTCCTCTACATAGCAACAAGGCTTCCACACAGCCTTATCTCTCTCACACACATTTACACGCATATGCTACTGCATCATTCACTCACTCTTTGCTCACTCACGCTCTTACCCATTTATTCTCTCCATATCTCTTACCCTCTCCTTAGGCTTCTTCACTACCTCTCATTCGGCACATACACTCACACTCTGCACAGCCTCACCCCTGCATTGATGCTGTTTCTTATACACTCTCATCCATACATACTCATCCTCCTTCTTTCTTCCCCTCTATGTTGTTGCTAGCCAAACTCTGGACAATTAAATGCTACATTTTCAGGGCCCAACCCATTCTCATAACACATGATATCACACAGTTATTCTCAGGATAGTGTGGCCACAAAGACTGGCCAGTGTAAATGCTTGACCTGGCACATAACTTTTTCCCAGACAGAGAATGACCTTGAAATTTAGAACATACAATAACAGTAGCAGGTTGAGCCTTGATTGGTCAGAGTACATGCAGAAAGTCAACTATTGCAAGGAAGTATGTCTCAAAGCCGCCTGGCCTTGATTTAGCCATAAACAGCACATGGGAATTAGTCTTTGTGTATTTTCTGCAGGAGCAGCTTAGTCTGTTGATTTTGTTCTAAAGTCTAAGATTTTTTGTCTTCGAGACTGAAAATACTGTTACTTTCCTGCATTGGTAAAGAAGAATACTCTGGTATTATACCTATACATAAATAATCAAGAAAATAAATTTTCTTGATTATCCATAACTATAAGTGTGCCCAAAGGTGTAAAACACACCACCAATAGACTGTGGAAAAAACCCCACAGCTGTTCATATTAGGAAGACACAGCAGTGGCACCTGAGAAAGTTACAGACAGAAAATAATCGGTTAGCAACAGTCAATGACCCCATGGCTCTGCCAGGTGGGGCTCCCATCAGGGAATTACACATCTAGTGAGTTGACTTGTCAAACACTAGTTGTCATCTGATAAATACTCCCATGCCCTTGGCATTTCCCTCTAAAATTTGAAATGCTAGCCCCCAATGTGATGGTGTTGGAGATGTGGAAGGAAAACGATGTTTATTTAGGCAGAATATCATGGCAGAAAGTATGCAGTAGGGAAAACCACCACACCACATGGCAGATCAGAAAGCAAAGGACAGGAACGAGAGAGACATGATGCATCTTTCTGGGGCTGGGGTGCAGTTCAGTGGTGGAGTGCTTGTCTCGCATGTGCAGAGCTCTGGATTCCATCTCTGATACTAGAGAAAAACAATCTGACCAGGTCACATCCGTGATGACCTTATTCCAAATAGTCCCTACCTCCAACTTTTAAGCACCTCTGAATAGTACCATCATTGTGCGAACCCTCGGAGGAATGAGTCCAGTGAACAGGCAAGAGTCCTCAGGATACAGTCTTGAAAATCCCATGCACTGGCAGCCAAACCCCAAAACACAAGCCTATGGAGAATACATCCTATTGAATGACAATTAGTTATATAACTAGCCAGTTATATAACAATCCATAGTAGGCCATTCACTATAATTATGGGCTATTCTATGTTTTTCTTTCATAGAGATTCATATTTCTTCCTGACATCATTTTCTTCCTGCCTGAAGGGTTTTCTCTAACACTTCTTACAGTAATGGCTAGCTGGACATGATTTCTTTTAACTTTTATATGTCTCAAAAAGTTAGTGTAGGGACTAGAGAGAAGTCTAGGTGGTTAAGAGCACTGGCTGCTTTTCCAGAGGACCTGAGCTTGACTCCCAGTATCCACATCAAGTCAGTCATAACTTTCTATAACTCCAGTTCCATGGGATCCAACATCCTCTCTTGGACTTTGCGGGTGCTGACATGTATGCGGACACATATAGGCAAGCCCACAAACACAGACAGACAGACAGACAGACAGACAGACACACACACACACACACACACACACACATGTGTCCACACACATAAATAAAATTTTTATTTAATTTGGGGTTGAGTGTTTGGCCTACATGTATGTATGTGCATCTGGTGTGTGCAGTGCCCTCTGAGATCAGAAGAGGGAATGAAGTGTTCTTAATGGCGGAGCCATCTGTCCTGGGGCCCTAGAGTTGTTTTGTGTACTGTATTTCTGTGTATCCTCTTCCTCTTCTCTGCTTCCCAGAATGCAGACATCCTGACTGGAGTTTCCATACCCTTCTAGAAATCATGATGCAAATGTTGGGGTGAAGTATGCTAAGAAGAGTATAGCAGTGAGACAGAAGGTTTCTGAAACAGGGATGATCTACTTTACAGGGTGTCATGCTACCACTGGCTTGCCTACTTGTGCCTTATATATGTATGTATATGTACGTTAAGTATGTATATCCAAATTTATCTTCCCAGCAGCTGAGTATAATTTCTAATGATGTGCACATCAAAGAGGAGGACAGCATTTATCCCCAGTACTCCTTCAGTTGAGACCTGACATGGAATAGTTTGGACCACAGAGTTAGAACATTCTGTCTTAGTCATTTCTTTTCACTTCCAAATACAGTGACTGACAAATTGGTGGACTTTTTATTGAGATTCATTGACTAGTCATGGCCTGAGAAAATTAAGGTGAACACACCAGTCTTCAGTATGGCCAGAAGAGCCATGTTCTGGGGCCATACTTAAAAACAACAAACAAACATGATGTCCTGTTCAAGGAAGTGGAGTCCAAAACAAAGCGAAGGCTATTCAGATTAATCAAGGGCCACTGAAAGGTAGGCATCATATGCCTATAATCCTAGCACTTGAGGGGCTAATGCAGGAGGATCATGAGTTTGCAGAGAGCATCGAATACACAGAGACCCTATCTCAAAAAAATTATATACTTATAAGTATAGATATGTACACACACACACACACACAAAGACAAAACAGCAACAAAATCATGAGAGCCAAGCATGCGAGCACACACATCACTTAGGAGGTAGAGGCTGGAAGATCAGGAGCTCAGTGCTAATTATAAGTTCCAGGCTAGCCTGAGCTACATGAGACCCTGACTCAAAAAAACAAGGAAAATAAAATTAACAACATAGATAAGCAAAAGAAAGAGGAATGAGGGCCTCTAAATGCTCACAAGCAACATACATACATAGTCCATGGTGTATTCCAACAAGTTACCAGGAATGACAGAAAAGAGGGGGGGAGACAAGACTTAGATGACAGAAAAGAGGGGGGAGACACGACTTTTAGATGTTCCTGAAAAGCAGCATTCACCTGAAGATAGGAAGCAAGCCAGCAATGTAGAAGGCATCTTTCCCATCTGAATCTTTCCCATCATTTACTGTTTTCTTGCAGATAGTCATTCTGACTAGGGAGCCATAGAGCAGAATCTCACTATAGTTTTAATTGACCTTCCCTTGATGGCTAAGAATGTTGAACATTTCTTACGCCTGTTCTTTTTCTTTGTACTTCTTTTGATACCTGACCCTATGTTGACTGGGCTATTTGCTCTTTAAGTACTCAAAGTAGGTAGGTTTTTACTTTCATATATCCTGGATGTTGGTCCGCCATCAGGAAAGGCTTGGCCAGTGATATTCTCCCATTCACCTTTTTATTTGTATATGTATGATTGTTTTGCCTGCATATATGTCTATGTACTATATACTTAGTGTCCAAAAATGCCAGAAGAGGAAATGTGGTCCTCTTGGACTGGAGTTACAGTGTGCCACTGTGTATATGGTTCATCAGGTTAAGGCACATATTGCCTACCCTGACAACCTGAGCTCCATCCTCAGGATCCATTCAGTGGGTGGAGAAAATTGAATTCCTCAATTTATTCTCTAACAGTCACAGGGTCTAAAGACATGCACAAACACACACAAAACAAATACATAAAATATAATAGGAAACAAACACACAAAAACTGTTGAAAGAGGGCTGAAGAGATGGCTCCATATTTAGGAGCACTGATTGTTCTTCCAATAGCTGGGTACAGTAATGTGGCAGGGGTGAGGCTGTGCAGAAGGAGAGTGTATGTGCCGAATGAGAGGTAGTGAAGAAGCCTAAGGAGAGGGTAAGAGATATGGAGAGAATAAATGGGTAAGAGCGTGAGTGAGCAAAGAGTGAGTGAATGATGCAGCAGCATATGCGTGTAAATGTGTGTGAGAGAGATAAGGCTGTGTGGAAGCCTTGTTGCTATGTAGAGGAACCATGCGAAGAGCCATGTGAGCGTGTAAGAACCATGTAAGGTGTTCTATGGTGAGAGAGCTGTGTATTTGAGATGAATAGCTATGGCTGCATGGAGATTTGTAACTGTGGAGGCAGGAGGATGAAACTGTATAAAAGGAGATGAAGAAGAGAAATGCATGTTCAATACAGATGTCTTGACATGTGAAAATGGTTGTAACTGTGTGTAGAGATGAATGGCTATATGTATGTAAAGAAAGATATGTAGAGAATTTCACAGCAATTGGGGATGTGTAGCTGAATGGAGACAAGGAGTCAGAGACCATTTTTAAGAAGTAAAAGGGAAGTTAGCATCAGAAGGCATGTATGTTTCCTTATTTTACCAGTAAGTTAGATAGAGTTTTATTCTTAATTATCCTATGATAAAAATGTTTCTTATTCCTTTGCTACTCTGAGGCATTTTTTAAATCACTCTTGTGTGGATCATGGTATCTGGTCTCTTACAGTCCCATTTAAAGAAAAATATTCAAATTATAACAGTAAATATGCAATGTTTTTCTTATTCTTTAAATGTCTTTAACAGACTGTGATAAGATAAAGATATAAAGTATAAACCATTATAACAAATACAACTATAGCCTATATGGCAGAAAGAGAGAGAGAAAAAGAGAGAGATCATAGACTAGGTGTGTTGGTAGTAGCCTATATTACCAGGACTTGGGAGACTGCAATAAAGAATAACAAGTTTGAAGGCAGCCTAGACTATACAGCAAGTTCAAGGACAGCTTGAAACAAACAGAGCACAAGAACTGGCAAAACAGCTCAGCAAGTAAAGGTGCTTGCCATCGAGTCTGATAACCTGAGTTCTATTCCTGGAATCCAAATGGTTGAAGGAGAGAACTGACTCCCAGAAATTGTCCCCTGACTTACACACACATTTGGTGGCACATGGGTGTGCACACCTGAGTGCACATACAAAATAAGTAAATAAGTAAACATAGTGAATTTCTAGAACAAGGCAAAAACATAACCCAACACAAAACCAAGTCATTTTTGGAAGGTGTCAGCTGAGTATTGCTTTCAAATAGTTGTTTTCTCCCCGGGCACTAATTGCATGGGGTTTGTGCTTCAAGCTCAGAATCACACAATCTGACAGAGTGATTTTTCCCAGACTGAGGAACATAGTCCCAATGGAGATGAGAAGGGTCCAATGAACCAGAAACAGAACCACTTGACCATGGGCCATAGTAGCTCAGAGCACCATCAACCAGAATATCATCAAATATGTCATTGCAGTTCCTAGGAACACACACACACACACACACACACACTATAGTGGCTTTTAATGAAATTGATAAGGTCAGCTTTCCTACATGGTATCAGGCCAGGGTCCAGGAGCAACAACAGAAAGACTTAGCAGGAGAAGGTTATGCCCTTGGACAGCCAGTTCAAGGACAAGTACTAGAAGGCTCTTGGGAAGTGCTACATGGTCCTCAAGGAGCTCCTTTGGGAACTAGCAGTTGGGGTCAGTGGCAAATTGGACAGGAAAGTCAAGTGCACAAAGAAGGGGAGGTGTGACAGATAATACAACCTACTACATCTTCAGACAAGGCCCTCCCCATGGACAATGATTTTACTCTGCTGGCTGGGTAGCACCCACTCGCTATTTCAGAGGCTAAAGAGTGGGGAATCATGGCTTCTACTGTATCTCAAAAGGAAAAAGATAACCTGCCCCATGAAAGAAAAATTCCAGATAAAAAACTATTGTCCAATGTAAAGCAAGTAAATTTGAAGTGAATTTGTACTAATGTGACTATGATTTGAACAGGTATTATTTGTGGTCAAGGACTGTATCTTAGGACAAAAGAACAAAATGGGGTGGGGGAAAGGTCTTTTCAAGAGAAGTTTTCATACAAACTTACAACTTAGACATATTCTATTATAAAAGCTAGTTGTGTGATGGCATATTTAAAAATGAAAACAATCAAAAGCTTTAGTGACGGTGAATGCATTAATCAACTGTAGAGTATGGCAATTATAATGCACACTGAAAAAGGGAGGTACTTCTAAAATCAATTTGTCCCACCAAACTGTAGCCAGGAGAATTGAAGAAACTGCAAAATCTAGGAAATAAAATATGGAAAATAGTCATTAATTTTATATCTTATGCTTTCCCAATGGATAAGAGTATTGATGTTACAGGTACAATTTGATTTGTCTTTTTATTAGTCTTACTGCTGATAAATATGTCACAGGAGAAATTATTTCCTTAAGGCTAGCTCATTGGGTAAAGGAATTTACTGATAAGCCTGATGACCTGAGATCCATCCCCAGGATTCTTATAATGCCAGGAAAGAACAGATTTTCACATGTTACTTCTCCGGCTCCACATACACATCAGGGCTCACCTACGTGTGCCCTCATTACTAAATTATAAACAATTTTAAAATGTTTTCTGTTGTTGGGCATGGTGGCACATGTTTTAATCCCAGCACTTGGGAGGCAGAGGCACATGGATCTCTGAGTTCGAGCCCATCCTGGTCTACAAAGAGAGTTTCAGGATAACCAAGGCTATGGAGAAAAACCCTGCCTTGGAAAAACAAAACAAAAACAAGAACCAAAAAAAAGAAAAAAAAATGTCTACTGTGGTGGTTTGAATGAAAATGGCCCCAAAGGCTCCTATGTTTGAATGTTTGGTCCCTATTGTAGAACTGAGAGGGAGGTATGGCTTTGTTGATGAGGCATGTCATTGAGAGTGGGTCCTGGGGTTGCCAATGCCCAAATCAAGCCCAGTCTCTCCCTCTCTCTTCCTCTCTCTCTCTTTCCCTTCTCTCTTCTGTCTGCTGCTTGTGGATCAGTTTTAAGTTTCTTCCTGCTGTCATGCTCCTCCCTTACCATAATGTTTATGGACTAGCCCTAGGAAACAGGAAGCAAGCCCCAGTTAAATGTTTTCTTTGATAAGGTGCCCTGGTCATGGGGTATGTTCACAGCAACAGAAAATGAATTAAGCCAGCTTCTTTAAGAGTATATGGTACTGGACACCTTTAATCCCAGCACTTTGGAGGGAGAGGCAGGCAGGTCTCTGAGTTAAAACCAGTTTGGTTTGCAGAGCAAGTTCTAGGACATTCAGGAGAAGATAGAAAGACCTTATCTTAAACAAACAAACAAAACCCAAAACTTCTTTAGTTTATTTAGTGTCATTAAAAGACACAACTAAATCAATAAACTTAAACAAAACTATAAAAGTTAAAGTGGTTTCCTGTAGGTGGAATTTTCTGTCCCACTAGCCAGCTCCCAAATAACTACACAGAGACTTATTATTAATTATAAATGATCAGCTGATAGCTTATGCTTGTTACTAACTAGTTCTTACAACCTAAATTAACCCATATTTCTATTTTTAAGATTGATTTATTTATTATATATGCAATATTCTGTTTTCATGTACATCCGCATGACAGAAGAGAACACCAAATCTCATTATAAATGGTTAGGAGCCATGATGTGGCTGCTGGGAATTGAACTCAGGACCTCTGGAAGAGCAGCCTGTGCTCTTAACCTCTGAGCCATCTGTCCAGCTCCTCATATTTCTTATCTATAGTCTACCACATGGCTTGGTACCTTTCCTCAGTCCAGCAGTGTCTCCTGGCATCTCCAACCTTCTTCATTCCAGCACTCTCTCCTTGTCTACAAGTCCTGCCTAACCTCTTCCTGCATAGCTATTGGCCATTTAGCTCTTTATTAAACCAATGAGAGCAACACATCTTCACAGTGTACAAAAATACTATTTCACAACAATTTTCTTTGTCCATTGTCCACATATCTGGTATAATGACTGACAGTGCCTCAGTGATGAAATAGACTAATAATATTAATAGAAGACAATGTAATTGTCCAAATCCATGTGTAATGTAGTATCATTGCATACTTCATAAAGAAATTTCAAAAGCATTAAAAATGGATAATGCCATGCAAAGAGACATCAGGCCTAGAATTCTTAAGGACCAAGGGACTGAATCATCACCAGCTGTAGGGATTCCTAAAGGTGTTGATGCTGACTATGGTACCAGCATTTGCTTCTCAGAGGGAAGCTGCCTAAATCCAAGCCAAATGCTGAAATGACCCTATGATCTGTGGTATGTTACCAAGTTGTTTATGGTAGCAAGGACAAAATTGGTGCCAGAACCTGATGATGAAAATTGGCTTGTAGTTTTAGCATTTTTAGATCATGGAACTGATAATTTAAATGAGTTAAATGTGTCTTCAAGATAGATAGATAAGTACAATGTTTTAAATCATAAAAGCATTCAAAATAAAATTGAAGTTATGGTCAGCTCAAACTAAGACAGTTTTCTACAGTTTAACATGTTACCTAAACACAATCCTGTGAGCAATGAAAACTACATAGCCTTGCATCTTGATTTAATACCAGTATTTGAAAATAGAATTTAAAGATTCCTGCAAAATAATATTTTGTGTCTTCATTTTCAGTTGTTATGTCACCTCCCTTTTTAGTTCTTTCCTTCTCTCCCTCCCTTCTTCCTTCCTTTTTGAGACAACATCTCACTGTGTAGTAGTAGTCTTGACTGGCTTAGAACTCACTTTGTGTAGAATTGGAGGAAGTCCTGAGTGAATGTGTATTGTCGACATGAGCATGGCCATGTCAAGAACCCTATATGAATACCAAAGCCTTCCCCAGGTGTAATTCAGAAGGATGGAAAAGTCTTCTTCTGGTCCAAGTTGACCTTTAGCTAAAACCAGTGTATACAGAAACTATTTACCACCGCCCCCTCCTCCTGGATGTTTATGGCCTTAAATTGTTCTCTGTGGAGACTAACTAATACCTCCTACATGAACTGTACATAATAAATGCACTGAGATTCTGGGAAACCCTCCATCACAGTGAGCACAGACCAGACCACCTGATTTCAGATTTTCTGTATGTGCATCTGTTGCTTTTCAGTAACTGTCATTTCTTCATCCCATGTTGCCTCAGTAAGGATTCAATGACCAAGCTGTGCCAGACATGGCAGCTATGCATATCAGACTGGACTTGTTTTCAGAGATCCATCTGTCTCTGTTCCCTGAGTACTAGAATTATGGATGTGTATCACCATGTCTGTCTTATTGCTCTCTTAACTACACACACACACACACACACACACACACACACACACACACACTCCACATACACATTCAATCTGTTTTGACCTTGGCCATTGGGTCACTTTCATGGAACATCATCTTTATCTATATTATTTAGAGCACTTCTTTACTTTCTGATATCTCAAGATAGTCTGTCCTGATCCTGAACTCAGCCCATTCTTTATTCTTAGTTCCTTTTAATAGGGATTAGCATTTAGAAGAAAAGGTTGTAGGTGAAGTTGCTGCAATTAAGTGTCACTCCATCTAGATCCTTTCAACAGACAGAGCTAGGACTATCGGCTAGCCCATTTGTCATCATGACAAGACATCTGAGGAGGAAATTCATAAGCACTTGCTCACACTCACAGTTTCAGAGATTTCCACCTATGACTGGCTGCCTGATTGCTTGTAGGCCCATGGCAAGGCAGAAGGGTGTGACAGAGGAAAGCTGTTTACCTTATGGCAGACAGAAGGTAAGTAAGTGACTAGGCATTCCCCCTCTGACTATTTACAAGACTCCACCTCCAAATAGATTAATCCATTGAAGTACATAGTGCCCTCATAATCCAATAATTTCTCAATTAACACCACTGGCTGAAGACCAAGTCTTCAACACATTTAAATCCAAACCATAGTATACACACATTTCTACTTGTTTATGTTTCTATTTATTTGCATGTATATATTAAGATTAGCAAGGTTCACTTTGTAATAGCGGATTATAATCCCAGTGTCACTGAGATCAATCTAGCTGTCCTTTCCTGTGTGCACAATTTGTGCACATTTTGTATGCACAAAATGGATCTGTATATATATATACATATATATGAACAAAAATTATAGCAAATGCTTATAACAGCTTTATTCATAATAGCTAGCAACTGCAAGTGATGGGGACATTTTTCATAACTTGAATAGATAAACAAGCAGTGGGATTTTTGTTTGTTTTTCAGGGTTTCTCTGTGTAACCGTGGCTACCCTGAAACTCACTCTGTAGACCAGGCTGGACTTGAACTCAGAAATCTGCTTGCCTCTGCCTCTTGAGTGCTGGAATTAAAAGTGTGTGCCACTACCAACTGGCTGCTGAGTTTTGTTAAATAAATATAATGTGCATGTTGAAGTGGCATCTAAATATTTATGTTTATGATTCTAGATCAGAGAGTGCTATACTATGTGGCATTAAGAAAGCTGGTTTTTTTACTGATAAAAGAATGAATTCATCAGAACATGATCACAAACATTTACACACCAAAGAACAGAACTTCCAAATAAACACAGTAGAACTTTAGAGAATAAGCCATACGTAGTAATTCAGTTTCATAATTTCAGCATTTGGAACTGGAAGTAGGTGTATCTGAGTTCAAGATTATCACTCTCACTATGTAACAAGTTTGAGGCTGGGCTACATGATATCTTGTCTTTTAAAATAAAATCTGAGAACTGCAAGTAGAAATTAACAATTGTAATTGATATTGTTTTTCCTCCTTTAGTTAATAAATTAAGTTGACAGAAAATCAACAGTCAACAAAGCTATAGAACACTAACATTGTAATCAACACATTGGACGCTTTGATAGTTACAAAACACTCCATCCAATAATAGCAAAACAGAGAACATTTGCCAAGGTCAGTCATTTTGTGAGTCATAAAATCAGTCCTCCAACCCCAGCAGTTGAGGTGCAGAGGCAGGCCTGCAGCAAGTTCAAGACCAGCAGGTTCCACACTGAGAGCCTGGCTTCACATAAACAAACCAAACACAATTCAAGCAAAAAGATAAAATTAATATAAAAGGATCTAGGTCATTCATATTTTCAAAGAACAGTGGTGATAAAAACAACGGAAACAGGGCTGGAGAGAGGGCTCAACAGTTAAGAGCACTTGCTCTTGCAGAGACCTTCTGAACTTCCAGGGAGCCAGACAGGTATACATGTGGCACACATATATGCATGCAGGCAAAAATATACACATTATACACATTAAAAAAAACAATAATCTTTGAAAAAACACCCCCAAATGAAAACATTTATAAAATGCCTCAACATTTGAAAACTAACCTAAATAATACATATCTACATAACTAATATGTTAAAGAGCAAACCCAGGAAAGATCGAAAGTATTTAAACTGGGGGCTAGGGAGATGGCTCAGTCTTGAAAATGTTTGCCTTGAATGTGTAAGGCCCTGAGTTCAGATCCCCAGAACACATATAAGAAGCTGGTGTAGTGGTACACATTTGTCCATCCATGGACGAGATAGGAAATAAAGACAGTCAGATACCCGAAGCTCACTGGCCAACCAGCCTAGCCTACTTAGCCAAGATACAGGCCAATGAAAAAACTTGTCTCAAACATAAAGGTAGAAGGTGCTTGGGGAATGACACCTGAGGCTATCCACTGGCCTCACAGACATCTGCTTGCATTTATCAGTACACATATTTACATACATACACAGAAAGAACATTTTAAATTGAATAAAAATGACAACTCAATATAGAAAAATTGTGGGATGTCACTTTGCAGTACCTGGGGGATTTCCTACCCACCATCAGATATGGCTTGACTATGTAGTCCAGGTTAGCCCTCATCAAAATATTATAGCTCTAAACATTTATATTGGAAACTCATGAGGTCTAAATCCAGCATGAAAAATTAGAAAATAAAGAGCAAATTAAATCCAAAATGAATAAAAAAAAATTACTGAAGACCAGAGCAGAAATCAAGGTCATAGATAACAGAGAAACAAATGAAAGCCAAACCCACTATCCTGACAGAAAGAAAAGTGGTTAATCTTTGACAGTTAGGTAGTCTGAGAAGTCCCAAATTAAAGAAAAAGAATGTTCAGTTATATACCTCCTGGGGGGGGGGCAGGAGGAGGGGAGGGAGGGAGAACTGTGGTTGGTATGTAAATTTTTTAAAAAATTAAATTAAAAAATGCTAACAGGATGGTGGTAGTACACACCTTTAATTCCAGCACTCAGGAGGCAGAGGCAGGTAGATCTCTGTGTTCAAGGTCAATCTGGTCTACAGAGTGAGTTCCAACACAGCTAGGACCTACACAGAGAAACCCTGTCTTCTTTAAAAACCAAACAAATAAAAAAAATAAAGTAAAAAGGAAGGAAGGAGAAAATGTCAGCCATAGATACTGTCACTGGTGAATTTCATAAAATGTTTAAGTTAAAAATCAAAGCAATTCTTTACAACCCATCAGAAAACCCAAGAGGAAGGGATGAATAGCTTTGAGGTAGAATGATGTCCCTCATAGGCTCTGGTATTTGAACATTTAGTCCCCAGTAGGTGATGTTTTGCGGGGAGATTTAGGAAGTAGGGCCTTGATGGAAGAAATTCGTCACTAGGGCAGGTACCACCCTACTTCTAGTTCACTCTCTGATTCCTGCTTGAGCCTAAAGATGTGAGCTCTTAGCCTCCTTCTCTAGCCGTCTACTACCATGTCTCCCCATTACGGACTCTCTCTCTGGAACCATAAGTCAAAATTTCTTCCCATAAGTTGCTTTTGGTCATAATGTTTGATCTCAGCAACAGAAAAGTAACTAATACAACATCCTATCTTAGTCTTTAAGGTTGACAATACCTTGACAGCAAAAATTGACAAAGACTTTGTAACAAAAGAAAGATTAATATCCTTTATGCATACAGATATCAAAATCTTAATAAAATGTTTAACAAATTAAATCTGATTATATATACTGGCTAACTCAGCATGGCCAAGTGAAGTTTGTCTCAGAAATAAAGGTGCAAGTCAATAGTCTAAAGTCACTTTTTAATATAATAGCAAAATTCAGAAATATAAAAAATTTCAAATACCATTTAGAATAGCATCAAAACTATAATAAACTTAGCAATAAAGATGACAGAGATATTAAAGATTTGTATATTAAAAACTGCAGAGCATCACTGAGATAAATGAGACCTAAAAATGGAAAGAGAGACTATATTCTTGGGTCAGAAGACTTGCCATAACATACATATCACTTCTTTCCAAATGGGTCTGTACCTTATTTTTAATTATTATTTTGTGTGTGGGATTTTTACCTGTGCATGTATCTGTGCACCAGATGTATGTCTGTTGCACAAATTCTATTTGATGTTATAATAAAAACCCAGAGCTAAATATGAGGGAAAAGCTGAAAGATCAGAGAGACAGAGGACCAAATGGCAACCACTTCTCACCTAGACACTCCTCAGCAACCCTCAACCTCAATGCCTCTCAGTCCTCAGCAAGAAATGCAAAAGGTTTACTTCCAGCCTCCTCTCTCTGCCCAGCTCTCTCACTTCCTCATTCAACTTTCCTAGTGCTAGGATTAAAGGTGTGAGCCACCACAGCCTGGCTGTTTGGTCTTGAACTTGATCTCTGCCTCCTGAGTGCTGGGATTAAAGATGTGGGTTATCACCCCTTCCCTGCCCTTCGAGGTGAAGTGTGGTTTGGCTCTGTCCTCTGATTTCCAGGCAAACTTTATTAAATACACAATATATCACCACATATGCCTGGTATCCACAGAGGCCAGAAGAGGTGTCGGGTCCCCTGGAACTGGAGTAATAAAGGGTTACTGGGAATATATTAAGTAACCAATGCTCTAACTGCTGAGCCATCTCTCTTGTCCCTATATACTATCTAAACATTTAAAAATTGCATTTATTGTGTGTGTGTCTAGAATTGAGGGCCATGGCATCTATGTAGGAGACAGAGAACAGAGGACTTTCTGGAGTGGATTCTCTTCTATCATGTTGGACTGGGGGACTGAACTCAGGCTTGGTGACATGTGCCTTGACCTGCTAAGTCATTTCAAAGGCCTTTGCTGTTGTAGTTCTTTTTGCTTTTTGTGGATACATGAAAATTGAAAATTACACATTTATCTCTGTGTGTGTGTGTATGTGCGCGCGCGCATGAATGCTCATGCCTGCCATAGTTAACGTGTGGGGATCTGAATTTCTTTTGTGAGTCAATTCTCTCCTTCCATAATGTGGGTCTCAGGGATCAAATTCAAATCATTAGGCTTGGCGGCAAGCACCTTTACCCATTTGAAAAACTCTGATCTCTATATTAAATGCAATCTCTCAATCAACATTGCAGCAAGCTTTCCACTAGAAACTGACAAGATGATTCTGAATTTCAAACAGAAGTGTAAAGGACCTAGAATAGCCAAAATAGCTTTGGGAAAAAACGAAATAGAAGGCTAAAGCTACCCTATTTCAAACACTTATTGTAAAGCTACAGTTGCTAGACAGTGTAAAACTGATATCAAAATATCATTAGACAGGCATAATAGGTTAGAGGCCAGAAACAGATCTATACTTGTGTGAACATATGCTTTTTTAAAAAAAAAAAAAAAAAAGGTACAAGATAGATGAGTGGAAAAATGATAATCTTTCAATTGATGTGTATGGTGCCTGTGGTCTAATGTGATAGCTAACATTATGTTTTAAGTTTAAATTATTGTGCCTGAGAGATATATAAAGCTAAAAACACACCTAAACTTCTGAGCCCCATATAGCCAAGGAGAGATAACTTCCTGGAATGCTGGGGAATACTGTTCATGTACAAGCTGCCCCAACTGCCCAGGACATGTGCTTGATCACACGTAGGCAGGAAGTACAACAGGATGTATGCTTGCCTCTGGTTGGACGAATACTTGAAGTATATAGTCTTGTTGGTTTTTGCCTTTATAGGCCCCTGACTAATGTAATTTGGTGCCATATTCTGAGCATGGGTCTTGGGTATGGACCTGGCCAGTATCCATGGTACTGACCAGTATTTAATACAGCTTGCTTTAAATTGGCTCAAGAATTGAAGTAATGGCCTTATTATTCTCGTCTGTTGTGACATAATAGTATATCTGTAGGAACACATCAATTTATGACAATGACATAAATTGCTTATTAGCTCTATGACATCCAGTGAAATTTTTAATTCTCTGTGACATGTTTTTATTATCTGTAAAATAGGAGATACCTATTTTCTAACAGACTATACACTTTAAATATGCTGCTCTTAGAACATTGTTCAAGAATGGAATTGTGTGGGAATTCTGAGTGCTTGTGAGAAAAGTCCAAGAAGACAAGAGTTTTGTGACCTTAGTTTCTTTGAAAACACAGAATTGGTTTTGGAAAGAGCTTTTGTGGCTCTCCCAGGTACAGCAGACAGGAGTGAGTTCACTTCAGATTGTTCATTACAAGAGGCTATTGTTTGTTTATATGCCTCGATGGAAAAACATCTCTGCCTCATGAAGCTTGTCTGATACTTGTGGTTTGTCCTTGTGGATGTACACTTTACTCATACAACTCTTCATAACCCTCAGAGTACAAATTGTGTGGTGCTCTGAATAAAGTTGACCACTGTATGAAACTTTACTCTGCCTCATTACTGGCTCCATTCTCTCAGGTCTCCCCACCTCTAGTGTAAATAAACTGTATGTCCACTTTTTTAAATTCATAGAAGTGTGTGTACTCAAAAGTATAGGTAATGTTGTATATTAAGCAGAAGAAAGCTGGTATGGGGGTACATGCCATTAATTCCAGCACCAAGGATTCAGAGGCAGAGAGCTATCCAGTTTGAGCCAGTATGGTCAACACAGAGAGTTCAAAATGAAGCAAAAAGTCAGTGACCTTTCAGGTCAGTTTATCTCTGTCACAAGTGAGATCACAGATCACCCTTTCCCTCAGATACAGAAATCTAGACGTCTCTGTGGGGGTGTTGGATCCCCTGGAGCTGGGGTTACTGACAGCTGTTAGCTGCCATGTGGGTTCTGGGAACTGAACCTAGGTCCTCTGGAGGATCAGTCAGTGCTTTTAACTGCTGAGCATCTCTCCAGCCCCAATGATGGACATTTTTATTCTCTAGAGATTGAACTCAGGTCCTCGTGCTATCTCCAAAGACCTTCAATAAGTATTTTAAGTGGATCATGCTGCCTACTTTAATTGTATTCCAACAGGAGATTGTGGTTTGTTTATTATGGACACAATGCCAGTCTTCTCAATGAATTATTGGGGTCATGATCCTAGGTCCCCTGAAAAAACAAACTTAATTTCATCAAAATTGTAAAAAGAGAAATGAGTCAGTGCAAGCCGTGGAGGTGAGAAGTCATTTCCAATGGTTTCTGTCACCTGGTACACAGATGTAATTCAACAGACAGGACGGAAACACACACCTGTCATGCTCTCAGAAGTTGAGACACTTGATGTTTCATTTTTGGTTTTCCATTTTGACATTCAAGGTATCCAACTGCTAGCTTTCTTCCCTGCTCCATACTCAGATTTCCTCCTTCCTTCCTTCCTTCCATCCTTCCTTCCTTCCTTCCTTCATTATTTCTTTCTTTACTTATTTGTTGTGGGGGGGCATGTGTGTACCATGGCACATGTGTGGAGGGCAGCCTTCAGTAGTTGGTTCTCTCCTTCCACAATGTGGGTCCTGCGGATCTAAGTTGGGTCATCAGGCTTGGCAGCAAACACCTTTATTCACCAAGGCTTCTCAACCCTGCTATCTTTCTTTTATAGTAGGATTTATAGGTACAACGAAACTAAATGCTGTTATCCCTCTCCAACACAACAAAATAGGAAATGGGCATAGTGACATATGCCCTTTAATCCCAGCATTTGGGAAGCAGAGGCAGGTAGATCTCTGTGAGTTCAACATCTAGGCTACCTAGGCTATCTTACAGAGTTCCAAGACAGTCAGAATTACACAATGAGACCCTGTCTCAAATAAAAAAAATCAGGAAGCTAGGGGTGGAGGTCAATGATAGAGTACCTGATTAGCAAGTACAAGACCCTAGAACCCATTTCCAAACACACACATACACAGAGGGTGGGGGTAGAGGAAGGGAAGGAGGGAGGGAGGGAGGGAGGGAGAGAGAGAGAGAGAGAGAGAAAATTTAATATGAGCAAATAAGGACAACCATTAGAGCCATGCTACTTACAGTGCCAGCGTTTATGCAGAAAGATACCTAGGGCATCAATAGGACATTTTGCTAACTCAGGACAATGCCAATATATACTGACAGAAGGCAGAAAAAGCCAATAAGAACAGGAGCCAAGACTGTAAGGGGTCCCATACACCGTGGCAATGGTCTATGGAATATCATAAGAAGGCTACAGCAACCCGGGTCTCAGAGTCATTCAGCTGAAAACTATTTTAAGGATAAAGACCTAAGGAAAAACTGCTAACTAGATTGACAGGATAGTGCCAAGAGAGGAACTGTGGGCCTCCTGGAATAAAAAACAGAACCCGAAGCATGTTTCAAGTACACCAGAGCCATCAAAAGAAGACCTGGGTCTCTAAGACTGGGTGGGAGAACAGGATCCCAGCTTTGATCTTTGTGAGCCAATAAACACAGCTTGCTTAGTCTCCTGTGTACTCAGCCATCCCTTCTACCTTTCATTTCTGACTCTGAGCCCCTATGCTTCCTTAGCTACTTGCTTTCAGTTGCCTTTGAAAACGTAGCTGCTCATACAGCAGAACGTACTTTATCACTCTCCTACTAGCATGGCTGTGGATAGCACCTCTGACATGTGAGGCATGATGATAATGGTTGCCTAGGTTACTCTTTAGAGACTTGAAGGCTGGCTTTATTTTATTTTTTGGTTTTTGGGTTTTTTCCCCCACGAGAACCTGTTGACTCTTGAGTGTCTGATGGGTGACCGTTGGTATCAGGAGGCTGAAAACCACATCCTTAGACAGTGTTAGCACTCTCATTTTCTAAACACACATTCCATGAGGAGACAAAAAGGCAGAGGACACATGCACAGGCCAATGATTACTTCACCTCTCACCACCCTCCTCTCCCTTCCAGCCACCCTGTTTCTTTACCTAGAAGAATAATTCTATCCCCACATTGGAGGCGTGGGTCTCCTATGTCCTGCTCAGCAAACGTGCAGTATGTTCTTTGTCTTTTGTGAACTCATCATTTCTATGACTGGCCCAGAATAAAAAGAGCTTGATTTGGTACCCCCCCCAAAAAAGAAAAGCCACCATATTTTTGGACATTTCACAGCAACAACAGGGGACATATTCTAGCTATGAAGTTTGGAAATTCATTTCTATCTTCTAAAAACTTTGAAGTATTAAAATTATGACAATGAAAGCCTAATAAAAGGACAAAAGCCAAATGTTCATTTCTTGTTTCCCTTTTCCCTTATAAAATGATTGTTTGTATTTACTCTGTCATGCAAGGAAAAATTAAAATATAAAAAGGCTGTTACAACTTAAGATTTTGTTGCAGATAAAATACGCAGCATTGAGAAATGCAAAGTCATAGCTGCATCTCTGACCAGCAGACTTAAAAAGAAAAATTTCTCCATTTGCCTTCATCACCGTGGAAGATGCTGGTGAGACTTGCACTTTAATATGAACAGAGGATCAGGAGCACTGCTTGGGCCATCACATTTACAGTATATAAGAGAAATATACACAGAGGGGAACGTAAAACAAAAGCTAAGCAAATGAAACAAAATTCAAACAACTGTCCTTCTGGAGCTTTTAACCTGTATGCTGTGTGCATATCTTTAGGGGATAAAGGACTACCAACATGCACCAATACAAGGTAGGAACCCTGCATTGTATTCATTTTGTTTGTTTGTTTTTTGATACAAGGTCTCTCTGTGTAGCGCTGGCTGTCCTAAAACTTGCTATGTAGACCAGGCTGGCCTCAAACTAGAGATTCGCTCGCCTCTGCCTCCCAAGGTATGGGATACCACAGCCAGCTGTATTCATTTCTTAAACATATATTTAGGATCATGCTTTGAACTGGGCAAAGTGGTTCAAGCCTTTAATTCTATCACTTGGGAGGCAGAAACAGGAGTCTCTGTGAGTTTGAGAGTAGCTTAATCTACATAGTAAGTTAGACACTAGCCAGGGCTACAAGATGAGACCCTTTCTCAAAACAAATCATTCTTTGACCAAAAAAGGGTAAGCTTAGAGGAAATATGCTGAGACTAAACTTTAAACTATGGAGCCAGCTTTGGAAATCAGTATGGCACTTCCTCCGAAAACTGGGAATCAATCTCTCCAAAGATCCAGCAATACCACCACTGGGCATATACCCAAAGGATGCACATTTTTACCACAAGGGCATTAGCTCAACTACTATGTTCATAGGGGCATTGTTTGTAATAGCCAGACCTGGAAACAAGCTAGATGCCCCTCAACTGAAGAATGGATTAAAAAATTGTGGTGCATTTACATAATGGAGGACTACTCAGCAGTTTAAAAAAAAAAGACATCCTGAAATTTGGAGGCAGATGGATGGATCTGGAGAGTATCATCCTGAGTGAGATAACACAGACCCAGAAAGACAGACATGTATGCACTCACTCATAAGTGGATTTTAGACATAAAGCAAAGGATAACTAGGCTACAATCAATACACACACACAGACACACACACAGACACACACACACAGACACACACACAGACACACACAGACACACACAGACACACACACACACACACACACACACACACACACACACACACACACACACACCCAGCAGCAGCTAGGTAACAACAGGAGGAAGTTAAGAGAGACATCCATAGATCCCTAGATCCCCCTGGGAAGGGAAAATAGAGATCTCCTAAGTAAATTGGGATCATATGGGGTGGGGGAGGGGGAGCAAGGAGAAAGAAAACAAGAGATAAGATAAGAGGCTCCTGATAGAGGGAGCC
The DNA here is from genome assembly GCA_033318265.1 of Phyllotis vaccarum. NCBI lineage: Eukaryota > Metazoa > Chordata > Mammalia > Rodentia > Cricetidae > Phyllotis > Phyllotis vaccarum. The sequence continues at coordinate 130,774,451 of JARWLC010000013.1, read as the reverse complement.
ATTGTGGAATTAGAGAAGCCTGATACTAGGAAACAGCCAAGAACTCACAGGATGAGCCCAGCTAAGACTCTAAGCAATAGTGGAGAGGGAGCCTACACTGGCCTTTCCCTATTACCATATGAATGACCGCCCTAATTGCCATTATAGAACCTTCATTCAGCAGCTGATGGAGGCAAATGCAGAGATCCCTAACTAAACACCTGGCTGAGTTACTGGTCCAGCTAAAGAAAGGGCGGAGTGAAGAGATCAGAATCACAATGGAGACCCGTGGAGTAGGCTGTCCCCTGCTGTGGGGAGCTCACAGACTCTGGAATGACAGCTGAGGAATCTTCAGGGAATGGATCTGGACCCCCCGGAATGTAGCTGACAGTCAAAAGGCATGGGAAGTTTCTGGAGCGTCTTGCAATTGGACCAGAGTCTATTCCCAGGCCATGAACTGGCTCCTTGGAGCCCAGGCCTAGTGGGAAAACACCTTTCTCAGCCTTGATACTTGGGTGAGGGACTCTGTCCTACCTCAACTGGATTTGACAGACTGAACGGACTCAGCTTGGGGGAATGAAGGGAGGGGGGAGGTGAGGGAGAAGGGGAGAAGGGGCAGGAATGGAAAAAAAATAAATTTAAAATAAATAAATAAATGAATTACAAAAATCTATAAGGCCAGTGGGTTGGCTCAGTGGGGAAGGATACTGAATCCAAAGCCTGATGGCCTGAGCTTTATCCCTAAGACCTTCTTAGAACCAGCTTCCTGAAGTTACCCTCTGATCCTTCATATGATTGTTACAGCATGCACACACACTACATTTAAGTTAAAAAATATGATATGGTGGCTTGAATAAGAATGGCCTCCATAGGTTCATATATATTTTTAATTTAAATTTGGATGCTATCTGAAAGGATTAAGAAATGTGGTCTTGTTGGAATAGATGTGGCCTTATTGGAGGAAGGGACTAACCCTCTGAAACTGTGAGCCCCCAATGAAATGCTTTCTCTTCCAAGAGTTGCCTTGGTCTTGGTCATGGGTGTCTCTTCACAGCAAAAGAGCGGTGACTAATACATAGGGAGTTAGAGGAACTAGTTAGTGGTTAAGAGCACATACTGCTTTTACAGAGGACAGGAATACCAGTCCCAGCACCTATGTCAAGCAGGAGGATCTCTATGAGGTTGAGACCACCTAGTCTATATAGGAAGTTCCAGGACAGCCAGGGCTACATACTGAGACCCTATCTCAAAAAAAAAAAAAGAATGATTGAATGAATAAATAAACAAATAAATAAACACATAAGTACATAAATAAATAAAATCACTAGTAACACTTGATCATTTCAATAGATAAAGGGAATGACAATAGATAAAAGGAATAAAATGATTTATTTTTTTATGTATTTGTATTAGTTACTCTGTTTTTAATGTGTTCTTTTGAGACAGGGTCTTTAATTTTCAAAGCCTCCAGTGACATACTTCCTCCAATAAGGCCACGCCTCCTAAACCTCCCAAGAAACACCACTAATTGGGGACCAGGTGTTCAAACATCGGAGTTTATGGGAGATAATCTCATTTAAATTACTATCCTGTGTGTCTCTGTAAATGTATGCCACAAGTGTGCCCATACCCAGGGAAGCCAGGAGAGAATGTTGGACCCCTGCAGTTACAGTTATAGGCAACTGTGAGATGCCCAATGTGGGTATTGTTCTCTGGAAGAGTAGGAAGTACTCAATAAAGTGAAAACTCAAGGACCTGAATTTAATCCTCAGAATCTACATTATAAAAAAAAAAAAAAAAAAGCTGGGAGTGACAGCCAAACATTAGGAGGAGCTGGGAGAATCCCGAGGAAGAGGCAGAGGAAGGATTGTAGGAGCCAGAGGGACCAGGGACACCACACCACAAGGGAACCCACAGAACCAACTAACCTGGGCTCACAGGGGCTCACAGAGGCTGAATCTACAACCAGGGAGCCTGCATGGGACTGACCTAGGCCCTCTGTATATGTGACAGCTGTATAGCTGGTCTTCTTGTGGGACTCCTAACAGTGGGAGTAGGGCTGTCTCTGACTCCCTTGCCTGCTTTTAGGACCCCATTCTTCATACTGGATTGCCTTGTCCAGCCTTAATATGAAGGGAAGTGCCTAGTCTTACTGCAACTTGATATGCCATGTTTGGTTGACATCCATAGGAAGCCGGCCCTTTTCTGAAGAGAAGCAGAAGAGGATTAGATGGAGGAAGGGCTTGGGGGAGACATGGGCATGGAATCAGTGGTTGGGATATAAAAAATAAACAAAACAAAAAAGCTGGGAGTGGCCAGACATGATGGTACACCCCAGAACACTCAGGAGGCAGAGTCTGAGCCACCCTGGTCTCTATATAAAATTTCAGGCCAGCTGGGGCTACATGGTGAGACCTGATCTTAACAAAACAAAGCACAAAAAAGCTGGGCATGGAGGCTTATGCCTGTGATGCCAATGCTGGGGAGACAGAGACAGACAGTTTCCCGGGGTCACTGCCAGCCTCTCTGTCCTAAGCCGGGAGCCCCATGACTCATCCAGTAAAGGCTCAATGACCTGAGTGTGACCCCAGGTCCCACTTGGTGGGAAGAGAAAAACCAACTCTTTCAAGTTGTCCTCTAATCCCCACTAACCCCCACTAACCCCCACTGTGGGACACCTACATCCTCAGTGAAGAAATAAAGAAAAAAAATAAGTGTAAACAATCTAAAACAAGCCAATAAAACAAGATGGCTGCCTCTTGAGGAATGTAACACCTGATACATTCACATGCACCTCCACATTCAGAAACAAACATACCCTAGACCTGAAGTTCAAAATTAGGATGTCAATACAATAATCAAGGTCTCTCTCTCTCTCCCCCATTCTCCCTTTCCGTCTCTTAATTTATAGGGAAGGGGCAGGGTCTCACTATATAACTCAGGCTAGCTTTGAACTTATCATATAACCCAGAACTCCTGATCCCTCTGCAACAGTTTCCCAAATTCGGGAATTACAGATATGTGCCATTATGCCCAGCTCTCTGAGAAACCCCAGGGAAGGATCTTTCCTGTTCTCTCAAGGCTCCAGGCAACTTCTACATTCTTTGGCATTCTGTGTGTGCCACACAGCTCACTGTCTCCATGACGACAAGGCCTCCTTCCTTCTCTGTGTCGGTGTATCCTAATCTCTCACTTCTTGCCTTTATAAAGACATCAGTCTGGCTAGAGAGACACTCAGCAGCCCAGGAAAGTCACCGTTGCCAACCCTGATGACCTGGGACCCTCATTTTGAAGGAGAAAAAAACAACTTCTACAGGTTATTTTCTGACCTCCTCGTGTGCTGTGGAATCAGTGATGACGATCTTTCTCATTCTAGTGATCTCCGTGATCTCCCTTTCTCCAGTGACAATGCTTCTCCCAGTGGTCGATCTCTCTCTCTCTCACACACACACACATACTAATTAAAAATGTTTAAAAAGATAGCAGTCATCTAAGTAGGTCCCACCCTATTCAACTCATCTTAACTAAAGTACATCTATAAAAACCTATTTCCAAATGTGGTGGTACTCAGAAGTCCAAGAGATAAAAGCAGACATATTTTTAAGGAGATATCAAGTGATTTTCTACTGCTGTACAAAGAATCATCATGATCTTAGCATGTAAAACAGCAGATCACTAGGTTACAAGTCCAGACAGGCTCAGTTTCTCTGCTTCAGATTTCACAAGGCTGAAATCTATTTGCTGGTTCTTGTCTAGCCGGTTTGGAGCAGCCTTTACTTCCTTGCCTATTTAGGTCCTTGACAGAATTCAGTTCCATGTAGTTTTAGTTCTTAAATCCTGATTTCCTTGCTGGGTGCCACCAGGGATCATGCTTAGCTTCTAGAGGCTACTCTGATCCTTGTACATAGCTCTACCTTCAAGGAAGCCATAGCATGTTTCAAACCTGACTTTCCTTTCTGTTCAACCACAAACACATTCTCTCTCTCTCTCTCTCTCTCTCTCTCTCTCTCTCTCTCTCTCTCTCTCATAGATCAAAGAAGTAAATAAAAACTGGCTCATGGCTTGGCATGGTGGCTTACACTGGCAATCTATACTTAAGAAGCTGAGGCAGAAGGATTTCCATAAGCTTGAGGACAGTGTGATCTGAGACTTTGTCTCAAAAAGAAAAATTAAAAAGAAAGAAAAAAAGAAAGGAAGGAAGGAAGGAGGGAGGGAGGGAGGGAGGGAGGGAGGGAGGGAGGGAGAGAGAGAGAGAGAGAGAGAGAGAGAGAGAGAGAGAGAGAAAGAAAGAAAGAAAGAAAGAAAGAAAGAAAGAAAGAAAGAAGGAAAGAAAGAAGGGCTAAAGAAAAATGGCTTTTCAAAAAGCTGGGTTCAACTTTGACCTGGATGGTCTCTCACAATTGTAACTCCAGTTACAGGTATTCAATTCTGTCTCCTGGCCTCTGAGAGCACCAGGCATACACATGTTACACAGCCATACATATAGGCAAAACACCCATGCACATAAACAACAAAATCAAAGAAGCCTTATCTGACTAGGGGGAGCCCACACGGCTATTTTCCCTATATGAAATTAGATGACCACAGGAGAGATACCGTAAACACAGATTTCATCCTATCTACCTACATGTTCTGGGTGTTCTAGGAAGGGACATCTTTGAGGACCACTAAAAAGATTCTGCCTGCTATAGCCTGTCCTCTGGCCCCCAGCAGCTCATGCTTCTAACTGGAAATCATATCCATCCTTTTCCAAATTTCTCACGGGGCTTGTCCCATTTCTTCTTGTCCTCAAAGTCCCAACTCTCATCTAAATCTCATCAGCTCTGAAATCCAACATCTCAAGTCATTTAGATCAGTGTGGCTGAGACTCCTCACATTGTCTCTCCCCCTGTGGATCTGCGCAGCTAAAAGGACAAAACATCCATCGGTGTCCAGAACACAGTGAGAGCTGAGGCACAGGCTAAGAGTTCTGGATGCCCTGGTTAATAAAGGAGAAAATGAAAGGCCAAAAAAAGTCACCCAAAGCAGCATGTGGTGGTGTATATCTATGATTTCCGTAATGGGAGGTAGCAGCCCAAGGATACTGAGTCCCATGACCACCTGGGTTATGTAATGAGACCCTGTCTCTCTCAGACCCACACCCACTACACATGTAAGAGGACACTAGGCTGAAGCAGTTAAAAACCAGGTGAGAAATTCCTTTAGGTGTTAACTTGGGAACAACACCTCCTGGCTCCCAGTTTTACCCTCAGGCCTTCCCCTTTCTCCCTTTGACTTTTTTTTCCATGTAAGGTAGAAAGCGCTTCCATCCCGAGTAATTCTTTCTACTATGTGTGTACTCGTGGGGCTGAGGGAGCGGGGAGGGAAGTGCACATGCACAGATGTGTGTGCTTGGATGCCTGAGATCAACCTTTAGAATCATCCTTAGAACTGCTATCATCTTTGTTTTTCTAAGATAGGATTTCTCAGTGGGTAAAAGTCTGCCAAGTAGGCTAGACTGGCTGCCCAGTGAGCCCCAGGGATCTTGTTTTTGCCTCTCTAGCATGGGAATTACAAGAATATACCACCATGTCTGGCATTTTGACATGGATTCTGGGGCTCAAACTCAAGTCTGCACATTGGGGAGACAAGCATTTTACTAACTGCACCATCTCCCCAGCCCTATAGTAATTTCTCTTAAATAACTTGCTTGAAATCTAAAGTTGTGTTTTTTTAATCCTCATGACAAATGCACAAACCTTACAATACCTCCAATTCCCCCTTCCAATTTTACATGTATTTTCTTTTCATTTAGTTTTTAGTATACTCAAATTAATCATCATTGTATTTGTTTTTTGAGACAGTCTCTTCCCATGTGGTTCTGGTTAGCCTCTAATTTAAAATCTCCCTGCTTCAACCTCCCTTGTCCTTGCAATCACAGGGATGGACCATGGGAATTTGGTTCATTTGTACTTACAGGTAATCAAGATTTTTTAATGGCTAGTGATAATAAATTTATATTTTTGTTGATTTTTAAACTGTGTGTGTGTGTGTGTGTGTGTGTGTGTGTGTGTGTATGTGTATGCATGTAGAAAGCAGAGGTTGCTGTGGTTTATATTAGAATGTCCCCCATAGGCTCAAGATTTGAATGCTTGGTCACCAGGTCACCAAGGAGTAGCACTACTTGAGAGGGATTAGATGTGGCCTTGTTGGAGCAGGTACAGTCTTGTTGGAGAAAGTATGTCACTGGGGGTGGGCTTTGAAGTTTCAAAAGCCCAAGCTAGTCCCAGTGGCTCTCTCTTCCTGCTGTCCATGGATCCAGATACATAACTAACAACTACCATGTCTGCCTGTGCGTTGCCATACTCTTTATCATGGTGACAACGGACAAATTACTGAAACTATAAACCAGCCCCAATTAAATGCTTTCTTCTTATAAGAGGTGTCACGGTCATGGTGTTTCTTCACAGTAATACACCACTGACTAATACAGAGGTCAACTTGCTGGAGTAAGTTCTGTCCTTCCACCAAGTGGATTGATGGGAATGGACTTGGTAGATCATGCTGCTGAGCCAGCTTGCTGGCACCTACATTTATTGAGTTCTTTCCCAACGCTTTCTAGTGTATTTGATTCCTACTGCTGCTTCCACCATACAGTGCCCTTCAAGGACTCAAAGCATTCCTTTTTGAAGCAAATCCTTACGAGATCAGTAAGTGATACAGGAAACATCATGCTACATTTACAACGTGTCAGTAATTCAAACCCAAAGTGATGGTTAGATGTAAAATAAAATTTTAGTTGCTGTGGAAGACATGTGAGTGATAAGCTGATTTAGTCTTTGTCTGAAAATGGCTTCATTAGTCTTTCACTTCAATACAAAACTGAATCATGATGTGGCAGCTATGAAAATATGCCACTCCAATATCTTGCTCCAAGGAACATAAGTGACAGATGGCCTCAGCCTGCTCTATACTAAGTCTACCAAGCCAGCAGTGTGGACACAGTCCCTCACAAAGGCTTCTGGTAGCAGCCAGTGACTAAGCATGCCATGGATATCAAGGCAGATCCATTTGTGCAGGATATATGTTTCCTCTGCTGGGTACTTTAAACCCGAGGCTGCCTCATCAGCCTGGCAAACCTTTCCTAGAACTGCACTACAGTATAAGAATCAGCGGAACAACCTGCCTTCCCTGGGCTTCAGAACTGCAGTGTCTGAAGGCTCCTCCCCTTTCCCTGTTAGACATCTCCCTGCCAATCACATTCAGGCTTCTGTTTCAGAAGGCCCAGACTAATAATACTTCTTTAGTAAATTAAACCAATAAAATGCATACAATAGAAGTCTCAGATTCATACCTGGCCACATCTAACACGAACATACACACACACAAACAAATGCATTGTTGTTGTTTTCCTATTTTTATCTTTTTGATTTGCTATGGGAATATAGTAAATATGAGGCACATTGCTTTGTTTTATTTTTGAGATATAACCTTTACCTCCAATTGCCACTCTTTCTGCTTCATCCTTACAAGAGCTGGGATTTCAGGCACTCACAACCACACCTTTTCCTTTCTTACATAAAAGAATACACTATAAATACTTTTCTTAGCATTATTATTATTACTGGTTTTTGAGACAAGATCTTTCTGTGTAGCCCTGGTTCTGTAGATAAGGCTGGCCTTGAACTCAGAGATTCACCTACCTTTGCATGCAATCCCTTAAAACATACATGTTAAATAAATAAATGTAAAAAATATGTTTTAAAAGGCAGGCACTGAAAAGTATTTCAGTGGCTATGTTGCAAAGCAGATTAGATACAACTAAAAAGAAGTAAATTCACTATAATAGATTAACGTAGTTTTTCCTGAATGCTGTGACATGGAATAATGCAAATTTGAAACATATAAATTTGAGACTTAAAAAATAAAATACATAAAACTAAGAAAAGTCAGGTGTGCTGGTGCATGCATTTAATCCCAGCATCTGGAAAATCTCAATTTAAAAAAATAATAGGGTATCTTAAAAAAAAAAAAAAAACAAGCATAAACCAAGAATAACTGAGAAAGTAGATGCTTGCCTGGAATACACAAAGCTGGGGTTCCATCCCCAGCACTGAATAAACCAGGTGTGCTGGTGCCTGTAATCCTAGCACTTGAGAAATACAGGCAAGAGGATCACAGGTTCAGGGTCATCCTTGGCTACACAGTGAGTTTGAGGCCAGTCTATACTATATTAGACACTCTTTTTTCTTTTCTCTCTGTCTACCCATACCTTTTTTGAGACAGGGTTTCTCTGTGCAACCCTGGCTGTCCTAGAACTTGCTCTGTAGGCCAGGCTGGACTCTGTTCCCTGAGTTCTTAGATTACCACCACTGACTCCATAGAGTTTATCTTCCTTGGCAGATAATGGCCTGTTAGACACCCCCCCCCCCCAAAACAACAACAACAAAAACATTCTCATTTCAATTGTACTTCAATTGCTGACAATAAAAATGCCATCCAATCAAAGAAAACAAGACAAAAAATTACTAAAACCTGCCAAGACAAAATAAGACAGTTCCTTAAAATACCCTGCTTCTAAAAAAATCTGCCAAATATCCTAGGCCTGTAGCAAGAAAGCAAACAAAAAGCTCCAACTTAAAAAAAAAAAAAAAAAAAAAAACAAAACCCATAAACATTAAGTGATCCAGACAGCTGACGGTCACTGTCTTCTATTAAAATTTAAAAGTTACGCACCCATGCTTCCAGCTTATTCAGATGATTTATTTTCCTTCTCAGGTCTTTGAAAAAATTAAAGACTAAATAGTTAAAGTTATGACCACCTCATATCTTAACTAAAAACAGTTAAATATTAGATTCATATTATGCAAGATAAACAGCTTTAAAATAATCGCGCTACATTACCACTTCCCAATATTCTAAACATTTGATATATACTTCATGTTTGTTGTTTGTTATGTTATTTGCCCTTTTTCTCTCTCCTAGACATCACCTTATAATTGTTTCTATTATATATAGTTTTATATTTAAGTTTAAAGCTTTCTTATTTAGACAACAAAAGAGGATGTAATGGGAATCAAGCATTATTCACCTTGGCCTAGAGGTATGGCCTTTAGGTCTTGAAGACCCATGTCCAGGGAGTGGCCAGGCCGATCTAAGACCAGGTGTACACCATCTCTCCTACCTGCTTGCTCTCTTACACTCTTAGAGAAAAGACCAGACCCATCGCCACTGCTGCTGCATAGATCAGTCCAACTTTCCAAAATTTGCCCTATAGTTCAATCTCTTTAATCAGTGTTTCATATAAACCCATTAACAAATATTAATCCTTTTATATAATCAGTTGCTAATAATTAATACCCTCAATACTCCAGCTATAAGATTCTATCTCAAAAAAAAAAAATCCAAAAATTGATTGCAATTTTGGAAGGCTCAAACAGAAGGGTTGCTAGCGAGTTCCAGGCCACCTGAGCTATATATAGAGTTGAGACATTATATAAAAGAAACTAAACAATAAAAATAAATAGCATACTCCCAAAGTGGAGGAAGCAGTTAAACAACTGAAAACTGAGTGAGTGAGTGTGTGTGTGTGTGTGTGTGTGTGTGTGTGTGTGTGTGTGTGTGTGTGTGTGTGTGATCACCAGAATCATTCCTGGCTGTGTGTGGGTTCCACCCTGAAACCCCCATAAAGGAGGAAGGAGAGAAGTTTCCTGGGATCTGATCACCACATGATAAAAATCATTTTTAAAAATAACAGGGTATCTCAAAAAAAAATCAAGCTCAAACCCACAAATAACCAGGAAGATCATCAGCACACTTGCTGAGATGGCGCTCAGGTAGATGCTTGCCTAGCTTCTTGTCTAACGCCTCTATAATCTGCAATCTGGAACTGAGGAAACAAAGTAGGAGACTACATCAAGTTCAAGGTCACTCTGGGAAGATTCCAGGCCATCCAGGATGATTTGCAAGATTCTGTCTCAAAGAAATGAAATAATCAAATCAAACCCCAAACTAAAGACTGTAATAGCCCAGACATAGTCTAGAGGAAAGTATACACTAAAACTGGAGCTTTCTAAAATGAAGTGAAACAAATACACAGTCACAAAAAGTTTTTACAAACCTTGGGATAAGTGAAAGAGAGCAATGGATACACCTAAGAATGGAGTTAGCAATATTTAAGGCATAGTCCAGTACCAAACGTCAGTATATACAGGCAATTTCTAACACTTGGGATAGCATGCTCTCACAATATTCACTGCTACATTTCTGTCATAAACACAAATGAGGATAGGTCCAGTAGATTCTTTCAGAGTATACTGCGTGGAAGTAAAGAAACGAAAATGAAAAGATACATATCAGAGCTGGGTGATACATCTGAATTCCTAATACTTGGGAGGTAGAGGCAGGAAGATCTGGAGCTCAAGGCCAGCCCTGGCTATAAAGCCAAGTTAAAGCCTGAGCTATGTGAAACCTTATCTCAAAATAAGCTCCAAACTAAACCAATTAGAGATATGGTAAATCCAGATGTTGAAATAGTGATTCTTCATGGATAAAATAGAGATAATGGACAAAACAATAGATGAAATTTTGTCAGAATTTAAAAAGATAGCAATCTTCCAGATACTACAGTCTATCAATATCACAGATTTTTTTTGAGACATAGTGGAGGGTGTCCTCGAATTTGCCATGTAGCTGAGGCTAACTCCTGACCTGCCTCCACCTCCCAAATACTTGGACTACATACAGATAAGCACCACCATGCCTATTGTCTCCCTTGAGGAACCTGTGCCTACACCTGGGTATGTTTTACTTGCTGAAACTCTTCTTTGAGAAGCCCATATCCATGTTGTTCTTGACTATCACCTTGTCTCTCCTCTGGACCCTTACTTTCTCTTAACCCTCATGCTTAAGACAACATCAAAATATATTGGGCTGGGCGTCCGTCGTGGAGGTGCACACCTTTAGTCCTAGCGCTAGGGAGGCAGAGGCAGGTAGATCTCTGTGAGTTCCAGGTCAGCCTAGTCTACAAACTAGAACAGCCAGGAATGTTATATAGAAAAACCTTGTCTCAAGATGGCCAAACCTCATACCCTGGATTGGATTCCTACTACCCACAAATCTAATACTGTGAAATTAGACGAGAAGGGAGAGCTTCAATACTGGTGTGTGCTCATGAAAGAGAAAGAAAAGGGAGAAAGCATCACCCCCCCCCCCAAGTAGCACTGCCAGTACCTATGCCCTGTGAGGGTGGCCCAGCTGAGAAGAGCACGTTTGAGGATCTTTTAACACCGGTTGGGAAAAGGGTTATTGGAGAAACAATAGTGAACATTTATTGAGCACTGGTTATTTACTTTGCTTGTCCCTGCAATAAAATACTTAGGGAGAGCAACTCATTAACTCAAGGAAGGAAGAGCTGACTTCTGGCTCACAGTTGGAGAGCACAGTCTATCTCAGTGGGGAAGGCAGGTCATACTGTAACTGTGATGTGGAAGCAGACAGTGACTAACCTGGTGCTCAGCTTGTTTCTTTTTCCCCGGTTTTATTGAGTCTAGGACCCCACCCCATGCAATGGGACTGCCCACATTTAAGGAGGGTCTTCCCACCTCAACCAAATCTAGAAATTCCCTCACAGATATGCCCAGAAGCTCATCTCCCAGGTGACTCTAGACACTGTCAAGTTGATAGTTGACAATGACCATCACAAGCAGTTATTTGCCAACCACTGTTGTATTTTGTATGTATAAAATAATTCCTTAAGATAATAAAAAGTCTGATTATTCCTGTTTTACTTTTGACATTGAGATACGTGGTAGGCAAATAACTTGTGCAAATGAATCAGGATTTAAACCTATACAATCTGATTGGTAATCTCTTCTCTTTTTAAAATTAAACTTCTCTTTTAAAAATTACTCTATATATGATGTGTGGGCGCATCATGGTGCACATGAGAGGTCAGAGAACATCTATAATCATTTCAGGGATTAAACTCAGGTCACTAGGCTTGCACAGCAAGTGCTTGACCCACCAAGCCATCTTTGTGGCCCCAAATGTTTTTCTTGTATGTTTTGCTGCAGCATGACAGAGCCTGCACTTAATTCATTTATTCGTGAGTAAATAAATGAACCCGGTGAACCTCAGAATTCCAAGGCAGAGGGTGAGTAAAGTAGGGGTATAGGAGAGGCTAATTGGGGGTAAGGTACTATTTCGACCTTAATTCACCCACTAGCAAGGAGTGGGTACCAAACCAGTACAGCACAGAAGTGAGTGAATTGATTTTGGGCATAAGGCAGAGATGAGCTGAATATACTCTGTAGCTAGTTGTGTACTCTTGAATACAATGGAATCTTTCTAAGGTTTTGTTTCAGCAGCCTTACAATGGGGACAGTAGTGTCTATGCACTTGGATATGCACAGGCATAAGCACTTGCACATACATGGTGCATACAGCATTCACATGGCATAGTCTCACACAAAGCACCTTAAGGGAGCATTTCAAAGACTGGTTATCTTATGTAAAGTCCTCAAGCTGCTGCCCCTTTAGACAGTAATGTCCCTTGGAGCTCACAGATCAAATTTTTGGAGACTAGGGAACACCTCACTGAAGAGATACTGGTTGAGCATGGTTGTGACAAACAAAATGTTTGCATTGGGCTGGTAAGATGGCTTAGCAGATAAAGGTGTCTGCTGCCAAGTTTGATGACCTGAACTTGACCCCCCAACACACATGATGGAAGGAGGGAAATGACTCCCAAAAGATTTTTGTCCTCTGACCTCACATACATACACCATGGAACACTTATATGCACTAAATAAAAAAAGGGGGGCGGTCTAGCTGAGCTGGCAGCACGAGTCAATGCAAGGAAATGGGGGTTTAAATTGGGTCTAACCACAGAGGGCACTAAAGGAAGTATTAGTAAACATAGCTTCAGTGGGCTGTGTGATTCATACTCATATATATGGAACCATACACATATCAATGGAGCCAGGATTTTGAAGTCCCCATAACAGAATGGATTTGATTTTGTGGCACAGCAAGACAGTTCCTCCATCTTGTGTTCTTGCTGAGGCCATTTCAGGTTTAACTAGAATTTGATCTCTATGATGTGGAATCCCATGGAAAATTACTCAACCCTATTCCAGAAACCTGAGGTCAAAATACCCCAGCTCATTTATCTTAGCTTTTGCAAACCTTCACTGCCAGCTAACAGCTTATCTTAGCTTTTGTTAAACTACCTGCTTGAGCAAACTTCCCCCTTCAGCTTACAGCTTATCTTAGTTTCTATTAAACTGTCTGCTAGCACAAACTTTCCCTCTAGCTAATAGCTTATCGTAGCTTCTGTTAAACTGCTTACTTCTGCAAACCTCCTCCTGCAGCTCCTGAGTGAGATAGCAATATGTGGTTTTGCCTTTAAAAGCCCTTTAGTCTAAATGCTCAGGGCTATCCTTGGGTCCCCAAACACCTGAATCTAGTCCCAGCTGGCTGGAATATTTTCAATTGACTACAAACTGTGTCTGGGTAGTCATCTCTTGTGGCTTCCCAACAACAACTTTCTTCATTTTGCTGTCCCATGTTCTACTGAATAAACCTGATTTAAAAAATAATTACATGTATGCTCATGTTCTTGTAGGCTAACTCAAGTTAAGTTCCAATTTTTTCTGTCACTTGGCCTTCATTTCCTAGCCTCCCTTGAGTGCCTTTTGCTGACTGGAAACTACCAACAGAAACTTATTGGGAGGGCTTCTGGGAAAGTTCTGTTTTATAATAAAAGGAGACATTCCCTGATACCATTTCTTTCTGTCGACTTCATGCAAATGTAGAGTTGCAACCATCTTGTGATTATGAGGTTAGGAAGCAGAAGACTAGGATACAGTTGAGATACTGAACCAAATTCCCAGCAGCCAAGAGCTTCAGACACCTTGATATCGGAGAAAAGCAAAACCCTGTGCCTGGTTTTCTAGACTTGGGACCCAAATCACTCCTAACTGATGCCATGGGAAACATATGGCTTTTTAGAATAAAAGGGGGGAAAGTTGGTCATGGTCACACATGCCTATAATTTCAGCTCTTCAGAGGTAATGGTAGGAGGGCCTGAAGTTCAAGAAGCCCAGCTGGAGTTATAACTATGTGTCAAAAAATTAATTTAAAATTAGTGCTTCACTCAGGTTGGGTTTTTTTTTTTTTTTCTTTTCTGAATTCAGAGCCACAGTGTTAATGACTGAGACACAATCTAGTATTTGACTGAGGTCAGCCTAAGACTAGGTATGTCTATAAACAAGTTGTTACAAGTACATACCAGGGACAGATCAGCTAAGGATCAGTGCCATGAGTCATCAAAATAGGATAGTGTGTGGTCTCTTGAATCTATTTATTTGTTCTATCTGTAAACATGCTCTGTCTTCGAGATTTAATGCTGTGACATTAAATCATGACCTGCAATGTCAGATTGATTGAATACAACATCCATAAAGAGGAGCTAACTGGCTTTTATAGACATTCAGCAGGACAGACTAGTACGTTTTGTCAAATGTAAGGCAATTTTGTCTAACTTTTCTGCAGGTAGGTGGCTACTCTAAGGGCTGATAAATTTTGAACCTAATGTCAAGTTTCAAGGTCCAGTTTCATTCCCCTGTACTTGGTAATCTTGGTAGCACAAGCCTTTAATAATCTTTGACAACATTAATAGGAACTAATTTATTCAGCCTTCATAACTATCAAAGCAAAGCTCAAGTTTATAAGACAGGAATCGGGGTTCATAGCTGTAATCTCAGCATGTGGGAAGTGGAAGCAGGCCAGCCTGGGCTACTCAATGAATTCCAGTCCATCCTGGACCATATGAGAACCTGTCTCAATTCTAACCATAAGCAAAGTAATTTTAAAACTCAGGTTATAATTTCTATTTTCACCTGGAATATTGTTTCTAAGCTTTACTTTTAGCTGGAACTTGGAGTTTCCTTCCATTTTGACTCATTCCATCTTGCTCAAAAAAAAAAAAAAAAAAAAACTGTAGAAAACAAAGAACTGGGCATGGTGGTTTTAGTTTGGAGTTTTTGATTCAAGATTTCGTATATATTCCTTGTAGAGGAATCCACAGTTGCATTGGGCAATTTAGAGCTAACCTGAGTGCTTTGTGTTCAGCCTTGCTTTGAGCATATTACAAAACTGATTCATTTAAAATTCATCAGCACCACCCCAGAACTCCCTAATTTCTACAATCATCCTCTCCTTCTCTTACTTTGGCAGTTTACAGCATGATTTGTGGTCTGTATTTATGTATGCCATGTGGGTGGAGGTATCCATGAAGGCCAGAAGAGGGGTTTGTAGTGCCTGGAGCTCACAACCTGGATGGTTGTGAGCCACCTCATGTGGGTGATGGGAACTGAACTTCAGGCCTCTGTAAGAACAGCAGATGCTCTTAAACACTGCGCCATTTCTTCAGACCCATCCTCATAGGCTTTATTCTGAGAGATATAATTTCAACAGGTACTGATGTAGAACAATCCTTTTCTATACTATGAATATATATTACTCTCATTGGTTAATTAAAAGCTGATAGCTTGGTAGCTGGGCAGGAAGTACGGCAGGAAAGCCAAACTGAGAATGATGGGAAGAAGGAGGGCAGAATCAGGAGAGATGCCAGCCAGCTGCTAAACAAGCAGGATGTATAGAAAATGAGGTAACAAGCTGTGAGCCATATGGCAAAGCATAAATAGAAATATGGGTTAATTTAAATAAAGTTAGCTAGTAACAAGTCTGAGCTATTGGCCAAGCATTTATAAGTAATATTTATCCTCTGAGTAGGTTATTTGGGACTGGGAGGTTTGGACAAGAAATATCTATTTACACATGGGGCCCAAACATTTGGCAAGAATTTCCACATGAAACCTGAGAAAGGTTTTTTTTTTTTTTTTTTTTTTTTTTTTGAAAAAAAAAAAAAGGATTCTAAACACACAAAAGAACAGAGTCAAGCATGGCTTCTTGGTCCCAGCATTTTCTCAGGTGGGTTCTGTTTGTTCGTAGGGAGCAGCAGCACAACTCTTCCTGACTCAGCATTAGCAGGGAAAGCCTCACTGCTCTTTTAAGAGGCTCTGCTGTCAAACACTTACATGGCGTTTATGAGGCACACTACTTAGATGGCAGCATGGATCTAGAAACTTCCCAGAGTTGGGCAGTAAGCTTAGCTCCTAGAGCTGGAGGTAAACAAGCCTGTGCCATGAGACTAGACTCTCAGGAAAACTGAAGGGGAGGAGCAAACACCAGCATGACATAATCAAAATTACACAGCAGGTTTTTTTTTTTTTTTTGTTCATACAGACAGTAAAAGTTACAGACACACAGACAGAGAAAAAACTTCTAAATGGGTTAGAGTGTGTTTATATATATATGTAAGCTTGGGAAATAAAAAGGGTAGAAAAAGTCCTTAAAATGGAGTAATAAAAAATATAATAAGCCACATAAAGGTGGAAAATATACAGAGGGTCTCGATACTTTATGTCATTGGGTTGTCGTTAAATTTTTGGATGGCTAATGAACAAACGATAACTACTGAGAGACATTTGATTGTGAAAGGCGCTAGATTAAACCAACATATATATTTAAAAACTATCTTGACTTCAAAATTTAAGTTAAAAGACATGTTATTTTGGGAAAGAGGTTCTGATTTCCATAAGAAATGACAGGCTCTGAATTCATTCTGGGTTAAGAAAAACCAGGTTTGATCGAGGAAGACACCTTAAAAAATCTCCTATGAGAAGAGATGGTCCAGATGATCAATGTTTCAGAGCACCTCTGTTGTAATTTCCTCGGAGTTCTGTATCCAGAACAGCTTCAAGGCTTCTGGCTGAGATCATCCAGACTCAGAGAATACTCCAGCCAGGACTTGGCCATAATCCTCAATTCTCTCAGGGTCCCCCAAAGATTACCAGCACCCACAATAAAAAATATAGTCTAGAGAACTACACCCACATTCCCAAAAATGAATTATGAATGTTTGTCATCGTTTAGGGGTGGTGGTTACAAGTCGCCATAGACAATGGACAGGAAAAAAGCTTTAAAAAGGAGATTAGATTCAGAGCTCTTATTCTGAAAAGAAAACAGGGGATACAGAAGTGATAGAATAAAAGAGTAGGTTACTGAATCTAATTTAATCCAGAAAGCAACTATTAATCTTACGTATTTCACATTGGTATAGATTTTGGTTTATTGATATAACTTTAAAATTAATTTTGTTATACTTTATGTATATTTCAACTCTTGTTTAGAGTATGATATTTATGCAGCTCATTAAAAATGTAGTTTATAATTAAGAAGTAAAATTAATAGTCAACTGTAATAGCAAACATACAGTCATGTTAGATTTTCAAGGTCATACAGATATCTATTTCAGATAGATAGGCAATCTTCAAACACTTCAAAGACTTACAGAATATGACATTTAAAATGTTTTAAGAACTTAGACTTTTCTTGGCAGCACAAGAATCTGACAAAAATTAGACAAAAGGAGGAAATACTGTAGAATAACCTTTTCTATACTATGAATATGTTTACTCTCATTGGCTAATAAAAGCTGACAGGTCAGTAACTTGAAAAAGTCAAGCTGAGAATGATGGAAAGGAGGGTAGAGTTAGGAGATATGTTAGTCATTGAGCAAGCAGGACATATAGAACATGAGGTAACAAACCGTGAACCTGAGCCATGTGTCAAAGCATAAGCAGAAATATGGGTTTATTTAAGTGGAAGAGTTGGCCACTAACAAGTCTTCGCTATCAGCCAAGCATTTATATGTAATATTCAGCCTCTGAATCTGTTATTTGGGACTGGGTGGTTGGGACAGAAATGTCCACTTACAAGGTACTTTAGAAAAACAGGTTTCTCAGTCAGCCTGGGAGCAGAAGTCAATCAAAAGTGCTGGCTGTTACATTACTTTCTAGCTACAGTGATTGATCCCTCGGAAGAATGGCTAGTTTCTGTGACCTGTTCAGTTGTCTTTATCTGTATATCAATTCCAGCCTAACATGTGGCTAAGCAAATTTGCACTTTCTACTCTAAGCTGATTTTTACTTTTTTGGTCTTTCTTTTTCGCCAAGATCCATAAAATTCAGTTCCAAGGACATTATTTTCTGAAATGCAGATCTGCACTACTAAAATCTAATCACTGGAAGACCATGTAAACAGAATCAAGATTTCATATTACTTTCCTTGTGAGAGAAATTGTTAATTTATTTAACGATGACTTAACAGTAGCATTTATGAATTAAGATAATATCTTTGAACATTGTAACAGACAAATGTAACATGTTTTGCTACAAAGTAAGCTTTGTAGTACATTTTGAAAAGAAATCATGTGTACTTAAATTAAACTGAAATAGGCTGTCTTCTCTAGTCTGAGAAGCCCAGAGGCAGGTAAGGGATTAGTAGCTAACTCTAAGTAGTTTTTCAAAGAAATGTCCTTATTCCCCAAAGAGTACTTGGTGTTAAGCGCAATTACCCAGGAAGCTACTTGGTAAACCAACTGGTCTATCAGAAAAACAAACAAACAAAAAAAAAACACCTACACTAAAAGCAGTTGGGTAGATGATGAATATAAACTCAACCACTTGCTTTCTTACATTTGAGACAAATTTCAGTCAGGTGCATTGTCAGCCCCAAGAAGTCATACGAGCTGCAAAGGACAATATTAAAACTATTGCCAAGCTGGGCATGGCAGTACACCCATCAGTCCCAGCACTTGGGAAGGAGAGGCAGGGGGATCTTGTCAGCCTGGTCTACAGAGGGAATACCAGGACAGCCAGGGCTGTTACACAGAGAAACCTTGTCTCATAAAAACAAACAAACAAAAACAAAAAGCAAAACAAACAAAAATAAAAAGACCAGGGCCATACATGTTATCATAATTTTATAGTTTCACTGTATAGCTCTGACTGGCCTAGAATTCACTAAGTAGACCAGGCTCTCCCAGAACTCAGAAAGATCTGCTTGTCTTTCCCTCCCAAGTGCTGGGAATAAAAGTGTGTGCTATTATGGTACAGTTCTAAAGGGCTCAACAATTTAATCCTTAGCCAGGCAAAAAGGTACCATTTCTTGTGTTATTTTTTGGAGGGCCATACTTTACTATATATACTATAAATATATACAATACATGCTACAAGTGTTTTTGTAAAAACTTAATTGTCAAAGTGTATAGTGTTATAATACAATGGTACATGTTCATATTTTATTTCAAATCAGTTTGCTTATCACCTATTTAAAACCATTAATAGTGAAATGTTACTTGTGGAAAATTAAAATGATCTCTTTGCATTATTAATAAACAATTTCAACAAATTAATCAAATATTAGTATCCCAAAATGGGCTCTTACAGAAGTGATTATATAAAACATAGCAGCCAATCTCAGTTTACTTTGCTCTCTGATGATGTACATATACACTTGATTAGGATTTTAGCACTTGCTATTTTTGAAAGATAATTTGTAAGAAATCCTTTGATTTCTTGAGGTCCAATAATTGCTACACCTAGCCAAATCAAACCACACAGTTCATGTAATGGCACTGGACAGTTAATCACTGATGAGTTCCTCTGACTCTGGTAGAGCTGCATATCCCATAAACACCACACATAATGAAGACAGTACAAGCCAGCATCCAAGGCAAAAACAAAAGAAAATAAATTCAAATCAGGTGTGACAAGGATTTTCTACAAATACTTTAGATGCCATAATTTCAGGATCAGATTTTTTTATTGTTTAATTAACTTATTTGGTTTTTAGACAAAGTCTCACTTTGGAACTCTGGCTGTACTGGAACTAGCTCTGTAGACCAGGCTGGCCTCAAACTCAGAGATCCACCTGCCTCTGCCTCCCAAGTGCTGGGACTAAAGGCATGTGCTACCACGCTGGCTTAGGAAAATAAGATTTAATATGCATTAGGATTTACAGTATCTATCCTAACTGAAAACTGAACCAAGTAATCAGTGGAATATGTCACATACTGCAAACCATATCATCAAGCACCTACTATGCGCTTAGCACTGTGCTGACATCTCCAAGTTAAGTATTAATATCTGTATCAAGCATTTACCTTAGAGTGAGGTCAAAATGTATCAAATTAGTGTCAACTCATTAGTTTGCCTGTGGCAATGTATGCAGTCCTATGCCAGTTGGTGTCTCTGGGCCATGTAGCAAGTTTCTTCTCATCCTTTCTGTACACATGTGCTAAGCAATGTGCTAGCCACTGCAATACCATAATTTGGTATATGTTCAGAGAATGCCAACTCATCATATTAATCTATATAGGACAACTAAGAAGGTACATTTTTCTTTCCAAAATGAAGTTCAAAGAAAAAGCATAAGGTGTTTCTATTGGTCATACCGCACCAGAGACCACCAAGTGCCTATATCACCCAAAAGTCTCATGTTACAGTCTAAAGAAACTCTAAATCATGTGTGGCCCCACAGGCCTATTCTTTAGAGTATTTCACCCCACAGAAATCATTTTATACTTTACAGGGCTTATAAACTAAATCTGGACAAAGTAAAGCCCAAATGAAGGCAATTTATAATGTAATATACTTCAAAAACTATTTTGCCATGTAAAATGATACGCAAGTAATTTATGACTGGCACAGTTTTCAAAGTACTAATCCTACCCCAAATACACAGAATTCTAATCTGCCTTTTATAGAACTTGCACACAATGCAGAGGGGCAGAGTGTGGCCCCTGATACCTTCTACAGAACACAGTAAGCAATTGGTCCTTTCATTTCAAGTAGAATCTGAGAACTCTAAGTATCCCATTAGGATACTAGCAATCAGCAGACCATTCCTTGTGTTATAAGTGGATGAAATCCATACACATCAGACTGTGGCCCCATCATATTGTGCTTTAAGGACATCTTATAACCTTTTGAGATACCAGGGTCCAAGGAGCAATCAATTCCCTGGAGTATTAGTGTTCTGCTAGTTAACAGTACCTGGCAATGACCTAGCTAGAAGGATGTCTTCCTATAATCTTTTTTTTTTCCAGAGGACAAAGTACCTAGTATTAATTGTTAAGAGGGTTTTGTTTTGTTTTGTTTTTGAGTAGGGGTCCTTGTCCTCAGCACCATTGACTTGGGACCAAATAATTCTTTGCTTCAGGAGGGCTGTCCTGTGCACTCTAGGAGCACCCCAGTATCATTGGCTTCTAATAACCCTATCCCCATACCTGACAACTGAAAGTGTCTCCAGAGGTTGGCTGTCAAATGTTCCTCAGAGGGCAAATGAGCTGCAGCTTGAGACCACTGCTTCAGAGGATGCGCTGGAAAGTTTTCTTAAGCCTGGGAATAAGAGCAAAGGTGATTCGGGCAGTGAAGAGTTAAGTAAAATGTAATGTCTTTTCTTTTCCTTCTTTAAATTGAGACAAGGTCTGTCTATGTAGACCTGACTTGCCTGGAACTGGAACTGTATGTAGACCAGGCTGGCTTCCAACTTGAAGTGCATGCATGCATGTGCATGTGCGTGTGTTACCATGCCTGGCATATCTTTTTTTTTTTTTTTTCTTGAGATAGAGTTTGTATAACAGCCTTTGCTGTCTTGGAATTCACTTTGCAGACCACACTAACCTCAAACTCACAATGATCACCTGTCTCTGCCTCCTGAGTGCTGGGATTAAAAGCATGCATGAACCACCACCACCATCACCACTACCACCCAGCTCATATCTCATTTTCTTGAGATAAGATCCCCCTCTATAGCCCATTCTAACCTTAAACATGCTATAGTCCAAACAGTAAAGATGAACTAAATACTGGAGCTAAAGCCTGGGACTTCCTTTATGATTTTTACTTAGTTGCTCCCAACTATAAATATGTTTGTCCATTAAGTATTTGTTCATCAGCAAAGCTTATAGAAAGCCACACCTTTTTAAAAAAATAAAATAAAACTACAACTTTAACAAAAATGTAGTGCATGCCTTTAATGTCAGCACTTGGGAGGCAGAGGCAAGGGGATCTCTGAGTTCCAGGACAACACAGAAAAACCCTGTCTAGAAAATAAAATAGAAAAGAAAAAAAGAGAGAACCAAGACTTCAAAGGCTTGCTGACAAGCCAATCTGTTGGAGGCATTTTCTCAATGAGATTCTAGTTTGTGACAAATTGTCATAAAATTAGCCAGCACATACATATGATAACTACCTTTCTGACCAAAACTATCATTAAAATTTCCATTGTTTAAGGAAGGTCAGGATACAAAGGGTGGAAGCCCCCCTTGATGATCACCAGCCTACTTCAAACCTCTCTCTCCTCTCTCTTCCCTCCATCCTTTTTCTTTTCTTTTCTTTTTAAGATTTATTAGACAGGCAGTGGTGGTACACACCTTTAATCCAGAACAGCCAAAACTACATAAAAGAAACCCTATCTCAAAAAACAGAAAAAGGGGCCCCTGGGTCTTTCAGCGGTGGCTTTATTGTGCTGAGACTTGTTTGGACCTTTCCTGGGGAGAGACTCCATGAATCTTAGAACTTTCTGAGTTTCCCAAGTCTTATAAATTTCAGGAGCTTCCTTTCTACCCTTAGCTTTCTGAGTCTTATGAACCTTTTGGATCTTTCCAGAACAGAATGAATTTGGAGGAAATAAATTGAAAGAGAACCACAGGTGGGGTGCTCTTTAACAAAGAAGAACGCAGGAGGAAAAAATAATCTCTTAAGGAAGAATATAATAATTCAATTGTTTCTTTTTTGGTTTTGTTTTGAGACAGGGTTTCTTTGTGTAGACGAATGGGCCTCTAACTCAGAAATCTGCCTGCCTCTGCCTTCTGAGTACTGAGATTAAAGGACTGTGCCACCACACCTGGCTAATAATTATATTCTAAATGGGCTCCTTTAAAAAATTTCTGTCTTTTTCTTCTTCCTTTGTTCACCCATTAGCAACAACTTATTTATAGGATATTGAATTTTAGTATAGCCAGAAAAAAACTAAGAGTCTAAACCTAGGTTTCTCTCTCTCTCTCTCTCCTTCTTTTGAAATAAGACCTTACTGCGTATCCGTAACTAGCTTAGAAATCCCTATGTAGACCAGGCTTGCCTTGAACTCACTGAGATCTGCTGGCTTCTGTGCCCCACTCTGATAGTTTTCTTTTATTAACAAATTGGTGAGACTCTCTCTAGGTAGAAACTTACTGTCTAATAGAGTACCAAAAAGCAAAGTTTGTGACTGTGCTTATACAAGAAAGCACAACTGAAATCTCATCAATATCACACAGTAGAAAGTATTAAAGAAGATGGGAAGTTACACAACCAGAATGTGAGAATCAAGAGTGTCTTAATTGAAGTCAATATTGTCTTTAAAATAGAGGGAAAAAAACCTTCCAAAAATGGAAAAGAAATGGTCTGATTCTAGCTGACAGAAATATGTTATCTGTTCCATCGTGAAAATTAAAAAGAGATATGACCTTACATCTGCTGGAATGGCTGTGAATAAAAGGAGATAAATGGTGAGGATGGAGAAAAAAAAAAAGAACCCTTGTATACCCTTGGTGAAAATTCAAAATTAGTACAGACATTTGGAAAACAGTATGGAGAGGGCTAGAGCTACTAAAGAGATTATCAAGTGATCCAGCAATCCAATTTTCTGTGTAAATGTTAAAAATGAAGTGAAATTACTATACCAAAAAAATACCTGCATTACTATCTTAAGGCAGCTTAAAACGTTTTTATTTTTTAGACAGGGTCTCATATAGCCCAGGCTAGCCTTTATGCAGTTGAGAACAATTCAACTCCTGGTCTTCTTCCCTCTACTTTCAAAGTTTTAGGATGACAGGAGTGTATCACCATAGGTGGCAAATATAGCATCATTCATAATACCAAAATACACACATAAATAGTGCTTATCAACAAATGGATAGGAAAAAAAATGTGGCTGCAGGGCTCGGTGGCAGAGAGCTTGCCTAACATTTTTGAGGTTCTGTACTTGATCTCCCCACAGCAACACACAAATATATGGCTGGATAAAGAGGCTCATGAACTGAACAGTAGCCTAGCACTCAGGAGTGAGGCAGGAAGAAGTTAGCTTAAGGTCAATCTGAGTTATAGTGTGAGACCTCGGACACATAAAAAAGTTGTGTACTGTATATAATACAAAATGGACTATTACATTAGGCAAAGAATGAAACGCCATCTGTAATATGGATAGACCTAGAGGACATTATACCCACTCAAAAAAGGCAGGCATGCAGAACCAATATCGAATTTCACTTTAAGTGGAATCTTAAAATGTCCATTTCATTGAAGCAACAGTAAATAATTTTTATCAGAGGCTGAGGGCAAGGAAAAGGTAAATGTTATTGAAAAAATACAATGTTCCAGGCAGCAATATGCAATGCGGCAAGTTAATATTATCTCCTATAGTTAAGAGTGGATTTTAATTGGATCTAGGGATGTCAGTTATTTGGGAGGCCAAATTGGATCAAAAGCTGGATATCAGTCTAAATTACACAGCAAGTTCCAGGTAAACCTCCGTCACTTAAGAACCCAACTAAACAAGAAATGACCGAGGATATAATGACAGAATGTTTGCCTACTATAGGCAGGCAAAGGTGCAGCAGGAGGTGGTGCTCTCACCACAAAGAATGAAGTATGAGAGAGGTGATAGGTACGTTAATGAATCTGCTTTGTTCATTTGGGAGTGTATTCATGCATTGCAATTTAACGCGGGACTCCATAAATAAACGATTTATCAATCTGGAAAGTGGGCGAGGTAGTGAAGGAGCTTGGGGTCCCAATTTGAGCCCAAGAGGCAAAAGACCCAGTCCAGACAACAAAGTGATACCAAGAATCAAAAAGAGTACTGCAATTGTGCAAGCGGAGAACAAAGAGAATTGTCTAACCTTAGCACGAACATCTGTTACACCTGCGGGAGATGAAGCTGTAAAAACGATGTTTAGGTAGGGTCACAGAAACAGACGCTTTTAACAGTGAATTTCTCCGTGAGTTGTGCGTAAGAATCGCTACGTAACTATTAAAAAACAAAACAAAACTCGAAGCCCAGATATCACGGAAGAACGAATCTATGGATATGGAACCCATAGGCTTTTTTTTTTTTTTTTGGCACGTGATTCCAAACAGAAGCCAAGATTAGAAAACATTCAAAATCATTGTGGATTTTTGGAGGAAAAGAGGAGACAGGGAAAGATGAAGTAAAAACCCATGCAGGACAGGGCGGCTACTGCAAGGGCAGGGACAAAAGCCAAGAGTGCCAGCGAACGACTTAAGGACTGCATGTGTTTCACTGACAGGCTCTGGGTGACAGCAACGAGCTCGAGCTCGGAGCATTCAAATGACGTTATTGTGCCTTTGCTCCCGTCCCGTTCCATTTTCTCGCCTATTTTCCCACAGTTGACAAAAATTAAAAAAAAATTAAAAACGAGAATGACGGTAACGTTATCTCCCACTCGTCGCGCCAGAGACGCCCAGGGGCGGTGCGCGCGTGGGAGAGTCGGGGCGCGCGGTCACCGCCCGCCGCTGAAGTGGAGCTCCCCATAGCGCTGGGGCACGAAGACTAGAGATGGGAGAAGGGCGGCTTCTCTGCCAACCCTCCGCCCACCGCCGGGGTGCAGCCACCTAAACGGGGGTGTATTGGGGGGAAAGAGCGGCTGACGTTGTTCTGACGCTACCCCCTCCGCTGGCGGCGCGGCTTCCGGCGGCTCGCGCTCACCCCCCCTTTCCGCTTTCCCGCCCACGCACCGCCTTGCCCCGCCCTGCTCCCACCTCCCCCTGCCCCCCAACACAGCACAACGCGGGGAACCGTCACAGGTTGCCAGTGGAAAGGGCCCCCCACGGGTTCCCCTTCCGTTCTGCCTTGCGACTTCCGTTACAGGCCCAGCAACATGGACGTTGCTGCCCACCGGCCGGGCGGCCGCTGAGCAGTTGCAGAAGCTCGCACCCTTAAGCGGCGGCGGGTCCGCCTCCCCCACCCTCACACCCGTTCTTGCCTCCCTGCGGCCGGCCGGCCCGGCCCTACATGGGGGCGGGCCTCCGTAGCCCCGGTTCGGTTTCCTGTTCAAAGACGGCCTGGCGCTAGGCGGCGGCCACACTGCCCGCGCCCGCCTCGGTGCGGTCACCGAGCCCGGGAGGAGGCACCAGGGCCGCATCTCGGGCACTTGCGCCAAGCCGGGCTGTGCGCCGCCATGGCCCCAGTGCAGCTGGAGAACCACCAGCTGATTCCTCCGGGCGGCGGCAGTGGCTCAGCGTCTGCCCCGGCTGCTCCGCCGCCGGGAGCCGCGGTAGCGGCAGCAGCTGCGGCTGCGGCTAGCCCTGGTTACCGGCTTAGCACGCTCATCGAATTTCTGCTGCACCGGGCCTACTCCGAGCTCTTGGTGTTGACCGACTTGTAAGTGCAGCGAACCCATACCAGCTTCCCGGCACCCCACTTGCCCTTCCCGCCCCGTGAGCTTATAGAGGCTTGCAATTTACTGAGCGCGGCTGTTTAGTGTAGAATTTTGGAATTCATGGGGTTCAGGTTCCGGGGACATGGAGGAGCTTAGTATTGGGGATCTGATTGGTGATGGAAACATCGAGACTGATTGGTGTCGCGTGTTATAGTTGCGCTGAAGATTGTCCTTAGAATTTTTGCCTCGAGTTCCCAATGAATTTTAAGATTCTAAGACTGAGAGCACGCATTTCGGACTACGTAAAATTCTAACTGAACGCGATTTTCAAAGAAAGGAAATGTTTTACAGCCTTTTGACAATGTTTTAAATGTAGGTTGCAATTGTTTCTTTTTGGACGCAGGAGGTAGATTGTTTAAATTTTGCTTAAAATATAACACGAATTCCGAGTCTTTCTGAAACATTTAAAAGCGTTCAAATTCTCTCTGACTGTAGTGAAAGTAAAATACTTTTTTCTAATGAGCCTGCTGATTTCAGTCACCTAGTTACCTATGAAATCTCTTGGGGCGTGATGAGAGTGTTAATCCCTGCAGAATACAAGCAGAATACACTAATGTTCGGTGTGCGAAGAAAAGGCATTATGAAATTTACAAAACTCTGTTTTACGCCTTGTAGCTGGGGTCCATAAAAGTTTTCACCTTTTACCTACCTATTGTTAGGCTCCGTTAGGTTTCCAGGAAGAAAACCTTAGTATGCAGACATTAGGAAGTAGCTGGTGATACTTTGTTACTAGAATTAAATTGGTCCTGACTAAAAGAATTAGAGACAGCACCACAATTTTTTATAAAATTCCTTTTCAGTTTTGATGTACTATTTATTGAATGAGACGAAGCTTAGCCTCGCCAGAAAGAGGTGGTTTTTTTGTTTAGAGACGGGGTCTTCTCTAGCCTTCAGTTCTGGTTAAGCATCTTTTGTGTTGGATTTAGTGTGAGCCAAAACCTGGCTGAGAGGTTTTTTTCTTTTTTTCTTTTTAAGCGCATAATTACTCGTGTCCGAGTGTTAGACTTACAGGTGTGTGGCTTCTCCCCTTCCCAGGGCTTCTGACAGAGAGACATAACGGGTCAGGTTTAGAAATTCCTAAACCAAGTGCGTCTAGTGGTGTCCGCAGCGCTGATCGCCTTATCACAGCCCTCTAGAGGCAGAGGCAGGCAGATCTTTTCTAAAATCAAAGGTCAATTTGGAATTCTAAGAATCCTAGAACGACTAGTGACCCGCAGCGGCCGCCTAGCAGAGGTGGGCAGATTTCGGAGTTCAAGTTCAGTTTCGGAATTCGGAAGAATCAAAGAGCGCTTGCCCGGTGTTATCTCCGAGCAAGTTCAGTTTGGGAATTCGAAAGAATCAAGAGCGCTCCGGGGTGTCATCTCCGAGTTCAATTTCTGTTTGGGAATTCGAAAGAATCTAGAGCGCTCGCTGGGTGTCATCTCCGAGCAAGTTCAGTTTGGGAATTCGGAAGAATCAAGAACGCTCGGGGATGTCATCTCCGAGCAAGTTCAGTTTGGGAATTCGGAAGAATCAAGAGCGCTCGGGGGTGTCATCTCGAGTTCAAATTCTCTTTGGGAATTCGAAAGAATCAAAGAGCGCTCGCCGGGTGTCATCTCCGAGCAAGTTCAGTTTGGGAATTCGGAAGAATCAAGAGCGCTCTGGGGTGTCTAGTTCAAATTCTCTTTGGGAATTCGAAAGAATCAAAGAGCGCTAGCCGGGTGTCATCTCCGAGCAAGTTCAGTTTGGGAATTCGGAAGAATCAAGAGCGCTCTGGGGTGTCTAGTTCAAATTCTCTTTGGGAATTCGAAAGAATCAAAGAGAGCTGGCGTTAGCTGTTAGCTGCGGTGCACACCTTTAATCTCAGTCCTCTGTAGGCAGAGGCGGGCAGATCTCTGAGTTGTAGGGCAGTTTGGAAATTTGTAAGAATCGGAGAGCCGGGTGGCAGCAGCGGCCGTGCACACCTTTAATACCATCTCTCTGGAGGCAGAGGTTTGCGGTGGGGGTTTGCGCGGTTTGCACGATAGGCGCTCGTGGGGGAGAGGGCGCGGCAGGGCTGCAGGGCTGACTGGGAGGGATTGAGAGGAGGAGGGAGGGGGAGCAGGGAGATACATAGATAAAAATGACAGCTGGCCACACCTTTAATCCCAGCCCTCTGGAGGCAGAGGTGGGCAGATCCCTGTGAATTGAAGGCAGGTTCGGTGGGCACGTTGTGGGGGTGGGTGCGGGTGCGTTGGGGGGGAGTGTGTTGGGGGGGGCGGCCGCGTTGGGGGAGGCGGCCGCGTTGGGGGGGGCAGGGCTGCAGGGCTGACTGGGAGGGATTGAGAGGAGGGGGGAGGGGGAGCAGGGAGATACATAGATAAAAAAATGACAGCTGGCCACACCTTTAATCCCAGCCCTCTGGTGGAAGATGCTGACAGATCTCGAGAAGTCAAGGCCAGCTTGGTCTACAGGGTGCCAAAACAGCTAGGGCTACACAGTGAAATCCTGTCTCAAAAGAAAGTTTAATATATGTCCTGTGCATAGTTGTGGGAAAAGACTGATCATGGATCGTGTGGTTTGATTGCCTATAGAGAGGATCTGTATAAATTTATAAATTGTGTTCTATTTTTAAGTTTTTGGACTTGGTTTATGGAGAGGTATGTTTTATTACCACTATATAGATTTAGTTCTGCACCTTTTCGTGTGACAATTCCTAAGCATACCTCAGGCAGGGATCTCAGCTGAATTCCACGGTGTCCAGATCCATATATTTCAATATCTAACCCAGAAGCTGGGTTTGGTGATAGGTATATGACTGGGATCTCAGCATTTGGGAAGCTAAAACGAGAGGATTACAAGTTTTAGGCCAGCCTCAAGCTACATAGTGAGACTCTACTACAAAAAAATACCCCACAGCCAGACATGGTGGTGCATTCCTGCAGCGGCAGGTTAGTCTATGTAGTCAATTCTAGGACAGCAATGACAGCATAGTAAAATCCTGACTCAAACCAACACATACCCCCCCCCACACACACACCCAAAGAAAGCACACATAGTGACAAACCTACAAAAACACAGAAAAATGTTTATAGAATTGCTTTTCTATTAGAGTGACTGTAAAATCTGTGGTCTAAACCACGATACCTTTGAATATGAAAAAAATGCTAGACTTACAGTTTGAAGGTCAAGGCAGGAGAATCAGAAATTAAAAAACAGGCTGTAGGCAACATAGGGAGTTTGCTGTCAGCTTGAGTTGCTTTGTATTATGTTTCAATAATACTTATGCCCAGTGGGGTTGGGAATGTAGCCTAGCGGTAGAGCATTTGCCAGGTCCTGCCTCTCCAGCACCACACATTAAAATGGGGGGGGGGAGGAGTGAAGGACAGAAGAGCAAGCATACACTGGGACTATGCTGGGCAAACCAGGACATACATGGTCATTTCATTTTTACTTTTAAGCCCCCCCCCAAAGAACTGTATCTTATCTATTCTACTTCTTTAATTCATGTGCTAATAGTCTCCTTCCTTCCATCTACCTGCCTGAACCTTAACGTTTCTTGATAGTTCTTGGCACAATTTACAATTGGATGATGCCTCTGCTCTTTTTCCACAAATACATGTGGTTTTTCTTCTCGTTTCCTTTAGGTTTTCGCTCACATATAACTTAGATTAAAGGCTTTCTCCAGTCATTCATATAAATAGTACTTGGTACCTTCTGTCCTCTGGTGTTTTTTCTCTACAGTGCTTACAGCTTGAGACATCATTAGTAAACTGCGCCCCTTCCACGGAATAGAAAATCCAGGAAAACAAAGATTTGGATTTGTTTCATTTCCCAGTGAGAAGAACAATGCCTGGCATGTACTTGGGGCTTAACTAAATTTAGTACAGGAATGAATGAATTTTCAGAAATGTCTCCTTAAACTATGAATAATTAAGGGAAAAGCAACTTTTTTTTATTGTTCTTTTTACTTTTGGAGACAGGATTTCTCTGTAACAGCCCTAGTTGTCCTGGAACTCAAGATCAGCCTGTCTCTGCTACCCAAACCCCAGGATTAAAGGTGTTCACCACCACTGCCTTTCAGCATCTGTTATTATTTTGTGCAGGATTAACCCTTATGGCCCTGGAACTATCTCTGTAGGCTAGGCTGGCTTCAAACTCAGAGCTCCTCCTGCCTCTGCCTCCCAAGTGCTGGGCCCTGGAACTATGTAAACTAGGCTGGCTTCAAACTCAAAGAGATCCCCCCCTCCCTCCTCCCAAGTGCTGGGCCCTGGAACTATGTGTATTAGGCTGGCTTCAAATTCACAGAGAGCCCCCTCCCTTTGCCTCCCTAGTGCTGGGATTAAAGCCACAGGGCCTAAAAACCAACCCTTTACTAATTATTATGTGGCAACTAAAATTCTCTCTCTCTCTCTCTCTCTCTCTCTCTCTCTCTCTCTCTCTCTCTCTCTCTCTCTCTCTCTCTCCCTCTCTCTCCCTCCCCTCCCTCTCTCTCCCTCCCTCCCCCCCCCCTCTCTCTCCTGAGACAGGCTTGCTTTTTTTGTAGCTCAGGTTGGCATGGGACTTTGCATCCTCTTGCCAGAATTAATGTGTCAATATACATTAATGTCAAAGTTTTTGAGGGACATGGTACTTAGTTTTTCAACACCTGGTTCTGTTTGAAACAGGAAGATTAAAAAAAAAAAAAACAGCTTTGACCACAGTGGCCTACAATCCCAGCACTCAGGAGGCAGAGTTTGGTCTACAGAGTGAGTTCCAGGATAGTCAGGACCACACAGAGAAACTCGGATACTACCTAGGTTCCTTGCTTTTTTTTTTTGTTTTTGTTTTTTTGTTTTTTTTTTTTGTTTAAGTCATAGAGAGGTTTATAGTATTCCTTAGTGGCTGCCTCTCGGTTACCAACATCAAATGCCCTATTTGTAGACTTAGACACGAAAACCCAAAAGCCAAAGTAAAACGAAGCAAAAAAAAAAAAAAAAAAAAAAAAAAAAAAAAAAAACTTCAATAATTTAAGTGACTTAGTTTGAGCCCCCAATTTCTAGATTTTTTTTTTCCTTTTCTGCTTGCTCCAACACATGCTCATACTTGCTGCCTTAACTTTTCAGAGGCATATATTTTAACTTCTTTGCTAGGATTACAGCCACACAGACCTTTACTGAAGTGTGGAATAAGTGTGATCTGTGCCTTCCTTCTTTCAACGTTTGCATCTTAGTCTTTTCCCCCCATGTGTGTCTCTGTAAAGGGATTAAAAACAGAAGGCGGAAGCATTGGGAAGACAGGGAGGCAGGCAGCAAACCTTGCCTTTTGCCTTAGAAATGGTCAAATTTCTGATGGGAGCTGATCCTTTAGGGATCTTGGGACCAGATAGGAGCTGGAGCAATTGCTGCTGTCCTTCCTTGTTTCACCTCTAAACCCTGTCTCCCCTCCCCCAATCTTCTTTCTTTTTTCTCTTGAGAACAAGGCTTCTCAGGGAGTAGTACACTGAGGAGCTTTTTTTTCATGTAGAGGAATTTGCCGGGGCTGCTTTTATTTGTAATCTTTGAGACTGGGTCTCACTGTGTTGTGTGTCCTAGGCTACTCTCAGCTTCCCAGTTGCTTGTCATTACAAGTATGTGCCACCATACTTGGTTCTTGTTAGCAGGCTTCTAATAAGCATTTAGTTTACTTAGCTTTCTGGTATACTGGCCTTTCCAACCCCTACTTAAAGTTCCCACCAGAAAGAACCCTGATTTAGTGCCCATCATTGTCCTGAACTTCACCTCCACCCTAGGGATTGAGCCCAGGCATGTGTTGTGCAGATACTTTACCACTGTATACCCAGCTCTCTACCTACTTCTGCCACTCTGGGCAGACCTGTAGCTTCCATCCATCTCAGTGTCTTCCCTGACATTAAGACAGCTCACTTTAATAGTTTCTCCACCCTGTACCTTTCTCTGTTTATGAGGCAAATGGTGTGTGTGTGTGTGTGTGTGTGTGTGTGTGTGTGTGTGTGTGTGTGTGTGTGTGTTGGGAAAGACCATTAAGCAGCTGGGGTGCATTCTTTCTGATCAGATGATTGCTGGGCAGGCTTGAGAGGTATTCAGCCCATCTAGTCTTCGATCATGAGCTGGAGGTTACTGAATTGTGGAATCTCCAAAGGTTAATTAAGATCTTTCCAGTCAACAGAGAAGTAGTATCATTTAGCAAGGAGAAAGCTGACATAAGTCGCTGCCAGTCAGTACTGGAGAACTAGCAAAAAGAAATCAAGAGCACTATTGCTTTTACTATTCTAAATCCTTCATCTAACCATTGTGCAATGTGCCGGAAAACCTTGATTCTGCCCTGAGCCTCTCTAGCTTCTTCGCTTCCTGTCTGTCACACAACATAATGGGATTACTGCTTAGAATCAAAGTGCTCACAGAGGTTTGGGTCACAGAGGCTGATGATTAAGCATCATTTCTATACCTGTAGCCATTTTGGTCTTAAAAGACATTCTTTCTGACTGATAACTGTTTGCTGATGTGAGGCTTGGAATATTTATTTATTTATTTTTAGAGTCAGAGTCTGTATGGAGTTGTGGTTGTCCTGGAACTCACTATGTAGACCAGGTTGGCCTCAAGCTGAAATAGATCCTCCTGTTTCTGCCTTCTGAGTGCCGGGATGAAAAGGAAGGTGTACGCCACCATATCCAAGGTGTACGCCACCATATCCAAGGTGTACGTCACCATATCCCAGGACTTGAGCTTTTGAAGTATTTGAAGTTTACACAGTATCTTCCGAATCATTTTGAGAGGAAAGAAATGTTGCTTTCTCAGTTTCTGCTTTGCAGCCATAATGTTGCTAATTTATCACTGTAGGGAGTTAGCCACTTGAGCATGCAGTTACTGTTTGTCCAGTTCTTTTAGAAAACAGGAGGATAAGAATAATGACAATTACCACATTTTGACCAAAGCGTGCATCTATTTAATCGGTTTCTTTTTTCTTTTTAGATTGCCAAGGAAATCTGATGTGGAAAGGTGAGTCTGAAGAAAACCTTAAATCTCCTTATTGATTTTTCTTCTTCTACCTTGTCAGTATGGGTATGGGGTTGTTGATAGTGTGGGGCTGTGCATTAGGAACCTAGGCCACAGAAGCCTAGAACAGTATATTTTGTCAGGAGGACCAGGGAATGGAGTTTTCTAATTCTTGGTATTTGGATCTGTAGAACCTCTGTTCTTTAAACTTTTATTAATGACTGACCAAGACAAGTCCTTGAGGGGAATATGAAAACATACTGGAGAGTGTGTAATGGAAGTTGAGGAGTAGACTAGCTTTGGACAGCTGGCTGTTACTTTACCAGTTGCTGTAATGATGCTGTTAGATGTCTTTTAGCACCTTGACTTTAGTCTCCTGCTGTTGCTGTTTAATAGTTGAAAAAATTGGGATTCAATTTACTCTTGGTGCTTAAAGACAACACTATTATGTTTCCATGGGCCAAAGGAACAAAATAAATTAAGGTTTAAGGAGATCATATTATTTGATTTAAATTGAGGCTATAATGGGAGGCTAACTTGATTATCTTTGATACCATCTATGTGCCTTGGTGGTTTTAAGGACCAGGTCACTAGAAAGGTTTATGGTACTCATTAGTGCCTACCTCTCCATTCCCAACACCACCACGCCCTATCTGTACACTCAAATCGGAACGATACAACTGAAGCTAACCTATATTGTGACTTGGCTGTTCAGTTTTAGTTTTGGTTTTTTTGTTTTTTCAAGACAGGGCTTCTCTGTAGCCCTGGTTGTCTTGGAACTGTCTCTATAGACCAGGCTGGGCTTGAAACTCACAGAAATCCACCTGCCTCTGCTTCCTGAGTGTTGGGATTAAAAGTGTGAACCACACCACCAGGCTGGCTGTTCAGTTTTAAAAGAAAGAAACAAGCTAGGGTTGGTCTTCTGTCTGTTGTAGGGTAAGAAAGAACACTGGGCTTTTGGAGAACTAACTCATGCACCCTATCAGTTGAAACAATGTGGTATCAGAAAACCACATGACAGTAGTTTACAGAGAAGGACATCTTTTTGATAGAGGTGCATCTTAGGGAAAAAATAATAGACAAACCTAGTTGTTCATTGGTATAAGAGAAGGACAGCGCTGATGTTCTTGGTCCTGATGTAGGTGGTGTCCAGGCAGTTGTGTGGTGCTGTGTGTTGAACCAGGGCCTTATATTCTGACCTACAACTGCAGCCCTGTCAGATCTTAATGTACTTTGAACACTTGTGTCTCAGTCTTGCATAAGAGCCATAAGTACGCCCTTGCCTTTTCTGTTTCCAATAATCATGCTGTTGACTGTTCTTAAACAAGCTTTTCAGGTTGTGTGTGATCTTCATATACTCTCAATAGGAGCTTGACTTTGATGGAGTCAGTCAGCATTAGACTTTAGCAAAAACTTACTTAGGATGCATTGCATCATGGTGATGTTATTGGCAAGATGCAGAGATTGGATTTGTAGACCATTGAAAAGTCACATTAAATTCAGCTGCACTTGGAAGTAGTTTGGTATTCTGCTGGGTCTTGCCATTAGTCTTGGCATGTTGAAATCTTTTCCAGTGTCTTGTAGTGCTCCTGAAATAAAGTGGTCTAGCTAACATAGGAGGCAGAGAGTTTTTAATGAAGCTCTTAAAGCTTTATGAGATGATAAAAATATTGGTGACTGCTGGGTGAAAAAGCATAGAAGTGAGTACAGTATAAAAATAGATATGGACAGACCTACTTTTTCTTTTACTACTATGTTGTCTTTAATTTGGCTAAGGTAATGAACATTGTCATTGTAATTCATCAGAGTAAAGAATTTCATAGCGAAGTTCTTTGTTAAGGGTTTTTTCAGTTATACTATTGCAAGTTGGGAAATAACCCTTGCTTTTGTAGAAAGCACAGTTTCAATCTTTGGTAAAGAATATTTCAACTCCTCTAACCAAAATGGTAACTAATTACCAGTAATTTCAGTTATGAAATTTATATTTCATAGCTCTTAAATTGTCCCCTTCTATGACTCATTTATACTATATCATATCCATGAGTTTAGTATATTATAGGAATCATTTATTATAATAAAAATTAGTTTCAAAATGTAATTCATTGTGGAAAAACTATTAGATCTATTGCTCTGTGGTTAAAGGACAGGCAGAACACAGATGAGATGAAATTAATATCCATGCAAATATTTTAGGTTAATTTTGTTGTGCTTATAAACAGACACTTAAAATTTAGATTAGAAACAAATTGTGCAATATAATGTGCTGGTTCAGATGAGAATTATTTTATTTTGCAGGAAAATAGAAATTGTACAGTTTGCTAGCCGGACACGTCAACTCTTCGTTCGATTATTGGCTTTAGTAAAATGGGCTAATGATGCTGGCAAAGTAGAAAAGTGTGCGGTGAGTTAAACTTTTGATTTACTTTGTATAAAATAACATAGTAACACATGCCTGTGACATTAACACTCAGGAAACTGTGAAAAAAAGATAACGAGTTCCAGGTTAGTGAGACAATATTGCAAGATGCTGTCTTGAAACAAACAAGATAACTTTAAAAGCTCTGTGTAATTTAGAATATTAGCTTTAACATCTGCTGATTAAATGCTATTGCAGATGTCAATAATCATGTTCCTTTATAAAATCCCATAATGTATTTCTGTGGAAGCCTAGTGTCTTTATGGATACTTGACCAAGAGGAAGAGGAGAAGATACCTGGAAGATGTTACATGAGAAGACTTTAAATATAAAACTGGAGGAACTAAAGGGAGAAATGGTTAGCCTCAGAATTGTATGATTCTTGAGAACAGCAATTCTCAACCTGTGCTCACAACCCTTCTGGCAATCCTCTATCTCCAAAGAGTCATCGCAGTAGCAAAATTATAGTTATGGATTAGCAATGAAAATAATTTTATGATTGGGGATCATCACAGCATGAGAAACCATATTAAAGGGTTACAACATTAGGAGAGTTGAGAACTACTGAGCCAGAGTTTGTAAGGTTCTCTCAAAGTTTCCTTATTGATTTCTGACATCCTTGTGAGAATGTTAGAATCTGTATTTTCTGTTTTAATAGATGAGATGATACAATTTCTAGAAAATACATTGCTTCTTCAAGGTCACAGAACTGATGATGGCATGTATCAGTTCAATTGTTTGTTCATTTAC
This sequence comes from Phyllotis vaccarum, assembly GCA_033318265.1. Classification (NCBI taxonomy): domain Eukaryota; kingdom Metazoa; phylum Chordata; class Mammalia; order Rodentia; family Cricetidae; genus Phyllotis; species Phyllotis vaccarum. The sequence continues at coordinate 130,737,961 of JARWLC010000013.1, read as the reverse complement.
TCATGCTCCAAAACTACTGAACATGGGCTATGAGGGATAGTAAGGAATGAGTTGAAGAAAGCATAGTCCCTGCCTTCAGGAAGTCTCTGCCTTCATAGTCTCTTCACTGTTGAATTACTCTTAATTCAAAGAAATATTTCATAGAGTGAAGTGTAACAGACTAAATCTAGTCCCTAAAAGACATTTTAAGGGGCTGGAAATGTAGTTCATTTGGTAGTACTTCTACACCATGTAATAAACCTTGTCTCCATCACTGCATGAACCAGGCATGGTGCGGTTTGCCTGTAATATTAGCACTTTGGAGATGGAGGCAGGAGGATCAGAAGTTTAAGATTATCCTTAGCTACATAGTTAGCTGGATCCAGCAACAGATTCTGTTTCCACAGAACAATAACAACAAAAGCCAATCAAGATTTAAGGTATGGATGTTAAGAGAACAACTTGAAGCATATTGAGTTGGGAGACAGAGGCAGGCAGATCTCTGAGTTTGTCAGAGAAACTCTGTCCCTTGAAAACCAAAAAAAAAAAAACCCTCCCCCCGCAAAAGGACTACCTAGGGCCCTTGAGTTAGCTTACTACACTAACTTGGGGAGGATGATTTGGTTTTCACAGGTTTTTACTTGAGTTATCCCTAATGAGTTCATACGAGAAAGGGCAGTTAGAGAATAAAGTCCTGAAATGAAGATAGCATTTGCATACTTAAATTGAGCTAGGCTCAGGTCTACAAGATCAAATATATGCCCAGTTGCTGTCAACTAAATTTGTGAATGGAAAGGACGTGCAGAACTACATTAAGCTTTACAATGATGTTTGAATTCCATTTTTTTTTCATTTTTTTTGGATGGCATTTAAAAAAGGTTACTCATTTTCAATCCTGGAGATATGGCTCAGCATATCTTTCAGAGGACCCAGCACCCACATGGCAGCTCACAACTGTCGTAACTCCAGTTCCAGAGGATCTAACACACTTACATACATATAGGCAAAAATACCACTGCACATAAGTTGAAAAGAAATTATTTTAAAAGGCTACTAGCTTTCATATTTTAAAGCAGATTAACAAGTTGGCAGTGGCTAAATTATATTTGAGAGCTTCAATTCTCTGATGTTTATCAAGCTTCTTAAATACAAATGACCAGCTACCCAGCATGGTGATAGCATAATATATTTATCTTTTTAGCACTGTGGTAAGTTGAAAATACATTAATGGAGAGTTTTCTATCTGTAAGTTGATGAAAGTGCTTATTCCACAAAAATCTCACTCTACAAAGACTCCACAGCACAGCTGTGTTTCTTTTCATTTCTCCTCAGGTTTTAGCCTGGTGTCTTTGCTCAGCCTCTTTCACTTGATGGCCTTATAAGTGAACTTAGGTGAAAGTTGCCAAAAGGAGGAAAATAGATAAAAATGAAGTTGAGTTTTGGAAAATTCTAGGTTTGCCTTTTGAAGCATGTCCTGTTAGTTTTTATTGTCAAATTGACACAACCTAGAGTCACCTGGGAAGAGAAAAGTCACTTCCACAATTGGATAATTACTTTGATTAGATAGGCCTCTGGGCATATATTTGGGGGCATTTTCTTTATAACTGATATGGGAGGCATAGCCCACTAATGGTGATCTTCCCTGGGTAGGATAAGTCCTGGGCTGTATAGGAAAGCCAGCTGAACATAAGCTAGTGAGGAGGCCAGAAAGCAGCATCTCTAGTCTCTGCTTGAGTCTCCATCCTGCCCTCCTTCAGTGATGAATTAAGATCTAGAAGTGAAAGCTAAACAAACCCTCTCCTTAAGTTGCTTTTGGTCAGAGTGTTTTATCACAACTGCCAATAAGGAAACTAGAACAGAGGGGGAAGGATCATTTTTCTTGACATTAGCACTATGGTTATGAACTATGCTATTAGAGCTGGGTTCCTAGTCCTGGCAGCTAAGATTGTCACTGAAGTGAAACAGTTTTGTCAGGTGTGTGTGTGTTTTGTCTCTGAGTAAGATAATACTTTTCTGTGTAATACTGATCAAAAGTATTTGACTTGGCTATGTAGCCCAAGTTGGCCTTAACAAGCAATCCCCTTGAATTAGCTCACTGAACGCTGGTGTTATGGCTGCATACATACACGCACACACATATGTATATACACACACACACACATATATATATACCACTACCATGCTCTATTTTTGAGGTAGAATGTTTTGTACACGTATTACATCTTCCGTAAGGGTCTAATGTCTTCTTCTGGTCTTTTTGCCTCTTTGGGCACAAGATATGCACATCAAAAATGAACATATATTCAGACAGAATACCCATGCACAAATAATACATAATTAAATATTTCAAAGTTTCCATTGTCTATGTACACGATTGGGAAATTAATATTTTTCAAAGTTTTGTACATTAAGCAGTATTCAAAGAATAATTTTATTATAAATATAAAACAGGCAGTTCTAAGTTTACCTGAAAGATTAAAGTTGCATGTTATTTTTTAGAAACTTGAGTAGTAAGTCTTAATGATTTTATTTTGTCTGAAATAAAAGGCCTAATTTTTTCTTTCAATAATTAGAATAGTGTTTTTATTAAAAGTACATACACTTTTAATAAAAGGTTAGGTATTAGCAAGGTCCATCCAAACCTAGTGTTTAATCCCCCCCAATTTATTTCACTAGTTTAGAAGTATTTAAGTTTGCTTCAATAATATCATGTCCAGCAAAATTAGAAACCCTTAGTTTTGACTAATTTACAATACTACATGTGAGTGTATTTGCATATGGTGTATTTATGCTTACCCAGTGAGCTTCAAATGTCCTCCTGTCTGTCTCCCCAGTGGTAGAAGTTCTGGTGCATACCACCATACTCAGCTTTTTAGTTGGATGCTGGGAAGCAAAACCCAGGTCCTCATGCTTGTATAGTAACTGAGCTATCTTTCTAGTTCCTAATGGTCTTTTAAATGAATTTCAAAAATTGGTATATCCATCACCACAAACAATTTTAGAATTTTTATCATCACAAAAAGAAAACTTGAACCATTTGTCTACCACTCCTAGCCCTTACCTTTTGGCAATGATTAACCTACTTATCTGTCTGAGTTGCCTACTCTGAACATTTTATATAAATGGACTCATGTTCTTTACTCAAAGACTTCTTTATGTTTGTAGTATATCAATACTTCATTTATATTGAATTTCATGAAACACATTCTTGTAATCTTCAGGGCTATTAGAAATAATGTTATAAAGTTTTTTATGTGTGTCTTGAATACATACCTAAGGAAAGGTGCCTGTATCATAGATAATTGTTTTAGAAGCTGGATTATTCTCTAAAATAGCCGCACCATTTTCCATTCCTTCAGTAATATGAAGGACCTAATCTTTTCCATATCTTTGATATTATCTGCTTTGAGTTTAGCCCTCTTAGTGCTATCTTACTAGATTTCTCACTGTTCATTAATACTTCCTGACTGACTTCCCTGTACCTTTTGTTTTGAGGCAGGGTTTCACTGTGTAATGTAGGCTTGCCTTGTATTTGCTGCGTTCCCTGGGCTGGAGTCAAACTTGCATTCTTTCCCATTCAGTCAGTATTCTGATTTCTGAATTGCAGGCATGCACCACCATGCTTGTCTTCCACTAGAGTTTCAGCATTCATTTCTTTATTGACTGGTGATGTTGAACATGTTTTCATTGGCCATTTTGTATTTCTTTTAGAGATGTTTCTATTCATTGCTCAAAGTCTAAACCATATTGATAGTTGGTATGTAAGTATGTTTTTTTAAAAAACATACAGATTAATAGGTAGCTATGAGCTTACTATTAAGTTGCTCAAAACTAAAGCATTAATATTAATTTGATTTCTAAGTTAAATAAATGGAACTGCATTTAGTGTGTCCTGACTTCTGCAGCAAGTGTTTCCATTACGCAGTACTGCAGGCTCTCGGTTTATCTCCCATCTTCCCCGAGGGGAGAGCTGAGGTTTTCTTTTCCCTTAACTCGGTCTCAGGAACATTTTCACCTGAGTGATAAGATTTTTTTTTTTTTTTTTCACAGAGACAAGGTTTCTCTGTGTAGCGCTAGCTGTTCTTGAGCTCTGTTGATTAGGCTTGGGCTCAAACTCACACAGATCCCCTTGCCTCTGTCTCCCAAGCCTTGGGATTAATGGTGTACGCCACTGCCACCAGCTAAGTGACAAGTTTCTTTTTTTTTTGTTTGTTTTTTGTTTTGTTTTTTGTTTTTTTTTGAGACAGGGTTTCTGTGTGTTCCTTGCTGTCCTGCAACTCTTTGTAGACTAGGCTGGCCTCACAAAGATCTGCCTGAGCCCCACTATCACTCAGAATGACAAGATTCTTCCTTTTTTTTTTTTTTAAAGTGTGCATTGGTCTTCTGTCATGGGTGTCAGTTGCGAGCTGCCACTTGGATGCAGGGAATTAAACCTGGGTTCTTTGGAAGACCAGCTAGTACTCTTAAGTGCTGAGCCATCTCTTCAGTTTGGACAAGATTCTTAAAATGGCCTAAATCTGAGTTAAAACCAGTTCAATCGTGACTATGAATAATAAGTTAATGTTGGTGGCATCGATAGAACATTGCACTAGTTGTAAAAGGTAGCATTTCTATGGGTTAAGCTAAATACTGAGTCTTCAATTAAGAATAAGAAAACCCATTTTCTGGTTCTAGCTTCTCTAATATTAAGTTTTATTTCTTTGGAAGAAGGTCTTCACATGTGAATCAATTTTTTCTCATCTCTAAGATGATAGTAATTAGAGCTGTAGAAATTAGATAGTAAAATAACTAGAGATGGAAAGAAAATACAGATCATTGACTATGTATGATGTTCTATTACATTCATTCAGGGTTTAAATTGTCCACCAGAAGTGTGTTTGAAGGACATGAGAGAAAGGAATGCTAGGTATGGATATAAAACAACTAAAGGTTTGAAGGTGATGGTTTTTCAGCCTTGTGATGACTCTATTACTGCCCTGAATGGAGAACTGTGTTTCCCTATTGGGCAGAAAGTTGCCTGGATCTCATACTGGCAGTATGTACTGAGGGCTTCCTACGTTCTGAAAGTTATATATATATATATAGCATTTAATCCTTAGAACAATTTCACAAGGTTGGGAATCATTACTTGCACTTTACTGCTGAAAACCTTAGGCATAGAATGGTTAACCCGTTTGCCCAAGAGAACAGGGCTGGAAAATTACAGAGTTTAAATTTAGATCAGGGCAGTGTAGGAGTCCACGATTTAACTCCTTCATTGCTACCCAACACTAGAAAATCTTTTAGAATAAAAGCATTTTATTTTTACTCTTTAATATTTGGTAATATGTATGAGTTATGGCAAGTAGAGAAATGAAAGACAAGTATTATTTGAATGTTAAACATATATGTCTTCAAATATATATGGAACCAGTTATTTTAGTATTTTGAAGCTTGCTTTAGAGCAAGTTAATGATACTTAATGAAAAATGCAATTTTTAAGGCAGCTTATTTATTTACCCTTTGCTTTAAAGATGATCTCAAGCTTTTTAGATCAGCAAGCTATCTTGTTTGTGGACACCGCTGATCGCCTGGCCTCCTTAGCTAGAGATGCACTTGTCCATGCACGCCTGCCTAGTTTTGCTATCCCATATGCTATTGATGTGCTGACTACTGGCTCTTATCCACGTCTTCCAACCTGCATCAGGGTAAGTGTTTTGCCCCTATACTAATAAAAGTTAAAGGCTTTGGGTTTAGATTATGTAGCATAGGAAGAACCATATTTAAAAAAAACTAGTTTATGTTTTTTTTTTCTCTCTACAAGTAAAAGTGTGATAGTTTGAAATAAGTTGGGGCTATGATGTTTCTTTTCTTTCCTTTTTTTTTTATTCCTCTCCATTTTCCATTCTTGTTGGGAATAAGCTGATGTGCAAATATTATTTTGTGTCTATTTCAGATGTAAAAATAGTTCTACAGCCATATCACTTTGGCAGTGCATTCAAAATGTATTATGGTAGTTGAATGAATTGGTGCTGTTGTATTCTGTACATTTACGAAATACAGGAAGTCATTTAGTGATATTAACTTGACCTCATAAATGGAGCACTATGAAGAACATGGTTTTAGCAAGGTGACTGAGAATTATTCACACTCAAATGCGTTTGTTGTGGTTGTCTTGAGTAAAGTGAGAAAATGTATAAAAACATGTGCAGGTAAACAGTTTCATCTTTTGGTATATTATTTTAAAGACTTTATTTTTTTGTAGGATAAAATTATTCCTCCAGACCCAATTACCAAAATTGAGAAACAAGCCACACTTCATCAACTTAATCAGATTCTGAGACATAGGCTTGTAACAACAGATCTTCCTCCACAGCTGGCAAATCTTACAGTGGGTATGTACCTAAAATTTGTTTTGTAAGAATGTTTTCTTGAGCTGACCAGAGAGTGATGACACAGGCCTTTAATCCTAGCACTTGGGAGTCAGAGGCAGGCAGATCTCTGTGAGTTCAAGGCCAGCCTGATCTCTGTAGAGCTAGTTCCAGGACAGCCAAGGCTACACAGAGAAGCCCTGTCTCAAAAATTATTTTTTATACTTGGGGTTAAGAGCATTGGCTGTCCTTCCAGAGGTTTTGAGTTCAATTGTCAGCAACCATCTGGTACTCTCTTCTGGCATGTAGACGTACATGCAGGTGAAACACTATATACATAATAAATAAATATTTAAAAAATAATACTTTCTTTTGTCCTTTGGGTTTTGTTCAAAGAAAAAGTAGATGAAGTTTTAATTTTCTGTTGTATTTGAATCTATGATTTGCCATCCATAATTGCTCTCTTTTTAGTACCTAAGAATACAGTGCTGGTACTTGCACTGCGGGGAGTGTGGATTCCCTGAGGCTGAAAGAGAAGAGAGACCTCAATGCTGAACCTGGAAACGATGCTATGCTGTTTATATGTAGGAAGAGTTGCTTTTTTAAATTAATGATGTAGATGTTGGCTTGGTTCAATACTTGGGACAAAACTTAATTTATTTAAAAGAAAATGTCTCACAAATGAGACTGAAACTTGATTAGCCAGATGTTTCTTATTTTAAAGCATTGTTCACATCTTCGTTTTCTAAAAGCAAATGGCCGTGTGAAGTTTCGAGTTGAAGGAGAATTTGAAGCAACTTTGACAGTAATGGGTGATGATCCAGAAGTTCCATGGCGCCTTCTCAAGCTAGAAATTCTAGTTGAGGATAAGGAAACAGGAGGTAAATCATCATAGTAATAGTTTTGACATTTTTTTCTTTAAATTTTAATTAATTAATTAATATATTTATGGTCTTGGCATTTTTATATTGAAGTATTCTTGCAGAAAAATGTGTAGCCATTTCTGTAATTTGAAGTGAAGTAAGATAAGCATAATTAACTACTGACTGGGGAAATTTGTGTTTTTCAGTGTATAATGTTCTATAATTTTCTCAAGATAATCATGGTCCCCCCCTTTTCTAACTTTTTAAATTCATTTCCTTGGTTAATGCTACAACACGGACGTCTCTTTCTAATTAACTGCCTTTTCTTCTGCCTGTGGAAGATGGCCGAGCTTTGGTTCATAGCATGCAAATTGACTTTATCCACCAGTTGGTGCAGTCTAGGCTCTTTGCTGATGAGAAACCTCTTCAGGACATGTACAGCTGCCTCCGTATCCTTTTGAAATTTGAGACATGTACTGTAAGGATTGTGTATCTCTCTCTTTTCCCCTACATTTTCTGTTATCCTTTGTCAAGAAGTATAGTAGTCTGCCCTCTCCTTCCCATACCTCTCTTCTTTTGGGTAGAAACAGACACATAGAACCAGCCAGTATGAGCATTAATGATGTAAAATTTTACCACCGACTTTGTAGGCAACCCCTAAACGTGATTCCTTAGAAATAGTATTGTTTGCTGAGCAAGATAAGATGGTACATGCCTGTAATCTCAGGACCTAAAAGGCAAGGTTATTTATCTAGTTCAAAGCTAGCCTGCATTATATAATGAGAAACTGTCTCAAAAAGAGGAACCATTTTGGTCTGAAAATGTATTATTTGATCAATTTGTATTTTCTAAATAATGATGAATTAAGGAACAAAGCTGGACCTAGTTTTATTTATTTAGGTCAAAATTATCAACCTTTTTAAAAATTACGCCACATACTTTACTACTTCTTATGATTTATCACTTGAGAATCTAATTTCAGAAAACCACAAATTTTTGTCATATTTAAGATGAGTCTTTAGACAATGATGATTCCCTAAAAATTTCTTCACTGCCAGATTTTGAGGCATATATTCCTTGTTTAGATGATGTTTGCCTGTTCTTATTGGCTGCATGAATAACTTTGGCTTTGCTTAACATGATAAATCAGATTGTTTCTGTTTATCACTTCAACTAGAAGTATTACATTCCCAGACTCTGATGTTAATCCGAGAGCGTTGGGGTGACCTTGTACAGGTGGAAAGGTATCATGCTGGAAAGTGCCTCTCTCTCTCAGTTTGGAAGTAAGTGAAGTAGTTCTTGTAAGTCTCTGTGATAAGTGAATCTTGTTTGTTGTGGGTTTTTTGTCTTGTTCTGTTTGTTTTTTGGTTTCTTGCCATTATACAAGTGATTTATTACATATGGATAGCTATGTACTTAGAGTAATGTGATTTAATTTAATAAGTCCAGTGTCATGTAGACCACACAGACATCCATAATTGCTACTACTATATATATTTTTTTAAGTTAGTTAGCTTTTGGGCTCATACCAGATGTTCAAAGACTATTAGGTGAGATCAGGGTTTGGGTGGTACTGGTGATCCAACCCAGAGCCTTATGCATGTGAAGTAAGCACTCTACCAAAGGTCAGATTGTTGAGTTCCCACTTTTTAAAACATACCTGTTAATCAATTTCCCATTTTAAATTGTAACTTTGAAAACTAATTTGGAGAAAATTCGTCTGAGGCTGTGTACCTTTAATTCTTGTTTGAACTCATTTTCTGTGGATAAATCAAAAGCACATACTACTAATAAGATGGTTTCTGTTTAAGTTTTGGGGTATTTTTTGTGATGCATGTATTTGATTTTTTAAATCGGTGTTTTTAAAATGTAATAGAACAAATACTGGATTACGGAATAACTGTCTTCTTAGTATTAGTGTATTCCTTGCACTAACACACACTGAGGACCTGCTATGTTGAAGGTTCTTCCTCTGGTAGCATAATGCATATTTGTGTGTGTAAACGTTAAAAAGCTGTTACTGTGTGTCATTCTCCTCCTGTCCTCTTTTAGCCAACAGGTTCTCGGGAGAAAAACAGGCATAGCATCTGTTCACAAAGTTACAGTTAGAATTGATGAGAATGATGTCTCCAAGCCTTTACAGATTTTCCATGAGCCTCCCTTGCCAGCTTCTGACTCTAAATTAGTAGAAAGAGCTATGAAGGTAAAAGGTTCTCAATGCATTTTAATATTGATTGATTAAATAAATATAATTTAGCACATATAAAACTTATAGCACAAATTACTTAAAATATGTAATCATTTCTAAAACTATGAGTTTTAGGTCAGTTTTATACTTCTGTATTTGTTTTTTGTCTTTTAACATCTATTATACAAAATGATTTTTAGTAACTTTTCTTCGGTTTTAATATGAAAACTATGCTGTGGATTGCAACTAAGCATGCATTCTTATGCTGAAGTATGCCACCAGCCTACTTTAAGTTTTGTAGTTTAAATTAGACCATTTTATTTTTGAAGGTCTGGCATCTGAGAACTATGATTACTGATAGGTATATATTATTGTTTTGGGTCCGAATCTCACTATGAAGCCATGGCAGGCCTGGAACTTGCTATGTAGGCCAGGCTGGCCTCAATTGACAAAGATCCATCTGCCTGCATCTGCTTCCCAAGTGCAAGGAGGGGTCTCATGTCACCCAGGGTGGCCTCTTATGTATCTGAAGATGACCTTTGAATTTCTGATCCTCTTACCTCTATCTTCTGAATGCTGGAATTAACTTACAGCTATGGGCCACTACACACAGCATATGAAATTCAAGAGAGTCAAATTCAGAGCTTTCTGCATGCACTTGGCCATCTGGACTATATGCTCCCAGACTCCTGTATTAGCAAAATACCCATCTTAGTTTTTGAAGTTGTTAATGTCATACAAAATAATGAAAAGCTTAGAATTATTTAAGTTAGGATTTTTACTTTCTCTAAGTTTGCTCTCCAGTAGTGAAAAGTGTCTTAAGGCACAGTTGTGCGCACTGACTCTTCTATAGTCAAAATGTTTTCATTGCACATTTGATTTTGCTGTTGCTGTTCATGCAGATTGACCACTTATCAATCGAAAAGCTCCTGATTGACAGCGTACATGCCAGAGCCCATCAGAAGCTGCAGGAAATGAAGGCCATTCTCAGAAGCTTCAATGCTAATGAAAACTGTAGGTGTTTTCAACTGATGCTCTTGTTTACTTAAGGGTTTTACCTCATTAATTAATTATTCATTTATTTATCTATCTTCCTCAGCTTGTCTTTATTTTTGAATTGTTTGCAGTCTTTCCTCAAAAGTGTATCCTTACAAAATAGAAATATTGTAACATGACTTCTCATTTGGTGTTTCTTCTGGCAAACCAGCATTGCAAATACTTCTATAATGTATTTATAAAATGTGGCTGAGCAAAGCAGGATTGAGCTCTTGTCTTCAGGTTTATTAATATTGTAAGTGCACTAACAGTGTTAATAAATGCAGATGTAAAGGGAGTGGAAAGTCATCTTAGTTTAATTACCTATATAGCAAACTCTTTCATTCCATGTTGATCTCCATTTGCCTTTCTTACCTCCATCCCAACTTTTTTTTTTTTAAATGTAGGGTCTTATTATATAACTCAGGCTGCCTTCAAACATGTGGACTTGCTACTTCAGCTCCTCATTGACTAGGATAACAGGCATGGGCCAACATATCCAGTTCCTCCAATTTTTTTTTTTTTATCATAATTGCTTTGTGCTCAAAGTGCAGAGTATAATTAAGATGATATAGGTGAACCATTCTTTAAAGTAGAAACTAGTAGTTGGGAAAGTGCAGAGCCCAGATCATTCCATCATACTTACAGAAAAGCAATTTCTTAGGCATATACTAGTAACCATGGATTAAAGCCAGTTGATAAAAAGATATAAATACTTCCTTTCAGACAATTTTTGAAAAATAGACAGTACATGCTCATCCAAGAATGTTCTGGTGTTCTGTTCAGTAGTAGAGTAACTAATTAATAACAGTGTATTATGTATTTGAAAATAGCTACAAAAGAAAACTTTGGTTCTTAGCACATATATATTTTAGATGATAGGTGCAGTAATTACTGACTTGATCATTGCACAATTTATTAATGTATTGCAATATTTCATAATCTATAAATATATATATATATTTATTTTATGTCAATAAAAATATATTCATTCAAGGAAAACTAAAGAATAAATGTGAAAAATAGGATTGACAACAAACCAAAATATTAACACATGAATACATATTAATTTTTTCCCATTAGCATACAAAATGATCTCCTTTTTATCATTTTTAGATTGATTTATTTTTATTTTATGTATATAGGTGTTTTGCCTGCACATATGTCTGGTGCTTACAGAGGCCAGAAGAGAGTGTTGAATTCCCCAGAATTGGAGTACATACCGTTAGCTGCCATGTAGGTGCTGGGAATTGATCAAGGGTCTTCTGAAGGAAGTCATTTCTCTTAACTGAGCCATCTCTCCAACTCCCTCCTTCTCCCCCTCCTCCCCCACTCTTTTCCTTCATTGGAAAAGACCAGACTGGCTTTGAACTTGGAGCAATCCTCCTGTCAGTGCCTCCTTCCCTCAGGTGCTAAAACAGCTTGCATGTACTATCAGCCATAGTGTGATTTCACTGCGATGTTTTCAGATGTATATATATCCACACCTGCTGTTGCTATCTCGTGTCCTCTTTTCCCCTCTAATGGCTTCCTTTCTTCCCTCAAATAGCCCCCCTTCTGCTTTCATGTCTTGTGTATCTTGTTAAATATCTCCTTCCTTCATGCCTTTTATATATTGAATTTGGGTTCCTCAAATCAAAACATGTGGCTTATTTTGGTTAGCACAATGTTGTCCCGTTCAATTCATTTTCCTGAAAATGTCATAGTTTTGTGGTTCTGTATAACCAAATGAAATTTCATTGTATATATATTCCACATTTTAAAACCCTTCACCTAATAATAGGCATCTACAATAATGTTCAGTCTTGGCTGTACTGAATAGTACTGCAGTAACATGCATGTTTATGTCTGTGGCAAGCCAACTTAGGGCTTCTTCCAACTTCCATCTAGGGCTGATGTTGGTGGGGCATACAGTAGTTTGTATTCTGCATACTGATTTCTCTAATGGCTGTACTAATTTACAGTCCAATCATTGTTAACATTTTCTTTATTTTTAAGACAAGATTTCTCTGTGTAACTCTGACTGTCCTGCAAATGTACTCTGTAGACTTGGTTGGCCTCACACTCAGATATCTGTCTAAATACCGGGATTAAGGGCGTGCACCAACACTATCAAGCAAATATGGATTCATGAATTTGATTGTCATTCTTCCATAGAGGCCATGCTAATCTTCCTGTATGGTCCCATTTTTAGTATATGTGTGGATTTTTTGTTTGTCTGTTCTCTGAGACATGTTTTTTTTTGTTTTGGTTATTTGTTTTTTTGTTTTATTTTTATTTTTTTGGTGAAGCCCTGGCTGTCCTGAAATATGCTCTGTAGACCAGACTGGCCTCGAACTTACAAAGTTCTGCCTAACTCTGTCACACCCTCACTCCCTACCCCCAGTACTGGAATTGAAGTGGTGCACCTCTGTGCCTGCCTGATTTTTTGATAGTAGGCATTGTAACTGTAGTGAAATGTAATGTCAGTATTGATTGATTTTTATTTTTTTAAGAGCTAAGAATGTTGAACATTTCATATGTCTATTGGTCCTTTTTTCCTGAAAACTGTTTATTTGCTCATTTATATTTTGGATGATTTTTCTGTATTTAATTTTTTGAGTTCTTTATAGAGTCTATATACTAATTTCCTTTCCAGATATATATCTGGCAAATATTTTATCCTATTATCCATCTCTTTACTTTTATAATTGTTGACTGTGAAGACTTTTAATTCCACATAATCCTATTAAGTTTGCTAGTATTTCCTAATCTATTTGAGTTCTTTGCCTATATGTTCATATTAAAATGTTTCCCTATATATTATTTTCTCAGTTATAATGTTTCGGGTCTTTCAAGTTTTAGGTTTGGAATTGAAATCTCAGAGACTTGATAGCTAGGATATAGTTTCATTCTTCTGTACTTGGATGTTAAATTTTTCAGCACCATTTTTTAAAATTATTTTTCAAAACCTCCAGTATGCATTTTTTGGCACTTTTACTAAAACCAGGTGGGCATAGTTTCCTGGGTTTGTTTCTGGGATCTGTACTCTATTCCGTTGGTCTACTGATCTGTTTTGTGACAGTACTGTGTTACTTTGTCACTACTATAACTCAATTGTATAGTTTAAAATAAGCATTGTGATACCTCCAGCATCATGTTTGTGTGGGTACAGGCCACACAACTGTTTGGGCCTTGAATCTGAGTGTTGGAGTCAAGATCTCTCACTGACCATTTGCTACGTAAAGTAAACCCCAGGGATCTGCCTGTCTCCTAGCATTGTAAATGATGCCACTATACTCAGCTTCTTTCTTATTTGGGTTTTGGACATCAGACTCAGGTCCTTGTATTTATCAGACAAGTACTTTCATCAGCTGAGTTATCTCTCCCCAGTCTCTGCTGATTGTTGTGACAGGGCGTCTCTATGATCCTGCTTTGTCCAGTATTTGCTATGTTGTTTAGATTCACTTGTCTCAGCCTCCTTCTGTGATCCCAGGCGTGCGTCATTACGTCTGCTTCAGCACTGACCTTTCTATGCAGGATTGCTTTCACTATTTTGTGTCTTTTGTGCTTCTGTATAGGCTTTAGGATTATTAATTATAATTCTTATATTTTTGGTTGTAACCCTAGCCTCTAGTGGCTAAGACATCTCTCCAGCTCTATTTTTTTGTAATTTTGTGCAGAATGACTTTGGGCTTTTTAGGGAGATCAAACTGAAACTATATCATTTTTAGTAATGCAAGCATTTTGCGGAATTAATTCTGCTGGTGTATGAACATGTTATTCCATCTATTAGAGTCTTGGTTCATTGATTGATACATGTTTTTACTCTGTAGCACAGACTGTGCTGAAGTGTACTATGCAGCCATAGCTGGCCTTGAACTTGTAGGGGTCTTACCACTTCAGCTTTCAAAGTGTTGGTATTATAGTGTGTGCCACCATAGCTGTTTGTGTTATAAGATATGGGGATCACATCCAGGGTTTTGTCTATGCAAATAGTACCTATGTAGCTACATCTCCAGCTTGTCTTTGGGGCTTTGATTTTGAAGTGATGTTAACTTTGTTGGAGGCCTGTTGTGTACCTATTGAGAAGTTCATGTGACTTCTATTGCTAGTCTGATTTTTTTTATCTTTAATAATTTCTTTTTATTGAACTATTCTTGCACCTCTGAAATGAAAACAACTTGACCAGCATGATCATGGAGCATTATCTTTTTTTCCCCTTCCAAAGTTAACAATCTTTTATTATTGAACTTGGACAGGATTAGTTCTATTCACTACAAAAAGAGCATCTCACCTGAGGCAGAAGGTCCAATTTTCAGGAAGGATTTTAAACATAAGCATTTGCCTAGGAAACAGGAAAGACATTATCCAGTGTTGTAGAAGAAAAGATCAGTACATAAGTTTAGTCTCTGACAAGCAGCTCATGAGTTGGAGCTCCAGTACCACAAAACAACAAAAACCAGTTACCTTGAAAATGTTAACTCCACCTAGACCCATAAGAAAAGATCCTGTCAATTCAAAATAAAACAAGATAATATCCTCTTCTCCTTTTGGCTCAACCTCTTCCATTTCCTGGAGGATAGAGTCAGAGAACAGGATGAAAAGAAACTGTTTTTCTTGCCTTCTATGAAGATTCATACTAATTCCCCTTTACTATCACCAGAAGTAGATGTATAATTTCCAAGGTAAATTTCCAGAAACTTGCAAACTACCCTCAAGCTATTGACAGGAAATGCCTGAGGGCTCCTTGAAAGAGGTCTTTTGAAGAATAAATGATACCTCATATATAGATATAGATATAGATATATATAGAGAGAATATAGATACCTTATAACCTATAGGTCTAATCTAAACCTATCATGTAAAAATAAATAGCCACAGGCACCAAACTGAGCTGGCCAAAAGATACAGGACCTTGCTTTCTAATTGACCTCATAGGTATTGCAAGAAGTGGTTGTGGCTGGGTCAAACCATCCCCGTGTTTGTTGGCCCTCACACTGTCTTGCCTGGAGGGCTCAAGTATGGAGACTGAAAGGAGATTAGGTTGTACAGAGCTGTCTTCCCTATAGACGGATTCCTGGCTTCTTTGTAGAAGCTTTTTCCATGTAGATGGGTATTTCAGAACAGTAAACTTTTCAGTGTCTTCTTAACTGAAAAAGACTTTTTAACAGCTGCTCAAAAACAGTGCTGGAAACAGTTTACTCTGTATGTCAGAGGTCAAAGCTCCTTCTAGTTTGACTTCTTGAGTGGCTCATTGGCTTTAGAAAGGTCTATATCCAAAGAATCATTGGTATACTGACAATAGAGAATGCTGAACCATTTGTATGTACAACATGATGCCATTTCTTATTGATGGCATTGGCAAACAGTTCTCCATACCCCATCATAAGAGCTCCAGAGTAGCAGGTAAGGGTTATAAGAAAAATCTAAAAAGGTTCTAATTTAAGCAGGATGCAACCACATACGTGAACTGCTTCCAACCCTTTGCCTTAAAAGGAATTAACTAGACAGTGAGCACAGTGTCAAAAGGGGCCATTTTCTTTGGCATTTGAAAACATGTTCATGGCTTGGATGAACAAAAACATCTCTGTCTGTTGACAGCTCTTAGTAAAGTTTTCCAAACTTGGCTGAGGTGGAACTGGATTCTGGACACAAAATGAGAGGCTGTTTGCTTGAGTGTTCCTTTGGTTGGGTTCATGATAGGGACTCTGTCCAAAAATGATGATCTTCCCATCCCTTACTTCACACATTGGGACTTGGTGTGGTAGTGGATAAAACTCTATTTTTCTGTCTTTCATAACATAGTCTGTTAGCTTTATAAAATATGAATTGCTGAATTTCTTACAGTTCTCACCAAAACCCATGGATATATTATAGATCGTAAGCCTGAGAAGAGCTATAGCCTTGTTCCTTCTGATTCAGACCAGCTAGCTGCTTGAGGGTCAGTGGCTTGAGAATACACATAAAGAGCAGGATTTGTTCTGGGTCCTATTGACAAGGGCTCACTATTGCTTTCACAATGGCTCCCATCTTGCTGGCTCCCCTTGTTGGCTGGCTCAGGGCTGTAGGCAGGTCAATTTCTGGTCAGGCTTGGAGCAAAATAGGAAGTCTTCTGACTGATGGTCTTTGAATCACACATGATCTCTTAAATAAGTTGCTGAATTTGTTTTGCAAGTATTTCACTGAGAATTTTGGTGCTTATCATATTCGTCAGAAAAACTGATGAAAGTTCATTCTTGTCTGGCTTTGGTATCACGGTAATACAGACTGCATAGAATAAGTCTGGTTTTCTCCCTTTCCATCTTCATGGAATGGTTTGAAGAATGTTAGTATTCATTTTTAAAGGTCAAGTATAGTTTGGCAGTGATTAATCCATCTTATCCTGAACTTTTTTTACTTGAGAAGCTTCTGTATTACTTCTTTAGCCTTACTATTCTCTATAGCTCTACCTGTTTCCTATCCTCTTGATTTTATTTTAGTAGGCCATATCTAATAACCTAGGCATTCTTTTTGGGGTTTTTTTTTTTTGAATATAGGTTTTCAGAATATTTCCTAAAAAAGCTCCTGAATTTTATCAGTATCTACTATAATGCCTTTTTCCATGTCTGATCTTATTATTTTAATTTTTGTCCTTTTTAGCCTAGCCTAAAAGTTTATTGCTTTTTATTTGTCTTGAAGAACCAAAATTTTGCTTCACTGATTCTCTCTTTGTATTGTTTTCATTGTTATTTTCTGCCTTGATCAGGTTGTTGCAAAAGCAACTAGCGTTTTCATACTATTGAAAATTTCTGTTTAGTGGAATATATTCTTAATAAATAAACTATACATAATTTCTTTATTTTTTTCTTTTGAGACAAAGTTTCCCTGTGTAACCCTGAAATTCATTCTATAGACCAGGCTGGTCTTGAACTCAGAGATCTGTTGGCCTTTGCTTCCCAAGCTGGGTTTAGAGGCTTTGGCCACACCATTAGACTACATCATTTTTTTCTATTATAGTTTTTTGTTTGTGGGCCTTGTGTGGGGAGACATGAGTGACAGCATATTTGTGGAGATCAGATGACAACTTAGATCTACCTTGTGAGTCCTAGGGATTCAACTCAGGTCCTCAGGCTTAAAGGTGCCTTATCTGCTGAGTCATCTCACTAGCTCTGTCATCATCATTTCAATACACATTTCTTATTTTGATAATATTATAATTTGGTTTTTACATTTGTTTTGGTACTAGAAGAATGTTAGACAAAACAAATTGTAGTGGCTTTATTCCTTGGGTTCTGAATGGCTTGTAAAGCATTGGAACTGACTTAAAACATCAACAATGCATTTTGCCAATGCAAATAAACATACAGAATATTAGGGATTTAAGGTTTGCAAAGGAGACAGAGCCATGAAGATAGCGGGTGGCTATCAGAAACTGACAAGGACCAATTAAGAGTAATCCTGGAAGCCAATCCCCTATAACTACAGGAAAAGTTGCCAAAACATTTGAACATGGACCACTTTGTGGTCATTTGAGATTTGAAGTACACTGGAAGAATAAAAAGTCAGTAAGTGAAAGGTTCATAACTAGATCCCCAATCATGAAAGTTGTTGAGCTGCCATCCTCTTTATGCCATAGTCATAATCCATTTCTCAGTTGGAATTTTGATGTGTGACTGAGCGTTGTGAGGTTGGACTGAAGGAAAGCTCCAAAGCACTCGGCCAAGTCATACTTGTACCTAGAAAAGGTTATGATCACATGTTTGGTGGTCTATAACCAGCCCAACCCACTATAGTGTACTGAATCTTGGTGGAATCATTACATCTGATAAGCATACTCAAGAAATGGAGAGGCTGCCCAGAATACTGCAAGCATGTGGCCCACTGTCGACACCAGAAGGGCACAGTTCTTCTCCAGGACAAAATCTAACTGCATGCCACACAATATCTAATTGCATGTACAAAAGTTGAACAAGGGGCTGGAGAAGTAGGTCAGCATTTTATGAGGCATTTGCTGTTCTTCCAGAAGACTCAAGTTGTTTCCAGCACTCTGAGTGGCTCACAACCATCTGTAACTCTAGCCGTGGGGGATTGAGCACCCTCTTCTTTTCCCAAGGACACCCACCATACATTCAGGTCATGTATGTATATGTGTGCCTCACGCTCAGGAAGGTCAGAAGAGGGTTTCCCATATCCTAGAACTGCAACTGGTTAATTAAAAACTATGATGTGGGTGGTAATTAGTGAGCCTGCATTCTCTGTAAGAGCAGTAAGTGCTTTCAACCACTCTGATCCTTCTGGTCTATTCCATGGATTCTTTTTATTTTTATTTTTATTTTATTCCATTGATCTTAATTTGGCTGGTCTATTTATTTAATTTTTTGTTGATGTCTGATAGGATTTCTTCACCCTTGTTTTTCATCTCTGATACTGTGTTTTCTGCTTGATTTTTAGTGTATTTTTGAATTTTTTTCAGATTAATGTGTATGAATACATTGCCTTCATCATGTTCATGTGTACCTCCTGATGGAGACATCAGATGAAGACATTGGTTCACCTAGAATCAGAGTTAAGGAGTAGTTGTGAGCTACCATATTGGTGTTAGAAACAGAACCTGGTTCCTCTGCAAGGAGAAACAAGTGCTCTCAACCCGAGTCATAGCCAGCCCCTTATCTTAGTGTGTTGATGAAACCTTCCACTGTGTTTTCATTTGGTTTCAACCCCCACCCCCAGTCTCTTTGCTGAACTTCTGATTAGTGTTGCAAATTTCACATTTGTGTTTCAGACTTTTGAAATGTGGATTCATAATTGATTTCCTTTATTAAATCTATCTGCTTGCTAGTTTTTGGGGAAAAAAATTTACTGACAGACTTTGGAATTCTTTGGAGTTACTTTAGTATCTTTGGATTTGCTGAGTGAAGTGTTAAGATTTTTGTATGTGCCATATTGCCTTGAGTTTTCATGGTTCTTTGTGCACCCATCTGTATGGGTTTTCTCTTCCAGTTATATTGGGGGAATTTCTCAGCGAGAAACCTTCTATTGGGGGGTCAATCTGAACTCTCATTCAGAGAACATATAACAAGGTGCTGTAAGACTAAATCAAACCTGATAGGGGAGTACACTTAAAATTGATTAAAGCCAACTAGTATAACACCAGTGACCATAGAGCAGAAAATAGCAAAAAGAGTAGAGAAACTGTTACCTTCAATTTGATTTTGAACAAAAGAAAAAACAGTAAATGAACAAAATAAAGGTCAAACGAAAGCCAAACCAGCCTTCAAAGGAGGGTGAATGCTAGGAAGACAAAAAGAGCAAGAGGGGAGAAGTATTTTTGCACATTGAAGACAAATGCATTAACAGAATTACATGCATGTAGGAAGACTAAGCATGCGAACGGTTTAGTGGGAGGGAAATTTCCAGTAGTGAATAGCTGTGAAATCTGTACTGTGGATAAATTTGTGCTTATTTTTCTTTCATAAGGGCAAAAAAATTCGATAAATACTTACCTTTTTTGGTTATCTTTTTTTTTTTTTTTAAAGATTCAGTATGGCAGTTCAAAAAGCTTAGGCTGGAGGCTCTGGAGTTCAAGGCCAGCCTGGACTATATAATGAGCTCAAGGCCATCCTGGCTACATAGCAAGACCCTGTTTCAACACCCTCCACCCAATACGTAAAGTAAAAATAATACTGAAATTATAATAAAAGTAAACAGTTGGGAAAATGGGGGGGGGAACCAAACTGTAAAGTACCGGCACCTTTTTTTCGGAATACTCTAAATATTAGAGTCTCCCAGGTGGAAATGGTGATCAATTGAACTTGGAGTCTCTCTTTTTCCTATCGTTTAGGAGAGTGCTAAGCCTGGACCAGTCAAGTGTCAGATATCTTCATTTTAGGAGCTTCCCTTCTTTGCATACAGAAACTTCTGCTCGCCACTCTTAGGTTTGCAGCCTGTGGGCCATGCAGGTTGTCCTGTACTCCAGAGACTCCCCAGTTTGTACACCCTGGATTGACCATGTTCAAGCCAAGGAGTGTCTCTTGAATACATTGGGGAGTCAAGAAAGCAGAGCACTGACATCTGTACTGGAAGACTATGGTGTCTCAGTTCTTTCAACACTGCATTAAACAACCTTCTGGAGGGAGGAGGCTGCAGAAGGTGAGGGAACAGCACTGGAACTGACCGTCAGAGTTATCATTCCTGTCAGAGAACCTTGCAGCAGAAAGGGGATTACAGAGGTTGGGCTGCCTGCTGACCTTGGGCTCAGGGCATGGGAGACTTTGCATCTGTCCTCCGATGACTGGGGTCGATTATTACCATCGACTACCAGACTTTTCAACACCATTACTCCAGCTCCATGAACTCAGCCTGTCTACTCTGGCTCTCCTGATATTCACAACTGCCCTCCACCATAGTCTCCTCTATGTTGTACCCCAGGCCCTTTGACTTTTCCATTATTCTAGAATAGTTTGTGCCTTGAATAGTAGGACTCCTCTCAAAATGGAACCTGGTCACAGCCCTCAAGACATGAGAAAATGGAAGTCACCTCTACTGCTGGTTCATCATAGGTGGAATCATTCTCTAACCAAGTTTCCAGCTGAGAATGCAGGTCTCTGTTGGGTGGCTAGAACTACCACTCACTTTATCAGGGTTTCCTGGCCTAAATTTGGAGACTTCTGTGTTGGGTCTTGTCCGTACCCTGTTCCTCCCCACCAAGGAGTCCTAGCATTTTTAAGTATAGGGGAAGGGAAACTTTGCAGAAATCTAAGTGTGGGCCTTAGGAAGTAAAGGCAGGAAGTCCAGAACTGTGAATGTATTGACTAAATGCTTTTTTTTTTCTAGGCGTACATCTTTTTAAAAATTAGCTTTATTTTGTGTGCTTTTGTGTTTTGCCTACATGTATGTCTGTGTAAGAGTGTCAGATCCTAGAGTTAAAGAAAGTTGCCAGCTGCCATGTGGGTTCTGGGAATTGAATCCAGGTCCTCTCTCTGATATATCATATTCAGTGCTTTTAACCACTAAACCATCACTCCACCAGCCTCCTTATCTTTCATATCAAGTTGTCAAATAGAACCCTAAAAATAGTGATTAGAAAGTATAATCAAACCTCATACGTTTACTCTCTAGCTCCTGACAGCTCCGACAGCTCCTCATCTACGTCAAAGATGTATCTGGATAAACATTTTATATAAATGAATTGTGTAATGGATGTTCTTTTGCATATTGTTTCAGAGGTTTATCTGTGTTATAGTAGGTTTTTAGTATATTGTCATATATACCTTATATTATCAATTAATGGATGGACATTGTGGTTAATTTTCAACTATTGTGAATGTACCTGTGAACATTTGTCCAAGTATGGACATAACGTTTTTGTTTTTCTTGCATATATGAGTGTAATGGGTTGTGATCTGATTAACCTTTTGACATATTTAACAGTACTTTGCAATCTCACCAACAGTGTGTAAGGTGCTGTCTTCATCATACTCTTGCCAATATTGGTCCTTGGTTCTTGCTTTAGCCATCCTAGTGACCATGAAGTGAGATTTCATTGTAGTTTGGACTTGTTTCTTCCTATGTTGACTCTTTTTATCTTCAGCAAAAGTGTCTTTTCAGATCCATTGTCCATTTTGTAATTATCTTTTTATTGTTGAATTGAAAGTTATTTGTATATTTTGAATATGTGTCTTCTTATACGTTATGATTTGCAAGAATTTTTCTCAGTGTTTAGTAATTTTTTTATGGTATTTCTACTAATTATTGATCGCTCCATCCTTCTCCCCCCCCTCCTTTTGACAGGGTGTTATGCAGTTCATGTTGGCTTCAAACTTGCTATATACCTGAGTGTGGCCTGAAGTCCTGGTTCTTCCACATCCGCCTCCTAAAATTCCCAGTGCTAGGATTAGAGCTTTTGTCTCCTCCTTCTCAAGACAGTGCTTCTCTTGGCAAGAGCTCTGGCTCTTCTGGAAGTCTTTGTAGACTAGGCTGGCAGTGAACTCTCAGAGATTGCTGGCCTCTGTCTTCTGAGTGCTGAGGTTAAAAACATGCACCAACATTGCCTGTTTTTTGGTTTTTTTTTTAAAGATCTTAAACTGGGCCACTGTTAGCCTATATTGACTAGGCTGGCCTTGAACTTGAGTCAGTTCTGCCTCTACCATCTTAGTTCTGAGATTACACATGTATGCCCTCATGATCAGCCCTTTTAGTTTAAAGGACATTCAACGTAGATTTTTGCTGTTTCTGTGTCTCACAGTATACTTAAAAATCCATGTCTTAAATGCCTCAGATCCCGAAAACATACACATTTTTTTAAAAGGTCATATTTAGCTCTGAATCATGAGTTAATTTTTGTACATGAAAGGTATCCAAGAAGATGTGCCATTGTACCAGTAACATTTCTTCTTAAGGAAAACTGTAAGCATTTTGCAACCTTTTGCAATTTCCCGCCGGTAGGATAAGGCCTCACCATGGAGCTTTGGCTATCCTGGAACTCACAGAGATCTGCCTGCCTTGGCTTCCCAAGTGATAAAGTTAAAGGCTCTGACACTACACCTGGCCAAGAATTTTGCAATCTTAATGTTTCTTACTTTGCAAAGAAGTAAAATGAAGATTTGTGATGTTTTGATAGTCTTTTATTTACTCTGCTTTGTACCAGTAAACAAAGCTGAGTAAATAAAAAAGGTCAGAATGATTGAAAATTTTTGAATGAATGAAAACTGTTATTTTCAAAAATAATTTCTAGGGCTAAGGATGGTGCTCAATTGGGAGAGAGATTGTCTGGCATTCCTAAAAACTTGGGTTCAACTTCATTACATAAAATCCAGTGTGGTGGCCCATGCCTGTAATGCTGTTTCCTTTTTTAAAGATTTATTATACACACAGTGTTCTGCCTGCATGTATGCTGTCTGAGGAGGGTACCAGATCTCATTACGATGGTTGTGAGCCACCATGTGCCTGCCGAGAATTGAACTCCGGACCTTTGGAAGAGCAGCCAGTGCTCTTATCCTCTGAGCCATCTCTCCAGCCTGCCTGTAACTCTAGTACTGGGAGATAGAGAGGTTTAGCAGCGGAGGTAGAGGATTAGGATTATCTTGGGCTACACTGGCAACCCTGGGATGCATCAAAAAAAAGAGCTCACACAAGATATATGCCAAACCAAATATGAGTTCTGTTTTTGAGACAATCTCCTTATGTGGCCCTGGCTCCTCTGGAAATTGCTATGTAGATTAGGTTGGCCTCAAACTCACAGACTTCTATGTGCCTCTGCCTCCAGATTATTCCAACACATCTAGCCAAATGTAAACTCTAAAAGCTAAGTTTGGTTAGCAGTGGTTTAGTGTACCGAATTAAGTTCTCATAATTGCTCTTTCATGCATATTTAGAGGCACCTCTCCCTGACTAGCCAGAAGATTCAGTTCAGCTTCATGCTCTCAAGCATTCTCCAACTCTAACTGGAAGCTATTGTTAACATAGTTTTTTTTTTTTTTTTTCTGGATCTCTAGTTCCACTAGAAAACTGTTACCTCAATGGATTCGAACCCTTCCTAGGGTTCTAAGTGTTAATAATAGTGTTTACGGGGACTGTGATCTGGAGATGAGGAAGGGACGTGGTTCTGAGATTGGCTCCTCATGTCCTGTTTGTCAGTACTTTTCTGAAATTGGAACTAGAGAAAAGCATCCATGTGTCTGCTTTGTTAAGGTATAACTTGTATTTATTTTGTTTTGAGACAGTTTTACCTATATAGCTCTGGCTAGTGTGGAACTTAGAGTTGGGCCCCGGTTCTGCTTCCAAGTGGACACTGGGATTAAAGGTATTTGTAGAAGCTTATAGAACTGAAGTCCATTCTTGAAACCCATTAGTGTTGTTCCTCTTGGTCAGTTTGCTTTTCTCCCAATTCCTAAGTGGAATATCCTGAAGTGCTTTAGAGATCGGAGCATTAGACGGACCCAGGTCAAGGCACGACTGCGGAGCTTGGGAACAGCGCAGACAGAAGAAGCCTGAGCTTTCGGTATGGGTTCCTGGGGGTGGAGTCACCTCAGGGGAAACTAAGTGCTAAGAAGACCTGAATAGTGTGAGATCTGATATGGTCACTTTTCACTGTTGTGGGGGAGTCCTGATAAGTCTCTATCAGCTAGACCTAGATTGACACTGTCAGGTGAAAACAGCATACTTACAAGTAACTATTTTGCTTACATTCTTGTTTTCACATTGTTTCTGTGTAGCTGTGGATGTTTTGCCCCTTATCTGTAAACTAGGCTAGATCTATGTACTAGACCCTCTTGCCTTTAATTAAAGGTGTGAACCACCTGTAGCCAGAAGCTTTTATTGCCTTGCCCCCCGCTGGTCCTGCAGCACAGCCCGGCTGCAACGCAGCCCGGCCGACCTGCACAGTGCAGTGCACAGTGCACGGTGCACGGTCCTGCAGCCATTTAGTCTGAAGAAAATCACACAAAGGCTTATTAATTAAAGCTCTTTGGCCTATGGCTCAGGCATATTACTTGCTAACTCTTATACTTTCAAGTTAACCCATATTATCTACTTAGCCATGTGGCTTGTTACCTTTGCTCAGTGCATTCTCATCTGTGTTCCTCTGTCTCGGGCTGGCAACTTTCTGCTCTTCCTTTTCCCAGCTTTCTCCTTGTCTGGTCACCCCACCTATACTTCCCTTCAGCCTAGTTTTGGCCAATTATCACCTTATTAAACCAATATTTGCAGTGACAAATACTTACAATTTATAAGAGCATAGTCTTACAGTAGCTCACTTCAAGTAACCATTTTAATTGTGCATAGTTTGATATTTCTCTTCATTTTCTCCATAATATAATTGATATCAATGAGCATAGAATATATTCAAAAATATATATTAAACTTACCTTCTTTTGGATGTATATCTTCTAATGCCTGCACAAAATTATTTAATTTTGATAATTAGATTAAAATCATAGTTGTTACAATACTACAAATTTCCAGTTGTACTTTATTGTAATTTAAAATTTTGCTTTAAAAAATACATTGATCTGTACCCAGTCACAAAATATAACTGTATAAAAATGTTTTTAAAAATCACTGTTCCCTATCATATGATAATGTCTCAGTAGGGTATAGAATTATCATGGTTAAGGCTTTGGATTCTATTCCCAGTACTACATAGATATACACACAGTCAGCTACCTTGCTTCAATACTTGAATATATTTTTATGCTGTGTAATGTAATACATTTAGCAAAATACTATTGTTTTAAACTAATTTGTTACACTAGTGTTGAATTATAATATTTTTACCTTATTAATTTACTTCATATTTTGTTTGTATAGATAGTGCCAGTTATATCTTCAACCATTTAATATTATAAATTCATAAGAGGTGGTGGACCATTTCTGTGACTCATAAAAAATGGAAGGTGGTTTAGGCATATAATCCCTTCACTTGGGAGGCTGAAGATTGCTGAGATAGGGGCCAACCTGGCCTGCATAGCAAGAAGCTTCTCTGAGTTAGATTCTGTCTTACAGAAAAGTGAATGCAAATAATATGCTTTTCTCACCCATGCCATAACCAGGCCTGGCCCTTCTCGGTCTATAAGATTTAGTGAGACTGGGAATGTTCACCGTGGTATGGCCACAGGTGACATTTTTTTTTTCTTTCTAGATTATTTATTGGGGCCAAGGGTTAAATACTGGGATTGAGCATGCCAACATGCTACAACTGGAGTGTCCCTGAAATTCCTTCACAAACTTGTCATTTTTTGCTCCTAATTGCTTTTAGTGCAGAGAAGCTAATATCCTTATTTGACAAAATAACAGAGGAGTGATGCCTGCTCAAAGGCCAGCATTTGAGGGTGTGTTGTTATGGTATCACTTTTTTTCTGTGATCCCCAATCTTAGTGCTACTCACTGTGCTTTGAATTCCTGGGTTTCGTTATGCTTTATTGATGGATTAAAGGACAAGTTAATAGGAAATACCACAAAATTCTCAGACTACGTATATTGTCAGCTTTAGAGGTTTGACTAGCAAGTATCTATTTTCTTATCTGATATTTGAAAATGAGGTCTACAAATGAGAAAACATTTCTATGTAATGATGAATAGTTTTTAAGTGTTTCTTGAAAGATAGAAGCTCTTTGCTATCAGGACAACAACAACCAAAAACCCCAACAGCTTAAAATAGAAAGTTACATTGATGTTATTTTGGACTATAAATACAATTTGAATATTAAACTTTTTTTTTCTTCATATTTTTCAACTAGTTAAAATCTCTAAAAGTTGACTTGTTTAGTTTATTGAATGGAAGTAGCTCAGTTAGGTATGTGATTGCCCTTTTATTAGATAAGAGTAATCCTTTATTTGATTTTCAATTTTTTTTTCTATCTTTGTGGTTTTTTTAGATATGCCCTTTGCAAATGAACTAGAAAATGACATTCTTCCTTTTTAGCTACTGATTGATGCTGTGATTCCTTTCCAAACTCTGTAGAATTATGTCTTTTCTTTTATATTCAGACTTTCCTTTGTTTCTACTCACTGAAAAATAATTGTGTGAAAATATCCAGATTGAAAAATAATGTTTACTTCTCACCTGTTCAGCTTCCATCGAGACCGCCCTTCCAGCCCTCATTGTACCCGTCCTGGAGCCCTGTGCTAATTCCGAGTGCCTACACATTTTTGTTGATTTGCATTCTGGAATGTTCCAATTCATGCTTTATGGACTTGGTAAGTTGCTAAATGTAGTCACTCAATGTAAGAATTTGTGTCTCTGTGTGTGTTTTGCCTGCATTTATGTGTGTGCACCACATGTGTGCCTGGTAGCCCTAGAGGTCAGAAGAGAGCTTCAATTCTCCTGAAACTGGATGTTATAGATGGCTTTGAACCACCATGTGGGTCATGGAAATTTAACCCCTGGGTCCTATACAGAAGCAGAAAACGACTGCCCTTATCCCTTTGAGTCATCTCATCTCTCTGGCCTAAGGAAAAATATTTTTAAGGAAAGTAAGAAAAAAATTAGTTACTATAATATGTAAGAAGGCGTGTTGAAAGTAAGTATGGAAGGATAATCAACTGCCTGATATCTGTTACTTGGAACTCCTAACTAAGTCTGATTTGAACTGGGTTTTTTTTTTTTTGTATCAGAAGTTAGGCTTGTTTATTATGTAAAAATAATATTTTATGGTTGATGGTTTTTACATTATTTGTCCAGGAATTCATTGTCCAGTTCACTATTAATAATTGACATAATGACTACTATGAATTTCTAATGAAATTTGTGACTAGAGAACATACTCATAAAAGTATAACTGTATAATGACTTGGATGGAGATGCATGCATGTGTATGAACATGTTTTCATGCATGACTTAGGTTCCTATTTCATAAAGCAGGAGAAAAGTGGACTATAAGGAGCCTCCACTGAGATACTACCAAAGAGTATGGAGGAAGAGTATGGTCAGCTGGCTGTGATGTTGCAGTATGCTGCACAGCATCTCTAGATGGGAGGGTGAGATTGTGGCCCACTACTGCCCTCTACAAGCTGACTGCAGCCATGGCTCAGCCACTGCTGCACCTCCCCGCATACCTATGTGTGTGCCTTTCCCTCTCACAGCATTTTGTTTAGCTGTTTTCATTACTAGTACATACTCAGAGAAAGCACGTACAAATGAAAAGGGGCACAAAATTTTTGCACATATCAGTCAGCATTTATAGCGAGATACAGATGCATGTTGTCACAGTTGTGGGGGCTGCAGAATACCAGCATAGGTGTCAATAGAGTTAGTTTTAGTGTGGACTTCATTCCCAACTGCTATGCTTTTCTGATCATCCTCCTAAGGGGATGCACACTCTCCTTTTTATTCATATAGAGCAAAGGTTCTCAACCTTTCTAATGCAGGAACCTTTGTTTAATACAGTTCTTCATGTTGTGGTGACCTCCAACCATAAAATTAATTCCTTTATAATTTTGCTGCTGCTATATAAATTGTAATGTAAATTTCTGATATACAGCATAACAACCCCATGTGAAAGATGTGACCCACGGGTTGAGAGCTGCTATATAGAGATAGTAATTGTTCTGATTATTCTCTCTTCATGGCCCTTTCTGAACTAAGCTACTCCACAAAGGCCACCTTTGAACAGCATTTAGTGGAGATGAGAATTGAGAGGGAGGTCATGGCACAGTATACCACAATGACTTTATATATCCATTTTTTTTTTTAGGATTTTGCTCCAGTTATAATCATTTTGTGCCTTTCTTTTTTACTTACTGCTTTACTTATCAATATTTTCTACCGTCATAAAAAATTTGAGCTGGCATTTAGCAAGCCAGTTGTTTGGACAACAGGTCTTCCTTATGTATGCTTGAGATCATTTGTATGCTGTGAAAAGCAGTATTTCAGTAAGCTGTGCTTTTTTTATATGTAATAAGGTCCTGTGTCTAGTAATTTTGAGTTGTAAGTAGTTATAAGTTGTGAATGCTGTTTACTTGTTCTCCCAAGTGAAATGTGTAGGAAAAGCAAGTTTATTAACAGTTCTAGGAATTTAGTTTATTTTCTCAACTACAACATGTTTCTGTCTAAAAAAATTTTCTTTTAAATTATGGCTATACAGATAAAGATTTTGTTTGACTTGTAAGCAGTGAATTAATAAATTGTTAATTTTGTAGACCAGGTCACTCTGGACGACATGGAAAAATCTGTGAATGATGATATGAAGCGGATCATCCCTTGGATTCAGCAACTTAAGTAAGCTTATTTAATAATTTAGTTTAAGCCTGAAAAGGGAAACCTATCTTGACAGGTTTTATTTTCTTATCCATCCTTAGTCTTAATCTTTCACTGTCCCTAAAGTTTATTTTTTATGTATTCATCTTTTACCTGCATGTCTTGTCTGTGTAAGTGTGTCAGATCTTAGAGTTACAGACAGTGCTGAGCTGCTGTTTGGGTACTGGGACTTGAACTGTGTCTTCTGGAATAGTATTCAGTGCCACCGAGCCATCTATCTCTTCAGTCCCATAAGCTGCTGTTTAAATGTGATAAAATTAACCTATTTTAAGCATACAATTAATTAATTTTTAATAAGTTCATCACATTTGACAACTATTGCCACAATCTGGTTGTAAAACTTTTAGCATCATTCTGTTGCTCACGTACAGTTAATCATCATTGCTACTTCCAGATAACCACAAATTATTTCTGTATATATGTGATTTATTTGGATTTACTGTATAAACAGAAGCATACACTGTGTCATTTCAGTTGTAGCATGTACCAGTACCAGTATTTATCTTTATGCTTGCTTAATATTCCACTGAATGGATGTTCCATATTTCTGTATTCTGTATAGTAACTTGGGGTTGTAGTAAAATGGGTTGTTACCACTTCTTGGCAGATGTGAGTAACATTTTGTTCTCCTACAGTCCTGTGTAATCTCATATTTTCATTTTTCTTTGACCAAAACTAAACAGTGGAATTGCTGAGGTAGAAAGTAAAAAATTATGTTTGACTATTGAAAGAAATTTCCAAACTGTTTTCCATTGTAGCTGTGCCACTTCGTCATTTAGTAAACATGTGAAGGTTTCTGGTTTTGTTTTTTTTACACTAGTAATTAATTGTCTTTGATGCAGGAGGTACCTCATGGCAATTTTAGCATACTTTGCCTTAATGGTTTAATGATATTGAGCATCTAGTTCACAGGATATTTTTTTTATTATGCAACAAAAACAGATTTTAATACAAGAAACAGCTGGATGGTGGTAAAAGCCTCTAATCCTAGTACTTGGCAGGAAGCAAGATCACTGAGTTTGCATTCAACCTGGTCTTCATAGTGAGTTCCAGGCCAGCTAGAGCTACATAGTGGGGCCTCTAATCCCCCCAAAACCAAACCGAACAAATAACCCAAAACAACCCTCATACAAAATACAAACAACCTTCATACAAAATATAAACCCCAACTTTTTTAATGTTAGGTCAACAGACATAAAATTGCATATACTCCAACAAAATCAAACCTAGGAAAATAATTACAGAAGCTACACATTTTTTATTCAAAATGTTTATAGGAAATTAGTATAAAGCTCACATAGAAAATTTTTGCTTATCAGAATCATAACAAAAAGTCATGGATGAAATAATAAGCTAGGAATGTAGTAAAAGGCTCTTGTCCCAACCCTCAAGATGTTGCGATAGGGAGATTGTGAATTGGATGCTAAACAAGGACTTCGTCCCAGGGATAAAAACAAAGTAGAAAAAGAAATAGTAATTCCACATGTGCTTTAAAAGATTACCTTGTGTATTAATATTTATTTCTTGTGTTTTATTTTTCGAGACAGGGTTTCTCTGTGTAGTCCTGGCTCCCCTGGACTATAGACCAGGCTGGCCTCGAACTCAGAGATTCACCTGCGAGTGTGCTGTCAGTAGTTTGGTCTCTTTGACATTGCTGTATTACTGTGAAGTCCTTGCTTTGTGTTACTTAGCTCATTGTGCATCAGTAAGAGTCTGAACCAGAACTTTATCTCTTTCATATACTTATTTATATGTTTTCCCAGTCACATACAAGCACCTGCAGGAGTACTATAGCAAAGTCATCAAAATAAAATAAAATCCAGTGTCGGACTTGAAAAAGAGGGAGGGAAGAGGGCGGTTAATAACAGCAGACATTTGAGACACACTGCTTATGAAATGTGGGGCTGCCATCCACAGTGCTCAGAGAAGAATTCCAGTGCTTTATGCTTTTTCTTGTTTTATTTTTTGAACACTTTATTTTTTTATTTCGTTTTTGAGATTATAATGTCCCTCTCTCTAAACCCTGCTATTTATCCTTGCTCACTCTTCAAATTCCTGGCCTCGGTTTTTTCACTAATTGTTATGAATACATATATGTGTATACATCTGTATTCCTGAGTATAACTAGTCAAGTCCATACACTGTTACATTTATATGGAGGTTTCCAGGGCTGACAGGCACTAAACAACTGGTGTGATCTTCTCACTTTAGTGTTTTTGTGTTTATCCCCTAAAAGCACTGTGTAGCACAGGCTGTCCTGGAACTAACTCTGTAGATCAGGCTGGCCTCAGACTCCCTCTGTTTCCTGAGTATTGGGATTAAAGGCATGTACCACCATCTTCCAACGTGCTTTAGGTTTCTCATGGAAGATATTTAGTTTGAGCTATCTTTATCTATGGGGAATCTGCCATTCCATATGTCACTACTTTAGGCTTATAGTTCATTTTTCCTTCCCCCCAATCAAATTATTCACAGCGTACTTCAAATTTCTTTTTGGGGAAGTAGAATTATCAGCCAAATACAAAACTATACAGAAATGTCTCTGATTTATAGTGTTTCCATTGGCTAAATTTCAATTGCTCTTTACTGCTGCTTAATTTATAAATCAGTGGCATACAGTTAACCCAAAAAGTTATAATTTTATGTTGCGGATTATCTTTTACATTAAGGTTCTGGCTTGGACAACAGCGCTGCAAACAATCTATAAAACATCTGCCTACAATAACCACTGAAACATTGCAACTTTCCAATTATTCAACACATCCCATTGGAAGCCTTTCTAAGAATAAGCTGTTTATTAAACTTACCCGCCTTCCACAGTACTACATTGTAAGTATACTAATCATGATTGGAAGTGAACAAATTCAGTAAGTCTGGATATATTCAAAATGTATCTTTCTGAAATTCATTTCCAGATGAATTTTATTTGTTGTCTGACGTTCGTAGGGATTTTCAACCCAAGGGGCATGAATGAAGGCAGAGTCAAGTGCACTGGAAAATGTCAAGTAGCCTCCATTTCCTCACTCTGCAGCCTTTGCCATAACTAGACCTATGTTATTGGCCAAGCTTTGTTCACGCTACCAAGGAATTGCTGCTTAGTTTCTGGTTGGAATTAAGCATCTCTTCGGTTAAATGTCAACAATTTAAGTGAAATTAACTATAACTGTTACGATGATTTGGAGCAATTTAGTGTCAGACATACTTGTTTGGTTTTCCTTGACTATGAATTTGTCTAAATGTACCTTTGTTTTCTCTTTTGTTGATGCCATGTTTCCTTCAGTAGACACACCATCCTTTCTTTTCACATTTCCTTTCCTCCTAGATTTGTTTTTGTAATCTTGGAGTTTTCATATCTTCATTTTCTAATTTTTTTATTCTTTGAATTGGTTAGAATTATTTTTAAGAATTTGACATAAATATAATTCCACACTTAAAAGAAGTGTCTTTGTACAATAAATAAGTATTTGTGATAAAAATCTAAGGTGCTTGACAATTTTAATCGAAGTTTCTGGTTGAATGGAATAGGAATGAATTTTTAAAGTTTTCAATTGTACCTTTTAAGCATACCCTCTTAAACTGATAGCAGGCACCAGCTGATCTGTCGTCCACTACTGTGGATATTATCATTTTATGAATTTTAGAACATTGGGTATGATTCCCTACAGTGGAACACCTAACCCAGTTTTAATACTGGGTTGAGAAACTCGACCTACCTCAGTTGGATATGTCAGACTGAACTGACC
The DNA here is from genome assembly GCA_033318265.1 of Phyllotis vaccarum. Classification (NCBI taxonomy): domain Eukaryota; kingdom Metazoa; phylum Chordata; class Mammalia; order Rodentia; family Cricetidae; genus Phyllotis; species Phyllotis vaccarum. The sequence goes on along the minus strand of JARWLC010000013.1, from coordinate 130,705,088 downwards.
CACCTTGGGACTCCTTGCCCTCCTTGGAGATTGGATGGGGGGATAGGGTGGGGGGAAGCTGAGGGAGGACTGGGAGGGACTGGGAAGGGAACCAGAAGTAGCTACGGAAAAAATCCTTTAAAAAAAAATCAGGTATGGAAGTAAATTTTACATGTAGTAAAGGGCTTTGACGTTAGCTCATGGTGAGCTGCTTGTGCTACGTGTGGAGTGACCATGAGTAACTGACCTGTGAACATACATAGAGCTCTGTGCTTAGTCACACAAAATAAAATCGAATTAGATTAAGTTTCCGGCCTTATTTAGCATCAAAGAACAGCTATTCATTTGTCAAGCTTGGATTTCTATCAACCCTACCGTAGGCTACTGCTTTTAGATTTTTCACTTAGGAATACACGTAATAGAAAAGTAACTACTACCATGGCCATTAAGAGTAGGAAAAGATTGGCACATCTTTAATCTCAGCACTTGGGAGGCAGAGGCAGGTGGATCTGTTGTGAGTTTGAGGCCAGCCTCCTGTACAGAGCTAATCCCAGGACCACCAGGGCTACACAAAGAAACCCCCGTCACAAGAAAATTTTTTTAAAAATGTAAAAAAAAAAAAATTCCCCCCTTCTATTCACTGGTCACCTCTTTTGATATAATGCTACAGAAATCTGTGCTTTTTAGTATATGAGGTTTATTTTGTGTGTGTTGGCTGGGGAATGATTCCAGGTCTCTCGCATGGGAGGCAAACAATTTACCACTGAGCCTTTTTGTTATTTTTTGAGACAAGGGTTCATTAACTTGCCCAAGATACCTTTGAACACAGCTCTGTAGCAAGGTAGGCCTTGAACTTTTGTGTGTTTTTTAATATTGATGGTTGCCTACATATATGTTTGTGTACCATGTGCAGCCAGAAGAAGAGGAGGTATGATTACATGGGTCTGGAGTTACGAGCTGCCATGTGGGTGCTGGGAATTGAACCCAGGGTCTTCTGGAAGATCCACAGCCATTGATCTTAACCTGGAGTTACCTCTCCATCATCAGGCCTTACATTTGTAATCTTCTGTCCTAGCTTTCCCAATGCCCGGGATTAGAGGCCTGATCCACCAGGCCTACCTCAAACTTTATTTTTGTATGGTGTGGATTTTGGTAAATTCATAGTTGAATCCTCTACCTGGGAAAAGATATAGATTAATCATGCCACTAAATGTCCTCATGCTCTGTCTTTTTTAGCTAAATGTCAACATTTCTAGGCTGTCATAGTGGCTAAGAGGAAGAAAAACAAAAAACTGTGACCTTGGACAAGAAAATCCATTTTTTATGTCCTTATTACTTCTTCAAAAAATCAAGACAAGCTCTGGATGGTGCTCTTAGGTGGCACTTAGGATAGTGCTGGCATGGTTGATTGTATTTCAACATTGCTACTTGTTCATGTTGTACCCAGAGCAGCCACATTTTTCAGTTTAAAACTTAGGGTTTGGCTGGGTGTGGTGGCAACATGTCTATAATCCCAGTGCTTGAAAGTTGGCTGCAGGAGTATCTCGTCACTAGGGATTTGGAGGCAATTCAAGGTCATCTTGGGCTACATGAAACCCTGTCTTCCAAACCAAAAAGAGAATTTATTTTTTTTCATGTTTCACAGTGAGAGGTAGTTGGATTTTTTTCTGTAATTTTCTTGGCCATGATAATTGAATTTTTAGAGTGTTTTCACAAGGAAGGAAGCTAAAGAGGCAATTTAAAATAGATAGCAAGACCTACTTTTTTTTCCAACTTGTAACAAGAAATATGAATATCAAGAATAACTCATGCCAATAATTTAATCATTTTATAACTTGTAATTATTGTTACTATTACTGTCAATATTCTTTTTACCATTACTAAAGATAGTGTACTAAACTAAAAATGATTTTAAAAAATATTGTCTTTCTATTTTTTAAAATAAATGTTATTTAGATGTCTTTAAAAAAAATAATTTCAAATTCCAATTGATATGAGATGGAAAATGTACAATGGGTCTTATTCTACTCAGTTTCAGTTCTTTCTCATTTGGACCATTTTAGGTTGTGGAAATGCTTGAGGTTCCCAATCAGCCCACCCAGCTGTCGTACAAGTATTACTTCATGTCTGTGAGTACTGCAGACCGTGAAGATGGCCCTGTCATGGCACTATTGCTGCAGCAATTCAAGGACAACATCCAGGACTTACTGTCCTTTACAAAGACTGAGAAACATACCGGAACTGGTAGCAAGCACAAGGTATGGTCACATAGACCATAGAAACTGTTTGTATTAAGGTTTTTGCAATCCTTATCCCATTTTTTTTATTTTTAAATATTTTTGCTATAATTATTTTGGTTTTTCCAGATATGGTTTCTTTGTGTATCCCCAGCTATTGGGAAAGCTGGCCTTGTAGACCAGGCTCAACTTGCTAAACATCAAGTATTTATTGACTAATATGTTGCTTGTATCTGGGTTATCACTTCCTCATAAGCTTTGTTGAATGGTCACATTTGTCTGGGTTAGCTCCAAACTTTTAGACTTTTCATCCTCTTGATATAATCTGTCACATGAAATTTTTTTTTTACACAGTTTTAAATTTTTCTTTTTAATTTTTAGTTGTCTGATGACCCATGTCCAATAGAATGCAAGAAAGCCAAACGATCAGAAGTGTGTGCCTTCAATAAAGTTCTAGCTCATTTTGTCGCAATGTGTGACACCAACATGCCATTTGTAGGACTTCGATTGGAGGTAAGCTGGGCATTTGTCAAATGGGAACTGAAGTTGCATGGCTTCAGCAGGAGGCCTAGTCTCGGGTCCATGTGAGCTCTTTTGTCTCCCATTGCATCACCTCATATTCTTCCTTTTAGATTCTGGAAATTAAATACTTTCCGATTAAAGAAAGTAGACAACTTTTAAGAATTAACATCTACTTCATAGTATAAATGTTGTTTATGTCTACCAGAATTGGCTGTTTAATAAAGCATGGCTCTTTGTAGGGTTGGTAAAGTCATCCATGTTTCAATACTTAAAATACTGAACTTATTTGTGAGAAGTAAATGAGATAAATTTTAAGCTAAATGTTGACTTTGGTGTGATGGAAGAAGCAGTTGATTGATTCAGGCAGAATCAGTTTCTTTGAAGAATATGGTGTTGCAGTAACTGAAGAGCTAGCTCAGCAGTTTAGAGCACTGGCTACTCTTTCAGAGGACCTGGGTTTGATTCCCAGCACCCACATGGCAGCTCACTGCTGTTTCTGACTTCAGCTCCAGGATATCTGACACCTGCATACAGACATGCATGCAGGCAATATACCAGTGCTCATAAAATAAAAATAAATCATATTAAAGATTGTTATGGTATCTATTATCCTCAAATATGAAAGTAAAAGGAGGCAACCACTTTTTTTTTTTTTAAAAGGGTTTGTATTGTAAACTGACTGTGAACTTGCTTTGTAGCTAAGTTCAATTCCTGGTGATTTTGCTTCTACTGTCCTGTTCTAGGATTAGTCCTATACTGCTGTGGCCACTGCAATCTCCATTTTTATTTTATTATTATTAGTTTTTGTGTGTGTGTGGCTTGCTGTGCATCTGTGTAAAGGGATGCAATCACATAAAATTGAAGTTGCAGACAGTTGTTAGCTGTCATGTAGATGCTAGGAATTGAGCCCAGGTCCTTTGGAAAAGCAGCCTGTGCTCTTAAATGCTCAGCCATCTCTCCATCCCCGAAGCTCCATTTTTTCCAACTGGTGGGTTTTGTTTTTTTTTTTAATTTCCAAAAGAAGAGATTTGTGGAGGATGTCTGTTAGCCACAACTCCTAATTTATATGGAACACTATCTATGCTTCAAATATACTTAGTGTGTTTCTTCCTTTCTTTGAACTTATTATTTGAATTGATTATTGGAGTATTATTCAGTTGTTACCTTGGTGGTGGGAACAAAGTAGATAGATGATTTGGGGGCAGTGAATGCATTGCTCTCCTCTTCTCCAGGCATATACTAGAAGTTGTAGAAATCAGGATTTTGCAGGTGCAGATGGGACTGATTCTTGTACACAGATGTCTTCGTTCTTCTCCTTTGGAGTCCATACATGCTGTACTGCGATGACATACTGTTTATTATCCACGAAATAAAGCTTGCCCGAAGAACAGAAGACAAACCTAGCCACAGAGTTAGCCATAGAGGTCAGGCAGTTGTGGTGCACACCTTTAATCTTAGCACTTGGGAGGCAGAGATTGGCCAGATCTCTGAGTTCAGGGCCAGCCTGGACTACACTAGATTAATCCAAAACAAAAAGCAGTGCCACCCACCTTTAACATCAGCACTAGGAAGGGTGAAAAAGGAAGTGCATGGCTGGGCAGAGAAGGGAATAGAAGGTGGGAGGAGGCAGGAGCTCCCTTTTCAGCCTGAGGATTCAGTATTGGTGGGAACTTTCTCTAGTTGCTTGTTCTGCCGCTCTGGGTTTCTCTGCATTCACCCCAATATCTGGCTCTGGGTTTGTATTATAACATCAATTAGGATTTGTGCACTATTGTACACATGGGAACTACCTTCTACAGTCCTGCTTAAATTCAGTCAAGCCATTAAAAACTTAAATGTATCTCTCATTCAAGGTGGTAGATATGTTAAAACAAGCACAAGCAAATTTCTTACTTAGAATACTGCATCTTGTATTGTGGATAATTACATTTAGCACTCACTCATGAGTCGGAACTTCCATTATCTATTTGGTCATTAGCTTGTTTTCTAAATTTATGTTCTTTCTGGTCCTCAAAGTAGGGCTAGACAAACATTTAAATTATTGTTGGAACAGGGTATGTAAAAATTCCATCATAGAAGACTTATACTGAGGTCAAGCATTTCTTTGCTTAATCAGAGAACCTTCTGACATACCTTCCTATCCTGGAGCTCCACTGAATGAGTTTCAGCCTACATTTGTCTGTAGCAAAAATTAGTTCGTCTCCTGAATTTTGAAGGTTTGTCTACTGTTTAGATTTTCTTTAAGCTAGAGAGTTTGAAGCTCCTTTGCTTTATAGTTGTCTTACAGTAGATTCCACAGACGTCTAATGATAAGAACAGTGCTCGTGCCTAATGAATTGTCACTTTAGGAAAGACTGAACAGATGGAACGTAGGTTAAGGTGCAGAGAAAAGCTGGTTTCTTTTGCCAAATTAACAGTTCAATACTGATGTGCCTTCTTTCTTTCCAGTTGTCCAACCTGGAGATTCCACATCAGGGAGTGCAAGTAGAAGGTGATGGCTTCAGCCATGCAATTCGCTTATTAAAGTAAGCCCTGTTCTGTGTTTATTGTGCTGCTGCACATTCCAGCCATACTCTCCTGCTAAACAGCCCGAAGCAGGGGTTGCGCCTGTATGGGATGGCTGTCTGTGTACAATTGCTGAGGTCCGGGAGCTGTTGAGTAGCAGTCTAGCACCACCTGCGTTTTAGGGCATCATTCCTTTGAATCTTTCATTTGTCAAATATAATTTACTGAATATTATTGTGTTTCATGCTTTACTTTTGTAAAGCTCTTTAGGATGCTTTGGATTCCCATAGCATGGAGACGTGGGCTAGCTCGGGCTAAAGATTCAAATTCCCGATAAAGTGCCAGTTGTGCTCAGAGTGGTGAGAATTATCCAGAGGACAGGGATATGGGTAGAATAAAAAGGGCCCTAACTAGAGGGGAAGATTGCCAATGTGAATGAGTGGAGGCAAGAGAAAGGTCAGCATGCTGGACCTGAATATTCAGCAAAGCGGGAGATAAGGAGAGATGAGCATGGAGGTGCAAGCCAGAAGGCTTAGACTAGCCTGTAAAGTTTTGTGTATTTCAGCAATACAGAACTTATACCAATGGCACTAAGAAGCCATCAGAAAGTGGAAGCTGGAGCACATTGCTATCCCCTCAGTTACTTCAGAGGCTGACCCTAGAACATGAAGATCAGGGTGGATATCTTAGTGCGATGCTTATGGCAGGAAACAACAGCATGTGCTCTAGAGGTCTTTAGCCTAATTTCTCAGGTTATTTAATACTAGAGAAACATCATCCAGGGAGTGGCTATTTATTTATTTGTTTTGTATTTTTTTTTCAGGTAAGGTTAACTGCCTTTATTCATGAAATGTTTTCTTTGGTTCTTATAGTATGAAGTATTTTATGTATATTGTTTTTTTTTTTATCTTCATGGGTGTCTGTGCACTGTGTGTGCAGTACCCTTGAAGGACAGAAGAGGAGGTTGAGTTCCTCTGGAACTGGTGTTAGAGGCTGTTGTGAATTGCCTTGTAGGTCCCGGGAATAGAGCTTTGGCTCTCTAAAGAGTAAACAGTGCTTTTAACAGTGAGCCATCTCTCTTCAGTGTCTGTTTCTTTATTCTTGAATATTTTTTGGTAACAGTTTTATTAGATTCATTTAGGAGGGATTTGTTTTTATTTTCTCAACTCATGTAATCATACTGACATGAGCAAAGTTGAGCCTGCCTAAAAATTCTTCACAATAGCAGCAAAAACGAAAACTGCTGTGGGATGTGCTTTCAGAGGTCTGCTGTGTAGTTGAGAACTCAATTGAAGGAAACCCTATACTTACCTTAGTTCTTCCTTGGAAACATGCAGGAGATTCTATGCTTTTCATTTTCTAATAAGATGTATTTGATGAAAAAAAATCTACCTAATGTGAAAAAAAGATATCTGTATTTATATTTTCAAACTCAAGATGGAATGTCCATCTGAATTGGCTGCTTTATAACTTCGCCAAAAATGGCTGTGTTATGAGGAGTAAGGGTGGCCAGGTCCTCAGTACTCAGGTTGAAGATCACTTATCCAACAGTGGCAGTTTCTTCTTTTTTACTTTCTAGGTCAATAGTATGAGACAGATACTGCCTCTGTAGCCCAGGCTAGCCTTGAACATGGTGATCTTTCTCACTAAACTTACCAATTTCTTGGATTATAGACATCATGAGCAGGTAGCATATGCTCTTTTTGTAATTTTTTAAATTATAATTACCCAAGTCATTAAGTTAGTGATAAAAGATGCAAAACTGATTGATGTGTGATAGCAGAGATTAAGCTCAGGCCTCCTGCATGCCACACAAGGTTTCTACCATCCAAGCTACAGCTGTAGTTCCAACTTACATTACTGTGGTGCTGAATGTTTTCCCATGAGAAACTGGAAGTGTATTTGGCTAACATCTTATTAAAAATGGAATGTTTATTTGCCTGGTACACTGAATAGGGCATAAGCACCATCCTGACAAATGTACAACTAGAATTTATATGGTTCATGCTTATAATCCCTGTACTTATTAGGATGAGACAAGTGGAAAGAAGCCTGGTGTCTTTCTTCTCTCTCTCCCCCTCTCTCCCCCTCTCTCTCCCTCTCCTTCCCTCCCTCTCTCTCTTTCAAAAAAGAAAACATATGTACAGTATTACGTAGATATCATAAGGTAATTTAACTGAATGGAAATCTGTTTGTTATAACAATACCCAAGAAGAATCATTTAGACAGTTACACATTTCAGCAAATTAAGTTGAATGTATTAAGTGGAAGTAAGCTTGTGGAATTTCCTATTAACAAAGCTCTAGTTCTATTAATTCATGCCAAGTATTTTCAAATTTAAAAAGGGAGAGGATGAAGCAGTTAATTTTTTTTTTTAATTTGGGCAATTCAGAAGAAACTGGTTACTCCAGATATAGAATGACCGATCTACAACTTGATACACTCAGTTTCACACTCAACTTGTCACTAAGCATTTATCATTGGTGTTAATGGCATCCCAGTTTGGTGGAGAATCATACAGCTGTGTTCTGTTGTCTCCTCTCCCCCAGTGTGTGTCCTTCCACTCATCCGTACATGTTAGAACCTGAGTACACATTTACACACAAAGGTTTTCTAGATGAAATTTACAGGAAGTAGTCTGTGATATGCCAGATGGCATAAGACTACACAGCAAGGAGCAAATTTGAGAAATGGTTCGAGGGTACTGGAATCTGCTGCCAAACTTGTCTACTTTAGTTTAATCCCCAGGATTCACATGGTGGGAAGAGAGAACGGATTTGTACAAGTGGTCCTCTGACCTTGACACATATGCCAACGTCACATATATATTTACAAAATAAATACATTTTTTAAAAAACATTTTAAATTGTCATCTAATCCTGTGGTAGCAATCTGTTTGCACAGCAATCTCAGTAATTGAGTAAAAAAAACAAAAACAAAACTGCATTGTGATGTAACACCAGCAGTATCCCTCTACTATACACAGTTGAGCATGAGAAACTAGGATAGAATTAAATATTTCATAACACCAAGTACTGGATGGTGAAATACTCCATCCACTATGATTGACTGGATCTGACTGTAAGAGATTATACATTGGGCCCTCATGTGGTTTCTAAACAATCCCTGACTTTTGGAATAGACTATCCAGAAAAGCTGTATGTAGAAGATGAATAGACAAATTGTTTCTAAACATTGGTATTTCAATGTTTGTGTAAACTTTGATCATAAGAGCCACACATATCTGGGTCATTCATCTGTTTCACAATTACCTTTCACCATCATTTCTCTGTTTGCCCTCCTCCCTTTTGTGTAGTACAGGCTATCTTGAAATTAAGTAGCAACTTCAACTCCTGATTCTCTTGCCTACACCTCTCTAGTACTGTTATAAGTATGTTACAAAGCACAACTTTGTTAATGCATTTTTTCCTCACTATGCTACCTCCACTGTTTTTTTTTTTTTTAAAGATGGATACAGGGTTTAAGTTACAGTTGCTTAGGGTGGTCTCTAATTTGAGATCCCCCTGCCTCAGTCTTGAATACAGACATGAGTTACCATCTGAGGGAATAATGGCCTGCCCTACACTGTTTCCTTTTGATAGTTAGAAGCTTGCATCTTGATTTTTCAAAATTGTGGAGTTTGATAAAGATGTGAGATTGGCCCTATGCATCTTCACAGATGCTAGAAAAAATGCATCTTTGATTCTTTCGTTAAGATTTTCTAGACTTTTCACACAGATTCTGTACTGGTTGGTTCTCCCTCCCGTTTACTGTTTTTCAACTGTATCCCAGTGGTGAGCCGTGTTTTCATGGTGGTGTTTAGTTTACTACTTTCCTCATAGGCCTGCAACCTTGTGGTTCCTCCCACCTTTCTCACCTACCCTCCTCTCTCCTGGGGCTACATGCTATGCATCCACCTCAGCTGAGAGCTCCAAGCAGCAGGAGCTCAAGGAGCCTGTTACCTGGCCCAAACCCTTACACTGATGGCAGTTCACTTGCAAGGCTGCCCTGGAGACCCCAATCCAGTGTATGAAGAGATGCCAGCAAAGATGGCCACCAGGGCCATATGTGCACAGAGGAGTGCTATGGACTCTGGCCCACTCTGCCTGCCAGCTGTGTGTCTGATCCAGTCCTGTCCATGTCCCCCTGAACCCCCTCCCTTGTCCCCTGCCCACCACCTCACCCCATCCTCTTCTTTCTGACCTTTTTCTCGGCTAGCTTTATAAAAATAGTTGTCAGATTTTTTTTTTTTTGGTTCCTGCCACTAATTTCAAAATCCTGTTGGCTAAGGCATGAGGATTGCTACAAGTTCCAGACCACCCTGGACTATTAAAGAAAAAGGAAACAAAGCCAAAAGCTTTGAAGAGACACTCAGATGTAAACTTTGAGAACATTGTTTCTGTGCAGCATATCTGATGTTTGCCCTACCTACATAAACCACATGCAAAAATTTTTAAAAAATTGTCTCAATGTTAATTATAAGTCAGTTAATTATAATTAAATTGGAGGTGGGGCAATTTTGCCCTTGAAGGAGCATAATGCTCATTGTTATTAACTAAGCAATAGGTGTCAGAGGTGCAACTGGCATCTGTTAGGTTGAGGTCAAGGGGACCCAAGTTTTACCTCCACAACACATTTCCTTTCAAAAATTTGTGTTGCCAAATGAGAAACCCTATTCTAGGTATTCTGAATAAGAGAATTAAAACACATTTCTGTATTTCTTGATATATACATTTTAATGTTTTTGTCTTGCTGTGAATAACTATGAAGTCTGAGAGGCACTCTTGAATTGAGAGATACTATGTAATTAATATAGCATCTTATTATTTCATCTACACTGACATACAGCTGAAGTCTATTACCTCAATCTATGATGAATAGTCTAGAAAGCTGTAGAAGGAAATGACGGGCTACTACGTTCCTTTTATATATCTTACAATATTTATGTTAAATGAGTTAATACAAATCAAGCTTTGTTACAAAGGTCAACTCAGCACAGGGGGAAGATATAAAGCCAAGTAACCCTGACTTTAGTCAGGACATTGAAAGCCATAATTAAAATTTTCTTTTGTCCAAGGGGACATCAAAATGTATCTTTTAGCCACGTATTTATCCCTTTTTTCTTGGTGATTAATAAGATTGATTTTATATTTATAGTGGGGAAGTGAAGTTCAGTTAAATATGACTATTAGAATTAGTGCATGTCCCCAACTATAGTAGAGTCAATATTTGTACTGTTATCCTGTCTTCAAAAATAGATTTACAAATATTTTGGCCCACTTAACTTTTTATTGAGGATGTTCTAGATAGATTTTCTTTCTCTAGAATTAGAACCCTTTTGAAGCAGCAAGACTGTGGATAAGGCTAAACCTCACTTTTAAATGTTAAAATGAGGTGGCACACAGTTTTAACTCCAGCACTCAGGAGATGAGACAAGAGGATGTGTGTGCACGGCCAGTCTGATCTACAGAGTGAGCTCCAGGACATACAGGGAAACCCCGTCTTGAGGAGGAAAAAAGTGAACGTTCTAGTATAGGTTGATGTGAACTCATGGGCTTACATGTTCCCAATTACTGGGAATTACTTCCTTGCATTGTAGAAGGGACCTAGAAGCAAGGTTGGGTGTCCTGTCTTCTTATTTCGTACATTGTTCTTTGTGTTTGTATGTAACTTCCATTTTATATGCTGTCTTTCATTACTAGAATTCCTCCCTGTAAGGGAGTAAATGAAGAAACCCAGAAGGCCCTGGATCGCTGTCTTCTTGATTGCACTTTCCGATTGCAAGGTAGAAATAATCGCACTTGGGTGGCAGAGTTAGTATTTGCAAATTGTCCACTTAATGGCACTTCCTCCAGGGAGCAAGGTGAGCGTTTTCACAGACTGTTTTTGTATATTTTTAGATCTTTAATGTATTGGTTACTATTAGTCTTCTTTGAATTCCATAGGACCATCCCGGCATGTTTACCTGACATATGAAAATCTGTTGTCTGAACCTGTTGCTGGTAGAAAAGTAGTTGAAATGTTTCTTAATGACTGGAATAGCATAGCCCGATTATATGAATGTGTTTTGGAATTTGCACGTTCTCTACCAGGTATGTGTAATCTTCCCTTTTTTCTGTAACAGAAGTAAAATCCGTACGTTGTTTAAAAAAAAGAACAGTCAAAAGTATATGTAGGAAAAATTGTCTCCTTTTACACTAGAGGTGAGGGACCTGGGAAAATGGAGGCAGACTAAATTCTCATGTAATAGTCAGCTTTATTCAGAGCCAGACAATTCCTATTTTGAAGGTCAAGTAGAATGGCTAGTGTAGTCTACATAGTGAGTTCCAGGACATGCAAAGCCTGGTAGAGCACCACTACAAGGGGCGGCGTGGGGGGGGGGTACAGTCATAAAGAACACCCACACATAGCCAACAAGAAGCTGCACATGGCAGAACTATGTTTTTCCATCAAGGAATATAAGCAAATAAACAATAGCCAGTAGTAATGAATAATCTGAAGTAATTCACTTCCATCTGCAATACCTGGGAGAGCCACAAAAGCTCATTCCAAGAACAAATCTGTATTTTCAAAGAAACTGAACACATAAGACCCTTGTTTTCTTGAAGTTTTCTCACAAGCACTTAGAATTTTTACATGATTCCATTCTTGGACTGTGTTTTAACACCAGCATATTTAAATTGTACAGCCAGTTAGGAAATAGGTGTCCTCTGTTTTATAGATGATAAAAACATATTCTAGAGATTTAAGAACTTGGCTGAAAGTTCTAAGTAGGAGAGCTACTATTGGAGTAAATTGATTGTACAGGAGGTCAGGACAGAGAAGATGATGTGTTATATTGGCCGTTATGCTAGACTTTTCCAGTATCTTTCCTAACTTCTCTGTCCTGGCCTCCCATGCTTTCGATTTGTGTCTTTTACACATGGTGATGTGTTTCTGTAGTCAGAGCACTTGACAGGTAAGGTAGGAGGACCTGGAGCACAGTGTTTCCATCATTCGCATAAGGAATCTGAGGCAAAGTCTGAGCTTAAAGGAGATCTTATCTCAACAAAACTAGGCATATAACATGCCAAATGCCCTCTTTTTTAAGCTTGCTTTTTAAAATTATATGTGTATTATTAATGCTTTTTTGGTATGTTTCTGCATAGACATACCTGCTCATCTGAATATTTTCTCAGAAGTTCGTGTCTATAATTATCGGAAACTTATCTTATGTTATGGAACCACCAAAGGAAGCTCAGTAAGTCCGTGGATTAAAACATGGAAGTTCCTTTCTTATGTATATTTTTTAAAAATTAAGATCTTAAAACAAATGAAAGCTGCCAGGTATAGTACTACATGCCTTTAAGCCATTACTCCAGAGGCTGAGGCAGAAGGATCTGTGTTCAAGACTTTCCTGGGCTATATATACCGAGACTATGTCTTAAGAACGAAAAAGAAGAAAGAAAACTACCTAAATTAAATAAGGACTCAAGCAAACCATTTTAGATGCTTTGCTGAAATAAAAGTGATAAAATTATTTAATTATTTGAAAATGAGAATCATTTCATTAGAATATATATGATTTTCAAACAAGCACTTTTGATGATATTTTTTCCATCACTGATTTCAAATAAGTTGGGTTTCATGACTGATTACTGTTGAGAAAGAGTATTTATGAGCGGCTGTGAGAAATTCAGTATAGCTTTGGATTGACTTATATGACTATAATCATTCCCTAAATGTATTTCCTGTAATCTATATTTAGTTACTTTTCCCCCCTTAAACATCAAAGCAGTTGGGGGCTAACAAGAGGACTTGGTGATTGAGTGATAGATGATTGAGAGCCTGTACTGCTTTGGTTCCCAGCACCCACATAGCAGCTCACAACCATCTATAAATCCAGGTCCAGGAAACCCGGTCTCTTCTTTTGTCCCTGAGCACCAGTCATGCACATGGTACACATAGAGACTTGTAGGAGAACAAGACACTAAATAAATAATGAATCATTAAAAAAAAATAGAACCTGTTTTCATTCTAGATACTACTTTCTGCCTCCAGTAATGTCAGAAATTATGTGTGTTTTAAGAGCTAGTAATAGATATAGCTTCCTTTCCCTTTTTGACAGCCTTTTAAAATTCATCTACAGTTGAAGAGAAAAGGAATAAACTGAGGACCACTAGTGAGAATCACCAAATTTTAATGATTTTTTTCCTAGTTATATAGTAAAAGGGAGCTAATACTCATGCTCAGGGGCTAGCCTGATCTGTATTAACAGCACATTTGAAGTTTGAGTCCAAATTTTATCACTGATTTTCACAAAAGATCTCATTTAGATGTTTGACAACTCATTACATTTTGTTACAGCTTTTTAAATGTGTGGTCTCTCTGATTTAGATTAGTATCCAGTGGAATTCCATTCATCAGAAATTTCACATTTCTTTGGGAACGGTTGGCCCAAACTCAGGTTGCAGTAACTGTCACAATACCATTCTCCATCAACTTCAAGAAATGTTCAACAAAACACCAAATGTGGTTCAGTTATTACAGGTAATTAATTTCACTGCTCTGTCTAAAAATAAGACCTATTAGTTATAGTGTGTCATGCAAGATGCCTAAAAAAAATCATCTACTTTTGTCTTTGACTAAAGTGGATCCCTTTGTCTTATGTGATTTGAACACTGACTTGAGAACATAATTGTTGTAACAAGATTTCCTGGTGCCAGGCAGCCAGACCCACGGACCCACAGACCTGCAGCCCCAGACCCCTTAACCACCTGCCACTGCTCAGGCCCCCAGAAATGACTCAGACACTTATATTAACTTCATGCTGTTTGGCCTATGGCTCAGGCACATTGCTAGCTAACTCTTTCATCTTAACTCAACCCATTCTCATTAATCTATCTGCCACGTGGACCGTGGCTCACCTGTGTTCTTTACATGTTTCTTCTTGGGGGTCTGGCTTGGTCTCTCAATGACTCTGCCCTTCCTTTCCTACCTCTTCTGATTCCCCTCCTACATTTTCTGTGGTACCTGTCATGGGCCAAAACAGCTCCTTTATTTAAAGATTGAGATTCACAGCATACAGAAATACATTCCCACATCACCTCCCCCTTTCTGTCTAATCAAAAAGGAAGGTTTCAATTTTAACATAGCAAAATAACATATAACAAAATAGCTATTTAGCAAGAATTACAGTTACAATATCTAGTCTATTTGTATTTAGCAAAAGTAAAGAAAATATTCTATCATCTACCTTATCCTTATGAATCTAAAGTTTCATATCCAATATACCTTTCAAATGACTAAGAAAAACTGTACCTATAACTATCTAATCTTCAACCACATCAAAGACCACAGATGGATATATTTACCCAAGTAAACCGGAAGTACAAGCAACTTCCAAATTCTAGAAATGACAGAGATGACATCTATCTGCCTGGACAGTCACCCAAAGTTCTTTTATAAAGTTGGGGCATCCATCTTCAGCCTACAGGCCCAGAGTCTCTTTTCATTTCAATGAAGCAGGAAATCTGCTCTGCCCATTCTGGCACAGTTCATCAGTTGCTTCTCCTGAAGAATGTCTGACAGTTTTCTCTGCAAAGCAGGAACCCGAATGACCATCTCGGCTTGTTCTGCCAAAGTTCAGAGGTCACCTTTCTAGGGAACCTGCATGTCCATTTTTAACAGCATACTGTCAAGCTATGAATATAAGAACAGGTTCATGTCCAGTGGCTAATTGATGCCATAAAGAAACTAATCTCCATATGGAGTTTCTTCAGTGCCCATTTTTCTCTTGAAGTAAATTAGTGCTGCCAGGAGCAGACCTGTCTCACTTTCCAGAAAAGTCTAAGTTCTTAAAACATTTTTAATGCCATATTCTGTAGGTCTTAGAAGTGTTTGAAGATTACCTACCTAATTGAAATATATCTTTGTATACCTGAAAATCTAACTAATATGCATATCTTAATTATACATTACAATTTTAAATCAGTTAATAAACATCATATCTTAAACAAGAGTAAAAAAATACATACAGCATAGGAGAATTGACCTTAAATTTGTATCAATAAACCCAAATCCAAACCAGTGTAAAACATTTTGAGATTAACAGCTGATTTCCTGATCTTAGTAAATTTAATAATTTTTAAAAAATCACTCATATCACCGTTTTCTTCTTCGAAAGAGATTAACTATGACCATTAACCATTTATAATGAAAACAAGCACTTATAAAACATTATTTTGGGAATTTGGGCATAGTTTTCCATTAGTACTTCCTGCTGATTATGGGGCTTTGAAAATCTCACAGATTCTTGAACTGGATCATAGTCTGCAGCCCTGAAGCTGATACGGTCATCTCTTCTCATCAGAGATTTTTTTTTTCAGGGGGTCTTGGTTGATGAAACCATATTTGCCTGGAAGCAATCCACAGGTTCTCATCTTCTGTGGAAACAAAAGCAGAACTCTTCCAAAACAATAAATCCTTAGCCACAAATTTCAAAATCAAAATACCTTTAAAATATGTATTATTGTTTAACTTAGCAGTTTTTACAATCCATTGTCTTTCTATAGTTAGCTCATTAATAGCTAAAAAATTAAAAGAAAACACAATAACAACCCAAATCCAGATTTTGTGTCTATTTTCCGTCTTTACATGGCTTATTATATTTTTATTACTCTTTCTCTTTTTAAAGACTTTCTCTACCTTCTTTTCTCTCTGGGGCCTACGTACTTTTTACACACACTTTAACCGTTTGCAGGCTTTTTTCATCTGAATCTATTTTATTGTGTATCCTTAATCATTTTCCAGCCAGAAAAGCTTTTAAAATACACTTTCTTAAAGAGCTGCACAGTTTTTGCAGAAAAAGCTGAGTCAGGAAGTTCTCTTAAAGGGGACATGTCTCTGTTCGCTGCCAGCAAACAGAGCAGACCCAAGAAATGCTGCTACTAAGAAACCGTCTTTGTTTCCTTTTTGTTCAAAATGAACAGAAATCTAAAATCAATCACATGCTACTGAGTCTTCTGTGAGACTTCAGGAACTGGCCTGGTTGCAGCTTACACTGCCTGCCGCCATTCCGCCGGCGCCATTTTGAATGTGGCCCAGACACCACGCTATCTATAGAATGACCTGCTTCAGATACACAATTTGGAAGCTGCTTTGGCTCAGTTTCTGTGCTAAAACCCTTCTTAAACTTTCTCAGGCTTTAAGTGGATATTCGGGCCATGTTGGGATGCCATCTGTTGCAATAGGGTTTCCATGTCATCCTTCTTTTAAAGATTGATATTCACAGCATACAGAAAGACATCCCCACATCACATAGTTAGATTAAACTGCAAGAGACAGTTTTATAGAATGTTCCTGAATGCTCAGTTGTGACAGTGATACATCGAAAATTCTAGGTTCTTAGTAGTTGCATGGCAACTGGATGACCTCTCTGTATTTGTTTCTTTTAGGTGTTGTTCGATACTCAGGCACCATTAAATGCCATCAACAAACTCCCTACTGTTCCAATGTTGGGCTTGACTCAGAGAACTAATACTGCCTACCAGTGTTTCTCTATTCTACCACAGTCATCCACCCACATCAGACTGGCCTTCAGGAACATGTATTGCATTGATATATACTGCCGGAGTCGAGGTGTTGTGGCAATACGGGATGGTGCCTATAGTCTTTTTGATAACAGCAAGTTAGTTGAAGGCTTCTATCCTGCACCAGGATTAAAGGTAATAAACAAAATGATAGAATAAACAAGCGTAATCTTGAAAGCAGTTGCTCTGAGGGAGAAATGCTGTCACATTAGAGTTTAATTAGTAGTAAAATTACTGTATCTTCTCTGCACTTTCCTTCCGGACAATCTAGAATTTACTTGTTCATGAAGTGTTAGGAGGCCCCTTGTTTCCTGGCTCTCTGAATAAGCATTTGCTCTCTGGGACTTCAAAGGCAGGCTTTATTGCTGAGGAGCCTCATGATTGTTCATAGTTGGGAGTCAAATAGTTACAAAGGCTGGTTTTGAACATTTCCTCCCTTATTGCAGTCCTTGTGTCGTCCTACTCCTCACATAAACCTGTTTTCACTTTTTAGGTAGCTGTTTCTCTTGGTATTTATAAAATCATACCTCAATAGCAAGATAAACTGTCACTTGCTGAGTTTTTGTTTAAGAACATTATATGATTATCACCCTGAAAAAGGAAAATTTACATTTTGGAAATTTGGTTTTATGGACTGTTTTATCCTTCAAGATGTTCCTCATGTATTAGTTTTTCTCCTGGTTTTGGAGTTTTGATAGGTAGCAATTGTGACCCGGTAGTTATTTTAGTATTTCTGATGCTATGAAGATACTTAATGTCTTCTTTGGGCCTACACATGCATGCAAATGCATGCAGCTTCACACACATGCTCTCACACACACATACACATGCAAACAAACCAAAACGTCTAGTCAAAACAAAGATGGAGGGTTTAGTGTGTTTCATGACAGGGAAGGCATGGAGCCTGAGGTGCATTGTCAGTGTATTCACAGCCAGGAAGCAGAGCAAATTGAATGCAGGCATTGCACTTGGTGTCTTCTTTATTCAGTTCAGCACTTCAGACCTCAAGTTCATGGAACAGTGCAGACCACATTCAGTTAAACTTCTCTGGAACCAGCCACGCAGGCACACCTAGAAGTTTATCTTCTATGTGACTCTAGGTTCTTCCCCTTGGCAGCCCAGAATAGCCATTATGACCCCATGTCCTTTTCTTCCTTCACTGATTTGGTAGTAGACCTGCTATGGTGGCTGCCTGGGAGAAGGTACCAGGTTATTCATTGAAGACCATGGAGACCTTGTGTGTTTGACCATGTTCTTTGTTTACCATTGTCTAACTGAGCATGCCTAAGTATAGAATTCTAGGCTACGATCATCTTTATAAAATGTTTGAAGACCTGCTTCCTTGTTTGCTCCATTTGATTGGGGCTGTTTTGGAGCTTGTGTTAACAAGTTGGCTCTTGCCATCTGAAAGCGCACATCTTGGGAACATTCTTTACATGATGTTTTGATTCTTCCTGGTTTCTGTTAGATATTTCTGGTAACTCTGATGTTCAACTTCCTAGAGTTGGGCCTCTCTGTGTGTGGAGGGGGGGGGGGGCTGGGGGGTAATACTGCGGTTGTGCTTGACTGGAGGCCAGTGCTCAATGCCAGTGTCTGCCTTCACCACTCTGACTTCCTTTTTTAAGGTATGTCACCAAGCCTGTAGCCAGTTGAGGTAGGCTGGCAGCAAACACGCCCCAGAGATCCTGGTTTGTTGTTCTTCCTCTGTACCCACAGGGCTAGGTTACAAGTGTGCATTGCCACTCCTGGATTTTACCTCAGTGCTGGGGTCCCCTGAGCCACCTTTGTCTCCAGCTGCCATGTTCTTTTTATGGATCTAATATCACTTTCTCCTCTACCTGGGCTTCCCATGTACACTTCATTTCTTGCTTTTATAGAGCTTGGATCTCTTTCATGGTGCTGTCTTTCTCCTCATTGAGTCATTCTTAACTCTCTGCTCTTCCTTAAGGTTTGAAGACTCTTCATTGCAGGAGATTCTGCTTGGCCATACCCCAAAGTCAGTAGTTTTAGGTATCTTTTGGTTGGGCCACTGTGAGTTTGCAGAGATGCTGGACACCTGATTCCCAATTACAGAAGGTCAAAAGTGAGAAAAAAGCCTTTTCTACTTTAAGCACATGGTCTGTAAACCCCAGTCCCCCACCCACCCAGAGTTCCTCCTTCAGAAGATGATGATGAGCTGATGCACAGAGCTCTTGTGAGAGGAATGGAGAGGCTCTCTGTCTGTTTAACTTGGGTGGAAGTTTCATCTGCATGTATGTCCGTGCACCACTTTCTTGCCTGCATCCTCTGGAACTAGAGTCACAGATGTTTGTGAGCTGCCGTGTGGGTACTTGGAATTGAACCTGAGTCCTCTGGAAGAGCAGCCCGTGCTCTTAACTGCCGAAGTATCTGGCACTGCTATTTCCAAAGTGTCTTGAGAATCTTGATGGAAATAGCTTTGCTTCTTGGCTTTCCCCAGGGCTTGCTTACGATCTGACTTTTCTCGTTAGGTGCTTCAACCATCTGCGTTACCATCTTCCAGAGTACATCACTACTTTTTTGTCTTTTCTCATTCTCTGGTTTACCGTTTCAAATTTCTTTTCAGTAATTTTAGTGTGTCTTACACATCTCTTTGAAAGACTTGTTCTGATAACATTATGACATGCTTATTTGAAGATTTGCAAAGGTGTATTAAAAGGCCACCCAAGAACTGGGGATGTGGCTCAGTGAATAAAAAAAGAAAGAGAATCTGAGTTTAAATTTCTAGCATCCTTATAAAAAAAGAACAAAGCAAGCATGGTGCGTGTTACTGTAATTCCATTGTTGAGCAGCGACTGATAGATCACTAGAATGTACTGGCTGGCTAGCCTGGCCTAAATGGAGAGTTTCAGATTTAGTGGGGGACCATATCTAAAATAAGACAAGACACCTATGGCTCCTCATCACCTCTACCTGCACATAGACACACACACTGAGAGTACACAGAAAAATATTGCTTTAGACAGACTCTATTGGCCTTGCTTAAGTTTTTGATGACATATTTTATTTAAAAAGGCTGACCAAATGGCTTACAATTAAAATCATGTAATTTAAAAATGCCGAAAGGTAACTTTGCAGGGGAGAGGACGGGGGCTATACACGTGTGTTTTGTAGGAATGCATTAGCTTGTATAGGGCAGAGGCTGATGGCAGCTGTTTTCATTCCTTACCTTTTTTTTTTTTTTTGCCGAGGGGGGGGGGTTGGTTTGTTTCTTTGTTCAGGACAGAGTTTCTTTGTATAGCCCTGACTGGAATTAAAGGCATGAGACACCATTCCCGGCTGTTTGTTATCTTACTTTTTGAGATGGAGCCTTTCACTGAACTTGTAGCTCACTCATTCAACAAGACTAGTTAGTCAGCAAGCTGCAGGGATCCTCCTGTCTCCATTTCCTGTCTTTTTAACATGATTTCTGGGCTCAAAATTGAAATCCTCATGCTTGGGTAGTAAACACTTTTCCAAACACACCATCTCCCTAGCCTAGTTATTTGGATTGTTGTCTGTCCTGTCCTTTGTTCTAGCTAGGCCACCATGACAAGGTGATACACTTAATTATTACTCAAGTTTTCAGTCATACTTTCTGGATTAAGAGGTAAGACCTTGCTGGGCATGGTGGCATATGCCTCTAATCTCAGTATTTGGGAGGCAGAGACAGGTGCATCTCCGTGAGTTGAAAACCAGTCTGGTGTATAGAGCAAATTCCAGGACAGCCAGGGCTGTTTCTCAGAGAAGCCCTGACTCAGACCCTAAACAAACAAGCAGAAAAGGTGAGGTCTTGTGCCAGACATGGTTGCACACACTCATTCCAGCACATGGAGATATCTACTGTGTTCAATGACCAATCTGGTCTACATACATAGTGAGTTTCAGGCCAGCCAGGACTACATGTTTCCTTTCTGAAACTACCCTCCCCCCCCCCCAAAGAAAAAGAAACCTTTTAGTAATGGGAAATTTCATGCTTGCTAGTGTGGTTTGTATTTGTCCTACTACAGGTTTGTATTTCTGGATCTGGGAATGCCAGGTCTCGGGGTATTTTTATTTTACTTAGGATTTTGTGTTTGTTTGTTTGATTGATTGATGCAGGGTTTCTCTGTGTAGCCCTGGCTGTCTTGCAACTCTTTAGACCAGGCTGGTCTCCAACTCAGAGATCTGCCTGCCTCTGCCTCTTGAGTGAGGGGATTAAAAGGCACGCCCTCCACGCCTGGCTATTACTTAGCTGTTTTTGTTGTTAACAGTTTTCTTCAGTTTCATCTCTTTGTCTAAAATCTGTTGTATCTCTTTTAGATTGTCCTTATATTGTTTTCAGGGTTATAAATAATATGTTACTTTACAATGTTCTCCGTGATCTAACATGTTTTACTTAGGTTGGCAAGATGGCTCAGCAGGAAAAAGAATTTGCAATAAAGCCTAGCAGCCTGAGTCTTATCCCTGGAGCTCCTATAGTGGAAGGAAAGAACTGGCTCTGGCCCACCACAGAAATGCCATCTCAGATACACACACGCATATCAAATAAATGTATGTAAAAAAAATACTTTAAAAAAATGTTTTACTAATCTTGCTCATTTTATCTCCATAGACGTTTCTGAACATGTTTGTTGATAGCAATCAGGATGCTCGCAGAAGATCTGTAAATGAGGATGATAACCCCCCTTCTCCTATAGGAGGTGATATGATGGATTCTTTGATATCACAGCTCCAGCCACCTCAGCAACAGGTAATGTCTCCCTGAAATTGTACTCTCCCATCTGTGGAACGCCACAGCTTCTACAGTTTCAGCATTTCTTTGTTGAAAAACAAGATGTCTTTGGAAGGCCCAAGAAGCCCAGGAAATGCCTATGACAAAAACCAGTGACAGAGACAACAGCGAGACCTCTGGTGAGGAGCTGTAATGGAGAACGCACTAACGTCAGGTGCTCAGATCACACATGTACTTAAAGCTCTTAGAATCTCAACAGGGAAGAAAATAGGCCTCATTTGTTGGATATGAGGCAACCTGCCGGAGAGCAGCCTGACTGTGTCCTAAAGGACAGCTGTTTTAAGTCTGATATTCTCCCACAGACAGCTTCATCAAGCCATATGATCATATCTCCAAAGCTTTCAGCTCTGTTCTGACTTCTCATGACTGGGAGTTGAGCATCCCTCAAACCAGCCTGTGTTCTTGTTCTGACTCCCTTGAATTTGAAGGTAGTCAGTGGTCTTGCACTCCTAAACCAGTCTGGTATGATTCATATGGCCTGACACTAGTGCTCATGATGTGTAGCACAGAGAGTTCCTTTAGGAACTCTGATTTTAATTGTATGTGAAGACATAAGCTGTCGGCAAGGTTCTGATGCACATCCTTCAGAGATAATTTTTATACAGTACCTCACCTACAATATTTTTCAAAATAGCAGTGTGCTATGAATGCTCCTGAGTTGCCTTGCTTCCGGCCTGACTACTTATGCTTAATAAGTGCAACTTGCTGACACCTGTGTCTTTCAAGGACTACTAGATTCTTACAGCAGGAGAGTTTGTGGATTATTCCTGGCAGCTTTTTAGGCTTCTCTCCTCTGAATTTGGTTCATTTCCTTACCATCTTAGAAATACAGGCCAACCCAGTAAACCCCATATGAATACTTGTTCAGCCATAGAGGGGCTGTGACACATGTTGTCTCAAGATGTTGTCCACCACTGCTGAGAAGGACCTTGCCCAGAAGATGCTGCAGGAGTGCTTATTGTTACTAGTAGTAGTGTTTATTGAGCTGCCCTTTTGTTACATAGTAGCTGATTCTCCATGGATTGTTTTGGTCAATGAAAAATCATGTGAATGCGACACAGTAGTTAATTAAGCATTCTGATTTTCCTCAGAGTTCTAAGTTCCTGTAACATTGCATACTGTATATAAGATTTCCCACTGGAAGAATAGTCAGCAGCTAGGTCTAAAGGATTAGATGTGGGTAGATTAAGAAAAATTTGGCATGTTCTAGAAATAGTAGAACAGTTTATAACTTTGTAAAAACTCTAGCAATTCTTTGCCTTTTGTGGTTAGTGGTGTCTATTTCTAAATCAAATGTGTGGCAGTGCCATTTGGGGGGAAACGTTTTTAGATAGTATCTCATTTATTAGTCCCAACTGTCCCAGTCTCCCTATATAGCACAGGCTGAACTTAAACTCAGATCTGGCATGTGCCACCCCAGCCTTAAACTTTTTCCCCCACTTAAAGCGTCATAGTACATGTGAAAGTCAGAGAATAACTTTTTTTTCATCATGTGGGTCCTGGGAATTGAACACAGGCTATAAATTTTTGCATCTTCAATATTTATATAAAATGCAAAAAGTAGACTTAGTTGGAGTGGTGGAGGTCAGAATAGTTGCAGATACATGAGGAGGCGCTACATACTTGGAAAGACTAGTATCCTGGCAGCTACTCTGTAATTTATTTAATTTATTTTTTGAGACAGGGTCTTTCTAAATAGATGTAGCTGCCTGGAGTTGATTTGTAGACTGGCTTATCTTTAAACTTATAGAAAGCCACCTGCATGTGCCTCCTCAATGCTGGCCTTGAAGGTGTGTGCCACCACATCTAGCTATTTAAACTTTTTAAACATGCACCAAATTGTGCATTTAGGATTTTTAATTTTATTTATTTATTGGTTATTGTCCTTTCCTTTTCTGGTGATATTGCTCAGATGTACTCAGAAAGGTCCAACATTTGACATAACTGTTGTGGGTGTTCCTACAACACATCCTTTAACAAAACTAGGCTGTCTTGAAAACCTGGCAATAAGATTGATTACCTTTGTACCAAGAATGCTTCAAAAGCACCAAAATCTGCATACGGTGTGTGTATTAAAGTTCTTATGAGAAAGATTATCTGAATCAAAGCAGGACCTTTGGTAATTCAATGTGTGCAGTGAACATGACAGGATAGAGCATATTTCCTTATTGAAGAGCAGAAAAATCATTGTGGTGATGTTGAAGGCACAAGCACAGAGTCAGAAAGTGTGTCAACGGGAAGCTTTTTAACTTGTTAATTTTTTTTATATTTTACTACATGTGATCAATACCTTAGTTTTATAAAACAGACTAGGAAGGTCTAAACTTTACCAAATGTAACATTCAACACTCTTGTGTGTATGTGTGTACACATGTATGGGTATCTGTGTGATCGGACCAGGAAGAAGTGTGCTGCCATGGAATCTATATCACTCTTTACAGGCATTTTTATTTGTTCCTAAAGAAGGTAGAGGCTAAGCTAATGGTAATTAAAAGAGTGATTGATTTCACAGATGTTAACATAAAGGATTCAAATATTTGTGCAGATAAAATGCACAAATACTGTGAGAAACAGAAGCAGTGATGCTGAAGCAGGTGAAAAATAAGGGTTTTGCTGTTTTTCAAACATTTGCGAGTCAACATTCTTCCAGACCTCGTGTTTGCATGATTGATGTGTATTTTGGAAAGCTCCATATCTACATGGTTCCTGTTTGCCAGTCACTAAAGTGGCAAAGCGCAATGTCAGGTTGACAGGAAGCCCATCCTTTCTTTGGCTGAGCAGCATGCCAACATTAACTTTTCTGTTTTTCAGCCATTTCCAAAGCAGCCAGGAACTTCAGGCGTTTACCCTCTCACCTCACCCCCTGCATCCTACCACAGCACAATCAACCAGTCCCCCTCCATGATCCACACGCAGTCTCCAGGTAAGATACGACATGCTCTTGTCCAGTTCACCTTGGGACTGCAAAGCACAGATCCCGAGAAGAAGTGTTACTGGCCTCAGGCTTAAAACAGATTCCTTTCTGTCTCCGGCTAATAATTGCCTGTTGGAGTCGTGTTTAGAGACTTGTTAAAGGTGCCCAGAGCCTGGGTGCCTGCTAATCTCATGGTCTGTATTAGAGGTTGACGGTTGTAGGCCTGGGCCAAATCTTATCCACTGCTCATCATAGGTAAATGAACAAATGAGAACAAAACCATATCTGCTTACCTGCAGCCCCTTCTCACACTCTGATTTTTTTTGTTGTTGTTGGTTTGGGTTTTGGGGAACAGTTTGGCCTTAAACTCAATATGTAGCCAAAGATAATCCTGAAGTCACACTCCTCTCCCTAGTGCTGGTACACTAGTCCAGGGGTACACCACCATGCCTGACTCCTTTGTGAGCTCCATCTTTCTACTCCTCCATTTGTCAAGCTGTGTGGTCCATGTGATCTGTTCCCCAGTTCCTGGAGTCAGGCACTTCACGCCATATTTGTCCTGACAAAATGCCTTGGCTGGACCCACCCTATGCACTATAAATGTGGGTGGCATGCCAAATTCTTACTTTTTACTCATTCTCTGGAATCTCCTGAGCCTGAGTTTCAGCAGGGTACCAACCCCTAGCTCCTACTAGCAAATGACACAGGTATTACATTTCTTGGGGGGAAAAAACCTCTTAACCTTCCAGCTCCCATAGTTAATATAATGAAAAAAGGTTTTACCATAAAAGTTGTATTGTGTAATACTGCATGTAAAGTATAAGAAAATAAATAATTTCACCAGGCCTTGTGATGTAAACCTATAATCTCAGCTGCTTGGGAGTCTGAAACAACAGGACTAAAAACTTCAAGACCTCATAAGCAGAAAAAGACGGGCGTTGAGTGCTTACATAGCATACATGAGGCCGTGGCTTCAATTCTTAGTACAAGAAGAAGAAAAAATAAATATGTATAATAAATGCCTTTGACTTAATAGATTAGTCAACTAGAGGATGTTCTTATCGAGGATGCTCAGCTTACTGTTTGTGTGTGTGTGTGTGTGTGTGTGTGTGTGTGTGTCTGTCTGTCTGTCTGTCTGTCTGTCTGTCTGTCTGTCTGTCTGTCTGTCTATGTTGTAAGGAAGGAACCAAGGCTTCATACATGCCAGAAAAATGCTTTACCAATAAGCAGCGTCCCCAAACCGTGAGGTTTTAGTAATTCAACAAACATGTTTCCTTGACAATTTTCACCTCCTAAAGCAGAATTGGTAGCATGTTGAGTTTTTTTCCCTTAGTAAATTACTAGGCCAAAATCCCTTAATACAGCTGTGTATGTATAAATGTGCATAGCTATAAGAAATGTGCAAGTTCCTTTAGAACCTGTTAATCTAAGATGAAGAGGCCTGGCTTCTTTTCATTTGTTACTGATAATAGCATAAAATAATTTCATTGGAGCTGTAATGAGAATATATTGAAATAAATCCCATAAAGTGTTTGATCTTGAACCTGACCAACCTATTGTAATCTGCCTTGGTCCCAGATTACACCACTTGGTACTCCAACTGCCATTTCTCAGCCTATCTCAGCTTGGCAGCTTCTCTCTCTGCTGCATGCCTCTTGCACAGCCACTCAACTTACTACAGTAGCAGCTGTCCTTGTTTTAAAGAGTAGTCCTGAGGGAAGAAAGCAGGCAGCTAGATCCTTGCTTTATTTTTAAGATAAATCTTTCAGTTTCCTATTTTTTTGCAGATTGTGTGTGTATGGTTCCTCCCTTTCGACTCCCCAACAGTCTCCACCTGTAATGCCTTGTGTGTCAAGCCTTACTGTGGGGCCATTCTGGCCTTCAAAGGTCTGTTTGGTAGAGGACCAGCCATTTCTGCCCTAGAGATGCTTCTTTGCCTGCATTCTTCACCTTGACATGGATCAAGATATGAGACCTGAAGGATGGGTTGGAACAGACCAGATGCAAGGAGACACACTGTGGGGGTGTCTCAGGCGGACCACACCATGTTTGTGAAACCAGAGGTCCCAGAGGACATTCTCCTGAATGGCCAGAGCATAAAGAACTAGGGCCTTTTCTAAAAGCTTGGTCTTTACAAGGGCCACAAATGGGCTCAGGTTTCTTAACTATGAGAGTAGCTGACTTCAAAGCTGCAGAGGGAAGTTCTCTTAAAATGTGGTTGTGAAGGACCTGAAAATTTCCAACAGTAGGCAGTTGGCTCTGTGGAGGCCTGTATCTTATCACAGTTTCCTGGACCATAGTTGAAGGTTTGGAAGTTGTCATTCCCAGAGCTGTTAAAGCCTGGGTGGGTGGGAAAGCTTAGCCACTCTGGTACCAGAGGTGAAGACACAGCTGGGGAGGAGGCAGGCAAATAGAGAACAGAATTCCTGGGCAGTATGTCTCTAGGAAGAGTGGAAATGGTTGCATAGGAGGAAGGGGGAAATACATTTTGAATGACTATAGTTATATACAAGTATACAGTGCTTGCTATGAATATGCCAAGCTCTATTCTAAGCGCTTTACTCATTTAATCCTCACAGCAAACTTATGGCATAGGTCCCATTATTATCCCCATTTTATGGAGAAAAACCGAGGCATGGAGAAGTTAAGTCACTTGTCAGATCATACAGCTAAATAGGTAAATATAACACATAAAGGTTAATCAAGTTGACTGACATATTTATTGAGTATGAGATAAGTTTATTAAGATAATATTGCTTAAGTTATTATAGAACATAATAAATGAAATTATCTTATAGTAAAGAATTTGAAACATGCTAATATTGAATGATAATATAACAAGTATTTATATGTTGAGTTTATTCCTAGTTTGAATAACAGTAATTCTCCCTTTCAGAACTCTCTAAGTTAAAATCATTCCCATGGCTTTACATGCCTGTCTCCCAACTTTTGTATGTATTTTTAGACCTCACCCACTTCCCCCTAATATTTTTTGGCTTGCCAAAACTCATTATGGCTGAAAGTAAATTCCTGGTTTCCTAGCCCTGAGCCCTGATCCTTTTGTAGACACTTTAGTTCAGAAAAGGAAAACCCCTTCTGTCTTGTTACCCAGGCTATGTCATCAGAGCTATGCAGAACACTTTTTGTGTTTATTCCCAAATACTGTTCACTATCCTTCGTTTCCAACTCCAAATTCAAGTTCTTCGCAGTACATCAACCAAATTTAAGTCACCCTTGGAACTAGTTCCAGCCACCAGAGTGATTCTTCTGGGATGAGCGTTAGTTAATGGCTCCCGCTTGAGACGCTGTTGGTTTACCATCTGAGACAAACCATCTATGCTTAGGGTGGCCTACAAGTCTGTGTATGATCTGGAACTCACTTCTAAGCTCTGTCCCCTCTCTTTATGCCACTCTTGTTTACTCTGTTCCAGAACTCCTATCCCATAAACTGTCCCTTTTTGGGGGCCTTAGATTGGCTTTTCTGTTTTGCCTGCATTATTTTATTCCCTGTGCTGTGTCCTGCACCTTCTTCCTGTCTGGTTCACAAGTCCCTTTAGAGTCATGACCTCTGCTATGATTAATTTTCTCCACAGCAGTTGGCATTACCTTATAGATTTATCATTCAAATTTTATTAGTCTCCATGCTCCATGAGGGCAGAAGTTGTCTCTTATGTTAACTATGTCCTCCATGCCTAGAACAATGCTTGGCAAAAAGTTGTTTTATCCTCACCTACTTGTTGACTAAGTACATGACTGCAAAGTGTATTGGACACAATCTCTTTTCAGTTAGTGAGGATGAGAGTTACAACTTGGACCTGTGGACTTAAGCTTTCTTGTAATAGCAAAGTTTTTCCAATTTTCCCTCATGCTATTTATGGGACATTTCTGCTTGTCTCTATACTTTTTAAAGAGATTTTTTTAACCCATGGTCCTTGGACAGGACATAATATGTGTCCTGTGAGATCATCTGTAATATTTTCCTTTATTAGGAAGTCTGCATGCTGCCAGCTCCCCCAGTGGGGCTTTGAGAGCCCCATCACCAGCGTCATTTGTTCCAACTCCTCCCCCATCCTCGCATGGAATCTCAATAGGACCAGGGGCCACTTTTGCTAGTCCACATGGTGAGTCCATACACAAAAATCGCTGTAGCATTTAGAGCTTGATGACAAAGTAATTTTTGTTAAATCAAATTTCTTAATGAAAAATTAGTGTTTATTTCTTGAGAAATAGCAGAAATATGATGTGGACCAAAAAAGACATTGTTCATAGTTTTTCCACACAGAGGCCCTGACTGGTAGTCTGTGACTGTCTTACCCTTGCTTTGCTTTGTCCTTGCTGTCACCTGCACCTACTTGCTAGCTAGCCTTCCTGTGTCTTTCTGTGCTTGCTTTCTCACTGTTGGCTTGCCCTCCACTCAGATACTTCCCTGCAATCTAGGTACCTTACCATATGAATTATTTTGAAACTTAAATTTCAACCTGGGGGAAAAATGATTTTGAATGGATGCAAATAAAGATCAGGTAGAGGTAGTCGGTGCAGTGTCCCCTTTAAGTTTGTTGTCATTTTGCTTTTTATACACGATCTCACTGTACAGCCCAGACTGGCCTCCGAGTCACAGCAACACCCCCAACCTACTCCCACCTCCAGTTGTGCTGGGATTAAAAGCTAGGACAGGATATGTGGTTCAAGTGTTTGCTTCTCATTTCACCAGGCACCTCATCTCTCAGGCAATTTCTCTCACCGATTTCATATATATATTTTTAAGGGTTATTTATTTTTTTATTTTATGTGTATGAGTGTTTTATCCTCATGTATGTATGTATACCACGTACATTCCTGGTACCCATAGAGGTCAGAGAAGGGCATCAAATCCCCCGGAATTGGAATAACAGGTAATTGTGAGCCACAGTGTGTTTGCTGGGAACCAAATCCTGGATTCTTTTCGAGAATATCTTAACCACTGAGCCATCTCTTTGACCCCCTATTTTTGATATATTCTTGACTTGTTTAACACTCAGGCACAGGCACATACCTGTCTCCTCCCCATCTCACATGGCAGCGCTGTTCACTCAAACATCATACATACCATACATAGCATATCACATCAGAACCTAAAGCACTTCCTCAGGCTTTCAGCTGTTTTTTATTTAGAGCTTTACTTTTATTAATATTCTTGTATTTGAACAACTGTCAGTAAAAACTCACTGTCAGCATACTACATATCTCCATGTATGGTTTCCCTTGTCTGGGCATACCATAACAAAACTACTCTTCTATATTATATCTTTCTTGAATGTTTCCATTTTTTTCATTCACTTTTTAAAATGGTGCCATATGTACTCAAATCGATGGTGACCTCCTTCGGTAAATTCTGAAAAATGTCATTGAGGTTGTACCACATTTGAGAAATTCCAAGCTTTTTCCAACCTAGGGCAAATTGCTCACCTGAAAGACTATACCAATTTCTTGTAGCATTGTGAAGAGAATGTCTATCATCTTGCAACATTGCCAGCATGGGATATTAAGATCTTCTAATTTAAAAAAAAAAAAAAAAACTTGGACATTTTTCTAGGTGAAAAAATGGTGCTGCCTGGCAGTGGTGGCACACACCTTTAATCTCAGCACTTGGGAGGCAGAGGCAGGTGGATCTCTGAGTTCCAGGACAGTCAGGGCTACACAGAGAAATCCTGTCTCAGTTAAAAAAAAAATGGCATTTACTATTGCATATGTATTTCTTGACTGTTAAACATACAGTCCAACTTCCTTTTAGAATGACCATTCTAAATTCTTTAGTCCCACCGTTTTATATTCCCTGCCTACTTTTTTGTGCTGTCTTATTTATTTGTAAGATTTTCATTTTTATAAGTCGAGACAATTTATCCACTATAATAGATGGTTGAAATATTTTATCGGTGTATCATCTGGTATCAAAGGTACATAAACAGTATATCAAAGGTATCATCTTGGTCTAGTTTAAATTATCAAATTGTTAAGGAACCCAGTGCTTTCCAAACTTAATTCTCAATTCTATTTCTTAGTCAGTGTGGCCTTCCCTGAATAAAGAAATTGTGTCTTAAATTCAGTTTAAAAGTATACAAACTCTAGCTGGCATAGTGGTGCATGCCTTTAATCTTGGTGCTTGGGAAACATAGGCAGGTGGATTTCTGTGACTTAAAGACCATTCTGGTCTCTACATAGTGAGTTCCAGTTTACACAGAGCTATACAAAAAGACCCTGTCTCGAAAAATAAACATACAAACTCTACAAAATGGAAACTTAGTGTAACATGTTAAGAAGCATCAAGCTTTATTGAAAGACAACTAAAATAGAATGTTGTCACATACTTTGAGGACATTAAAATACATATTTTGAGAATCATCTGTTTGTTGTTTTTCTCTAGGCACCCTTGACCCTAGTTCTCCATACACAATGGTATCACCAAGTGGACGAGCAGGAAACTGGCCTGGGTCTCCTCAAGTGTCTGGTCCCTCACCAGCAACCCGTTTGCCTGGAATGTCACCAGCCAACCCATCTCTCCATTCTCCTGTTCCAGATGCTTCTCATTCCCCTCGAGCTGGCACAAGTGAGTGTTGCCAACATTATGTTCTTCTAAAGCATTACCAGTAGATAACTTCTTTCATTTTTTCCTGGCATGAAAGTCACAGTGTGTTCCTCAAGTGAGGCCTGCCAAACCTTAAACTTTTTATTTCTTTGTTCGCAATATTAATTAGCAACCTTAGAAAAATGGGTTGTCTCCTTCAGAAGTCTTAAGAGGTGATTGCCAGCACCTCTGTCATGACTGTTAAATTTTGTCTTCAGTATTGATTCACAAAATATACTTTAAGTTAACCAACAAAGCTATAGAAATTAAGTGAATTGTACAAATATTTATGTTTACTTCTGTAGCTTAACTTCTAGTGCTTTATAGACAATGCTATGCTGGCTCATAATTCTATACTTTGACAGACTCTACTGAGCTTACTCATGTGGCTGCAGTACGTGGCCTAACATGGCCTCAGGTAACATGGCTTCTCTGTGGTCGGTGTGGTCTCACACTTGATCGAGGCTTGTTAGACCGTGGGTGGAGGTTACAGGAAAGCAGCTGTAACTGGTATCCCTTCCACCTCAAATCTGTTGACCAGAAACAAGTCATGTGGCCAAGCAGATTCCAGGTTTAGAAGCTATAGGGGGCTTGGATGCAATCAGGAGAATCATGACAGCTGACACAAGATCCCGTGATGAGGAGGAACAATTTCAAGAGTCCCAATTCCATCATCTATGAAGACAAAACAAGCACCAATGGGATATCATGCATTTGCAAATGAAGTTGCCTATTTTCCTTCCCAAAAGGTTCCCAGACCATGCCAACCAACATGCCTCCTCCTCGCAAACTACCTCAGCGCTCCTGGGCAGCATCCATACCCACCATCCTGACTCATAGTGCCTTGAACATCTTACTGCTCCCTTCTCCAACTCCAGGCCTTGTACCTGGTCTGGCAGGCAGTTACCTTTGTTCCCCACTTGAGAGATTCCTTGGATCTGTCATCATGAGACGACACCTTCAAAGAATTATTCAGCAGGAAACGGTACGAGTGCTATGTGACTTTCTAAGTGACTATTGTCAAAGCTAGAATAAGATCTTTGTGAAGGACACTCTGTCACCTTAACGCTTAACCATCTTATTAGAATCATGCTCCCCTTCCTTGCCTAGCATTAAAGATGGATCCCATCATTTTATGTTCTTAGGTTACAGGGTTTTAGAGTTTACTGTGCTGTGTAATGTGGCTAACTTGGACCCGGGAACAGGTTACCACATTGGACAGAACCAGTGCACACAAGGGTCTAACCTTGCACATGCAAATGACTGTTAGCTCTCTATAGTGCCTTTGTAGGCAAACTGACTTAAAAGTTGAGTCTTCATCACAATCAACATGTTGATTATATAGTTATTAAGGCAGGGTTATTTTTCAAAAAATGCATGAGTTATTAGATTTGTTTAAAAGCCTTGTAGAAAGAGACTTCTAACCAATCTTACGGTGATAACCTTAAGAGATAGGTAATCATTGAGAACACTGGTTCTGTAGTTTGGCCTCTGAGTTTGCTGGAATGTGCTCTGATGTAGATAGTTTCTGCCTGACTAGTAACATTTGTGCTCCAAGTAAAGACTATAGGATAATATCTTAGTATCCAATGTGTTTTTTATTTATAGTTACCATTATTACCAGTATCTATATGTGTTAATGAAGTAACTATACTGGTTACTGTTTATAAGATCTACTACACATTTCACAAACTTTATAGTCAGTCCTCAAAAAGAATGTAAAAAGTATTTTAAAGAAATTATTGCCTTGTTTGGATTATATAAAATGGTGAGTTTCATTTGACTTTCTTTAATTTTAGGTGTATTTTTACTAATTTTTATGAGCATTTTTGCCTTCGTGTCTGTGTATCAGATGCACACAGTGCACATGGAGGCCCGAAGAAGGCATTAGATCTCCTAGACCTTACCTAACTTGTGATTCACCATTGGGTGCTGGGAATTGAACCTATGTTCTCTAGAAGAACAGGTTTTTCATACGTGAACACAATATAGTTTGATGAAAATCTTTCTCTTTGCCTTCTCTTGTCACTGTATCCCTTCCCAATCAGGTACATTGAATAAATTAGTATTCAGCTTAAAGTGATGAGAGCTGTGTTGTAGCCCGAGTTCTGCTACCCATGGTCCCTCTACTGTTGGGCTCTGACTCTCGTTGGGCTCACCTGGACCAACTTAGGTGTTTTGCTGTTGTGGATTCTGTCAGCAAGTGCTGGCCTTTCCTTGCTTATTTGCTTCTGTCTTCTTTTACAGTTGCAGCTGATCAATTCCAACGAACCTGGTGTGATCATGTTCAAGACAGATGCCCTGAAATGCAGAGTAGCCCTGAGTCCCAAAACCAACCAGACCCTTCAGCTAAAAGTGACACCTGAAAATGCAGGCCAGTGGAAACCTGATGAGCTTCAAGTTTTGGAGAAATTCTTTGAGACAAGAGTAAGTGTTACCTAATGCATGTCTGTGATTTAGTCAGTGAACCAGAGAAGTTGAACTAGAATGAAGATTGAGGTGATTTGTTTCCCTCCCTAGGTTGCAGGACCGCCATTTAAAGCCAACACACTTATAGCCTTCACCAAACTATTGGGAGCACCAACACACATCCTCCGTGACTGTGTGCATATTATGAAGTTGGAGCTGGTAAGTTACTGAGAAACAAAAGCTTTTCTAATGGTAGAGTAGTGTTTATTCTAGCTCGCTTATTTTGCACATTGTTCCATTTTTTTCTCTTAAAATTTACCTATTTTTTTTTAAAAAAAAAAAATAGATTGACCTTATACTCATAGATACCCATCTGCCTCTGGTTCCTAAGAAGGTAATTAAAGGCTCAAATTGGATTAAATTCTTAATTTTGACTTAAAATTTGCTTGTGACAAGATGACACAGTTCTGCTGGTTTTTTTTTTTTTTTTTTTTTAATTCAGGCCAAGGAGATAGAGTGAGGAATTGCCCAGTAACCACTCTCCATCCATTATGTATCTAAGTGGAGTCCCCAGTAACTACCTCCTCTTGATGGTGTGATGAGAGATCCAGATATCTTTCTTGCTCCAATATTGTTATTTACCTGTGTCTATTTTTACTATCAAACATTTTATATTTGTTTACTTCTAATCTGGCTCCCCACTTTTGTTGGTCATTGACTGTTTCCCATGAATAACTGTGAATTCTCAAGTACTGAGTCACAGAGAACAGATGCTAACTGGGCAGCAGCCATCTTTAGAGCTCTAGGTACCTGTTCTTGCTTTGGTTTGAGCCTTTGCATGGTTGCTGCTGTTTTCTATACAGCTTGGTCTGCATTTGTGTTAGGTTTCTAAAGCCACTAGAAGAGTGGTTTAAAACAATTCCAATTTATACAGGTGTGGCTTGCAAGTTTAGGACCAATGTGTCCACAAGGCCATGTTCTCACTAAAGGCTCCAAGGGGAATATATTCCTGTCTCTCTCTTGTAATACTAACAGGCTTTGGCTTATATACCCATCACTCTGATCTATGCCTCCCCGTGTATGCTTCTGCTTATATATCTTTTTCCTCTTATGAAGGATAACAACTATCAGGGCTTAACCTGATGACCTGGTCTTAACTTGGTTATACCTGCAAAGACTTTATTTGAAGTGAGGTTATACCGGACTGGTCCTGGGAATGGGGGCTTCTTATCTTGTTCAGGAGTTCAATTCAACCCATAGCAACCCGAGTGTTTTCGATAGAGAACATTTCTAGGATGTCCAGAGCTGCTGCCTGAAATGGAAGCACACCATACTTAGTGCTCTGAGTAATTCCTGGAGATTTTCCACATTTCCGAGCTTTTTAATAGAGCCTTTTGGTTTCTTGAGACAGGATTTCTCTGTGTAACAGTTCTGGGTGTCCTGAAACTCACTCTGTAGACCAGGCTGGCCTTGAACTCAGAGATCCTCTTGTCTCTGCCTCCTGAGTACACTTAATATTTTTTTAGTGAATTTAAAATGGGTAAACAATTGCCCTTCCTTCCCTTTTCTTCATTCCTATGCTAGAATTGTGCCCGGAGCCTTATGTGCTCTATCACTGAGTGTGTCCCCAGCTCCATAATCTTCTCCAGATTCTAACAATTTTGTATTATAAAAGTCCACAATAAGGAATTTTTAAATAAAGGTGTTGTGACCTTTGATACATTTCAGTAAATTGTTCTCCAGAGGCTGCCCCACTTTCTATCCCATAAACAGCTGAAGCTCAGTTATCAACCTTTTTCCCCTTCTCCTTTTATGTTCCGTCTTTGCTAGCTTTAGCTGTTTCTTTTTATTTTATTTTTCTGTTTTAAAATGTTACTTACTTCTATGGAGTTTGCCTGCACGTGTGTTTGTGCCCACATAGGTGCCCTCAGGAGTACCGAGAGGATTGTCAGAGTCCTGGAACTAGAGTACAGATGACTGTGAGCCAGAGCCAGGTCCTCTGGGAGAGGGGCTGGTTCTCTTAATCACTTACTCATCTCCTGAGCACCTTTTCTTTCTTTATTTTTTAAAAATTCAATTGTTTGTGTTTTTTTATGTCTGTGTGTCTGTGTGTGTGTGTGTGTGTGTGTGTTATAGCAGTGCCTGTGGAAGCCAAAAGATGTTATTGGATCCCCTGGAGCTGGTTGTGAGTTGCGACATGTGTTTTGGGAACTGAAAGAGCAACCAGCTAGCTCTCTTAACATCTGAGTCATCTCTTCAGCCCAAGATTCATTTTCCTTTGACTTTTTAGTGTGTATATATGTGTGTATACCATATGTGTGTGGGTTTAGGAGAGGCCAAAGAGAGGGTATCAGATCCATTTAGGCTGGAATTAAGCTAGCTGTGAACCTCCAGACATAAGTGCTAGGAACTTGGTGGGTGGTTCCTCCGGAAGAGCAGTATGCACCCTCAGCTGCTGAGCCGTCTCTATGCCCATACTTTAGGTAATTATGACATCATGTAGCTTCAATTCTGCTGGTACCTGATCAATTAATTCTATTTTTTCAATCTCTCAGTCTTTTGATCTTGATTCTTACTTCTGGTGTTTTTTGATTAACCTAATATCCCCCCTCATTTTTCTTCATGTTTTTGTTTTCTTATCAGAATTTGGAGGAAGTGCTTCTTTTAAGGTTTTTAATATTTGGCTTTGGATATAATAGGTTATAATAGACCTTAAATATCAGAACGATGTCTTGAAGGAGTAAATATCTACATTAAAAAAAAAGCACCAGGGAATTGCCCTTGGAAACTATGAACACTGTTTGCCTAGTTTGTTTAGGGAAACAGTTATAAACTTGGAAACCTAAATGGATCCCAGTCAGTATGAGCCTTAGGTGTCACGTCTTAGACTTTAATTATGGGAGGGAGGAGCATAAGCCATAGGGTCACTCAGCATTTGTGAGTGTGATTAGAGCCTTACTCAAGATGTACGACTGATAGTAGTTATAAGGACGCAACCGAAAGAGGGAGCCAGTGCTTGGGATTGTAAGAGGTTCAAGGAAGAAGCCATGAAGCCCTGAGTTTTGTTGACTTCTTTGAATACAGTGAAACAAGAGTCGATAGATGTTGGAGACACTGTAAAAGCTGAAATATTGGCATTGGGAGTGATACAGTATCCAGGAATGAATGAGAACACAGCCCACAAACTTACCTGCAAGTTTTAGTCAGTGGCACTAACTGTATTTCCTTTAAGAAAGTGCATTATGCCCGAATGATTAAATGGAATGGGAACCTCTATCTCCTTAGACTCCAGACCAGGTGTGATTTCATCTGTGAACAGGACTTTGGTCATTTTTTTCCTCTTCTACCACAGTTCCCAGACCAAGCAACACAGCTGAAATGGAATGTTCAGTTTTGTCTCACCATCCCTCCAAGTGCACCACCAATAGCTCCTCCTGGGACACCAGCTGTGGTGCTGAAATCCAAAATGCTGTTTTTTGTAAGTATCACCGGACATCGTCTGTGTCTTTGCAGAGTTTCTAAGGAAAAAAAAATCACATGAAAGTAATAGAACCTTTTTTGTGTTAGCAGTTATTGCCAAATATGTGCCTATATTTCTTCGCTGTTGGTTTAGACACTATGGGAGTCCTGGTTCCCTTAGTAACAACAGAAATTTATTTAAGTTGGTAATTATGAGAAAATCATAATTAATATTCAGCTGTTTGTCACTTTTTCATCTCATTTAATTTGCTTGTACTTGTATCTTAGTCTGAAAGTAAATGGTAGTGCCTCTCATCAATTGAGACAAATATTTGATTTTCTTTTTTTTATTTTCTTTGTGTGTCTACAGCTTCAACTAACTCAGAAAACATCAGTCCCTCCCCAAGAACCCGTTAGTATAATAGTTCCAATCATTTATGACATGGCTTCAGGTACCACCCAGCAGGCAGACATTCCCAGACAGCAGAACTCTTCTGTTGCTGCGCCCATGATGGTCAGCAACATTCTGAAGAGGTTTGCAGAGATGAACCCACCACGACAAGGTACATGAGCAGTAGACGGTATTTTATTGCGTATATGTTCTAAGAATTCCTTTGAGAGAGACCTCCCTCCTCTTCCCTCCTCTTCTCCCCTTCCCTGTTCTGCACCCCAATGCTAGTTAGTGCTCTGTTGCCATGGCCCTCTTAGTGTCTGCTTGTTGCTCTCTTTCTTTCTCACTGGTTTTTCATTTTTGTCCATTTCTCTGCTGCCTGGACTTTATTTTTGTTAGCCATTTACTATCGGGACTGAGCTGGTTGCTAATGCCAGAAGCTTGTATTTAGAGCACACATTGCCACAAAGCCCTAGGTTAGGATGATAGATTTTCCGTGGCTGTGACCTCCTGCCTTGCCATCAATACCTGCCACTCTGTACATCACAAAAGTTGAAATGCATGTTGCTTTCTCATACTTCATGGTTCGATCATGAATAGAATACTATTATTAAAAGTTGTGTATCTTCTAAATGTTTTGTGAAGAATAAAAGCTGATACAAATGGCATCACTGCTTTTTGGGCTTCTTATGTAAGTGTCAGGTGGGTGCAAGTGAGCCTTCTATGAAGCTCTGAGTCTGGACACTTCCACAGAAACCAGAGTGTTTCTTGAAAGATCAATAAAGTTGCTTTGATACTGGAGTAGCCCATACTTAACATGTGACTCCCGGCAATGCCAAATTTGTGGTTCTAAAACATGAAGCTCAGCAAAGAAAACTTTCCTTTGATTTTGCTCATTTCTAATACTTATAAAATTTAAAAGGATGCTTGCTCATGTCTAATGCTAAGGAAGTCCACTTTATACCTTTCTTTAAAATAGCCTGCAAAGACAATTATGGTAAATGAGGAAAAAGCTGTTCTCTGAAACATCTTTAGGTATCACAGTGTCAAGCTTTAGGGTTCCTGAGAAAAATGAGAGGTTTTTTTTTTGGGGGGGGGGGGAGCTGTTTCCCACACCATACCTAGGTAAGTTCTTGCTTCAGTCTCTAAGAATACCCTGGGCAGTAGAGAGCAGTGTGCTTCATTTGTTACAATCCTTTTACTTCTGACAATTTTCGGCTTTCATTCTTTGACCTCTCTCTCCAGCTGAAAATAAGCCCTCGGCAATCAAAATTTAAAAGCTACCAGAATTCTCAAAGTAGCAATCTAGAACTGTGATGCTAAACACAATTCCTTCATATAGACATGACCATTGTTATATTTTTAATGTATTATATCTTCTGGAATTTAAAAATTATAAGGGAAGTGTTTTGATCCTACTATGATCGAGCAGATTTTTCTACCTATCAATGAAAGTGTCAAAGAAGTGTGTGTATGTGCCTGTGCACACATGCACCCATGCATGCACACACATGCGCGCGCACACATCTACCTCAGTTCTTTAAAAATTGCTACAATATTTTGGGAGTGCTTTTTTTTTCTTTTTCTTTGTTCCTTCTTTGGCTGGACAAACCTTTGGATTTCCTTTGTCTTTTTATTCTGTACCTTCATTTTCCACTGCTTGGAGCAAGGCTCTCAGTGACTTGCATAGAATTACTACCCTGCCCTTTGACAGAATGCTCTAATTCACACGAGGACTTTAGTTTTCCCCTTTCAGCTATGGTGCTGCCAGAGCATTTTCTAATGGCACAGATTTGGTTTTGCTTTATAATATTTAAGTATTTGCAATATTTACAAGAACTAAGAGGCGGAGGGGAAATTGTACGGAAATTGTACCTAATTCTTAGATTCTTGGTGCGGAACACTTAGGCTTGCCCATGTCACAGTGAAGACCTTTGAAGGAACATCCGAGCTTGTTTCGGTTCTTCATATGTGCAGTCTCAGCACTTTGTGGCTGAAGCCCAAGGATGCTGAGTTCCAAGCCAGTCTGGGTTACAGAGCGACACTGCTGTCTTGTGGCAACCAAAAGGATAGAAAAGGGGAAAAATAACCTTAAGTGTAAATAAACCTTTTCTCTCTTTAAAAAAAAAAAAGGCAAAACAATACTTTATTTTTCTATTTAATCGACTTCAGTCTTAATTTATAGCTTTAGAAAATGAAAATGTTCAGTTTCATAGCCAAAGTAGTGCTTGGTAACCACAGAGCACACGTTGTCATAGAACGTTCTATTGGACACTATTCCTATTACCTACATACTTGCAGAATGTTCTGTTGGACAGTATTCCTATTACCTATTGGAAGCATTACTACTGGCCTCTCGTGCAGCATTAGCAGGACATCACAGAAGTTTTAAGCAATGCATAAATACAATTTAGAATGTGTCATTAGATTCAAAATGCAGAGGCATTCAACTCTAAAGTCAGACTTTTAAAGCTTTATCCAATGCGGCACTGTTTCTGTGCATTGAAGGCACCCCTCTTTTTCCGTTTTAACTTGAGGCTTGTCCCAGATTTCTTCCTGGGACAAAACCCAACCCAATGCTATTCCACACCAGATTTCATTGCCTAAAATCTGAGGAGTTTGAAATACTTAGTCTTTTAGTTCAAATTCATGACTGATTTTAATCAACCCTCCCCTCACCGGTGTGTTAACGTCTCTCCTGTACTGCGAATAGCTAATGACCATTTTTCTCTGTTGCAGGTGAATGCACAATATTTGCAGCTGTTCGTGATTTAATGGCTAATCTTACACTGCCCCCTGGTGGGCGTCCGTAGACACTATTGTTTTTAAACCAGGAAGGCTGACAAATGAAAAAAACAACACACACACAAAAAAGGCTGAATTCAGCCCTCAGTTTTAAAAAGGAAAAGGACTTTTTTATCTTAAGAGCTAAATACTCTAAACTGGCAAAACTTTTCAGGGTGCACTTCTTTCATCAAAAGACCATCAATCTTTTGTATAGTGAACTTGTATAGTATGTTTTGATGCGACACATTTCAAACTTAGGTGACAGATCAGTGTCCACTTGACAGTAATAGATTTAATATTGTTTTATACTATAAAGTAATGAAAATGCCAAACTTGTTTATTTAATTGTTTTCTTATGTTTTGGGTGTAATGGTCTTTTTTTGATTTTTTTTTTTAAGGCAGGTCTGTCATTTTTGAATACTGTAAAACTGTGACAAACTTTATATTGAAGCTGTATTTTAATATGACTGCTCTGAATCCTTACACAGAAATGTTTTGGGAGCTGTTAAACACGTCCCAAAGACCCAATATTTAATAAAACTAGGATATATAAAAAGTAACACTCACTTGTGTGTGTATAAGCTCTCTAGAGATCTTAGGGTCTCCCTTCATTTTTAACCTGGTGGGGCCAGTCAAGTTTTTTTAATTACCTATGTCTGAAATTTGACCTAAAACATTTTTGGTTTGAGGTTAATGTAGTTTCTTCAGACATTCCTAACATGACTGGTGATAGCATTTAGCCCCTCGGTTATTTTTCAGTATAGGATTTGGGTAAAATGAAAGAATTTTGTCTTTGAAAGGAGACAATAAGTGATTTGTAATGATTAAGGATCCCAAATTATGCAACTATTCTCATGTATGAGGAAATGGGAACCTTTTGCTAGGAAATGTCATTTAAAGGATACTTCTGCACACAGCATTAAGTAGGAAGCAAAGAACTTGAATGCTCTAGTTTGCATGAAGTTTTGGGTGACATTTTTTTTTTTTATTTAACTTTTTAACCTTCCCGGCACAGTTGGGGTTGTTCTAAACAATCTCAATTTAATTCAGTGTCAGCAAAACAGTAGGATGTTTTGCTAGACACAACCTGGTGCAGTCATTTGAAAAGTCCACAGTGCAGGGCCTGTCCAGGGTCCAGTGGAATTTCTAGCACTGGTACCTCTCAATAGGAGTTCTTTCTAGAGTAGTACACTGTCTCTCGCAGCCAGTCAGGCGCTTTTTAAACTCCAGTGGATATGATCTGATTCAAATGTCTTCTGATGACTTAATGTTATTTGGAGCATTTTTTTTGTTGTTTCGTTTTGTGTTTAATAATAATATGCTGAGTTATTTAGTCAATGTAATATGGTCCTTGGTGAAACTTTACATAATTGTCTGATTCCAGTTTAAGATGATTAATTAAGCATCTATAACTATAACCACCAGATTCTAGTTCTAAGCATCTCACTGCAATTGTATCATATTTCTCAGCTTTGCTTGAATCTCCATTTCCAGTCAGAGTTGAGGCCTTTGTCTTGTGTCTCATTTCTGCCCTCATCTCCTGCTTTTCACCCGGCTCTGCCACTACTCCAGAGTAGGTGACTAAACACTTCTTCTTCCTTTTCCTAGCCTAACCCTTTTTTCCTTGTTCTTGGTTCTCTTCACAGTAGTAACCACATGGGTTTGGCAATCTAAGATGTCTTGATCAGGAGTCAGCTCTTTCCTACTAGGAGCTGAGTCCTATCTTTCATGTAGAAATCTACATGTATATACAAGAAATGTATTTTTATCTGCAGGATGATATTGTTTCAAATAATTTTATTAATAGAATTAACTTTTCAGGTATTTTCTCTTTTAAGTGTGGTTTTGAAATGTTAATTGCATTTTTATACATGATGCATTCAATGGCTGCCTTTTCCTAATTATAACTCACCTTTGAATGCATTGTGTAAATCAAGTAAAATAGGATTCAATGAACGGAATTTGAT
Organism: Phyllotis vaccarum; assembly: GCA_033318265.1. Lineage (NCBI taxonomy): Eukaryota > Metazoa > Chordata > Mammalia > Rodentia > Cricetidae > Phyllotis > Phyllotis vaccarum. The sequence continues at coordinate 130,662,976 of JARWLC010000013.1, read as the reverse complement.
TTTGATGCTTATTAAGAGTAAAGCAATGATTTTGAATTTTGATATCATGCTTGGTACTTGGAATTGGTATATACTTTATTAAAGCTTGGAAATACTTAGCATTTGAATCGTACCTTTCATCACAAACCATGTCTTTTGCCTCTTTTGTTAATCAGGTTCAAAGAAATTGGATGCCATAGTAATTTCTCTCTAGTAGGTGGTTTGGAACTTTATTTTAAGGTGTTTTCAATGTGATTTTAGTATTTACAGTAATAAATAAAATTTATACAAGTTTCAGAGAACTACCAACTCTCTAGTTAATTTTGGCGAAGATGTTTTGGGATGTAGTATTGGTTTAATATTAGTGTAACTCTGAAAGAAGACCCTGGTCCTGATTTATCCTTTTCCCTTTTACATCTGCAGAAATATAGAAGGACTTGTAGAGTTTGGAGGAGAATGAGAAGTTCATCAGAGTATGGCCAGTTATTAATAGCAGGAGCAGAACCTTCTTTGAAAATTAGCTGACTTCATAGGCATAAACTTTGTCTGCCATGTTTTAGATTTTTTTTTCCTCCTAAAGAAATACCAATGGCAGTTTTCCTTTTTCTTTCCTTTAAAAAAAACAAACAAAAAGAAAATAAAAACACAAGACAAGGTCTTTTCGTGTTGCTCAGGCTGGCCTTGAGTGATCCGCCTCTTGAGTACTGGGAAGACAGGTCTGTCAAAAGTTCTAAGGAAAATTATGATGAAAAGTCAGAAAGGAAAATGTTAATTTAGCTTTCATTGGGTTTTGTGGGATTTTTCATTTGCTTTGATGGGAATGCAGTATTTGGATTTGCTTTAGGTGGGTTCAATATTGAGTTTAGTAAGACAATTAAGAGACGCTTGCCTGAACTGTACTTTGTCTCTAGATCACCACATGTCGTCTCTGTTTTTCATAAATTGTCCCCACATCCAACTTGGCCAGTGATTTGATAAAATTCTTTGTCTAATAATATAACTGATGGATGAAAAGGCATAATCAGGTCAATATAAAACGAGAGCTAGCTTTTACTGAGTGCTTACTGTGTGCCAGGCACCATCCTTAGCGTTTCCATGTGTATAAGTGCCCTCACCACACTGTGAGGTAAGTATTAACCTCCTCTTGCAGATTATAAACAGGAAGTAATTTATTAGGATTGTTAGAATTAAAATTAGGATAAGCCAAGATCAAATCACAAAAAATTGGTAGTTTGAACCCAGAGCAAGTGCACCTTAACACTGCCTATGCTGAACCATGCAGTCTTGGGAAGGCTTCTATGTTTACAGCCTTCATTCAGAGTCTTTTGTTTACACACAATTTCAGCATGTTTTCCAAGTAAAGAAACTCAATAAAAGCATCTAAAACAATGACTTTTTCTCACTTGACATTGACAATCTAATGAATGCATTCTGACAGCTAAAATAACCATGATGTACGTTTTCTGGGGGCTTCTGCTTGTGGCTGTGCAGCCCATCCTCCAAATCCAGGAAACTCGATATCCCCTTTGTCTCTGCCAGGTGCTTCAATTATGGAGATTCTGGCCCTAGTGTCACTATCACACGTTGGGGACACACAACACAATAGACCTGTGCTTCAGGCAGAGGGCGGGCGTATTCTATTGATGGCTACTATTCCCTGTGGTTATTCTGTCTTTGGGGACGAGTTAATTTTCTAGAACTGCACCGTGCAGGGGACATAAGTCATTGAAGAAACGCTCCTTGATCCACTCCTCCATCTTTACAATTAAGGAGTCCCCACATTAGGAGCGAATCGGTTGGTTAGAGGGTTCGCAGGGTATCGGGAGGGTGGGGGGGAATAAAGCCTAAGAGCTTTAAAATCAGTGATGCTGCATTTGAATGCCTTAAAGCCACAAACCTTAGGTGGTTCCTTTAAGTGCCTGAGCTGAGGCTTCTGGGATGTGAAAGAACGGCCCGCCTCTATCGCGATTATGACACAAAGGGGCGCTAAGCGTGGGGGTGGGGGGGGCCTTTGGGTGGGGCTGCGCCTGCGCTGCGTGGAGGTTTATCCAACGCTTGCGCTGTGGGAGCGTCCCGGGGTCCTGCGCGTGCGTGCCCTGCCCCCACACCCCGCCCCGCCCCGCCTTTCACAGCCCGGGTATGAGACATGTTGTCGGAGTTAGCGGCGCGCCTCAATTGCGCCGAGTACAAGAACTGGGTGAAAGCAGGGCACTGTCTGCTGCTGCTGCGCAGCTGCCTGCAGGGCTTTGTCGGCCGGGAGGTGCTCTCCTTCCATCGAGGACTGCTTGCTGCAGTTCCTGGCCTTGGTCCCCACGCCATCTGCCGCGGCGGTTCCCGGTGCAGCCCGCGCGCTCGCCAGGTAAGCTGTTGACCCGGGACTGGGACACATTCCTAGCCTGTCCCAGTTCCCTGTGCTTGTCTTTTTCCTTCGAGGGACGGGGCTGCTTACTGCTCCCAGCATGTTCCTATTTCACTGCCCAAAAGCCCAGGTCCCACTTCACCTCCGCCCCTCTGTAGTTTCAGCCTCAGTGTCAGGTGTGTGCAGAGTGGAAACGCGAAATCTTGAGGCATCACCTCAACAGAAATGGTGACGTCCACTGGGGAAACTGCCGCCCTGGCCTCTGGCCTGTGGACGCTTGGGAAGTAGCCAAGGTAAGCAAGCACTTGCTGCCCAGACGAAAGCAGAAGGCCTGGTGCCCCAGAGCGGAAGGTGGGTTATGGGTGCAATCAGGGACTTAAAAAACTACAGCTACTAAGACATTGGTTGGCCTAGTGTTCTAATGGTTAAGAGCTGTTAATGTGGACCCATCCCAGCTCCGGAAAATAGAAGCTTTTGTCAGTTTGCTTCCTGCTGGCATTTAGGCTTAAAGCAATGCTGTGGTAAGACTTATAGGGAAGCCAAGTGTAGTGGGTCACGCCTAAAATTCCACCACTGGAGAGACCTTGGCAAGGTTGCTTCAAGTTTGGGGATATACTGGGCTATATAGTTTAAGACCAAGTTTTAAAGGAAGGAGAAGAAAGATGACAGACCAGGCGACTTGGAAGAACAGCTAAGGTGTCTCTTATGGCAGACTTACCTAAAAGGCTCATTTTGGGTGGAGTACCTGGAGTTATGAGGTAGAGGTTGTTAGGCCTGCCTTTAAATCTTACTGTGACTTACCTGGCTTATTGGGAATTTGTTTTTATTTCTTGATGTTTCCTGGAATCTCAGTAGTGAGTGAAGGGATGGTCAGAAGTGGCTTCCTAACACAAATTGACTTTGGGAGTTAGTATATGGGCAAGCCCACAATTGGCAGATGGAAGGAAGCTTTGCCTGGACTGCAGTTTAACACGTTGGGTCTACCTCTGTTCTCTCCCTGTCTTTATTTCTATCTGGTCTATTAAGGCAAGGTCTCATGTAAACCTGCTTCCATCTCCCAAGTGCCTAGGAACCCAGAGATATACTACTATACCCAGCTGTCCTTTTTAGAAAAGTTTCTATTGGGGACTAGAGAGATGGCTCAGCAGTTAAAGAGCCATGTCTGCTCTCCCAGAGGTCCTGATTTAATTCCCAGCACCCACATGGCAGCTCCCAACTGTCTGTAACTCCAGTTCTAGGTTACCTGACACCCTCATAGAGATATAAATGCAGGTAAAATACCAGTGACGTAAATAAGGCTCTAAAGACATTTCTATTGCTCTGGGATTTGTGGTACCTGCCTGAAATCTCAGCACTTGAGATTGGACAGATCTCTTGAATTTAAGGGCAGCCTGGTCTACATGACTAGGCTACAAAAAGAGACCCTGTCCCAAAAAAAAACAAGAAAAGTTTTTATTAACGTTAATGTGTGAGTGTATGCCACCTATGTTCTAGAGCCAGAAGGGGGAGTCTCATCCACTGGAGCTGAAGTAACAGATGTTGTGAATCTTCCAACGTGGGTGACTGGAACTGAACTCCAGTCCTCTGGAAGAGTCCATGTAACTACTGAGCCCCATCCACCTCCAGCACCACCATTTTGTTCTGTTGTCACAGTAACGGTTTCCATTTCCGCTTTTATCTAGCGCTTACAGGTAAAAACCTGAAAGAAATAAAATTCTGCCCTTTGTAGTGACTGGCTCGGACCTATTTTGTGTCTGTTAATGGCTTTCATAGCTGTGGAGCCCTTCTGAAGCCCGTGCCACCTGCTCTTTAACCAGCCTTTCCTTTCCCTTGGTTGCTGGCCATCGGAAGACCACTTAGTTCAACCTTGTATATACATTCCATCTCTTACCCCATTGTCTCCGTTCCTGGCTTCCTTGCTCTACTCTACCTCAGTATCCTGTTGTGTATTGTCACCTCATTCCTGTCCGAACAGAAAGGCTTGCTTTTTCCATTCTTACTCAAGCCTTTGACCCTGCTCTTCGTTTTCCAATGCTTCTCGGTACTGGGTATTCTCCCTTGTGCTAGGCTTTGTCACAGTGGCCTGGTTCTCACTGCCCATCATCATGATAACTCTTTGGCCATTCCTTGTTTTCTTTCTCTGAACCTGCCTGGCCCAACTCAGGCCCAAAGACACCATGAAGCAGTGAAGCTTTCCACTGCAAGTCCTACAGTACCTGTCGTCCGTGTCGTGTCGTGTCGTGTCGTGTCGTCCCGTCCGTCCGTCCGTCCGTCCCCCCCTACGAACTACTCATTTCACACCATTGGTGTCAATTGCTGATGCTACTGATATCTCCCTGTGTTCACACCTTTGATAAGGAGCCCTAACAACTGACTGTGGTTAGGTAACTCGCCTGGGGCCATAAGGCCACCGGCCTAGCTAGTTGGTGTTTTCACCTGGCCGTAACATGTCAGGTTCTGATGGTGATAGATAAAAGTTTCTCAAGTCACTAAGGAACCACCTGGTCTTCTTTACTGAGGCAGGCACTGTAGGTTCATAAAGAGAAGCGGGGCTTGTATTTTTCTCTTGTTTACCTCTAAGACAGGACAGAAGCTGGTGGTGTGTACCTTAAATTTCAGCACTGAATACGGGGAGGCGAGTCTCTGAATTCAAGGCTAGCCTGGTTTGCGTAACAAGTTCAGCTCAGCCAGGGATACACAGTGAGACTTGTCTCAAAATAACAAAAAACACAGAAGTCCGGGCATGGTGGCGTACACCTTTTAATACCAGAACTCGGTAGGCAGAGAGGCAGGAAGATCTCAGAGTTCGAGGATACCCTGATTTCCATAGTAAGCCTCAGGATAGCCAGGACCGTATAGGGAGACCCTGTCTCAGAAAAGCAAAAAAAAAAAAAAAAAAAAGACAAGGGCAGGACAGAAAGTCAGTTCCGTCAGCCATGTGTGATAGTGCAGCCCCTCAGTTAGTGTCCTTGCCAAGGCCTGGTGTGGCATGACTTTCTCCACTTTGAACTTATGAGGTTCTAGCTTGAAACGTCAGAGAATAAGAGAACATTAGTCATCAGTCGGGAAATGGAGAAAGACCGCCTCTCTAGCCCCTTAGAGTTGGAGTGACCTCAAACGTCCCCTTACTGTAGGCCTTCATGCCTCGAGGACTGGCGGGCAAGCGAGGACCTGAGGAATGTGATGCCGTCGCTCTTTTAAGTCTCATCAATTCCTGTGATCACTTCATGGTTGACCGGAAGAAAGTCACAGAGGTAAGAGCTGTCAGATTTCAGAACTGACAACCCGACCAGTCTGGTCAGTACTGGGAAGGCTAGGATGAAACGGCCACTGATGAGCCAGCCCTGTAGGCGCAGCATAGCAGCAAAGAAAGACTTCAGTCTAAAGTTGCCATCACTAAGCATCTCATGGGCTTCATGTTTTGTGTACCTACTGTCATGTCCAAGAACCTGAATGCAAATGTGGTCCAGCACTAACCCTACAGTTCTCTCTAGAACTGAAGTCTATTACTGTACATGTCTTAGGGTTTCTATCATGGCCACGACCATGGCAACTCTTACAAAGAAAAACAGTTTAGTTGGGGCTGGCTTACTGTTCAGAGGTTTAGTCAATTATCATCATGACAGGAAGCATGGCGGCATATAAGCAGACATGGTGCTGGAGAAGTAGCTGAGAGTTGTACATCCAAATCCCAAGGCAGCAGGAAAAGAGACATGGACCCTGGCTTCTGAAACATCAAAACCTACCTTCAGTGACACGCTTCCTCCATAGGGCCACACCTTCTAATAGTGCCACTCCATATGAGCCCATGGGGGCCAATTTCATCTAAGCCACCACAATGCTGTTGGCCATTTAAGTACATGGAACTCAGGTTTATCTTCTCTTTTCTGTCATAGACAAAAGCAAAGTTGTTTTCTGTATGAAAAAATTAGGTCTGCAATATTGGGGAGACGGGTCAATCAGTAAAGTACATGCTGTGCAAACATGAGGATGTAAATTCAGATTCTAAGCACCTGTGTAAAAGCTGGGTGTAGCAGTGCAGGTCTGTCACTGCTGTACTAGGGCAGGACAGAGACAGTAGAATCTCAGCGACTTATAGGCAGCTTGTCTAGCAAAATCTGTAAGCTCCACATTCACTGAGAGACCCTATCTCAAAAAAAAAAAAGATAGGGTAATAGAGGAAGGCACCCCATGTCAGCATCTGGCCTCCACACAGGCACATGAACATACACACATTCATAAACGCATAAACAAAACAAAAATGGTGGCGTGTGCCTTTAATCCAAGCACTCAGAAGGTGGAGTCAGGCAATCTCTATAAGTTCGAGTCCAGCCTGGTCTACAAAGTGAGTCCCTGGACAGCCAGGGCTATTACATAGAAAAACCTTGTCTCTAAAACTTAAAATAGGGCTAGGTGTGAAATTCAGTGTTAAAGTGCTTATACCACATGCACAAGTCCATCTCCATCTCCACAAAACAAACAAAAGATGAAAACACTGGCCTTCTATACAATAGTTATGAGATCAAATTAAACTGAAGAAAATATGAATATTAATGCATGATACATATCAGGGTAGATCACTCTCCCTGTCACACAACTTTGAAAGATTTTATTTTTCATTATATCACTAAAGAGTAACCCTTGCTCTTTTGTGACTTTGAGGTTCATGCCTTGGGTTTATTTATAATCTTAGTCAGAAATGATACTATCTCAGCATCATGGCAGCAGCTGACGATAAAATCCCTTTGTGCCCTCCCAGAGATGAGGATTTAATGTAGTGGTTGACCCCATCGCTAGCCAAGAGTGCAGACTATCTGAATTGTCTTTAAATGTATCATGGCACCATTTTCCTCATAAGCAAATGGTTTTTTGTTTCCATCGTGGTTTCTACATCAGAAATCTCCCTTTACACAGCTTCCTGGCCCTGGATGGGATTTGAAAGACTTTGTACATGTGTGTTTGATGCAGACTAAGGTTATATCTAGAGCCAATGTGCTTGCTCTTTGGTAGACTGTTCTAAGACATTTTTGGGAAAGAAGATACCAAAAAATATATAAAAAGAAACAAAAGGTGGGGTTTTGTTGGGGTTTTTTCCCTTTGTTATTTTTAAGTTAGGGTTTATTGCTGTGATAGCTGCTGTGGCCAGAAGCAGCCCAGGGAGGAAATATTCCATCTCGGCTTACAGTTTCTACAGCACAGTCCATCACTGATGAAAGTCAAAGCAGACACTCAAACAGGGCAAGAACCCAGGGCGCAGAAGCTGATGCAGAAGCCTGGGGGAATGTCACTCACACCTCTCACAGTGCAGTAGGCCCTCCCATATTAACTGTCAGTCAAGAAAATGTACCACAGGCTAAGCCATTGGAGGTATTTTTTTTTCATCAGAGGTTCCATTTCCCAAAATGGCTTCAGCTCATGTCAAGTTGGCATTTTGCCAGCACAAAGACTTTTGGGTGGAACGATTTGCAGGGCTATGGATGGAGTTTTCTTTGTATTTCTTGTTTATTTTCTTTTTGAGACAAGGCATCACCGTGCATGCCTTGAGCTCATGATTCTCCTGCCTCCCAAGTGCCTCCATTACAACTACATGCCACATGACTATAAACCTTTAAATTAAAAAAAGATTTATTGTGTATACGGTGTTCTGTCTGCCTGTATTCCTGTAGGCCAGAAGAGGGCAACAGACCTCACTTCAGATGATAGTGAGCCACCATGTGGTTAATGGAAATTGAAGTTAGAATTTCTGGAGGAGCAGCCAGTGCTCTTAGCCTCTAAGCCACTCCAGCCCTCAACCTGTTTGTTTTTTTTTTAGAGGGATTTATTTTTATTTTATGAGTAGGAGTGTTGTGTCTGCATGTATGTCTGTGCATCGTGTGTATGCAGTGCTCGTGGAAGCCAGAAAAGGATATCAGATCCCTTTGGACTGGAGGTGACAGGTGTTGTCACCTCCCATGTAAGTGTGGAGAGTCAAACCTGGATTCTCAAGAACAGCATGTGGTCTTAGCCACTGCACCTCTTCAGCCCCTTTGTATTTCTTTACCTTGTTTATTTGAGTGTCAATGGTTGAATAATTCTGTAACCTTTGATAGTATTCTGTAGCCAAAATCTGCCTTTTAGTCCTACTCTATTTGTCCTGAGTTTCAGAATTGTTATATTTATTTATATTTTTTAGCGTGTATCATATGTGTGTATTTTGCCTGTGTGTATGTATGTGCACCATGTACCTGGGAAGGTCAGAAGAGGGCATTGGATCTCTTAGAGCTGGAGTTAAAGAGCGTTGTAAGGTGCCATGTGCATGCTAAGAACTGAACCTAGGTTCTCTGAAAAAGCAGAAAGTGCCTCTTTGGGCATGGGGGACGTTCAAGACGGGGTTTCTCTGTATAGCCCTGGCTGTACTGGAACTTGCTCTGTGAACCAGGGTGCCCTCAAACTCAGCGATTCACCTGCCTCTGTGTGTTGGGATTAAAGGCATTTGAAGTACCAGCAAGTACTCTTAACCACCAAGTACCATATATTTAGAACCCAGGTATCATATATTTATTCGGTGTGGGGGTCTGGCCATGTAACTGTAGAGGACAACTTTCAGAAGTCAGTTCTCTTTCTACCATGTGGGTCCCATGGATTGAGGGTTGTCAGGAGTGACGACAAGTGCTTCTACCCACTGAACCATCTTGCCAGTTCTTGCCTAGTTATATATATATATATTTCTATCTTTGAAATAAAAATTAAGACCTGGTGACACAGAGTTCGTAGACCACAACAAGCAACAAGGCACAAGTGAGTGTGTGAGCTACTGCTTTGCATAGGATATCCATTCTCCAGTTCATACCAATCCCTCTTCATCCTCCACTAAGGTGTCACCTGATCCTTGAGAGCATTTCAGTGTGATCCAAGAGGGACTTCACTGCTTCATAGATGCCCTCTGGGCAAGCACCAAGTAAAAGTCTGACTTAGAGTTTACAGGGCTTCATTGTCCTGTATGCCATTTTAAGTACATGCTAAATTATGCGGTGGTTTCATAAAAGGTCCAAGCCTTGTTTTCCTGATACCACACTGGTCAGTGTTATAATTTAGTAAAGTCTTTCTGTAATTTCTTTTTGGAGCTAAAATGTCTCAGTTTACCCTATTAATGTAGAAGACTTTTTAAAAATATTACATCCAATGTATTATTATTACGTTGATTTGCTTGTAGAGGAAGAGGACTTGTGGCACTGTGGAGATACGGAAGTCCAAGGATAACTTGTAGGAAGGAATTGGTTTTCTTCTTCTGTATTGGGTACTTTTCTATTGCTGTAGAGCAGGGTGGATGTAAAAACATTTAATTTGGCTTATGGTTTGATAGGTTAAGAGTCTATAAAGGTCAAGTATAGCATGGCCACAGGAAGAACTGAGCATGTGCATGAAAGCAGGAGGTAGAAAATGTACTGGATATGGGAAAGCCTGACCCCAGTGAGGCAACTCCTTCCAACGATGCACACACTTTCCAGTCCTTCCCAAACAATTCTATAACCAGGGATCAACCATTCCAAGCCACCATACCTTCTCCTGTGTGGGTTCCAAGGATTGAATTCAGGTTCTTGGGCTTGGCAACAAGTGTCTTGACCTGCTAAGCCCTACTGCCCAACTTTGTTTTTGTTTTTCTGTAGGTGATTAAGTGTCGGAACGAGATAATGCACTCTTCAGAGATGAAGGTATCATCTACGTGGCTTCAAGATTTTCAGATAAAGATTCAAAATTTTCTGAATGAATTCAAGAATATTCCAGAAATTGTAGCAGTATATTCTAGAATAGAACAGGTAAAGATCTTTGTAGATTTATTTGTGTTTGTGTTTTGTGTGTGTGTGTGTGTGTGTGTGTGTGTGTGTGTGTGTGTGTGTGTGTGTGTGTGTGTGTGTGTTTAAGATCTTATTGCTAGCCCGGCTCGGCCTTGGAACTTGATATGCAGACTAGCTTGTTCACAATGTTCATGTGTCAGTCTTCCTGCTTCCGCTTAATGAGTGCTTGCATTATAGGCATGCACCGCCATGCCCCCTGAAACTTCACTTAACTGTTCTGCTGTACAAAACTAAGGGGTCAAAAACATCCAGAGTCAGTCAGTCATTTAGAATTTGATGTTAAGCCAGGTGTGGTGGTGCATGTAAGTCCCAGCACTTAGGAGACTGGGGCAGAAGTATGGATATTCCAAAGCTAGGCTTTAATTCATAGTAAGTTTCTGGGAAGTCTGGACTACATCGTGAGACCCTGTCTCAAACAGAAGAAAGATGATTTTGATGTTTATTTAAACTAAAATGTATTTATTTATTATTGGTTCAATGCTTATGATAATGCACACACAGATCCTCATGAATGCCAGGCAAGTACTGTATACTTCTCATCTTTATTTTATTCTATTATTATTTGGAGGGCCTATTTGGGGTAGAACCTAGGGTCGGGCCTCACACATGGCAAGTACTTTCTTACTGAACTATAGCCCAAGCCCCAATCTAAATTTTATGATGTGAACAAAGGAAAGAATATGGAATTAACAGAGCTGGCTTGTTTTTTAAATTAACAGTGTGTGGTTAAAATAGGTCTAGGTAATGGTATTGTATTGTACATTTGGGAGTTATCTAGTAGAATTTCTGTTAAAATAGTTAATTGTGTGTGTGGGGGGGGTTTCCTACGTGGATGTGCACGAGTATACACATTCACACAGAAATGAGTGCCGTGTGGAGGTCGGAGGATTCCTTGGGAATCTGTTCTCTCCTTTCACTGGATAAGATCCAGGTATACAACTCAGGTTGTCAGGCTTGCACACAAGTACAAGCTCTTCATCATTACAGTACAGATGGCTGAGGGTATGGCTTGGTGGTGGGTTGGTTGTCTATCACAGTCCCTGCGTTTCTCCTCAACACTGCAAACAGTGATGTAGCTTAAGAATAAACCTTGAATGTGAGGTTAAGTCCAGAAGAAGTTGGGGAAGACTGGGGCATGAATATGATCAAAATACATTGTCTACATGTAGGAAATTCTCAAAGAATTCTTGAAAAATATTTTAAGACCTGAACTTTAAAAAATAATGTGTTCATTTGTGTGTTCACCCCACAGCTGTTGACATCTGACTGGGCTGTTCACATTCCTGAGGAAGATGAACGAGATGGGTGTGAATTTGAAATAGGAAGTTACTTAAGTGTGAGCCAAATCCACGAAATTGAAATGGAGCTGCTGAAGGAAAAACTGCAAGAGCTGTATCTTCAAGCAGCAGAAGAAGGGGTGTTGCCAGAAGAGGTAAAGGGGGGATGGAGTGTGAGGAGGGAAGAAAGGAGGCAGTGCTCCCAGCAACAGCAGCAGCTCATTTTGACACTGTTTCTGTTGCTGTGATAAATCCCACAGCAACTTGAGGGAGAAAGGGTTTGTTTCAGCTTCCAGCTCAGGGCACGCTCTACCACTGAGGGAAGTCAGGGCACGAACCTGGAAGCAGGGACTGAAGCAGGAGCCGTGGATGCTCAGTGGCTTACCCCTCTTGGCTGATTTAGACTGCTTTCTTATACAAGTGAGGCCCACCTGGCCAGGGGTGCTACCATCCACTGACTAGTCCGTCCCGCATCAATCTTCAATTAAGAAAATGCCACACTTGCATGCCCAGGGACCAATTTGATGGGAACATTTTCTCATTTGTGGTTCTGTCTTCAAAAACATCTCTAGCCTCTGTCAGGTTGACATAAAATTCCAGCCAGGACAGACATAGAACCAGGAGTCTCATTTTTAAGTCAAGTGATTTCTAAAAGTACGTAATTCTTCCATATTTACTGATCATATGTTTGGTTTTTTATTTGTTTGGTTTGGTTTTTCAAAACAGAATTTTTCTGTGTAATCCTGGCTGTCCTAGAACTATCTCTGTAGACCAGGTTGGGAGATCCCCCTTCTTCTTCCTCACAAGAGCTGGGATTAAATGCCTGAACCACCACTGCCTGGCCACTCTACATTTCTAGCTCTCCTTACCTGTTTGAGTCAGGAAAGGGGCACCAGGCCTCTAGTTGGAAAAGATAAATGTCTATTTTCTATGCATTTTTGTTCAGAAGGCCATTTTATATGTCAAGTGGTGTGGTAGTCACAGGTGGAATGTGAAGGAGAGTTTGAGCTTAATTAGCTAAAGAAGTGACACTGTTAACATCTTTCACCTGGAATAATAGGCAAGCACACAGTTAACTTTTAGTAAATGAAGCCTTTCTAAATGGATGTGTGCCAGACATAATGCTAAAGTACTTTTAATAGATTAATTCTCGAACTCCCCTCCCCCAAATCTCCTGGTCACAGTAAAATTGTCATCATTAAAATGTATATTAAAATGTATATATGAAATTACATATACAAAATTAAAATGTATATATGAAAGTGTGTTGGGAACCGCCCTACCCCAAGTCACACAGTTAACTTAACAAAGTTTATATGACCACAAGTTTGTAGAACTTTTGGATTTTCATATTTACTTCCTCTTCCCCTTTAGATGGAAACACACAAGCTTCACATTCCCCCCCACACACCTCACTTTACTTTCTTGTTTTTTGGCTTTGTTCTTCAGAGTGTCCTGTAGCCCAAGCTACCTTCAAACTCATGTAGCCAAGGATGTCCATGAACTCGTGATCTTCCTGCCTCCTCCTCCTCCCAAGTGCTAGATTACCTACATCACACCTAGATTACCATTCTTACGAATTTCAATCAGTTACATTTTACTGTACTGAGGATGGCGTCCAGGCTTTCTCGTTGTGTGAGCCAAAATCTCACTGGTAGCACATACCAGGACAAAGCCTTCCTTCCTAATCTTTCCTTCGAGCTGGAGTAGTCACTCTTGCTGCAGCTGTGAATACCTCTTAAGCACATTTATGTGTTTATTGCTTTCACAAAAGGGAAAGATTGAAGCTCTGCTTCCAATTGGAAATGAGAAAACGAGCCAATTTGGAACAGAAGACTGGAGCAGGCTGTGGAAGAGGGCCAGAGGGCTCTGCATAAAACCTTTAAGCAAAAAGAGAGCTAAGTAGAAAGGAACAAAGCCTATTTGGGGACGGCAGACTCACACTTCCTAGGAAACCAAGGGGGAAGAGGCCCTAGAGAGGACCATACATCCTGAGGAGTTTAGTGTGGTATGCTGGGTTGTTGCAATGGAGTTTCTTGGTCCCAGCGGCCAGAGGCCCAGACTCTGCCATGCCAGACCCCTTAGCCGCCCGCCACTGCTCAGGCCCTTAGAAATGACTCAGACATTTATGTTAACTTCATGTTGTTTGGCCTATGGCTCAGGCACATTGCTAGCTAGCTCTTACATCTTAAATCAACCCATTTCCATTAATCTGTCTGCCACGTGGCCCGTGGCTCACCTGTGTTCCTTACATGTTGCTCCTTTGGGCTTCAGGCTGGATCTGTCTCTGACTTCCTTTCCTACCTATTTTGATTCCTCTGTCTACTTTTTTTTTAACGGTGCCTGTCAAGGGCCAAAACAGCTCCTTTATTTAAAGATTGAGATTCACAACATACAGAAAGGCATTTCCTCATCACCGGGTTAGTTGCATGTTGCCTGCGTTAGTTACATGTGACAGCTTTATGGTATGGCCTGAGCACCAAGTACAGTCTAGAACACATGCCATGACCAACGATACCATCTGTGTTCTTTATATTTTTGTTTCCCCAAGGGATAGTCAAAGCCTGGATTTTGTAGAAGCTCTAGGCAGATTTTGAGAAGTATGTTGGGGGATTTAAATCAATATAACCTCTGTACATGGCACTTCTGGCTAACTTCTAAAAACTAAGAGTCCACTCAGAACTAGAGCTACCTTCCATTTCTTTCTGTACACGGGAACGTCACTGGTACAAGTCATACTTGTACCATAAATTGCACATGGGTCTCTGAACAAAAGGTTCAAAATGTGTGGAAAAATGGACTTTCCATAATTGGGATACTATTCAGCTGTGAAAAATCAGGCTTAGGGTACTGGCTGCTCTTATGGAGGACTCAGGTTTGGTTCCGAGTACCCACATGATAGCTGATAGCCATCTGTAGACTCCAGTATCAGGAAGATCTAATGTCCTCTATTGGTCTCAGCAGGCAGCATATACACACACAACACATACATGTATGCAGACAAAACACTTGCACACATAAAATACATCTAACAAAATAATAGGATATTATGTTGAAGGCAAGAATTTCTGGGTGGTGGTCACAGCACACAGCCTTTAAACCCAGCACTCAGGGGGCAGAGGCAGTTGGATCTCTGAGTTCAAGACCAGCCTGGTCTACAAAGAGAAACCCTGTGTCAAAACAAATCTCTATCTGTCTATCTATCTGTCTAATACACACACACACACACACACACACACACACACACACATATCTTTGCTACTAGTAGATTCAGAGAGAGAGAGAGAGTCAATACCTGTGGATATTCAGCACGCTCCTGTGGATAGCCCCAATCTGGTGGTGCTCACATAGATGTCCCTGATTAAACTAAGTGGGACACAGAATAAAACTAGAAATCATGTATCTAGGAAAGGGACAGTTAGGGAGAAGTGGGAGAATGAGCGGGATGAAAGGGCAGAAGAGATCAGTCAGAATGCATTATATACATGTGTGACATGACAGAGAACTAATATAACTGATTAAAAACTGTATACAATAGTGAGGTGCCCATAGAAGAGATGGTGGGATTTTTAAGATGTGTATACATGTGCTCGCTTCAGCAGCACATATACTGAAATTGGACCAATACAGAGAAGATTGGGATGCTCGTACAAGATGACAAGCAAATTTGGGAAGCATTTCATACTTTTTAAAAAATGCTACAAACAAGCACATGACATGTCTCCAGAAGAAATAAGATGGTGCCAAGTGATGGTGTGCACACCTGTATTCCCAGCACTTGAGAGGAAGAGGCAAGTAGATGTCTGTGAGTCAAAGCCAACCTGGTCTACAAAGCAAGTTCCAGGTCAGCCAGGACTCTTACAAAGAGAAACTCTGTCTTGAAAAACCAAAGGGAAAATTTAAGATAGAAGATAGTCACCTGTAAAGGGATCAGTGTTGATTTTTTTAATCTCATACCCCATTGACTTGGAATTTTTACCTGTACATTTAATACTGTTTTATAGATGTATCTCCTATCAGTAATGCACTCAAAAGTGTAAGATGAACACTTCCCGCATAAATTGGAGTTTTGAAGCAAACAATTTGAGGTGATAAGCAAGTGCCACCAGTGTGGTCTTAGACTTAGCTATAGTCAGTGTTTGGTTTGAGTGCAGGTTGCTGGATTTGTCTTTATTTATTGGTGCAGGCCTAAAACTTGTGATGCTCCTGCCTCTCTGCCTTCCAAGTCCTGGTTTAAACAGGAGCGATCTGCTGTGCTTAGCTGAGAGTAATTTTGTTTCGTTTTGTTTTTTGAGACATGCATCTCTGGCTGGCTTATATAACTCACTATGTAGATCAGGCTGGACTTGAATTCACAGAGGTTCAACTGCTTCTGCCTACCCAATGCTGGGACAAAAGTTTGAGGTACCACATATGGCATGAGTGTGCCTTGTTTTAAAGAATTTGTTTTTGATTTGCAAACTTAACCTATGAGTGGATGGTTGCCAGTAGCTAGTGTTTCTGTCTCCTGGTGGACATATGGATAGGAACAAGTTGTCGAGGGTCATGTGTATGCACTAAGCTTCAGATTCTGCCTAAGAAGCCCATCTTGAACAACTACTCAATGTTCTATCTGAATTAAATTCTGTTGTAAAAATTATCCTGAGAAGCACTTTGTATGCTTTTCTCTTACAGATCTCAAATAGACTGGATGTGGTCAAAGCGTTTCTGAAAAACAACACAGATCTCAGAAATGGCCTTACAGAAGACATGCAGAAGCTAGACAGCCTCTGTCTACAGCATCAAAAACAAATTTCAAAGGACGCTGAGAGACAGACACCTGAGAGGAAGGTCTGAGGTGAGTTTAGGTCAGGATGTTAAAGAGGACACAATAGCCTCATCCCTTTGTCTATTTTCTTATGAGAAGCCACATTGAACTAACAGTCTCACTCGCTTTCCATGTGCCCTTACTGTCCCCAGTGAAGGTTGGGTATGTTGGTGACACACCTTTAATCTCAGCATCTGACCAGTTCAAGGCCAGCCAGTACTACATAGTGAGACCCCTGTCTTGAAACAACAAACATCCAAACTTTACCAAAGAAAGGACAGTGGACCAAGCATTTATTCTCTCACTAATGGCTCACATTACCTGTGAAGCCTCAACTCTGCGGAATGTCAGCTAAATATACCTGAAGTCAAGATCTGCCCTTAGGTGAACCAAGATATCATTTGTAACATGGTCAAAAACCATTCTGCCTTCAGATGATGCCAGGGTGCCCAGCTTTTCCTGTGGCATTAATTGTGCTTGGCTAGTGTCCATAAGAAAGCTAATTAACATAAGTAGCGATTTTATTGTTTTTCTGCCAAATAATAAAAATGGAAATAATTATTTTACATTGTTCTTTAACAAAATTTAGGCATGTTTTGTGAAAGTCAGCCTGACTTCCAGGTCAGGCATCCTCCTCTGTGCAAAAGGGAAACATTTCCAAAGCCATTTCTTGGCCTTTCCCATGATGCTTCAGAGATTTTTTTTCATATTCATCACTTTGGAGTTGTGTGATGTACACAGTTAAAAATACTAGCCCTGTGTTGTTGTTATCACCACTCAGTTCTGTGTGCTGTTTCTAAGGTGAGAGTCTCTTTCTGGTCTTTAGCTATGTCTGTTTACATGGTGAGGACTAGGTCTGTAGGGAGAATGTTCTGCCCCGGCAGAAGTGTACTAAACTCCTGCCTCTGTCTGGATGTTTTCCTCTGACAGTGCCAAAGAATGGGCTGGGATGTAAGTGTCCAAATAGAAAAATTGTAGCTTATTTTTGAAAGGCAAAAAGAAAGTGGCCATTTTCTACCATTTCCCCTAAGTATAGAACTGTTACTAATGGGCTTGAGTAGCCAGAGACAGTAGGTCAAAGGACAGGCTGCTTAGTGCCAGCCTAGCAAACAGCTTGACTGGGCTATACAGGGGAGAAACCAGGCTCCTGTCCCAGAAGGGCTATCTGGAAAAGATTAGCTGTCAGTTTGCTGTGGACAGGGCACAGATGAGAAATAAACTCCGGTGACATGAGATGGCTTATGTCTGTGATCTCAGTTACTTCGAAGGTTGCAGTGGGGAGATCCCAGGTTCTAAGCCAGCCAGGGCAACTTAGTGAAACCCCATCTGAATAATAAACAAATCATAAATGATTACATGGTATGGTTGTGTAACACTTACTTACTATGCCCTGAGTCAGTCAGTCAGGTTCTTCTCCCCCAAAGACGAAAGGACACTCCCATGGTTCCAGCGCCTCTTGGGTAGTTGGCATCCCCTGTTCCAAGTGCAAGGCTTAGGCCTTGTGCTTCGTGACTATTGGTGGAAATTCTACTATTAGATAAGCTGGTTCTTATTCTGTGAAATCAGAAATTTCATCATTTTTACAGCTATTCATTCACATCTCTGTTCCCCTCCCCCAGTTTGCCCTGTTTGTTCCTGGAATGAGCAGAAGGAGCCTTGCACCATTGTATGCAGAGAGAGTTCACTTCATTGCACTGCTTCGTGTCTCCCTGGACTTGCTAGATTCCCAAAAGTGCCTACAAGAAATGCTTCATGCCAAGCAAGGCTCTGCAAATAAGAGTTTGCGCCTTACCTGGTCAGCTGCTGGCCCAAGATTGAGTGCAGACAATGGATGGAAAGAGACTGTATTTGGCATCTATTTTGACTTTGGAATCAAACTGCAAATGTGCCCACAGCTTGGCTATTTCATGTCCTGGTTGCTGTTTGGTTTTCAGGCTTCTGTTCCCTTCTCCCTTTATTAGTTCTCCCTCATCAAGTTCCTTGTGAGGACTTCAAGAGTAAAACAAGATTTTGCATCTATTTTGCAACTTTGCCAAAGCATATAATAACTCTAATGAAATATCTCCTCCCTTCTAGATCTGAGGCACAAAACATGCGATCTTGATTCACTAACCCACGAAGACCTTTCATTTTATACCTGTGTCTAGTTTGTCTTTATCATTCCAGCACACACTTACTAAATGTCAGTGCTGTGCCAGGCACTGAAGTACATACAAATGTGAAAAGTGCTGAACTCATATCTTACTGGCTTTATCTTCCACTCTGTCAAATCAAAGATATTGTTCAGAAAACTTTATGCTAGCAACATTTTGTTACGCTGAAACAGAGAAAGACTCTTGTTTAAAGGGCTCTAAAGCAAGTGTGGGCTATACCGAGGCATCAGCCTGGAGGCATTTCTTCACCACAACTTTGCATCTGGGCACAGGATATGTACAAATGGATGTTCACCACAGCATTGATACCCAGCCACCAGTAGAGAGGACCTGCTAAATAAGCATAGAACATCTGTACTGTGTACTATGCTACATAACTGTTAGAAAGAATGAGCCCCAGTGCAATGATATAAAGCGGAGCTCAGTGGTGGGGTGCTCTCTTGCCCAGTATGCATGATGCTCACTTCATTGCCAAAAGCAAATAAGTAGAAAAGCAAAATATTTAATAACACCTAGCATGCTATGGTGCTGTTTGTATTGTATACTTGAGATCTGGAAAGGTATGTTTTTTTTTTCTTTTTTCCTAAGTCTATGAGAGGATTTGGGGCTATAGGGATTAGTCAGAAGGAATTTAGCTTTTATATTTTGTGTATACTTTTTATACAAAATACATACATTGTGTATTTCAAAACTTTTCATTACAGTTTTTAATTTCAAAGCAGGACACATGAACAGCATATCCTATACTGCAAACTTTCTGTGTCAGCTTGCACATCACTGGTTGTAGCCTCCTTTTTGTAGATCCACATCCAGGGGTGCTTCAGAATTCTAGCACCAGAGGAGGAAGCCAAGGCAAGGCATTGCCTTCTGCCTAGGCTGCCTTCATCTCCCAGCGGAATACCTTTCTCCATCCAAAAGTGTGGTTTGCACCCACCCTCTCCTGGGACACAGGTGGCTGATAGTTTTGAAAGAATTTGTAGGGAAAAGAAAAGACTAAATCATTATAGTTGCAAAGATAAGGTGGGTCCTTAGCTTAAGCTTTTTCTTTATCAGGGAGTTCAGAGAACTTGAAGATGTCACATATTCTGTGAAAACACCTGAATTCTAGGAAATGAAGGTTGGTCACCAGTACTAGTGGAAAACTAGCTCTGCTAAATCCGAGAGGGTTGCTAGCTTCCTAAAGCAGCAGGAGAGCTCTGGGGATGGATTTTTCATCCCTAAGTTGGGGGAGGATTATGCTTGAGAGGATTATGAAATGATTATTACTATAATAATTTGAAGAATTGGCTTTTATTGACATTGTTTACTTAACATGGCAGCCTAGGCAACAAAAGGCCAGCTGTCCTAGGTGGGCATATTAGAAATTAGGTTCATTTACTTAATGCTCATTTGCTTAATGCTGCATCAAATTGAAGTATTGCAGTCTTTTAGATCACTTCTATGCATTTGGCCTCTGAATTCTAATTGCACTGATAGGAAATTATCAGCAGATATTATTTCCTTTTCCTTTGACAGGTTATGTAGAAGTTTACCTGCTTTGAAGAGCCTTCACTGGACAGTGGCCTTTATTAAAATATATTCAAATTACAAAATACACTTTGTAAGACATGCCTAAAATAATAAATTCTAGTCGTGAAATTAAAAAAAGTCTTGATGATTTAATAAAAATCTTAATATAGTCCACTTTGTAATTTAAGGACTTGGTTTGTATTATTGCAGCATAGTCTATTAAGATATTACTGCTCCCGGGGAAATCTCGGAGAACAATTACCCTCCCGGTAATATTCTCACCTTGCAACCCTGCCTGTCTGCCCTCTTTACAAGTTCTCTATTTTAAGATGTCAGTGGTACCCAGAGAATTCCTAGGGGGTGCTCTGAGCCACTGCTGCTGACCAGTAACCCTTACCCCCATCCCTCGCTAGTTTTCAGCCCCCAGGGCAGAGCTAATTGATTGTGTAAACTGCCATTTTCCACTTTAAAGGATTAATGGAAAGAATTATGATTTGGGCATGCTTACCTAAAATTCGGAGAATTGACAGCTACTATCCTGAGTCCTTTATCTTCAGTGTGGCTTCCATAATTGCTCTAGGTCACCAAGAAATTAGAAATCGAAATGAATTTCACTACATTCATTTGAACCTACTTCTAAACATTTCCCTCTACAGAAACAGCCCCCCCCCCCCAACCTGTTTTCTTTGGTTTGGGGATTTGTCACTACCAAATTCTAACGACTCAGCTATGATACCAACACCTTTGTTTGCCTTGGACACCCAAAAGCCTGTTTTCCTAGAAAGGTTTTTGTTTTGTGTCTTAGCAAACCTGAGTAGATGGTTTGGTTTTCCTCTAGTCTTCCTTCCTTGACGGACCTGACTGTATCCGGGAATTTTTTTCTCCCAGATCACAAAATAAGCATGTGGTCAATTTGATGCTTTTTTAAATTAACTAAACTGCAGGTTTAAATCGGGTTTGCACTGTCTTAGAGTCCAAACCAACGTTTTCCTTGGTCAGGCTACCCTAGTCTTATTTGGCCCCACCACCCTAGTGGTACTTAGGTAACATAACAGCTTGCCTGAATGCTTTGCGCCCACATGTTTTAGAAATGGCACACCATCTGCAGGTTATTTCGAGGCTGGACTTTGTAGGAAAGCACATAAAAGCCACGGAGTAGAAGATGAGTACGTCATCATGCAGCCACTGATGATGTCAGGAGGTGCCTTCATATCTTCGAAGGCAGCCACTGGAAGGTCCCAGTTGGCCCCAGGGCCCCAGAAGTGGGTTTTGGTAATGTAATCCCCGAACTCTGGTCTTCACATAGGCTTGAGTTTTCCTGCACTTGGTGCTGTGACACTCCCCCCACCCCACTCCTCCACCCCACACCATGGCTGCCTCAGTCGGAGGAATGTTAATGGCCAAGCTGGTAGCCAACAATGGAGTGCCGAATGCCAACCCTGACGCAACAACAGCCTTTACGCCTCTGCCGTAAAGCAGGCACGTTCTGCTGAATGACTTCTGCCATGCTCAGCTAACCTGAGGCTATCCGCATGTAAGGACATGGCTTACGCTTGTAGCACATATGCCCTTGGGCATGATCTCTGGGTGGAGGGACTCGTTCGCTGGATGTCCTAGCCCGCTTCTCAACTGTAGAAGAGACTGTTGCCTTGTCTTGTTTGGCCTTTAACTCCATGGCAATTCAATTTCTCAACCAGGTACAGAAATCTATAGTAATTTCACTCTTAAGAATTTTAGCATCTGTCTCTTAGGAACAAAGGTATATATCTGACTGGTCATAATATCACCCACTCATAAATATATCTGGTCTATACACTGATAGCCAATACATAGTTAAATATTAGAGCTTGATGGCTGCATTTGGTTTTGTTTCATTCTTGTAGGGGGACAAATTCAAAATCCAGCCGAAGTTCACATTTGATTTACACCTTAAATCTCCTTTAATCTAAGATGGTTTCCCAGCCACCCCCCCTTTTTTATCTTCTGTAACTTTGATATTATTGAGAAGTCCAGCTCACTGACTTTTTAAAATGTGCTTAATTTACCTTGTTTTTAAAAAGATCTATTTATTATGTATACAGTGTTCTGCCTGAAGAGGGCACCAGATCTCATTACAGATAGATGGCTTTGAGCCACCACGTAGTTGCTGGGAATTGAGCTCAGGACCTCTGGAAGAGCAAGCAGTCAGTGCTCTTAACCACTGAGCCCCCGGATTTGTGTGTGTGTGTGTGTGTTTTTTTTTTCCACATTGTTTTTGTACTTATAAAACGAGAGCATTGGTTATATTTTATCTTGAGTACATTACCAAGGAGGTACCTGGTGTCCCTTTGTTTCATCATTGTGGTAAGCTGGGAACCTGATTATAGAGTTGTCTGACAATTTCTCCATTATAAAGATTATTTTTCCCTTCATTAATCAACAGATAAATCTTGGGTGGCACTTTGATAGTATATGAGCACCCTGTTCTCCAACAGCTTTCTATAACATTTTTGACGGCTGTTAATGAAAATTCTTTAAAGACTTATTGTGTGTGTGCACCCTACTGAAGATGACAGACTTAGTGGTTATTTTCTCAATGATTTTACTTTGTCTTGGAAAAATGGCAATTGTTGGACTAGAGAGATGGCTCACTGCTTAAGAGCACTTGTTGCTTTTGCCGAGGGCCTGGGTTCAAGTTCTGGCTTCCTGTGACTGTAACTCACGTTTCAGGGGATCTGAAACCCTCTTCTGACCTTTAAGAACACAAGGCACACACATGTAGGTAAGACACTCATATACACAAACACATAAAATACATCTTAATTTTCTCAAAGACAATTGTTAAAAAGTAATTGAGTATGTATTAAAATACTAATATTTTCTGTAGTGATTTACAAACAACCTTCAAATGAATGTTGTTTGTCTATTGTTGGGAGTGCAAAGCTCCTTGCACCCACAGATCTTCAGGGAAATCAAGAATGTTAAGCACCCAGGATTGCCCTTTCAAAGAACATATAACCTGTTTTGTCAGAAGGCTGGGAATTAGAGGTGATCAGTGTTATCTTGATATGGCCAGGCCATATCAAGCTTCTGCAACCAGGACCAGAGGTGGCTAGTAATCTAAATGACCTTATATTACCTGTATAGCTAGGGGCTCCCACAAGCAGGACCAGAGATACCTAATAGTCTAAATGACACAGTATTTGTATTGCAGCCCCCCCCCAAAAAAAAAAACTCTCACAACCAGGACTGGGAATGGCTAATAGCCCAAATGACCTCTACACATCTGTATGACCAAGACCAGACCAGAGCCTTTCCTAGGCTCATAAGCCAGTTCAAGTAGCCTATCTCTAGAACACATCTTCTTGAAAGAAATGACATGTAGTTTGAGTTCAGTTTTGATGAAATTATACCTCCTTGTGCACTGGGGATTGTGTTACCTCAGGAAAGTTGTTTGTTCCAAATTATAATGTGTTTAAATATGCTGGCAATAAGCTTTCTGACATCAAACTCTAGAAGTTTGATCTAGGTTGACAAGTCAGCCCGAACCAAGTTTTTATTTGCACATCTTCAGGGTTTCTTTCCCTGTCTGCTGTGACACCTGCAGGGACCCCCACAGTGTATGCTTACATCTCAGCTTCTTCATGGAATACAGTTTAAATATATATAGTATAGCTAGGCAGTGCTAGACAGCTTCACTTGAAAGGCTGAGTGTGTTAGTCAGGGTTTGCTAAAAGACCTGATAGAATGAATATATATTAAAAAGTGGTTAGACTGGCTTAGGGGATGTGATCTGAGTAGTCCAGTATTGGTTGTCTCATGACAGAAAGGTTGAGCCCATAAGTACTAAGGACCGTGGGACTATACAGCCACTGATCCAGTCTCAGTTTGGTGCTGGAAGATTTCCTGGAGAGCTGCTGGTCTTTAGTCTATATTGGAGTCCTTAAGGAATTGGATTTAAACGAGCAGCAACAGGATAGTCAAATTTGCCAACAGGAGTGAGGGCAAACAACCATGTCCTTTTATGTGGGTCGAAGGTGCCCTATTGTGGGACTCAAGCAAACAACACCATCATGAACATAGCTGACGAGCTCACCATCATCCTTCAAAAGAAAAGGGTGGAAAGAGACAAGCAAACACAAAGATCCATAGCTTGAGAATGCACCATCACACATTCATTTGAGGTCATTGGTCACGGGGCCTTCAGAATCCTGCTTAACATGAGTGACCACAGGCCCACACAAATGGCGAGCCAGTACCAGCGCATTCAGTTGTTCTTTATAAGTTTTTATTTTGAAATAATTTTAAACGTGTAAGAATGTTGAAATACTCTTTACAGTCCCAAGAGAGAGAAAAAAATGTTCCCCCCCCCCCCGTGTCTGCCACTTTTTTCTCCCCTAGAACACACTCTGTGACTTCACCTTTTGAGAGGTGGGGTTACTGGCATGTGTTACCGTACTTGGCTCCGAGAGTATTTCCTAACGCTGATGCTGATGTGCTTCCTGGCTACTTTACCACAGCCTCAGCATCAAGACATTTAGCGACATCACCAGTATACAGTTCATAATTCAATTTTGCCATTGTCTTGGTAACATCCTATAGGACAATTTGTTTCTTTCCGTTTCTGATCCAGACCTGAATCACATGTGGCATTTATAACACCTCGGTTGTTTCCACTTTGGAGGACTTATTTTTTTTTTGACTGTGACCTTGAAGATGCATTTCAAGGCTGAAGTTTAATGGAATGACCCTCAGTTTCTTTCCTTGTGCCTACCTCTATGGTCTAAATATGTATGTATACTTGAAAAAGTCAAAGCTTGAGGTGGGAGGAAGCAGATGGATTACTGAGTTTTGAGGTCAACCAGGGATATACAGTCAGACCCTGTCTCAAAAAACAAAAACAAACAAACAAACAAAAAACAAAAACACCACACCTTGGAACCTAACTCAAGGTGGAGCCTACCAAGCCTGGCAGTGTGTCCTATAATCCAGCACTTGGGAAATAGAGACAGGAGGACCAAGATTTTAAAGTCATCTTTGGCTATATATTAAACAGGATTCTCTAGTTGAAAAGAACCGAAAAGGGGGGGATATTTATAAAGAGAATCTATTAAACTGGCTTACATGATATGGTCTGAGTAGCCCAGCAGTGGCTGTGATCACGTAGGAGAGTCCAGGAACTGCTCAGTTCACGAAGCTAGATGACTAAGCAGTTCCCAGTCTGGCCTGGAGGATACCTGGAGAGTTGCTGCTTTTCAGTTCGTGTTAGAAGGCTAAAGAAACCAGATTCTGAAATCACTGACAGATGGTGGCAGTGCAACAGTGCTGTCCCAGCAGCACTCAGCAGCAAAGGAAAAGAACCAAAGAGTTTCCCTCAGACCTCTTTATGTCTGGGCCACTAGAAAGTGCTGCCTGCACTGAGGGTGGGACTCTCCACTTCAGCTAACCTAATCAAAATCACTCCTAGACCTGCCAGAGTCTGGTTTCACGGGTAATCTTTAGAAGCAGAGAACCCTCACCAAATGCTGAAATTCCCAAATGCTGAAATTTTGGACCTCCTGGCTTCCAGAACCACGAGGAATATATTTCTGTTATTTATAAATTGCCAAGGCTAAGTCATTTTATTACAGCATCTTAAACTGACTAAGACAGCTATCTTGAGGGTATTCATTTTTGGCAGGCACTCAATGGAAGAGATGTTATGCCTCCGGGGTCTTGTATTAGGAATCACGTGGTCTCTGTGGCTCTTTATGATGTCAAGGTTGTGGTTGCCAGCTTTTCCCCTGTAAAGTTGGGGTTGCCTCCTTTGCAATTAAGTAATTTGTGGGAAGATACTGCGAGACCATGTAAATGTCTCCTCATTAAATATTTATCCCTTGTGTTAACATCAATTGACGATTCTTACTAGAATCAAGCATTATAATGACATTTTACTTTTTAAGACTTTCCGTCTCCTAATTTAAAACAATAAGCATCATAAATATATTTCATTAAATTTGCCCTGGAATGCTAGTCAGTGTTTGTTTGTTTTTAATGGAACTGTTTCTGAATTGTGGCTTTGTAAAAATGGGACATTTAAGATTTGAGTATTTTAGGAAACATTTCTTTTTGGCCATCTCCCGTGCTGATTTCGTTGAGATATTTGCTCTTCATTTCTACCAAAGGGAATAAATAGCATTGTGTCTCATGAGGCTGGATGAATAAAACAATAGGCTGTTATATTGGCTCTGCTATTTTCAGTCACTGCTGAAAGCAATTTTCAAGCCATCTGTGGCTCTGATTCGAATCTCTCATTCTTTCCTGTTTCCATGTGTGTACAGTGGCCGAAGATGGGATACTCCTCTCACATTTGCCAGGAGCTACAGGATGAGGATGTTAATTTGGTGTGTTGTGACTCTGTTTGCCCAGCTGTCCAGTGCCCCCTTGTATGGTCATCTGGTCAGGGTCCCTCAGTGCAATGAAATGGCAGAAGAGGATTGGTTGTGCGCTGCCTCTGTGGAACCACTGCTTTCTCTCAATATTTTGCGCATGTTGCCTTTGCCTTCTGCACAGGTACACAGCCACCCGGCCCTCCAATCACCTGTGAGTCCAGCAGAAGTTGCAGTTTTCCTTATTTCCTCTCGGCTCAGGGCCCACTTTGGAGGATCCTATTGCAGGGGAGGCAGACTTTTACTGCTCACCAAATAGCATCCCAGCTGGACCTGAGACTTAAGTTGACATGAGGGATTAGCAGCAGAAAAGCATACGAATTTAATAAGAGATTTACATGACCTATGAGGAGGTGGCAGGAGCAATGTGCTTTTGTATTAGGTTGAACGAAGAGAGGCACTTGTAGAAGTCAATCAGTGGGAGGTCAAGGAAAGATGATAGATATTTTAACAAGATCTGTGTGCGCAGAATTCTCTCCACTGAATATTGTTTCTCTTGCGATGCAGAGGGCATCTTTATGTGGAAGAGTTCATCCTTTTTCTGGAAGAAATGAATCTTCTGTGTGGTGGATGTCTTTAATAGAAAGTAATTCCTATGGCTAAGTGGCACATTTGGGGGTGGTATATTCAGTGTCATAGCGGTAGGTGAGTATTGACTCCTACTGCCTACTCTTCACACCAGAAATCAAAACTCAACTTTCCTGTGAGACAATCAACTATTATTTTACATCTCTGGAAGATATATAAAAACTTTAAAAACTTTTCATGGATACTGGGGATGGAACCAAAGGCTAGCCCTTGCTACACAAACACTCTCAGCCCTAAGACTTTTGGTTTAAAAGATATTCTATGCAATGTGAGCAAGAGAGATCAGGTGGGGGAAGGATGGAGGGAGGGGATGCTGAGAGAGACAACTGATATCTGGGAAAATCTCGGGGATGAGCTAGAAACCTGGAGCGATGGAAACTGCCAGGAATCTATGAGGATGACTCATGCAAAGACTCCTAGCAAAGGGGGATATGGAGCCTGAGCAGGCAAGACTTCCGGTGGAGGGATTGGGACACCAGCCCGGCCACAAACCCTTCCACCTACAATTTGTCCTGCCTACAAGATGTGTTGGGAAAAGGTGGCCCAGAAATTGTGGGAGTGGTCAACTAATGACTGGCCTAGCTGGAGACCCATGCCATGAGGGAGCTCACTCCTGAAGGCCAGGACCCAGAAGTGGGATAACTCAGAGACCTGGGGGAAAAAAAAATTAGCAGCCTAGTCTACTTGACCTCTAGACCACTAAGAGACCTCATCCCAGTAAAAAAGGTGGAGGGTACCTAGAGTTCTCAATGGGGGCTGGCCATGCCCCATTCAGGGTCCTGAGACCCCAAAGCTATGCCTCTAGGTCTCCCTTAGTAAGGCCTGAATCCCACTTCAGGCCCCTCAAAAACAGCACCCAAAGTTATTCTCTACCCTTCACATGTATGCATGTGTGTGTGCCCAAGCCCCCCACCACCACCACGTAGGGAGAAAAAGAGAAAGGAAGAAATAAAAACCTAGCACTCTGTTGTGGGCTAAAGGCCCAAGGAGCACTCAGCAAGATCACAGTCCAGATTTGAAAGTTTTTATTAAGCCAGCTAGAAAAAAACAGTTATCACAGAGCATCCCCAGCTGCTTTCTGCAGGAAGCTTTTAAAGGCAAAAACCACATCCAGGTTGGCAGCTGCAGGCAGAAGTAGAGCAAGAGTGCAGTTTTCACAGAAGCAAAAGGCAGCAGTTAGCTGGAACATCTTGACCTTAAGTTTCTGGAAGAGGATTGGGTGATTTTTTTTAAAGACTTTCCATTGTGGGGGGCATCTAAGTGGGGGGGGGGGTCAGCTCTGAGTCAGACCTAAGATGGCTGCAGCAGGGACAAGATGGAAGAACCTTGGCCCTGTCATATACTCGGGAGTCTGAGACAGGAGGATTGTAAGTTTGAAACCAGCCTGGGCTATATAATTCTACCTTATCTCAATATAAGAGTACAGAGAACTCTGATGTATCCTTGGTTCAAACACCAGTGTCAGTTTCTATCAGGGAATAAGAGAGAACTCAAGTACATTGGGTGATTATATGGGACAGAGTTGAAGGAGCTGGAGATTTGATAGTGTCTGAAAGGTTTCTTGGAGGATCAGAGGAAGTACCAGTCAACATGAGAAGCCAGATTGGGACCTAAGGAAGGTGCCTTAGTCACTGTTCTAACACTATGAAAGGACACCATGACTAAGGCAAAGCTTATAAAGTAAAACATTTAATTGGGGATTTGCTTACAGCTTCAGAGGTTTAGTCCATTATCACGGCAGGGAGCATGTTGGCACACACATGGCCCTGAAGAAGTAACTAAGAGGTACGGTACATCCTAATCCATAAGCCAAGGAAGAGACTGGTCTGCCATGGACTTTTGAAACCTCAAAGCCTACCCTCAGTGACACACTTCCTTCAACAAGGCCACACCCCCTAATCCTTCTAATCCTTCTCAAATAGTGCCACTTCCAGAGGACTAAGCATTGAAACATATGAGCCTATTACAACCATTCTTATTCAACTCACCACAGAGGACATGGGAGACTAGGGCACTGCTGGCTGGAAAGAGTCATGAGCAGGAAGAAGAGCTGGACATGGGATAGAGAATGTGGACAAGCAGAAAACCGTCCTCACCTCTTGCCTGTATCTTCTGGTATCTTTTGTTGCTTTTAACTATGGCTACTGTAACTGACCTGGCAAAAATAAATGTATTCTAAAGAGGCACTTTAGCTATCAGACTATTAAAAACAGTGGAACCCAAGAAATTTCCCTAGGAATCTCACAACCACATAAGAAAGGTCTGGGCCAGCCAGAGAGGAGATTTGTCTCCCTAGCAAAGAGATTTACAGTCTTCCAGAGAGACAATGATGGATCAGTGGTGATTGGTACCATAACTTGACTGATACTGCTTTAGTATGTATATTCCTAGTTAGGTATTTATATCCTGGATCTCTATTTAAATTTTAATCCCACTTTGAGAGCTCCCCCCCCCCATGGACAGATCACTCAATTCTCTTCACAACATAGCCACATTGAATAAATTTCCCTTTTCTGCTTTTTCCTATTAATTTAACTGTTCTGATTGGCTTCTTGGGGACAGTTGGCCAAAGCTGGCTCCTCAGGGTCCAGACTGTAATTCTAATTGGCTTATTAAAGATGGGTGGTGAAGCTTGGCTTCTTTGGGCACCCAGTGTGCTCCCAAGTTTCTTAGCACCTACTTCTAGTACCACAGAACTTCCATGGTGATCTCCATACAGAATGAAGACCGAGAGATCTAATTTCTAGCTTATGCAAGCCAGGTTAGAACAAACCATGACAACCCATTTAAGCAACTGGTTTCATTTTTTTCATCGTGTGTGTATCCATGTAACTATGGATGTGTGTATCCATGTGTGCACATACACATATGTGCATGTGTTCCACATCTACATTATTATTCTGTCTGAGCCTTTGAGCGGAATTAGCAAACATCCCTCTGCTTTGCTTCTTAATACTTCAGGGACTGTTTCCTAAAACAGAGATTATGTCTGCTATGATCATCCAGTTTTGGAGGTTTAACATATACAATCTTTAGGACTGTTAGTGTCCCAACCATATTCTTTACGGCATTTTTTTTCTTTCAGTATACAATCTAGTCATGTGTCAGGCAGAGTGGTTAAGAGCCCCCTGAATCTAGGAGAGTTCCTCAGCCTTACTTTGTTTTTTATGCCACTAGTGTTTTTGAAGAACACAGTTGCTCCACACACTGCTTCTCAGTTGGGTTTTGTCTGGTGCTCCCTCCACATGACATCCAGGTTGTTTGGTCCCATCCAAAATATTTTATAAGTGTCCCGTGTCCCCGGAGCACCACACACACTGGGTGAATCTTGTCCTGAGAGCACCATTTCCTTTATTGCATTTATTATCAGGCCTTTTTAAAAAAACATACAAAAAAACAAAAACAAACAACCTTTTTTATCTCCTTGAGCACAAGACTTGACATTACATTTTCTTGGTATCTTTTTTCCTCTCAAACTATATACATTTTGTGTTTCTCTTTGGCCCAACTGCTCCTTTTCATTGTAGATCTGCATAAGAGTGATTACGAATAATCACGTGATGCAGTCAACACTAGGCTGTCTTAAAACCTCCTCTGCCAAAACCATTAGTCTAAAATCCTTTAAGCTAGCCTCAGGCTGATTTTGGATCATCTCTAGACCACTTAATATTCTTCCTCTCTGAAACTTCTTTTTTAAAAAATAATTTTGTTAATTTTTCTTTCCTATGCATTGGTGTTTTGCCTGCATGTATGTCTATGAGAGGGTGTCAGATCTCGGAGTTACAGACAGTTGGGAGCTGCCATGTGGTTGCTGGGAATTGAACCCAGGTCCTCTGGGAGAGCAGTCAGTGCTCTAACCACTGAGCCATCTCTCCAGCCCTTTCTGAGATGTCTCCATCTGAGCCCCCTCACTCCACATCACTCTCAGCACCTCTGCCTTCCATACTCCTAATAGGATGGCCCATTGTGCTCCACTTAAAATGTTGAACTGCTTTTCTGGTCCAAAGTCCCAAAGCCTACCATATTCCTCCAACAAACAGCATGGTCAGGCCTATCACAGCAATATCCTGATCCCTGGTATCAACTTCTGTTGATTGTATTCCTATGTAGAGATGCTATGACCAAGACAACTCTTATAAAAGAAAGCATTTAATTGGAGACTTGCTCAATCATTTCAGAGGTCTAGTCCATTATCCTCATAGTGGAAAGTAGGCAGGCAGAGTGCCAGAGCAGTAGCTAAGAGCACTAAGTCCTGATCCACAGGCAGCAGGCAGAGAGAGAGAGAGAGAGAGAGAGAGAGAGAGAGAGAGAGGAGAGACTGGACCTGGCATGAGTTTTAAAACATTAGAGAGCCCACTCCTATTGACGCACCAGCCTCCAACCAGGACACATCTACTCCAACTCCAACCTGGTCACATTTCTTAATCTTATCAACTAGAGATTAAGCTGATGGGGGGCCCTTTTCATTTAACCCACCACAGAGATAGAGTCCTCTACAGCCCAAAGTGGCCTCAAACTTCTGATGCTGTGATAAAACAGTCATCAAAAGTGACTTCTAAAAGGAAAAGTGTATTTTGGCTTGCAGTACTAGATGGTTAAGAGTCCATCGTGGTGGGGAGGCATGGCAGCCAGAGCAAGCAACTGAGAAATCACATTCCTAACTGAAAGCATGAAACAGAGTGACCCGGAAGCAGGGCAAGGCCATGTAATCTCAAAGTCCGCCCAAAGCATTGTACTTCCACCAGCAAGGCCTAACCACTGAAACCTCCCCAGACAGTGCCATCAGCTAAGGATCAAGTATTCAAATACCTGAGCCTATAAGGTATCTTTCTTATCCAAACCACAACATTTCATTGGCCCACATAGGCTAGCCACATAATGATGCAAAATGCATTTAGTTCAACTTCAAAAGTCCCCATACTTTATGACAGTCTGTCAATTCTGTTTGAAAGTCCAAAGTCTCAAGGCAATCTCTCTCTCTCTCTCTCTCTCTCTCTCTCTCTCTCTCTCTCTCTCTCTCTCTCTCTCTCTCTCTCTCTCTCTCTCTCTCTCTCTCTCTCTCTCATTTTTTGAGATAAGGTTTCCCTGTGTAGCCTTGGCTGTCCTGGAACTAGCTCCGTAGATCAGACTGGCCTCAAAGTCACAGAGATCCACTTGCCTCAGCTCAAGGCAATCTCTTAACTGTAGCAGATTACATATTTCCAACATAAATGCTGGAGAAGATACATTACCGTTCCAAAAGAGAGGATGGTTGGAGAGCATCATAAGGAAATATTGGACCGAAGTAGTAATAGAACCCCGTAGGGCAAACAGCAAATCCTGTGACGCCATGTCAAGTAGCAAAGGGCTTAGATGGCTCATCCCTTCACCTTTGCTGCCTACAATTGATCTCCCTATCAAGCTGCATCCATGTCTTTTTTATGGGAAGACAATGTAGAAGAAGATTTGTCCTTTGTAAAAAAAAAAAAAAGAAGAAGAAAGAAAGAAAGAAAGAAAAGAAAAAAAGTTAAGATTTATTAATTTATACAGTGTTCTATCTGTGTGCCAGAAGAGGGTATGATATCTCATTACGGATGGTTGTGAGGCACCATGTGGTTGCTGGGAATTGAGCTCTTAACCACTGAGCCATCTCTCCAGCCCCTGGTTCCATGTCTCATAGGCAGCTCTCTTTGGCAGGTGTCTCACAGCTCTGGCATCTCTAGCATTTTGGAGTCTCTACTACAACCCAGATTTCATGTTCATAGCTTCATGCAATGGTCTCTCAGGTCCTTCCCTACCCGTGGCCTTGGTGACCCTCTGAAACCACAGAAAAAGAATACTTGGCCCCTCACTCTTGCATTCTTCAGGACTCCAAAGGCAGCCCCAAGTTCAGCTGCCAGTTTAGGGTGAACCCTGACCTCCTAGAATCCCATTAGCATCACCCTTTTTTTTATTCTGTTGCTTTTCATGAGCTGGAAGCTTAGCTGGGTGGGGCATTACCCTGAAGGCACCCTACTTCCCTTTCCAGTGTAGAGCAGCAGCCTCCCCTTAACTGTGCTAATCTTAAAATTTAGAGTCTGTCTTCCAGCACTTGCTTTGGCTTTAATGCTAGATTCCTAGTGTTCTTTTTCCCTCCAAGTTAGACTTTTCTGTATTCCTTTCTGTTCCATTTCATTGTAGACCAGCATAAATGTTATCCATAGCAACCACACCACAGGTTCAGGGTTATGGCGTCTTGAAATTTCCTCCATGAAAGAAATTAGCCCGTTAGCTTTAGGCAAGTTCTTAATTTAGGGGCAGAAGGCAGCTAGAGTATGCCAAATTATCACAGGAACGGCCTGTAGCCCAGTTGCTGTTAAAGTACTAATACTGTCTTCCAGGCTCTCACTAGAATATGTGGCGATATATTTGCTGAATATACCCCCTTGCCTTCAGAGACTAAACTTATTCCAGACGTTGCAGCTAAGTTAATAATATGCCTTAGATCATTTAAGACTATGTACTTAACCTGCTGTCCTTCTGTGTACTCAGTCTATTTAACTGTAACCTGCCTTTAAGAACAATGTGACCGAGCAACCGGACTATGTCTTGGATTTTCCACGCAATCAGCATTTACAGCCTAAGCCAAATGCATAGCTTTCATCTTAAATTATGTACTCTTTCACGCCCCTGACCCGGATTACTATTTCTGCGTGCGCTTGAATGTTGTAGTAGTTGTTTGCTGAAAGCAAATCCACTATAAATTTTGGAAGCAACATATGAATGTAGGTTGATTATATCCATGTGGATATAATAACATAGCCTGTTATTCTGGGTCATGTGCAGTCAGTAAAGTGACTTCTTCCATTGTAAACTGTTAAAGATCTCTGTACAGAATCCCTCATTTCTTTCTCATAACATGTTTTCTGTGCTGTTCAGTAAATATGGAGTAAAACTTTGTTAAAGACACACACAGGCTTAACAGAAATGAAGGCACAGCACACAAACTAATCAGACAGGCAACAGGGACAGACAGATTAGACAAACACAACAGATAGACTACAAGCAGGCCAGTAACCATCACCTACAGACAGACAGAAGGCACAGCGAGAAGTAGAAAATTAGGCACAGCGAGAAGTAGAAAATTCAAATTTGGGCTCACTCTTGGTTTAAGCACATCAAGAGAAAGTTGCTTTAAAAAATTCCTTAATGTGACATTGACACACTTTGGTGCCCCCTCTAGGGTTTCTTTAATATATCAACTAATGCAAGAATGGCTCTTTACGTTCTGCTTACAGCATTTAGTTGTTTTTATAGTCCAAAGGTTCAGAGTCACACAAAAACCATCCCAGAGAATGGGTGGGTTTCCATGCAGTTGTGGGTTTCATGTCCCTCAGAAAGGTATGTTGAGGTTATCTCAGTGTAACCTTTCTTTGGGTATAGTCACTGTGATATAAATCACCAAGATAAAGTCATTCTGAAGTAGGATCTGTAGTAGGAGGTTTCTGGCCCGGACTTTTGGGCCTAGCCTCAAGGTTTTGGCCCGCAGACCCACAGACCCCCAGAGACACAAAGATGCTTACAATAGTTTTAGGCTGATCAGCCTAAGGCCCAGGCATATCACTTGCTAACTCTGTACCCTTCATCTAACCCATGACTCATCCTGTTCAGCCATGGGGCTCTGTACCTTTTCTCAGAGCAGCATAGTTGTACTCTGCTTCTTCTGGCTTCTCTCTGGCATTCTGCTCTGTTCTGCCTGCTCCTAGAGTCTTCTTAGTCTGGTAGCCCTGCCCAGACTTCCTGTCTGCCTTTGGCCAATCAGCACTTTTTATTAAATCATAGGTGGGGACAATTATTTACAATGGAACAACATAATCTCCCTACAAGGATCAAGTCTTATTTCAATGGCAGTTGTTCTTTTTAAAGAACTCTGCTTTAAGCTTGTAATATAGAAATGCTGCTTGATTTTCTAGCCTGCTTCCTTGTCTTAACAATCCATGTAAGCAATTCTTCAATGAAATTGTGTGGGGATTGTAGAATTCTGAGTTTTAGAGATTTTTTTTCCTATGCAAAAGGATGTACAACTTATTTATATATTTATTATTTATTTGCGGTGTTGTGGCTCAAATCCAGGGTCTTAAATATGCTGAGCCACATTGCCAGTCCCACGTGAGATGTCTTTTCATTTTAAGAGCATTTCAGTTGGAGCTGAAGAGATGGCTCAGTGGTTTAGACCACTTGCTGCTCTTGCAGAGGGACCCATTTGATTTCCAGCTTCCATGTGGCAGCTGCCAAACATCTGTAACTTCTGTTTCAAGGGGTAAATCCCATGCCTTCTTCTGGTACTCCACGAATGTGGTACATAGACCAGGTAAGATACCCATAGATAGAAAATAAAAATAACCTCAAAAAGAACGTTTCAGCTGAAATTGTTTTATTACATACACAACAGCCAGGCTAGTTAGAGAATTCTTGACTTGCCTTTTTCCTTGTCTCTTGATAATGCTGTTCTGCTGTTCCAATGTATAACATGATCTTTTATCTGGATTTGTGTGTTTGCTAGGGGTGAAACTGGCCTCACCCATGCTAAAGAGATTATCTGTCACCAAATCACATCCCTAACTTTTGCCTGCAGTTTGTCCTTAAACTCTAAAGTCTGACACTTGAGTTAGATCCCAGGACCTCATGGAGTGGAAGCAGAGAACTACTACCAAAATGCTGCCCCCTCCCATAATAATAAATAAAATGCAAAATAAAGAAAAGTGTAAAAATTCAGCAGTTTTCCAGGTGATAGAGGTCAGTTCCCCAAGTCCCTGAAGGGCCCATTTGAGATGTAATTTTCTTATTTCTGCAAAGTTTTCTTGAATTAGTCTTTTTGGAAATTAGCTCTCTGTTCTTTCTTCAGGGACTTCAGTTATGCACGTGGTGGTGATCTTGTGCTGTCCATTTCCACCACCCACCCCCACCCCCATTTTTCTGTTCTCCCCTTTACTTTTCTGCTTCTAGTTTCTTCTCTATATCCCACTCTAGTCGACATTGATTCTCAGCTTTATTAGAATCTCTTCTTCTGTGAATGGCTAGTAATTTATTCACTTCAGAGGTAGTTGTTGGCTAGTTTCTTTCTTGAGTTCAGTCCGATGCTCATGCATCCCTTCTTCCATGCCTCTCCCTCTTTTTTGTTCATTTCTATTCTTAGCTTTTAATTTCAAATTTAAAAAAATTTAAAGGGCCAGGCATAGTGGTGCACACATTCAATCCCAGCACTCAGGAGGTGGAGGCACATGGATTTATATGAGTCTCAGGCCATCCTGTTCTACATAATGAGTTCCAGGCTACCCAAGGCTACACAGTGAGGCCCCTTAAAAACAACAAAAACCAAAAAAAAAAATTTTTAATACTTTTTATTTGTGTGTCTGTGCGCCATGAGAGGGTGGGTGCTCTTGCGAGCCAGAAGAGGGTATTGGGACTGGTGTCCATTGTGAGCTGCTATGGAGATGTTCAGAATCGAACCTGGGTCCTCTGGAAGAGCTGCCAATACTCTTAACTGCCAACCCATCTCTCCAGCCCCAAGGACTGATTTCTTTATTTTTAATTTCAAATCCAAGGTGGACCAATAATTTTGTAAAATATAATAAAATTGATTATTCTGTTGAAATCTTTAAAATAACATAAAACTCTAGTAGTTTTTGGTTTTCAAGACAGTTTTTCTCTATGTAACAGCTCTGGCTGTCCTGGAGCTCACTTTGTGGACCCGACTTGCCTGTCTCTGTCTCCTGAGTGCTGGGAATAAAAGCATGCACCACTACCTGGCCCAATTATTTTCTTATACTTAAAGATAGAGCATTGCATCTCAGATAAATGTAATTAAAAGAAACATACCAACTTGTAGCTTTGAAAGGTAATAAATGTTATCAAAAGATAATTGGTGTGACTGGAGACATAGCATTGGGGTCTGATTTTGAGTCTCAGAACCCACATAAAGGCAGATGTGGGAAGCAGAGACAGGCTGATCTCTGGGGCATACTGCTCAGCAAGTGAACTAGCTTAATCACAAGCCAGTGAGAGACCCTATCTCAAAAAACAAAGCAAAGCAAACAAACAAAAAACCAAGATGATGACACAAGAGGAAAGACAGACACCTGGGCTTGACCTCTACATGCACACACACACACACACACACACACACACACACACACACACACACACACACACACATTCATAACTTTTTCACCCCATATATACACCTAAACAGGAGTCAAAGCCATTTCACCATATGCTCACTTTGAACAAAACTAATTTATACCAATGAATTTTTTACAGTGACAATTAAGTTTGTTGATTCTTAACATAAAGGGTTGAATTGATTTTTTTTCAATATTGTGTTTTGTCTTAATAAAACTTACTTACTTTTCAGACAGTCTTGCTATATATCCCTGGCTCACCTAGTACCCACACTATATCCCTGGTTGGCCTCTAACTCACAGTGGTACTCCTGCCTCAGCTCCCAAGTGCTGGGATTACAGGTGTATGCCCCCATGCCTGGCTGTAACTAGTCTTACGGAGGTATGCTAATAGAAACGAACAAAAGGCTATTTTAATGTAATTCATGCCTAATATATTCATTTGAAATACTTATCCAAGATACATTTTTTTTCTCAAGTCTTCAAATATATATCTAGCAATTTATAATGTTGAAGTTGGAGTTAAAAAACAAATTGGGTTGTAGCTCATCCCCAGTAAAACACATATTCATAAGTGCATAAACACATGCATGTGTATTCTCTCTCTCAATCTCTATTTGTCACACACACACACACACACACACACACACACACACACAGTTGGAGTTCAACATAGGGTGTTAGCACACACCTATGATCCTAGCATTCAGGAGGTGATGGGATAAGGATGTGATACTAGCTTGGCCTATAAGGGGAGTTTCAGGAAGCCTGTACTATATACAGAGACCCTGCCTCAAAGGCCTGGTGGTGCAGACATTTAATCTCAGAGGCAGAGCAGAAGAAAGGATCTATGTTGAGTTCAAGGCCAGCCTTATCTACAAAGTGAGCTCCATGACAGCCAGGATAACATACAGAGACCCTGTCTCAAAACAAAACAAAAGTAAAGAGCTAAATATGAATTCTGGATTTTATATATTTGTGGTAATAGTTGGCCAACTGCCTTTAACGTATTTGCCTTTATGACATGGTTTCACCAAGCATGACTAGGTTATAGATCATTCTGTGTGTGACTCATTTTGCAAGCTTTATAACAACCAAACTTGTTCAACAGGCCTGTTGTTTTGCTTGGCAATCATAAAGTATCAAATTGTGTAAAACTTTCTTAACATAAGTGGTGGCCCATGCCTGCAGTCCTGGCAGCTGGGAGGCTGACACAGGAGACCAAACAGTTGGAAGACAGCCTGGGCTATACAGCAAGTTTCAGGCCACCATGGGCTACATCATGAGGCCTGGCTCAAACAAACCTTCTTTCATGTGAGTACTAACCAGACCCAAGCCTGCTTAGCTAAGCCCACATCAGAGAAGATCGGGGATATTCAGGGAAGTATGTCCATAGACAACTTCTCAACACTAACTCCATTTTTTTTTTAACCTTACCAGATTGTGCCAGTCCCTTCCGAGTAGGTCCCTAGTCTAGAAGTCACCTTCTATCTTCAGGAATAGAGGTGTGTCAGTGACAAGAGAATTGTGTCAGTTGAGTATGGCATGGAATATCAGAGATGGAACACACCACAGCCAATTCTCACCCATCTTACTCCTCAGGCTGAACAGGGTAAGTCCTGCCTTCTCGGGCCCTTGGACTACCTGGTCACTCAGATAGCAAGACATCTTTTACCAAGTGAAACCTCCAGTACAACAAATGGATTACATCTAGTTGAATCATTAGCTAA
The DNA here is from genome assembly GCA_033318265.1 of Phyllotis vaccarum. NCBI lineage: Eukaryota > Metazoa > Chordata > Mammalia > Rodentia > Cricetidae > Phyllotis > Phyllotis vaccarum. The sequence goes on along the minus strand of JARWLC010000013.1, from coordinate 130,624,193 downwards.
AGGGGTCCCATGGAAATCTCTAAAACTCACAGGCCATTGGCAAAGCTATTGGTTGCTCTCCAGAAATAGGTGGTAAGTCCCTATTGCTGGAGGCAACACTTACATTTCTCACTGAACAGAGAAATTTAGCTGGCACCTAACTAGAGGCTTCTCCAGTACTGACTAGTGTTCATGGTACTGGAAGGTACTGCACTCTATCAGAGGAGAAAGCTAAGTACCAACCCAGTGACAACCCCTGTAATCTACAATGGTGACCTGCTGAGATGATACACCAGGGCAATACTGGCACAAGTACGAGAGTAGCCAACTCCTCTCTGATTAGACTCATGGCCTACTCTACAAGATGTAACCCATGCCTAACACTGCTGGGATGGCTAAGAACCCGAGACTACATAGATAGCCTTGGGCCTAGGAGAAAATGATGCTATTGTTTTGCTAAAGGAACATAGTAATAAAATGACTCCTAATGACATTCTGCTATACCCATGGATCAGTACCTCACGCAGTCACCGTCAGAGAAGCTTCCTCTTATAACAGATGGCAACTAACACAGACTCACAACTGCACAATGTACAGACCGTGAGAGATTTGGAACACCCAGTCCTAAACGGGATGTCTTCATCATCTTTCTTGCCTTAGGGCTCAGGGAGCTATATGGAACAGGAAGCTGAAACATTCTAAGAGCCAAAAGAGACGGATGACTTCAAGGAAACAGTGTCTCCCCAGATACAACAGTACTGTGGCAGAGCCTGTTGGCAGAACAGATTCAAGCCAAGATAGGGTCACAGTAGTGAGAAGGGGAAGTGAATATAAGGCCTCACCCCTAACCAAATTTAGTTTTCTCCAATGGAGTCTCACACAGGCTGTATTAACCACACTTAAGGGTATGCCCCATGTCAGCACAAAAATCCAATGGTGTATTTGTAGACTTTTTGTCTCATAGCACTTTTTTTGGGGGGGGGAGCTTCGAGACAGGGTTTCTCTGTGTAGCCCTGGCTGTTCTGGAACTAGCTCTGTAGTTGAGGCTGGCCTGGAACTCACAAAGATCCACCTGCTGGCATTAAAGGCTGCACCACCACTGCCCAGCATCTCAGAACACTGTTTGGGTTTGGGTATGTTTTGCCTTATTTATCCTTTGATTGTATACTTATGGTTTCTTAGTTTGTGTTTTTATGGGTTTTTGTGTGTGTGTGTGTGTGTGTTTATGTCTTGTGTGTATTTCTTGGTTTTTTTTTTTTAAATAGTGTTTCTTTGCTTGTTTCTTTTCCAAAGAGAATTAGAGAATGGAGTTGCAATGGATGGGGAGGTGGGGAGGATCGTTTTTTCCCACCTGAGATCAGATACTCACCACTAGCTCCATACTAGAGTTTATTCAAGGGAGTTGCTAGGCGAGTACAAGGCCAGAAAAGCAGAAAGAGACTCTCAATTGGTGGCCCCTTCTAGGAGAGAGGGTGGGCACAGATTTACATAGCCACACCTAGGGGCGTATCCTCTGTAGGCTACTTGTTCTGTGAAGCCATGTTGGGTTTACCACCACGTGGCCACTACATGCCAGGAATTCCCATCTCACTCTGCGCCATGTTGGGCTATGGGACCAGCACGTTTACCATGTAGCTGCTACGTGCCAGGAATCCTAACAAGGACGTGGGAGGAGTTAGGGAAGGGAAAACTGTTATCTGAATATAGTGTATGAAAAACATCTTTTTTGAGTTGAATCAGTCAATAAATATGCTTGTCTCTGTCTCGCAAGTATATGTGCCCTATCACCACCGGGCTCTGTGTTTTGTAAGTAAGCCCAAAAGATTCATTGGTGCTCCTGGGTGAACTTCTGTAGAATCAAACTTTGCTTTGTTATTGGAACTTAATGTTCACACCTTCTTCACAGCAGGGAGAACATTCTTGAACTGGGAGATGAATCTAAGTGTTAGTCTTTTTACATTCTTAAGAATTTGTATCTGCATGTGGATATGCAAGCCATTCACTGCACATGTATAGTGGGTCAGAGTGTAAGCATTTCAACTCCGATGAAAAGGTATCCAGACAAACAAGGAATACCACAAGTTACGGTAAACACAGCAGTTTACAGCCCTGCTCCAGGGAAAGGCTTCCTCATTGTACCAATTCTGCCCCAGCAGGGTTGGGTTTCCCAGTGAAGTTGTTACAGTTCTGCTCAGGTCCTCCAAAATTTAACTACTTTGCTCAGCTCGGGGAAGGTTTCCCCAGTGAAAATGTTACAGCTTTGCTCCCCTCCACCCAGACTCTCTCTCTGCTCATTCCAGTCATCACCCAAACCTCATTCAAGAGATTTATTGGGAGGGAGAAATCCAGGGGAGCAGCTGCCTCTGCCAGGGTGGGAGAAAGGCAGCCGCCAAGTGAACAGTTTCAGGGTTTATATAGGGCTTCTTAAGGGCGGAGTTTTTCCAGGGAGAATATTTTCAAGGAGGGTATTGGTCAGCTTTCAATCTCCTTGACCTTGCTTGGACAGCTCAGACTGGCTAGATCTTGTGCTCAGAGATTAGTTGCTTTTCCTGCTCAAGGACTGGTTGGTTTCATGCCCAGTTGGCCAGGGGCAGATTGGCTCTGGTTCCAGGGCCAGGGTGGGTTTCTTTCACTGACTCTGGTTTTAGGGTCAGGGTGTGTTTCTTTGGCTGGTCCTTTTACCCTACACAGCGGGCAACCAATAGGAGTCAGTTGTCTCCTACCACAGTATAGATCACATGGTTGCGTGCACTCAGGTGGCCAAGCTTACCATTTCTCCAGCCCCAGATCTCCAATTTAATCATGAGCAAATATCAAACCCAAATTGAAGGCTTTCTACATAATAACTGGCCTATTCTCAAAAAATAGCCATGTGTCCCAGATTAAAGATGACTAAGGAGATAGGACGGTTGAATAGAACATGTGCTCCTGGACTGGATGCCAATCTAGGAGGACATTAGGACAACTGACAAAGCAGATGTAAAGTTTGTACCTTTGCTCACAACCAAGACACCATCAATGTCACAGTGGAGAGTCAGAGTTCCTGGAACTCACTGCTGTTAGAATTTGTACTTATGAAGCAGAAATACTGCTTACAATGTGCTTCCCACCCATTGTCAGTTCCCACAGACTTGGGGTCTAGCCTCCTGCATTACACAGATTAAAAACTCTGATTCTAAGACTCAGGGATTTGCTCTAAATTGGTCAGCTAGGACCAATTCCATCTATCTGTATGACTGCAATTATTTTATCACGGTGCTGCTAACAGCCTTCCGTCATTATGGTTCCCAAAAGAAACCACCATGTGTTCAAGCACTGTCACAAAAAGGCTGGGAAAACGATCAACAAAAATGCTGGGGAACTATGCTTTTGTATACTGTAAATACTTGTCACCTATATTGGTTTAATAAAATGCTAATTGTTCAAGTAACTAGACAGGAGGTAGAGGTGGGGCAACCAGACTAGGAGAATGCTGGGAAGGAGAAGAGCAGACAGTGGATGCCAGCAAGAGACAAGAATGATGATGCAGGATAAGAATGAAAAGGCTCCACTGAGAAAAAGGTACCAAGCCAAGTGGCTGAGCATAAATAGAAATATGGGTTGACTCAAAGAGTTAGCCAGTAATAAGCCTGAGCCTTGACCAATCAGCTTGTAATTAATATAATATTATTTGGGACTAAGTGACTACGAGATTGCAGGTCTGCGGATCTGGACCTTGGGGCAAAGGTCCAGCCAGAAACTTATGATTACACAAAAACCTGCCAAAATCCAAGGTTAGTACGTATGCTGCCAGGGCATAGTATTTGACTGGAAATTACTGAGAGTTTGCTTTGATTCTTGGTTTTTGACAGACATACTTACTTTGTAATACTTTGTACTAGGCAAGAAGGGTAAAACAGGAAACACATCGGACAGTGTTTTGAGTTCACCTGCAATGCTTCCTCACCATTCCAGTCCTCTAAGCCACACTGCCCAGCATTTTAAAGTACTCAGAATATAAGTTATCCTACATGGGAGACAATGAAGCCAAAGTTACATACTCCACTTTAGGAGAGGCGGGGGAAGACCAGAGACTGTGCTGACACATGATAGACTACTTCCTGTAGGCCTTGGCCTCTAATAAGAAAGCCTCTATCACCACCACCACGTGTAGCCCATGAAACTGTTAATAACCCATTAGGAAGTTTCCAGACTGCAGATGAAGCCCGATTGCGAAAGCACTTGTCTAGCATAGGTTCAATTCCCACAACTGTAAGGGAACAAAAACTGCTGAGTTATTGGCCAAAAAGAAAGTTTATGCAGCTGCGTGTGGATGTGGGTGTGGTAGGGGCAGGAAGATTGGGAGTTCAAGGTCATCTCTGCTATAATAGCATGTTTGAAGCCAGCTTGAACTACTTGAGACCCTGCCTCAAAGCAAAAAGGCTCATGAGCTTGGCCACGGTGATGTGGCACGGACCTGTCATCCCAGCATGCAGGAAGAGGATCAGCCTGGATCTCATACTCCAGCATAGATTACACAATGAGACCATGGCTTAGAAAAACAGTTTATGGCATCAGTCCAATCGGGGTGGGGGTGAAAGAAAATGCCATAGCCAGAGAAAAGAAAATTGAGGGTTCTCTTTTATCCTTTGGGGTTGGGTCAATGACATTTACCGCATATTGAATCTCAAATATTTTCTAAAGCTGGACTAGTCCATCAACACAATGGGAAGTGAGACACAGTCCACCACGAGTCTGCCTGCCTTTCCTGCCTTGCGTCTCACAAATCTCCACACTGTGATTTATGTTCTTGAACAAATTAGACTTAATTTCAGAGCAAATCATCAGCAACAGGTATAATAATCTTGGCAGAACATTTATTTTAATTAATTGCTTCCTGCATAATGTAGATAGAGGGATGCTGATGCCATTTACCCTATAAGGATTAGTACTGTCATGTAATTCATTTTTCTTCCCCTAGAACTTAGTCTTCATCAGTTTGAAATTTCAAAGACATTGGTTTACTTCATATTTAATCGTAACAGTCTAACTTCCCTGCAAAGTTTATGTAAGATACTTGCAAAAGAAAAATGGATTCTGAGAACCTTGCACTATGTGCCATTCCTGCTTCTGTCCACAGGTCCTGTCAGGTAATCTGAGGGTCAGAGTGTTCAGGGCCAGGCAGCTGAATGACTGACTCTCATCCCCATAAACCTGGCCAGGGGAAAGCATGTAGAACACTCGTGATTTTAGAACAGTGTTGACTTTCTCTCCATGAAGAGACTTTCTCTCCACCAACTTCGTTCTTTGCTTAACCTCAATGAAAGGCAAAAATAAAAATATTTCCTTCACTGACAGGAAATTTAATGTATAACTGTCAATAAGTGGTGGAAAACAAAATACTGCTCCTTTTCAAAGCTGCCATGCTCTGTGTTGTTTAGAAATGAGCTGTTAACTGTTTCCAAAGATGCAGCATCAGCTAGGACTGAACTAAGGACGGTTTCTGCTACATAATACAAACATAAAATGAAAATTTCAAATCCGTGTGTTTTAGAAGACAAAATTGTAACCATAGTTTCTAACCTTAGAAAGCCCTTTATGTTCTAACCAATTGCTTGTTCATCTCTTAAAATGCTACAGGAAAACATAAACCTTTCCTACATAGTCAAGTGTGAGTTTACCGTGTATGCTATACCAGTTCAATAACAAGAATGGAATTAAAATACCTTCCTTACATTGGTACAAAGTCTCAGGAGGTAATGAGAATAAGCAAATGGATGAGCCCTTTGTATAATAAAGCAGCCAGTTCTGGTGAAATACCAGCCTGTTTAATTAGGTTTTTATAATATAAATTTAGAATTGCAATGACACAGATTTTGAATCATTAACTTTATTTGTCACTCTAGGTAGATATTGGTCCATTTCCACATGAACAGTGGCAATCATCCACTTCCACTTAATATTCTACAGAATGAAGCTGTACCACACACAAACCAGAATAACATTATAGGGGGAAAGTTATAGAAATAAAAATATTTTATATTCATGCTTCAAGATATCCCCCACAGATTTGTTTTTGTATATCTAATTACAAGCAGCTATATTCCACAAAGCTATTCTCTTCTGAAATCAACATAGTATTTTTTAATATTTTTAATATCTCTACTAAACCACATGGATCACCAAACTTGCAGAAGAGATTAAAAACAGCTAGCCCGCCAATCACACACATTTCCAAAACTAAGTGATTGTATAAGCATATCCAGTATTTTTGGGCTACTAATAGTTCAAACCTCTACTCTTGTCTCTGAGATATTTACATCAGATTAAGACATACGCAAACAATTCAGAGTGAATAACAGCTGACCTAGGACTTAGCTATTCTGTACAAGGAACTCAAGCATTTGGAAGCTTCTCTACAAAACCCAGTGCATTCTCCAACATGAAAAACACAACTATTCTAAGTGGTTTACATTTCTGTCAGTGCATATTACCAAATGTATTAAATGGAATGAAGTTATATTATTAAATGGCTATGTGAACAATATTTGAGCATATTATGGAATTTATATCACAATTCAACTTGAGTCAACACTATAAATCACTCTAAAGAAAGCATACACAAAATAGAGAACAAAATCTATGTTTTCATTAAAATAAATTTAAGGTATACTATCTACTTTAAACCACACTAAAAGATATACTTTTTAACAGAACAACTGACCCCAAACCTGCTGTCTACTTAATCCATTCGAATCTTCTGGTTTGTCATCCTATAAATGATGCTATCATATCCAGGATCCATATTCCAAATGTTGTAAGAGACGATAATCACAGCCAAGGCCAAGCCGATCATAATCCACAATACCAAGTTGAAAACCACAGAATACTCCAAATTATACTTATATGCAAGGTTATAGGGACTTTGAATGTTCTACAATGAAGAAAGGAAAAAGTATCAAGAAGACAGAACTTTAAGATTATAAAAGTTATTCTGATTTTATGTCTATGATTTGCCATCGAACAGACACCTAGGAATTCCTAAGTGGAATCGGAGCTGCCGATCTGCCCTTGGAGGAGGCAGGAGGGGGTTGTGCCCTGGAGAACACAATGGCATGCTTCCTCAAGAAGAAAGCCCAACGTTGTGAGAGGATTTGGTGGTAACCAATGCAGCTGAAGCTTTGCAGATCCTGTGGGTCAGTGAGCCTAGGCCCTAACAAACACTTCTCTATTTGTACCAAGAGACATGTACAAGAGTGATTATCTTCAGCAGAATGGACAACTATGGCATGTTCAGACAGTAGGGCACATAACAAGAAATGAGTCTGCTCCAGTGACATTTGAAAAAATGGCACCGAGCAAAGAACACCAAAACATGAATGCAGTGTGGTTCCATTTGAACCTGGGTAAGACTACATAGGCTGGCCATGACAGAGCACACTTTTAATCCCAGCACTTAGGAGGCAGAAGCAGGAGGCCCTCTATGAGTTCAAGGCCAGCCTGATCTACAATATTGAGTGCCAGGACTACAAAGAAGGACCCTGTCACAAGAATAAATAAATAATAAATACATACATATACACACAGTCAAGCTATGAAGAAAGGGGGCCACATTAATACTGGGGATAGCAGGGTGAGGACTTGCCTGCATTGCCTGAAGGTCTGGTTCCAGCACCACTTAAAAACAGGGAAGGGGGCAAAGTTGGGAGAAAAATACCTCTCTGTATGGGGGAGGGTAGAGGGACAAGATAAGGGGACCTACCAAAAACAAGCATTCTCTCAAACGATATAGAACTAATATTTACCCTTTAATTATACTAAAGGTATGATTTACGTAAAGTGAAAACCACAGGATGTTTCAACTGTATTTTCCATGTTGGAGTGGTATACATGCCAGACTTTGTGGGATGTCTATGCTGTCTGAAAAGCTGATTTATCCTGGGATAGACATCATTTGGGACATGTCATTCACTCTGGCTAGAACATTTCAAAAGTGGGCAGGAGATGAAGCTGGAACTCGAGAAGCTATGGAGCATCTGGACTTGAATTCGTGCTTAGTGAGACATCACTGACCAATTTCAGGCAGGAAGTAAGTGACAAGATCAGATGTGCCTTATTTAGCCTGCTGTGGGAGTCATGCACGCTTTTAATTCCAGGGCAGAGGAATTAGGAATTTAGGAGGCAGAGGCAGAGGCAGGTGGATTGCTGTGAGTTCCAGAACACCCCGGTCTACATTAGGGAGCTCCAGGGCAGCCAGGGCTACACAGAGACCCTGACTCAAAGCAAAAACAACGACAGCTAGTGGCAGGGCAGAGGATGCTGTGGGAAGGGCCAGTGGAGGCAGAGACAGGGTGGTAGACGAGGGCAGGATGTCTGGCAGTGTTCTACAGCTCTTGCCCCCAGCAGGCCGTGCATCCTCAGTAGACGGGTCTGTGCTGCTGCCGCTGCTGCTTCTATTTTCCTTTTCCTGTGCTAAGGAACAAGCCTAGAGCCTATGTACATTTGGCAAGTGTTCCACACAACCAAAGTCTTTTGTTGGTGTTGATTGAGATACTTGACTTGCTATCCAGCCCAAGCTGCCTGGATTTTACAATCCCCCTGCCTCTACCTTCTGAATCCTGGGATTGTAGTTGTGTGCCCTCATGCCTGACTTAGTTCCTTTAACTCTTGCCATTCTTAAAGTGACAGAAGACTGATTTCAATGGCAGAGTGAAGACAATAGGCTCCTAGCTAGGTGTATTTTCCTGTAGGGAGCTCAGAGTCCACACAAAGGGTTTTACACAGTCAAGCACCTCTTTCTTGGATTTACATATACTTACTAAGTCAGCTCCTTTTCACATCCATTTTGAGTATAGATGTATTGTTCAATCCTCACTACAACCTAATCTGAAACCATCACACACTCAGAAGAAATCCCACACAGGGGCCTCTAGTGTTCTGTTAGGTAGGAGATCCCAGGATACAGTTAAGGGTACTGTGAATGCAGGACAGTGATGGGCACTGATGGCAGGTGCCCAATAAAACTGAAATGGAAATTCTAAGGAATGTTTCATATGCAAAATACGTGCAGTCTTCTCAGTTTGAAGTGTTATTTTATGGGTTACACCCATGCTATTTAATATTCTTGGTGTTTAATTTTGATGTATGTTGCTTTAGCTATACTGAACTCCATGGTTAATTAGCCCTGCCCATGTTTTATACATTTTTGAGCTGGTGTTTGGGGGACTAGCTGTGTGTGTGTGGGGGGGGGTCCCCTCTGCACTGTGTACTGAGGACATGACCTAGCAGAGCAGAGGTTTTACATTTACTTCTCCTGGAAATGGGTTTTCTCGTAACTTCTTGTTCAGAGGCTTCCTAGACAATATAAGTTTAAGTTTCAAATGCAAACAAAGAGCCCTGGGGTTAACAATGCCCTAGGAAATAACCGTCCTCCCAGTGCCTATGCGGATCACCAAGTGTCTTTCTGCTCCCTTTTGTTGGCAGGAAAAACCATCATTATCCCCATTCACCAAGGGGCAGCCCTCTCTTGCTCCCTCTCTTTATAAGGACACGTTGGTTCCAGTCTCACAGGAACCAATCTCTTGACAGCCCCAACTGGAAGTCTTCTCACTCCAGTTTTTTTGTGAGAATCCCTTCTGTATTTGAAAGTTGAGCTATGCTTTTGAAACTGTCTATCTAGCACTTCTACAAGTTTTATGGTGGAAACCGGAGGAGAAGGAGGAGGAGGAGGAGGAGGGAAGGAGTCCAGGCCTTAGAAAGCTGTTTAGACTTTTTATTTTTATTTTTTAACACGGTCTTGCTATGTAGCCTAACCTGACATTGAACTCACACCAATCCTCCTGCCTCAGCTTTCTGCTGTCATATCTGACTCTGAAATACAGTCTTAAGCAGATACCCTTCCATGTCAGTTTAATCTGGAAGGCAACAGTCTCCAGCCAGGCGTCTCTAGATTATCTAAAATCGGTCCTGGCTGTATATAGCCTTTTTACTCCAACCCAACTCACACACTCATCCTTAGGACTGAGCATGGAGGACCCTATAAATGGGTCCAAAGGGGAGGGCAGACAAACGGCTGGGTATCTGATGGCAGCATGTGATGGGGCTAAGCATATGTAATCTTTGCTTTTCTTAGACAAAGTCTCATGTAGCCCTGCCCAGGTTAGCCTCTGACCTTCTCTGTAGCAGAGGATGGTTTTTAAGATCTTGCTCCTCCCGTTCCCACTCCCCAAGGGCTGAGATGACAGGTGTGAACTGCCATAGCAGGCCAGTAACATTTTTAACTCTGTGCTGCCATGGAGTCCCTGCATGGCTCTCCATCACTGCTAAGCGTGCTGAGGCTTTGTGTGTGTGAGAGACCATGCATCCAGACATGGCCATCAACTTTCTCTCTGGCCCTCGAAGTCAGTGGCTTTCAACCTTCCTAATGCTGCAACCTTCTAAATACAGTTTCTCATATCCTGGTGACCCCCAACCATAAAATCAGTTGCACTGTTAGTTCATAGCTGCCATCTTGCTATGGTTATGAACTGTAATGTAAATATCTGTGTTTTCTGATGATCTTAGGCAACCTCTGTGAAAAGGTCATCCAACCCCCAAAGGGGTCATGACCCAGGTTGAGAATTGCCCGCTGCTCTATGGACTTTCCATCAAAGTAAGATCCACATTGAAATGTGGGTGAGCTAAATCAGAATTATAAAGATGTATATGCAGAGGGTCCAAGAAAACAAGGGACTAGGTTGCAAATATGTTTCTCTTGAAAAGCAGAATCCATAGGCTGAGAGAGGTACATTATTCCCTTGCATTAACTTCTGATGGATCCTTATCATTTATAATTTTGCCAGCATTGACAGCTCAAAAATTTATATTACCTGATGGCAAGCCCAGGGGACCTAATATCACTGGCAAAAGCACAAACCTAGCTGAACAGGAAACCTAAGTTTTCACTGAAATTCCTTCGGGTTTACTAACTACTCATCCATGTCCCTGATAGGTAATATAGAACTTTGTTTTTCTGTAGGGAGCTTATTGAGACAGGACCTCATGTAGCCCAGACTGACCTCAAATTCATTATGTAGTCGAGAATGACCTTGAACTCTTCGGTCTCTTGTTTTTACCTCCCAAGTGCTAGAATTACAGGCCCACACCATCACACTCAGCTTTAAAATTTCTCATTTCTGCATTGCATTTTATTTATTGTGTGTGCATATGTTTGTGAGTGTGTGGGTGTGGAAGTCGGGGGACAACTTCCATGAATCCCTTTGTCTCCTTCTATCACGTGGGTTCTGAGACTCGAGCCCACTGAGCAATCTTGTAGCCCCGAGTTTTGTCTTTTTGTCTGTTTTTCTTTGTGTGGCCAGGCTGCCCTGGAACTCACTCTGTAGACCAGGCTGCCCTCTTAATCACAGAGTCCTGCCTCTGCCCCCCCCCCCCCCCCCCCCCCCGTTCTGGGATTAAAGACATGTGCCACCACCGCTGGCAGAGAGAGGGTTTTATTCTTTAAAGTAAGTTGATCTTACAGTTTTAATACAGGATCTAAAAACATACTCACCTCTTGTTTTACCTCAAGGATGGTTCTTGACTTCCTCACAAAGGATGTGTCAAATGATTTGACAGTCACTAACTCTACCACTGCATTCCCACCATAGAGACTGTACATGTCATCTGCAAACTGAAAGTCAGTTATTAACATTATGATGAATGGCAAAATACATTTTATTTACATTTGTATTTCTGGTTAAGAAACATTTTATAAAACTGTTCCTTGGTACACATAGGGGACTGGTTCTAGAACTTCTATACACTTGCATAGAACTATGTGGAGCATCCTGTATACCCTAAATCATCTCTAGAAGATATGGACTATTTAACATTACCGAACATTGAGTTAAGCCTTAATACATATTCAAATATTTAGATAAAATTGAAACTTGATGGCGGCATATAAATTTGGGAATGAAAGCAGAAAGGGGAAATGAAATCTGTCCAAGTGGTTTTTTGTTAATCATGGACCTTACAGAGGTTTGTGAATGAGGCCTCAATAAAGAGCTATAATTTTCCATTTATTAATAAAATCCCATTTATTATGAATCAACTGTGTGAAGGCTACTGTGTGCTCATGTGCAACTTCAATAGCTCACAGTGCTTAATGAGAATTTCAGATTGGGATGATGAAAACATTCTCGAGATGGATAGTGGTGATGGCTTTGCACAATCTATGAAGATACTTAATATCACTGAGGTAGATTTAAGAGTGCTTAAAATGGCATATACGCCACCAGAATCCACAAACACACAACACTGCCACTGTTAGCATTGGAAAGAGATTCCCAACACACACATGTGTTTGGTCTTTTGTTTTGTCTTGTTTTTTACTGAGGATTGGTTGATTTTGATCTTTTGAGACAGGGTCTTACCACATAGCCCAGTAAGGTCTGGAATTTGTGATCGCCCAGCCTTCACCTCCAAGTGCTGAGATTATAGACAAGTACCACCACACCTCTTCCCAATATACACCTCTGACCGTACACTATTCTTTTGTTAGGAAGTTGGTATTGGGAATTGAATTTAAGGCCTACACATGCTAGGCAAGCAGTCTAGCCTGAGCTATATTACCAAACCTACCCTTACACTATTCTTAGATATAATAACTACAGTACCTTCAAGTTATGTAAAACTTCAACTGGACTAGGGGTGTTGGCTTAGTGGTAGACTGCTTACTTGACTAACATGTGTGAGACTGAGAATTCTACTCTTGCTCAGAGGGAAGATAAGACTTCAATTAACAGCATTCCACAAAGGATTTTTCCATGAAGAGACTAAAATGGTCATACACCAACCTCTCTTACACTGGTAACATTGGTATTTACCTTTTGGAGAGCATCCTCAAGGATCCTAGAAGCATCCCTGAATTGTTCAGAGTCTTCCCCATAGCGCTTCCCCAGTTCATCTAAACCCGCCAGCTCCAGTGAATACAAATCAGGAGAATGATCCTTGGCTAGATGCTTATGACGAGACAACTTAGAACAAACCGAAAACAGAAATGAGATGCTAAGCACAAGCAAGTGAAGCTTTCCAGAAGAACCACAGCAGCGCACTGCAACACAAGCAGTTCAAAATGGCAGCACAGGGAACTTCCTTAAATGGGTTTCTGGTAAATTCAATACAAGTCTCATTGCTTAATTTTAAAACCTTAGATATGATCCCAGTGCTCTGGAGGCAGAAGCAGGAAGATCTCTGACTTCAAGGTCTACAGAATGAGGTCCAGGACATCTAAGGCTACGAGAGACCCTGTCTTGAAAAAAAATCAAAACCCCAAACCAAACAAATAAGCAAAAGACTTGTATATGAGGCAGTAAGTGGCTGGACTGCTATGCCAGGATTCAGGAACTAGACGCTTCCTCCTACATACCCTCCCAGAACCCACTGGCCTCTAGCACTAAGCTTTCAAACTCTGGATTAAAAAAAAAGTTTGGGAAACAACTTCAGAAGCTAGCAGACAAGTAAGAAGATCTAGTTCTGCCATGAGGATGCTTTTAAAAAGCATTTACCAAAAGATAACTTGCAGATAGATTTTTTTTTTTTAATGTAGCTGATGCTATTAATTGTCCAAACTGGTGTTCCTGGTTTTGAGCCACAGTTACAGATATAGGAATTCAGTCTCAGTGTCTGTCTGACAAGTAATAGATGGCCAAATTGCAAGTACAGCAGGATAGTTTTATTCCCAGGGCTATGTTCTTTTGAGGGTTATGGTCTCTCCTGAAGGCAGAAATGCAAAAGAAATGGCCACTAACATGAGATAGAATTCAGCACTATTTTCTCAGTTTTGATGGGATCATAAATTTGGGGCATGATTAAACTTTTCAACAGGGCTCATTTTCATCTAAAGATTTTCTAGGCATCAAAACAGACACAACTTGAACGCTCGAACAGCCTACTTACCAAACTCGAAATATCCCGGAGCACTTGCAGTTCCGAAAGAAAGAGCAGGTCAGCCTTCAGAGACCAAAAGGTGGCCATTACTTGAAATACACATTAGAGATCTGTACTGCCATTTAGCAAGTAAAGTACAACATATTATGACCACTAGTCAAGTAAACTCATATTTTCCTCTCTTTGGTAGTGTAATTGAAACTTGAGGCAGCTTGGTGGTAGAGAATCGTTTAATATGTGCAAGACCTTGGGCTGGGCTCAAGGCAAGTACCAGGAAAAGACAAATATAAAACATTATTTCCTAACAAACAGGTAATAGCCACTCCCTAGTACAGTGATCACCACTTACCAGCTCTACTTGTGATAGAACCATGCCCGAGTGTCAACACCACTGTCACTGTCGTGACCTCAGAGGACTGAGGAATCCTATCACTATCTTAAGATCCTATGGAGGAGTGGACCAGTTTACTTCTTGCCTTGAACACTTTCTAAAGAAGAGAATTAAGAATGGTGGTTCTTGGGCTGGAGAGATAGCTCAGAGGTTAAGAGCACTGGCTCTTCTTCCAGAAGTCCTGAGTTTAATTCCCAGCAACCACATCATAGCTTACATCTATCTGATAATAAGATGTGGCTCACAATCATCTGTAATGAGATTTGGTATCTTCTTCTGGTGTGCAGACATACATGCAGGCGAAACACTGTATACCTAACATTGGTGGTTCCTAGCCACCCACAACAGCTATAAAGGACAAGAGCCAAAAGGAGGGATGGCTGTCAGGTATGATGGATGGTTCATGCTCTTTTAACCCCAGGACCCAAGAAAAAGAAGCTGGCAGAGCTCTGTGAATTTGAGGTCAGCCTCACCTACACAGTAAGTTCCAGGCCAGCTAGGGCTATATAGTGAGCTTGTATCTCAAAACAGTAGGAATCTGTCTCGCTACTGCAATATCCTGAAAAATGTGACTCCATATTAACAATGGCTATGAATAATGGCATCAATTCACCAGGTCCACACAGCTCAACCAGCCACCAAGAAGACTGGTTTTGCAGCTTGTCTGGATCAACTGGGAATGCTGGTATGAGAATGTAAAAACAGACTGAATAAAGTTGACTCAGGCCAGAGGCACACGCCTTTAATCCCAATACTCAGGGAGACAAAGGCAGCCAGATCTCTGTGAGTTCAAGGGCTGTCTAGACTACAGATCCAGATAGAGATACAGAGTTCCAAGGCAGGCAGAGCTACACAGAGAAACCCTGTCTTGAACCCCCTACAAAGTGCAACTCAGAAAAGGTGTTTCTTCGTAAACACTATGCCAACAGAAGAAAGAATGTACTCCAAGCAGTAAATGGAAAGGGAATATAATGGCATTTATTTATTCACTCAGCAACTGAACTACTTACTTCATTATTCCTACTCAGAGAATTGAGGGGGAGAGAGTTGAGAACGGAGTTTTCTTGAAACAGGCGATTACGTAGCTGCCGTAATGTGACTGAAAGGTCTTCAAAGACGGAGTTGGCTTTCCCCACCATATACACTCTCTACAAGAAGAATCCAGAACTCTGGGTTAACTGTCTGCTATGCATTCCTTCCAACATACAGACTTCACATAGGTTTCTTCATAGAATTACTTTCTCCCAATATCTCATCTCACTTTTTAATTTAATTTTTTTCATTTTACATACCATCCACAGTTCTCTCTCCCTCCCCTCCTCCCACCAACCCCACCCACTCCCCAGAGAGGGTAAGGCCTACCATAGGGAGTCAACAAAGTCTATAGATCAAGTTGAGACACCACAAAACCCTTCCCCCCATCAAGGCTGCAAAAAGCCAGTTCATGCACTAGGGATAAATCCTGGCCCCACTGCCAGAGACCCCACAAACTGTCCAAGCCACACATCTGTCATCTACATTTAGAGGGCCTGGTTTGGTCCCATGCAGGTTCCCTATATCCCATTTTTAATGGGATTATATGGTATTTTGGTGTCTAGTTTCTTGAGTTCTTTATATATTTTGAAGACCAATCTTGTCAGATGTAGGTTGGTGAAGATCTTTTCCCATTCTGTAGGCTGTCATTTTGTCTTATTGACTGTGTCCTTTGCCTTACAGAAGCTTCTCAGTTTCAGGAGGTCCGTATTTATTGTTCTTCTTAGTGTCTGTGTTACTGGTGTTATGGTTAGAAAGTGGTCTCCTGTGCCAATTCGTTGGAGGGTATTTCCCACTTTCTCTTCTATCAGGTTCAGTGTAACTGGGTTTATGTTGAGGTCTTTGATCCACTTGGACTTGAGTCTTGTGCAGATGGATAAATATGGACCTATTTGCAGTCTTCTACATACTACCATCCAGTTACACCAGCATCAATTGTTGAAGATGCTATCTTTTTTTTCCATTGTACAGTTTTGGCTTCTTTGTCAAAAATCAGGTATTCATAGGTGTGTAGATTAATGTCAGGGTTTTCAATTCGATTCCATTGATCCACAAATCTGTTTTTATGCTAATACCAAGCTGTTTTTTATTACTATAGCTCTATAGTAGAGATTGAAGTCAGGGATGGTGATGCCCCCCAAGTTTCTTTATTGTACAGAATTGTTTTGGCAACACTGGGTTTTTTGTTTTTCCATATGAAGTTGAGTATTGTTCTTTTGAGGTCTGTGAAGAAGTGTGTTGGGATTTTGATAAAGATTGCATTGAATCTGTAGATTGTTTTTGGTAAGATTTCCACTTTTATTATTATGGTTTTACTTACCCAAGAGCATGGGAGATCTTTCTATTTTCTGATATGTTCTTCAACTGCTTTCTTCAAAGAGTTAAAGTTCTTGTCAAACAGGTCTGTCACTTGTTTGGTTAGTTACCTCAAGGTATTTTGTTATTTGTGGCTATTGTAAAGGGTGATATTTCTCTGACTTCTTTCTCAGCCCATTTATCATTTGTATATAGGAGGGCTACTGATTTTTTGAAGCAAATCTTCTATCCCACCACATTACTAAAGGTGTTTATGAGCTGTAGGAATTCTCTGGTAGAATTTTGGAGGTCACTTATGTAAACTATCATTTCATCCGCAAATAGTGAAAGTTTAACTTCTTTCTTTCCGATCTGTATCCTCTTGATCTCCTTTTTTTGACTTATTGCTTTAGCTAAAACTTCGAGAACTATATTGAAGAGATAAGGAGAGCAAGAACAGCCTTGTCTCGTTCTGATTTTAGTGGGATTGCTTTGAGTGTTTCTCTGCTTAGTTTGATGTTGGCTGCTGCCTTGTATATTGTATATCGCCTTTATTATATTTTCCCTGTATCTCTGATCTCTCCAGGACTTTTATCATGAAGGAGTGTTGGATTTTGTCAAAGGCTTTTTTTTTCAACATCTGATGAGATGATCATGTGCTTTCCTTTCAGGTTGTGTATATGATGGATGACATTGACAGATTTTCATATGTTGAACCATCCCTGCATCTCTGGGATAAAGCCTACTTGACTGTGGTGGATGGTGGTTTTTGTTTGTTTGTTTGTTTGTTTTTTTATGCTCTTGGATTCAGTTTGCTAGTATTTTATTGAGTATTTGTGCATCAGTGTTCACGAGGGAGATTGGTCTGTACTTCTCTTTCTTTGCTGTATATTTGTGTGGTTTGAGTATCAAGGTGACTGTGGCCTCATAAAAGAGTTTGACAATGTTCCCTCAGTTTGTTTTATTGTGTGGAACAATTTGAGGGGTATTAGTATTAGCTCTTCTTTGAAATTTTGGTAGAATTCTGTGCTGAAATCATCTGGTCCTGGGCTTTGGTTGGTTTGGAGACTTTTAATGATGGCTTCTATCTCCTGGGGGGTTATAGTCTATCTAAACTGTTCAGCAGGTCTTGATTTAATTTTGCTCTTTTTGTTATTAAATGTATTCTTACACTGCCATTTAACCATCTGGGTTGAGGTAATTGTAGATATAGGTGTTGATTCTTTTCCAGTCCGTGCAGGTGGAGCCTGGGACTCCAGGGGCCTGCCTCGGGGTATGGCTGGCCTGCTGACCAGTTGCTCTGATCCTCTAGTCAGTGCAGGTGGACCTTGTGCCTCTGGGGCCTCTGACACTGATGTGGATGTTAGCCTTGTGACCTTCTACTGTGTCAGCAAGGAGTAGGGAGGGACACAGACATGTGCCCCCAGGGCCTAGGGCCTAGAGCTTAAAGAGCTCAGCTGTACAGCTGGGAGACCAGCCACTCGCCTCTTCCAAGTTGCGCAGCTCATACAATTACCTTAAAATTGTCATTAAATAACACCTCTTTACAAGGATCTTAAATAAAAACTTTGTTGCTTACTTCCTCACTGGGAGCCAACTGCAAAACTACAGGCGTTTCTTCAGAAAATAAGGAGTGAATGGAGTTTGCAACACTGTCAAGACTAAAAGGAACTGCCTGAAATGCAAGAGGAAAACAGTCATTATTTTTTGAAATAAAGTGGAAAGAAAAATCATCCAGACAGTGTAAGAAAGAAGTCCCCGGAAGAACAAGCATTTTCCATTATTATTGCTATATGTTAACTGTATACATTAATGGGTTTCATCATGACGTCCATGCTTCCAAATGGTGTCAGACATGACCCCACCTTCTAGCATTCCACTGTCCTTCACTCTCCCCTCTCTCCTTCTTATCCATGGTCTTCCCTAGTCGCTCAACTATTTTTGAGTTGTCTCTTTTCTTTTTGAATTCTGCTCTCTACGTGAGTGAAAACATGTGCTGGTCTGGCCTGTTTCGCTTAATAAAACCACTTCTTACTCGAACTCATTTTGTTCTTCAAATCACATGATTTTTTCATCCTTCTTTATATCTCTACTGATCACCCACATTTTTTGTTCTTTTTTCATACAATATATTTTGATCACATATTCCCCCCTCCCCAAGCTCCTCCCACATCATATCCACCTTGCTATCCACCCAACTTCATGGCCTTTTTCTGTCACCTTTACCCACTAAGCCACCGTCCCGCCGCTATCAAAAGACTCTTAAAAATTATTACTTATGTGTGTGCTTGTATATGTGCACATTGCCATGACATATACGTGCCAGAGAATTGTGTGGAGTTGGTTCTTTCCATCCACCTTTCCATGCAAGGCAAAGGGCCTTTGTTCACTGAACCTTCTTTCTAGCCCCAAGAGCTGCCTTTTAATTTGAATTCAAAGTTTTTATTTTGTTTTTATTTTATTTTACTATTGAGTGTGTATGGGTATTTTTCCTGTGTGTATGTCTGTGTACCATTTGTGTGCCTGATGCTGGAGGAGGCTAGAAGGTGGCGCTAAATCTGTAATTCCAGTTGATTGTGAGCTGGCTGCCGTGTGCATGCTGGGAACTGAGCTCAGGTCCTTCTCAAAATCAGCCAGTGCTGAACTTTTTCTCTACCCCCTTGAAACATATTAAAGTGCAATATACATATAATACCTGGGGTAAGGAGGGCAACATTTATAAATGAGTGTGCTCTCCTAACCCAACTAGATTAAAACACAGAATACCAAAAGTGTCCTCAAAGCACCCACCTCTACCCTTAGGAGTAACCAAATGGGGACATCTATGCTATGCTACATTTGTTTTGCTCAACACTATTTTAAAAAGGCACATTCAAAAACTTTTCTCTCAAAACTTATTTTACTTCTGATATTAAGAGTATTAAAATAACAAGAGGCTATAAAGAAAGCACGGGTTTCTCGAGAACTTGGGTTTAATTCCCAGAATCCACAGTGGCTGATGCCCTCCCCTGGCCTCTACTGGTACCAGGCATGTACATGATGCAGTCATATATGTAGACAACGCACTCAAACACAAAAAGATTGTTTTTTAAAGCAGTAACATATTTTTTAAAAATAAGCAGTGGCTCAAACTAGCATCAAACTTCTTATGTAGCTTTATTACATGGCCTCAAATTTGGGAACTTCCTGCCTCTACTTCCCATGTATCTGAATTACACTGTACCCAGTGTGGTTTTGTTTTCAGGGAGATATCTTGGTGAGTTTTCTTCTAATAGGTTCCATTTAGTACTTAAAGGTTATCACCTATAAACATCAACTGAATGTCAATGTAGTGCAGGCAGAAATGGAGGTAAGTAAAGAAACCCTATGGATGAAATACCAGTATCCAAGCATCAATTTCAGGATTCTATGACTGGAACAGACAGACACATTGCGTTTATCTTATATCAAGATGCATATTAACTCTTCTCAAACTTCTAAAATGAGGTCACAAGAAACTGGAGAGGAGGAAGAGCAGTCAAGCTTGCAAAAGCATGTTGTTCCCAGCCTCTGCAAGTGACTGCCTTTTATGAACACACCGTTCACCTCCTCGGGCTCGGGTGGGAACATGGATGACATAAACTTGCCTACCTCATTTCACCTAGTGCAGTGGTTCTCAACCTTCCTAATGCTGTGACCCCTTAGTGTAGTTCCTGATGTTGTTGTGACCCCCCCACACCATAAAATTATTTTTCTTGCTATTTCATAACTGTGATTTACTACTGTTATAAATCATAATGTCAATATGTTTTCCAATGGTTGTAGGTCCAACCTCCCAAAGGGGTCAAGACCCAGAGGTTGAGAACCACTGACTTAATGGACCAGCATTTAGGCTAGGAAAGCTGAAGACTGAAGGATCTGCTCCTACCTAGCAATCAATCTGGAGAAGCTAATGACGGAGTTAGATATCAGATGGGGAAAGAAAAATAATTATAGAGGCCGTTAAGCTCAAAGAGTGAAAAGCCTGGGTGGTTGAAACATAGTGACTATCTTCCCACACTGTCTTAGACAGCTATGCATGTGTGTCCAAGAATTTCTCTATCAGCATCATTTGAAGCTACAACAGTTGGCTGACAAAAAGGGAGCCTTGCCGAGTAGAACCCAAAGGTAGTCCTACCTTTAGATTGCGTGGGCTTTTTTTCTCTCAGCCTTCTATCGCTTTTCCCATATTTTTCCAGGGAAATTACAAGTAGTCGATCTAGGTCAGTCAATAAAGTGAGCTGTCACAGTGCCTTCTCATGTAAAGTGAGGCTAGTCTGCTTCAAGATGTTTAGCTTGGATGGGGCTCAGCTCACAGAGTGCTCATGACACACTATTATACATGAAGCCCCAGGTTCAATTCCTAGCTCCACAGACACTGGTGGTGAGTAACCTGGGCTACATGAGACCTTGTCTCAAAAAGCAAATTTGGGATTCTAACTAGGTTATTAAATTTTAAATGGTATTCTGGATTTGATGCATTTAAGTGCACATAAAATTTATGGTGATCCTCACAGAAATCGCACAATAAATTACAGAAATAGTCTCGGCAAAAAGAATCTGCCATTTCCCTCTTCAATGTTCTCTTTCTACTTTACTTGCAATTGCTCTGAAACCTTCTGCTTTCTCTAGCTCATTAATGTCAGTCTTACGACTCTAAGTGCAGGCAGGTAGGTGCATGCTTTCACAGCTGTAAGCTCCCCTATGAACCCCATCAACTGTACCCTGCCATTTTTAAATATATTGACCATTTATCAACACTCAGTTCTAAGTAGTTTAGAAATTTCTGCCGATGTCCTTCCTCTTTAACGCATGAAGAAGGTAGGACGGTATCACAACTATGTTTTCCTTGTTTAAAAATGGCTGCTGAAGAGTTGTATAGTGTGATTTACAGAGAAATAGTTCTTGGAGGCTTTTCATGAAAAAAAAAAGTTTGCCTCACCCTTCATTTCCCTTCCTCTGAGGCGTTCCCTTTCATGTCCCTCCAATGGCATCTCTCTAAATAAAACATTCTCATTACCTTGCCTTCATTCTTCCGGTTTAGGGGACATCCATTTACCATTCACTACCAAAAATGAAATCAGCTTTCCCATATCACCAAGCACAGCCCACTCTGCCCCATCCATGCTGCTTTAATCACTTCATCCAACTCCAACAGTGACATCAGAATTTTGTGGATTTTGCATTAAACCCAGGGCCATTCACTCTTAGGGCTATGTGAATAATTTCTGCAGCCTGGAATTTCTGCAGCCTGGCTTTATCCTGTACAAACACTGCTTTTCTGTTCTTGTCCTTCTGGTTCACAATAGAAATGATGAGATTTCTGTCTTGGGTGGTAAAAACATGTAAAATGTAATATACATCAAAAATGTGTACTATATTTGTGCCTATTAGTGTTCTGGAAAGAAGGAAGCTCAATTGAAAAGTGTCACCATTAGATTGGCCTATAGGCATGTGTGGGGGACATTTTCTTGATTAATGATTCATGCGAGAGGGTCCAGCCTACTGTGGGCAGTACCATCCCTGGATAGGTGGCCCTGAATTGTATTTTTTAAAAAAAAGGCTGAGCAAGCCATGGAAACAAGCCAGTAAGCATGTTGTGTATGCTCTCTGCTTTAGTTCTTGACTTGAGGTTCCTGCCTTGAGTTCCTTCCTTGGTTCATAATGGACTGTATGCTGTAAGCTGAAACAACCCTCTCCAAGTTGCTTTTGGTCATGATGTTTATCACAGCAATGGAAAGCAAGCCAAACAATATCTTTGTTTATTATAATCACTATCATTCCGTGCATTTTATCAGTAAAGCATGCACCAGTAATGATAGCTCTAGGGATATATCTAAAGGTTTATTATTATGCTTTTTAGTTTTATATATATCTGTGTGTAACATGTGTGTGCAGGTCCCTGACAAAGCCAGAAGAGTGTATAGGAACACATTGGAGTCACCAGCTGTGTGAGTAGCCTACTATGAGTGGTGGGAAAACTGAACCCAGGTCCTCTTCAGGAACAGCAAATGCTCTCTCTAGCCCGTTGGGTACACAGACATCAGTATGCTGAAGAAATCTACTATACTCCCATGTTCATTGCAGCACTAGTCAGAACAATGAAGATAGGAAAGCAAACAGTGTATTTAAAAAAATGGATAAAGAAAATGTCCTAGGGCTTGGGGTATAGGTCACTGGCAGAGTATTTTCCTAGTGTACGAGCCATCCTAGGTTCTATTCCAGCACTGAAACAGATAAAAGAGAGAAAACATAGCGTATATACACAATAGAAATAACATTTAGTCCTCAAAGGGCCACAGGGACCAGGGGTGGGGGTGAATGAATGACACACAGTGAGACTTGCCCTTCCTTTGTGACAACATAGGTAAGTCAGCTAATCCTGGTGCTGGACAAATAACACGGTCTCACTGACGTGTGGGATCTAAGGATGTTGATTTCACAGAAGTCAGGAGCAGGATGATATGTTATCAGGACTGGGGGGGGACAGGAAGAGAGTATGCTGACCCAAATACATGGGTTTTTGGTGTCTTTGAGACAGTCTCATTATCTACCCACATCTGCCTCAAACTCATCATGTAGCACAGGCTGGCCTCAGCTTCTCAAGGGCTGTGACTATACAGACACTGATTCTTTATTGTGTGTTCAGGTTTGCATTGTGGTGGTCTAGTTCATAGTACTTTCTCCCCTCTCTCTCTCTCTCTTTCTCTCCCCCTCTCTCTGTGTAGCTGGGAATTAATTAAACCTAAGCTTCATGCACACTAGATAAGTACTCCACGACTGAGCTATGAATACATTTCTAGCCCACATGGTTTTGTTTCTGTAAGCATGCCACAAGTACTTGGAAACAGAATCACAGTAAAGTCTGAAAGTTTTTTCTTAAAGTGAGCCTCATATAGATCAGCTTACAATTATAATACAATTAGAAATTGAAACAGTAATTATTGAGAAAGAACTCATATATTTGGCAGCAAAAAATATAAGTAACAAATGAGTTAAAGAATCACAATCTACATTATAAATTACAAATTAATGTAAATACAAATTAAATTAAAATATAAACAAAAATACCACCTATCAAAAATGTCCTCTAATTGCTTCATAGTAAACATTCTTTGCCTTTAAGTTCTGCGGTTTTTATGTTTGTGTTTTCTTGACATTTTTTGCAGTGCCGGGGATGGGACCAAGGTCACACCACTCCACTATATCTTCAACCTTAATGCATTTGCAAATTTCTTTGAGACTGAGCTGTTAACCATAGGGTCTTGTTTATCTCTCCTATCTTATTGTATTTTTTTCCTTCAAGTTCCAAATTCAACTTACTTAAAAATTTTTTCTTTCTATTTTTTTTTTTGAGACAGAGATTCTAGGTGTAGCCTTGGCTATACTAGAACTCTCTTTGTAGACCAGGCTGGCCTCAACTCACAGATCTGCCTGTCACTGCCTCCTGAGTGCTGGGGCTAAAGGCATGCATCACGATGCCCAGTTCATCTTCAATTTTCAATCAAAGGAGCCCTGATTGTGGAGCACCTCTGCAAAGGTAGATTATCTGAATTTGGAAGGGACCTACAATTCCAAACGGAAGCATTTTATGGCTCCTAGCCTGTCAGCTCCCGCCTGTGGCGCTTCCTCTTTGACTTCCTGTTGGAAATAGTATGTCACTGTAGGTGGCCTTGGAGAGCCTAGACTTTTGAACTTGTTCATTCTGCTTTTGCTCTGGGTTTGAAAAGGGAAGCCCTTATCATCCTGCTCCAATTACCATGTCTCTACCTTGCTAGCATGCACTGCTATCCCTCTGGAATGATTAGTCCCCCAAGTCTTCCCTTCTATAAGTAGACTTGGTTGTGTAGTCTATCACAGCAATAGAAAAAGTAACAGGAGGCATATCTCTTAACTTAGAACTCTACTTCACAGAGCGTGGCCAACTTCCAGTAAACGTACAATCATCATGGAAAATTTTCTTGTAAAAAGAGACTACTTTCAAAAGAATTTTAAAAAATCATGTTTTAGAGAAGTTGCACTCAAAAAAAGATACGTGTTTAGAACATAACTCATTTTTTAAATGGAAAAAAAAAACAAGCAAGATACTAAAGCCAGTTCAAAGAAGATACAGAAACTGAAATTACATGCACACACACATAATCAATGGAGATTTGCATAGGTAACAGTCAAGACAATCAGCCTAATCTTGGCCACTGCCTACACTATTATAGAAACCATTTGCATTCCTGTCAATTGACAAAAGTTTCTGGTGCACCTAGTTTATGTAAGAAATACTCACATTTTCCAAAGGGTAGGAGATGACACTGCCCGTGGGGACAGCCAGTTTGCCCACTCCCTTCACCGTCACCATGATGGTGGCCCGCGGACGGTGGAATAGGTTACCCACCGCAAGCCCTGGCCAGGACAGGTCCTGAATGTTGAAAAGCACAAAGCAATACTTAATTCTCAAGTATGGAAACTGTTTCCCCAGTAACATCTAATACTAGAGCCAAGGGGGTTCTGGGATGACACTAGTTGGGACGTTCAAAGGGGAAGTTAAGCATCTTATTAAAGCAACAGCAGCTGCAATGTCCTAACTGGCAGCATGGCTGTCCACCTTCACTTTCTTCAAATTATACTTATCAGAAAGATCACTTACAACTTTTGTGTAAGAAACCAAGTGAGTAAACAAAACCCACATGATCTGCACTCTGCAGACTACAAGCTATTGTTCTCTTGCCCTGCCATTTCCCCTTTATGCACAGCATCACTTTTACCTTGCAGTAACAGCCAGAACTGTCGAAGTGTTCTCTACTGTTCACTTTGACACATGTTGCTTTCCTAATAATTATTCATGATGCTTATTTCTGGCCAAATTTAAGCTTGTAAAGACCTACATACAAATTTCAACCCTCAGTGTAAACAACCAATCCTGCTCACTCTGTTTGTCTAAAGGAGGCAGAGCTCACGGGCTGTGTGTGTAGCCCAACTAACAAGCAGTGCCCAAGCTGAGCTGTTGCTTCTGAGAATACCTGGAGTCTAGAAGTAACTCAGCAGCCAACATAAAGTGGCTGAAAGAAGGTAACAAGACGGAGCAAGTTGCATCTCCTCCTCCTGAGCTCTGAGCTTCAGACCTCTTGGAGTGAATGCATCCAGGCCCCTCTACTACAGTTACATCAGTAGCCAGGGACTAACACAGGTCAGAGTGTCATTTTAGGAAAATATAGCCAATGGCTGCATTATCCTAACCTCAGATAAAATTATGGAGGCATTTTAGCATTTGTAGCCAATCTATTTCCTGCACTTAAAAAAGACACAGTCTATTAATAGCAGCACACCTGTACTATGTAAATTACTACAGGTCAATTAAAAATATAAATATACTTAACATACTGGATAGATAAATCTATATGCATAAAGGTCCTCACCATGATGAATACATACTTATATTGATAATGATGTATGAAGACTTGGTTTCAGAAGCACTTACCTAAGATTACCCCAAATACTAATGAGCCTTTAAAGTTTTGTAACCTGTGGCAAGTGTGTGTGTTGCTCTCTTTGACTATAGGAAGAAATCAGTAAAAGTATTTTAGAAGTAGTTACAACCATTTTTTTTTAAGTACACATACTTCTTTCACAGAGAAGCCCATGGACAGTGCAGCCACATCTGGGATTCGATCTCCTGGTATAGGCCAATTTCCATTTCGGAAAACAACAGACCCTGGTGATCTTAATATGCTAAATTCATTCCCTAAAACACCTGAGGAGAAAACAGATTGGTAAATGAATTATCATCATTATAAATCTTTGTAATCCACCTTGCAGTTCATTAAACATGATGCATTTCCCCCATTCCTCACTGGCTGAACGTGCTAAATTATGTTTAGACAAAATATTAAACCATAAACATGGAGAAATCTGAGGCGGGATGCTAGGGATGGAATGGTAAGTCTTCATGGCACAGACACATGTGCAGATGTGAACCAGCTAGTCACAAACTACAGCTATACTCTGAGTACCATCAACTATTTCCCTTTAAAGTATCACTCTAAGAATTTAAATATTTAAAATCCGTTGGAACAGGGTACAAATGCAAAAGGATTTATTTTTTAAATTGGCAAATATTAACTGCATAATGACTTCCATTATGGTCTGTCTATAGATATATAATGGATTTTGATCGTATTTACCCATTATCCTCTCACCCCTCATCCCCAGACTCCCTTCCTTCCTCTTCCTAACTAGTTTCCTTTTATTTTCATGTTTTTAGGGGGGAAGTGAACCACCAAGGAGTTTAATAAGGTCTGCAGACAGGAGCATGAGTGAAGGACCATTTACAAGTATATGGATATTTTGCCAGTGGCTACACCAAGAAAATTTCCCACTCCAGTAACCATTAACACCCATCAGGGATGAGTGGGGCCTCATGAGCCTCCTTCCCTAGCTACTGCTAACTGCTTATAAATTCTCAGGGAACAGTGAGGCTTCATGAGCCCTCCACAGTACATGGCAGAAAGTTGATGAGCCCAATCTTGTGCATAATCATAGCTGCTGTGGGTTCAAGGCTGCCATGATCATGTCATGCCTGGAAGATGGTGCTCCACAACAGCCCTTCTGCTGGCTCGCTTATGTATTTGTTTATTATGCATGTATAAGCATTTGCCTGAATGCATGTTTATGCTCGGTGCCCTCGAAGGCCGATAAAGGATATCAGACACATTAGAACTGGACTCACTGGTTGTGAGTCACCATGTAGGTGCTGGGAACTGAACCCAGGTCCTCTGGCAGAGCAGTGAGTGCTCTTAATGGCTCAGCTTCTCTCCAGCCCTGGCTCTTTACATGCTTTCTGTCCTCTCTTCCATAATGCTCC
This sequence comes from Phyllotis vaccarum, assembly GCA_033318265.1. Lineage (NCBI taxonomy): Eukaryota > Metazoa > Chordata > Mammalia > Rodentia > Cricetidae > Phyllotis > Phyllotis vaccarum. The sequence continues at coordinate 130,596,714 of JARWLC010000013.1, read as the reverse complement.
TGGAGCCCTGGAGGAGGAGCGAGAGAGGGTTTTACTAATGATGTAGATGCCCTCCTACAGAAGGCCTTTGCCAAGGGAATGTGACAGTTTGGCAACAATTCAAAGTCAGCAACAGTTCTCTAAAATTAAAAAAGCAAAAGACCAAAGAAAGCCCTAGTCCTAAAAGGGAAGGGAACCTGAACTCTTTGAATTATTCTGCCATTAGACTTCTCTATAATATGCAAATACATGACATTCCTATTTTTACTATAATACTCTGGCAGGTCAGTACATCGTTACAGGTTAATATATCTTAGGATACAGCATATTTCCTTATGCTTCATAGTCAACTTAGTAAAGTGAGGACTGTCAAGCTGTCAAGGGTGTGTGTGTGTGTGTGCACGTGTCCGTACCCTGTACTCACTAACTACTGAAAGTGTATGGCATCTACAGCTAAAAGTCAAGGATGAAAAGAAGTGGGTTGCTTTAATGACCTCCTCTAAGGATGGAGTATTTGATTCTTCACCAATGTTTGAGTGCTATCTTGTCTTTAGGTGCTAGGGATGGACTCCAAAACTTGAAGTGCATGCTAAGGCACACCCCACCTCCAAGCTACACCCCCAGAATGACAAGTAGCTAATAGAAATTTTAAGTTCTTGTGAAAAAATTAGTTTCAAGTCCAAAACCAATCTTGGCCATGCCCACTATGGAAAAGGGGTTTTGGTAAGGCGTCAGTGTTACTTCCTTGACCTCAAGAAAGAAGACTATACTGCTTAAGTAGGAAGCAACAACAGTCAGTGTTTTGGTTTTACAGTATTGACAGTAAATAAAAGTCCTCAGGGTGGTACAGATGCCGTAGGACTGGTTAGGAGTTTCAGTTCAGCCCAGGGTCAGAGCAAAGATTTCTAACCTTTCAACTGAAAGCAAATGAAAGAATGTAGCATAATGGAATGGTATCTGTAACCAGCAGTCACTAGGTAGCACTGCACAGAACCTTCAGGGCAAATGTAAAGTGTAACACCTCAGGCACCTTGACAGCCAGCTTTACTTTCGAAAGGCTGGGAAACAGGCAAGAAGCCTATGCCTTCCAAGCATGCACACATTTCAGGAATCTACCTGGACCTGACCTGGAGATAGCTTTCTTCTGAGATGTGGCCCCACACCTTCAACCTCCATGAGCGGGCATGATGTAACTGTCTCGCCTTTGTGGTTAAATTCAACCATAGCTGCACGACACACCTTTATTCCACTGCTCAGAAATCCTTAGTCCGGGTCATAGGAAAGGTGATCATGTCCAAACTGCAGGCGTCATACCTCAAGATGCCAGGCAGACAGCTGTCCTCCAATGCTATCAGTGATGGGGGACACTACCTCAATTGGGTCAGCTCTACTGTCCTAGCTCTGTGAAAATCTTTCCCTTGTCTTGAACTGAAATGGGCTTCCTAACCTCCAACTTCCTAGGCTTCCATCCCTCCAGTCAGTCTCCAGATAACCTGTCCCCAGCTCCCCAGCTCTATACAGAGAAGGCCCAGAGATTCCAGGCCACCTGTTTGTTCTCACCAAAAGTCCCTAGCCATATCTCTTCACCTTTCATGAGAAAAGAACGCTTAGTCTAACACAATCTTCTGTTCAACTTTCTTCCATCTACCTAAGAAATTATTCACTTTCCATGTATTAATCCAGGTTTTAGATAGATACACATTAACAGATAAGTAACTATATGGAGGTAGGCACAACAAGATGTCCCTGCATTATCTAAGCTACTGGAAGGCAGGGATTTCAGTGTGTCTTATTCATACGTTCCCAGGGCTGAGGTGAACGCCTGGCACACAACTGCTTGGTACACGCTGCTCAGTTGATGAGAGAGCCAAGTCATACCCAGAACTACCAATTTCCCCCTCTCGTGAACACAAAAGCAAGACCTGGGTTGGTGCTGCCATCCTAACTTAGAGCCACCAAAACCCCTACCAGAGTCTTGCCAAAACAAAAGCATCTCTAAATCAAATATGAGAGGAACCCGGGAACCAATCATACAGTCCAGTCTTGTTTACTGCCTGCTTTGCCCCCCCCCCAGTCTCTGCCCACACTACTAAAACAGCACACCAAACTCTAAAACACAATTCTTGACCCTTAATTACCTAGTTTCCCCCATGCATCTGACACTGGCAACCCTCTCCAAAATCCCATCTCGGTCTTCCAATTCCTTTGACTGCTGCTGAACTCTCTGGTTTGTCCTTTACAGCTGTGGTGCCAGGCTTTGAAGATCAGTTCTTTCATCATAAAAATGGAAAGCATCCCACACATCTACCTGTCTATATAATACATATGGTACACGTGCTTACAGTAACTGGTTACAAATCTGTACTGTATTACAAAACACACATAAAAAGAAATTTTAACTTCTATAATGTTGCTCCCAATGTAATCAGGATACAAACCCAAGGACACAAACATGAACATTCTTATTTAAAATAATGGGATTTTTTTTTTTTTAAAGACATACACGGAAGTTCTGGAGCATCCTCCCAGTATTCGACAGAATCAGGCAGCATACTCCAGTTGAAAGATCAGAGAACTGAATTTTGCATTATGCTCCCTGACTTGAGCCCATATACCCCCTAAGGCTGCAAACACCCCAAACCTTGCCAGCTCCCAGATTTTTATTGCCAATCTAAGGCCTACACACTCAACATTCTACTGACACTTTCTTCTAGATCTCACTGCCTCTTAAACTCAACAGCTGCTTTGGAGCGGGATTCACTAGCTCTGCGATGCAGTCTCTGCCATCCAGCTGCTTGACCGATTCCTCTTTAAATCTTTCTGCAGCACCATAGCGATCAGCCACTACCTTCAGCTGCTCTTTCCCATAATTATTTCCCGAGTGACCCCCCCACCAACTATGCCTCAGAACATGGTATTCATAGCCCAAGTTCCCCAGCTCTCTCTAGTTCCCTAACACTGTCAGCTCTTAAAGATGTTTTCCACTAAATCACACTTAGTCATTGTGGAAAATAATATTGTATACTCACCTGACAAGACCCAGCAATGTACAAGCTCAGATTGTTACATGAACTAGACCATTTTAGCAAGGACAACATGCCCAAACCACTCAGAAAAACAATTATTTTACCTCAGACAAAGCCCAAACCAAACCCCTAAACCTCAGTGACTCCAAATGTCACAGAGCTGAACATAGTGGCACTCAGAAGGTAGAGAGAGACAGGTAGATCTCTGAGCTCAAGGGCAGCCAGGTCTTCAAAAGAAGTCAGGCATGATATTAAAACATGGACTTTCAAGAGATGCCCAGCTAAACCACAGTGTCAATGGGAAGATTTTGCTTTTAACTTTGAAAACAAAAGACTATACCCACTTTTTTTTTAATGTGTCTTGGGGTTCAAACTTATATCCTTATTCTTATGTGGCAAGCACTTAGCAAGTACTTCAAAATTCCCAAAGTATGTTGATAATAAAATCAGAATGGCTCTTCCAGAGCCAACAATAGATATGAAAAAGACCCTAACACTTTGGAGGCCTGACAATAATTATAAATTAATACAGAACATTGGGTACCTCCAGGGGTGAAGAGCTTTGGTTTTCAAAAACATCACTGGTCTTTTTTACTTTAACTGCCATTCCAAAGGCAGGACTTCCCAGCATCCCACACAGCACATGCATGAGGTATTGAGGTATCCTTGGCACAAAACACCCACCCATTCCTCCAATTTGTTCTCCACTTGCGCTGTTTGTTTTTTCGAGACAGGGTTTCTCTGTGTGGTTGTCCTGGAACTCACTCTACCCCAGGCTGGCCTGTCTACCTCTGCCTCCAGACTTCTGGGATAAAAGGTGTGAAGCACTACTTCCGGCTCCACTTGACCTTTTCTTCCCCCTAAACAGGGTTTCTCTGTGTAGCCCTGGCTGTCCTGGAACTCATTCTGTAGATCAGGCTATCCACAGACAGAGATCCACCTGTCTCTGCCTCCCCGGACAGAAACTAAAGGCGCGCAAGCATCACCTCAGGCACTACCGCAGGCACCACCGCCGGCTTCCACTTGACTTCTTGTTCCCTGCTGACGGCAATTCCAGTCTTAGCTTCATTACTCCCAAGTTGTCACACAGCATTCCCTGTGCCATACCACACATAGTAGAAATATACCCACTACTTGTAACTCAACTGATTGTTCTTCAAATCCAGCTTTGTTACATACTATCTGTGTCGTGCTGGCTTAAAACTGCAAAATGAGGAAACTCTCTTCTAAGGATTACTGTAAGAAAGAAATGCATTATCACATGATTCGCAAGCCACAGACCAAATGTTAGCTCATTTCCACTCTGAGAGAGCCTAGGTTCCACTAAGAAAGCTACCATTTATTTGACATGTGATCCTAAAAGCATGACTCACACCTTTGTCTCCAAACCCTTCAAATTGGTAAATGAGATCGTCTGCGTTCACTTGAAGAAATAAACATATATTAAAAAACGAAGACTCAACTTTGCATCCCGAAATACATATATAGAGAGATTTGTGTGTGTGTATTGTGTGATGGAGGCAAGGTTTCATCCATTGTTAATAACATCATTAGAAACGAAGGTGGGGGGGGGTGAAGGAGCCCGCGGCACTAAGTGATTGGCCGACTTTCCTTTCTTGGTAGTGGGCTGCGGTTCAACGGCTTATTGAGAAACACACCCCGTTCTCAGAAGGGCCTGGAACGGGGAAGAAGTGATCCGGCGGGTGGGAGGACAGTTTCCCATCTGGCGACGAGCCTTCCTTCAGAAGGTTTATGTCGGCTCCGGAACCACCCAGGTGGCCCTGCCCAGCTCCAGAGACCACCAGGCCGCGCCGCCCGGGCCAGATCATAGACCTGGGCCCCAAAGAGGGCCTCCCAGCCCAGGCCACCCCCATTGCGGCCCCCGCCCGCAACCGCGCCCGCCCAGGGTCTCTGTGCTCCCCGGCCTTCCTCAGTGCACCCCGGCTGCTCACCGGTCATCAGCAAGGCCAGGAGAGCGACGAACATAGCCATGGTGCCACGGCGGCTGCAGCGGGGATGGCTACGCAAAAGGGACGTTGAGACTCGAGGGAGCACCACAACCTGACCGGGTGACGCGCTCCCGAAGGTTCCGATTCCTAGGCTCCACCCCTTTAGCCTCCAGGACTAAATCTCGGCCAATCGCCAACTACGCTGCTACCCAGGAGAGACGTAGCCGAGGAAACGTCAGCGATTGGGGCAGGTCCAAATGTAATGACTGAAATTCTCTACCAATAGGAGTCAAGGATTTTAAGAGCAGGGCGGGCCTGCCCCGCCTGCCCACAATGACGGGTCACGAGATGAAGGGTAGTGCCAGCCGAAAGAGCAGGTGGCTCGGCTGGTTGTGGGTTCTTTAGAACCCATTATGACGCTACCTCCCACGTCTGCATCCTTTGTCCGGCTTCGAATGACGATTTTCAGCGCGGGTGTCTGCCTTTCCCGACCTTGTGCCTCCTCCCGCTGCGAATGACAGCCATGGAAAGCCCTGGGCGGGTTTAGGTTTTGCTCTGCGGAGTCGACGTTGAGTACCCACGGGAAGGAAGCCTGGCACCAGTGGGAACCCCTGCCCGCTTAGTAGAGGAGCTGTTTAAAATACAGAATTCCCGCTTGAAATTTAGTTGTACATAAAAGAAATTTTTTTCAGTGTATCTGAAATATTTGGGCTTTTTTTTTTTTTTAGTGTATCTGAAATGCTTGATTTATATATACTAAAAAAAAAAGTATCCATTGTCTGAAGTCAAATATAACTGGGTATTCCGTTTCAATTTTGGTTTTCTAGACAGGGTTTCTCTGTGTAGCCATGGCTGTCCTGGAACTCCCTCTGTAGACTAGGCTTGCTGTATTGAACAACCCCGTCTCCAAACACTGATCTACAAGGAGTGATCCGACAGAGTACTAATTCTTTCATTTCCTCCTTTGGTTTCTAATCTTCATAAGGTGCTCAGGGAAGCTCTATGAGAGCTAGACCTACTAATTAGACAAGGATCATCTCTTCCCACGCCCCATAGACTCTTATCTATGATGTAAGGCAAGAAATGACATTGTCCAGTACCTGTGGTTAGAAAACAATGTCCCAGTTGATGACCTTGAAAGATAAATATAATTTTGGAACCTGCTCTGGAAACAGCAGGCCGGCCTCAAACTCACAGATAGCTGCCTGCCTCTGCCTCCCGAAGGCGTGTGGCGCCACCTCCTGGCTGAACTTTTAACTGTTCAGTTTGACAAAAGCGATAGGGTAGGACAGAGCTAAAATTTTAGGTTAAAATTTTCCTCTCTCTCTCCCTCCCTCCCTCCCTCCCTCCCTCCCTCCCTCCCTCCCTCCCTCCCTCCCTCCCTCTTTTCCAGTTCTGGGGATGGAACCCCACTATACCCTAGCTAAAATATATATATATATATATATATATATATATATATATATATATATACATATATATATTTAGGATCTTGGCTTGTATACTGAAGAATCACAATTCATTCAGTTCAAATGGGAGCCACTGAAGGTGTTTGGACGAACAATGCACACATGTAAGGGAGATGTGGTAGGGGAAAAGGCTTGCTGATTCTCCGTTGACAGAATGCTTTCTTCTTAGGATTGACTGAAGAAGGAAAAGATGCAACACTTCCAGGAGTTTTCCAGGTACAACTTAGCCGACCTAAGAACTGGAATCAAAAGTTACCCTTCCCAAATCCTCAGACTGCAGTTTTTGGAAAGCACTATGTTTATCAAAGCCACTCTCGGTTTATAATGCAGCCTGGATTTCCCCACTCACCGGTGAAGGCACTAGCTGCGCAGGAACTACCCTGGACAGGAAGCTTGTCTGAATCACTCCTTTCCTTGGAGCGCCTGGTTTTCCGTCCTTCAGGCATTTGGACACATTGGGACGCAGACCAAACCTTGTTTTTCACATACCTGTTTTGTTTGTGTTCCTATCTAAGTCCCAATGTAGTAAATTCGCTCTGGCTCATTCCTCCATGCTCTCCATTTTCATTAACCCTGGTGGTTACATAGCACCCCGGAGAAGTGTCCTTTTCTGGCTTCTTTGGCAGTTCTTGCAAACCTTTTATTGATGCACTTGAGCTCCTAGGCAGCACCAGATCCTTTGTCAACAATCAGGGGCTTACCATCCGCTTTTGATTTCTCAGAGCAGCTGAGACTCTTTTCCTCATTTGTCTGGAAGTCTGTCCCACTCTTGTGCCCAGCATCTGTGTCTCTTCCTCTGATGCTCTGGTTCCTGGTATCTCTTCGGCTCCTTGTGTCTTGGTGGTTGAAGGTACATATTTCGGTTTTCAAGAATGTTCATGTTGGCTTTTGGAGATTTCTCCTCTCTCCCAGTTACTCTTTATCTCTCTTGATTATATATGACAGGACCAGTAGGAGCTTGCGAATGACAATGTCGTTTTGAGTCAGCATGGTATGTGGCTGGCAGTTCTGGCAGGTGAGAAAGAAGCCACACAGACAGCACTCAGTAAAGTTTTATTGGGGGAAGGGAGAAGAGAAAACTCAGGCACGGAGTGGCCTCATATGGGGGGGGGGGTTAAGGGAAGAGAGAGAGTGAGTGAGCAGAGGTCCCCAGGCAAGAGAGAAGAGGAGAAGAGAGAAGGGGAGGGGTTTGCCTTTAATAAAGAGATTTAGCGCCTGCGCAAAGGCTGTGTAACTAGGGCTGTCTAGATATTTGCCCGAGAACTAGCAAGGCATCGGTGGCCATATGACCCTGGGCTGACTAGTACAGTGCCTGAATACTGACAGCGCATTCATGGCCGTAGGACTCTGGAGGCAGCTAGAGATGCTGGAAATTCTAACAATATGGACCTCCATGCTCAGACACTCACGTGGGTAATATAGATTGGGGATATCAGTGCTAGCATTATTAAGGTTTACCACAGATCATGCAGCTAGGAAGGAACAGGTCGTTTGGTTTACGTTTTTATTCTTGGAAAGTACTTGGTAAATGTTGCAGCCTAGACTTGTTTTTAAATTCATTCTTATTTTGGGGAATCTCATCTTTCTGAATTTCCTTCTGGGCCCCTTTCATCAGCTCTTCTCATTATTTTCTCGGGCATTTTGAAGGACAGCAAAATCCAAGCCTATCATCCTTTTGGGTGAATGAATGTTACCATTAAATTTGGACCTAGGGGTTATAATTGGCTTTTTGCGCTGTAAAATTTTTTAATTTATATTTTATTTATTTCTTTTTGGCTTTAACAGCCCCATCCATAGTTACAAAAAGTTCCAGCTTCCTGACCCTTCTTGCTCAGGAAGGATCTTCTTGCTTCTCTTAGTTCCTTGGCTCGATCATGATAACGTCCTGCTTCTCAGCATCTCTTCCTCCTTCAAGTTTTTGTTGATAAAGTTTAACATTGTAAGCATTTAGCTCAGATGCAAGTCACGGTGAGCACAGCAACTTCCGGCCCTGCTCCAGGGAAAGGCTTCCTCATTGTACCAATTCTGCCCCAGCAGGGTTGGGTTTCCCAGTGAAGTTGTTACAGTTCTGCTCAGGTCCTCCAAAATTTAACTACTTTGCTCAGCTCGGGGAAGGTTTCCCCAGTGAAAATGTTACAGCTTTGCTCCCCTCCACCCAGGCTCTCTCTCTGCTCATTCCAGTCATCACCCAAACCTCATTCAAGAGATTTATTGGGAGGGAGAAATCCAGGGGAGCGGCTGCCTCTGCCAGGGTGGGAGAAAGGCAGCCGCCAAGTGAACAGTTTCAGGGTTTATATAGGGCTTCTTAAGGGCGGAGTTTTTCCAGGGAGAATATTTTCAAGGAGGGTATTGGTCAGATTTCAATCTCCTTGACCTCGCTTGGACAAGTTCAGACTGGCTAGATTTCACGCTCAGGTTTTGGTTGGTTTTGTGCTCAATGGGGTGATTTGGCTCTGGTTTCAGGGTCAAGGTGGGTTTCTTTGGCTGACCCTTTTACTCTATAGACATAATAATTTCTCTTTTTCCTCTTTTGCCTGTCTGGGTTTTAAGAGACTTACATAGTAGTGACTGAGTTTTCAGAAGTTTTCTGAAGTCTTCATTCATGAGTTTTTGCTGGTGAAACTTGGCTGCCTTGCTGCCAAGTGGGGTGAAGGTGTGTGTGTTGGGGGATGATTTAGAAGCTAATTCAGACCTTTCCCCAGTGGCCCTTTCTGATACCCTGAGGACAGGAGTTGCTACAGCAGAGCATAGCAACCATCTTTATCTCCTGAACTCTGAGCTCTGCAGACTGAGATTCTCAAAAGCTCTGTGGGCCTTGACTTCCTGCCCTCAGGGACTTTGAGTCTCAGAAGCTTTTTGAGCTTCACAACCCAGAAGCTTCCTGGACAAGGATGGGGGGAGCTTGGCGTCCCACAGAAGCTTCCGGGCCCCTTGAAAGTTTTGTCTTGGGAGCTCTGGTGGTTCTGTGCCTGCTAAGCTTTTCCGACAACATTCTGACAGCCCTGGAAGTGCAGTTTAAGTACAGGCCATATGGTGTATGTTACTTAGTTACTGCCACTTTCTCAGGGGCTTGAGGTATAGCTCAGTGGCAGAGTGATTGCCTGCCTAAGCAAGACAAGGGGTTCAACCTCAGAACCACTGGGGACACATAGCATAAAACAAAACAAAATCCCCGCACCTTTTTTGGCTCAGTTTGTTACCCTTCACAGTAACTTGCACACCATTAGTTACATAGTCTTAGTTTTACTATATATATAGTATATATATGACCTTTGTGTATGTCAGCAGGTGGCGATGGGACATGCTTTAACCCTCTTTCCTGCTTTTCGGAATATTTCTTACTCCGTCTGCTGGTAAGAAGTCTCAGTGGCTAAAAGTACTTACTGTGTAACTCTGATATGAGTTCTACCCCAGGATCCGAGTTAAAAAGCCAGATGTGGTGGCTTGCATCTGTAATTTCAGCCTCGGCCAGATAAGTTAACCTGCCATAAGGACAATATCCTTTGTAACCTTTCAGTGTGTCAAGGTCCCTTTCATTGTTCTTTGAGAATTTCTTTAGGGTTTGCTAAATTCCTTTAGCTAATTACATGTTGTTTTTATTCACTCAGATACCAGATGTCCTCTGTCACTCTGTCACTTATTGAGATCCCAAATGTCCCCCCTTATAATCTGGAGATAGGTTCTCACACTGAACCTAGAACTTGCTGGGATTTGGCTAGGCTGGCTGGCCACCAAGTTCCAGAGAGCCTCCTGTCACTGTACCCCTAGCAGGGTTACAAGTGCAGGTCACTCCACCTGGCTTCTTACAGGGTTGCTCAGCATCCAAACCCAGCCTTCCTCATGCTTCTGTGTTAACCGGCAATCATAACAGTAGAAAACTTCTGCAGCAAACATCTCCAGAGTCATCTCCCCAGCCTCTGCTAATACCAAGGATTTTCTCCCAACCACATTAAATGCATTGACAATGATCATAGTTTAATCTGCACAATGCCTACTAGAAGTTAGCACTTCTTAGGCTGGGAGTGACCTTGGTGATAGAGGGCTTCCCTAGCACTATACTGCCCTAGGCTCTATCTTCAACACTTCAAGTAAGCAAACAGCTTGTTGAATGAGGGCCACTCTGCTCTCTTAGACATACACTTCACTTTGTACAGAAAGGGTAGCTGAATCTAGACTGGCAGGTAGTATGTACTAAGTGACATCTCAGCCCGGATCTGTGAAGGGGTTCTAGGTTTGGTAACTGTTGCAAGAATGGTGTGTCTGAGAGCAGCTTGGGCTACATAGTGGAATTCTGCTTTAGGAGAAGCCAAATATGAGACAAAATATCCAATTGCTTCTTTGTTCAACCATGAGTTTAGACATTTTCTGTTTTTGATGTAACATAAAAGGCTCATAGTGTTCTGTTTTACCACACTGTAGTCACTGCCTCAATAATAACACTGTAGCTACTGCTCCCCTTAGACATCTGAAGCCCCTGCCTCAATTATCAGTTATAACACTGAATTCATTGTTCCACTTAGAATTTGATAGCCCCTGCCTCAGAGTCCAAGAAGGGCTTGCTGTTCCTGCTTGTTTATGTACATATGGACGGACTGGCCCAGATACCTGCTTTCATTACAACTGAGAGGCACAATAAGGAATAAGTAGGCACTATCTACCTCCCGCTAATGGTGCCTGCAAGGTCGGTTCATGTATTCCAGACAAAAATGGCTCCAGTCGGTTCACAATATAAAGCCTAATGTTTTGGGTTTTTCTTTTCCAAATCTCTTTTAAATACTTCATTTAAAATACTTCTGACGTTTTGCATTTATTTACATGAGATACTGCAGCACCCTCTATTCTTTAATCTGCATAAATTTTTAATAACTGTAAATATTTTTGCATCTCTCAATAGTTTGCCTAAATCTAGACTTGAATGCAGTCTTGGCTGATGATAGAGCCCAGGTCTTTCCCTGTAACAAAGTTTCTGGAAGATTGAACCTGGAAATGAAGGTAGCAGAAATTAATAATGGTGCTGGCTTCCCAGTTCGTATTTGTAACACTGTTTCCAGGTCAAATTAGCTTTTAAACTCTCTAGGTTAGTTTTAAATTTAAAATGATTTGCCATCCTTGTTCCAAGTATGGTTTCCCCCAAACAAATACAAAAGAAATCCCACCATTACAAATTAATTTTTAAACCCAGGAAGCTCCAAAGTTCAAATTGCCAGAACAAGGAGCTAAATATAATCTCTCACATTGAGAAATATATCCAATGCCCTGTTTAATAATTCAGGGCATCTAGTACAATCTGGAAGGATGTCAGGCCTACATTTCCTGTTCATGGGAAAATTTGCTTCCTTTTCTGCCTTCTCCATTGACCTGCCAATGGAGAAAGGATCCAGCACTAGTTCCCAAGAAATGGCAAGCAAATCTTGATGGCAAAGGCTAGGGATGTCATTATTCTAATTTACCAGTGATAGGTCCACTGGATATAAGGGAGTGTCTTTAAATCCAGTCTTCAGAGGCAAGAGATTTGATGGGGATTTTTTTCCTTTTTTTTTTTTTTTAAATTTCCATTGCACAGTGTTTTATAGTCATTGTTTTTAAGAACAGGGTCAGATTTTGCAATAAGATTAATTTATTTTGGAGTGCCTGGTATTTACAGTACTAGTCAAGTAGTGTATATAATGCCATTTCATTTTAATACTTGAATCTTTAAGCCATAGGGTATTTAATTGAAGCAATTACTCACCTCGCTGTACCATATATTGGATACAGAGTTCAGTGTAACTTTTTTTTTTCCTGTGCTGAGAATCCAACCCAGGGCTTGGCACAGTCTAGGCAAATGTGCTCCCACTGAGCTACATCCAAGTCCAAAATGTAACTTAACTTTTCTTAAATGAATCCTTCTGTGATTTTTTCCTCCTACAGATCCTATTTCCCACACTCAGTGCACTTCTTCTTCCATGTTCCCAGCCAACCCAAACTGAATTCTGTCATTTCTGGTTCCTCAGAATAATTTATCCTTATCTTTAAATTTATTTATATAGAGTCTCACTATGTAACCCAGGATGGCTTCAAACTGTGCTCTTGGGCTGGGGAAATGGCTCGGTTGGTCGATTGTTTGCCACACAAGTGTGATGATCTCAGTGTGATCCCCACAACCCAGTGAAAATGCCAGATGTGGTGATGTGTACTTGTAGTTCCCACAGTGGGCAGACAAATGCAGGTGGATCACCAGGGTTCACTAGGCGAGTTGAATTGATGAGCTCCAAGCCAATGAGATACCCAGTCTCAAAAAGTAAAGTAGATGGTCCCTGAGGAATGCCATCTGAAGCTGACTTCTGGCTTTCACATTGCAAGTGAACATACGTGCTTGTGTATACACACACACACACACACACACACACACACACACACACACTATTCTGCCTCAGCCTCCTGAATGCTGGGCTTTTGGATGTGCACCACTGCTTTATCATTCCTTACCTTAGACAGCAGAACACTTCCTGTTTGGAACTTCAGTTGTTCTCTGAGCAAGAGCAGTGGCTTATTCTTAGTTGTCTGGGCTCTATTTGTAAGTTTACACAGCACAGCATCATTGGTAGTGAAATTGCACATCCCCTGAAAATGCACTGATAAAGACTTCCAGCTACACAACTTAGTGACAGCACCCCTGGTGTTTGTGGGAATTGGTTTCAGGACCTTCTTGAATAGCCAAGTGTCCTTGGGTGCTCAAGCCCCTTATATAGAGTGGTGTCGTGTCTGCAAAGAACCTACACACATCCTCTTATGTAGGGGGATTATGTTGTTCCATTGTAAATAATTGTCCCTGCCTATGAGTTTAATAAAAAGTGCTGATTGTTCAAAGGCAGACAGGAAGTGTAGGCAGGGCTACCAGACTAAGGAGACTCTAGGAATAGGTGGAACCGAGCCACATGGCTGAACAGGATAAGAGTCATGGGTTAGATGAAGGGTAAAGAATTAGCAAGTGATATGCCTGGGCCTTAGGCCGATCAGCCGAAAACTATCGTATGCATCTGTGTGTGTCTGCGATCTATGGGTCTGTGGTCCTAAACCTTGAGGCTAGGACCAAAAGTCTGGTCCATAAACCTCCTACAACACCCTTATAAATTTGAAATTACCCATAGATCACTTACAATCTCTAAAATAATATGAATGTTAAGTATCTATGCTGTGTTGTTTAGGAAAAAGAAGCTAACAAAAAAGAGTTGATACCTGTTAAGTAAAGACAGTTTTTTTTTTCCTGGAATAATTTAGATCTGGAGTTATGGGCTCCAAGATCTTTCCTCTTGGAGCCTATGGCTACCGAGGGCCAGGTCAACTGTCCATTCATGCTTTGGAATGTTCTGCAGCTGTAATAAAAACTGGAAGGTTTTTTTTGATTGATTGTTAAGATATACTATTGAATGAAAAAAAAATCAAAGAAAAAGCCAGGCAGTGGGGCTGCACACCTTTAATCCCAGCACTTAGGAGGCAGAGAGGGTTGGTCTCTGTGAGTTCAAGGCCAGCCTGGTCTATAGAGCAAGTTCCAGGCAGCCAGGGCTACACAAAGAAACCTTGTCTCAAAAAGCAATCCTCCCAGAAAAATCAAAGAAAAGAACTTTGCCATTATTTATATACAAAAGAGAAGATTAATGATAGATATATAGCTAAAAATGCATACTTGTTTGTATGTATATAAAACATCTCTGAAAAAAACACAAACAACTTATAAAATTGCTTACTGTGGTGGTTTGAAAGAAAATTCCCCCAAAGGGAGTGGCACTGTTAGAAGGTGTGGCCTTGTTGGAAGAAGTGTGTGTCTATGGAGGCAGGCTTTGAAAGCTCATATATGCTCAAGCCATGCCTATGTCTCAGGTCACTTCCTGTTGCCTGCACAAGAAGTCTCAGATAACTCTCTAACACCATGTCTGCCTGCATGCCACCCTATCCCACCATGGTGATAATGGACTGAAGGTCTGAACTGTTAGCTACCCGATTGGATGTTTTTCTTACAGGAGTTGCCCTGGCCCTGGTGTCTCTTCATAGCTATAGAAACCCTAACTAAGATACTCACTTTGGAGGGGGAGGAGCAGGGTGGGGAAGGGAGGGGTAGGAGGGACATTCTCCATTCAATCACCCTGTTACCAGGATTGGGAATACAACTTAATGTTGCCAACTAAGCATCTTCAAGAATTCTCTTCAGAACGCTGGAGAACTCTAGTCAAGTATGGTCTAAATCTTGACTTCCGCCATGAAAAAGAATTTCAGGATGAGTTAGAGAGGACCACAGTAAAAAAGTGTATTGAGGAGCAAGAAAGGCAAGGCTCACTTGAAGATAGCTGAGTGAGCTACCCAAATGCTTTAGCAGCAGCTATATAAGTGATTGGTGGCTCTGAAGTTACTTAATCTTCAACTAAGTTTAGACCTTAAGCATAGAATCTGCCCTTGAAGGGGAGACTTTTAAAGTACACTGTTCAGGCTTGCATTGGAGAAGGGAGTGCCAGCAGAGAGAAAGCCATTGATCAAAGCTACCCTTAGTTATCCATAGGTCATGAGGAGGTTGGATTTAAGGCATGCTTCATTAACCATCTTAACAGTGCCATTTTGGATGTTTCCCAGAGAGCGGAGTGTAGTTCTTATGCAGGTGGTCTGGTCAATGATGTCAAAATTCCTGGATACCATCTAGAAAAAAACCATAAATCTGAACTGGGACAGTAGAGGATTTCTTCATCATGTCCCCTCTATTTCCTAACTGTCTCCTCTGCCTCAGGACCTCAGTTCCTTCAGGGATTAGTTTCACACTCTCCACTTATGAAAGACACCAGAATCCGTGGCTTTTCCCGCCCCTTTGTATAAAATGGTGCAGTGCTTGCATCTGATCTATGTGCATCCTCCTGGCATCTTTAAACCATCTTTAAGTTACTTGTAGTATGCAGTGTGATGTAAGTGCTCTCAAAATGGTTGCTATGTTGTTGTTTAGGTAATGATGACAGGAAGAATGTCTTGAGATGTTCAATAGAGACACGATTCGGCATGTATTTTTCTATCTATAGCAGGTTGAATCCACAGCTGCTGCACCCATAGATATGGTGAGTCAACTATACACCTTTTGTTTTATAATTTTTAGACATCAATTTGATTTTATGTGTGCGTATTTGTACCTATGTATATATGAGTTCATCACATGGAGGTAGGTACCTGTGGAGCCTGGAAGAGTTACTATGGGTGCTGAGTACTGAACATAGATGTTCTTCAAGAGCAGTTAAGTGTTCCTATTCACTGAGCTATCTGTCTCCCCAGCCGGTTATCTTAAGATTTAAACCATGCAAATACAGTACTTGCACAAAGACATAAATAAACAAAATGAAAACTTAAACAACTAAACCAGGAAGAGCAAACATCACTGGTCCAAGAGGAATGTGGTAGTTGCTTTTTTTTTTTTGCTGCTGAAAGGAATATGTGACAAAAGCAACCCAAGGGGGTTATTTGTCTCAGTTTAGGAGTGTGGTGCATCATGGGGGCGGGGTGGGGTGGGGGTCACACTGCAGCCAAAGAAGGAAGCAGAGAGAGAAGAGAGCTTCTCATTTAACTTTCCCATCTCCATTTGATTTGATCTGGGGGGTGTCTGCCCATGAAATGGTACATCCCACCTTCAGGGCAGAGTAGGTGTTTCTGACTCAGTTAACCTAATGTAGAAACTCCCTTGATGACGTACCCAAATGGTTTGTCCCCAGAGTGATTCTGGATCCTGTCAAGGTTAATTGTCACAAGGTGGTAGCAGGTCAACTTTCGAAGTCCTTAGGCCTCTTGCCTATAGAAATGTTAGGAGTGGCCATTGCTGAAGAAGAGTTGTGACAAGGCCTTTCTGGAGGCCTGCTTGGAATAGCTCTTTCCCAGGAACTCTTGGTGCTCAATGGTTAATCCAGGGCAAGTGGGTAGGGAAGTCAAAGAGATCCCTGGGATTTCAGGGACCAGAGCCTCAGTCCTTCCTGTTTGCAAAATCTCCATTCTCTGGTGGCTTTGAGACAGTCCTGGTAGGGGTTCGATGCTGTAAAAGGTACGTGAGAACCCTGGGGAAAGTCACCAAGTAGGAATAAGCTGAACCATACTCCGCATAGTGGCATAGACTGTTAGCCAAGTGTGATGACTCAGCTCCCATTTACCATCCCCACTTACTCCGCTTTTTAGCCCCAGAGCATTTTCACATTACTAGGAAAAGATGGAGTGAATGAATGTTAGACCTATTGTTGTAGACTGCCTCTCATAGCCCCTACTGAGCCTTCTAAGTCTCTGGCACCCTGTGTAGTCTCTCCCACACTAACTCTAAGTCAGGCAGTGGCACCATGTCAATTCAGCTCACAACCTAGTGGGCAGAATCAACCACAGGACCCTACATAATGGCAAGATGGAGGAAAAGGTGGAGACAGGAAGGTATGATACAAGTTTTCTAAAATAGGATTGGCTAAAATACTAGCACCTTCTTGCTGGTCCTCCCTTTTCCTAGATTTTTGTCTCCCTAATGATGACAAATATTTGACATAGGATTCTCTTCCATGCAAAATATTCTCCCATGTATGATCCTTGAAGGAATTATTGAAAAGGTAAACTGAGGCTGACTGTGGTGCACATACCTGTAACCCCGGCACTTGGGGGGTAGAAGGTGAGAAGATCAGAAATTGAGAGCCAGCCTTAGCTACATAGTGAATTGGATGTTAGCCTAGGCTACACGAGACATCTCCTCAATAAAAAGTAAACAGATAAAATAAGAACCTAAAGGGTTTAGTTATTCTTAGTTAGGGTTTCTATTACACTGGGACCAAAAAAAAAAAAAAGTTTGGAAGGAAAGATTTTTTGTTTTTTGTTTTGTTTTTTTGGCTTACACACTCCACATCACTGTCTATCATTGAAAGAAGTCAGGACCAAAACTCAAGCAGGACAGGATCCTGGGGGCATCAGCAGAGGCCATGGAGGGGAGCTGCGTACTGGCTTGCTCCCCATGGCTTGCTCTGCCTGATTTCTTATAGAATTCAGGACCACTAGCCCAGGGATGACCACACTCACAGTGGCCTAGACCCTCCCCGATCAATCACTAATTAAGAAAATCCCCTTCAGGCGTGCCTACAGCATGGTTTTTGTGGAAGCGTTTTCTTAATTGAGGCCCCTCTCTCGGATGACTTCGGTCCGTGTCCAATTGACATAAAACTAGCTGGAACAGTGTGGCAAACAGCAGCAATTCCTGAATCGAGTGGCTCCCAGCAGGAATCATTCAGGAACTCCACCTGGGGATGTACAGGAGGTGGCTTTTACAAGCCAGATAGGGACAAAGAACAAAAGAAACATGTAATTGACACAGCTACAAAATTCCTCTCTTTGATCTATCCCATCTGAAGAAACCTGATACACAAGTCTGTGGCTGATGGCTTGAGCCTACATGGGCTGGTTTTCTCTACTGTGAGGAATTACGAGAACTATGTGGTTGGTGTTGTGATCGTGTTTAATCTGATCTGGTATGCACTTGACCAGGGGTGACTAGCAGATGGTGATAGAGAGACCAGACCTCAAGCGAGGTGAGAGGCAGCAGCGGGCGGCTTCTACGTAGAAGCACTTTATTATTATAAATACATATAAAGAGAAAGAGAAAAGCAAAAATGGAGGAGGAGAAGGGATTGAGAGCCCACTCCTGGGAGGGTAGAAACAAAACAGAGTGGGGATATTCTTCTTAAATGGAGCTTGATGTTAGAACTCAGAGCAAGGTGTGGCTTCAAAGGCTAGAAGAGAATCCTAACAGCTGGGGCAATAGTTCAGTGAGGAAAGTGCTTGCTGTACATGTATGAAGACCCGAGTCTGGACTCCCAGGATTCAGTGGGGCATGGCTATAATCCCGGCACTCAGGAAGCAAAGACAGATAGCTCTTTGACATTAACCTCTGGTCCCCACATAAGGACACACACACACACATACATACACACGCACACACATGCACACACACCCCCACTCCACATTCCAGCTGGCAGCAATTAGTGTGTCTCTAAAGTTGATGTGCTGGAAATTTAATCTTCAATGCATTTATGGATTAAGGAGTGCTAAAGATTGCCAAAAACTACTAGACCTCCAGGGGATGGGGACCTTCTAGAGAGCTCTTCTAAACAGATTCAGGCAGTGGGACCTAGACAAAGTCATGAGTTTGAACCCTTCTCCTCTTCCTTTCTTTGTCATGATACCATGAAACTACCAGGGGATTTAGCAAAAGTTACTCTCCATATGTGGCTCTTCTGTCTGGCAAGTCCTGCTTTCAGAAGCTTCAAGTACTCGGCAATATCACCTGAGACATACTAAGATACAACTCTACTTACATTTCAATTCTGTCTGCACAAGAAACAAAGCTGAAGTCATTTGTGAGACTTAACTGTCTTCTCGTGGATGATTCTTCAGGCTTTGTCTCCATTTGAATCGACTTTAACAAGCTGAGAACAACGCTATATGCCTGTCACTTTAGCATTCCAGATATTGAGGCAGGTGGATAAAGCAGTTAAGGCCAGCCTGGTCTATTCAGTGAGACTTTGTCTTCCAAAAGAATAGTAATAGTTATAATTATAAAATTGTAATTATAATAATTACTCACATATGGTGGTATACTACCAATAATCTCAGTATTTGTGAAGCAGAAGAAGAGCAGAAGTTCTAAATTCAAGGTCAGCCTGGGTTACAGGAGAACCTGACTCAAAATAAAATTAATTAATTTAGTTTTAACAAAGGCCCTGAGATAAATGTCATTGTTACCATCATATTTTATGCATGAGAAATCTACGACACAAGCTAGGCATGATGAATTGAACCTGTACTCCTGGCAGTGTGGAGTCTGAGGCAGAAGAATTGCTCTGGGTACCTACTACAAACGGACAGGCCTAGCCAGGAGTAACCTCAGTACCCCCTGTTCCTCAATCCATGTTTTAAAAAGTATTTCAATATTATAAAATTCAGAGAAAGACAGAAGGAGAATGTGACAAGCCAGCTTGGGTTACATGCCTATACCTATAGCAAAAAGATGGGGGCAACTGTGGCAGCCATATTGGAAGAAGGACCCAGTCTTAAGGAAGAGGAATTCTCTTACCAGAAGAAGACAGCCAGGCATAATGAACTAACAACAATCAGAATGTTTATTAAGTTTGAAATCAGAAGTGCCGTAGCACTTCTACAAACAAGGCATCCCAAAGATGGTCAGCAAGCCACCAGGAGCTAGGAGCAAGGAAGAGCTGCCCCTTACAGCTCTCAAGCGACCAAAGCTTCGAACACCTTCGTCTTGGATTTTCAGCCTTCACAAGGATGAATTGCTGCCCGTTTGTTGTTTATGCCACCCAGCCTGTGCTTCCTCCTGGTTCTGGTAGGCTGAAACACTTGGCCAGACAGTGTGGGACTCTGACACTCTCTGCCTCTGCCTCACTTCTATTTCTGTTGTTCTTCAGTTCGACGTTGACCTCTGGTCTTCACACAGGCGCGGACACATTAGCATTGGTCTCCAACCCGCCCACGGCTTCCCAGCCTACAGCCAGAAATGCTACTATCCTGAAGTCACTGTTGTGTCTCACAACGGTGCTCTCATCAAATAAATAATGGCCTTTTCTCCCCTGAGGAGAGATGAGGTGCCTTACCTGTGTGGCTTGTCATCTGTGTCATTTACTCCACATAGTCTAAAAGACTGGGTGGCTCACTAATCCCTACCTCATGTGGGGATATTTTCAAATATAGTAAAAATAGAAATATCAGAGAACCACCTCTTCCTGTCTTATTTTTTTTTCAGACAAAGTTTCCTGGGTAAACAGTCCTGGCTGTCCTAGAACTTGCTTTGGAGACCAGGCTGGCTTTGAGCTCATAGAGATTCTCTTGCCTCTGCTTCCCAAGTGCTGGGACTAACAGTGTGAGCCATGGCTTCTACCTGCTCTGTCTTTCTATGCCTTCCTTAGCTACTTCTTTCACTCAGTTAAGGCATGGCCCCACCACTGCCTTCCTGGGAGCCTGGAACTCCTTCTGTAAACTAAAATGACCTCGAACTCAGATTGGATTAAGGGCATAGGTCACCACTCCTGGATATTCCCTGTGCTGGGATTGAAGGTGTTAGTTACCACTGTCAGATCCTCCTAGACTGAGTGTGGGTAGATCCCTCTGACATCTCTGAATGTATTATATTTGAAAATATTCCCACAACCTCATGAGGCTGGGGAGGGAAGAGCATAAAACAGGTTGGTTAGCCTGTACTTGGTGTACTTCCAATGTTCTTTGCTTCTTCTGCGGGGATTTCTTTAGGGTTTGGTAAAGTTCCTTTAGCTAACTGCAGGCTGTTTTTATTCAATTACTTTTAAAACATTTTCTGAGACTTTAGACTTTATTACATTGTGTGTGTGTGTGTGTGTGTGTGTGTGTGTGTGTGTGTGTGTGTGTGTGTAGTTGGTTGTTTCCTTCTGTAAACCTTTATGTGGGTTTCAAGGATCAAATTCAGATGTTCAGGTTTGTGTGGCAAGTGTTTTTATCCATTGAGCTGTTTCACGTAGAGTTTTTTTTTTTTTTTTTTAAAGAATGCTTTGGTGTTTGACCTGCTTGCCTTTCTTTGTGAGAGTGTTGGATCCACTGGAACTGGAGTTACAGACAGTTGTGAGCTGCCATGGGATACTGGGAATTGAACTCTGGTCCTCTGGAAGAACAGCCAATGCCCTTAACCACTGAGAAATCTCTCCATTCCCATGGGAGGGGGTTTTTAATCTCAAAGCCTACCCCCAGTGACATATTTTCTCCTGCAACACAGCATGGCCTAAGCCTCCCCAAACAGTGCCACCAACTAGGGATGAAGACCTCAAATATCCAAGGCTACTAGGGACATTTTTTTTTTTCATTCAAACCATTATGTGTGCAGAGTCATCTTGCCGGCCCCACATATGGTTTTTAAATACTAAATAATGTGGTGGACCTGAAGTGGGTGCCATGGAAGTGACATGG